>CM076259.1:106070738-107422738 GCA_038380795.1 Pyrocephalus nanus
TCAAATAGGAATTCTTATACTGCTGACATTGTAGGTTGAGTTATGAGACAATAGAGGTATAGGCTGCATGTTAGCTTGAGTCTGGTTTTATCAAATTGGTTGAGTGGATGAAGTTTTTGGGTGAAATTTGAAAAGTTCAAACTTTTAGCAAATATTATGAAGAAATGAAGCATATCTTAAAAGAAAGACAAATATATATTGCACTATTTAGAGTCCAGAAATGCCAGTAAGAGAAGTTTATGTAGATTTAATTGAAAGATATTTCGAGTTATTTGTGTTGCTGTCTTTTTGGTCATCTGAGTTTCTGAAGCATTATTTGTCAATGCAAAACTCAAATATGTGCTGGTAATGGTATTTAATATGTGTGGCAAAGTGGTTTTGTTTCAAATATGAAATGCTTTAAATTCATGGGATTCAACTCAAATCTAAATCTAAAATTATTAAACCTTCCTTTACATAATTTATAAAAAGAGTTTCAGAAATGAGTTCTGTAAAGTATTTTGCTTTTCTGTAGAATAATGCATCTTGAACTTTGGGAAGTGTTCATGGGTACTGAGAGATTTCTTTTTCTTTATGTTATTTATGTTGAATATTTCTTATATAGCATGTAATACTGCTGAATCTGAAAGACTGTTTATCAGATAGGTAGATAATACACCACAAAGGTGATAGAATCTGTTCCAGCTGATTTTCAGTCCTACCAAGCAGTTCCCTTTGTTGTATACGAAATATGTGAGGTTCCAGAATGCCATTATGTCTTGAAAGCAAATAATAATACAATTTCCACCCTTATTCAGAAACAGATCCTTTACTCAGATACATACCACCATAACTACAATTGGCATCAGTAGCAGCTGTGCATATGTAACTAAGGGCAAAGCTTGGCCCTAAATCAAAATCCTTTTCTGCTGCAAAAAATATTCAGTTTATATTCAGTTTATATTTTAGATAAGCCATTCAGTTATCTTTCTTTCTTCAGTAGCATATCATAAATTGTAAGCCTTCAGTAATTATTTGTTGCATATTATTCCATTACATTGCCAAAACAATTAATATGTATTTATATTATTCTGCAAAAATCAGTCATATGTTCTAGGCAACTCTTGCTGTTCTGAATGTTTATGAGACAATCCAAAAATTAAACTCTATAACCCAATAAATACAGTATTGACCTTGCTAAAGACAGTTTTCAGGTTTTACAGTACCTCAGCAAAGCCTCAGGATTTTTCAGGCTTTGTCAGGACTTCTCTTGGCCTTCTCACAACTATTTTTCACCTTATTTAGCTGTAAAACCAATATTCTAATGACTTATTTCCTAATAGCCATTTTCTAATTTGTTTTACTTTTGCTGAGCTCTGTGTAACCAAGTAGTATAACCATAATTTTTGTATAGATAATACTAGTAAGTAATTATTTTGTGTAGAATGAACGATTTATGACCCTACCATAGTGATGCAGCGTAATGAAATAAAAGGCTAGGAGCGAAGCAAAGCCCTTAAATGTGAGGAAACAGCATGTAGTACAGGGATGGGGTCATGACAGAGGTGACACGTGGTGATACTAGAACTCCAGTGCTATAAAGAACTCATGGGTGGTCAATTTTGATAGGGAAATCCAGCCTTTAGACCTGGGTAAAACCAGTTTATAGATGTAACAGGAAAATGAAGAACAAGATGGGAAAGATGCTTATTTGACTTGTAAGAAATTCAGATGGGGGTCTTCCAGTCAAAAAAAGACCCCAAAACAGCAAAACAAAATCCACCAAAACAGAAGACACAAACAAGGTGCAAAAAACTATGTTAGAAATATAAGGTTGGCCAGAAATGAGGAGCAAGAAGCTGTCAACATCAACGTGATACACCTCAGGGAAGGACATGGATTGCTGATGACATAAAAGTGGGTTCGAGGTTTTTTTTTACCTTTTGCCAAAAGAAACATTTTGAGCATAACAGGTACACCTTAGTGATCTTTAGCAGAGAATGCAGCCCTTATGTTTAAGAATAGGTGCTTAAGTTTTAGCTTTTATGAAACAGGAGTTTATATAATTTAGTGTGCCAGATGTTTGCACTTCCATGTTTCCATGGAAGTATCCAGCTTATTAAAAATTAGTTTCTTGCTGCCATAGTGTCTTTAAAAGAAAGCCCTCTCTGGTGTCATGAAAATAATTGCTTTACCTCTTCATGATATTTTAACTATTATGAGTTAAGGAACTTTACTAAGCATCATTAAAATCTCTTCTTATAAATAAAAATATTCATACCAATTAGGGCAACTCTTTTCCATATTTTTATATATATTGATAGATCATTGGGTCTGATCTGAAACCTTATTGTAATTGTTGATAGAAAATGTAGGACCAAGTCCAAGGCAGTGAAGATAAATAAGTAGAAATGGAAATGAAACTCATAGAAAACACTAAATATTATCATAATCTATTTCCTATTTGCATTTCTGTCCATCCTCCCTTGGTGTTTTAAGATCTTTTCTAATGAAAGAAAGCAGCGTGTTGAATGTCAAGAGCTGAACAAGAACTGAAATTCATTTTTAGGATGAGGAAAGTGACATGAAATTGAATAGAACTTTTATCATCAACATTATTCATAAGGACCATTTGTTGATTAAACTATCTGTTGTACTCTCAGCATGTCATATCACATCAATCACATGTGAATTTAAATTAAAGCCATATTCCAAAAAATAATAATTGCCAAGTTGCCACGTGTACCATCTGAGTGCTAAATTTAAGCTTTTGCAGTACTTCAGCAGCTGCATGAAGCTATGAATAATTCATTAACTCTATGAAATAGTAGATTAGAATTAACCAACTAGTTGCATATTTTATCTAATGTTTAGAATTGAAATATAACTAGCAAAAGCACCAGATAGTTCCTAATGAAAAGTAATTTTTTTGTGCAACATTTTGGAAGATCTTCCTGATCCTTAATGTATACTTTAGGCAAGCAGAGGGGAATTGAGATAATTTTCAGAACTGCAGAGTGAAAAAGAGTGAAATGAAAGAAAGAGGAAAAGAGAGTCTTCTGCTGGACATAGGGAATGTACAAGTGGCGTGTGAAATGGCTCCAGGGATTTTTGTTCTTGGACTTTTTAACAGGCAACAGGTGTTTTTTTTAAAAGGCTTGCTTTCATTCATCAATTTTTTGTATTTTTAGATGGAAGGAATCATTATATATTTTCTATGCACATCAGGAATGATATATCTTTTTTCCTAAGTAACAAGCATTACAGTCCATTTTCTCCATTCCTGAATTGCTGGAGATAGGTCAGTACTGAGCTTTCACATTTTTTGTAGCTGATAAGCAACAGCAACTATCTTATAGAAGGAAACTGAAAGTTTTCTTTACAGGCACTACAAATTCTTGTTCTTAAACAAGCTGTCAGCACATAAACAGCTCATTTTATATCAGTAGACTGAAAAATAAAGTATTTTTAAAGCCAGGAAAAAGGGTGCATTGTCTCACCAAGATGTGACTTAAATCGCAGGATTTTATAGACTCACAGACTATCTCAAGTAGGAAGGAGCCCATGAGAATCATTGAGTCCAACTTCCTGCTCATTGCAGGACTACTTAAAACTAAACCATGTGACAAAGAGCACCATCTAGATATTTCTTGAACTCTAATAGGCTTGGTGCCATGATCACTTCCCTGGAGAGTCTGTTCCAGTGACAGACCACCCTCTCAGTGAAAAACCTTTTCCTAATGTCCATTTCGAACTTTCCCTGATGCAACAAAAATCACTCTATCTGAGGAAAGGATTTTTCTCTTCCAGAAAACTGCTGGCTTTGGAAGCTGACAGGGTATTTGTCTTCCTCTTCATCACAGGGGCAGTGTGACTTTTGAAACCTTTATTGTGCCTTATGCTGACCTCAGGCCTCTGGGTTGGCACCCTTAAAGCTGGGAGCTTAAACATTTTGATCGTGGAGCTCATGGACATATATGATTGTAACTGGTTTTTTTTTTTTTTTGCTAGTTTTTAGGATGATATTCCCTTTAGTATGTGAGAGCAGGTACAATAACACATTCTGAAAATTTGTGACTGAGACTGCAACATGACTCCTAAGGGGAAATAGGAATTAAAACCAGCATATCTTATGTTGTAAAAGAGAAGTTCCATCACTGAGGAAAGATTTGAAGCCTCATTCCTAGAATGCCCTTTGCTTTCACATGTAAAACAGGATGGGAAGATGTTTGTGATACTGTCTATAACTTGTGTGGGACTTAAATGGTTTTAACTTTTTTTTTTGTTAACACAGATGCTTATTCATTCTTAGTGAAAAGAAATTTTAATCCAATTACTTTTCTGAACAATTTATAACCATCATATCCAGGCCTTCGCTTCTGTATTATACTGGTATCTGTAACTAGTAGAGGAGCATTTATCCCACTTACTATTAAGGAGTCAAATCATGCGAAGTCAAATTTAGGAAATTGTGTAATTTAGGGCACAACACAACAATATATTTCCTTGCTTTAAAATTACTGTTACTACTACTACTATTAGTACTGCTAATGATGGGGGGTGAGGAAGAGTGTCACATGAAAAGGGGAGATTTCCTTGACATTTAGTGTTGGGAGATTTCCTCAGCCCTTAGCGTATGATTTGACTGTCAGTGCCCCAGGAAAGCTGAGGCCCTGTGCCCGACCAGTCTGTCAGTGTCCCATTATGGTACCCTTCACTGAACAGTCCTGCTGGATTCAACTGCCCTTTTCAGGGGACTACACCAACAGCATAAGGCAGGCGTGGGTCTTCTCACTTTATTCCAGTGTGTTTCTGCTTGAAACACTGCACAACTGCCAGTGCCTGTGAAGGACTCACTCTAAAAATTTACAGAATAACACTCTTAATACAAAATAGTAACAGATAAAGGTTTAAAGGATGCCTGTGATAGTATCTGACTCCAAAAATGTATTCAAAGCAATACACAGACAAGCTCTAATCCCAGTAAAAGTATTCAGAGCATGTAGAGTATGGTTCTTACCTAATAGGCATCCTTATGGGGGAAGAAGACAGGTTCAGCCTGGCAGTAGATTGCAGCAGTTATGATGGAGTCTTCCCCAATTTTTCCTCCATTCTTGACTTACTTTTATACTATTTCTTTATGTTTAGGTGGAGCTTGAATGACTTTAGTCATAAATACCTTTGTTGCTGGTTGATGTAAAATTCTCTTGCTTCACTCTTAAAGATACAGTAAAAAAAAAAAAAAAAAGTAGAATGCGTGCCCAGTGGGGGGGGGGTTGCACTTTGGAGGCAGGTGACTGATACTCGACGTGATTTACATACAGCACATTTAGAGGTGTGGAGGTAAGAAACAATGAATCAATAGTCGATATAGTCCAGACTTCAAATATTTTGCAACTACTAGATCCTTTACTTTAAAAAGCTGTAGAAGAAAAAGAGACATCAGAATAAAATTATTAGAAAGAAAGGTAAAATAGAAAAATAAAGGAAAATTCTCCCATATTAACAACATAAATCATCAAGGAGTAGTGGACATAAATTAAAACTCAAGAAGTTCCACCAACTTCTTTCCATTGAGGGTGGCAGAGCACTGGAACAGGCTGCCTCTGGAGGTCTTGCGTCTCCCTTTCTGGAGACGTTCAAAACCCACCTGGATATATTCCTTTGTCACCTACTCTAGGTGACCCTGCCTTGGCAGGGGGGTTGGACCAGATGATCTCCAGAGGTCCCTTCCAACCCTAAAAATTCTGTGATATTAATAATTAAAAGAAGAAATATTTTTTAAAACAATTTTTTTACCACAAAGTATGCAGTTCAAGGTCACTGTATCTTATCAGGCATTTAGAAAAAGAATTAATCATTACTACAGAATGCAAAACGATGTAGTGTTAAAACATACTGTTGATGTGGAATTGCGTAAAGCAAGCTAGAGAGCATAAGTCAGACTTTATCTGATTTTGCAGATTTAAGAGGAAATGTTCCTTGCAGCTACTCTATGAATGTATAATACAGAAACTTTCCTTCAAATCCAGCTTATCCAATATGTTGTGTTGAGCCACCGCCATACACTGTCGGCTTTCTGCTACATAGTTTGGGACTAGGGAGGAGGGGCGAGAATAAAGAGATCTTGGCTTTTCTAAAGGCTCAGAGTAAGAATTTAGGTCATATTTTCTCTGATTCAGGACATGGTTGTTGTCCACTCCAAGCTGTCCCTTTGTCTCTAAAGTATATTACATACATATCTAAAAGATGTTTCGGCAAGGTACTTACAGTCAAGTATTCTGCAGAAAAATACTGTTCAGACTTCTCCTTTCTTTAGTGTCATAATTTCAAATTTAAGTCCCTTAGTTCAAGTCTCTTGTTTCTTTCCAGCTGAACTGGAAAAACATGCCAAAGTTGTGATGTGAACAAACAAGGACAAGGAAAACCTGTCTAACATAATTTTACTTGACACCTAAATTATGGTCATGTTGGGCTCAGGAAATAAAGAATGCAGCAGAAATCGAATGGGCCATTTTTCCTTTAGTGCCAGTACATTCCGTGTTGTCATGTACTGTATATCAAAAATATACAGAACTAATCAAAGCTAACTAAAAGTTTAGGTCAAAATATTTTTCTCTGGAGCTACTTTGAACTTATAACTACAGTATTAGGTTGAAAAATAGTCAATTTTTGTTTATCCTGTTAGTCCTAATGTTGCTCCGCTAGAACTTGCTCTCATTTATTTTTGTATGTTAGCTGGAAAGCTCACCCAATTTTTGATTTTTATAAATGTGGACTAAATACTAAAACAAATAAATACCTTTTAATTCTATATTCACTGTAAAGAAATGGAAATTTCATTAAATCCAATGCAAAATTAGATTTAAGGTTTTATGCAACTTTGGAATTTTGTCTGCTTTTAAAAGAAATATAATTTTGCATAATATTCTAAAATGGTAATAATCACTGATCAATCAAAACACATCATAATTTTTAATATATATCTAACCTGACATAGTATACAGATATACATGTGAAGTGAAAAAACACATAAGGAAACTCTACATTGCTTTCAAACTGTTGTATATGTCAAATGGATGCAATTTCTAGAGATATTATTTTTGTTTTGTTCTAAGGAGCAGAACTATTGCAAGTTCTTCTGTTCCAGGAACCCCATCCACCTGACCGTGGAGGCTTAGGTTGGCCACTGTTGGCAAACAGACAGGTTAGAGAGAGTGTAGCTACACAGATGACTGAAGAAGAATCCATTGCTCCAAGAACCCTAAAGGACAGAAATAAGCCATTTTATCTGCCTTTTTGTATCTTTGGATAATGTCGTCTCTGTGGACTTGTCTAATAAAATCTGACTGTCTTACTTTTCTGACTGCTCCAAACTCTCCTCATTTCATCAAGTGTCCCTGCCTGAAAAGTGCTGATGAAAGGCCCTCATTCTAGCTGACTGGGAAATGAACAAAAAGATGTCACTTCTGCTTTTCTTTCCAATATTAATATTAAAGTTTGATGGATTTTGAAGAAAATGAAATTCTGAGATGTTTTGCTAAACCTGCAGTTTTAACTAATCACAGCCTTAATCCATCATAACACTTATACATACATCAAGATTTTAAGCGCATGGATGTGAGTTCACACAAGTGAGATTTTTAGAAAAGAAAACTGTCTAAGTAAAGTTTAAAGTGAGCTTTTAGAATTTCCCTGTACTTGTATAAAATTGTGCAAAGTTGAAACTTACACAAAATGTAGAACAATGTTTATTTTATTTGGATTTTTAGTTGTTGGAAACATCCAGGTATTATGAAGGTATATTAAGAAAAAAAATCTAAATTTCTCTGTTTCAAAGAACTAGAAGTATGAAAGGAAACTGTGAAATTCTGCTGTGACTATATTTCATTGCCTAACAGCATACCCATGAAAGGGCCTTGATTTAGTGTCTGATACTTATTCTTCAGGCATGTTATAGAATTTTCATCAAGGCTAGGGTGATATCACCAGGTTGACCAGAGATATGATGAAATTCCTGTTTACAAGAAAAATGGTTGTCCCTTGTCTGCTGAGAAAAAAAAAAATGCCTTGACTGATACATCATTGTCAACCTTTTCTGCCATTGTTTATTCCTCTCTGTTTTCTGTGGAAGTTCTTCAGACTCTCTCAGTTCATAAATCATTGGTTTTTCTACTGCTTGAAGATACTGGGGCAGCGTAACACATTCAAAATCATTTTATGCAAGTCCTGTAGGATATTTGCTTAGAAAACAGATATTTACACATTAATGAGTATCTCTTTGTTGCAGGAAGAATGTGTGCAAAATACAATAAGAACACTGATACCTATTTCAGAGGGTTTTGGTTTTGATCAGTTTAATAAAATACAAGCCACGTGGGTCTTTGGATGCTAAATTTTGGTAACCTATTTTTTAGAGTTCTTGCATAATATGCAGACAAGTGATTGAAAAACTTTATTATGCTTTGGAAAGCTGTAAAATTGCCCAGTCAATGTAGAGGAGGAATAAGCAGTTTCCCAAAAAAAAAAAAAAAACCAGTTAAAGGCAGAAAGTGTGACCCCCAGAGACTGGCCAGTTGACCCAGACCCAACAGGGTAGACGAGGTAACCTGTTTAGATCCTACACAGCCATTTGAGCCTATGAAAGAATGAAAGGCAGAGGAAAAAGAAAAGAAGCCTGCGTAGTAAATAAAAGTCATGAAAAAGGCAAAGGTGATGGGGGGCCACAATATGTAACAGTGAACGATTGATCCTGCAAGTTAAAGAATAAAACTATCTTGTATTTAGGTTGTTTGAGTCTCAATACTTTGTGAGCAGTCTTTTTGAGGAAGGCTTTGTAGGCTGTCGACAAGGCCCAGAAGGCCCGTCCTCTGTGTCAAGGGTATAAAGTTTTCCATTATCTTAGAGCAATTTTGTTTGTTTTGTTTTTTTCTATAGCAATTATGAAATTCATTGAAGTTGTATGGTTTTATTTTTGTCTGGTAGTGTGAAGCAGATTTTAGAAGATATTTATAAAATATCTTGCAAACAGAATAGATTGAATATATATTCACAGGTTGAACAGATGCCTACTAAGTTAACCAAAAAATCTTTCTGTTTCTAACTCACTTCAAAATAATGTGCAATTTTGGGTGTGCATTCTCATCCTCAGAGCCTTGAACAGTGATCCATTCCTGCACACTTTGACAGTGGCAGTGGAGATTGTTTTCCTTGTCTTTTTCTGAGGGCACTCCAGTAACACAGAACAGGACTCTTGACACTTATGACAGTGTTCTAATACTTCTGAAGTATGTAGGGTGACACAAAATGTGCTTTAAAACATCTCATTTGTACTCTTATTTTCTACCAGCATTGTGTCTATCGAGGTGTCCTGCATTTCTCAATAAATTTGAGGTTCTCCATACCTTTAAAAAAGAAGTGCAACTTCCTTCAGTACCCTTCACAGTATTCTCTGTTCAAGCTTTTGTGTTGCAGAATGAGCAGCACTATATTCACCTGGTTTTGGCTCTTTCCCAGCATAAAAGTCTTTCTATACAAGAGCCCTTAAATATCAAGACCCTCTAAATGTGCTGGATTCTACAGTGCAGTCTGTTTATTCCCCTTATCAGCAGTTTATCTGTTGCTTGAGTCACAACAAGATTAGAAATCTGCCTTATGTTTTCTTGCCTTCCCCTTTCATACCCCAAATATTCCCACCCTTTTCTATATCCACAATAACTTTAACAACATTAATATATTTTTTGAAATATTTTTTGAAAGACTTGAAAGGTTCACTGAAAAAATATTTTTGTTCCAAAACTTGATCAACAAGGAGAGTCATTCATAAATGCTTGGGCTTCATGGCCATATCTATTTTGTGCAATGTTTACTGTGTTACTATGGGAAAATTGTTTATATACATAAAGCAGAGCACACCATACTTGTTTTCACATGTGCTAAAAACCAAACTCCCACTGCAAGGTCCATAATAGCAATCAAGCTGTTTAAACAAAGTTTCTTTAACGAGACTCAGACATCATTTCCCTGGTGTAGATTGGCTTCCAGGAGAGTGGATTAGTAGTGCTTTTTGGACTGAAATCCTCTTCTGTGGGAATTTCTCACCTATTTTTTTTCTTTACGAATTTGATAAATCTGTTACTTTCACTGAAATAAAGTCCTGATGTCACTTTCTGGAAGTCCCTTGGTTGCTGGGGTGCCAGACTATGCCTGTTTAGGGATGGGTAAGTCAAGGTGATGCAGATCTATGCTTGCCTTGTGAAGCCACTGGGAGTTACTTGCTTTTGAAAGAACAGAACATCTCCCTGATCAGATCAGGGTACACAAGGAGCATCATTTATCTTCTAATGTGGTGCAGTGTGCCTTGACAGTATTTTTGGCATCTCTGCTAGCCCAGGGAGGAGAGGGAAAACAGAGAAAGATGTTGGCTTTCCTTTTCCACTCTCCCTATTTGCTACTTAAAAACAGGGAGCAGTGCAGAGACTTTGAGATGAAGAAACATAATTGCCTCCATAAGCAGTGCCACTCTGCTTACTCCTGTGCTACCTGTTGTACCTGACTTTAGTTCTCATTGCCTGGAAAACTGTCATGCCCCATGACTGCAGGGCATTCTATCCCATGGGAATTTAATTTTGAAAACCTGTTGTTAACAGCTGATGTTGTGTCATTGCATGGTCCCTGAAAAGGCAAAGGCTCAAGCTTTCTAGCCCCTTTTTATGTTTACACGACTCAGTGAATGTAGTTCAGGCTTACTTTTATTGCTATGGGATTACATTTTCATACTGAAACACAGGTGCTCTCTGGGGTTTCTTTGCTTTCTTCCAAATGACTAGATTTGTTCACACTAATGGTAAGCTGCTGGCCATGTAACACCCTGAATAGATTTTCATGCAGTAATTATAACGCTCAGACAAAACAGACTTTTAAATTACTGATCTGACTTGCTGAAATGTTGAAGGTAAGATGTTTGAGCTATCTGAGAAAACTTTAAGTATGTGCTTGAATTTCTATTTGTAGATTGTTATATTTTTAATGATATATTTATGGCTCCAAGTGAGTAATGTTTTACATACAGGAGAAATAGTTAATTTGCTTAGATGACTCATGCATTAAACCTAACGTCACTGAGTTTTACTCCTGCGTCCATTTCCTGGGAAATGCAACTCTCTTGTTAAAAAAAAATCTTACACTGAAATGTCATCTTACTGAAGTCTGCAACACAGTTGACACTGTTGCTTCTTTCATGGCTGCTGGGGGAAGCACATGGAAAATATTAAGATACAGTAATGTAAACACTTTACATTGACCTCTTTAAAGGAACAAAATGAGTTTATTGCTGGAAAAAAGCAGCACACAAAAATATATTTCTACTGAGTCATTTATGACTCCCCTATAAGTGTTAGACCAGATTGCAATTCCATTTGCACAGCTATGTGGAGAAGATTCTGTATACACTATTTTTCAAGTAAAGAAGGGCAAATTCGTTGATCCTACTACATCATATCTTTGGACTTCCTATCGATTTTCCCATAGAACTGCTTCAGATGAGAAACTAAGCAAACTAAAATAGATAAAGCCTGGGGCCAGAATGAGAGTAATTGTTTAAGAACTCCTTTTATTTTAAGAGAATTTCTGAGAGCAGCAGTCACTGACTGGGATTGTGGCTGTGTGCAAGCCACAATACTCACCAGTTGTGCTAAGACATCACTGGAATATGTCCCATCAAAACAATTTTTCTGGGAAATATCTAGGTCATCTGTTTTTGATGACTTATTATTAAAAGGTTCTGTCAGAATGTGGAACATCTTCTAGGGGACCATGGCATTTTGGGATGCCCCTGTTGGTCAGACTCACAGCTGAACCAGGTCAATGTAAGAAAAACATATCTGAGGACATCTGCTTCCAGCTACACCAAGTTACTTGGTCCATTCATGTCAGCTGTCTAATGTGCCATTTGAAAAAGACTGGAAATTTTGAGTCATCTAAGACTGTTAAATACAAGCTTTTAATATTATATTGGAATTTATCATCTATAAGCATAGTTCAGAGAAAAGGTGCTTTGTCAAACTACTAATTGGACAGAAACATTTGACCTGTTGAAACTAAAGACTCTTGAACTCTGTCTCTGTAGCTCAGGCATGTATTGCAAGAGTTCAAAAATGAAGTCTGAACCCTATATTCCTTTTACTTATGGTCAATATGAATGAGTTGCATTAATTTCTATATTCTTCAGTTTGGTTAACAGATTATAATGCATTAAAATACATCAATATTATAGGCAATAAAATCTTTACCATTTTTTGAGTTACATCTCACTTGACCCTATTCTTTTCTTAATTATTTGATAGATTCCATAACAAAGTCTGTATTTTAAAAGTCTCTGTATTCTAGTCTTAAATTTATGCCCTTGTATACATAGTTTTGGAGACACTGTCCAAAAGCATTACACAAAGGATGTATTATTTAATAGACCGAAGGTCAAAATGTTCATGATTCAATATGCCATAGGTCACTACATTTCGAAATGACTGCATATTTCCTAAATGATGCCTAGTTCTGAAATATATTTTAGGAACTGACAACACATCAGCTAGTTTGGGAAAACACAAAGGCTTCAGAAATGCTTTGAATAATGAGTTATGGGGTTTAGAAAGTATATATTTCCTTTGTCATATCCTTGGTGGGAAATTGGATTTTCAGATTCTCTCCCTGTTTAACATTATTTTTACATTTAGTATGGTTCATGAGGAGTTCTTTTGCAACACTTCTGGGCCATATTTTTTTAGTTTTATTGCAGTTCTTAATGACATTTTGATAGGCCCACAATGAGTCAGAACTTTTTGTTATGGACTATGTATTTTCTACTTTCAATGGGATAAATATGGTTGTCTGTCTGCTTTGACATGATATACTTTAGAAATCAACAGCCATAATGCTGTCTCTCTCTTCCTTCCCTTTACCAACAGAGAAGTCTCATGAGGTGGGGTTTTTGCTTGCTTGCTTGCGTTCAGTATAGGTACTTCCCATATTAATTTGATGTTTCAGGACCTGAGATTAGAAGATACTTGAGTGATTTTTGGACTAGTGTTTACACAAAGGTAATAACTTGTATTACCATTAAATGACTCATAACCAGTGCTTTTTTTCTGCTTTTTTTTTTTTTTTCATTTGTTTACTAAGGACAATATTATTTGAAACCCTGCATGGACTATGTCAGGGTCCTGTAGAAAACAGAAAGAAAAAGTTTATTGTAAGTTTGTTTTTTTTCTATGAAAAATAAAATTATATTTTCTTCAAGGTGCATCAAAAATTTATTCAATCACTCACTGTAAATGCTGGCATTAATAGCCATTTGATATTTATTTTCACCTGCCTTGTGTATCCTGAAAGACCTGGATTTTGGAGATTCTGGTCAGTATTGTGTGGACACACCTAGACTGCTTCCTGGTTTGGGGCAATTCAAAGGAGAGTTGGCTGGCAGGTGGGATCTGCATGTCATTCCCTGTTTCCAGCAGTAGCTCACACAGAGCTAGCTTGGGTCTCTACATGCTTGGAGCAGGTTGCCTTCATTCACTTGGATCTCAAATGTGCCTGATTAACAGAGCTCAAACTCTACTCAGAAGATGCTGTTTTACAGGAGTTTTTTTTTTTTTTTCATTTTGCTTGTCACAGACAGTGGTTTATGGCTCAACTGTGACAAGATCAAAGAACACATTAGAATAACAGTGTGATAAAAATCATACACAGTTTCTAAATGTGTCCATGACATTATTTCTTACTGTTGAAATATTACATATGAATTTTGTAGAATTATTTTGGATAAATATTAATTTGTATTTTAAATATTTCAATTTTTTTCCAATTAGACTTTCTAAAAATTGCTAAACACATATCAGGAAAAGTTCTAATTATTACTGATCATAAGTCCTCTTGAACATTTTTCTGTGGACAGTAATTCTGAAATTTTCATTATTTTGAAAAAAAATTATTTTTTGACTTTTGTTTTTTAAGTACTGGTTTACTATTTCCTTTTTTATGTATCATTTAATAGTCAAACAGTTATATTTGTCAAATATCAGAATTCTGTTATGATATAAAAGATGACCAGCTGATATGAGGTACTTCTTTTTAAGTCTAATAAAAGTAACTCTGAAGCACTGTAATGAACATTGTAACATAACTTTCTGATGAGTATTGTGTGCCACTCAGGGACATTAATGCTTTTGCTGTTGCAAATATTTAGACTAATTAAACAACTTAGTAGTATTCTTCTGCAATATGGACAAAGTAAATTGGTAAAAAAAATCTAATCAATGTGTTAAATATGAATTATTTTCTTTACTATAATGAATTATATTTTTCAACAGGTAAGATCATGTCCTAAAGGTTCAGAGATTAGTCATATATCTATTTTTTTTTATACATTAGTAATATTTATATCATTTAAACAATCCAAACTGGATTTTATATCAAATTTATATTAGTCGTGACACTTTTATGGACAGAAATTATGTTGAGATTTCATCCTACATAAAAGAAAAAGAATATTTTAAGTATTTAAAGCTCTTTGCAATATTAGAAGTTTGGTAAGTGTCATTTATACAAATTTATATGTTCACAAGTATAAATATATATATACACAAGGATATGTACATTTGCACAGATGTGTGTATGTATATATTATAAATATACATAAACAGCTATATTAAATATAACAACATTCTTACCACATCTTTTTTACCTGCCTGTGAGAGGGAAAAAATATATGAGTGCCCTAAAAGATGCAATAAGAGTTGTCTTTAAGCTACTTTGACGAAAGTTTGATAATTTTCATTATAGCAGTTTTATCAGTCAGTGTCATCACACAACAGCATGAAACTTTCTCCTGTCCATCATACTCAAGGCTGCTGTTCTTTCATCTTGTCGTGCTTAGGTAATGTAGGTTGACAAGCCCCAGCATGATGAAGATTCCACATAAAAAACAGTGAAAAAAAGCAGAAGAATGCACCTAGACTGTTCCTGTAGATCACAGTGTCAAAGACTCTGTCCTCTTCTGTGGTGAGGTGAACCCAGCTGGTCACATGCTACAGAAAGATTGCTGTGGATAAGGCTTCTAGCTGAGTGTCAGAAATGATTAATGAGACAGATAAGAGAACATCCTCCTTTTGACATTAGGGGCAGATGGAAGAGAATGAAAGACTGAAGGAAAGCAAAACATTTGTATCTGAAAAAATAAGGGTCAGCAAAGCTCTGGTCTCAAATTAGAGTTGTGTGTTGGTCCATTTGTTGTTGTAGCTTGACCTCGTCTATCTGATAAAGGACTTTTAAGGGAAGATGGTAAAAAAATATCCCCTGTGGAGAAACAAAAAGGATGAATAGCCTTAATGGAAAGCAACACAGCAAGACGAAAGCAGAATGCCAGCAAAAAAACCCAAGAACTAGGTGTTTCTCAGAATAAGATGAGTTATTCTTTTCTTCAGCTCTGAGATGGCTTTGTGGAGACAGGAGCAGATAAAGGCAAATATCTTCAGCAAGGCTTAATTAAAAAATTACATAAAAGACTAGTAATAGAAATAAGTATTGCTGCACATAATTTTAGAATATACATAGCAAGTTCTGACAGCACAGGGAATTTTATGACCCACCCCCTCAGCTTCTTGGAGGGGGTGGATCAAAAGAACGCAATCAATATAAATGTCAAAATCATGATAGAGCTTCCTGTTAATGCAGATACACCCTTCATGCTGTAAAAGAGAAAGATCGTTCCTCATTCACTGAAGTTATTCAAATGAATACTCTTGTTGTTAGCAGACAATTTGTAGGCAGAAAAATATTTTTTTTAGATGCGTGAGTTTCTCCTAATGAGAACCATCGAGTAATTTGCCATCTGGGTAAAATGTATCAGACCTCAAGAGAAACTTGAGTGGCAGAGTAAATTAGATAAAATCTCTTGGTTTGGGAGTGTGCTGCAATAAGGTTATCTATTAAAAATTTTACTAAAAAGTAAAATTAGTTCTCAGGATGCTGAAATATTTGTACTTCAGTAAGTGAGGAACTCATATTTTAAAAATGTTAGAAGGACTTATGTCTCTAAAATACTTACGGAGTGGGGAGGAGTATAATGTTACCTGCATGTGCATAGACTTCAGATCTTGCCGGATGCCCCTGCTTTATTAATTTTTAATAATGAATAAAATATAATAATTAATTTATTATTATCTCTCTGGTAATTTATTAAAATTCAGAAAAATAATGATTTTGCTAATAATTTAGTAGTTTTTAATATGCTATATAAAGTAAACTCTCATTAGGAAAGTGGGCTCTTCTTTCTAAAAAAACTTCATCGACCTTTGAATCTGAAAATAAGATGATATTAATTTTATGTGTGTTAAAAATTTCAAGAAAAGATTAAGATTAGTCTTAAAAAAATCAGCAAAAATTAATAGAAAGAAATTAATTTATTAAAAGAAATTAATTTATTGGAAAACACGCAAATGAAAAACTTACTGTTAGTAACTTATGACTTGGCTATAACTTGCATTTATCTGTATAGTTTATTTGAGACCTTCATCTGGAAATATGCAGTGGTGTCAAAACATCTTAAAATGAAGAGTCTTCCAGGATAGTTTCTTTTTAACATATCACACATAGCTACTGATAGTGTAATTGAATCAGATTTGTTTAGCAGCTGGTTTTTTGAACATTTTTTGAACATGAGTTCTTTTCTATTCATCAAACAGCAATGTTATATAAGTTTAGTGAAGCAGATAAGCAACTCATATGAAATACAGCCAAAAAGGTAGTACATTTTAAAATACCGTGGTGATCTCCAAACCAGAGATGTCATTTCCAACACAGAAAATATGAATGTACTCTTTTCACAATTATAATTATACAGCTTATCAGTGCAAACTTGTTTATATAAATATAGTTGATAAATAGCCTTCATTTTGGTTTGGTATGTTTATCAAATGGATCAGTATGAAAATAATTTTTGCTATAGCCACAGATAACAGAAAACACTATCCAGGAGAAAAGACACAGTGCCATTGTTACTTCCATCTGCTTGCTCCAAATCAGCACAAGAAGAGGATAGTTAAAGATTTCTTCAGCATGGCTGCATCCCAGCCCTTTTTGAACACCCCATCACCCCCCAACAAAAAAAAACACAAAACCAAACCAAACCAAAAACAAAGAAAAACACCCCCCCCCAAAAAAAAAAAATCCCACAAAAAACCAAACCAAACCAAACCAAAAAAAAAGGAAAAAATAGATAATTTTGCTTGAAATGTAAAAGACATAGAAAAATAAAACCAGATATATTTTATCTCAACCACGTTTGGAAAAGGGAAGCATGTGGGAGTTCACACAGACCTATAGTTAAACATAAAGACTTGGTGGATAAAAAAAGGCATAGAGATATTTACATGTTTTATCCTGCATAAGAAGATGTGATATTCTAGTCAGGTTTTCTGAGGTTGCCCAAAGGTCTTTAATGTGTGTGACACTATATAGAATTGTTTCAATATGAAGAAAGAGAACAAAATACAGAATGAAGACTAGCTCTGTAGTTTTCGTTACATTACTTTAGAATTTTGTTTAAGAAATTGGATTACTATTGCATACATCACAAAATTAATATCACAAGTATCCTGTGTCAGACGGAGAAACCTCACCTCTTTTTAATCATGTTTTTTCAAGTGATTGCAGTATTCTCCTTATTATAAAACCATTCCCAAACTTAAAAACCATGGAAATATCCTCAGTTTTTCCTTTTATTTTTAGAAACTTCACAGTTTCTAAATTTCCACATAGATCTTCTTATGCTTAAGGAAACACACTTTCTTGAAACTTCTAATCTTGGATTTCAGCTTCTCCAGACCCAAAGGATAATTTTCAATAATGTAAAGCAGGAAATGAAGATTTATTTTGCAATTGTGAGAGTAAAGCAAGTCACAAATTCTTGAAACTTGGATGAGAATAGGACTCTGAGGAGTCAGTACAAAAGTCCATATACCAAAATATACTTTATGTGCCACTTTTACAGTAGCCTGGGTATAAAATTTTGGTTTCAAAGAAGAAGACTTCATAAGAAAGACTTATCTGTTGAGGAAACCTGGGGTGGAAGGCAGATAGGCAGACAGTAGTACTCAAATTCTGTGTATTAAGATCTTCCTTTCCCTGATGAAGTCCAGTGTATCGCCTTTATTTCCACCAGTCTATTAAGAAACACAAAGAAGCCTTATTGGTCACAGCTTCTGATGGGGAGGGGTGAGAACTGAGAAGCATCTGGTGGCAGTTCTTGGAAGAGTGGAGTGACAGACGTGAAATGCCAGGGTTTAGCTACTGGAACTGGGTGTAAAATTGTTCTGACATATTGACACTTTTGACAGAGAAGCAGAATAATCACTAAAGATACAAATTAGGAGAGGAAATGTTATGAATATTCCTGTCTTAACCTGAATTATTTTCTTGACTGTTGAAAATTACTTTTTCACTTCCTATTGTCCCCAGGACATTTTTATTTCAGTGAAAGATAAAAATGATGTCTTAAAACTATAGATAATACAAAATAGAAAATAAGGGGTGCATAGCACCAGCTGGAATTTATTTGATATTTTTTTCAATAAACCCTGGAATAATATAAATCCAATAATAATAAGTAATATATCTAAATATTTTGGGGTTCAAAGTTGTAAAATAATATTTTCTTCAGGCTGAAAATAAATTTTGGACCAAAAGAAAACTATCTAGTTCACACCGTTCTCTGTCTCTGCAGACTGCAAATGTGGCAAATATTTTTGTAATTTATGACTGTGAGGTTGCCTGAATAATATAGAAAACTAGAGGATAAACAAACCCCCATAAGAGGTCAACAAACCTGGTGAAAATGCCATTGAGAAAGGGCACCACTTATCCAACTTTTTAAATTTTTTGAGAAATAAATTAAATAAAACCTTTATTTTGTCATATACTAAGCCATTGATGGAGAAAAGTAATATTGAGAAAATGTAAGAGAGAAATTTATAGAAAGAAACAACACCTGCAAGCTGGTACCAAAGTCAAATAGCAACTAAGGTCTCTTTTTTTAATACTGAGTGTATTTATCAACTAAAAAACCTTCCTACCAGTTATTAAATTTAGGAGATAAATAAATTATTGAAATGTAACATCCTGCAACATATGAGGTTTGACCAGATAGGCAAAATTCTTTCTTTACTTTATTTCCATTAATGTGTGATGCTGCTCTGTAAGGGGAAAACAATTGGCACACTTTGTAATCTCAACTGGCTGAATTTAAAATGAAAGCTATATTTGCAGTTTTTATTTTGGTAACTCACTGCAGAGAACAAAGGAAGTCTAATTGTACTCTTTTAATTCCAGACAAATTCCACTTGCTTGCTACAAGTTGCTCTTCATCCATACCAAGGAATATACTTTGAACTTGGGTTGCATGATACCAACCTCCTTTTCCAGTACTTCCAGACAGTTTTAGTTTGCTATTTAGCTTCTTTAGCTGCATCTGTAGGTACACCCTGAGATTGCTATCCAATGCACACATTTGCATTTCCTTTCCATAGAAACTGTGGTTCAGCTGAGAGGTACTTACTCTGGGCTTATTCTGAAATGAAAACAGAATATGGTTGCAAACTTCCAAATCCTGTAGCTCAGGTGCCATCTCTATAACCTCTTATAGTCTTTATAAAATAGAAAAATCATTTCATGCTTTCATTGCAAGAATAAAAGATCAAAGGCTCTAGACACAAATAAATCACAAAATATTTCAGGGGAGTTGCATTCTCTAAACTTTCTTTCCCTTGTCATTATCAATGTTGCTTTCTGCTTATTTTTTACGGTTAGATTAGAGTTCAAAAATTTGTTTTATTCTCCTAGAATTATGATCTCAGTTTCCTCTGTATTGAGTATGAGGATACCATAGGCAAAACCCCCCCTATGTAACCTCTTGTTTAGTTCATGCTAACGGTTTGCTGCTGGAATGACGTATTTCATAAGAGAAGGAGAAAGAGGATATGATCTTATCATGCTCATTCCTTCTTTTGTTGTCATCACATATTAGAAGAAAGGCCTGAAGAAATCAGACCATTTATGGCCTCACATAATATGTGTGTATATTGCTTATATTACACTGACTAGTGTTTGTGTTGTATTGACTCAGTTCTCTGGATCTTCTCCAGGCATTCTGGAGAGAGTCAAGTTGGAGATGTACTTCATTTAAATCTATAGGTTTCAAGCTGACAACTGAAGTCTTGGTTAGGATAATTGCAAAAGAAAGATGTGGAACTATGCATTCAAATATAGTCAGGGTCATTTTCTTTCAAAATGTGTGAAAGGAAACTGTGGCAAAACAGCATGAAAAGATGGGGAAAAAAGGTGAACTTTGAAATTTAACTGATTGTTCGTGCCTTCTTTCTCACATTTCAGAAAACATGCCTATGTTCTTCCTTACAATGTCTTTCTCTATTGCTGTGTTTAGTAAAAGTATTTTAAAGCTTTGAAATTACAACATGGTCTACTGAATTCTATGATACTGTGAGGTACTCAGTTTTTCTCTTAAAAAACCTAAATATTCTCAGGCTTGTGAATGCATATAATTGAATCAATAGTTAAATACCAATAGGTTCTTGGATGCTTTCAATTAAGCTTTGTACATGAAAATATTTTTTTTTCTGGCCAATGCCTACATCTGCTCTTAACACAGCATCAGAAATCTTCCTGTATGTGTATGTATAAATCAGGAGTGACTCAATAGCTGTAATGGCCATGTACTGGAGAAACACCAGAAAAAAATTAGAATCAGGAGATTAAAGTCTTTTGTGACCGTAACTTAATCAATAATGAATTTACATTAGTTTTGGAAATGTTAAAGTCAGTAAATGGAAGCAGACCTTAATTTATTGTAGAAGATGCATGTGGGTTAGTCACAGGGTCCAGAAATCAAAGTAACATACACCTGGGAGCTCTGCTACCTAATGAGCTCATCTAAGTGTGGGATGCAAATACAGCAAACCTGGCGAACAACTTGTCAGCATTGAGGCTGCAGCCCTAGAGCCTTTTCTTCACTGGGACTGAATACTTTTCTTCAACTCAAATTTTTATAAAAGCATATTCTGTATGTGATAAGCAGAGATAGCCCAGGTATTGATTCAAAACAAGTTTGATTAAGGCCAGGAGCCGTTCCATTTCAGCCTCTTGAAAATGACTTGACATTTTGTTCACAGGAATTGTGTTTAATGATCTTGATAGCTACTGACACATCACTCTTTTCAGTATCTTTTCTGTCTGTATAATTAAATTGAAGGTTGGCACCAGGGAATCTTAGGCTCTGTCAGGTAGTGTATGTTTTTCCTGGCCTAGAATGGAAAGACTGTACAGGCAAAGAAGTATTATTCTGCTTCGCTGCATCAGAGGAAAAGGAAGAGAGATTGGTAGTAAGCTTTTTTTACTCAGATGGATTCAGTTTTCCATTCACTAGGCTATTGTTATTAAGGGTGCCTGTCTGAGGACTGTTTTGTCTGAAGTGCTTTATTTACATGTGTTAATTTTAAACAACACAATAGTTTTCTATATAAATTTAGATAAAATAAAGAGTATTCTTTTTTTCTTGTGCCGTGAAATCCCCTCCATTTTCCTTTCTTTGTAGCTGTTGACGGGTTTAATTTATCCACTGTGTGACCATACACCTTTCACAGTGTTGATGTATAACAAGGTTGGCACGTTAGAAGACACACAGACTTTTGCTCCTAGATATTTTTTTTCCAGCTTAATTTATCCATTTTCTTTAATCATTATTTCTCCCATTCCTGCATATACATATACAGATATATGATCAGGAAATTATTGCTTACAAATGTAATGACTGCACAGATAGATGTTAATAAAATAATGCTTCCAAAATAGAGACAAAGAAAACTGAGTGATGACAATGCATCTGTTTGTAAAATAATTTTAATGCAAATTTAATGCAAAGGGAAGAATTTTGTTAACTCTGCTAAAACAGAATAATTTTTTTCTGATTTACATGAAGAAAGTACTTTGTAAAGAGATAGATTAATAGAGCCGGTAGAGAAGAAAACCACTGAATTTTTCAGCATTCTTTGCTGTCAAAAGTTGAAAATATTTAAGAGAAGAAAACTGATCTATATTTTGGGAAAACAAACTTCAGAGCTTCCCTACAGATTTTTAGTCAGGTCATTTCAGGATGGCTATTTATGCATGTAAATCAAGTCACTAAATATGTATACAATGCTAACAAGCAGTAGTTGCAAATAAGCATCACATAGATATTTGAACAATAAATATTACATCTCTAAAATTCGACTTGTATGCCATTTTTTGAGGGTTTACTGGGTAATAATTTTCACTTTTGTACATAAAAAATGCATATAGGAAATTCTAAGTCATCTGAGAAAGCAGCAGAAAACAATTTCCAAAATTATGTCTATTTTAATGCACACGTGCCATCTGCAGTGCCTGTCCACTTATTAATTCAACTTCTTCTTAATCCTACAGTGTATGGTTTTTGATTGCATTAAAGACCTTGACCCTTGACACCTCTGTAAATTAGGGGCCTGAAATGGCAAAGGCAGAGCATTCATTCTGTGCCCTCACAGAGAAGGAGTTAGTGTAACATGTTAAAGAAGGTTCTGAATAGCAACAGAAGTTCTAACTCATCTTGGGAAGATTGCTCTCCCTACTCATGCATTTGAGAGTTGGTTGCCAACTGAAGAATGGCTGGAATTGACTGTCTTTCTCTGCCACAGCTGTGCTTGGTCTTCAGTTGGAAAGGTTTTGGTGGGATCTTTTAAACCATGGTAGATCTTGGAGGTAACACCACACATAGTGGTGGTCCAAAAATATGCGTCCTCCTAATCATTTCTGAGTTAGTATTGCTGGAGAAAAATGCTAGAAATCAATACGATGTTTTCAGGGGAAAAGATAAAAATTCTTCTGTATTACGATAACTAAAGTGAGACACATTGGAAATTTTGCCTCCTAGAACTGATAGGTCTTACTGTTATTTCTTATATATTTTCTTTCTAGATTTTAAAAACTAATTCAGACAGAAACTCTTGTGGCATTCAAGTAATTGTTTCTGCTACCCTGGAGTTAACTTGGTCTGAACCACTGCATCTAGTCAGTTGTTCAACAGCCTGGCTGTTTCTGGCTTCACACTGAGAATTGGCTCTGGTGTGCTAAAGCAAAAAACGCTCTTCTCAGTGCTCTCCTGAGTTTTTTCCCTTTACAAAAGTCTGAATCTATTCTTGGCTTTCATTAAGCAGGTCCTTCTTAAACTAGTTAAATAACAATATCTCTTGCTTTGCGGTTACTAGATCATCCCTTTGTAAGCATCATGAACTTACATGTATGGAAAGGTCAGCAAAAATACTCAAATGTTTTATAAGCAAGATTATTTGTTTTAATTTTTTTTTTGTTAGGATGTAGAATTTTACTGATCTTAAATACAGTCTGAAGACCCTGTTTTATAGTAAGAGATTACTAGAATAGCCCTGTTGTACCGTGACGTACTGCTAAAGAGAAAAAGTACAAGGCAGGTAGTTCACAGTATCTGCTCAAGACAAACATGGTTAAAACATTACAGATCTCAAGAGATATGCTGAACGACTGTCTGCTTTAAATTGCTGTGGTGTATGCAATTTTACTTAAAAGGGTTTAGTGATTTCAGTGCTACCATAGTATATGTAAGTGTTGTAATAATGGAAGTCTTAAGCTTACTCAATGTTCTGTGAATTTCAGTATCTCCTTTCCCTTTTGAATGAATTATCAGTAAAAACAGTTTCACTTTTAAACTCTTCATGTTGTATGTGCAGGCATTTACATTTTGTCAGACACAAGTTCTCTTTAATTTCTGTATATTTAGCTGTTGCATTGTCTGGTTATTCCATTATGATTATCCCATATGCCATTATTCTTCCTACAACAAAGGGAAAAATATATGCTGGAAAATGTCTAATCCACATGTAAAAGCCATTGGAAGGGTTTAATAAGCAGAAAAATTAGTTTGTTCACTTACTAATAATGAACAAGAGAGCTATCCAGAAGAAGAAGAGACTCCTGGTCCTGTCTAATTTGGTCTAGAAAGAACTTTGGAGGCCTGGAGATACTGGACAGTTTTGACAAAGGCAAAAATACTGAGTATTCTTTTCTCAAGATACAATGGATGCTTACATTTTGTTTGTCAACAGTAGAGAGACATGAGTTAAAGAGAGTGCTGACATTACTATTTGAAATCTTTGTTCATGTCCTTTGGAGGTTCTTACCCTCCTCAGATCATTGACCTCTTCCTTAGCACAACAACTTTTAATATGGGTCTGATTTACTATAAGGGATTTAAAATGCTTTATTCCAGCTGGGATGAATTTTATGTTGTTTTGTCTTTGTAATCTGAGATTCAGTGCATTGACTTTTCATTAGATGGATCTAAAAAATTGATGTGAAAAAACAGAAAATAAAAAGACAAAAAGGGATAATTAATAAAAGATAATATATGCTGCCTATTTTCTAGGCAGAAGTACAAATGTTAACTTTGATGCTATAAATCCAGAAATTTATATTTAGCCCTCAGTGGGCTTACTAGTAATTTTTTCCCATAGATTACCTGCAATCTTACTGGGTATGTGCATATGTGTGTGTATTTATGCATATATATGCATAAATTAAATTTAACTATCTATACTTAGCCTTTTACAACTATTTGAAGCAATCTAATTATCCTTGTGTTCTTCAAAGTGACTCTAGATTGGTTGTAATCAGTACCACTGCTGTATTTACTGAACCTAGCTGTAACTGTAATTAGTACAACCCTTTCTCATAAAAGTCTTTAATTTTATAACATTTCTGTCCTTTATTCTGAATCACTTTTAACTGAAGGAAAGCTACCAAGCTATGGAAGAGTTCTCATTGTGTGGAGAGTGGGGGGGGGGAGGTTGGTTATTTTATGGCTTTTTGAAACAAGGGATTGTTTGTTTATTTGTTTTTGTTCAGTGTTGCAAGTGTGAAAGTTATGTTATGGAAGTAGTGGAATAGCAGTAACAGAAAATTTAACCTGTAAGGTGAGGTGCCTTATGTAGTTATTAGTATTTCGTCTTTCCTAAAACACTGTGATTTTGAAGGAAAAATGAATATTAGGTAATACCTGACTGCTTTGAAAAGAGAACCTTCAATACTTTTTCATGAACTTTAAGGTTTTTTTCACAAATATAAACTGTGAGAGGAAATTGTATATCTCGTATCTGAAGATGTGTTAGTTAAGACTGGTGTTGTGTCTTCAGACAACTGAACTTATTCATGTTTGTTCCTCTTGTAACATATGATCTAATGAAATGTCTGAAGATTAGAAAAACTATATTGAGAAGGAAATAGAAATAATTTTGTGTTGATTGAGGTCAAGTGTTTAATGAATTATTTCAAATATTTGTGTGCCAAGTAAAATCTTTCTGTTTTAAAATGTTTAAAAACAAAGATGATCTTCCAAGGCTGTAATTGTAAACACTTCTTAAACACAGAGAAGACGTGCATAAATTGTGTGAAAGCTGAATCAGTCAGAGGTGAAGCTGCCACAGCTCCATGTTCTAACATCCAGCTATTACCAAGCTTAACCACACACATGAATTGATTTTTGCACGCAGTAACTGGCCTTTAGATGTTGAACTCAGTCTACCCACAAGTAGGCCCTGGATCTTCTTAACCCAAGTTGCCCCACTGTGCACATGAACATTTACACACACATGTGCATTCACACTTCCATTCAGTTCTCTCAGGTCTCTCCAGTCGCTGGCACAGATGCCCTGGCACTTCCAGTAGATACCTCTCACACTCTGATCTTTCTACCTCTTTACACAGACTTATAGCATCTTTGCTTCCTGGATTCCAGGCCACTTACCCAACTCAACAGCAAGTCCAGACTGATATTTGGTCCTGATGTGCTGACAAACAGAATCTCACATGTTGCAGTGGTGGCCCTCAGGCATGTGGCTCATGATCCTACACCAGTTGCTGCCACTCAGACATCCCAAATCCATGCTCGCAAGATAGAGAACCTCTCACACATAATAGTCAGAAATGGAGTTTAATAGGAAGACAGGACAGCTCAGGTACAGGACATGGCCAGACAAGCACAGTGTTGAGCCCCTGCTTACTTACTTACTACTACCTCCTTTTATCCCCTTATGCCCTTGTTTTCCTGGACTTGTTCCTACCCAAACCACTCAGCTGCCTGAGGGCTTTTCCCTGGCCTGGCAGCAATGGGTGTCCACCCCAGCTGTGGGGCTGATCATCTCCTGTAACATTTCGGGTAGAGGTTGGGGTAGTGTCTCCCCTGCACCCATGTGCCTCTGTCCTGCTTCAATTTACCACACAACCCAGTGAAGGGATTTGATCTTCTCATCAGACAGAAATTGATTTATCTGCTTTGTTTAACTGTGTTGAATGCAGATTTCTGTGGTTGAATTGAATATATTAACTCCCCATGCCAAAGACAAATACAAACCCTAAGTATATAAACAATTCCCTTAAGCATTTGGATTTATGTTGCATTTGTAAGTCAACTAAGTAGTAGTACCACTAAACTGCTACTGGAAAAATATGAGCTGGTTGGACGTTTCTGGAGGAAGATCATGAGGATCAAGTATGCCTGTACTGACACTGAAAGGACTTAAACTGCTTACTTGTTCTGTCTACAGTGTTGCCTAATGGCTGTGGGGAAAAAACGACTCCAAGCCAAATTAGGTAGGAGATAAGATAAGGATACAAAGGTTTTAATGAGCTCCCAGGCTTTCTGGAATACCCCCAGCGCGCGCTCCCGAAATCGAGATGTTCACAGTTTTTATAATGATTTTCACCCAATCCCGTCCAGCCACCACCCAGGTTCTGCCCCCGCCACGCCTCTTGGAAATTGGGTCTGGGGGCGTTTTGGGACCCCCTCTTCTTCATCTTCATCTTCCTCAGAGCACGTAATGTCCTTGGAGGCCTTCCAGAATTCTAGGCCTGAAGGTTGTTGGGTCTAGGCTGTATCTTGTTCTGTAGGGTTGAGATGTTCCTTTATCCTTCTGCCTTGAAAAAGAGACTAAACAGGCTAAGGAATTTAGGGAATTGATATGGGAATGGGTAACAGGGGTTTGAGCTGGTGTGTTGAAGGTAAAGGGATAATATTGCTGCTACTCTAAAATCTACATTTACTACATAACTACTTCTAAGATCTACAAAAATTAAAAAAATTAAAACATCAAAACTCCAGGGTATCAACAGAAGTGGTAAATTTTTGTTCTTGTTGCTGAAAACTCTCAAAAACTGGTATTTTGATGTCCCTATATAAGGACAAAAGCCAATGTGATCTTTCTTCATGTCTTATAATGCTGAACAGATGACAAACTCTATTTCCTCTCCTTGAAATTATACAGTTCACAAATAAGGTGTGAGGAAGTAATATATATGTAGAAAATTCTATAATTTTCAAAGCATGAAGAATTTTTACAATTAGTTATGGCAACTGTGTTGGAACAGTTTTCCCATCTTAAAAGGCTAGCTGCCACCTTTTGTCCCTTTGGGAAGCATAAACACAAGGTCATTTAATTAAATTATGTGTTCTATCATTTTAGAATTTATTATTCAATGAATGCATATATAAATATGAATTTATAAATAAACATGTTCCTGACAGTGTGTGTAAAACAAAACTTCTTATTTATCACCCATAAAATCATAAGGTGATGATTTAATGGACTGGGAAAAAAAATCTGGATGTTTCTTTAATAGATAGTTTTCCAAAGGCATTGTTAACCTGGAAATAGAAAATAACATCAACTAGTATTTAACCAGGGGCAGGAAGAGGGAAAGACCAAGTTTGTAATTTGCCAGAGAAAATATAGCTTAAAGCTCAGGCTTAAACTACGTGAAAAATATTAGAAACCAGCTTAACTGCAGATGTTTAGAAACTATTCTCTATATAAAACAAAAAATGCACAAAAACATATATGCTTTTTTTCAAGTTCTCCTTTATACAGTTTGGTTTTAATCTCCAAATTTAGAATTTTCTTCACCTAACTTTTAGATAATACAGTGACATGTTCTTTAGTAGGCCAGCACTGGTCCCTTTCCCCACTGTATTTGTATGCCTCATTGCCACATGAACAGAGGAGGAATAGAGAACACAGTTAAGGTTTAATTCATTCAACATGTAGGACTTTTGAAATGCAACTTGAAGGAAAAAAAATTTGCTCTGTTTTTTTTTTTTTTTTTTTTTTTTGTCTACAATCTCCAGTGATTTCTCAGACCAGAAATAAAACACTGTACAGGATTGGAAAATTGGAAATATACACAATGTTTGATAAAACTCACAGAGGGTGGGAGGGAAAAAGTCATTTAAGATTTCCAACAGAAAAAAAAAAAAAAAAAAAAAAAAAAAAAGAAGGCATGCATATACTAAATGACACTCAGGGAAAATGTAGCGGAAAAATGTACTGGGCATGGTCTGGGTGGCAGCTTTCAAGCTCATTTTTGTCTCGCAGGAGCTGTTCCTGTTCCTAAACCTAAGGCAAAAATGGAATACCATGTGATGTACCTATCTTAGTAAGTGTTTGCCTTTCAGACAGTGAAACCCAATTTTTCTCATCACAGTTTTTCTTTGTCACTTATTAAGTATCTTATGTATAGCACTGTAACAGTTATTGCTAGAACACAGTAACCAAAAAAGTATTTAGGACAGAGATTATAAATGAAAGATAGAGCAATCTAGGAGATATGAAATGCAATTTTATCAGGCCACATCATCAGATCCTAAGAATTTTGCATGGAAACTAAGTAGAAATTCATACTGCATAATAGAAAGAGGTTTTTAGAATTGTTCACATGAGCCTGGACATTAGAAACTGTCAAGAAAAAAGAAACATGACAAGGTTCATTTGACTAACCTGTTTGTTTTCCCCTCTAAAATGTCACAGGGGAATATGATAGCATCCAATGGCAGGGGTAGAAATCTATTTACTGCAGCAATTTAACTATGAGCTTTCAGGGCTTCTGTTGCCAAGGGATCCAAAAAACCTCAAAAATCTCAATTACTTCATCCTTATGTCAACCAAAGTGAAGGCTATATTGTGTCATGGTTCTTATCTGTAAAAAGGCCTCTTAAAGCTCCTTTAATCTCCCTGAAGATGTTTTGACCATTACAGAGTATGGGATAAGACTTCAAAATGAGACCTTTTCCGGAGCTGTATTTCTCAGAGCTATGAAAAATAAAAGCTAAGGATCAGGAGAGGAAGCATGTCAAGATGAGAGAATGGAGAACTAACATTTAATGTGAATGTAGGTCTTTTTCTTCAGGAGGCTAGTCATTTTACTATCAGACTTAATATATTTACACAGGTTAAATACTTTGTGCAAATATGGTGAAACATGACCATCTTGTTTGACACTTTTTTCTTGTACAGTTGGCAGTTAAAATGCCAGGTAAAAATCACAAGTCTGTAAAACTGTTAAGAGTGCCATGCATTTCTTATAGATTTTACAAATAGCATAATTCACTTTCCCCACTCTCATTTTTCAAGGAGCACAATTTTCATATGATAGAATTATATATATCTGTCTGGAGCTTCTTAATGGGTTAAGAAGACATAGGGGTTTTGAATATTAGGGGTTGCTCAACAGGACTGCTAATTAGTAAAGCAAACTGAAGAAGCATTTTGGATGGTAGTAAAGTCCTGAGGATATTTTTTTCTCTCCTGTGATTACCCTAAAAAGTAAAGGGATTATCCAAATAATAAACCAGATTTATTTTTAGTGGACTCTTCTAATACAATCTTTTATGTTTCTTTCTGCTTCTGGAAAAATAACGCTCTAAAATTGTTAATTTCCCTCAGAGAATGTGGTATTCAGCTATACAGCATATTCAGTAAGAATTTGCTCACAATTAGGGAAGTCTTTTAAATTTGGAATTTGCTGTAGGTGGTTAGGTTTTGTAAGACACTGGGTACACTCAGTGTTGTGTTCTAACTCAAAATGACAAGAAAAATTTATTTAAAGCTTAAAAAGAACTTATCTAAGTCCTGTGACTCAAAACAATAATTAAAACATGCTGATACTTCACCTGTTCATACTGCAAACCCTCAGTCCATACAACCTCATAGAATATCCTGAGTTGAAAGGGACCCTCGAGGATCATTGAGTCCAACTCCTGGTCCTGCACAGGATGGTCCCAAAAATCACATCATGTGCTGAAAGTGCTGTCCAAGCATTTCCAGCTGTCCAAGCTGTCCAGCTCTGTCAGGCTTGGTGCTGTGATCACTTCCCTGGGGACCCTGCTCCAGAGCCCAACCATCCTCTTGATTTTTTTAGCCTCAGCTCAGAAAAGTAGCAATGCCTTCTAGCCTTAGCCTAAAGTGTAATAATAAATGGTTAAGAAACCTTGCTGTTGTTTTCTACAGAGAAACCTCAGTGTGATGTTTGCAGTAGTGCCTTATGGCTTCATGAGACATAAATGTGACTGGTCCTTCCCAGTGCTAGAGTTTCAGAGAAACGGTCCTGTTGAAGACTTGACTGCTGTATTTCTCCACCTATGAATGGAGTTGATTTAAGCTGTGGTTTTCATAGAAATTTTGTAATAGGACTTGAAGAATTGTGTGTATCCCTTCACTTGGCTTCCCAGTCCTCTCTCTCCACAGCTGGGCCAAAGGTTCTCAGTAGGCTAAGAAGATAGCAGTAGAGGACGACAGAGAGAGACAGCACAAATTATTATTTAATGAATCTAAGCTTCACAATCTGCTTCAGGTCTTGACAAGTGAGTAACACACAAGGTACACCTAGAGTTCATAAGTGGAAAAATTTGAAAGACAAAAATAAATCAGAAAATTCTGAGTTTTCATGTTGTTTTGGTTTTGCTCTGGGTCAATTTGCTTTTACACCCCCCACACAATTATTATTAGTTGAGAGAAGGTTTATGCAGACAAAAGAGACAGGATTTGGGAAAAGTAATATGAACATTTACTATTAGTAAAACAAAAACTACTAACAAGTTAAAAACTAAATAACTATATCTACAATAATTCTATTTAAGTAAAAGTGTTATGTATTTACAGAAATACTCCTCCCCCCTTTATATATCAGTTCAAGCAGGAGAAGTAGTCCTTTTCTCCATTCTTGGAGTTCCAGCTCTCTCTCCAGTAACTCTGCAGTATTCTTGTCGCAGCTGAAACACTTTTTCCTTCTCTGTGTCGGCCTCCAGGGCTGGGCCTACCCCCCTTCTGGGCTAAGACCGAAGGCTGGGGGTTACCCAGGTCCTGAAGGGTCTTCTCTTCCATGGACTTGCAAGAGGACACTTGACTACCTTGGATTTTCTTCCACAGAGTTACAGGGGATAATGGCTTAAGAGTCCATCCCTGTTTCCCTATGGAGGTCCCTCTCCACAGGAGAATAGTCTTTGATAGACTTCTCCGGCATGAGTCTAGTATGGATCCCAACATCCTTACCCGAGCCGCTTCTGCTCCAGCGTAAGGCTTTCTTTCTCTGTCAAAGTCACAAATTTTCAGTAGCAGCAGTAGCAGCATGGATCTTTCACACAGATCCCAAGCTTACCCAAGCCATTCTGCTCCAGTGTAAGCCTCATTCCCCTCAGGGTTATATTCAGAGTTACAAATCTTCGACAGGTCTCTGCCTTATCTCAGTTCTTTCCTGAAGTCTCGGTTCTCTGGTACATCCACAAGCTCTTCTGTGAGCCTTATCTCTTCACTGGAATTTCTCTGCAGGGGTTTCTGTCCAAGTAGTTAGTCTTTTAAACTTTTTTTTTTTTTCTTCTCTCTCTTACAGAAGAGAAGGGGGAGTTTCAGTGCTACACTTGCCCCTGGCCCAGGGCCGGGGGAGGAGGGGGTCTAGCCCCCCTTGGGCCTGCTGCTCTTCTACATGGCTGCTGCTCCTAATTTCAACTGCGCAACAAGTCTTCTCTTCTGTTTTCTTAAAAATGTAATTAGCAAAGGCGTTACTGAGAGTTTTAATTGGCTTCTTGTCCGGAACTTCACCTGGACAAAATCATTCTTAGCCCCAGGGGCTGGCCGACTGGGCAAAACCATGACACGTGAAAAAAAAAAAAAAAAAAGAAGAAATTCTTTTCAATTTTGCATGGATATTTTGAATTATATCTCTCAATCCTATGGTCTCAAATTTTATTAGTTCCTCAGAAGAAGCTAATAATTTTCAATACAAGCTGCACTATTTTTTATTTCCTAAGACAGCATTTCCTGCTCACAAGTGACTCTCATCCGAAAGTGTTTCCTAATTCAGCATTTTTGGGATTGCATATTTACTGTGTGTCATTGACTTTCAGCTCAAAGCTGTTTGAATTTGCACTTGATATTCTGAAGTTTTTAAACTGTTTTCCCTGCAGGGACACCAAGGCAAAGTCCTTCTGTTTTCTGACTTGTTTTGCGATGCATTTCATAATACTAACCTAAAACAGCTGGTATCATGTTTAATAACTGGATATAGGTGCAGACAAACACCTTTTGTTCAAACTAGCTTGTGTTCTCATAGAACTTCTCTTTTCTTCTGAGTTTGCTCTTGGAGGAGGGGGGCATAATTCAAAAGAAATTGTAGGATTGCTGCTTTTGCATGGAAAGCTACAAAATGTTATGACAGAAATAGACAAAAAAGCCAAATTAACTGTGCTCTGTGCTGTTTCAAATGCAGAACACTTGTCTTTAAATTATGTTCCCACTTTTCTTGTTGCTGTCGGTAATCCTGCACAGTTTAAACTGAGGTCAGAGTTTTGCCTTACCATTCATAAAACATGAGAGGTTCCAGCTGTCTTTCACATCAGCAAATTGGCTATGCAGGGCCATCAGAAATCAACAGGGGAAAAAAAAAATAAAAAAAGTAAAACTAGCTTAGTCATTAAAATGAATGGATAAATGATGATTCTATATTTGTCAGACCTATTTAAGGGAACAATGTCAAATGTCAATAGACGCATTCTAGAAGTTGTTAAACTTTAAAAGCAAATTGTACACCATTTTAAGGACTTCAACTGGTTCAAGGACTTGTCTGAGTTAAAGCAGCTTAATTGAGTTTCACCATGTTAAATTAGGCTGATATGCAGTGCAGGACCTAATTAAGAATGTCCTACATAAACAGTATCAGATCTTCTCCTTGTATAGTGTCTATCACATCTCATTTCTTTGAGAAAGAAATAAAATGTTATTATTAGTTGTCTCTTAATCAACTCTATAGATGTAGCTTGACTCAGGGATGCTACGAAGAATTTTCTTTCAGCTTATTAATCATCCAGTTCCTGCTAGCATTGTTAGAAACTTCTTTATTTCCATGTTGTCCCAATGTGGTACTGCTGAAAGGCTTTTCTATGGTTCCACAGGTGTAGAGGGCACTGTTCAACATCAACAGGCTTTGCATTTGTGGGTAAAGATCAGCTTAGTCATGGAGAGAGGCAGGGCAAATTTATTTTCCTTCTATTTAACTTTAATATTGATAGAACTTGAGGTGTAAATAATTTGACCTATATATCAAGGCTTTTCTGCAATTTATAGTACCTATTATTAAAGGAGACTCAAGTCTGGAATTCCCAAAAGCTGAAAAATAACAGATAAACTACTTTAAATACTCAAGAACTCATTTTATTTAAATCAAAACAGATTCCTTAAAGCCTTAAACTGAAACAATATTAGCTAAAGGGCTTTCATAAAAGGATTAATTCCATGAGAATTAACCAGCTTGAGCCTAGGTGTTAAGCCCCTAAAACTTCCTGAACTGTTAGGGTGGGCTTAAATACCCAAATTCATCAGCAATGCCTTAGTTAAATGCCAGCTCAATTTTAAAGTGCCTTAAAGACACTTCAAAGAGTGAAGTATTTTCTCTTTAATTTTTGTCATAATTAGGTCAGCTTAATTAGGAGAACACTGAGTTCTCAGAAATTAGAAACTTAGTGATATTCATAGGCTGTCAAGTTGAAAGTTGTATCTTGAAATTTTGGTTCAAGAAAGGCTTTGGATGCATAAAGGCAGAAAATGTGCTAAGTATGAACATGAATTAGAGACTGTGCTAGATAAGGCTGAGTAGAAGTATAAGATCAGAAAGTCAAATACTCATGCTTATATTTGTAAGATATCTTTCATTGATTTTTTAGAGTTATGGAGATAGAAAAGAGAAAGATCTTTCAAGCAAACGTTTGGCACTGCAAACATCTAATCAGAACATGCAAAATCCTGCAAAGTTATTCTAGGTAAGGAAAAGAGAAGGAAAAACAGTGTGTTAGAAGTCAAACAAGTATCCCAAAGAGAAAATAAAAAAGGATATAGAACTTGTAAAACCATACTTTATTAAGTTGCAGAGAAAATGGTAAGTCAAAACAAACAAACCCCCCTAAAATTTCCCTGAAATTGTATATTAATAGAATGAGGTTTTGCTTTTATCAGAAAAAGGTTCTTCACCCAGAGGGTGGTTAGGCACTGGCACAGACTCCCTGGGGAATCTGTCAGAGTCCCAAGTCTGCCAGAGCTTAAGAAACATTCAGACAATGCACTCAGGCACATGCTGTGATTCTTGGGGTTGTCCTGTGCAGAGCCAGGAGTTGGAGTCGATGATCCTTGCAGATCCCTTCCATTCTATGATGCTGTAATTCTGTGTCATGCAGTAACTTTAGCAGATGCCATTATATTTGCTGCAATGCCAAGAGTTAATACTGTAGTGAATTCCAAATATCTAGGATGAATTCTGAAGCATTTATGGAAAGTAAATCTTCATCAGTATAAAATTAATTTAATTGAATGAGATGTTGTTGAAATATTTTTATTTAAACATTTCATACAAATTCGTTGAAATACTCAAACCAGAGAGTTCACTACTGTCTACACATTTAGTTTAAAGCTCTTTCTTAATTAAGATGTTCAACAAATTATTATCAAGATCATTTATGCAAAGTTTGAAGAAGAAAGGCTTCATAAATCATCAGTAGAATGGTGAAATTTATTTGTACACACACCAAGCATTCGTTTTGCATTTTCTTTCATTTTATTTTTTATTGTTGTGTATTTCTTCTGCTTGAATGTATGTTTGTGTATATATTTATCAAAGGTGTTACATGTTTAATAGTGGAATTATGAACCACTGCTTCTATGTTGTACGATATGAGCTGTGGTCTTATAAACCTAAGTGAAATTAATAGGAGAGTGAGAGATCCATTTGGAAAGAGAGGGGACAATGTGCAGGGTTTTTCTTGTTCTCTGTCTTAATAGCTATTGCAAGAAAGGATATCAATTGACCAGCTCCCAGTCACAATTATCAAACTTGACAACACCTTTAGTTATACAAATAAGTGAAATCATAGGATCACCAGAGACCATTTATTTATAACTCTCACAAAAGAACTGAAATACTGGAAAGTTAGGAAATTCAATACAGAAAGGCAAGGTAGTTTATTTATATCAAGCCACTCTACTACACCATCTGTGTTTTCTGACGCTTATGAAAACTATTGCTGCAGTCAAGCTTGGTGACAAAAAGCAGTTTTCAGGGAAAAATGACTCTAAAGATATTACATCCCTGACTTCTTTGAAATAATTCCATTGCAACTTTGACTTTACTATAAGTCCACCGTTTCATGTTTGTTATTGATTTCATTCTTATAGGTGTACAATGATCTGAGGTGAAAGAAATTTGGTGCAACTAAGATCTTAGGCTCAAGTAGCTTTTAAGGACCACAGTTAATCCAAGAAATAAAATAACAATTAAAAAGTGTTATAACTTTAGTGCAAATGAAAATCATTCAGTTTGAACTCACTGAGTAGTTTTTCTTAAGGTTCCTGTAAGAACTAGCATTTCTACCAGATATTGCTAAAATATGACTAGAGAAAAAAATCAGAATACTGTGTCATCTCCAGCTGTGAGACAGAAAATATGTGGGTGTTGTTGTTTGAGAACTTAAACGTATTTGATTTATGTGAGTTAACTTAATTTAATCAGAATTTTACCATTCATGATTACCACTGTAATTTGATACAAAATTATTACATGCATGAAAATTAAATTGGGTATTGTATATTTATCCTGTTAACTTCAATTTATTCTGCAGACACTAATCACTAGAAGCAGTAAAATAAAATGTTTAAGCTTAGGGACTCTAATCCAGTACATTATATGTTTTCTGTCACTGTTGTTTATAATTCCAAAGTAAGTAAAGTTCCTTGAATTGTATTTTTAAGCTACTGAAAATTTACCTTTGAAACATCCAGATAACTTGTATGGTCAATGCATTCTAATGTCTTTTGGCATATTCTTGGTCATTAAAGTTCTTGGTTATTAAAGTTTGACATCATTAAGGACAGTAAATTAATATTGTTAGCATTACCCCTTAAGTTAAATCTTGACCAATTATATAATATTCTTGATTGTTATAATAAAATGTTCCTTGATTATTTTGATAGGAAAAGAAGATCTAGGTAACTTTGGGCTGCATCTTATCATTAAAATGATTTCAGCAGTATAACATCAAGTAGAGGATCAGATTAAATCAAGTAGATCAGTTCCTATGCAGAAAACTTTTCGTTCCTAGTTTCATGCTGGGACAAATAATATAATCTTAAACAATTATAGAAACGTACCTGGTTTAGCAAATAATCATTTAGACTCTATCTCAATAGAGATAGATTTATCAAGTCTCTCAGCAGTTAAATGCTGCTATTTTGGCATATAAATTAGTAGTCTCATTTTCTGGAATGCTGGCAGCTGCCAATTTTCAATAGAAATCATTGCACAATTTAAAATAAAATTGAGTATTTCCTTTATTGTTGATATCCCCAAACTGAAAGCATGACCAGTGTTTAAGTACCTGGTTCTAAAACCCACTCAAACTGAAATCAATTAGGAAATTTACACTGAATTCAGGTGGATGTGAACTGGTTTTTAAAAATTTCTAGATTGCTTTATAAAGAATATATAGTCATCTTTCTTCTGTATCTCTGCTTTACAACTGTAGTAAGATTTTTTGGACCTTCCTTTCAGTCTAACTGATCTGAGTAGCTAAAATATATGATAGGTCATACTCCTGTACTAATGGGTGAGATGAATATCACCCAGTGAGAATTTAGTCCATCAATAAAAGCATAGTTAAGAAGTGTAATTTTTGAATGTCATCAAGCCATTTGTTATATGTCAATGAATTGACATGAGTAAATTAATAAGCATACATATAATTATATTTACCTCTGTATAAATAAATGTAACACTTTATCCTGTGAGAAAGTTAACCTACTATCTACATCTACAGAAATTTTCCATGACCATCTCCTTTTCATAACTCCGTATTATGACTTGCAGCTCCCTGAGCTCACTTTTGCTCTTTGTGGTCAATCTACCAGTCAGGCATTTAAAGATGGGCTGCCAGGAATATTGCCATCTGGGTTAATCTATTTAAATGAGATAATAAAAGTCACAGGAAAAAAAAAACCTTAGTGGCTTGGCCTTTACCCTGAGCAATGGAAATCTGTCAAAAATGTTCTGGGGACATTTGAACAGCCAGAATTCAAATTCCAACTGCAAAACTTTTTTTTTTTTTTCCCCCAAACATACCTGTGCAGTAATCATATGCGTGTGAAGATGTACAGTAGGAAGCTCCTGTTCTTGTTTAGCTCACCTCCCATTTGCTCTTTATTGTCAAAAATACCAGTAGGCCTTCTCTTCCATATAAGAATAAATATTTTATTTCATCCCGTATTTTATGGATTCCTTTTTCCTCATTTTGAAGAGGACTGTTTTATGACAAAGGTTTACTTTTAATGGTTTTTAGAAGGATGTAACGGAATAATCTTTGAGAGTGGTGTTGATCTTGGGGTTTGTGTACCTGGCTAGAGTTAAAAAGATAATGATTTTCTCACAGGCAACTGAAGGGATATGGGACAGCTTTTTTCCTAAGAGTGTATAAAAAGAATCTTTCAGATCTTTAAACTGAATGCAGTCAAAGGTACACCAGTTTTGAAGTCATACCTAATAATGGATATTGGTTACCTTATATAAATCCTATATAAGCCTTTTATATAAGTCCTGTTCATACCTGCCCTAAAGAAACTGTTTCTCACAAAAATGGGACTCAAAAATTTGTATTTCAAAGCTAGCTATTGTATTAAAGAAATGATTCTTGTTTCACATTTAGATATATGAAGTTATAGACCATGAGGTGTGTATGACACTTGATTAAAAACTATTTTGTGTTCTTCAAGTATCTCAGATTATTAGGACTATGAAAACAGGTCAAACTGAGGATCATATTAAACTGGCAAGCCTCCTGACAAAATGGACCTTTGTTCTAGATTTTTCAGAAGCAGAGGTACAATGATTTATTCAACTATTGGTTTATGTGGACCAGTTGTGTTTGTATACTCTTGTTTAATAGAGGTTCTGAGTGTGTATCACCACTGAAGTGCCCTTGTAGCACCACTGAGGCGATAAGAAGTTATAGTCCTTTTTTCTGCAAGTAAGAAGCGTTGTCTTTCATAAAGCTTTAAGAAAGAATAAGAAGGAAAAAAATCATGCAGGAAGCTTTGGAATTTCAGTAAGAAATGCCTTTTGTTAGAACTAGGTGAGCATAATTTTTTAATTTTTCAGTTTAGTCCCTTGACATTTGAATAATAAATAATAATATGTTAATATTTTGTGATGATGGTAAATCAAGCCATTCAAAAAAAATCCCAGAAACTTTCATTTCTTTTCACATAAAACACTTCAAAAAGGTGTTTACTGTTCTTTCACTGAGCAAAAAAATATAAAGCTCTATGGAGAGCTACAAACAGTGCATGATGATATCTTAGGGCATACAAACACTACTCACATTTTTTTTAAGGGTTTGCTTATAACTTCACCAGAATATTTTTATTTAATTGAACAATAGCAATTTAAGTCATTATATTATAACACTTTTGGTGCATGAAATGTGTGAACTGTGTCCATACTTGGGTTTCAGGCCTTGACAGAAGCTGAAGCAAATACAATGGCCTCTCAGTATGATTTGTCCTGATGTATTTATTCTCATTAGATATTTATCACGAGCCTCAGGTGTCCACAGATCAATCTGTGTTCTATGGGAGTAATTTAGAAGAGAAAATTGTAAACAATTAGTATTAAGCTAGGAAGTATCGACCAAAATATTCTAATTCACAGAGCCTAGTATTCAAACACAGGCTGTGTACTTGGGGTTTTATAATTCATATTTTATTGATTTTTTATTGTTTTTATCTTATAATTATTATAAACCGCTTATTTGCACAGGAAAATGCAAAAGTTACACATATGCACAACGTGTCATGAGTATCGTTAGGCAATGTAGAATGTTTCCCTGAATGTTTTAAAAAACTAAACCCCAAAATTCAGAAATCCTAAAAAGCATAGATTCATTAAGTGATTACTGTAAGGAACATGTTAACCTGATCAATCAAATATTTGTGATTTAAAAAAAAAAAAAAATATTTTGGAATCTGATATCATTCAGCCATTTGCATTGTGCTGTATGAGTAAGGTAAAGACAAGCTTAACCAGAGCTTTGGTTTAAACCTATCAGAATTCCATAACAAATTCTTGCAGTTCTTTGAAAAGATTCATTTAATTTCTCTCACTCAGAGGAAATGGAGAATTTTTTTTTGTTAGTTCGATATCCCATTTATATGTTGTTGCTAATCTGTAAATTTAATGGAGCTGTACTGATTCAGCTTTGCTTAATGAAAGCATTTATTTCAGAAGCTCTGTTTCTTTGATTTATTATTTATGGCAGCATAAACAACAGAAATCATGCCTGTAAAATTTTGTTTGTACAAATACATAAAAAAAAAAATACCTTTTTTCTTTTGTTTTATTTTGTTGGGGGACGTTTTCCCTACTACAGAATTAGTTGGGTCTTGTAAAAGCAGCCTTAAAGAATTTCTCTAGGAATTTTTTTTTTTTATAACAAGGATGCAACTGGGAAAAAAAAAAGTATGGGGGAGTGAGAAGAGACTGTTCTATGCTGTGAGTATATCCTAGTAGAGATCTGGAAAGTAAATGTAGAATACTGGTCAATAACGTGTATCCAATCATGTCTTTTGCATAACTTTACTTGCATCAGAACTTCAAACAATTTCAATTTTAGATTTTAGCATGGAAATTTTGGCATGGATATCCACATACAATTTATATTTTTTTACATATATGTTTAGAAGTAATTGAAAATATGTTAACAAGATTTCAAGATAAGATATTTGAAGACATCAGATACTGGAAATTATATAGAAAATGGTGTCTAGAGGAACCTGTATCAGCAACACAGAATTGACAAAAAAAATCTGAAATAAAAAAATATGTTTAAAAAATTCTAAAAAAATTTAGATCTGTCAGAATTGGAGATAAAATTCTCAACATATGGAAATACTTTTAAACTTTGTAGAGTTCAGTTTTATTGTTATTTTCATGGCAAAATTAAATTTTCAAGGTCATAATAACATATTTCTGTGAGCAGAAGTTAAAATGATAAGCACTTATACATTGCATACCTCTAAACGTCTACATTAAAAATTAATTTTATTTTCTCTCGCTTTATCTATTCCTTCCTATTGAGTTTATGTATTTTTTTAAATCAAGTTAAAAGAGGTTGGGGTATTAAAAACACTTTATAAGTCTTGAGTATGCATTTAGAAAGAGACCTGTGTTTAATCATGATAATATTAAAAGAAATTCAAGGGAATTAAAATTTTTCTACACTTGAGTTTACAGGATGGTAAATATTACCACTGTTTTATTTAACTTGTATTGTGTATTCTGCTATGGTCTGCCTATGAAAATGTGCTTAATTTCAAAGTAAAATAAATCGGTAACTTAGAAAGGCCTTCACCAGAAGTTAAGTTTGTAACCACCTACAAACAAGTAAAGAACCAAACTTTATTAGATATATTTTTAATATCTGAAGAGAAGTGGCTAATCTGAAGTACTACGTTATATCTCCTAATTTCATACTCTTGTGATACAAACTTAACCTTTTAAGTATCAAGAATTGAATGCTGCTTTTGAACATGAATGATGCATAATTATAACATGGTACACATTATGTCAAGGTTTTAAATTGCAGCCAAATACTTTTTTGACAATTCAAAACAAAAAAAACCCAATAATTTCTTTTCATACCATCTCCTTCAGCTTTTGAATTACAGAGAAACAAAATTACAAGACACAACTTTGCATAGTCATGGAAGATTTCATCTACTGAGAAACTTCCACTTTTTTCCACTGCTCTTTTGGATTTCTTTGGGAATTTCTTTAAAGATATTAAATTGTGAAGTTTGTAAGTTAGACTGCATGAATCTCTTCTCTAGTATAGATTCTGCTGTATTTTGCCATGATACAAAGAGGGATACTGTGGAAGTCTAGAACAAAGAAGTTAAAATTCAGCAATCTGGAACATTGTACACAGTTACAGGCTTGTGGAGTAAAAACTATTCAATTGAACTGAATAGGTTAAGAGGACTGATCAGGTGTCTTTGTATGAGAATAAATAGTCCAGTTTTTAACCTTCTGAAAAGTTACATGTTTATACAATTTGCTGTCCAAAAGGTAAACACCAAGAAAGAAGGAAATATGCTGGTGCAGAATCAAGTAACTGCAGATTAGCCATAAATGTGTTGGAACTGACAAATTTTATAAGCATTAAAACTTTTGGAGCAACATCCAGAGAATTATAGGGCAAACATACTAAATTTAAAGTCAATCTTGAGGAATTTATATAATGCCTCTATATTAAGAAGAAGGTTGCTACTGAATATTGAGGGTTTTTTCATCAGTAAGAAACATAGCTGTCACAGAGCTAACTCAAAACAAGGGTTTTACAATATAAAACAGAATGTAAATGCAGAAAAGGTTGTAAGTATGTTTTTATAAATAGTCTGGTGTTACCATTTGTAGGCTTCTTTTATGTTTTCCTGTCAATCAGCAACATAAAATATTTTGGCTTTTTCTTACTGTTTCAGATGTACTTTTTTATTATTCTACAACAATGAACTTCAGGTTTACTTCTGAAACACATTGTGTTCAATCTACATTTAAATCTGTCCTCTAGATAAATGTCATCTCAGTATATTTTGGCAGTGACAGAAAGTAAATGAAAAGCATTTAGAATGTAGCATTAAATTTGTATTCCTAGGTCTTAACATTTCCTTAGTTATGATGGCAGGAAGGGGAAGAAATCTGTATTCTCTGTCGTGGAAGACTATATTACTGTAGACTCCCTTAAATAATCTTGAATCGAGTAAGAAAAGCCTCTGTACCCTACCTATCTCTTTAAACATTTAAGAAACCTGGTTGCTTTATTATTCCAGAATTTTCCTGTATTGCACATACATTACTAAGTTTCAGTGGCATTGAATGCATTATGACAAGATAACTCTTTAGTTTTTAAATTTGTAGACAGTTAATAAAGTGTGTGGTGCTTGGATCAATTAATAATAAGATGGCAGGTTAGGCTGTAATAACTCCAAATTGCTATTTCTGATTGCTTCCTTACCTGACACCTTTGTACATTGTATATCTTGGCACACTCAATAAAAGGGTTAAAGTCAAAAACATCTGCTTTCCAGATTGAAATAATTTCTGGGATTTTGTTTTTATTAATTGTTGGTGAATGTATAGTCAAGATTGAGAACTTTTCCAGGTGGGTATTTTTCATCTCAGTTACTCCTGAAAAGTTTAGATCTGGTTATGTTACACTGGAAAGCTACATTATTTTTATGCTAATCTCATTACTAACACCACATACTATTATATTGTGTTTTGAAATGTATTTGCATTATTATCACACTGTATAAAATATCTTTCAGTTTTCTAGAAAAGTGCTTCAGATAAGTCATATCTGAAATATATGAAGATATGATATCATAGAGAAATAGTCTTCTCCAAGACTAAGGAGTCGTGGTCAAATAACTTCAAATAGCTTCTCTTCTGTTGTGTAGGGATACCCTGATCTTGCTACACAAGAACTATTCTGGCATCTTTAGTGATATGAGAAGCTCTCAAGGTTATTTTCCATTTCAAAGAGAGCAGGTGAAAGCAGAACAGTGAAGTTATCAGATATTCCGTATTGGAAAACCTGTTGTGAATTCAGTCAAGTTAAACTTTTAATCACATCTTCAACCTATTCAATAGCAAGAGACTACAGTGGGTCTATCCTAACATTAGGAGTACATAAGCAAATGTTTTCATGACCCCCTGCAAGCTTTCACTTCAGGTAGCTCCATAAAATGCACAGATTTGGTCAACATCTAAAGAATAGATATTTAGTTTACAAAGGCATCATTTCAGAGACTGATTAATTGTGGGATTTCTCTTATCTGTATTTGGCATATTCAGACTGTCCAACAAGCACCAAGTACTAATAAGCAGAATGTAGGACTGGCATTAAACAGCAACTCTTCTTACAAAAATACAGTTTTGATTCTGGATTGGGTGGTTTGGTGTCTGGGTTTAGGTTTTTTTGGGGGGTGTTGTTTGTTTGTTTGGAATTGGTTTGGTTTTGTTTTGTTTTGAGGGATTGAGTGGTTTTTGCTTTAGTATTAAAGAAATGGTAGAGAAGAAAACATAAAGGGGAAAAAAAGCAAAAGCAGGAAAAATGAAAGGTTGAGAAAATTGTGAAAGACATTGCTTGGATAGCCAAGATCTTTTAAAATATTCATAAAAGAGGAACTTTTCTACTTCCTTTGCCATGCCTTATGTTTCATAGTGGTTTTCATTCCTTTGTGATCAAATTGTTTTCTCTGGATGACACAGAGCATCTGATTGAAGAGAAGCAAAAGGAAAAAATGGATTTTAGACTGTAATAGAAGTGAACGAGGATTATCCTCTTTGCTCAGATAACTGCCAGCTGACACTGCTTGTAATTGCAAAGCGGTCTGTATCTTGAGCACTAGCTGGAATATTACAAAATGAAAGATCAAGTGCAGGAGCTGGACAAATGTAACATACCCTATTTAATAACTTTGTTCTGGTTTTGCTCCAAAGAAATGCATATAACTTTTTTCTTCCTTATGAGAATAATACAGCATTAAAAGGATATATTCTATTGTCATCTCGCAATATAGCTAAACTTTCTCTTTTAGATAGTGATTCCTGTTTAATGAAAATATTACTGCAGAAAAATAGTATATAATATGACTTCTAGGGATGTGTTACATAATTATATTTCTAATATTAGATGCTTTTAATTACGAATTTTCATATACTCTTTACTGGGTTATTTCTATTCAGAGAATTTTACTGGTATACACACATATATAAATACACACACACGTTTATATTAAAAAACCCTCTACTTTTAGTCAGTGAATTGTGCTTGGGAAATAAATAATATATATGCAAATTACATACAATTATTGCTAAGGTTGCAGTTTTAATTTTAATTCTTTACCAGAAAGATTTATTGTAAGTTCAATTTGCATTTAAAGTATTTTAATCTTCTGACATGAACTATAGTTAGATTCTATTATAGATTATGTTTCCATAAAGTTTCTGTTGTTAAACATAATAATTAAGGTTTTGGATTATGTTTTTTGTTCTTGGCTTAGGAACACTTAGCTCCTGGTTTGCTGTGTTTTTAGGTATTACATGTCTAAAATCTGGATTGAATCCCCATGTTCCAAACATTATTTGAAAACTGACATTTCTGTCAGTTTCTAAAGATTACTTAACATTTAGAAAAATATTTATTGAGGAATGTGTTTCAAAAAAAATACTTTCTGTTGGGTAAGTAGACTACTTTCAATAGGTAAAATGATTTATTACTAAACCAAAGACTTGTCTATCAAGAACTAGGATATGGTACCCATTTGTCTTTTGAGCTTCCCATCCTCATGGGATGAACTCGCATTTGTGTGTGTGCAGGCAGGGGCTGTGCCTTTAGTGTTGGTCTCTCTGCTTTTCTTAAACAGACACTGGGGCCATAAAGTCTTCCATCCTTCTTTACTTTTTGCACATTTTTTTTCATGTTGATCAATGCATCACTGCATCACTGCATGTCATTTTCAAAGGAAAATTGCAAGACAATTGAAAATCGGGGCAGTTTAATTTTTTGTTATACTGGTGATGATGAAATGAACAACTTATCTGAACCTCTGATTTCTCAGTCAAGTGATTTTTTTATGACATATCAATGCCACTGGCATGTTTATCATCTTTCTGCTATCCTGTGGAGAAAGGTTCTGAGTCCTTGCAAGGTCATAAAGTTGTAACGAGTTGCTGGTAAGCAGACAGATTTCATGCAGACAGCAATGTCTAGAAGTGAACAATTATGTTCTAGTTTTGTGATTTTTTTCATATCATAGACTTCTAATAATATTGTGGAAATTATGATAATAGGAAAGCTCGAGCTTTGTTACTGAAATAAGCATTTTTTATTAAAATTTTTATTAAAAAATAAAGGCTAGAATTATTTACACACTGATGATAACCTTCAAAGATGGCTTTTCTCGCTTTTAGAAGATTAAACATTCGCTTAAGTTAACATGAACATGTTTGGTACTCTTCTTTCCTTAGAATATCTTATAAGGATGCATTCTGTAATTTCTGTAACTACAGCTGTATTCAAGGTGTAGTTCTAGCTTTAAATTAGAACTATAGCAACATAGTCTTGTACTCTCATTTGTTTGAAATTACTTTGAGAGATGAAATGCGATGTGTACTTTCATTTTGCATTTGGTTTTTTCTCTGCCACAGAATTTGTAAATGTATCTAGGGGAAGCTTACTTTTTCTCATTGCAAGCAACTGTATTTATCAGGGCAAATTATGAATCTCATGTGCTTCATAATATAGCATTGCAAAGTATTGAAAATTTCTGTTATGAGAAGCTATACAAACAAAAGCTGTTTTTTTGAGGGATGGAAGAAGCACACCTTTTTTCCCCATTTATTTTGAATGCCATTATTTTATGAATTTAACATTGAGCCACTTCATTCATACTAAGAATATGGTAGGATGATGTTGTCATATCAAAGCAGCAGTCTTAGTCCCTTCCTTTTTTAAATTTTTTTAGTGAACTGAACATTCTCAGTTGGATCTGTTGGACCGTTTAACCTGCAGGCTTTGTTATTGACTTTCCTAGCTCAAAGAATCTCATTCAAGGTGTCCTTCTGGTATTCAGATCATAAGATTTGCCCAGCTGCCTAGTGACACTGTTGCCTTCTCTGATTTGATAAACAGAGGTACACATATGTCAGACCCCAGGGCACTCAATCTGCCTATCTCTATAAGCCTGTGAAATTCATGTTTACAGCTTGGATTTTCTCTCAAGTTTCATATCTTGTAATCTCTGCACAAAATGGCAAGGAAAAAAATTAATACCTAAACTAAGCCTGTGTAATGATGTACTCATATATTACTTAATGAGGGCTATGCAGTCAAATGTAGAGAAGATCTTGGAGTGTTAAGAGTGTACAGACCCAGTGGTGACTGTTGTGTGCTGAAGTCAAAGCAGAATGCTTGATCACATTTGAAATGTAATGTATGTGGATATTTACTCTATATATTTGCTCTACAAAGAAGTAATCAGAATATCAAAACAAAGAAAAAAAACACCCCCACAACAAACAGTCAGTAATGTTACCAAGTCTTCTGGCACACGTTGTCTCCATCCAGGGTTTCTGTAGCAGCCATGAAGGCTGATTGCAGCCTTGTCCACTTGATCTTGGGCAGGAAAATGCACAGCCCAAGCTAAGCATGTCCCCACAGTGCATTTCCACAAGAAATACCAAGTCCAGCTCAGAAAGCAAATCCCTGTCCTGTCTCTGTTTCCAGCACTGCAGGGGCTAAGGGTTCCCAGGCACACACAGATGCAATCCCAGCCAGCTCCAAAGTGACTCAGGCAACTGGCTTGTTGAGCAGGAGCTCCGTGAAGGGCTGTGGCTTCGGCTGTGACCCCAAAAATGGCTGGCTCCATCATGCTGCAATTTGTAGGGCTCACCAAGTTCTCTTATTTCAGGACCAAGCAGTGAAATATCTTTCTTGTTGGGGGTTTGATGTGAAAATAGAATAAAAATATTTACATTTTGAAAACTTTTTTTTCCCAAGTAAAACCTACAGAAAGTGGCTAATAAAACCCATGTTCAGTGAGGATTCTTTTACTGAAAAACTTAATTTCTGCCTGCTAAGAATAACTCCTATTTATACAACCTTTCTTCATTAAATTCTTTTTAGGATTTATTTGAATATTTCATTATAATTTAAGAAAAATGAAACTAACTTTTTTTTTTAATATGAGGGTTTATCACCACTATCACTGATTTGGAGTGTGTGATCAATCTATACTCATCCTGGAGAAAATGTAGAATGTAATTCAACTGATAATGTAGAAGAGAAATGTTTTTGACATTTACTAAAATTTAGAAAAAGCTTCATAAATAAGGGTATTCTGCAAATTCTTAAGCATAAAGCTATTCAACATAAAGTTTTTGGAGCAGCAGTGCTCTTGGTGTGTTGTCCTGTGGAGATTTTTGGATCCATAATATTTTTTGGCTATAAAATGTTAATAAGCTATTTTTCTCATCCTCAGAAATAATGATCTGTTTTGTTTGAAGAGCAGTTTATGCTTTTCTCAAAATAGTAGCTGTCACTGTACTGAATTCATCTGTTCTGCTCTGTAAGGGAAAATCCTATGTATCATCATGCACACCCATCAACCATATTTAAAAGCTTGTATGTATTTGGCCATCATTTCTGCTACGTTGCCTAAACTGCTTATTTATTCTACAGTTTAAAATACAAGCCAGACACAGAAATATTGAATATCCATCTGAATATCACTGAAGTTTTATACTCTTCTCCTCAGTTTCCTTTACAGAATTATCCTGAAAGGAACTTTTATATGTACAACAATATAAGAAGTTACTCACACCCACTTGTTGTGTGTAACTAAATTTCTTGTTTGCCTGTACCTTTAAGTCAAACAATTAGAGCAGGAAGAGGTTTTCTGCTGTTTCATTTTTGTTCTTTTTCATGTAACAACAGGGTTTGGAAATTGGGTATTTTGTTTATGGAAGTGTTTAATGATCCTTTTTAAAACTAGATGTGCCATTTTTTTCTATGTTCAAAACAAAATCTAAGTAAATATAACATTAGAAAATAATATACACATTCTTCCTTTTCTGGAAATTATATCAAATTGGGGTTTTAAAACAATCTCCACTGATTTAAAAGCAACTGTTTTGGACAGGGATGTTAACAACACAGAATGATGTGAGTGCAACTTAAACCACTGCTCTTTAACCTGCTAACCGGCATATCTTGCATGAAATTCTGTTTCAAGCAAAATTGGTGGGATTTCTTCCACCTATTTAAATAATACAAGGATTATTTTTTTACTTGACATCTTTGAAGAATGGTACTAGCAAAAGGGCTGGACATGTAGTTAACTGAGCATGTGTAAGATGTATCCTTGCTGAGCACTTCTGACAGCCAAGGGAGCTCTAAGCAAGTGTGAGATAGACTGTACCTGTAAACAGTTGCTGAATTAGTATGGGTGTTATAATTTTTGATTATTGAAATTACTTATGCACAGAAGTTAGCAGAACACATAGAAATTGAAGTTTCTGTATAATCTTGCAAGTGTCCTGGGCATCATGGAATTCCATAGGATGGGGGTTTTTTGACTGTTTCTTTTTCAGCGCCGTATTAGCATGCTTTAATGTTTTGAAAATAAAACATTGGATTGCAAAAAAATAAATTGGGTTGGAATAAATTATAATTATGGAAAGACATTTTCACTGTAAGTAACTGTAGTGGAGAAAATCTTTTTAGTTACAGAGGCTTAGAATGGAACAAACTACTATAAGGAATACAATAATGTAAGAGTACAAACTAAATTAGAGGGAAAAGAATGAACTTTTGAGTGCCAGAGAAGTCTTTTATAAAAAATAAATTTAGGGTGGAGAAAAAACATGTAAGCAAGTAAGCTCTCCATGTTTGTCACATTGCAGTGGAAGATCAGATGGAGACAGAAAAGTGGTGTCTCTCTTTGCTGAAGAAGTTGAGTACTTCTAATGAGCAACCTGAATTCAGAGGTTTTTTTCTGCCAACTTTGAACAGAAACCAACATGCAACCCCATTAGATCATTCCTGGCCATCAGGAGAAAGCTGCTATTCATATCTCTTTCCCATTTTTCGAATTCCCCTGAAAGCCATGTACCAATTCTGTGACCTCTAACAAATATGTTAAGTTCAGTGCAGTCCTACACAACTCCTCTGCAAATCTCTAACGTCATAGCACACACATCCAGCCGTCTTTACCCAAATTTAACATATAAATATCAGTTTCTAAAATTCAAGGTATTTACTCATGGCTCTATGTGTCTGCTCACTTGAATGTCCTCAGTGAGGACATTTTCTGTAGAATGTGTTAGAAACAAAAAGCAAAAAAAGCCTCTCAGAATTTAAACTGATGTATTTGTCAACTAATTGCGGGCTGCAAACTTTGTAGTTCTTGAAGAGCTGTTTTTCTAAATTTCATCACAAAAGTTTGGGATTTTGATTCCTTTGTACTGTAGTTATCTTATGCAGACATAATTTTGAAGCACTGATTATTTGACAGCAGAAAGAGTTTAGTTTATCTTTTTGTCATAAAAGTACTTTTTGAGCTGGTAGGGGAAGGAAGAATTTTATTAGAGTCTTTACTGCTAGGTATGGCAACGAAGAATGCTAATATACAATATTTCGAGGTTTAACTGTCTGGGAAGACTTGCCTTGCAAGACTTTTAAGAATTTTGGACTTTTATGGCAATGATCATGGGTCCACCTTTCTTGCCTGTCAAAATCCCTCTGGATGGCATCCCATCCCTCCAGACTATCAACCACACTACTCAGCTTGGCGTCATCTACAGACTTGCTGATTGTGCACTAAATCCCACTGTCCAGGTCCCTGACAAAGATGTTAAATAATACTGATTCCAATGCAGATACCTGAGGCACGTCACTCTTTCCTGTTCTCCATCTGGGCATCAAGTTGTTGACTGTAGCTATTTGAATGTGAGCATCCAGACAATTCCTTATCCCCTGAGAGGTACACCCATCAAATCCATGTCTCTGCGGTTTAGAAACAAGTCATGGGGCACATGACGTGCTTTGCACTAGTCCAGGGGGATGATGTCAGTTGGTCTTCCCTATCTGCCAATATTGTAACTGCATCAGAGAAGACCATCAATTTGTCAGGCATGATTAGCCTTCAGTGAAGCCATGCTGGCTGTCTCAAATGCCCTCTCTGTTTCTCATGTGCCTTAGCATAGTTTCCAGTAGGAACTGCTTCATGTTTTTGAAGGACACCAAGGTAGTACAGGCTGGTCTGTAGTTCCATTTTTTGTCTTTTTAATTTTTTCAAGACAATAACAAATCTCACCAAGGCAGTCTGTGAGGGTAAAAATCTTTTCTTCTCTGTGTATAATTCTTCATTTCAGAGTAAGGAAAGCAAAACCATGAAAGCTTTAGCTAAATTTATCATTGCAAAATTACATCCCAACACAAATTTCAAATCTGAGTTAAAAAATCAAAGCAATGCAAGAAGTAAATATTTCCCTGAAGTACCTTAAAATGTGTGATGATGACATAGAATCGTAGAATTTTTAGTCTGGAAAAGACCTCATCTTTTCCACATGTGTGCCACATCTGCTCACCTTTTAAATACCTCAAGGGATGGTGATGCAACCAATTCCCTGTGCAGTCTGTAAAATGCTGGACCATCTTTTCATAGAAGAATTTTTTTCATAATATCCAATATGAACATACCCTAGTGCATCTTGAGGTCATTTCCTCTCATCTTATCACTGATTACCTGGGAGAAGAGAGCAAAACCCACCTTGCTACAACCTCCTTTCAAAAAGTTGTTAACTTTTCTCCAGATTGAACACCCCCACCTCCCTCATAAGACATCACATAAGACTTGTGCTCCAGAACATTCATCTGCTCCTCAAAAATAAGGAGCAGATGAGCTGATAACTGGTGCAGAGTAATACTATTTAAAACTAGGCCCTTGTGACCTCAGCAATTTAAATGTTGGGAAACCATTATTGGTAGTCAAGGAATATAAACAAGAAGTGGACAGAAATAATGAAATAAATATTAAAAGTGGTGTAAGAAACCACATTGGTTTGGCAGTCTAACTGCAAAGTGTAGAGTTGTCACTTAACATCTAGTCCAACAAAACTGATGCCAGTGGGAGGTTTGCTGTGAAGTTCAATGAATATAAAATAAAGTTCTAGCTAAATCAGTTTGAAATTCTGACCTCATTTTCTCTTTCCCTCCTTTAATTTTCTTTAAAGATTTTGTGTTTTAAAAACTGAACTATGACACCTTAGGCACAAACATCATACTGTCCCCTGTATTTCAAGAGATCACCTTTGTATCTCATGAGTATTCAAAAAAAGTTGTGTGAAAAATTGTACTTAATTAGTATGGATGGGTGCCCAGTATATTCTAAAAACATAAAGCTTTCTACAAAGAACCATGCATTCAGCAGGTTGTCATAGTTTAAGAAAACCCACTGCTCCTTTCCCAATGAGACAAAAGATACAGATCAAATTCTGCATGGAAGTGGCTTTAAAATGAGTATCAATTTAGACCCAAAAACCTGCATTATTTAATAATAGTAGGCTTTAACAGAACACACACCACTGTAACTTATGTGATTAAATGACACCTTTTTCCCATCTCATATTGGCAAAAGACAGTGTGGTTAAGATTTAAGTGTTTCTTGGTTCTTTATAGTTTCAGCTGTAGTGTGCAGTAAAAATTATATTTATCACTCTCTCTATTAAAACATTTTTTCGTGGCAAAAGGTGATACTTCCCTCCGTATTTATTTTTTATATGTAATAAGGAGATATTAATCCTTTCTGGGCATGAGGAAGCTTATAATTGAGGATGCTAAGGATTCCAAACTAGTAATGTTTAAGAATTAGTTCTTAAGGTTCACTTCATTATGAAGCCATAAAGAGCAAAGACCAATTGCTACTCCAAATATGTGGTAATTCAAAACAGATGTTATAGTACCAGAGAGGACTGTACTTCAAATTCATTTTAATTACTCTTGAGTAACACTTTCCAGTGACAAATCTTGTTTTCTGCTCCCAATTCTGAATAGAAGCCATACCACCTAGCTGCTTTTTAATGCATCATTAGGCTGAAATCTTGCTGGGTTTAAAATCCTTTAGCCTGAGGCCAAATCCATTTTGACCTATGAGCCTTCAAAAAATAAATGTGTGATGAAACAGCTTTTTTTCAGCAGAGAACCACCAGTAGGATTTTCCCAATAAGGTATCCCAAATTATATAACCTGTAGAACAAAGAGATTAAAACAAAAAAGTACAGAATATTGACAGGTCTTACTTAAACTGAGATACTTCCTTGCATGCTTCTGACAGTTCCTTTTATCCCAAATTGCCCCATCTCTTCCTTGCATAGATTGACTTTGACTTTCAATGGACTGTTTGCAACTCAGCCCTGGTGCATCCCTCTTTCCTTCCATTGCTTTCCAGACCAGCATTTTGTGATTAAAGTGTTTCCATCTGAGTAACATTTACCTCCTGAGCAGGTGTCAGGCTGAGATTTATTTTTTTCATGTTCCTCGTGAGGGCAGTGTTATCTTCGACATTGCTTTGCCTGTTTCTTACCTTCCTTGTTTGATTCAGCTTTTTATATTTAAGGAGGGTGGTAACCTATAGGTAAATATATGTATGAAGCATTCACATCATCATATGCTCAAAGTTGCCAATCTCTACAAAACATTTCAGCCTTTTCATAGCTATTTGAGCTATTTAGATTAAAAAATAAAAGGAAAGCAGGTCAAGAACATCTGAATTTAAATAACTGAAATTATACATCTAGCTAATAATGAAAAGTGATTGTTGACATCAGTGGAACTGCTATTGCTACTATAGTTAGGGATATATCTTTAAAAATTTAAAATATAGTAAATTTTCTTAAAAACTGTACATATACTGATTGAAGTTAAATGAATTTAAATTCAGTGATAAATGTAGTTCATTTTTATGAACCAGAAGTGATATCATATGTTGTAGATTTTTATGCTGAAGCCAATGACATCTCATAAGAATCATTAAATCATTGTGGCCCCAAGGGGACTCTATTGGGATCAGTAGTGTTTAATATCTTAATCAATGACACAGACAGTGGGATCAATTGCGAATCTGCAGTCAATACCAAGCTGAGTGGTGAGGTTGACATGTCTGAGGGATGGGATACCTTCCAGAGGGACCTGGACAAGCTTGAGAAATGGGCCCATGAGAACTTCATGCAGTTCAACGAGGCCAAGTGGAAGATCCTGAAACTGGGTGAGGGCACCCCCTGCTATCAGTCCAGTCCAGGCTGGGGGATAAACAGATCAGGAGCAGCCCTACTGAGAAGAACTTAGGGTTGCTGGTGGATGAGAGGCTGGACATGAGCTAGCCATGTGCACTCACAGCCCAGAAAGCCAAAAGTTTCCTGGGCTGCATCCAAAGCTGTGTGGGCAGCAGGTCAAGGGAGGGGATTCTGCCCCTTTACTCTTCCCTGGTGAGACCCCACCTGGAGAATTGCATCCAGCTCTGGGGTCCCCAGCACAGAAAGGACATTGACCTGTTGGAGTGAGTTCAGAGGATGGTCACCAAGATGATTAGAGGGATGAAGCACCTCTGCTATGAAGACAGGCTGAGAGAGTTGGAGTTGTTCAGCCTGGAGAAGACTCCAGGGAGATCTCATTGTGGCTTTTATTACTTGAAGGAGGCTTATAAAGGGAAAAACTTTTTAGCAGGAATAATGCTAAAGGAGAAAAGATAACAGTTTTAACCTAAGAGAGGGTAGATTTAAACTAGATATAAAGAAGAAGTTTTTTTACTATGAGGCTGGTAAAACACTGGAACAAGTTGGCCAAAGAGGTGGTAGATGCTCCAAGGTCAGGCTGGTCTCTGAGCAACCTGATCTTTTTGAGGGTATGCCTGTTCATTGCAGAGTGATTGGACTAGATGACCTGGGAAGTCCCCTTCCAACACGAAGTATTCTATGTTACTCTGATTCTATGATATTTAGAAGTGCATGGACAAATAAAAATCTTAATAAAATATGAAGTGTCTTAAGTAGAGCTGATATTTTATTTTATTAGTGTTACAGTTATATTTGACAAGGTAGATTCAGAGATAAACTTTTTTTTTTTAAGGAAACATGAGCATAAAAAAGAAACCCAAATCATCAAAAGAAATCTTCAGAGCTTCACGGAATCAGATGCAAATTTTGCTGATTGGGGAAAATAATGTTTAATATACATAAGAAAATGTATGCATTTATGCTGATCTTCATGTTATCTTATAGAACTGTTTCAGTTTTTTATTTTAAGACTGAAATCCAATGTATCTCCCATAACTCATTGTAAATCAAGAGATGTTTGTTCATCTGGGAAGCAGCCGTTCACAGCTCTGTGGCTGTTTTCTGAACTGCAACTCCCACGAGCCATAGCAATAACATCACAAGTGCCATGTTTCTGTTCTTTCCTTTATTCACAGAAGAGAAAGCATTTTCTGTGGAGAAGATAAAAAAGGAGTGGAACTATCCTTTGACAAACACTAATAACTGACTAATTTCATTGTATTGTGAAGAAATGAGATAGGTCTTGAAAGTTGCAATGAAAGTTGCATTGTGTTTAGTTCCTCTGATTTTCTGAGATAGGGATTAATTTCTAGAGAAGCCATGATCACTACATTTGCAACCGATTACTGAAATGTGAGACAGCAGGTATTACTTCAAGAAATACACTATTGAAATGTATATTCTAACAGCTAATATGTCAATAGCATATTGCAAGCTTACAGTAGACTTGGCTGGGATGGCAGCAGTCAGTTTTGCTATTTCTAGGTCACAATTGTTCCCATTTATGTAAGTTTAAAACAGCATCCTAGGAGACACCTTGACAGACTGACTTGACAAACTGCTCCATAGTTTTGCCTGTCAAAATCAGCACAGTCCCTGAAGGGACAAAGCTGAGGATTTCCACATGCCATCACTCAGTTGCTTCATGTCCTGTGTTAGAAATAAGTTCCCTTGAATAACCCAGTCTCTGCAAAATAGAGCACTTGATTCCCACTACCTCTTACCAGTATTTATACATTCCCACACTTAGGAGCTTCCCTAAGGATGACTTAGGAAACTGTTTTGGTCCTCTAGGGTCCAAGGGACCCAAAATATGAGATGCAAAATGTAGAATGTAAAGACACTCTTGTCCTCCCTCTCTCCTTCAACTTCTTGAGGGGAAAGATGGAAGTGTGTGTGAATTAACCTTTTTTTCAACTTAAATGTGACATTTGCCACTTAGTAAGGGAAGTATTTCCATAATAATTGCTAATAAATGAGGAATTCCATGCATAAATAAAAAACATTCAAAAATAAAATAAAATTGGTTAGGAAATACACTAACTTACTTAAATACAAAATCAGGGTTGAATTTGCACTATATATAAAATTAAATGCTTGCATTTTACATAAAAGTAACACTACTTTAACCCTTTCTATTTTTAATGTCTGATGATCTCATTTATACTCTCCAGCAAGGAGGATTTTTGTGAGGTTTCCACCTAAGGGAGTACATTTCAGGTCCAGTGAGGAGGAGGAGAAGCAGGAAGAGGAGGAGGAGGACCATGATGTCCCTAGAGAAGACCTGGCATAACTAGAACAAGGTTATATTTCCAGAAGTGAGCCACACTCTCTGATCCCTGTGGTACCAGCCTTCCTGTGCCCAGGCACAGGCAGTGAATGTGCAGCTGATGAATACTGGCAGATGGAGTCTGCTTTCACCAGTCTAGCCAGAGCCTGCATGTCAGAGAAGAGAAATTATACTAGAATGGAGGCTTAAAATGAAAGGAGATACATAATTAAAGAGTTGAGACTCCTTATCATCATGTCATTTTAACCTTGTTCCATTAGCAAAAATAAAATAAGTCACTCAAGACCAACTGTATTTGAAAGAGTCTATTTTAAACTCATGTTCCAAATTCCTTCTGAGCTTAGAATAAGCTGGACCAGTTTTTACTGACAGTAACTTTTAGTTACTATGCTTTCTGTACTGATATATTGTGATAATTCCTTGTATACTGAGTTAGAAAATGACACTTTATATGCCTTCAAATTAAGTTAATGTAAATATATTAAACAAGTTAATAAACATCCTATTTCCATTTTGACTTTTACTCATTTCAAATCTTAGCAGGCATTTAAAGAGATTACTGCCCTGCAGAAACAAAAGAAGCAACTACAAGAATTTAATAACTTCTTGTAGAAGTCTGAAAGTACTTTACATGGCTCTCAGTAGGAAAAAATGTACAGTTTGTTAGCAGACAGAGCTAGGGGTCATTGTGGTTGGGACCAGGGAGCTCATTGCAGTTCTACAAAACTGTAAATGTCAGACCTTGGTTTAGTTGTGGCTCTTACACATCTGTATAAATATTTTCAGGGTGGAAATTATAGTGGATCATGTTTGGAGGCTATCTAAACAGGCCCTCAATTATACCATAAGAGAAGGGGAAATGGTGCTATGTCTCATCATCAGTCTCCAGCGGCTCCTCTGATAAAGACAACTGCATGTTAGTTTTCAGAAAAAAGCTGAATACACAGAACCTTTCTCTTGGTGCTGACATGGTGCTCAGTGAAGATAAAAATTTTAATGCACTTTGTCCTGAAAGGTGCTTGTATGGTACCTATATATATATCAACAAAAATAAAAGGCTATAAGATTTGAGATTTAAAGTCAATAGGAGAGTTATGCCTTGGTAGAGGGGGGCAAAGTAGTTTGATTTTGGAGTTCACATAAGTGGGTAAGCTTGAAGGACTGTATGATCAACATTTTATTCAACTTCTTCATAAGTAACTTCCTTCTTGAAACATCTACTGTTGCTAAATAAAGCTAGTCTTTCCTACAGGGAATTTCACACAACCCAGTGAAAGTTCCACAAAAATCCCAAACAAGCAAAACCAGAAGGAAGAGAGTAGACAAAATGTTCTTTCTGAATCCTAAGATGAGAGGGCATCTGAAGATCCAATGCTCTGTCATTGGATTAAAAGAGACTGTTGGACTTCTTTCAAACCAATTTCTAATTTCATTAAAGTAAATTGCATGCTTTATATTGCTGATGCAGCCAGTCATTATTGGACTAACATAATATAAATTCTGTAAGCCACTGATGGCATTTTTCTGCTGCCATCTTAAAAATTATTTTACTTAATCACCTTTTACTTCTCTAAGAAAAGTGTGAAAAGTGGGCTGTATTTGGGAGACTGAAGGAAATGAAAGTGACTAAGTGAATTCAGTGAAAGTTGCCCTCTACTATAATTTTGGTGTAAGTTCCCTGAAGTTCTTTGGAGCCTTCTGCAAATACATGAATCTTTCAGGAGTTTGCTATCAGAAGCAACATGATAACAAATAAATATTATTGTGTTTTCCTGATTATGAGATAGAAGGAGAAGTAGCTCTTCCTTAATGCTTGAAATAGGTACAAAGCTATTTGTCAGCTTACAGTTGACTTCAGTGGTTTAGAGAGTACTAAATTTTTTAGCAACTTTTCAGTCCTAAAAAAATTAACACAATACTCATGGATAATTCAAATAACAACATCACCTGTAAACTACTCTTCTGGTTCATTTCATCAAAGATATTGTGGCTAATAACACGTATTGAAAAAAAATCTTCATAATAACTACAGAATTATTTGGTTTTGAAGAGGAAATGTATTTTCTTATTAAATATTTTGGTCAAAGATCAAAAATCTTGAAAAAGATCATATTCATTTTCTTGGCTGGAGAGAAACATTCAAAATTCTTTAATATTAGTAACTAACAATTAGCCAGTATAACGCTGTGGAAGTACAGGTGCAGTGTAACAATGATGTCAAGACTTCATTGCACTGGCACTGAGTTTTCCACCTTATCTGAGAGTCAAGAAAAGCTGTTTCAGACATTTATGATGCCATCATGTGGAGGATTCAGAGCATTGAAGAGGTTGAAATAGAGGATCTTTATTAGAAGAAGAACAGGAAAGACCAGCCCCTTAAGAACTTAAGAAATCCTAGCTCACTTCTGAACTGACAAACTTCTGATCTGCTTGTTATCATCAGGTATTTTCTTATGACAGTCACACAGTCCAACATCATTTTACATAAAAAAATGCCTGTACATTTTTTTTCTGTAATGGAAAAGGATTTGGAAAGAAATGAAAAATTCTATCTTAGGCTAACATAGATAAAGAAAAAGAATGAATAAAAACTAATTTTCACCCCCTGAAATAGTTAAAAAGCCATAAGTGTAAAAATAATATAAATAACATATTTCTCCAAAGCCTTCATACTTTCCCTTGGCCAAAGTAGTCTCGGGTTAAAGTTATGCAGCAACATGCAGCTGGAAGGTTTTCTGAAAGTATATTGAAAAGACTAGGTCAAAGTTACAAGTATCCAGGCTTATATAGATGGAGGGAGACAATTATGGTCCTTTGTACATAATCTTAAAAAAATCAGAAAAACATTTGTCTAATATTGATTTCAGTGTCTAGATTTTTTCCCCTTTTTTTCAAGGACAAAACCATTTAATCCACCTAGGAAGAGAACTGAAGTAGGTCACTTCCTTTCTTTTTTTTCCTTAGATTGAAGATGGGATATTATAATAGTTCCTTTTAATTCTACGTACATTGGCCTGCACAGATGGCTGTGATTCATCCTACAAGCCTATTTATGCTCTTTTATTTGGCTGCGTAGGACAAGTTGTTCTTTACCAGTTCTTTTATGAGCATCCCATTGAATACCTCAAGGCACGCAGAATGGCACATCGTTTCCTAGACCTTATTTCTTTTCTTTCTCTGGAGAAAAGGGAAAAAATGAGACCCCTAAACCTGTAACAGATGTTTTCCCAGTTTTCTGCTACGAGCATTTCGTGGCCCTAGTCTTTCTTTATGGAACATAATACTCAATCTTCTGCTATTTCCGATGAAGAAACTCTTGGTTGCTACAGCTGATGTCTCAACAGCTGGTCATCATCTTTTTAGATTTGTGTATGAGACAATTTGTATGAAGATAACAAGTTGTCCTTCTATTTGCAGTCTAGGTTTGAGAGTAAGAAGTTTATACAAGGAATGTAAATGCGTGGGGGTTTCTTCCCTATGGCAGACTTACACTGCTGTTAAAAAGTAACCTCTTACACAGGTTAATCTGTTTAAGAGATAATCTGGATAATTTCTAGGCATCCATATTATGATTCCTCATTACTGTTTGAAAGAAAGCCCTGTTTTTGTCATTAAATATTTAATTTACCCATTTTGATTTTAAATGAGTGATCAGTTATTTAGTTTATGGATATAGCCTGGAAAATTCAATTATTGAGGTCTAGCCTGTGTGAAAAATTTTAGTAGCTATAAACAGATTAGCAGGAGGTGAAGATTTATGTAAGAGGATGAAAAGCAAGAATTTTATCTTTATGATTTCTTTATAGAGTTTTGATGGAGTGATAGATGGGCCTTGAGTGGACTATACAGGTCCTGTGTGTTTTACTGCAAATATGTTTTACATCAATCACCAGTCTCTTTTTCTGCAGGGTGTTAATTTTGAAAGTCATAGCCAAGATGTTGAGCCAAGATGTAGTGTGGTATGTAGTATTAGAAAATTGTTTTTACCTTGTAAATGGAACCTAGGAAAGGGAGGAATTGTATACAGGAAAACAAAAATGAAAACAAAAACAGAAAACAAACAAACAAAACAAAACAAAAACAAAGAAACAAACAAACTGCAGTAGATAAATTTCAAAATAAACTGACTAAAAAAGTACAAATAATCAGGAAGACAAAAAAAAAAGTGAAATTAATAAACCCAATGAGATTGTTTATTTGAGAAGGATCCTTTACAAGAAGGTCACAAGTACTAGTCAGGTTACATCTTAAAATCCCAAACCTGCCAGTTTATTTCCCCAGTAGATATTATTCTTACATGAAAAGAGAAATTATCATTGAGCCTTGTTGGACTCTTAGAAGTTATATAGAAAAATTATTGTAAAATTACTTCTTAGCCTTGGGTAACAAGAAGAATTAGGAATCTGGGGATCTGTACTGCATCATGAATTGTAGTACAGACAGTTACTGATCTGTGTGACTATATTTTGCAGGGTTAGCATTCTGGTAACAATAAGAGATTTATAAGGAAAGGCTTTTTAGTCAGCTGGAGAATGCACTATAAACATTGTGTTTTCTGGCAGTCTGAGGGGGAGGAGGGAACTTGAGGAGGGAAGGCAGTTTCCTTTTGACCTTAATTTTCTTGCTGATAAAATTAACTTTGGACAGACAAATGTTTTGCCTTTTAAATGAGATTCATGTACTCAGATTTGCATCAGCAACCCTGTTACAAATGCAATGGTGAGACACCTCCAAACTTTTCATAAAATATCCAGTCAAATTTCAGTTCAAGTCAGTGTCTCTTTAAAACTATAGAAGAAGGATTTTGATACTGTCTGAAAGCTGATAGAGTTCTTGAAGAGCTCTATGGAGGAGGAGGGAAGAATCACTTTTTTCCAGAAATTAAGATTAATTTCCTAGAAGGTTGCTAATGCTAAATAATGCTTATTTTATCAGTGTTTTGATTATAGTTGCATACAACTGCTAGTGTAAACCTTATAACCTGAATGCTTTATAAACCAGCAGGTTTATTGAATGTGGACAGACAAATAGAAAAAAAATTGGGAGACAAAGGTGTTAAGAGCTGTTTAAACATTGCTTTTACGCTTTGATATGTATATTGTGATAGTCCATTCACAGGTAGAGGTAGCAGTGGCATGAACATGTACACAGAGAGATGGTTATAGACACAGTCCAAAACATGAGAGCAGCATGTTATAAAAAAAAAAAAAAAAAAAAACGGAAAGCCAGGAAAAAATTAACCAGTCTGGTTATATGACACATGACATCTTAGGTAAATTAATAGTCTTATTTATGTTGCAGAACTTGCAGCTAACATATTCCACATTTTCTAATTTTTTGAGGGGAAGGAAAAAGAAGGGGAAAAAACCCCAACAAAACAAAACCAAAAAGGCAAAAGCAAGAGCAAAACCAAAGCCAAACAAATTAACAAAAAAACCCCACAACAACTTGTTGAGTACATAGGCTAAACAACTACCTATTTAAAGAAAGATTTATAGTTCAAATTAAAATTGCAACCAAGCAGACTATTAGGAGCTGCGAGGAAGGTGTATCACAGTCACACCTAGTGAAAGTAAATACAGAATTACTACTGAGGGATACAGAACTATTCTGTGCTCAGAGCACAAAGAGGTCAGAGATTTTAGAAATACATAATGTGATAAGCAGAATTTTTTTACAATACTGATGCTCTTGATAATGGTGAAGTGACAGCGAAATCGTCATAGTAAAACACAGTAAAAGCCAAGAATTGACATGGGTTTTCCCCCTCCCTTTAAGGCCAATCTAAGGAGAAATTTAAATATTAATAAGTGAAGGTGTTTCCACTATTATTCACTCATGTGGCATAGCATGAGTTTGCTTTCTGGCACAAAACAGTTTGTGTACAGCTTGATCAGCAGAAATAGATCATCTTTTTGGGTAAGGAGCAATAGGGTGGCCCTTAACCAACATTATTTTTTGGTTGCAAACCAGTTCTTGGTAAAATTTGCCAATCTTATTGAGTGCTGAAGCCTGTAGATTGATTTTGTACATTACTGGAAATTACAGAGCAAGAAACTAAACTTTACTTTTAAAAAATTCCCTGTTATACAACATCTGCTTTAGTACCACTCCTTTTAGCTAGGTTTCTTTTCATAGACATATCATTTAATAGGCATTCCATTCTTAGTTTCGTATGAGTTCTCATCTATATTCCCTAAATAATAATAATAAAAAAGATTTCTAAAGTTTGACAGCGGGAGATGTAAAAGGAGTGCTCTATTTCTCATAATTCTCTACTTGTGTTCTTATAATTTAAGATAAAAACAACATTTAATTGCACCTTTTGAGGTTTTAGGGTTTTTTTAAGTCTAAAGAGACCGTTACCAAGTTAAAAGTGTCTTCCTGTATTTGTCATAATAAACAATAGGTATTAAAAGCAGAGAGAATTTTAAGTTATTTGTAGGACTGTTCATGTATGAAAGGAGTGTGATAAGTCATAATCACAGTATTACTACTATGTCTGCTACAGCCCAGAATCTGGCAGTGGTCAGCACTGTATGCACATGCTTATAAGGGCACTATCCCAGTCCTAAATACTTTGCAAATTACATGGAAAAAAATTAAAGAAAGCTATGAGAGAAGGATTTTCAATGTGAAGAACTGATGAAGGGCAGAATTTGCTAAAGGCTGCAATGTAAGCCTGTAGTAGTTGGACTCTACTGAATGACACCAGTGACATCCTTTTGAAGGTTATAAGGTCAAAAGTACCTTGCCTATTCATTTTACTTGCCATCAAATATAAAATGTGATTTTTTTTTCTATTCCCCAATTTTGAGGTGCCTGATGTTTTGTGACAGCAAGGGACTAATGTTGAATTTTCCTTACGTGGATGTAATATTAATAATCAAATAGTTCCACAAATATATTTTCCAATAATCTTGAAAATATTTGTTTCACCTTTGAGGTTCTTTCTTTATGTGCCAAAATGTTATATTATCAAAATTAGCAGACTAGTATACCTAGCAAGAAGTAACCCCTCTGCTTTGAGCTTACCTCCTGTAGTGAATCCCATTATGAAGCTGTCAGTTACTCCCTTCCTGTGGCATAAAGAAACCTTTTTTGACTCAGCAGGATCCAAGATCCTCTGTTTTTGTCAGGCTCAGCACTGAGTGATGCCTGTCCTAGATCTCACAATAATGTGAACTGGTTGGGGGTGGGGGGGGTAAATCAACATTTTTAATACAAAAAGCCAAATAGTTGGGGAATAGGATGCTTCTGAGCACATACAGAAAGGTTGGTATTATTAAAACAATTGACAGAGGGGAAGATGCATTAATGATTATAATGCAAATGAGAAGTTTAAAGGTGCACAATAAATTTTACTTATGCAGGAGATGTTTGCAGCCCATCTGTGGGTTTCATGTACCATGATTCTAGCAATGCAGCCAGACCTTCACTGCTTGACAGTCCAGTCTTAATGTTTAAAGTTGTCATTTGTGCAAAGAGGGGAATAACATCTAGGAGGATGTTAAGAAACTGTTCTTATCTGTACACACATATAAAAAGGATTGTCCTATATAAAATGATTTGTGTTTTACCCATATGTGTGTAGAAAAAGGAATGCAGATTAAAGCTTTATACTTTATGACAATGTTTTGTTTTCCTCTCTAATTTGTATGGCTGTGAAGATGCGTGATTAGGTTTGCCTAAAAATAAACATTTGCATAAGAGCTTTCATACACAGGAATTTTTGTATTAAAAAAATATCAATCAACTAGTATCAAGCTCTGTTACACAAGCTGGCCTTTAATTTGCACTGTATTTTCAAGAGTCACTTAAGGCAAAACATTGCCAGCTGGAAGTACTTTTTAATGTAACTTACTATTTACTCTTGCCGTCATTCTTTTTATTCCAGATTGTACCTTACATTATACCAACATTATAATTGAAAACTCTAATTGAAACAATTAGCATTAGAAATGCTTAATACATAACATGTACTTGCAATTGTACAAATTGTTGCATACCTTCTTGTATAGAAATATTTTTAACCCTGCTTAAATGTGGGTGATTGTCAAAGAGATAAGGAAGTGCTTTGGGAAACAATCCTTTTGAGTAATCAATCCTTCCTATTCTCTTATCCTTATTTCCATCTTTTGCTTTGCTGGAAACATAAAACTTGCACTTTATTTCATTATTTCAGGAGTTATTTACATGTGGAGGCTAACAAGTGAAGCAAGTAAGCAAAGGCTAAGGTCAAATCAACAGGTCTAAAGCAACCATAAAGCTTTACTAAGTGCCCTAAGCCTAAACCAGCATTTCTGTTTTTAAATATGCCTCACAATAAGCATCAGAGTCACCTGATGATTTCATTACTGTAAATTGTAATCCTAGTCATTAGAGTCATAGAATCCTAGAATGAATAATAAAATGGATTGACTCCAAATGGGCCTTCAAACTCCATTTAATTCCAACATCTCTAGCGTGGGCAGTGACATCTTCCACTAGACCAGGGCCTCAACCAACCTGGCCCTGAATACTTTCAGGGATGAGGCATCAACAGCTTCTCTGGGCATCCTGTTCCAGTGCCTCACCACCCTCTGAGTAAGAAATTTCTTCCCAACATGTAATTTAAATGTCATCTTTCAGTTTAAAGCCATTTCCCACTTCTCATATCTCTACATGCCCTTGTAAAAATTCTCTCTCCAGCTCTCTTGCAAGCCCCCTTTATGTACTAGAAGTTTTTATAAGGTTTCCCTGGAGCCTTCTCTTCTCTAGGCTGAACAACCCCAACTCTCCCAGCCCGTATTCATGAGAGAGCTACTCCAGCCCTCTAATCATCTTGGTGGCCCACCTCTGGACTTGCTCCAAAAAGTCTCTGTCCTTCTTATGTTGGTGATTCCAGAGTTGGATGCAGTACTCCAGGTGGGGTTTCACCAGAGTGAATGGAGAGGCAGAATCACCTCCCTCGACCTGCTGCCCACGCTGCTTTTGATGCAGCCCAGGATATGATCAGCTTTCTGGGCTGCAAACACAAACTGTTGGCTCATATCTGGCTTTTTGTCCAACAGAACCAAGTCCTTCTCCATAGATCTGATCCCAGGGAATTTTTCTCCTACTCTGTATCCATGTCTGGGATTGCCCTAACTCAAGGGCAGCACCTTGCACCTGGCCTTGTTGAACCTCACAGGGTTCGGTTGGGCCCACTCCTCGAGCTTGTCCAGGTCCCCCTGGATGGCATCCCTTCCTTCTATCGTGTCAGCTGCACTGCTTTGCATTGTGTCATCTGCAAATATGCTGAGGGTACAGTCAATCTCATTCTCTGTGTCATTGAGAAGGATATTAAAAAGCATTGGTTCCAAGACAGAGCGCTGAGGCACAACTTGTCAACAGCCTCCACCCGGACACAGAGCCACTGACCACAACTGCCTGGATGCATCCATCCAGCCAATTCCTTATCTCATAAATATTCCATCCTTCAAATCCATTTCTCTCCAATTTAGAGATATGGATGTCATATGGGACTGTGCCAAAGGCTTTGCAAAAGTCTAGGTAGATGACATCAGTCAGTCTTCCCTTGTCAACTGTTTCAGTCACTCCATCATAGAACACCACTATTATCCATGGAGAAATCATCCCTGGTAAGGGTTTTGTCGCCTGTCTTCTTATATTGAATTAATTCTTCCTTAGTTTTAAACTTTACCAAAAGACCTGACCAATAATCAATAGTTCTGCCTGAAGTGGAACTCTGTTACTACTGAAAGAAATACATGAGGAACAATCACTCCATAATTGTTTGACCTGGTTGTAGCTTCTGTATCTCTGCCTAGAATAAGTGCAAAGCACATGCCAGTATGCTATAGCATATCCTGTCCAGAATATTGAAAACAAAGATTCAAGGGATCTGTGCTGAGAAGAACAGGTCCAGAAAACAACTCCATGTAAACAGCCTTTTGCAGTGAAATTCATTTCACAGCAAGACCACCTTGATGAAGACTGCATATAGTATAAAACGTTAGAAAAGCTCTATGCATAATTTAAATTACTTTCTTAGAGAAAATACAAGCAAACTGATGGATTCAGAGGAAAATATCTGTACATGGTGGCAAAAAAAATATCTACTGTAGCTACTTACCTGAAATATCTTTTCCCAGTGGTCCAATTAACTTTACAGTGTGGCACTAACACTCAATTTTTTCCCCATCAAAAAAGGTTTTTATGCTCTGAATTATACAGTGACCTTGTTTATATCATAAACTGCAAAATAAGGTGACAATTCTGTCATGTATTTAATGTAAAACATTTTTAAGAAGAAACATGAAGCTATGAAATAAAGTAGAAGCTTTTAGATAATATGTATTGCATATTTGGTGGTTTTGCAAAATGACTAGCAGTACATTACTTTTCTTGAATTCACGTATTTTGAAGGAAAATACTTCAGTGAAGAGGCTATAAAATGCAAATGTAAAATTAATTTGTTTTGCAGTTTTCTGTTTTTAGAAAGCAGAACAGCCTCCACAATTATTTCTCTCTAAATGAAATTTAAAAAAGAAAAGCCTGCCATCTCTGTGGAGTGTTACATGACTTCCAGCAGTGCCATTTGATTTTTGGCAGCAGGAATGCCTGAGAACAGCAAAAAGAAACTGAAAACTTTTTTTTTTTTTTTTTTTTTTTTTTTTATTTTCTGATGGCTAAGTACTTTAGTTATCATGTAAGTCCAATCCATATTAGTATTTCAGAGTGGAGTTTTTTCACTGTACTCAAAATCAGTGGCATTTGAATAGGCTGGGAGACTGGGATATTGTAAAGATTCATGAATGACTCATCAGAGAACTCTCTGGCATGCCTGTTGGGGAACAGCTGTAAGAAATACACTTTGGGGTCCCTTTAGAGTAATGTTCAAGTCAAGTACACCCTGTATGCCTTGATGTTTGGTTGTTTAAAACTGAGCTTTATTCCTGCCTTGGAATAATGCAAAGTTTAAGCAGACCAAGAACAGGGTGAAAAATTTGAAAAACTTTAGAAAGAATGGCATGGCAAGATTTCCAGTTAAGGTTTACTCAGAGAACTTTATCTCAGAAAGAGATGATCCAAGTACTTCTGCAGGTCACAAACTGATTACAAATTAAATGAAGTGCATAAAATGGTCTTTCAGATTATGTAATTTTTCTTCAGGTCTTGAACCAGAACTGTTTTCTAGGGAAAACCATGTATGAGACCACTGTGAGAAGTACAAAACTTAATTTGTGACTCATCATGCAAAACAAAAAGCTGGATCTCACAGCAATCAGTTGTCTACCAGTTAGCTTTTGCAATCCTGTTTATGGGCTTGCCCAGCAGAGCCATCAGGCAAGTATTGACTTTAAGTAACTTGAATTCTTATGGATTCAGAACCAAAAAATCAGAATATTCAACGGCTCTTTCCAGCCATCTTTTCTTTCTCTTTAAAATGTTGCAAAAATATTTAGGTTGGGCTTCTGTGCATTCTACTGGTAACTTTCACCCTGACACACTGTAAGTGTGTCTAAACTGAGTAAAATTTATTTTATGGCAAAAGAACAATATAAAAGTCAATAAAATGTTTGAATGCAAGGCAACACATACTGGAAAAGAATTATTGCATTGTATGATGAAAATTCATATGTTAAAGAGTACGATGCCACTATGAAGACTTTATTATGCAATCTTGCACAACACCAGAGAGAAACTCATTGAGGTTTCAACAAACAGTATAGTCATAGTAAGCTCTTAAAAGAAAGTAGGGAGATTAAAATCACAGTTTGCACAGCATAGCTCCACTTAGGATTTATATTCAAGGAACCACTGGTAACTCAGCTAGATAAGATCCTATCAATTTTGCAGGAATAAATTACTTTGGTATAATTTTTAAAATATTTTTGGCAAATGCCACAGGGCTTCAACATAAAGGGCAGTGCAAATTCAATATTACAAATGTGGTACACTTAAATATAATAAGGTATGTGGGTATCTGTGGATGGAAATTATATTAAAACGTGCCTCACAGTAAATTGATAAAACTGATATTGTCTTTCTGAAGGAAAAGTTTTTCTGCTATATGACACAAAAGGGTTTAAAACAATACCTTGAGTTATTTGTACCTATCATACTAGCACAGTAGATTTGCTTAAGTTATTCACAATGATCTATTCAATGCCTCTAATTTATGTGAATGTTGTTAATGTAAAAACTTGATTTCTATCCAGTTTTCCTTCCTTCTTTAGTTGACCACAATGCAATAGATACCATCATCTGAAAGAGAAAAACTCTGTAACTAGTTAAACAATTTATATATTATTATGAAATACTGCATTTTATTATTTTTTTAAAAAATATATCAGAACTTTTCAAAATATTGTGATATTTGATTCACGGGAAATATATGACCTGGTGGCTGAGGTGAATTGCAATTGCTCTGGTTTCTTATGGCTGCCTGAATCTCTCACTGGGCTATCACAGCCCTGCTGTGCACACATGCAGCCATCTCAGGACATCCTTCATTTGAGAGATGAAGAGGTACTTGAGGAAGGCAATCTAAAATGATCAACTATTATTATTATTATTAAGTAAAGGCAGCCTACTATGAATTATTTTTTTTCCTTAAGAAATTGCATTAATTTTCTGGGTTTTCCAGTAAACAAATTGTTTGGAACATCTAAGAACTTCTCAGGTTTACACAGATTTTTTCTTTCGGTAAAAAAGCGTTGGGAACACCTAAGAACTTCTCAAGTTTACATGATATTTTCTTTTTATAATCAATCTGAAACAAGACTACAGTTAAAATTACATTCAGACCTATGGAGGTGACCAGGCACTAGTGCAGAGGCATTTACATAGGTACAGCTAAAGGTTCAGCACATGACCTTGTTTGCCTCCTGCCAGTAGAAAAAGAGAAATTAGATTAATTACAATTGTTAAAGGCTTACCTAGAAAGCACTTTAAATTTGAAAGTTTCTAAGAGCAGGGTGTATTTCTAAAAAATAACCACATTTGTGATATTAAGGTGATGGTAACACATTAATGCTCTTGGGGAAAATGTTTAATAGGCCATTATTTTCAAATGTTCCTCTGTAATTTGCCGGGGATGTACTTATCTTCTGAAGAGTTGCTGCATCATTTGGAGTCTAATTTTAATCACCGAAGGATGAAATAGGAGAATTTTAATCCTGCTTTAAGTGCTCATCTCAATACAGCATTAACTGTGGTGTTGCTACTGATACCTCTGTAATATATCTGACAAGAGGTGCTCGGAAAAGTTGGATTAATCAATCACTTCAAACTCAATTGCTTTTTTCTTTCTTTTTTCCCCCTTTTTTTTTTTCCTTTTTTTCTTTTTTTTATTTTAATGACCATATTTTCTTAGACTTTATGTCAATCCTGTGGATTCTTCATTACTTTGGCTGAAAATAATAGTAGAAAATGGGGTATAAATATAAGAAGAGGAAGAAAAAGTCATAAACCTAATGTATATGTGTGAAATAGCACCAAGTACGAGTTAGTATTTTCTATTTAATGATCATTACTTGTTTTTTTGTTTTGATTTGGTTTGTTTGTTTGTATTTTTGTTTGGTTCTTTTTTGTTTCATTTTTTATTTCTGCATCTAAGACCAGGTGCTTTTTGGTTTGGGGATTTTTTTTTCTAAATTATTCTCTTTTTCTTATCTATATATGTGTATATTTTTCTGACAAGTGTTTCCCTTGTTCCTTTTTGAACAAGAAAAAGAGGAGCCATCTTTGAAATGAGGGAATAAATAGAAGAAAATAGAAAAACTCTGCTAGCTTTAATGTTCATTGTTACCAGATTAGAAGTATCCCTTAACACTCTTTAAGCTCTTTCACACATATACTTGTACTTGCACTTATATAGACACAATGAATATATATGCCAGAGAAAAATGATACAAAATTCTAACATCCACCTGCAAATTTAATGTGTTTCAAAGCATAAAATAAATTGGTTTTCTCTCACAATTCCTTTTTTTCCCTAATGATGTCTGTAAGACGTGATAGGTAAATCTGAAGTCTGCTGCACTGAATTTTTCTGAGTATGTAATTACATGAAGCTTAGGGGGAAAAAAAGTACTCTATTATGAAAGTATGGACTACTCATGCTGATATAAGGGGTTTTATTGCTGCAACAACAAATGGTTCTCAGGTAGGGATTAATTCCTCTGTATGCTTCCTGACTAAATAATTACTGATGTCTAAGGCATTGAAAGATTCTGAGAGCCAATATGCTGCAAGATGCTGGCTCATTTCTACTTATTCTGGCAAAAGTTTCCAAAAATGGGACTCTTCACTGACACTTGGGAAGGCACACTGAATCACACTGTGGGTTTCAGTAAGCCAAAGATACAAGACAATAAGATTATGTTCTGCCTTTCACATTTTAAACTCCAGATACCATTCATAAACGTGGTCTCTGTGTTTGTGTAGTTTACCGTATCAAATCTGCCTCTTGGCTTGTTACCTGCTTGAACTGGTTGAAGGGAGGGTGGAAAAACAGAAAAGAAAAAGAAGCAGAGGAGTCTGTTGGGTCTCAGTTTTGCAGGTGTTTGACATCTGAAAAAGCCTCAGCATGTGGGAGGTCTTATTAACTTCAGTCTTTCAAATTCTTTAAAATAAGCTTTTGTGTAAGCATTTTAGGATCAAAGTTTTAATATCCAGAGAAGATCTGCCAAGACTATGTCAGTTAGCACAAAGTGGTACTCACTGACAGCTGTGCATCCTTTTCTTCCTCTTCTTGAGCCAGGAGTGTGCCCAGATGGCCAAGAAGGCCAATGACATCCTAGCCTGTAGCAAAAATAGTGTGGCCAGCAGGACTAGGCCAGTGATTCTCCCTTTGTACTTGCACTGCTGAAGCCACACCTCAAGTGCTGTGCTGGTTCTGTGGCCCTCACTTCGAGAAAGACATTGAGAGTGCTTGAGCATATCCAGAGAAGGATAATGATTCTGGTGAAGAGTTTAGAGAGTAAGTCAAAAAGGGAGCAGCTGAAGGAGCTGGGATTGCTTAGTCTGTAGAGAAGGAGGATCAAGGGAGACGTTATTGCACTCTAAACTACCTGAAAGGAGGTTGTAGAGAGGTAGGGGTTGGCCTCTTCTCCCAGGCAGCTAGTGACGGACAGGATGAGAGGACATAGCCTCAAGCTGCACCAGAGGAGATTCAGGTTGGACATCAGGAAAAATTTCTTGACTGAAAGGACAGCTTGTCATTGGAATAGGCTGCTTGGGGAGATGGTGGAGTCACTGTTCCTGGAGGTGTTCAAGAAATTACTGCATGTGGCACTTAGTGCTATGGTCTAGCTTACAAGGTTGACAAGGTCTAGTTGATCAGTCAGAAGTTAGACTCCATGGTCTTTTCCAACTTCATTTATTTTATGATTTTTCCTTGTCAGGTTCAGATCTCACTGGAAGAGGCCTTAGCAGACCCTCAAAGTGGCAAACCAGACTACAAACATTAAAAAAAATGTATATAACTGAGAATAGAACTCAATAAGGAAAAATATACTTTCAAGTGAATGGAAAGAAATTTAGAGAGAAAAATAGAAATGAAACCCAAGTATTTTGTATGCTTCCTGAGCTCTAACTACCAGCATAGTAGAGTTGAAGTGGTCTTGAGGAATGCATTCAGTGCAGACTGCTGGGTGTGGAGCTGCAGCACAAGCTGCAGGTTTTGCTCCAGGGTGCAGAAGCCTGAGGCAAGAGGCCCTTTGCATAACAAAGGGCGGAGGGACCTGTGGCCTGGACAGGTGGGAGACACTGAGAGACACAGCAAGAGCCAACAACCCCCAGATTTCAATGGGCTTAAACTGTGAAGGCATAAAATTCCAGGGTTTCCTTTGTTCAGGGTCCCTCCTTGGGGGGAGGGGACAGCTTGAGCTGTGCTTTTATTATTGCACTATGATTAAATTATTTTAAGGATCTGAGACTGGGCTATGGGAAACCTGGGATCGAGCCAGTAAGAGAACCTGGTCTGACTGTGAGTGTGGTGTGTGTGTAGCTGTGGAGAAGTCTCAGTCCAAGGTCAGGTGGTGCGAGTGTGAGTCTCAGGGTGACAACTGCATGGTTAGACTGGAAAGTGTGGGGAAGACAGGGAAGTGTTGTGTGTTTTTTGACCTATATGAATGTAGCCATGGCACAGTGCCTCATCTCATATCTAAAATGTCTTTTCAGTATGTGTGGGAAAAAAGCAGGATCAGAATTATTTCAAGAAATAGATGTTTCACTGATTTGTTTTACTGGATTTATAAATCAATACTTAAGGTTTTTAAACATTAATTCACCTGTTGTCTACAGGTACATACTCTTACTACCTTCTGAGAATCCTGAAATATATATCCGCAGTCCTTTATCTGATGCTTGAGAGAAGAAAAATGGCACTTTTTATGACTTCCCATAATTCATATAAACCGTAAAACCGTACACAGCTTTGTCTTGCAGTGCTACATGTTTTCTCTTTTCTTTTCCTTTTTTTTTTTTTTTTTTTGAACACTGAATATTCTGGTTAGTGATTCTGAATAATTGGACAGGAGAGAGGTAATGCTTTTTCAAGATACATTAGGAAGGGGAAAAGCATATTTTTCACATCTTGTCATCTAAAATTATGAAAATTGAGCTAATCATTCCTGTTTAAAAGTGGAACTGAATACAGAAAAAAAAAAGGTTGTTTACCTGGACTGTTAATATTTTTGTTATTTAGTAGCCAGGTAAGTACCCCAAGTGGTCATTTATCTTAAATAAAAAGATATTGAAACTGAAGAGTTAGAAGTGCTCCCTTAAGGGATTTCTGAAGACTCAGAAGACAAAAGGAATTGTGTGATAAGTATAGGTAATAAGGAAAATTTATGAGGTTTTGAGTTCTTACACTAGTCCTCCTAAAATACCATACCTGTGAAGTTCAACCTCTCTGTCAAAGGAGAGAAAATATGGTATGGTGTTACCACTCTGTGATAATTGATCTTCCGTACAATTAATACATTTCAGTGTTTAATTTTTAATTACTGATATTGTAAATTAATAGTGTAATAGTTACACAGATGGGAGCAATGTTGCTTAGTAAGGGCTATTATATGTTCTTTTACTTGGTTAACAATATATCTGATTGTCACTGGACTGAATGCCTGGAGGTGACCAACAGGAAGAATTAATTTTGCGCTAAAACTAAAATATGCATAGAGAAGGCTATTTCTGCTGCGTGAAGTAGTAAACATCAATGCTCATAAAGATTTTGTTCATAGCAAACTAAAGATGCTACAATGACTTCTCGGGACAAAAGGTCAGCAGCAGCTCACAAATAACCTAATTGTTTCCCTTTGGAAGTCATAAAGATGCCAGAGTGATTTCAACAGTGTATCATTCATGCTTTACCCAATTTTAAATTTTAAACCCAGCTATTTTTACCCTCATAATTTTCCTGCCTTCTCTAGTGATCTGTGATCTCAGTCTTGTAAGAGGCAAAAAAGTTGACTAGTCATCATATGTAAGCCAAGAACAAAGCCAACAACAGTTAACTCTTAACTGTCAGATCTTAAAATCAAGGAATTATATTTAGTCCATTTGTGATGGTTATAGAAAAACAGAAGAAAAAAATACTACTAAAGAGAAAAATACACACATTCTTGTGTCCATGCCTTTCCCTACTTTAATGCTCAAGGTTCCACTGCTCCACTGAGTCTTAAGGCCATAACTTCAGTGTGACTGAAGAGATAGAGGGGTTTTGTTCAATTAGTCTTTCATACTGAGGAGATATAGAAATTCCACTTCAACATAAGAAAAAGCTTATTTACCATAAGGGTGATAAGGCACTGGATCAAGTTGCTCATAAAAGTTGTGGAGAATCCATACCTGGAGATATTCAAAACCCAACCACCCATGGCTCAGCAACCTGCTCTTGCTGACCCTGCTCAGAGTGATCTCCAGAAGTGCACTCTAGCATCAGCTCTTCTATGATTTTATGATTTTCTGAGCTGCATAATGACACTGTTAACTTGAAGGGATTTAAGCTTTCTTGTCTGAAAATCAAGATTGTCTCTTATGTTGCTCTAAGAAGGTTTAATCTACAGTGAACAGAGAGGAGGAAGTACTGTTGGTTAGTATAAAAGTTTTGAGATTTTTTTTTTTTTTGGTCAACCCTGTGCCTCCTCTCCACTGATAGTTGACAGAACACTGAGAAATGTCCACTTTGACATACATTTTTTCTGTCTCTGTTAATTTCTGGCCTGGTTTTAACTTACTTTCATTTTTTTGCAATTGTATCTCATGAGTATCTCTCGGATACTGTGTGGGGTCTTCTTTACATTTTGGCTTAACTCTAAAGGAGGGCCACAAAAATGATCAGAGGGTAGGAGCATCTCTCCTATGAAGACAGGCTGAGACTGTTTAGGTTGTTCAGTGGGGAGGGGAGTGGAGAAGACTTAAGAAGAGGGGAGGGAGGGAGGGGAAGAGAGAGGCTTCAGGAACATCTTATTGCAGCCTTCAGTTCTTACAGGAATCCATAAGAAGGCAGGAGACAGGTATTCCCACAGCCTGTTGCAATAGGACAAGTGGTAATGGCTTTAAACTAAAAGAGGGTAGATTCAGACTAGATATAAGGAAGAAATTTTTTACAATGCGGCTGATGAGACACTGGAACAGATTTCCCAAAGAGGTGGTGAATGCCCCACCTGTGTAAATGTTCAAGACTGGACAGGACTCCGATCTGCCTGGTCTAATTGAAGATGTCCCCCTCATTGCAGGGGGATTGGAATCGATGACCTTTAAAGCTTAATTCAAACACAAACTATTCTATTATTCTTTGATTTTGATTAATATCTCCCATTCACTTTCATTAATTACTTCTTTATACTTTGGGGGCAGATGATATTAATAAAATGGCAAATAATTAAAAATACATATAGCAACTTTACTCTTTGAGAGAGAAGCACACATTTTAAATACTTCATTTCATCAATTCAAGCACTGCATCACATTTATAAAAAGCGTGTAAAAAGTGCTAAACTGATCTAGCTATGAAAGTGAAGATCCAGCTGAAAATTATAATGGCCTTTACAAGACTTGATCATAGTGCCAAAATCCCGTTTCTGATTTTCACAGTGGGTAACAGGAAACTGCCTGTAACACTTTACTCAATTCAGAATTTAGATTCTGAATTCATGTGAGCAAATGACCCTTGTAAAATGGTTAGTTAGATACAGTGAGGTAGCTTGTATGTCTGTAAAAGTGTGATTTTTTTTGGCTTTCATCATGCTATATTTTGCCTTCTAAGAAATTATTACCACAATTATCAGGCCACATCATCAGTCTCTATTTATATTACATTGATCTACAGGCAGGTGAAAGATAAACTTTTCCTGCAGCTGAAAGGGGCAAGATATTGGGAATGTCTTGCAGAAATTTACAGAATTTATAAAAATCCCACATTTTCTGTGTTGCAGATTTTATGCCACTTAAAGTATGCCTTGTATTTTTTTTTTTTTAAGTTCCACTGTTTTCTTAAATTTTTTCTAAAACCAAAAGACAAAATCTATATTTGTATCCTTCAGATTGTATCATCTGGAAGGTTTAGTGAACTGAAAAAACAGTCAAGTATTTAAAGTGGCATCTCTTGCCTTTTCTTGAGATGCATTTGTTCAGGTATCTCTTGTTTAGCAGTGATAGCTTGGCTGTGGTCCAGCAGTTTAATTAGCACTTGTTTACCTAATCTCTTATAGCAGATATTACTACTGAACTAAGAGACTCTGAAAATCCCATATCTGACAAACTAGGCTTAATAATGAAAATCACTATGTTTTTACGTTGCATTTGTCTTGGCAAGAACACCTACTGGAACACATACATTTTTCACTAGCTAGAAAACATGCAGTTCAGGGTTGCAATCCCTGAGTTGTTCACTCTTCAGAAAAATAGAACTGAGCAGGAATTAAAATTGAATGAAAACTGGAGAGGGAGTTGCAGAAAAAGACAAAGTGTACAAGAGAGCATCGTTTTCTAGACAGATGTTAATTTGTTTCTCACTGGGTGAAACCGATCTGCTGTAATGTAACTGTGTGTATATTTTGAAATTTTTCTGAGCAGAATATCTGTGGAGCACTGAGAGTTGATTTCAGCCACTGGGTTTCTTCAGTTGTCTGATTTCCTCACACAGAGTAGCTAGCTTGGCTCCTGCTTGACAGCTGCTGAGAACTGATTTTTGGAGACTCATACTCACGGGGTAGGGGAAGTAATTTTGTGTTTTGCTGAAAGGAGAGGAAACATCTCCAACCAGTGGTTCTCACAAGCAATGCCACCTAGGCTGTGTGTCTTCCTCTCTAACCCTCCTCTTGGCAGGAGCCTGGGGAAAGGAATGAGGAAGTATATTGTTTCTGACTGTGTATGGACCACAAAACTAAAAAGCTGAGATATGGAGATATGATTTTCTTTCACTGGCAAACTGTGGATTACTCTAGCAAAAAGTATAAGTCCTTCTAGCAAAAAGGAAAAATCAACTTGCAAACAGGGGTATGTGCTCTGCTGTACAAGTGCTGGCCCACTCTTTTAGAATTGTAGAGGTTATTATCTTCGGCTACACAGCACAACATTCGTTTGCATTTTCCTACCCTGTTGCAGGACCCAGTAGAGTCCATAACCTAGTATCATTGGATAAACTGGGTTTTATTCATCTTTGGGGCTGGAAGTTGTCTTTTTTCATTAGCTTCTACTCAGGCAAATGACCTGAGCCTTCAGCAGAGTAGAACAGGACTGCGGGGGCAGGTGCTGCTGCTGCTGCAACCCCAAGGTGAGGTCTCTCCTCTGAGGATTCAGTGCTCAGGGTCTCCATTTGCATGTACAGGCAATTTACTCTGCACCTAATTTTCATGTTTTAATTTTCACATTCCAGGTTGTCACCCATAGATTTTTCTCCACTGGCTGGACAGGAAGATTCTGTTGGGAATTCAAATTAGATACCTAATGTAGTCTGAGGAGTACTCATAATGCCAATTTTCCATATGTTTTACAATATATTAACTGTATCATTCTTAATAGTCATCTCTTGGTAAAAAAAAAAAAAAAAAAAGGAAATATACTGCTTATGGCATTGTTTTCTCTTTCTTACTAGAGATTCTCTCTAGTAAGATTTCATGTTGTTGTATTGGGATCCACTGCTTCTGTGTGTGTACTTTAGCAATAGGTGTAAAATGTCAATAATATATCCTAATGATGAAACAGAGAATGAAAATTGTATGTAATGGTTCTCTTGGAGTGATCTCAAATTCTGCCAGGTGGCATATCAAGTTTTCAGTTGTGATTTTATAGCTGTCAAACTGTTTATTTAGGAATACAAGGGAAAAATTAAGAAAAGACACAACAGTATTTTTTGAGGACCGTAAAAACTGTAGTTCATACTTGTTTTAATCAAACTGGAGAAAACCTAGAGAAAATACCTGAGTATAGTCTGATGTGCTGATATTGAGGATTGATAAATATATGGATAAAGATTGCTTTAAACATTTATTAAAATTAATAAGTTTGCATTTTTCATTTGACAGTGCTGGACCCATCTGGGGCCAACTTGTAGCATCAGTAGCTGAAGCAATTATTTTCAGTGCTGCTGTTTTGTAATTTTGCCTTTGAAGTACATTTGATGTAGGATTCTTAATGTATCTTCAAAAGATAAAACATTTTTTTCTTAGTATAATTTGATGCTACAAATACACTTCTTAGTACCACTAGTAATATTCCACCTCTTCAAAGGAGAGTGTTCCTTGTAGTACAGTGATCAGGATACACGTTGATGAGTCAAATTGTTTTTTTCTCTTCTCTTCTCTCTATTTCAGATAAGCAAAAGAGATAACCCTAAGGTAACTCAAGACTTTCCCAAATTGCCAGTCAGCAATAAGAGAAAATAAATTATGTATTCTTGCACAAAGAAGTGCAACTATAAACTGACCACAAATATAAGATATGAATTAAATATGAGCTCTGAATTTCAAGATACTTTCTAAACATTCAAGGAAGGAGATTATGAAGGAATTTCCAGCAGGAGTTTCAGAAAAAAAAAAATTTAAGTGATCTTGACATAAGAATTGGTATAAGAATCTCTATTTCCTCCATTGATTGAGATGATAGACAACTAAAAATATTGTCCTAGAAGATCTGGCCCTGTTCTACCATTAGGAACATTGGATTACTTTATTAAGGAAGATAAAACCAGGACATTTTCAAATTCTTTCTAAGTCGGTACCTAGTAGGTACAACAGTGTTTAGGAGTAGTTTTACTGTGATACAACTCAATGGATTTCATTTTTGTTTGTGTTTAAATAATTTTATTTAGTATTTAAGTATGTATCACATATTTTTATGTAAAAGTTTTTTTCATTAGCCTCCAGTATCTCTACATGTTCATTTTGGTGAAATAGATCTTATGGTTTTTTTAATAAAAGATAGAATAATACATTTATATGCAGATTAAATGAAAAGCTAAATAACTGCTGGCAACTCAAGAAATAAATCAAAATATTAATTTATGAAATCTTCTGTTCCTTATATATTTTTGGATGATTTTTCATTACCATATGTTCATTATGTAACTTTTTTGATTCTAACATTTTAAAGTTTAATTTCGATGTCTTTTATCTGCAGGGGCTAATTCTTTTATTATTACATTATGTATCCACCTTTTCAAAAGGGCCCGATTCACAAAAAAGTTAATAATTCTACATGTTTGAATGTCTTGATGGGACCTGAAAGTCTTTTAAACATGTTTTTCACAATAGATCTGCAGGATATTTCAGGCTGGAAAAAGACTGTTATATAATACTGTGAGTTATTTCTAAAAACTTTTTTCTATTTCCTCATCAAGATGTTTATTTGTATCATAATAGGAATAATTTTATATTCTAATGAAAATTTTCCACTGAAGACAGTATTTATTAACTCCATAATGCTCTGTTGGATATCTGTGGCAAACTAAAAAAAAAAACAAAAACCAAAACCAAGCACTAGAATCCCTTAAACCAAGTGTAAGAATCCCTTAAAAAGAAAGTGGAGAAGTCAAAGATGAACTGAAAACCTTACATATGAATTAATTTTCTAGTCCAGCTGAAAATTTCCAGTGTGCCTGGAAATCAAAGCTCCCTGAGGAGGAAGCAACAGGAGAAAGAACCTGAACTGAACCCAAACTTACCATAACCTCCATTCCCCATCTCCCTGCACCACTCAGGGGGAGGAGGTGAGAACTGGGAGTAAAGTAAAGCCCGGGAAGGAGGGAGGGGTGGAGAGGAAGGTATTTTTAGGATTTGGTTTGCTTCTCATTATCCTACTCTGATTTTGATTGGTAATAAATTAAACTAACTTCCCCAAGCTGAGTCTGTTCTGCCCATGACGGTAACTGGTGAGTGAGCTCTCCTTGTCCTCATCTCAGCTCATGAGACATTTGTAATGCCTCCTCTCCCCTGGCCAGATGAGGAGGGAGTGATAGAGCAGCTTTGGTGGATACCTGGCATCCAGCTGGAGTCGACCCACCACATGCAGGTAGCTGAGTGACTCCTGACTGAGCATCAAAACAGGAAACTTCTTTATATAGGAGGAGCTTCCCAGAGGAGGCATTTTTGCTGGATAAGTTCAAGAGGTTGGTAGTACAGTTTTCTGAAGGAGAGTTCATTTTAAAATCTGGATTTGTTGTGAATAGCAATGTTTGAGGGACAAAAAAAAAAAAATCAAGTTTAGTTAATGTTTTGTTTCAAGTGCTGATATTTTGCATTAAGTTCTATGTTGTTGTGCAGTAATATGGATGCAAAATATAATTACTTAACAGGAAAAATTGAATAATTTTTTTTTTTTTTAGTTTAATGCTGTGCTCTGGTTGTTTTGTTTTCAACTTCCTTTTCAAAAAAGAATTTCTATTAAGAATGACCCAATTTTACAGGCACCCTGATTTCACTGAATTGAATAAATAATTTTGCTGAACTTTCTGCAGTTATCTCTACTTCAAAAAATTGGATAAAAGGTAATCATAGAGATAGGGTGAGATCCTGAATAATAGAAAAGAAGATCTTAGGTTTCTAATTCTACTTTTCTGAGGGAGTTATAAAGCTTAAATGAAATGAAATGTGTTTTGAAATGTGACCTATTAAAGGTGGCTATATAAAAAGCTATATTTATATATATATATGTGTGTGTGTGTATGTGTGTGTTTGAACTGTGTGATTATTGTTATTTTGAGAAGAAATATAGCAGGCATTAAGAAGGTAAAAGAAAAATCCAGAAGGGATCAGTTTAGGGTTTTTTTTCTCTGAGAGATAATATTTCCCAGAAAACGAAAATCACTTCTGCTTTAAAGATATTGTATTAACTCTGGAAAAGAGATTCAATCGATAAAGTGTGAAAGGATTTTAATCACACTTTCAGCAAAAATCTCGATGTGGAGTTACTAATAATATTTTTATAATAATGAAAATGTCACATCATCTAGATTTCATATATAACCATGTAAAGTGTTCCAAATTAATTATGGGACATGGATTTTAATTTTGATCACTCAGTTCCTACAGCTAAAAATAACCTTTCCTTCTTTTTTCTGTCACCATTTAAAAAATGTCTTCTGAGGAAATACAAACAAATTTCCTGAGAATGAAGGCTCTGAGAATCTTGGGATTAATGCTTATGTACCTTATCCTGTTTATTTTCTCTATTTCATGTGTGAGATAATACACCATATGCCATTCAGTAAGGTTTAATCCCATCAAATTTTGCATATGCCACAGAGTGGATATGTTTTAGTTTTGATTTTATTTCCTTCTGAATTAGTGGCACATTAAAGAACTGATTTGCAGTTGCCATTTCAGTAGGCATATAATCTTTCTTTAGATTTTCTTTATTCTGCCTTGCTGCTTGTAGCTCTGGATATCATAATATGAATTTTTCCAAATAAAAAGAATCCACTAGAAAAGTGTTGGCCTCAATTTCAAAGGTTAGATGAAAGAAAAAGAGGTTTGTGTCAAAATCTTACACATCAGGGTCATTCATATTAATCAGTCTCTTCTGTAAAGCTATAATAATTTATTCATGCCGGTGGAAAACTTTATTTTTTATGGTTAAGCCACACAAAAAATTAAACTTTTTCCTAAGGTATGTTTGTTGCCATTAAAGATCAAGCCTTAGAGAAAAGTGGCAATTAAACTGCTGATGACCAACGTGAGAACTAAGTTTACTTACAGACTGCAACATAGCAGTGCAGAAAACTCATCTGGAAACAATTTTACTCTCAAAGACAATTTTCACTTGATAGCAAGAAGACTATGTTGAGAAGAAGCTTGATAAATACTATTTCTTACTCTGTTTGCAAACCCAAGTGTAAAACAAGACTCAAATATCAAGTGGGAGACACATATGACTTCTCCTACTGTTTGGCTAATGTGCTGAAAAATACCATGTGAACAGCCATCCTGAACTGCTGAAGTACACTAATTTATTACTGTAAAATGGAACAATGACTGGCAGTTCTCACAAAACCCCGAGGAAGTTGCGTGAAAAAAATGAATGAGGGGTTGATGTAACCTCTGACTGCTTTCAGAGACTGAGCTCATCTTCGAAAGGGAAGCAGAAGTTATGTATTGCTTGGAGATGCCTGCATTGACAGTTGTGAGCTTTGCAGTTCTCCAGATTGGAAGCTGTGCAGCCTCATTAGCACTGAGTTGCTCCCAACCTGAAGTACAAAACTCGACAGCTTGTGCACTCTACTGGGCTGTTTCATGCCCAGCCAATGCAGGCCAAGCCAACATCGCCTTGCCTTATAAATATATGTAAGTTGGGGTTTTTTTTCACTAGAATAGGTTCAGGTATTTATATGGGGGGGAGGAGGAAATAAAAACAAAAATCAAATTAAGAAAGAAGTCATGTATATGTGTGTATTTACATACGTTTTTGGTGTGAGATTTTTTTGTTTTGGTTTTGGTTTTGTTTTTTTTCTCCTGGCTTCTCATAGAGTCCTGGTAAACTATTACTCTCCTCTTGTATCCCTATTTCCAGCAGTTAACCTGGTGTCTAAACACACATTGAAGCAACTAGAATGTCCCAAGTATTTTTTTCCAAAGGCATAAAAACTACAGGAAGTCTAAGCAAAATGAATAAATTGATTATCAAAAAGGTTAAATTTCCTCTCAAATATTTTAATTGCTTAGAAATCCAGAAGAATGTTGCAAGGCTCTTCTATACCTTCTTATATCTGTCTACCAGAAATTGCAGTCCTCCCCAGAGAGACCTTAAGTTTAACACTTCATAAAGCAGTCAAGCACCTTCATGCTTAAACCTGGCATTGGAGCATTTTCTAAATGAGTATGTATTATTTATCCCAGGAAAGGAAATTTTGGGAGATAATATGAAGTATTGCAGGAATTCTCTTGTTTGCTATTGAATTCACATGAAAAAGACTTGAATGCTAAAAACAAACAAAACAAAATAAGGAGCAGTATAAGCACTTATAGTAATGAAAAGCATATGAAACTTTATTAACTGTTGTGTTTTTTTCATGTGTCTTCTCAGCCTTTCAGGATTATCCAGTCTTGGTTCTTTCTGATATTTATAATTTTTATTTTTTTTTAACTTCATTACCTTTATTTCTTTCTTTCAGTTTGGAAGATGAAAAATGGAAGCAGTTGTTTTTTTTTTTTTCCTGATAGAAAAAGTTCCTGGTCTTTATTTTCCTCTCCATCTGGACATAAACCCACAAATTCATCTCTATCTGTACAGATGATGGAATCTGTATCTATTTGTTTACTTCAGTCACATCTCCTTTCTTCTGACATAAATCTGATCCTATATTTGTACATTCCAAATGTTGCCTTCCTACAGTATTAGCAGAGGGCTATGACACCAGTGACCCTAAAATTGCACAGCTCCAGATTGCACTCAGATCTCATTCCCATCAGTATTTCTTACACTGTACAGCAAAATTCATCATTAATAATTAAATTGTGTATTTAAGTGTGCCTATATGTTTGGAGGAGGACAGTGAGGATACACAGAAGGTGAATTAGTTCTTAAATTGAAAAATCCCTGAAGAAATTTTAAATAATCAAAGATCAAAATCTATTTCAGCTCTGTGACCTTATCTTGAAAAATATACTTGCGTTTTCTTTACCTCAGTGCATTTGAGGTAGCAAAAAGGCTGCACAGAGATCAAACACAGTGAAGCATCACTCAATAAGTTGGTCTCAGTGGAATATTTGGGTTATAAGGTGCTCTTACAACCATTTCTAATTTCACTGAATTTCTTTATAAAAACGTTCATTCCTTCAGTGGCTGGAAAGGCATAAATATGAGTTTGTACACCAGGTAGTATGGGTTTGTAGGCCAGGTTCTTTAAGTAGGGGGTCTGTGCAGAACAGGATTGTGAACACAAGTGGAGTATGCAAGAAGGGCACCGCTGAATGTGCAAACAGGAGAGCCCTGTTGAGTGTGTGTGCACAGCCCCATTGTGAGCACCAGGGCACTGCTACAGTGTCACTGCTGCTGTCCCCTGCTCACACAAGGCAGGAGAAATTGCCACCTTTGCCACCTCTTGTGGCCTGGGAGCAAGAGGTGTGTGGTACTCCTCTTCCTGAGGGCCAGAGGAGGAGGAGATGTGGGATGGAGGCAGCTGCATTGGCACAGCAGCAAACCCATCCCCAGCCCCTAGACAGCTCCCTCCATCCCCATCCAACCAACCAGCCTCTCCATCCTGCCCTGGTTCTCACCTGGAACCTCCTCTGCAGGCTCAGGAGCCCCTTCACAGAGTGGGAGTTGATGTTTGCTTTCTCCTCCATGGACATCTCCATCATACTCTGTCACAGAGGTGCTTGGGAGCTGCTGCCTCCTGAGCAAGGTTTCTCTTGAGAGTGGGCACCTCAGTTCCCTGTGCTCCTTAAATACCCCCACTGCCAGTGTCACAATGTGTCACAAAGTGCCCTGGGACACCGCTCTGTTCCAAAGGCCCCCCCCCCCTCCCCACCCAGCACCTGTAACAACCACAGAACTGGCTGGAAATGTCTGGAACTGGCTGGAACCATCTAGAAACGGCTGGAACTGCTAATTCAGTGTGCACTGTGACTGTCTGGCATGCAATCTTATAACTACACCGTGCAAGATTCCTTGTTGTTTATAAATATATATAGGTTTGGTTTTTTTTCTGTTCAGTAATAATTTATAACGTCTAATTTTTCAATGTGTGTCTACTACGTTACGTAGGTTTAGGGGAAAGATCAGTGGAAACATATCTTTTGAGGTTGATTTGACACAATCTGTGGAATTTCTTTTTGATTTTGTGCTGATTTTGGCTGGGATAGAGACCATTTCCTTCATATTAGCTTTATGGAGCTGTTGAAACAATTCTTGCAGTAAATTGAAATGTTTTTTGTTTTGTGGTGTTTTTGTTTGTTTGTTTTTGTTTTTGTTTTTTTTTTTTAACCTGTAGAAGTTATTATTTGGATGTCCAAAGTCCAAATCCTTTCTCCTGTGCAACTTCCATGCTGAACTCAATATCTAGTGGTATAATTCCCTTTTCATCTTTAATCAAGAGTTTCTGTGGCTGCAAAGACTTTGCATGAGTTGACCACTATGAATTATGGTTGTTAGGGCAAATTTGAACCATCTTACCTGACCATGAGTCCCAATGTCACTGTAGAAAAAAGCAGTCCTACAATCAAATAAATATTCTATGTCTGTTCATTAAAACAGAATGAAAAATTTATTTGATAATGTATAAAAAATTTGTCTTTCAATTGAAGATGATGAATTTTTCTAATTGAAACTTTTTTTCAGAATTTAATTTCAAAAATATTACTATGGTATTTATAGAGTCAGGATGCAAAAATGTATTTCAGCATATTAATGTATTTTTTTCTTTATCTAATGAGTCAATTTTGGATTGGATGTATTCTAGGATATAGCATTATGAAAGAAAGAGATGCTCTAATGCTTTGATTTTTGTCTTTGAAATTCAATACAGCTAAGCACATTAGTGTGCTTACCTGATCCACAAAGGTACCTAAGAAAGCTTTTTATCTTAGTCTTGAGGGATTTAGATTCTTAACTCAATTAAATCCATTCTATTTCTTTAGATTTGCTTCACATTCACAAGCAAAAACATTCATACTAAGCTTTAAAGCAAACTTTGGTGAAAGGAGTAAAGTTTTCTTCTCAAACTCAAATAGTAGTGATTTTAATTTCCTTTGCCTAATGAGATTAAAGTACTGAACTACTGCATTACTCTGGTGACCTCTTTCTCTTTGGTAAGCTGTCTCAAGTGTGGCAAACGTGACGTATGGGAACAGAGGAAAGGTCAAACTGGGGAGCAAAGATTTACAAAATTTAATAACTTTTATAGGCTTTAGCTTCTCGACTTAATATGGACAAAAAAAAAAAGAGAGAGGAAGGAAAATGCCAGATGTTATAATAATATGGGTTCTTCTAAAACAGAAATAAGTGTACAAACAGATTTATAATGACTTTTTGTAATCCATGGAGTGCGGATTTACTGTAGTTAATATTTTCTCTTTAAAGTTCAGTTAATATTGTTGTTCCTTGCTAAGTCTTTCAAGAATTTCCTATTGGCTTAAACTACCATGTTTTGTACTTAGTAACATCTGCAGGAAAAGAGCATATATCATAAAAACTTCTTAAATTAAAAATTTCTATTTTAGAAGGAAATGTGTGCTTTCTTTAGCTGTTTGATGATAAATTATCTCAGTGCTATACATATATAGAAGTTTTTCTCATGGTTTTGTAGCACCGGCATATTTTTTTCTTTTTTTTTCTCTTTTTGTCCCCAGAGTTGGTTATATTCTACTTTTGGTAGTCCCCAGAGTTGGTTATATTCTACTTTTGGTAGTCATTAAATTGTAGTATTTTTTGTATAAAAGAAGATCTACAAAATTACAATGGCTAAGTTTCCGATTTTGGTTGTATGTATTTTCTAATTATTATGGTTGTTGGTGCTGTATTGTGTGCTGGAAGTAAGCTTCAGAGTAATGCCAAGAATTTATTTTCCATCTGAGTCATTCACACAGAAAATGCTAAAGGGCTCTTGAGACTAAAAAGAAATGCAAAGGAGAAGGAAAAGTTGTCTTTTATGAAAGTTGGATACTTGTCTAAATGTACACAAAGCAGTGCACCAGTATGACTGTATAATTTTTTAGTTTGTATAATAGCACAGCATAGAGTAGACTGATAAAAGGACAACTATATTTTAAAGTAAATGTATCACCTGCTGAAGATACAGCCTCATGGAGGGTATGATTTGTGGGGTTTTTTTCCCATCTTTGCCCCTGTCTGATGGCGGGCAACACAGGTCCTAATCTGACCTGTCCTGTGGAAAATCCCTGTGGTCTTCCACTGCAATGGTGCTCATTGCGAGGACACACATGGGTGCCTTTGCAGCAACCAGGACGTAAAGCAGCTGCCCTTCCAGACCTCTTTGCCCTGTGCCTCCCTCCTCCTACCAGGCTCAGCCTTTCAGTCCACCCCTCCCCCACTGTCCTGCCCAAAAATTCTGTCCTCAATTGTTTAAATATTTCTAGGGTCTCTCAGTGATTTCTAAAATCTGTCCAAACTGCCAGTGATTTCTAAAGCCTTGCTTAACAGATTCCTAATGGCATCATACATTTGTATTCACATATCAATATAAATATTGACATTATATCCCTGTTCGAGAACACTAAATACAAGGTCAGTTCTTTTTGCATGCAAATGCATTCACAGTTATTCAAATTGAAGCAGTGATATGTAGTGAAGATTATTTAAAAATTCTTGCCAGCATGGGGAAAAATAAATAACTTTGTCATGTTGAGTGAAGAAAAAGAGAAGCTTAGAAGCTTCCTGGAACTGCTTTGTACTCTTAAATGTTAGACTGCATTTTAACTTCTCTTTAATTGCAGGTATAGATGCAAATATCTGTCTGACACATACATGGCTTTAAGTAAATCCTTATCTCCAGTTTCAGTCTAATAGGACTACCTGTAGGCAAGAAATAGTCATCAAAACCACTTGGAGTTATATGCAGTTAATATATTATTTCACAAAGAATATTAATATTTTAAATCCAAGACCACAGTTCCAATATATTATCTCTCTTCTGGTATTTTAAGAGTGAAAGCAATGTATAATAGATCAATAAACAGAAATATGTAACTTTTAAAAATACGTACTATTCCTGATTAACATCATGGCCTATTTATACTTAATAATTATATGATTAGAACTTTTGATCTGAAGTTTTAAAGTAAAAAGTGACCCTTTGATTCAAAGTCTATTTGAAATCAAGTGTTTCTTTCAGTCTCAGCTCTTTCTGAAGCTCTCACTGCAATTCTTTGTGTTTCTGCACAGTTCTAGTCACACAGTCATGATCATGCAGCTTAAGAAACTTCCACCGGATAAGTCAGAGGAACAAGGTGTTTGTACTTTGCTGTGCACATGTTGTAATTTGATTAATTTTAATCCTCTTGCATTACGAACTAATCTGCTGAATTTTCTTGTATTTACTCCAAGTGGACAGTTTTCACATATTTAGTTATCACAGTTCAGCTGATATTCAGCAACTTTGTGATATTCAGTGGTTGAGTTCTTTGTAGGAAAAAGTTTAGAGGTATATAGTGCAGCTGGTACCCAAATGCTACTCAAATTGCAACATCAAAAAATCTTTGATCTTTCTCATACTATCCAAAATGAAGCTACTGGAGAACAGAATGTATTTTCAGAAGCAGTTTCAATAATGAGAGATTATGGAAGAGATTAAACAATTTGCCATCTGCTGTACAACATGACACACCAGTATGGCCCAGAGATTCTCTTTTCTTGGAAATCTCCTTTCTAAAAGGCACTCTTACAAGTGCTTGTTCAATTTTTAGAAATTAGTGTAACCTTTTCCCATAGTAGTTTCTCTTCAGGCTGGGGTTACTATTTTGTTTTAATCACTTTGTTTAATCATTCCAGAGGGAAATCTAAGACCAATGTATACCAGACTTAATTTCCTCATATACTCAGTTGAGATTCCATGTCTAACCATATATATGTAATATGTATATATAAAAGTTTATATAAAAATTTATATAATATGTAGAAATTGTATGACAGTGGCACTGAGTAGAACTTGCCTTTCCAAATAAACCATAGTATGTCTGGGGAGTAGGGAGGGAAGTGATTTGTACTCTTAGGGTCCTAAAAGAACCACAGATAATCTAGTATAGCCACAAAAGAAACAGAAGATGTAGAACTGTCCTCAAATAAAATTGTATAGTAAATATAACAACCAAGAAACAATTCACTTCAGAGGGGCACCAAAATTAATGCTGTTTAATAGCAGGCTTTGGAAATTAATCTAGTAAACAAACTCTTGTGTTATGTGGCTGTTGATTACATTATGCTGCCATCTCAATGCTGTAAAATTTACAGGCAGTCTCTGAGGTGAAAATGGATAATTGAAAGAAGGTAGCACACAGAGGTACACAGAAGATTAGGGACCTGTGTACTGGGTCTGTCTGAGATGGAATTATTTTTATTCCTAGCAGCCTTTACGGTGCTGTGGTTTGGATTTGTGAGTAAAAAAGTGTTGATAACACACCAATGTTTTCACTATTGCTGAGCAGTTCTTGCACCACATCAAGGCTTCTCTTTTTCCCATTCTACTTCCCAGGGCAGGTAGGTTTAGGGGTGGGGACAAAACATGTGACCTGGATTGGCCCAAGGGATATTCCACACCAAATAACATCATACATATCAATAAAAGTGAGGAGGTTTTGGCTATCAGGGTAGCTGTTGTTCAGAGACTTGCTGGGCATTGGTCTGCTTATAGGAGGCGATGAGCAAGTGCCTCTGCATCACTTCTGATTGTTATTTTTTTTTTCTCTTTTCTTCACTTCTTGAACTATTTTTTGTCTGGAACAATGAATTTTCCCACTTTTGCTCTTCCTATCTTTCCTCTTTCCTGTTGCATGTGTGGTTTAGTGACAGAGAAGCTGTGTGGGTGCTTGGCTGCAAGCCTGGGGTCAACCCACCAGAACCTGATCAGTCAGCATGGGCCAAGCTATCTTTAAAGTGTGTTCTTCTGAAGCCTCCTAATTTATATGACATGGTGAAGCAGAACAGGAGGATTTGAAAGATGCAAGAGGGACTGAATGAGCAACAGGGATGAATCCTTAGTTTAGAGTAGGAACTTAGGAAATTCACCATTTGCTCTTCCATTGGTTGCTTTGTCTTGCACAGTATGTTTATTCTATTTTTTTTCTTAAAAACATCTTTCATGTTTTAACTTTTTCTACTACAGGATAGTGACAATTAAAGGATTAATATTAATTCAGGCAAAAATGCTATTTAATCATGCTTGGATTAGGTAAAAGAGAGAGTGGCAAAAAAAACTTCCCACCAAATAAACAGAAAGGTATTTTCATGCTTATTATGCCTCTAAGTAGTCCAGTACTGAGGCATATGTATTCTGTTTCATGTTAGTGCAGTATTCTAAAGCCAGGAGACACAGCATTAATTTATGGCAAGCCATAACTTTCTTTTTTTTCATTAATCCTCTTCTTGGCTAATGCATTTGCCAAGATTCCTCAATTGCCTCAACTACCAAATCTGCCACTTTTAAAACTTATCTCAAGTGGGGCTGCAACAAGTTCATTTCTTAGGACCTAACTTCTTTAATAGATGATGATATCCAAAATAATTTTTGTATCTCCTTGAAATGTCCTTCAACATCTTTTTCGATTCCTGGCACCCTCTCATAATAGCCCCTACGCACTTCTAGGCTGAGAACAAAAGATATGAGTTTTTAGCCTAAAACAGTTTTTACATGAGTTTTCAAGAGAATGAAAAATGGCATTTCGAAATGAAAATGCTGTATCAAACAGAAGTGCAGCATAGCAATATGCAGAGCTGTAATAACAGTCTGAGTGCAAAAGGAAATTTAATTGTGTATAAAATACTTGTTGTAGACTTTTGATAATATTTTACCACTTTTTTTTTTTTTTCCCCTAATTTTTCCAATTTTATACTGGTACGAAAAAATCGGAGCATAAGATTAGTCTAAGAATAGAACTGACCATGTTCTCTTTCTCATCTGCATAGTGTGCTGTCTTTCTAAGCTTTGCTTCTTCATTCTTGTTGGAGCTTATTTTTATAGCAAATCAAAAGCATACACAAACCAAAAATAGATAATCTTTGCATGTCTTCATAATGAGAATCCACAGCAGAATACCATGTGTTATGTTGCGCAGAGCTAATTGGCTCAGGCACTGTAATGAGTGTGATAGAAAGTATAAACTCTTGATTTATTGTTTGACTTTTTGATTTTTTTTTTAATGCTAGATAGCCTGAGCAAAAGGCAGAAAGAAACAAGCAGGGTAAAGAGAGAGGATCAAGAACAGACTGTGATTTTGATGGTAAAATATTGTTGTGAAAATTGTTTTAAAGAAAGTAATCACTCAATAAACATTTTGAAAAGGTGATTTATGAGCAGCTATTTAAGGAAAGACTCTTTTCTGGACATATTATGCCCATATTCTCCACCCGACCCAAAAATCTTACTGATACAATAACCTTTGCTTGCTTTCTCTACCTACACACTGCATTCTGCATTCCCTACTGACCTCCTTGAGAAATTCCCACCTTTAGGAACAAGACTTGGTGCCCACTTTTCAGAATTTTTTGTAACTTATGAGATCACTTCTTCATCAGGTTTGCAAAGGCCTTTAAAAAACTCTGAAGTAGCTGACAAATAAACAGGAGGCACAGTGACATTGTATAATCCTCTCTGTATGAAATTAAATCAAGAACAGAAATACAAGCACAGATAATCAGGAAAAAATAAATCTGTTTTTATTTTATTAAACATTATTAAGTGTAATAAATTTAGGATAATTTGATGTTTTAGGAGAACTGTTTTCAGCTGTCACACCTAATTTGTTTGGATGTCTGGAAATCAGATTTTAACCCATGTATTGGAAGCCTATAGACCTTTTCTAACCCTGAAACCTATAAACTGAATTGAAACTTTTGAATGAAACCAGACTGTAGCAGTGGACTCAGGAGTTGTTAACTTTATATTTTTCTCCTTTTTAGTATGGAATTTGGCCTTGAAAATTATACATATGATACTGAAAAATTAAGGGGAAAACTTTCTCAGTAATGGTGAATGTTCTGTGTGCTGGGTCCTATCTGCAGGTACAATCTGCAAGAAGCTTGTGTATCCAGCAGAATGATCTCATTATTAGGACAGTGATGTAGTGGAGTTTATTTTATACCCTGAAACTGCTCAAGGAAATAGCTGAGTGAATTATATTTATCTTGGACCCTATATTGTGCTATTATGTGTAGCAATAAGTGGCATTATTAAAATGGAGATCAGGGACTACAAACATTTATTTGAAGGCAGTTCTGAAATTTCAAAGCTGTTGAATTATTCAAGTATTTTTCAATTTATAAAGTAAAATAAAAGATGATTGAGTGCTTGATGATGCGATGATATAAATAAAAACATTGAAAAGTATCGAGTGTATTTTTTTTCCCACAGTTGTTTTGAACCACCTAATTGTAGGTGTTGATTTTGTGTCAGTAGCAGTCATAATTAAGAAGGGAAGCATTCAATATTTTCTTTGATCAATGCCCTACTTATACATAAAAAAAATAAAAAGAAAATACAGTCAAAATAGAAATGGACACAGTTACAACATGAAACTGAATAGAAATACCTCAATCTATTTAATATTAACAAATCTGAAAGAACATTAAGCCTTTGCTGTTCTCTGTCTCTATTTACAAAATCAGTAACACGACTGTTTAGCATGTAAAAATGTGACATTTTTAAAGTGGAAAAGTCAATATAAGAAAATGTAATTAACTCTCTGAATGTAAGTTTGTGTCTTTTAAAATATATCTTTACATTTTTCAAGGAATTTGGAAATCAGAATTTTAAGTAGGTATCTGATACATCCAAGTTTTTCTAAAGTGAAAAATGCATGTGTTCTTCACACATCAAATGCAAAGTGTACACAGAAAGTATCAGTTACTGTGCATGCATCCTATCATCTGAGTGTTCACAGTAATATAATTTTTAAGGACATGACAGTCTATTTTTCTTTCTATTATGTGGTTTTAAGCCTCTACACTGCTTGGTTGCAGTGGAATAGGACCATTTTAGGCAGAGATAGACAGTTATCTTCTGAAATATTGTTTTCACAAAATATCACAGAAGGTTTTCTGTGTCTTATGATAGGAATGATGAATTTCTATGATATCTCATAAGATTGCATTAGCACCTTCTCATGGATGAAGGCACATTGGCTGAGCAGTAGTGTGAGATATTTCTTGGAAGATTTTTAAGGTTTTAAGCCTTCCAGCTGTAATAAGGTTAATACAGTTCTAAGTGACTTGAATGTCAATGTTGGCAAAGTTTAACTGGTATAAGTCCTGTAAGCAGGAAGAGAAACATTCTGATGTTCACTTCATTGAAGGACCACATTGAGAAAAGGGCACATATTTTCTTAAGATTATCATGAGTGTAACTGTAATAAAACACAGAATTACCAGGTGCTTGAGGTCAGAAGAGACCTCTGAAGGTCATGTGGTCCAAACCCCTGGTCAAGCAGGGCCACCTCGAAACAGCTGGATTCTGAATAGCTCCAAGGATTGGGAATCCTCAACCTTCCTAGGACACCTGTGCCAATCATCAGTCACCCTTACAGTAAGAAAGTGTTTCCTGGTGTCCAGAAAGAGCCTACTGAGTTTCAATTTGCCTCTTGTGCTGTTACTGGGCTGTCTCCATCCTCTTTTCAACTTCCCCTCGGATATTTGTATTCATTACTAAAATTCCCCCCTGAGCCTTCTCTTCTCCAGGCTGATCAGTCTCAGCTTCAGTCCCTTAACCATCTCTGTGGTTCTTTGTTGGACTCTCTCCAGTCTGTACAAGTCTCTTGTATTCAGGAGCCCAAAGCTGGACATGGCACTCCAGGTGTGGGCTCACTAGTGCTAAGTTTGGTAATGTTCTCTCTGGTTTTGCATGCAGGTATAGAATATTTGCCAGCATATTAAACTGTACTGCAGATGATCCTTGGCATGCTTTTATGAGAAACAGCACGCTAAATAAAGCCAGTAGTATTTGCTCTGCATCCTTCATTTGATACAAAGGCTTGAAACAGAGTTGCAATTTATTCTAATGGATTCAGCAAGCTAAAGGAACTGGGAACCATTAGAATTGAATATCCTGAGAGAGAAGATGTAACTAACAGACTAATAATATAAACCAAAGTGTACTAACTTAATTAGGCAGTGAAAGGCAAGATTAAAATTTGATGATAAAGTATGATGAGGAACCTGTTACTTGGTAACTTAAATAAGGAAATTTACACTGCTAAAAGGTGTCTGTTAATTCATTTTTGGTATGGGGATATAGAGGCAGAGATAAATAGAATCAGATCAGAGAGAGAATGCACTTTCAGAAAGGTAAAAAATGAAATGATCAAAGATGTAATTGAATTCTGAAATAAATGGAAGTTAGTTTCTTAGAGTCCTGTGGGAAAGCTAAAAGTGTAGCTTTCATTCACTTCAATTTCTGCAAGAGTACAACTAAGTCTTGTTAGGGCCTTGTAATTGTTACTAATTTTTAGGAACTGATGGGTAGGAAAATTGGAATAGGGACATATTATATTCCCTTCCTAGTTTTAAAACTAAATGCAGGAGGAGACAGTTCAAAGATATATGAAATATTTCTTTATGTGAATTCTGTTTACAGTGCAAATTCATTTTAAATTTTTAAATTTTTTCCCCTCCATCTTTCAATGTTCACTTAAGTTATTGCTTAGACAGCAATGTGTGACGATGTCTGAGTCTTTCTTATTTTGCTCATATAATAAGTACTGTGGTATCATCCAAATATATATATATGTATATATATATATATATATATGAGAAATAACTGTCTGGGATGTTTTTCTCCTAGGTAACAGACCAATACATTGTCTAAGTTTAAAGTGCTAATACTGCTTTATCTTGCACAGTAGTTTGAATTCTCTGTTGAAGTCAGTATTCAACCAACTCTAGGATGACACTAGCTTTGCAAAAGTTGATTTTCTAAGCTAGTTGTCTATCCATGATTTTTTAAAGTTAATGAAGTGTCAAATTCAATGACCAAATATTTGTCTGAGACATAGAAACTAACTGTAAGATGAAATAAATTGTCCTTTGGATATAATGATTATTTTCTACTGACTGGATTGGGGCCTAACTAACTAGCTGAGACTGGACACTGAGTTTTTAAGTGAATGAATGTAATGGTGAATTTCCATGGTTGAAATTCCTTAAGGAAAAAATTATAAGCTTTTGTTGTAAAAAACATCTCCTTTTGTTGCTTTGGTATTCTTAATTAAAAATAAAGAGGAAGAGAAAGGGAGGTTGTGGGGTTTTTTTTGTTTTAGGGTTTGGTTTTGTTGCTGGAGTTCAGAAAGTCTAGCATATATAGTATTGCTTTCTGATGAACAGTTATTGTGGGACAGTATTAGTAGTGACTGATGTTATTCAACAGAACAAAAAATTATTTGCATTAATTTTTAATGTACTTCTGGAAAGTCAGAAATTCCAAATAAGATCTGCTTATCATCTTCTTGAATAATCCATTAAAATTAGTGATAGTAGTTTTCCTAATGACAGTATCTTTTTGCACATTTGCTGCTATTGTAAAGACAGTTTCTACCTCTCCTTCAAATCAATCCCCAAGTTTCACACTTTTCAATTCAGATCATAGTTCTTTGCCCTAATATCTTCTGAGACCTAATTTGCATGGTTACCCTGGAGATATTTGATTGATGCAATTCAGATTGGGACATCCTCTGTACCACATGGCCTCTGTGTTGCACTAATTTCACTCCAGAATTTTGTCATGCTGGAGTTCCACAAAAGATAAAATAGCAATTGCTCAATTATCTCAGAAGTTATCAATACTTAGCAATAAATGTCCTAATAACTCTATCCAGTATAGATAATTACATGACATTAATACTGTGAAGATGCAGTTACTTTTTCAGGGATCAAAAGAGTCCTGCTGGTGACTCAAAGGGCCTTTTCTCAAACACAATGCTTTCCCACAGTAAGGGTTCTGTGTGAATAGTGCTTTCCAAAGCCTTTGACAATCTCTTGTCATTTTCTCTTCTCTTTCAGCTGATGGATGCACTGACTGGTCTGTGGATTACAAGAAATATCAAGTTCTAGTGGGAGAACCCGTTCGTATAAAATGTGCACTCTTTTATGGATATATTAGAGCTAATTACTCCCTAGCCCAAAGTGCTGGACTTAGCTTGATGTGGTACAAAAGCTCTGGACCTGGAGATTTTGAGGAACCTATAGCTTTTGATGGAACCAGAATGAGCAAAGAAGAAGACTCCATTTGGTTCCGACCAACAGTGGTACAAGACAGCGGGCTCTATGCATGTGTTATAAGGTACTATATTTTAATATACTGCATTTTAATTAACCAAATATGAAACAGGGCTCTTAATAGTGAGACTTTTATGTCAAAGAAATTTTTTTTTCTGATTGTGTTTTTTTTTTTTCTTCTTCTCCTGGCATTCCCTTCCCTTAAATGGTTGATGCTTAAGTAGAAATTTCTACTGAATGTCTTGAACATTTTAATTTTTTTAATAAACTTAGTTATTTATAACAAAATCTAAAATTTATGAGATGGGTGGGACAGAATGAATAAGTCATGTGTTCTGATTCTGTAAAGTAGTTGCATCAGGGAAAACAGAAGGTGAAATTCCAGCATTTTTACAGAGATATATCCTCTAGAATCACATCTGGCTTAACCTGATAATAGAGGCTGGGTGACAGATGTCTTCCAAAAGTATTTAACCTTCTGATTCATCAAGCTTTATCACCATAAATTGGAGTAGATTCTGCTTCCTGCTTTCTGCAACAGGTGTTCAGTCTCTTTCTGCATCTTTGATATGGTTTACACTGAGATTTTGTTTCCAGCTCTTTACAGTGTTCCTCTTTTTCTGCATTTCTATAAAAGTGGTCTTGCTACTAATACACAATTGAAAGAGTGAAAAACAAAGTATTAAGAAACTGAGTGTCTAGAAAAGGAAGCTGCACGATGCAGCTGTTCCAGTGATGCAAGGAAAATAAGGAAATTTACCATCACCTGGAGATATTTAGTGTCTGCTACATTTTTATTATTATTATTTTATTTTTTATTATTTTTTTATTTTGAGTAGAGGGAGAGGGAGCACAGATTGCTATCTGGTCTGTGGGTGATGAAGGAGATTTTTACTTATTAATGTGTTCTAAAAACATTTATTTCTATGAGCTTTTTACATAACCTGTGAGACATTTCATATCACGTCATTTGCCCAATAACATTTTCAACATGATTTTTTGATGATGACAGTTCTCTTTAAAAGAAAACCACAATATGCTAGAAGTTACGCTACTTAAGGGAAATGTTTAGTTATGTTTAGATTAATATATTTCAGATAAGTTTGTAACAGTAGCCTTGAAAATGGAAACAGTTTTGTCAATTATTCTATAATGCTATTTAAAATACCATAATTATCTCTTCTGTTTATATAAAGAAAACCTTAAATATCTGATGTTGCACTTTCCAGCAAGTATAGATAAATGCTGAATTTAGATAATCAGGCATACTTTAAAACATGTTTATCATCCCAAAATGTATTTATGCCTTTCCTGCATGGAAAGGCATAATTTTTTTAATTCCCAGGTAGGTAAGGACATGTTCTATGTAGTTCTTTAAACTACATAATGCATTTTTAGCACGTCCTTTTTTTTCCAGTAGATTGATGATAAATTTTAAAAAATAAAGTACCAATTAATTGCTATCCTGAATACTACTGTGACAAGTTATAAAGCTTTTCACCTTGAGGAGACCCACTAGTATTGTCTAAAGAGTCATCTAAGCTTGTTGTATCAGTGTTTCTGTTTTATATTTTGTGGATGGAACCTTTTAAGTGTATGAGCAAGATTGTTATTGGTAGAAGACAAAATCTCATTTCAGTGTCAGAGGAATGTACTTTTTTTATGCATGTTTTCTGCGTACAGTCAAAGGTTACTTTCAAGTAGTTTCAAATGCTCATCTAGAATCTAGTTTAAAACTTAATAATTTAGGTTCCTGGGATAAACATGTACTTGATATTTTAATCTGCAATAAATAAAATTAAATACTCAGCAGTATAGTGGTTCTCTTTTTAATTCATCCTTCCTTCAGATTCTTACACTATAAAGTGATTATCTGACCAAAAAAAAAAAAAAAAAAAAGTATAAGAGGCTGAACTGATGCCATCTGACAAAATTATGTACTCTATCTGTAATTCCAAAGTTATAGCTACAGAAATATCTAGCTAAACCTCTCACATCAAATAGTTGTCTACTGCTCTTTATTGCTTTTTATTCTCATCACTGAAATAAGAATACTCAGCCCTGCTGTCACCTAATGTTGGATACTGGTAGAATGTACCAAAGAATCTTGAGAAAGATTAATGAGCAAGAACAATAATTTCTTTCAAGGAGCAAAGTGAAGATTGCAGGAATGGTATTTAGGAGTTTTTTCTTGCAGATTTGGAGTTTCTGTTTATTTTAATGATGATGTGATACCTTCAGAATGAATGTTACAAGGTATTTCAGCTTTAAAAACCCAGTGGAGAAGCTCAGTTAAGACACTTATAATTACTTTGTAGCAAAGATATTCGGTGTGATGATTGCAATAGCTTGAGTAGGACAGCAAGAGGAAATGCACCTGAGAGGTAATAAGGGCAGGCAGTAAAGGATAAATGTGCAAAAGCAGAACTGCACTTTGAGTAAATGACTCAGGTTAGTTTTTATTTTAAACATAATTGAAGGGGTGAAACGGTCCAGCACTTATTATTTAATTTGCTCAGAAGCTCCTTTCTTCACCATTCTACTGCAATTTGTCTGTGCTGCAATTTTAAGGAAGCAAAAGTTATAATATATTAAGTCTTTCCATGGATGTCACATCACATGGTTGTTTACTGTTTATCATATATGGGCTATAAACATAACTAGATAGGTTGCACAAAGAATTAAAGTATATATACAACTCCAGCTCCCAAAAATTATGTGTATGTGTGTATCTATCTATCTGTCTGGTATAACAGTAAGTAATAAGCAATTTCTGTCAAATGTTCTGCTTTTAAAGTTGCAAAAACCAGGCGAAATATTGTTCCCATTGAACCAACATTTTCTTCATTTATTCATCTTTTCCTTCCCTGCCTCAAAAACTTCTATTACAGTGTCTTAGTAGTTGCCCAACATAATATCATCTTAGGTCAGTGGAGCCCTGGAGGAAGGCAAGACTGGGATTTATGGCAAAGTGCTGCAATGGGTTGTATTTCAAAAGATGAAATAGGGGTTTATGATACATTCAGCCAGAGTTTTGCATTGGTATGTCAGAGTGTTGAATAGCGTTTGAAGTCATCTTTATCCCCACAAACAGTGTATGTAGCAATTCAGACATCTTTCTGAACCTGAATATTCTCTTCCTAACTAATGACTTGTTTTTAAACTTGTTTTTAAAAGTGAGGTTTTACATCAGGAGGTAGAGATAATTCATATTCCTTTGAAGGAACCTGTTTGGACTCAGAGCATGTAACAAGTTCATTTCTCCTCCATTTGTATGTAATAACGATGATGGTACCAGACTATTTACTGTTCTGTAATTAAGTCCTTGTGAAGACTTACGTGTTTTAGAATCAATCATAGAATCCATAAGGTTGGAAAAGACCTCCAAAATTGTCAAGTCCAGCCTTTAACTAAACACCATCATGTCAACTAAACCATGGCACTAAGTGCCACATGAAGTAGTTTCTTGAACACTTCCAGGGATGGTGACTTGAGCACCACTATGGGCAGCCTAATCCAATGCTTAATCACCTCTTCAGTGAAGAAATTCTTCCTGATGTCCAAACTAAACCTCCACTGGCATAGCTCAAGGCTATGTCCTCTTGTCCTATCACTACTTGCCTGGGAGAAGAAGCTGACCCCCACCCTGCTACAATCTCCTTTTGGATAGTTGTAGAGAGTGATAAGGTCTCCCCTGAACCTTCTCTTCTCTAGACTAAACAGTTGCAGCTCCCTCAGCCTCTCTTGATATGACTTACTCTCTAGACCCTTCACACAGTATCCTGATTTGGAAGGGACCCACAAGGATCAAGTCCAACTTCTGGCCCCTCACAGAACAATCCCCAAGAGTCACATCATGTGCCCAAGAGCATTGTCCAAATGCTTCTTGAACTCTGTCAGGCTTGGTGCTGTGACCACTTCCCTGGGGAGCCTGTTCCAGCATACATTTCTTTTGTTAGATAGGATGTGTTCCTGTGGTGCTCATCTTCAAATATAAAAATATTGGTTGGTTTCCTGTAGTTTTACATCCTAATTTGGTCAAATCATGTCCATCATGTCAATTAATTTTAAGAAGAATATCTATTTTTGCATATTTCATGTATACACAATTGTTTAATTCAATATCAGAAATCCTGAATTCAGAATGTATAAGGAAGTCTTTGCTTTACTGAAGGAAATGGTAGACAAAATAAGAAATAGAATCAATTTTTCATAAACCTTGTGCAAGCACCATTTCTTCATCATCTTGAATAATGTAAAACGTGTTTACAAATGGGAATTGCTATTTCAGGGTATCAGCCATTTTTGAAATCTGTCTTACTCTATGAAGAGTTTTTATCATGGCCATATATACTTATAAATATTTTAATAATTTACACAATTTTTACCAAATATTATTTAAAAAAAAAAGAGAGTGAGTGTTACTATAACAACTAGTTATTAAATCTGAATGAAAATCAAAAAAGGAAAAAAAAAGAAAGAAAATATATGCAGTTTATCTTAAAAATTCAATAACATGGTTTTCCCTAGATCTTCATGAGATCTTCAGTTACGTTTATTTTTATTACTGACAAAGGAACCTGACAATGGATAAGAGAAATAAGCTTTCTTACAGGAATACCAAATATGCTAACAATACTCAGAAATAATTCTCAGAAGAGCCTGATATTCTGTTGATTCCTTTAAGTCAGTATCATCACAGTGGTAAAATAATTAAGAGAAAAAGAGCACTAGAAACAGGTTTAAAATGTCTCCAAAATAGTTTGGAATGCAGAATTGCAAGTTTTCATTGTTTTCATTTATTGGGATGCTTTTCAGAAAAGTCCAGGAGTCCAGGTTTAGAGCACTGGCCCGAACAATAGTTCTGTGATCATTTAGCATATAGCCATTCATAGCCCTATGGCAAGAAAGCTGAGGGGATGGAAAAGAAAACCAGAAAAAAATAAAGATGAAACTGTCTGCACCATTTGAATGGTTTAAATGTTTGAACCACCATTACAGGTCTTTGTAGAGAAGTTGTGTCATGTCCATGGCATGTGCAGGACAACCAGGGGATCAGGCCCAGCCATCATGAGTTTATGAAGGGCAGGTCCTGCTAGACCAATCTGATTTTCTTTTATGACAAGCTGATCCACTTAATGTATGAGGGAAAAGTGAGGATGTGGTCTACCTGGACTTTAATATAAAGAGTTTGACATCATCTCCCAGGGCATTCTCCAGGAAAACCAGGCTGCTGATGGCTGAACATGAAGCAGCAGTGGCAATGGCATCCTGACCTCTATCAAAAGAAGTGTGTCCAGAAGGACCAGGACAATGATAATCCCTCTTTACTCTGCACTGGTGAGGCCACACCTCAAATCCTGTGTTCAGTTTTGAACAAGAAAGATGTTGAGGGGCTGGAGCATGTCTGCAGAAAGGGAGGCTCAGGGGAGACCTCATCACTCTCTACAATTACCTGAAATAAGGCTGTAGCAACATGGGGGTTGGTCTCTTCTCCCAGGTGACAATTGACAGGACAGAGGAAATGTCTGCATGGTAGTGACTGTGAAAGTGCTACATTAACAGTTGAACTCAATCTTAGGCTTCTTTTCCAACCTTAATGATTCTAATCTTAATGATTCTATGATTATAAGTGAACAACTCTGCCTCTTGAAGTGGTGTGCAAATTCAGGAGAATTTTTGTTACACACATGAGATGGACTTTCCTTGGTCCACACCTTTGTATTGATTTGCTTTCTAGAGAGTTGGGGAGACAGTTTAATGCACCTTTATTATTTTTACACTACGTTTGTAAGCTTGTCTGAGCCTTTTCCAAGGTCTTTTACTTCAATGAAAATGATAACCATCACAAGTGATCTGTCTCTTACAGAGATTAAGGTTTGATCTGTCTCCTTTTCAAATGCAAGCTTGGTAGGCTAGTCAGACATCCATAAAATTTTTCACTGCAACTTAGGGATGCCTTGGTGAGTAGAAAAAGCCTTCAGGCTAACATTAGGAATTTATACAGCTTAAGTAACTGGAGCTTACATTAAGTGTCCTGTACAGATGGCAAAAGGCTTGCTCCTAGAAATAAATGAGATTTTCTTGGAGTTGATGCTTGTTGGAAGTGAGGTGACTGAAACCTACTCATTCTCCACTCCCTTGTCCTTCTGACACTGCAGATGGTCAGCTGTCTGACCTTAGCATCTTCACTCTACATGATAAACACCTTTCACGTGCATTAGGACCAAACAGACGCCTAATACTGAGGAGATAAGCAAGTGAGTGCAGGGCACATCTTCTCATTGTAAATGAGAATGATAAATTCCAGGGTATGTTTGTTACTTGCTATGCTCCATGAGAACTAAATGCTGAAAAACAAGCAAGCAAGATGATGAGTAGGAAAAGGAGCAACATAATCCTTATAGTGGGTGAAGTTATGAATTTAAGTGAGGAGTCTTGATGGGCTAGATGTAAACAAGCCTAGAACTAATAAAGTTAGTCTAGATCTTTTATGTAAGACTTCATTAAAGGATATATTAATTTATACTGAGGGGAAAATAAGAAAAGGCCATACTTACACAGAATAGAGGAAGACTGTTGATACTGGAAAAGAAAAAAAAATTGATATATTTGACTGAGCAGAAGGCATTGTTAATATTGCATATTACAGGAGTGGTGTAGAAAATGCTTGTAAAGAGAATTATTTAAAGAAAATTCTTCTACATGATACCAAATTTCTTTAAGTATTAATTCTTTCATTGTTGAGATATTTGCTGAAATACAGCAATGTAACAAATAACAGTCTGACTACTGCTTCCACTATTTTACTAGAGGTTTGTTTGTTTTTCACTAAGAACTCTTTAAACAAACTAGTTTTTCTTGCCTTTTGATTGTCAAGGTTCTTCTTGTCACAAATAAATTGATAATTCTGAGGAAAAAAAAGATCTCATTTCAGTAAAATAGTAAAATATGATTGTGCTGCTTGTTTTTGCAGCTGTAATTTAAGAGGGGAAAGTCCTAGCAGGTAGTCAGGTGGCTTTGATATGCATTGTTTATAGTAAAAACTTTAGTTTCTATTTTGTTAAAGAGTAGGCAGTACTTTGCCTGCTTTACACTCTGCTTCTAACTTCATCCATCTTAGAAAAAGACAAAGAAATATGCAACAGCATAAAAGAAGTGGCTTTCCAGCTACCTGTTTAGCAAATGCAGGAGGAGGAAATACATAAAAAGTTAATTCCATATAATAGATACTTAAGTAATTTTCAAAACAATGGCTTTTAATTTTTTTAAATTTTTACAGCTTTTTTTTATCCTTTAACAGAATTCAAAACAGCCAATTTGTATTGTTAGTAATATTGTGGGCCACCTACCTGATCATTTAAGTTTGCTCCTAACATGTTATTTCAAGTTGTATTTTGAATTTGTCCTGCAAATGCTTACCTCTGTGTATATAAGCTGTTTGTGGACGTCAAATTCAGTTTAAGCATCTAGATGCTAAATGGCTGCATATCAGTTGTTTTCTTCTTTTAATTCCTATTGTTCTCAGGCCAGAGAGCAATTTATCTAACCTTAAAACATAGCTAAAACTTGATTCCATTACACTGGGATAGATGTCTAATGCTGTCTTAGAAGCTCTAGGAGTATTTCCAAAACATTTGCAAGGGAATGACGTATGGTACTAGGTCTGGAGGAGGCTGAATGTAGGATACATTTGCTAAGCCACATGCCACTATTCACCCACTCTTAGATAAACAGAATGAGCTTTTTTGTGGCTTTTTAGCTAAACCATTTGCTAGGCTCCATCAGGCAGACTGACAGGTGCAGCAGGAGTTTAGATGTAGCACACAGGTATGTGAATGTAAGTTGATCACGGAATTGAAACATCTTAAAACTGAATTCCAAACTAAGCCACTGCATTTGTGTGTTTACATCGTATACATTGAAATGCAGTGGCTGATGTGAAAGTGAAGACATATCTCTGTAGTTATGATATGAGACTGGCATTTTAAAACATTAAATTTATTTGAAGAGTCCATAATGTAAAAAAGTAATGGGGTTGAATAATTTATGATATAAATTCTTCTGAAATGCAAATCTAATATAGTGGCTGAGGCTCACAAAATTCATCAAACTGACTTAAAACCATCAGTTCAACAAATAACAGTCTTAGTAATTAGTTTAACATTTCCAGGATTTCTGACCAAATAAATATTACAAATTTTCCTCTGTAAAAGGGAGAGAAAAGCAGCAGTTATGAATCTTTAGTCAGACTCACAGAAGCATCAAATATTAGACGATCTGTGGTGAAGTTTTCCATGAGTGTTTCAGAAGGTTTGAATCTGAAAAGAGTGTGTGTGCCATAACCTAGAAAGGTTACTGGCACAGTAGAGACTGAATAAAACCTGCCTACTGGATACTTTCTGGTGCCTCTATGGTAAGAAGACGGGAAGAAGGCAATATGTTTTCAGGAGGTTGTTGGAACAACTTTGTCAACCCTTGCTTCCCACAGGATAGAGAAGTGAAGAAGAAACTGGAATATAAATGTATTGATCTGCAGAATTTAGCAGGCAAGATATCAATAGTCTCTTGTTGGAAAATCTTATGCTGACTTAATTTTATTGCTTAACAAGCAACAGCTTGTTCAGTCTCTAAAGTCTTAAAGAAATAAAGAAATCCCTCCATTCCTCAAATAATGTAAATGTATTATATTGATGAACCCTGTGACTTTCATCTATTTTCACTGTGTCAAGGGTTTAATGATAAAATTTAATTGTTTTAAACAATGGCTATTAAGAGGCATTATCCCTGTTTTAAGGGTGTCTTCAAATAGTTTCTTATTCAAAATGTAAATTAAATGCTGCACATCTCACAGAGATCATATGGTTAATTGGTTAATGATTAACTCCTGATGAAGGAAAATTAAGATCTAGACTTTCAAGATAGTAAATATCTTGAAAAATAGTTAATGGATGTTACTACATTAGTATATTTCCTGTGACTGAGAAAGAGGGGGATTTGAACTACACATTTTTTTAAATACTTTAGTCAACAATATCTTTGCTTAGTAACATCCATTCTTAAAAGTTCACGTCCATTAAAGGAGGTGTATAGGTAAGATGTTGGACCCAAATACTTCATGATCTCATGGTGAGGTAGCTGATAGGTGGTGACCATTGAGGGAACTGGGGGAAAAAGAAGCAAGATACTCATTTACAGAGCATGTATGTTATTAATGAAAGTTAATGAAATATTTCCTTAAAAATGTAGGGCATGAGAAGAAGAAAGTTACTTAATGAGTCTGGCAATGTCAAATAGTGGGTTTTTCAAAGGACTGCTGATGCACATGAATCAATACTCCAGTGTGAAGAGGGTAGAGTACTTGGAGAAGTCATCTGAGATCTCAGTGACTCCAGGTTTGATGTGCTAGAAGTAGCAAAATGACATCTTGTAACACTTGAATCATTTGGATTCAAAGAATATTTCATTTCCCCATTCTATTATCATAAAATCAGAGTTCACACGTAAACAAGAGACAAATAAAGATCCAGGCTTGCAATGATCCTATTTCGTAATGAATGGATTCTTAAGCTTCAATGGTCACTGTAGAGTGACTAAAGATAACTCCTTTGTAGTAAATATGTGCAGAATTGATGGTAGTCTGAAAGTGATTAATTTACTTTATTTTTAATGTATTCCATACATAAAGCTTATAAGCAGAGTTAACAAGTAGAATTTATTTGTAGCACTGAAAATTATATTGTTCAGATATTCCCACTATAGGGGGAAACTAATTAAATTTTCATATTTGGTGCATGCGTAGTGCTACAATCTGTCAAAATAACATGGTGCTGCTAATTTCAAAGGTGAAGAGAGTGACCAAAAATATCTTGCAGTATTTTATTGCAAAAGCTGAGAAGATTATCAGTGGTCAAGACTGTCTCTATAATCTTAATTCAGCCTTTTACTGTAGTAAGAATTGTGATGTAGCATTTGAATGCTAAAATTGGACTTAATTTAGAAAATTAATCAAGATTAGACAGTAAGGAGGGCTCCTGTTTACCCATAATGCACGAGTTAGTTTGTGCATATAAATACACAGAGTAATGCACACACACATATTCATAGTTGCACACCAGTATACACACACATGTATAAATATATATATATATATTTATATATATATATAGTGATCCAAGAAAGGGAATTAAAGGCAAGAATGGATGGTCTTAATGTAGCTGATGAGGACATGCTTGTAAAGTGGGTTTAAATTTTGGCTGTCACAGACTTCTTATGTAAACATGGCCAAGTCATTGGAATGAGTTTGATCTTTCTGGTTTTGAGGTTGCACTGTGGATTCTGGCCTTTCTTTTTCAGGCTGCAATGAAAAAATACCTTTTAAGGCAATATTTCAAATTTTTCTTTTATGTAATAAAAATGATAATAACTATGAAAATTAAATTTGTGAGTCTGCAGGAAATCTTCATAATATGACCTTTTCATTATTTTTACATTTCTTTTTTTCCAGCTTGAATGCTAAGTCTTGATATATACTGGACTAATTTTAGTGCATACACCTGTTGATATGTGGGATGCAGTGACCTACAATATGTTTCCGCAAAGACTAATAACAAAGTGTAAAAATCAGAATATGAGGCTTCTAAACCAACATCTTTACTTAATTTGCTACAAGAGCACTGAATAGAAAATATTCCAGGACGGACAGGCATTAGCTATGCCACTGCTCCCAGCTTAACTGGAAAAGGATATCTTGAGAATGTGCATTTAAGCTAATGCTGCAGTGAAAAAGGCTTTAATTGTAGCCACTGTTCTTGCTTCAAGGCATCTGAATCCTATTTACTTTAGGAACAATTCTTTCCCCAATAAGCAAGGGGTTATGCTACTACCAAGGAGCAGAAAGTACAAGTACTTTTCAGTAGAAAACTGTTTTCCCCCAAAGTGTTTGAGTTTTGACTGAGATCCTGACTTCTTAATCACTGGAAATTGGCTGATAACTCCAATGGGACCTGGATTTGCAGTTATTTGTTTGTATTAAAATCTTCAGAGCTGTTAAAAAATACAAACGCGTTCTTTCCTTCCATCACACTCGTGTATTTTTCATTTGAAGTAAAATTCAAGTGTTGCTGGAAATGTCCTTCATAATCACATAGAGTCTTAAATGTGGGAGTACTCAGTTAAGCAGCTGGAACTCAGGAATTGAGTCTACATAAGTTACCCATGGAGTAAGCCAAGATTTTTCAGCTGCTTATGCAGTCATTCCAAGTACATGTCATTTAATGGTCAGTTTCATTCAGTCAATGTTTATTTGAGAGGAGTTAATCTAAAAATCGAAAATTTCAGTTAATTCTGCAGTGAAAACAACTATCTTTTTATGTATTGTTTGGGCTAAGTTTTCAGGATTGGTGAGAAAAGAAAAAAATATTTTCCACTGGGAGATTGCAGCCAAATATTCTAGTTTGAAAGGTGAAAGGTTAATGAAAAGCTTGGATAGTGCAGTGATAAAATTATATACGAGCTTATAAGGAAATTAAATCCTTTGTATTCAGTTCAGGATATGCAGTACATAAAACCAGGACCTGCATACTGAGTGGTAAGATATAAAGAAAGATGAAATCAAAGAACATTTACTAGGGTTTGCACATCCAGAGTACCAAATCAGAAAAAGAAGTGGCTGAGTGGAGGAAAGACTGGGAAAAAAGAAATGTGCTCATGCCATTTAAAGATAACATTGTAATACAGGCACACAGGGTGGCAGGATTAAGAAACCTTTAATTACTGAATTCCTTTACATCTAATTTTTTTACTTCACATTTTTTGTTCAGGTATTTAAAATATACAGATTGCATGGCAGTAGAGATACATGATTTTAATTTTAATGGAGTGTTCATACCTTGTTAAAATTATTATGTTATCTCTAACTCTTCTGTCCTACAAATTTTACCCCAGGCTCTGTGGCACTATAGGTAGAAAAGTTATTAAGAATTTGTATGGATTTAATGCTATGCAAAATTATACTAAGTCCTTGTCCTTCTTAAAAAGTTCTCTAAGACAGCAATGAGACTTAATAGCAACAGATACAGCTTTCACATTTCTAGGTTGTCCTGTTCTCCTAGGCCTCCAGGTAAGGACTTGGAAGGGCAGGTGTCCCCAGGCAGGCACAGCCCATGCCAGGGGTGACTCTGAGTGTGTGTCTGATCTCCCCACTGCAGAGCACTTGCTGCTACATGCCAAAATACCCTCTTCCCAAAAGATTCCCTTCACAGTAGCATTGCTTTCAAGTTTGGAAGGTTACAGTCCCTTTTTCTGCAACAGAAATGTTGCACTGATCCCTTCATCACTTGAAGTGAGAAGAAGAATGGCCTCTGACAAATGTGAGATCTACTGGACTGTTTTGATACACTGACAGTAAATACTCCATTTGTGCTTATTGAAATTTCTAATTTTTCAATTTGGCTCTCAAGTACTGAAGCCAAAACAGAGACACCCTCTCAAGCTCATCTGTTCATTATTCAAGGGGTGTTATATTAGAATAGTTGCCAAGCCTGAAAAATTGACCATTGTTTTCAAAAACTGTTCAGTTCTCCATCATGAGCAGTTTTCTTTATCAGAGCAGATTTGTGTTTGTTTCTTTCTGAGAGCTTTATTTAGGGAAGCATTCTAAAATCATACAGGTATCAGCATTAGACTTGTTGGTCACAGGGAGTCTTGACAGGGAATGGATGAAAACAAGGACTCTGTTAACCTCTCCTATTGCTCTCCTAAGAGAAAATATCTAATTGTTAATTGGAGCAATAAACCATCAGTGCATGCAATAACGTACAGTTTGCTTAGAGTGGTACTTTTAAGCAGTATTTTCCTATTCTTTATGACAAAAATACGCCCACACATGTTCAAATCTTGTGGGTGTTCAGTGCACGAGAAAATTGGCAAAGGCCAAATGAGATGAAATCAGCTAAAACAGAAGAGTTTGGATGAATGTGCTTATAGTCAAAATAATACAGTCATCAAGAGTAATCAGTAAATGCCATTTCTGCAGATGTGGTATGGTCTGAAAACATGATTTGCACTAGCTTTAATGACAGTTACTTTGTGTCAATGAAAAAAATAAGACAAAATTGCACATGAAGAAAATATGTTATGATACTGATTTTTTGGAAGGCTTTCTTCAAACACTGAAAGTCGAAGTCCCTCACTCCCATCAGGGCAGAACAGGCATGGCTGGCCGCCCAGTCAGTCAAGCTGTGCTGGACAGGGGCTCCCTACTGTATCTCACACAAAAGACTCACGTAAAGTGATTTACACAGGACAGTGGGTGTTGTCTTATGTGGGATATGGAGGGTGTCCAACAATGTGTGTCTTCCCTCTATAATGATGTGAGGGATGATAAATATGTGGATGAGGCTCTATAGCAGACTATGGTGTAATGTTCAGGAAACAGAACAGCAGATATTGCATTAAAACCTTAAGTTTGGGAAACTGCAACAAAACCTACTGTCAGTCTCTCTTCTCAAAGCCACGTTTAAATTGCGACTTTAAATGAGCAATCTGCTTGTGTTTCAGTCCTTTGCTGCCACTTAGAATCTCATTGGCATGCAGTACTTACTCTGACCGTCATGTTTTGCTCTTTGGTGTTTAGAAAACACATCAGAGAAATTTGCTTTGAGTGACAAGAATAACTATTATAGACTCTCTTGTTTTAACAGTGTGAAGACTGCTAAAGGGGGATTAATGTTTCTGAGTGAACAGCTACATGATTAATATAGTTTTGAGCATTTTATATGAACCAGCATCTAACTCTGTATCAATCTTCAATAGGTCTGTCTGGAAGACATGTGAGAGTCAAAATTGTGTTTTTTAAAGCACTGTATATCAAATTTGCAGATTTTGCAAGTTATAATATAGAAATTTATATCTTTGTATTTGTGTAAATCTGAATTCTATAGTGGATTCTATTTCTTTTACAAGTACAAATAATCACTGAGAATAGTATGATGGCTTTGATTTTCTGTCAACAGAAAAAAAAGGAAAAAATATTTAGTGTTTGGGAACCATCATCTGGTACTCAATAACTGATAGAAATTGGAAAGAAAGTAATTTTTGGGGTTTTAGAGTTTTGATGTCGCATTATAGATAACAATCAGAATCAAATGGGGGTGATTTGCTCATTGTATACTCTAGTCAGAACTGTTGCAGTTTATTTTTCAATTCTCATTTTAAGTTTTTTTGTATTTTTTCTTAAGTATTTTTTCAGTCATTTCAGCTTCATTAATTGACAAATTACCACTTCAATGAAAAGTTAGGGGCATTGACATGAAGAGTATGTCAAAAAGCTCTATAGATATTTGCATCTTTTGTTATCCTAGCTAGATCAAAAACTTTTTATGTGTTTAGAAAAGTAATAGAACTGGAAATTATGCAAAAATAATCTCCATCTTGTTCAAAATGACTCAAAAATGCAAAGATCACCACCCCCCAAAAAAATAAATTTTCATGTCATTTATATTTACAGAGAATTTCTCTGTTTACTACTGTATCTCTATATGATTTAGTTTTAGGTAGTTCTGTGATGAGCAGAGAGTTAGATGCAATCATTATACATCCACTTCCAATTTGAGATATTCCTCACTTCCAATTTGAGATATTCCATGATTCTATGATCACCATGGAATTTTCATCCTCTGGCCTTATTTTCTCCTCATAGACAATGAAAATGATGCCTCCCCTTTTTAAAGTTTTATAACTTAGAAAACAGGTGGTATGCACAAGCATGGTTATCTACTCTAAATCTGACAAGTTATAGTCTCGCTAGTGATAAATGTCTTCACCTGGAGAAATGGCCAACATTTTCAAATCGTAACATTTTTCCAGTTTGCTGGGGTATGTATAAGGAAGGAGGTAGAGAGGGATAAATGTGTTTAGGATTTTCTCTAGAATATATATGTTCATAACACACAATGAAAGAGGGACAGTTGCAGGTATTCTCTTCTAGTTCATAGCCTATTAGTTCTTCTAGTATGTAGTACCCTCACAATAGAAAGAATATTTAAGTGGATTAGAACAGTTTAGAAATCACTGCCTTATCTATTTGTAATAATTTTGAGCTTTAGGGAACCTAATACATACTGTAACTTAGTCATGCCTAAAAAATAATTTTAATTTCAGTAAAGAAAACAAAAAAAATCTGGCTAAAAATCTAGCAATATGTTGCGGAAAACAAAGTCTGACCACTTATATTGCAAACTCAAAACACCAGCAGAAAAGGAACTTGAAATTAACTTGAAAATTTTGTTTTCCAAAAAGGTTTAAGTGTGTACCAAAGTCTAGAAACATTAGGAATTCAGCTGAAATAAAATATGTATTCAAGTGCATCAGTTATATCATGTCCAGCAGAGGTAGCTAATAAACTAAATTGCATCCAGGAAGGAATGAGAGAAAATTGTGAATATTGATAGACAAGAGTCAGAGATAACCCTACTGTGTTAGCATTGTATATTAGTAATGGGTTGTTTAAACATTTCAGAGTTCGTTTTTCTAGAGAAAATATAGAACTGTTCCTGGCAGATTTATGCAAGTGATACATTTAGCAGATGATAAATTAGATAGTTGTAGACACTGATTAATTTTCATAATGCAAGCCTCTTCCAAAATGTATTTAATCCCATCATATATGCAGTAAAATTTCTAGAACAGAGAATGCTTCACATACACAGGGAGAGGAACTCTGCCTAGGAGTGCAGTGACTGAAAAGGTCTGTGGAGTCATTGTAAATAATGCTCAGACGTGAACTCCTGTTTTGCTTGTGCATCTATTACCTTAAATATGTGACAGAAGATGGGAACGTCAAGCAGGATGGCTCAATGAAAGGCAGGATGAGGTTCTCTTGCAGGAAAGTTGAGCAACATGCACTCAGGCTAGGAAAAATGACTTATGACTATTCAGAGCCATTTACTTATTGGTTTGGTAAACTATTAATTTGCTGGAATATTAAATTGACTAAAATTAATGCTGGTAACGTACATGCTGCACTTCAAACAGAAGTTACATTCCAGTACTATAATCATAGAATCATAGAATTAACTGGATTGGAAGAGACCTCTGAGATCATCAAGTCCAACCCTTGATCCAACCCCACTGTGATTACTAGAACATGGCACTCAGTGCCACATCCAGCCTCATCTTAAAAACCTCCAGGGACGGTGAATCCACCACCTCTCTGGGCAGGCCATTCCAATGCCTCATCACTCTCTCTGTAAAGAACTTCTTTCTAATATCCAAGCTAAACCTCCCCTGGCAGAGCTTAAGCCCGTGCCCTCTTGTCCTACTGCTGATTGCCTGGGAGAAGAGATCGACCCCCACCTGGCTACAACCTCCTTTCAGGGAGTTGTAGAGAGTGATGAGGTCACCCCTGAGCCTCCTCTTCTCCAGACTAAACAACCCCAGCTCCCTCAGCCTCTTCTCATAGGACTTGTGCTCAAGTCCCTTCACCAGCCTGGTTGCTCTTCTCTGGACCTGCTCCAGCACCTCAATGTCTTTCCTGAACTGAGGGGCCCAGAACTGAACACAATACTCAAGGTGTGACCTCACCAGCACAGAATGCATGTGAAATCCTGCATTTCACAGTGTAACTCATGTAGATAGTTAGACTATAGGGTTATATCAAGATCCCTTCTGCTGTAAAATAAAAGAAAAATTTTTGACAGTGGAACCAGAGCTTTTACTCTTCAAGATGCACCTTAATATTGTTATAAGGAAAAAAATACTGCCCTGAGGAGGAGCCTAAAATATTTATATCCAGGACATTTAACAAGGGGCTTTGATAGACCTGAAGAAAATGATGTGTGTAATGCTGGGGTTTTTTATTCTTGTGCTAAATAAGTGTTTATGCCTGACCAACCTTACTATTCATTCATGCTCATTTATTCTTCCTTGTTCCTTCATTCAGTCCTTTTTTTTTTTTTTTAAGTATAGTAAAGGAGGACATAATATGTGTATGATAACATGTAAATGTGTGTTCATACAAGATAAAAAAAGTAGATATGAACCAGCAAAAGAAAAGGTTTCAAAGAATTTGAGGACATAGGATATATTTCATATATCCTTTGAAGAGCTGCAGAAATTCTAAAGCAGATCTTTGTAAATGGTTATCAGATTTTGAATTTATATGTATTTATCTCATGTCATGTGTTATTTGTGATCTGTACACAATTCATAGTCCACATGGAAAGACAAAACTGTGCAGGTAATTTTAACAAGATGCTTCAATGAGTTTAATGGACAGGCAGCCACAGTAGCCTAGGAACTTTTGAAATAAAACAAATAATATGAATAAAATGAATGAGGTTGATTCATTGTGATTTTATCTGAAAATGTACTTTCTTTCTTTTCTTCTGCATGTGAGAGTATGTGTGAGATTAAAAATAATGTGAAACCAATTAAGAGATCTTACGTATGCGTATAGAATCATCTTCTTAGATTGGATTGCGAAGATCACTGTGGATTATGAATTGTGTCACTACCACAACACATTTAAAGCTTTGAAAATAAGAAAGGAAGCTTATAATCAGAGAGATCTTACAAAATCATGCTGTCCGTAAGTTTTTTATTTTTGATGGAGTCACAGGAAAATTCATGACAGTGAAGTGTTCAACATTCAAGGGCCTTATGCATTGATTACATTTATTGGCTTTGGTCTAGTATTTAATCAACTGCCAGAAAAAAATTATTGCCTAGCATACACAAGCAACATGAATATTATCCATTCATCTCACTAGTACAGACAAAACGAATATTAGTGTTTTTGAAGTTGGAAAACTAAAAAACGTGTTTTAGTATATACATACAGCGTTTGTGTATGCATACACTTATTTGTATGTTTACATAAAAGTCAAGATAAGATTGGGCTATCATGATGCACCAATAAAGACAATTATTCTCCTTGAGGAATTGCCTCCTACTGTTATTGTATTTCTCATTTTTAAAGCTCGACATTTGTAGCTGAAAACTTAAATTTAAATTTTAATGATACAACTTAAAAAAAAATCACAATCTGCACTATGCAACACTGGACTTGAAGGTCCCTTTAAACATTATGTTCATGATTCACTTGCAAGGTCAGAATGATAAGCTTTCCACCCCATTTCCTATTACATTTTTAAAAACTGTGATCAATTGTGTCTTCTGGTTGAAACTGGATTGTTCTGACACAGGAATTAATGAATTAATTTAGATGACAAAAGAAGGGTCACCCTTCCCAGTCTTGTGGCATCAGCCACATAAATTAGAAGGGCAAAAATTAAATAAAATAGCATCTTATCCTCTCTCATCCAGAATAACTGAACATCTTCAACCATACTGAAGTACTCCTAAAAAGATATAAAGCACATATCATGGAAATTAGTGCATGTGATGTTCTAAGAACAAGCAGTTAATGTTAGGCTTCATTTTTCCTTGCAGTTCCACTTAAAAACTGATGACATGGAACTGTTCACAAGAAAAATATCCTATTCCACTATAACTAAAGCTTGGGGAAGCTGATTTTTTTGTACCAACTGGGGACTTGTCTCATAACGATGGCCTTGATCTCAAGAGCGTAGGACATAAAAAGTAAATAGATGCTCAGAAAGAACTTTCTGTGCTGTGATTAGGCATCACTGAAAAGAGCCTGGCTCCATCTTCTTCACACCCTCCTTTCATGTATTTATATACATCAGTCAGATTCCCCTGAGATTTCTCCAGGCTAAACAGCCCCAGCTCTCTCAACCTTTTCTTACGTGTGAGGTGCTACAGTCTCTTGCCTAACTTAGTGGACCTTCACAGGACTCTGGTGTGTCCATGTCTCTGGTACTGGGGAGCACAGAACTGGAGACTGTGCTCCAGGTGTGACCCAGCAGGGCTGAGTGGCACCACCTCGATCTGCTGGCAATACTTTGCCTAATCCAGCCAAGGATATCATTAGTCTTTTTTGCTGCAAGGGCACAATTGATGGTTTGTGTGCAACTTGGTGTTCCCCAGGACCCTCAGGTGCTTTTCTCCAAAGCTGCTGGGTGTCTCCCAGCACAATTTGGTACCTAGAGTTTTTTTTTCCTTCTCAGGTGCAGGACTTATCCTTGTTGAACTAGATTATATACTTAAAAAAAATAATATTATGGTATGAATTAGGTAATAGACCTGATATGAATAACATTATTATGGGATTATTGGAAGGTTTTGTTTGTTTGGGATTTTTGTTGTTTTGTTTGGTGTTTTATTTGTTTGTTTTGTAAAATAAAATGTTGATTAATTACAATGGCCAAGGGTTCTCTTAATAAAACAAATTTCTTTAAAATGAAAAACTGAAATAGAAGCTAGAGATCTAAAGAGAAAAACAGGCATTTTTTCCCCACTAATATTTTAGAGCAAAAACGTAGTTCAGAAAGGGAAGAGATGTCACAGGTTTCACTGCATGGAAATAGTTTGCTGTAATCTCCAGTTATAGCAACAAAGTTTTGCCTAGAATAGAAAGGTCTTTACTTTTTTGATTTGTTTAGAGGTTTTAATTGAATGAAGGTATTCCTGCAGATTGCCCATTTAAAAAAAAGAAAAATCAAGTTAAAGGTTATCACTGGTCTTCTAACACCTGTCTGTTATTTTAGTCTGTAGCTTCCTATTATTTTCTTTAGGGACTTTGCTTCACTCAGTTGTTAAACAAACTGGCCCAGTTATTTTTATTCCTCTTCTTTCTCTCCACTGTGAAATCTGAACTCTGTGCCAAAGAATGAAATAAATGGCACCCTATCAATTGACATGGCCTTCCTGTGCAAGTACTTTTATTTTTTTCCTATGTTTATTTAACAACAAAGTTTCAAACTCTTCTCTGTCATTAACTAAAATCACAAAAGAATCAGAGGATTTTGAAAAATTAAACAGGACCATATAATACTTAAAAGCTTGATTTGCTGTCTTACAATCATAAAGTTCATGTGAAATAATGATCATGCACTAATAATTCTGTCTGTGCATCATCAGTCGCTGATCTCAAGTCTGTAAGAACTCTGATCTTCTTGTCTCTCTAATCTCTGGTCTGTGTTTCTCAAAAAGGACATTCATCTGAAATTTTTGGAAGGTGTTTTAAAAGTAGAAAACATGAAAAAGAGAAATTTTGTATTCAAAGGAACACCAAAAACTTGCAGAATTAGTTCAGACAACTCCCATTTCACTGGTTCAAGAAAAATAATCACTAAATTACTGAAACTAATACTAACCAAAGTGAATGGAAGTAGGGAGAAGAAAGAGCTTTTGGAAATGTTTTCTCCCCAGTATACACAGTCATGATATTCTCAGTCTGGGTGATATTTCCTTGTATATATATTGTATGGTGTTACAGCATCTATTTCTGTGATAGAAGCAATTTAGAGTTTTATTTGTTCAGAAGTTTAAAATTAATAACATTCTAGAAAATGCTAGGTAAAATAAATTAGTTAAAAGCATATTCCAATAACAGGTTGTTAATGATGACACATATGGAGTTTTTTGACAATTTGGAAATACTTGAACTTAGTTCTGTCAATTCCAATTCCACCCCCAAAAAATACTTCTAGTAACTCTTAAAGTATCTTCTAAATAATACTTAAAATAAGGTAGAAAAGACAGGAAAAAAAAATGATTTCTTATTTGCTTGTCTTTATTATCCATGCTTGCAAGTAGATATTAAAAAATGTGATAATGAATATTTTGTGACATAAAATTCTAAACCCAGGAATTAAAAACAACATTTAATTTATTAATGAAGTTGGTTTTGTCTGATTAATAAATGTTAACCCTTATATTTCCTCTTTAATGTGACCAGAATAAATTGCCTTCTTTTCTACCTGTCATTTGTATGTCATTTTCCTATCATTTTTTCTTGACAAATATACAAATGGAAAAGAGTGTTTTGTTTTAAATAACAATATACAACACAACTACAAGTTGATATTCATCAAATTTCCATATAATAAATAAATATAAAGATGAAATATCATATAATTTTTGAAACTGTATGTGAAATCAGAGAATGGTGTCTCTGGTTCAAAATAACTCCAGAGAACTACGCTGGTGAACCAGCTGAAATACTGTAGAGGGAGACCATCTTTAAAACAAGACAGAACACATCCTAAAATATGTTCCTTTCATGACAGTATGGCCAAAATCTAAACTAATAATAAAGGTGGGGTTTTTTTTTTCTTTTAGTCACATACAAAAACTCTATTAGTTTTCACCTGGTTCTGTATGGTGTATATTTTAATTCCATATACCACCTTTAAAATAGTTTTGTCAAAAGTTTCTAAAAGCAGAGTTACTCTTTACATTGTAAAAGTATTTTTGAGTGGCCTAATTTTTAGAAATTGTCATTAAATGATAATTAAATCAGGGGAAATTTATTATTGGTTTGTTAGGATTTTTCATGAAAATTTGAGTTCATAGAATTATAGAATCATAACATATGCTGAGTTGGGAGGGACTTACAAGGATCGTCAAGTCCAACTCCTTGCCCTGCCCAGGACACCCCAAAAATCACACCATGTGCCTGAGAGTATTGTCCAGCTCCTCCCGGTTTAGTGTTGTCAGCAAACTTATTTAGTATTCCTTCAAATCCTGCAGCCGAGCCATTAATGAAATGCTGAAAAGAAGTGGGCCAAGGATGGAGCCCTGCAGAACTCCCCTAGTGGGTCACCAGTCTGATGTTACCCCATTCACGACAACTCTTTGTGCCTGACCTGTGAACCAATTGCTCACTCATCATGAAGCACAGTTATTCAGCTGTGTGCTGAACGTTTTGTATCAAAAACTTTGCTGAAGTCCAGTAAAATTACCTCTACTAGTGTCCCTTGATCAATTAGGTGGGTTCCCCTGTCCTATAATTCAGGTTTGTCAAATTCAGGTTTGACAAGCAGGGCTTCCCTCTTATGAAGCCATGCTGGCTGTGACCAATGACTGCATAGTCCTCCTGGTGTTTTTCAGTACTTCCCAGAATAATCTGTTCCCTGATTTTACCAGGCACTGAAGTGACAGTGACAGGCCTGTAGTTTCCAGGGTCCTCCTTCTTGCCCTTCTTGAAAACTGGAGCAATGTTTGCCAGCTTCCAGTCTGTTGCGACTTCTCTGGATTCCCAAGACCATTCAAAAATCATCAAGAGAGGTTTTGTGATGACATCAGCAGCTCTTTGAGGATTCTTGGATGAATCCCATTCTGTAGGGATCCAACTGGAGCAGATTATCCCACACAAGTTCAGGGTCAACTGGGAGTTGATAGATCTTGCAGTCATGGTCCTCCAGATCAGGGCACTGAGACCCCTTTGGTCCATCACCCATGCTGAAAACAGAGGCAAAGAATGCGTCAAACACCCCTGCCTTTTCTATGTCCCTGTTTGTGAGTTGTTCAAATTAAAGGATTCTGCCACAGAGATACATGTTTCAAGTAATGAAATTCAAGATGAGAGGATGTATGAAGAATGCTTTCACTTGAAATCAGTACTTCTTTCACTTTCTTAACCCAAAAGGAAATATGTTGGCATATTCTATGTTTTACCTGTATGAAAAATGTTTTCCACAGGAGAAAAAATTTCATTTAAATGAAACACCAACATCTTTTAGATATGTATGAAGTATATATGTGCATGTGTGCTTTTATAAATGTATGCTAATACCTATATACACTTTTGTGTGTTTAAACATAAATTAGGTAGTGGCAGACTTTGATTTCTGCTTGTTTATTAGTTTGTTCCATATGAGCTTTGTATTCATCAGGGTATTAACTCCTGTTTTGCAAAATGTAAAACATAGGTACTAAATATTTTTTTCATCTAAATAAAATACCTCTTCTGCTTCTCTGATCTTGTGCTTTTTAGCCTTGTTCTGTCTATCATATTTGTTATTAACTGAGTCATCAGTTTTGTCCTGGAATACCTGTTTGCCTGTAATTGTGCATGGGAACAAACGCGTTCAAAATCTTCCCTGTTGTTCTAAACCTATCAGAACTCATGTTTCTAGTAATTCATACTGTAACTTGCAGCTTAATCTTGGATAGATAAACTCCAAAATAGGATTACTTAACAGTTTAAAGTATGGCTTTGTGAGAGGACTGTTATATTCAGAGTGAAAATACACTAATTTTAATTATTTACGTGTGCCACTGTAAAGTTGCAAATTTTAATTATTTATTGCTGCAGCTGAGATTGCAGCTGCACTAGGACTGTTTTCCATGGCACCTTTTCCCAGAATAGTTTAGCTGAATTGAATCCAGCAGTGGAGTTTAGAAGCTCAAGTTATTATTTGACCATGTGTTTTTTCCACATTGTCTACAATTCTGGATATGGCTTTCAGACAGAGGAGCAGTCAGTTTATGAAATAAGTTCAGTAAGAAATTATTTTGTCCTGTGGCAAAAGGAAGATATTTTATTTAAGTTTTACTGCTTGGGTTATTATTCAAGTGTAACTTGTTGGCATGTTTTAAAATAAGTCAGTTTTTTAAGATGAGATAAATTCTAAAGTATTTAACTTTTCTTTATTCTCATTTTCATGTTAATATATTTTCTTCCATTTTACTTAATGGTTATTCTTTAGTAATACAAGTAACCCAAGTAATCTGCTGCTGTGGCAGACATAATTTTCTACTGACAGTGTTTTATTGATTAGTTTATTTCTGCTTGTATTTTTGCCCTGCTGGGGGAAACAGAGTTTTATAGCTGTGATAGTCCTGAGCTGTAATTCTCAGTGAGCCTACATCTGGGTGATTGCAGGCAAGCCACTTGACCTCAATGTGACTCAATTAACCCAGCAGCAAAATTGGGTAAACATCAAAATCTCATTGAAAAGCAGCTGCTGCATCTAAATTGAATTGTCTAAAATTGTATTGTGACAGCATTGCCACTGGGTCTCTGAAGATCTGAATTTTAATTGTTTTTCAGTCATAATGCTAGATGAAAATGTCTCTAAAAGGCATGGAAATAACGATGTCTCCATGGTTTTGCAATGACATTGCCTGTATGGTCAATTGCATTTAGAGCAGATTTATAAACTGGCTTTTTACAGTTTTCTGATTTTTTTCATAACCATTTACATGTATATTTACTTGCAAGGGATGTGTAATTTTTAAAATTTGAATCAGATAGCAGCAATTTCATCTTTAATTCATCATACAACCTTAAGAATTTATTGATCTTGAGGGAAACCTAGAAAACATGAAGATTAAAAGAAGTTTAATGAGGTTTTGAAAAATGAATGGCTCAGTCTTGGGAAATATTCCATGACAGTTATTGCCTTTTCCTTTGATTTGAACATGCTTCTTTTCCAGTTTGCAATATATGCTCCCTATATCTGCTCACATTTAGGCAATGTGAGATGTTCTGCACTTGAGCTGTACTACAAAACCTATAATAAAAGGTTGTAGTTAGAGTATGAGTGTACCTTTTTTGCAGTGATGGTGGAGCCCACACTTTAAAATTCACAGGTGGTCTCAATGTTTTCTCTCCTGGCACAACAATACTAATGCTTTGACAGGATTTGTCTTAACATCTAAGGAAATTTTTTTCATCATAATGAATTCAAATTATTATATATATATATATATATATTTAGACTTATCTTCCTCATACAGTAATTTATAGGATTGTAATTGAAGATTTTAGTTGCTGTTTTCCTCAGCATGCTGAAGAACCTATGATATTCTGAGACCTTTTCAAATCAGCCATTTGAAGAATAATTGTTATTAGTATTAAGCAGTCCAGTATTCTTTGCTGCCACCAAATTAAAAAAAAAAAAAAAAAAAAAAAAAAAAATCCTTAGCTTACTTGGTAAACCTTAAAGACAGTTTTAAATCTGAATTTGTCTCACAGGACACCTTATTCAAACACAATGGCTAGTAGCAAGCCATACATACTATTTTTTTCTCATGCTGAAATTGGTAGAGCTCAGTGAAGTCAAACTACCCAACAGCCAAGATCCAAGCCTGGAATCCTCTGGTCTTCCATTATTTCTATTTTATTCCTTAGGTGTTACACCGTGATTTTTTTACCTCCTAATTATATTTTATTGTGAATTTTTCATTACAATGAATACACTCATGGATTTTTTTTACACAGATAACACCCACTCTCAAGTGCCAGTCAATACAGCAGTGGCTGTATACACAATACATATTTAATACCATACTTGCCTATTTTCTACTCTACATGTTATCTTTAAATTATGACCAAGAACGTAGTGAAAGGGATGATTTTGTGAATCACTTGATAACCCACAGAAAATTTTATTTCATATAACCAAAAAGAGGTTATCAGTTGATTATTCTCAGTCAATACATTTCCTAAAAGAAATCACATGAGGGAAATCTGATAATTTTTTTCAGTATGTAACCAGCTTTATAGGGTAGAAATGCCTCTGTGTATGAAAAACAATTTTATCATTGTTTACTATCAGTGGTCTGCTAACCTATATCGCAGCAGAGAGATCAAATGCCTTGTAATGTTTTAAAACTTAAAAAAAGTTCCTGATATGACTTACTAAACAGTCTTTATATTAACTGTAAATTGTTAAATATTTGGCATTTTGTCTCATGCAAAAACCCCCAATGTGCTTCAAAAAAAATAAATATCAGTATCCTCAATTTAGTGGATAAGTGGAAATCTCAGTACAGGAATCTTGAAAATAACTATAGTAATGTAAAAACACCATAAAATTTGCTAAATATAGAATTACTTACCACATATTTTGAATTGGACAGAAGAGCATATGGACCTTTGGCAAGATGAAGTTCAAGGATATACTGTCCTAGTTTGGCCTGAGTTAGTTTCTTATATGAGAAAATCAGTGCAGCTGTGAATCTGTGCTTTCAATGGACACTACTTGTAACTTTTCACTTTTGATTATTTTCTGCTCCTGTGTCACAGAAATTATTGTAAGGAGTTAAAAAGTTATCCAGAATATGACTCTGTTGCACACAGAAGTGTATGCAAGGGTGGATTAGCATGAATGTTTCAGTGGGTGGTTATATGAAAGATGGAATAGGAAACAGTTAATTCCACAGCAGTTTAAAGATGGACTTGATGGCTTGCAGCTGAGAGGATGTTGCTTTAAGAATTCGATATAACTATTGATCTATTGATTGATCTATCTATGCTTTCTCTTCCTCCTTATCCATAAATGGTGCCAAACAACTAAGAATGAATGAGAAGAAAAGTGAAAAGAATTACATCATCTCCTGTATGCATTTCAGACAGGTTTTCTCTTTCTCTTTTTGCAAACAAACTTGGGCAGAACCAGCAGTAGAGCATCCTTTTTCCAGGTTTATTACACTGCAAATGAAGTCTGTGGGTGCTCATAAACCCTGACAAGTCCCCTCCACTTTGCTCTGAGATGTAGGGACCCCCTTGAATTTGCAGTCCTTCCCTGTGCCTGGAGTTTCTGGGGGAAAGCAATCCCCACCCTCACCATGGGACATCTTTTTGAGGCCCTCAAAGCTACCTTAGTTCATGCTGCATCACCGGATTGGTCAGATCCCAGATGGCCCTTTAGAAACCCTTCTGTATGTGTTGTATGTGGTGTATTCTGTTTCTTCACTCTTGGGTCATGTCCCCCTCATCAAAGAAGAGCACTGGGTAATGGTATAGTTAACTCAAGAGTATAAAATGGAGAATCATCTTGGAACAGTAGGTGCAAAGTCATGGCTTTCTTCACAGGATCTCCTGACTTACGACTGTCCTACAGGAAGAAGACAACCTTGGTGCACACATGTATTGATTACCCTCCTTTGTAGCTCCTTCCTGTGTTTTCTGGGACCTCTGGTTGAGTTGCTGGCTGTGCTTTTCTTCTCTCTTTCTTTTTGTTTGTTTGTTGGTTTTTTTCCAATTTCTATTTCCCTTTGAAAACCTATCAACTGTTGCACCTCCTCCTTGTCTTAAAAAGCTGGCCTACAATAGGGTAAAAGGGAAGAAGCGTGGGACAGGAGAAGGCAGGAGAGGGGAGATCCCACAGTCTCACTTCTGTTCTCCTCTTATGTCACATTCTTGGACTTCCCTAATATTTATTTTTCACCCTCATTCTTCTTCTATTTTTTTCACAATTTATCTCACACTACGATTTGATTTTCCCAAGCTGCTTTCCCTTTCCTTATTTAAGGAATAAAGGGAGATAATAGAGAACTTCTTCGTACAACCTATCCCTAACTGAGAAAATCAATAGGAGTTGCAGTCACAAGTGTGTGCTCAGAGAAGAATAATACCAGAAAAAACAGTTTTCATGGAGAACAACACATAAGCACACAGTTTGATGTATATAATGAGTTTGATAAATATAGTTATGATTGACATATCTATATGATTGATAAATATAGTTATCCTGACATAGTTGTCAGGATCTTGTAATTATTATTACTTAAAAAAAAAAAAAAAGAAACAAAGAAAAAGAAGTATGTAGTGGACAAAAGTGATTCAGATTCTAGTGATTTTGTTGTTTATTTTCTAGGTGGTCTGATGCAATATATTCCCAAAGTTTAGTTTTATAACATAATAATAACAACTTTAATATTGATATTAATATTGATACCAATAATAGTACTATTAATAAATACATGTGCTCTTGATCTAAGCCATCTTTAGGAGCTGTTAGTTCAAAAAATCAATCTGAAAAGAGTGCCTAGGACTGCTCACATTTTATATTTGGCAGTTGAACAATCCTAAATTGCCAGTGGTTTAAACGCTATAATAAAGCTTTCTCAACAACTTTGTTAGCTATTGCATTGAATAAATATCATCAATATGATCAGTAACAGTAATTTATGCTATACAGTACCTTTCTGATAAGGATCTGACAGTCTTTCACACACAGATTTCATGTGTACATGAGGCAGATAAGCTGGTTAAAGAGAGGAATAACACCTCCTTATCTCCCTAGAGAGAACACAGTGAAAAGTAAGACTAAATGCCAAGTCTCAATTTTTAAATGTGATGAAACTTCAAAATATATTGTATTGCATGATTTGAACTAGAGAAGTAGCAGAAATTCATTAACATTAAAGCCTTTTGCTGAGCTTTTCATGGTTCCTTCTGGTAGTTTAAAAGCAAACAACCAACCAAATGTTATTAAGTGAAGTATTTTTCCTATGAAGATTACACATTTTCATGGGCAAAGTTTAGTAGAATTTCTTCACCAAAACAGCTGTCAAACACTGAAACAGGCTGCTCAGGGAAGTGGTGGAGTCACCATCCCTAAAGATTTTAGAGACATTAGAAGTGGCACTTAGGTTCATGATTGAATGATGGACTTGGCTATACCAGGTTAATGGTTGGACTCAGTAATCTTAGGAGACTTTTCCAGTATAAATGATTCTATAATTCTCTGATTTTGTATTTGCTGTGGTCAAATAAAATGCCAGGATAATTTTTGAATGGCTGTATAGAATTGGTAACTATGATTCCATATGTGGCTTATCAACCTGATGCCTGTATGAAGAAAATCAAAAGTGCTTATTCCACAAGTGCCAAAATAGGACACCTGATAAACTTTCATGGACAGAAACTTTTGAAAGTGACTAGAATGAGAAAATGAATAAGTCTAAAATTCACATGGGAAGTGGTTTTCCTCAAGCACTTTACTGTAGACTGGCTGATAACATTTGTTATATTTGTGTATACAAATAAAATCTAGATCTTCAAAAGACCTTTATGAATCTAATAATATGGTGAATTATATTTTGCAAAAATTGCACTCAGTTTTCCAGAGAACCCTTTCCTAAGGAGAGAGAAATTACCTGTCAGTGAGTCACACTTGGTAAGATATCTTCTGCTGTGTGCAGACTCTGCATGCAGTGTATGTACAATTTAAGAGCACAGAGAAGTTCAGCTGTTATTTATTGCCCAGTGCCTACAGTAGACAATTGGCAGTGCCAAGCTTCAGTTTATATCCAACAGAACGTGTTAAGCTTTATTATATTCTCAACATCATTGAGACTCCACCTGATTGTGATGCTGATGGTGAAGTAGACATTGGCTAGGGAAAAGTTGGCCTATATTGCTCCTTGAGGTGGGCTGATCCTCAGGCAGGCAGACTTCCTCTGTTCCTAGCTTTTATTTTGGTTTGTGGTTGTTTTGGGTGTGTGGGTGTGTTTGTTTGTTTAAGATATCACAACTTTCATGGTAGTGTGTTTCCTTTGAAAATCCTTAGCTATTATTTTCCCAAATGCTACAGTGTTTTTTCCAATTTTGTATGTCTTTAGATTACACGTACTTTCACATCCTAAAACAATTCTCTCAGCAGATCCAAGACAAAGATTCACAGACTCACAAAATATGCGGAGTTGGAAGGGACCCATCCAGATCATCAGTTTCAACTCCTGGCCCTGTACAGGACCATCCCCAAGAGTCACACCATGTGCCTGAGAGTATCATACAAACACTTCTTGAACTCTGTCAGGCTTGTTATTGTGGCCACTTGCCTGGGGAACCTGTCCCAGAACTCAACCACTCTCTGGGTGAAGAACCTCTTCCTAATATCCAACCTCAACCTCTCCTGACACAACTTCAGGCCGTTCTGTCCACCAAAAAGAAGAGGTCAGTGTCTGCCCATCCTCTTCCCCTCAGAAGGAAGTTCTAGACTGCAGTGAGGTCTCCCCTTAGTCTCTTCTTCTCCAGGCTGAACTCAAAGCTACAGTGTACACATTTGCCTGTGGATTTGATAGTAGAAACCTTCATCTGAGGATGGCAGGGAGATAAAAAAAAAAAAAAAATAGAATTCACAATATACTAGTGAAGTACTGTGTAATATTACCCATATACCAAATTTCCCCTGGAAGAAATTCACAAGCCAATGAGGAATTTTAGTAGTTAGGAAAATAATGTGTTTCAACTGCCTTTGAGAATTCCTTGTGCACCATTCTTTCTGAAATTTCTCCATCTAATAATAGCAATACTCAATAAGCTACAAAAGAGACTTTTAGTTCCCCAACACAGTCTTTAAAAGGCTGCAGATTTTACTTTATAGGCACTATTTTGATTTGGTTTCTTTTTGGGAGTGAAATATGGATTTCATGGTTCAAAGTGGTATTTAACTCACAGTTAAGCTGTTGCAGTTCTAACATTGGAAAATGCATACTCATGGAAATGTTCAGGAAAGGCCAAAACAACCTTATTGTTAACTCATCTTGGGTAAACTTATTCAAGTCCCTCACCTCTCAAATGTTTACTCACTGTTTTACTGAATTTAACATATTATTTGTAAATTAACTATTGACATTAATGTCATTTTAATGTTTATAAAATGTCAGTTTCCTTCTTTATGAAAAATATCAAGTTAAATTTTAAAAGGTTTCAAAGTGAGTTTTCAATACTGCTCTGATGACAATGTGAGTCTTATCTCTTTAATGATTTTTTTAATAGCACCCAAGTTATGGCATTTATCCTTACTGTTTTCTGACTAGTTAATAATTACACATTGTCATGTAGAAACATGCTAAATTCTAAAGCCAGAATGAAGAGATAAATTTCTATCTACAGTTATAAATTTCTTATTATTAAGTCAAAGAGAAGGAATTTTGATACAAATGTACAGATCTAGTATCTGAGCACCTGAAAACAGTTTGTTTTTTTTTAGCTTAACCTGGCTTAAATGAAGCATCATTTCAGAATAAGTGAAATAATCTTCAGGTGCTACATCCTAAAGGGCACGATGATCCAGAAGTATTGAAATACTGAGTGTCATTTACCAGGTGCAACATAAGAAGTTATGAAATGTTCTTCAGGACTCAAAATGTCCCTAAAACATGTTTATATCTCGGATTAGGGGTGGGACTGAACAACATTTTTAGCTGCCTAGAACACGGGCAAAGTTGCTATTAAACAGAAAAGTGTTAAATTTCACATTTAATATTCAGCTTCATAAGGTGCAACAAACATTGCTAATAGATGATGGTGCAAACCAAAATCACATAATTTCATATCATTATATATGACACTACTCTGAGATTATGTCCTGAAAAATTTAGATACTTATAATCTTAAGAACTTTTTTCAATAAACTTTAGACATGCATTATAATTTCTACTGGAACTGACTGTAGTCTATTTTTACATTTCTGGCTTTAACCTATTATAGAGTTATATATAATTTCTAGAATTCCCAAAGAAGCCGATGAGACTTGTCTTGGTTTGAGACAATCTGGAGGGGTGGAGACCTCAGAGAGAAGTCTCTTCCCTTGGATTCAATAGCCCTGTTTTCTCCAGTACAGAGGGAGAAACCAAATACACCCAGATGCAAGTGAAAAAATAACTCTTTACTAAGGACACTAATAGTGATAGTGATAAAACAGGATTAAACCAAGCAATGAGGAGAAACTTCCTAAACCTTCTCCATGAGACGAAATAGAGATGGCAGATGGATTTTTTCAAGTCCCCCTGGAAAAAGCACACTCGGCCACAGGATAGAGATAAGATGGCCACCATTTCACGTGGTTTGAGTTGTTAATCACTAGTAGTTCTGTCTCTTTAAAGAATGCAAAACACCAAAAAGCCAAAAAGGCACATTTGGAGAAAAAAAGAAAAGAAAATGTGGATACCAGAACTTTTGTGTAATCCAGGACTGACCATATTTTCTATAGCTTGGTACTTTTGAATGCTAGTAAAGCATTTCTGTGTAATGATTAGTATTGCATTCCTCAGACCATAAATTTTTAACACCATAGGTCTACCAAAGAAAAATAGAATTCTAATAACTAGTGATAATTTTTGTTTGTAGTTTTCATAATTTCTGGTACTGTTCTCAGAACTCAGCAAAGCCTAGGAGTCTTATTTCATTTTTAAAATAGGAATATTTAAATTTTACAGAATCATTTTTGTCACCAAAGAAAATACTTTAGTGCATTTTGTTAGTATCATATCATTCTTAGTGGGTCAAGTAATTGCTAGAGCTAAGAAGTCTGGTTTTCCTTCTGCATTTGCAAGGTTTTGAGTTGCTTTGTTTTCAGTATAAACCATCCTGCAATGTCTTTGAAATATTAATAAATAATAGAATAAATAATATAATATATAAATATAATAAATAACTGAATAAACACAAATATTGTGTAGACCTTTTTATTATCTTAAATATGTGTCAACATTATTCAGCTATTAATAGAAAAACCAAAAAGCAGTTTACCATAGGAGAGAATAGTAAAAGAAGTTCAGAAATCAAATAACTTAAAAAAATCCCAGGATCTCATGAGGCTATATCTTATCAGCTGACGTCACAGTGCTTTTCTGCACTATTTGCCTGCTTTTTTGCAACTTTCAATTTTTGTTTCATAGTATTCATTAATAACTGAGTAGTTCCACAGCTGAATTTCATATTCCTGGTTAATACTCTAATCACAGGTCACTGAAATTATCTACCTTCCCTACAGAGGGCACTTTCTGATGCAAATCATAGGAAAGGTCTTCATGCAGGTAACTAAGGCATACTGGCAAATCAGTCTGGGTTTTTTATTGGTTTGTTTGTTTTTGTTTGATTGTTTTTTTAGTTATTAGAAATACGTAGCTTTCCTCAAAATAATCTCAATAATTATTTTTTGGGGTGGGGTTTTACATTGGCATATGGATCTTTCTTAGCTTTGACTGTTTTAAGTAACTTTCAAATCTGCTCATCTTTGGCATATGTACTCTTCTGAACAGAATTCAAGAACTAAATATCTGACTGTTGAAATCACACAATAATGCACTGTACTATAATATGTCTGAAGAAGCATATTTTTTCCTTGGCACCATATGTAAGAAATTTGAGTAACAGCTGCTTATACAGGCAATAATTCCCAAAGTGAGGGTTTTTTCTCTCTGCTTGAAAGGCTATTTTGTTTAATTTCTTTGAAATTTTATAGTCATAGCCTTTTCACTGATGTGATAGAGGAAAGTGTTTAAAAATGTATTCCACAGAGGCAGGTTATCTTAGGATGTCTTTGCCACATCCTCTCTGTATTCACCTTATCTTCTCTCTGTTGTCTTTCCCATTTATAAATATGCTATCTGCAAGTGCAAATCTCTCTTTAACCTGTATCTCATGAGGCGCTTACTTAATTGTAACTTAAACACCCAGACACATATTTTTCTTTTTGCTTCTGGAGGACACTCTCCACTTCATGTTGCAGCTGATCCCATTCCTATTTACTTAAAATGTGTAAGTGGTCTTTATGCTCTGCAGCAACTTCTCATGAATTTATTTTATAAACTAATTTAATATTACTTGAACAGGTTTATTTTTCTGCTCTCAGCACTTCGGACAAAAGTGCTGTTGGAAGTGAGGATATTATGCACCAGCTTCTCCTGACTACTTACATGAGAGAAACAGTTTCCTTAAGACTCCAATTCCCTGCCCCTGTATCAATTGTAACAAGAATTTTTTTCACTCTGGGAAATTGAAAGCCTCAGAAGTGCAGCCTAAGAAATAGCCTCAAACAGAAGTTCTAGGTCTTGTTTACATGAGGCAGTGCTGGCCCCTCTGCATCATGTTCACAGAGCACCAATGTTATGGCATTTCCAGGGCGTGTTGCTCAGAGTTGACTCAGTCAGGAAATTTTATACTCCTGTTTCCAATATTGGCTCTTGCAGGGTGAGCTGAGGAGACATGAAGTCTAATTAAGCCCTTGTGAAGGCACATGGTTGCAAGCTGACTGAAGAATTTATTCCACCTTTTCTTCCTCCTCAGGCAGGAAAGAAACTTACCAAAAAACAACCCTGCTCTTGAGTCCATGGCACTAAGCGGAAAAGTGCCTATTCACTGAAACCAACTTTAAATTAGGAACAAAGTGACCTTAATCCTTTTCTGTGATGCTTCAGAGATCATTCATCTCCGAGATGGGCTTCCTCTGGGCCTGTCCTCCTGCCAGCTCTTCTGCCCACCCTGGCTACATTCTGCTTCTCCTCAAGATACAAAATGTTTCAAACACTTTAAAAGTTCAGGTTTTTTCCTCAGTGATCTACCTGTCACCAGTTACAGTCTAAGCACACCCGTCCTAATTAATTTTTTCAAATAAAAAAAAAAAGTTTTGTGAAACAAGAAGTGAAACAAACCATGTAACTTTGTGTCTTAAATACTCTTCCTCATCTTTATGAAAGGTCTGTTCTTTTCTTATGTAAGATTTTCAGTCATGGGCTTTCTTCTTGAGTGTTTATAAACAACACCTAAAATAGGGAGGCATTCATTTTGACTGGAGAATTTGACACTACTAGAATACAAATAATGTGTTACAGTTATAAGACTTGAACTACAGGAAAAAATACAAGGCTTCTGTTTACTTTCAGTATAAAGTAATTTTAAAAGTGAGTTTAAAACTGATGTATAGAGAGAGACATAATTTGTAAAATCTGTGCTCTGTTGCAAAGATTTATATGCCTCTACCACTGAGTATCTGTGACCTATTAAAGAGATCACAGAGGCCAGCCTGCTTAGTAAATAACAGCTGCATCCAAGTTGCTTCACGCGGCTGAACAATGAAAGCATCCAAACTCTTAGTTAAACCTTTTCGAAATACAGAATTCTGTGTCCCCCTCAGTCTTCTTCCCTGGGGAGCAGGGCAGATTGTTTGCATGCAGCGTAACACCGCTATCTCTCGGGACCTAAAGCAGTAACTGTGCTAGTTCTGCTGTACAGTAATACCACTTGGCCTCCTTTTCAGTTACTCCTGTGTGTTAATTAGAATATAAGATTAAATGAAATAGAATTTTCACAAAGAGATGCAATGTGTTTGAATAACAACATCAAAGTATGGCTAAGGAGGATTACTCCATGTCTTTCAGAGTGATTTATTTTGGATGATCCGTTGATTAGAATTATTTTTGTGCCTTTTAGTCGTTCACTGTTTTTCTTGTTACTGTTATTATATTTACAGAAATAAGGTTGAAAGTAATTTTGAAAAGCATCAAATATTCTAGCAAAAAACTACATTTTCTAAGTACAAACTGTTTAATACTGGAGATGTGGCTCTGTACCTACAGCTACTTGTCTAACTCCAGACACAGAGTCTTTGAGCCAGTTGCTACCAGTGTCTTGAGAAGCATTTGAGAAAACTTGCTTGAATCTGCATTTGTGTGTCTGTTCATCACATTATATGACAGATAAAGATAATATTCAAGATGATTTTGCTACTGTTGTAGTGTAGATTTTTAAGAAAAGGAAGACAAAGTAAAAATGTCAATCAGAGTCAAGATAAAGCGGCAAATACACCTTTAAAAATTAGTAGGCAAAATAAATTACTTCAGATTTAGAAAAGAGCTCAGGCTTCAGACAGCTCTAGGTATAGTCCTTTTATAGTCCTTTCTAAGCACATAGTGACCCCCTCCATTTGATTCAAACCATTTCTTTCGCAATGCAGTTTTATTCTGGTCTTTTTAAAGACAGATTTTCAGTCATGCTACATTTTATGGTCTTTTTCTGCCTTTTAGTATTCAAAAAACTTGGTGTTGTACATCAAAGTGATGTTCTTGTCTAGTCTCCAAAAGCAATGCTTAAACAAGTAATGCTCCTGCCTACCCTGTCATCTTAGTGTTAGTTCTGTAACTCTGCAGAAAATGATGCAACTCATGTCTAATTTTGATGATTACAATATATAATAGCCTATCTAAAACAAAGTAATTTTTAATCTATTAGGGTGCTGCTGAGAAGGATAGTATAACTAATAATATAACTAATAAAATATCATGAGAGAATTAAGCAGCAGTAAAAATTGAAATGATTTTTTTTTTCTCATACCTTTGAGATTCAAAATTACTTTCAGGGCCAGTAGGAAGTTAATGATTTGCCTCTATGGTGCATTAAACTGGGCTGGCTGCCATATGCCCACCCAGCTGCTCTCCCACTCCACTCTCTCAACAATATAGGGGGAAAAATAAGATGATAAGGCTTGTGGGTAAAGATGAAGACAAGGAAATCACTTATCAATTACCTTCATGGGAAAAACAGACTTGACTTGGGGAAAATCAATTTAATTTATTCCCAATTTAAAAAAAAAATAGTGTAGGATTGTGAGAAACAAAGACAAAACTAAGAACAGCTTTCCCTAGTCTCCTCCTTCTCCCCAGGCTCAGCATCATTCCTTCTTCTCAACTCCTCTGCCTTGTCTCCACCAAACTGCTGTGTCATATGGAGATGGGGAATGAAGGTTGCCATCAGTTCATAACCGTTCATCTCTGCTACTCCTTCCTCCTCACACTTCTATCCTGCTCCAGTGTGGGGCCTCTTCCATGGGATACAGTCCTTCACAAGAGTAACCAATTTGGTTCTTCAAGATTTACTCCACCTGGGTCTTTTCCACAAGGTACAGTCCTTCAGAAACAGATTGCTCTAGCATGATGTTATGATCCAGTTATTAAAATTATTAGAAATGACTCTGCCCAAATTAAGGTGTAAACAAGACCAGATGCCAAATTCAATAGTATGGGTTTTATTTAATGGTAAATGTGAGACAGAGAAAGAGAGATAGAAAGAGATGGGAAAAAGGAGGAGGGGGAAGAAAGGAATTGACAGAGAGAGATTAAAACAGAAAATGTATCCCCACTGTGGAACCCAGCAGCGTCCCATCAGTCTGGTTCTTCTGGTCTTCTTGGTGGTGAGGGTTCCAAAAAACATAGAGTTCAGTGGATTAATATATGTGCCCAGGCACCTCGCATAATGGGCGGGGCAGGGGGATGAAATTTTGCAGTCTCTCGTGACAGGCTTTGAATTTGTTACTTCACTTGGATCACATGCAGTCCTCTAGTGGTGGAAGACCTCAGAAATGAGTTGAGGGGAGTGCTTTTGGCGTCTTTGATGGTTTACAACCCCTTCTTAGCTGCCTTTCAAGTGAATATCCTGTGTGTATGGGGTCTTCCCAGAGTGGGGACAGGGATTTACTCCTTCAGTTTGGTGTGGAGAGATTTTGCCATCACACACCCAAAACCCTTCTCCTCCACTACCCCTTGGGTCTTGTTTACTTCTCCTCACACCGCAGATGATTAAAGAATAGTCTTATCTCAAGTCCCCCTTCAAAGTCCAAATTCTAGTCAGGCTTCAGTGGTCACAGACAGGCAGTTACTTCCTTGTAGTTTGACAAAAAGTTTTTCTCTGATTTTGACAATGTTTAAGACATTACCAGCATTTCAGTCCATCACTCTTGGGTCCTGCATGGGATGCAGCTCTTACCAGAAAATCTGTTTCTGCAGAGATCTCCCCGGGCCTCTTCCTCCATGGCGTGTCCTCCTGCTCCAGCTTGGGGTTCTCCATGGGCTAAAGGTGGATTATTCTCCAGTAGGATCCTCCATGAGCTACAGGGGAACAACCTGCATCACCATGGTCTTGTCCATGGGTTGCAAGGGAGTCTACTCCAGCACCTAGCAAACCTTTCTCCATTTCTTTTTCACCACGCTTAGTGTCTGTAGGACTGCTTCTTAATCCTTTCTCACAGCAGCTGCACAATGGTTTTTCTTAAATGCATTGTTAAAGAAACTTTCCTATGGGCACAGCCAGCTTGGCTGCTGGGCTCAGCTGTGCCCTGAGGTAGATCTATTGGAGACAGCTGGAACAGGGTTTTTCTGACGTGGTCAGGCCTGGTCTTTTCTCACACAGACCACCTCTACAACCTTCTGCTTATTAACACCTGGCCATATAAACCAAATACAGCCCTTTATTTTGGCTGGTTCTTCTAATCTGCCCTCGTGTGTTGCTGTTTGACAGTCTTAGTCCCTGCTATTTAATCTACCTGGATCTTGATTTCACTCCTGCTATTTCCTTAATGTTACCACCCTGCTGTTCACACATAGCCACAAATAGTTTGTGTAAAGACTGAACAAGTGGAGGACAAAATCATAAGTCATGAGGATGCTGTAAATGAAATAGGAATATAGATTTTTCTTTCCTATAATCTTTCTAACTCTTTCTTCATGTTATTGTTAATTTAGAAATAGACTTGATGTTGGAAGGTAAGTGTCCAGACCTGGATTTAAATTATTTTTGTGATAATTAGTGATCTTGCTGTGATATTGCTGTTTGTGGGGAGTGGGAACACAGTCTTTCTGTTTTAGTTCTTCCTCTGCAGAAAAACACTTCACAGATGATGAGGTAAATGTATTACAGAGTGTGAAACACTTGGCTGCTCTTACCTGAGATCAGAGGCAAATACCTGAGCTGGAGATGGATGAGGTTCTGTGTCAGATTATGTCTGATGGCAAAGTGTACCTCACGTACTTTGGGTGAGATTTTTTTCTACTAGTCATAGTGATCAGCTGTCATCATTGTAACAGCATGTTGTTCATTGTTCAAGATAAATGATTACTGAATTATTTTGTGTGCTATACTCTCCATTTCTTGACTGGATTGCTGGATTTTTTTCAGACAAAACCAAAGAAAAATAAATCTGAATTTTCTTGTTATTTTTTTCTTATGATGAGATTTCCCTTTTAAAAATGGAAGATTACTGTATGAAAACATATCTGAATTAAAGCAGTTTTCAGATATTTGTGTGAACACAGTATCACTTTACTGGATGTTTGTATTTAGTGAATAAAAAAGCGATAATTTTTATAATGGTCAAATAGAGCAGCTGTTTTGAAATCCAAACTGAATATTCATAAACTCTTTTCCTGCCTGATTTGACTGATTTGAGCTTTCAAAGTCTAATGCTTCCTCAGAAGTTGTGCTAGAATTGTAACTAATAATCTTCCTATGTTTATACAACATGCAAACACATATATGGTACATATACAGGCATTATCTTCATATTAGCTAGTTTTTGTTGACAAAAAGTTGATAGATCATTTAACAAATATATAATTTGCTGACTTTATTTCAGTTTTATAAGAGACACTGTTATAAAAATGGATATGACATTTGCATTTCTGTTTAATTGCTATGGAGCTAACATAAAAAGATAAGAGAGCCAAGAGAGCTTATTAAAACTGAAATGAGGGCAAGTGATAAAAGAATGATATTATAGTGGTGCTGCAGTTAGATCTGACACTTTCCCCACAAAAACAATCTTATTCATGGATTTTTTAGTATGGAGAGAGGATGTAGGGTTTATGTAACAACTCTCTTCTCTTTGGAGCTGATTTTATATACAGGATCTCTCCATGACTCTGTTTTAACTTGAGGGCCTCAGTAGCCATAGGGACATTCTGGAAAATAATAAGACTTTTCTGCTGCCCTGAAGTAGCTTACTTTTGCCCCTCCTTTTCCCCCTTTAGCTTTTTTTTTCCTGCCTCAGAATATGCCATGCTGCATGTAGGGCCCCTGAGCCTCACCATGGCATGCCACCTCTCTGGACTTCAACCCATTCAGTAAGATTTACTAATGGAGAATAATGTTTGAAAGTATTCAAAGGCATGTGTCATAGTTTCAAATGTTAGACATTTGGAAACACTAGTCTATGCTGGGCATGTAAATGAACTAAGTTCACAGTGAAAAATAAAGTATAATCATATAACTTAGTCATAATGTAAGTCCAAAGAAAGGTAGAGATAAAGGTATATAGTAATCATTCAAGTCAAGGCCATTCTATTTTTTGCATTAATGATATAATCAACACAATGCTTCTATAAGGAAATCTGTAAAATTTCTCCTAGTTTTAAAATATTAAATATCTAGATAAAATATCTAGATAAATATCTAGACTTTTCTCTGCTTCTGAATATCACATACCATCTTGCTGTCTGAAATCACCACAGATGATATTTTTATTGAAGCCATGAGTCTAGCTGTGCAGGGAACTACAGTGGGGAACTGTCTTACAGGAATCTATGTGCTGGAACAGGAAGCCTATCCCTCCTCTGGTGAGGCATTTCAGCAGATTGTGGCAAAATTCTGCTTTGTCAACAGAATAAACCCCGTTCTGCCGAGTGTTCAGCAGAGCCTTCAGTCACAAAGTAATGATGAGCTGTCACTGAGCTGATATGGGAACAGAACTCCATTACACAGCTTTTCCCCACTAAAAAAAAAAAATTCAATTCTGTTCTCTGCAGGGACTTTCATAACTCCTGATATGAAGCTGTATTGGGTTGCACAAAATTTGAGGAAATCCGCTCAAATAAGTAAAATCTACCCAAATCAGACTTACTTTTTTTGTGTCCAGTCTTGCTTCTTTAGAACTGAGAAATAATCTACATGATAAAATCTAAGAAAGGAGGCTCAGTCCCCTGAAATGCAAGAGCTTTCTGGGACTACATTATGAATAGAGGCAGATGAGACAGCCTCAATTATTTCTAAACAAAGTATAACCACGTGATTATGGCTTGTCCTTCAAACAAACATCTTGTTTAAATAATTATCTGTGCTGATGCTCTGAAGGAACAACTTCCAAACCCCCAAATTTGTGGATTTCAGTCATCCTAATAATTTGATTTAGCTCAGTATTCTGAAATGAGAAGCTGCAGGAATAAGGAACAAGTTGTACTTGTACTGAACCTGTATCTTGCTGTAACAAATTCATGTGCTAATAGTAGTTATAGGTAAAGTTTGTTTTGGTTTATTATGGTTTTTTGCAGTTCCCATGTTTACTGTGAAAGAGTAATATCATTAACGCACATTGCAAAATAGCTGAAAAACTAAAATACATACATGAAAATAGGAACATAGGAAAGCTATTCTCATGCTGTTTTCCTATGGGTGTTTTTATTGTCTGAAAACAACTTTGGGTTTATAACAATTTTATTTTCATAATAATAGACTGGGTTACTGTCATGCTAAAGGGCTCTTGGGGTAACTCTTATGTCTATCAGAGCTATCATACATTAAAATTGATGCTTACTTTTATGCTGCAATATATTTTAACATATTTTTGAGTTCTGGCCTTCTATATAAAACTCCCATGTTTCAGATACTTTGACTGCTCTGAGAAATGAGCTTATTCATTTCCTCATTTAAACATACATAAAATATAGAAAACATCTATTTATTGTCCCATTTCTGATAACATACCCTTCATTTCTGAGGCAATTTGCATTTACAATATACACATATCTATGCATTTGATTAACTGCTGTACTACAGACATTGATATTTCATAATGACTGAGGTTCAGAAGTTAGCTACTTAGAATATTATTTAATGCAACAACAGAAAAAGTTGGTAACTTAGTGTAGAACCTTAAAGAAGGTGCAAATAAATTATTAAGGGCAAAATATTCCGTCGTCAACACATTTCACATTAACAATAATGACATTCTTGCTGCTAACACACAATGACTATATTTAAAAAGGAAAAATCTGCCTCTGTAGACTGAAGATTGTAGGCCTTCTGCTATTGCTCTCAATAGTTGCAAGAGTCTCTCATAAATTTCAACCAGAAGAAGGAAGCAGAATATAATATGAGGAATTCAAAATCATGTTCCTCAAAACATTTATGTTACGTCAGTGCCTTTCACAGTTCAATAAACCACTTTTCTTGCGTATTTTCTTTGGTATACTATTCAAGATCTCAGCATTTCATTGTTGCTCTTTATCTTTCAGAAACTGGAAAGTGAAATATTTATAAGTTATTTTTCTCCTAAAAAAAAAAAAAAAGACAGATAAAGGAGAGAGAAATTATACAGAAAGCATCACTATTATAGAACAGCACTTGCTGATCCATAATTACAGTGGAAGATTTCCCATAAAAATCTCTGTTAAAAACCAAAATACTTCTAAGTATCTCAGAAAGAAATAGATTTTTCTGATTATTATTCTCTAATAGCTTAATATCTTTCTTATATTGTGGTGCCCAAAATTGCACAAAATATTCAAGGTGAGGCTGCCCCAGTGCAGAGCAGAGTGGGGCAATCCCCTCCCTTAACTGGCTGGTGATGCTTTGCCTGATGCCCCTCAGGACAGGGTTGACCCTCCTGGCTGCCAGGGCACTGCTGACTCAGATTCAACTTGCCATCAACCAGGACCCCCAGGTCCCTTTCTGTGGCACTGCTTTGCAGCATCTCATTCCCCAGTCTATATGAACATCCGTGGTTGCCCCATCCCAGGTGCAGAATCTGACACTTCCCCCTGCTGAACTTCATATGGTTGGTGATTGCCCAGCCCTCTAATTTGTGGAGGTCTCTCTGCCAGGCCTCCCTGCTTTCAGTGGAATCAACAGCTCCCAGTTTTGTATCATCTGCAAACTTACTTAGTATCCCTTTCAGATCTGTATCTGGTTACTAGGTTCAGCTGACTCTAATAAAGACATCAGGAGTCAAGCACAAGTCATGTTTTTGAACAAATGGCAAGAAAATAGCTATTTAATCCAGATTGTTCTGAATATTAAAATACTTGCAAATAGATATTAATTCATCCATGAAAAATGTGACAAAGTGTTTAATCAATACAGGAATTCACAGATTCTCTTTGTTCTTTCCCAACATGAAGAAAAGAATGTGACTGAAATAGACTGCAGGAACAAAAACATAAACCAGAAAATGTGGTACATAAATGAAAATATAGGTTAAATTTTCTATTCAGAAGGAGTTTATATATTCATTCATTCTCTACCAATTATAAAAACTGATGGCAAGGGTTTGAGCCATAGTGTATTTATAAAATGAACTAAATTGTGTTATACAGCTGTTGCTGTATTTATATAGTGGGGAATTTGGGGGTGAAGCTAGGTCACAAATGACAGCAGATGATTAAGCTGGCAGTACCAGCACAGCTGGAAGCTGTGTCATGGCACAGAAAGAAGCAGCCAGACAAGCTGAAATGGAGATCCTGGATTCTGCATTTCTGACAAATGAAGTGGATTTTTCTGTGAGACCACCACCAAGAAACAACACTCTCCTATTATCCCTCACACATCTGTGCTGAAAGGTGTTGTACAAAGACACTGGCACGTAAATGTTGTGTCATGGTCCAAGTGAAAAAGAAGGGACTTTCAATTATCTGAAATGCATTTAAGCTTGTTCAGTTTACCTTTTTGTTTGAGATGTGAATTAAAATGTGTAAAGCAAACCTCATTTTCGTCAAATGAAAATACCTTACATGGGCACACTTGACTTAGGTGAAATTATTCAAAGCTGTCTGCATAGAAATGCTTTCATACATTCATATTGCCTCTGTTCACATGACTTTGGATTTTCATATCTGGATATTCTTGATGATTCATACTTCTGAGGATGAGAAGCAAGCCAGAAAACTAAATCAAGAAATGAAAATATATAGTTGTGGTGTCTGGCAACTGCTTGTGCCTTATCCTTGTACTGTTTGGGCAGCTGAAGCCTCTGTAACCTTTTCATTTTCACATCAGTTGATTAACCTGATGGCTGATAATAACATGAGACAAGGAATTGTATGATTTCATATGAAACTTTAGGCTCTGCTGAATTCTCAGATGTGTCATGTTCTACTTGGGCTTTGCCACTGGAGATGGAAACGCAGCATTAGGAGAGTGAAGGTGCACAGCTGTGCATTTTTCACATTGTGTTAAAAGATGAGGAAAACAAGAATTAATTTATTTGGGGATGCTGCAGAAGAAGGGAATCAATAATTCTTCAGCATGGAGTCACAACTCATGGTTTGAGAGCCTTACAACAAAATGTGTGGCCCTTTAGCTGTCTCAGCCTCTTCAAGAAAATAGTTCCAAGGGATCCTTGAATAACATTTACCTAAAATGGCTCACTGAGCTCTGTTTTCTTCTCTGTAAAGCTGATCATTTTCCTACACTTTCTTTGAATGTGTGCATATAAAGATGGCTTTTAGTACATTTAAGGACAGACAGTCAAACTGGAAAGAAGCTCTGGAGGCTTGCTGAGAACTAACACTTTCAACACCGGGCAGAGTAGATAGCTGGGGTGGGTGGAAGTCCTTGCTTGCCTATGTTTGTCTTCAGGGATGCTGTTGATATAAACATGATTTGAATACTGTTTTCTGTTACCTGAGCTTCAATGACTATGATCTTCAGCTATAGCCTGAAGTGGATCTGAATCACATTTTAGAGCTTAAATTTGAGTGAACTAAAATCATTTATCATGTTGTTACAGATCACACTTAGGCAATTTTGGAAACTATGTTAATACTGTTCGTATGAACACAGTCAAAAATGGTTAATAGATAGGTTTCTCATGTACTTTAAGGTCCTCAGATGAAAGACAAATCCAAATTGTATTATATTCCTTTGTTTCATGATTTGTTTCTTCAAATCCTTCTGCCTTTTTTGCATTTAGTGGATTTCTTATTTGAAAATTCAGGTCTTCAGTTGTAAAAATTTCATTTCAATTCTTGCACATTTCTAAAGTTCTGCTCTGGTAGCAGGTTAAGCTTTGCCAAAACCTGACTCTTCTGCAGAAACTTGCTACTTTCTTTTGAGTTCTATCTCAATCTGCCCACAGCAATGCTCTTACACTCATCTGTGAGATGTCATTCTACTTTCTTTTTAATCCTGCAACTGGTAAAGAAGACTGACTGATTTCTGAATTGTTGTTTCTTCTTAGGAAAGTAGGCTAAAACAAGTATAACTAAAACTGGTGTATTGGGATTTTGGGTATTTGTTTGGTTGGTTTGTGTGTGTGTTTGGTTTTGGTTTGTTGGGGTTCTTTTTACAAATGTAGGAGTCATAAGTATGGAAATTATTTACTTTTTTAATTCAGGATTGTAATGAAATCCCATTAGAGAATTTTCAGGAGTCTGGAGAAGCGTCATCAGTATGCTAGGAAACAGTTAGCCTTGAAGCAGTAACCTAATAAATGTGATGATTTTTCTCATATTCCGTTTTACTGGGCAGATATGGGAAAGAGTTATGGAGAGATCTTCAAGGGAACCTTATTCACTCACAAATTTAATCCTTCTAATATGTATAATAAATGTCATAATTGTTGGATATCTCTGTCCATATCTACCTTGAATGAGTAACTGATAATGGAACATGAGAAATCCTATTCAGAAAAGAACACATTCGTGCAGAGTTATATAAAGATAAAGAGATAAATATCTAATCATTTAGAAACAAGACAGATACCTTCAAGGGATGTTCTTTATGCAGCTGTTCAAGAGCTGAACAGAAGACCCTAACTTAGCATTTGAGACTGAACAACAGGATCTGCCTTTAGCTGAGAAGGATGGGTTGCACTTGTGTAATTTCAGCAAGGAAAGAGAGGGAACAAGAGAGAAGCCATTCAGCTGCATCTTTGTTTCCAATAAAGTTTTCAGTGTTAGTACTATAAAAGAAGGCCGATTGCATTTGCAAGAGGGATGATTTGGTGATAAAGACATTCCAGTATTTGATGACCTTCTGAGTCATCGGGATATAGTAACACTCAGTTGTTCTGAACACAGAAGCACAGCTGCTCGAGCGTGCACTGTTGCACCAAATGGTAAACATAATTCTAAGGGCCTCTACCTTCAAAAAGTATTCCTTTTTTCCAGTCATTCTCATACCAACTGTATGGTTTTTTTTCTGTCCCTTTTATATAATACTTGGAAAACGTATTTTTGTTTAACAGTTCCACTCCACCCCTTACAAGTGAAAAACCACCTGAGAAAACAGATGTGCCATGAACAACAATATATGCCACTTTGCAGGAGAGGAGCTGGGGGTTCTGGTGAATACCACGTTGAACATGAACTAGCATTGTGCCCCAGCAGCATAAAAGGTTAATGATGACCTGGACCCCATTAGACAAAATGTTGCTAGCACACTGAGGGAGATGACCCTTCTTCTTTACTCAGGAATAGAGAGACCATACCTAGAGTGTAGTGTCTAGTTTTGGACTCCCAAGAGATTCTCTCCTATAAGCACAGCCTGAGACAGCTGGGACTGTTTAGCCTTGAGAAGAGAAGGCACAGGTGCCTCTCACTGATGTATACACATATCTGAGGAGGGAGCTTGGCTCTTTTCAGTGTTGCCTGGTGACAGGACCAGAGGCAACAGGCACAAACTGAAGCAGTATTGCATCTGGACATCAGGAAACACTTTTTGCCATGATGGTGACTGAAGCTGGAATACTTTGCTCAGGAAGGTTGTGGAGTCTCCATCCCTGGAAATATTCAGAAGCAGCTTGGACACGCTCCTGGGCAAGGTGACCCTGCTTGATCAGGAGGGTTGGACCAGATGACATCCAAAGCTCCCTTTCAATCTCAACCACTTTGTGATTCTATACGTGAAAGAAATGGGAGGAATAATAAAACTCTATTAACTTGTAATTTTCCAAAGAAGCCACAGTACTGCATTTCTGCTTTTCTGGCACATGGTACTAAGTAAGGTATAAAAATTGTTCTTCTTCATGCTCATTGGTTCCCAAGAAAAAGTAAGTGCCATCATCTGCTGAATTATGAGGAGATAGTATACTTAGAGGTGTTTCATGCTAAGGTATTATCCCCCTACTGCAGTCTGTAGAAAGCTAAAGGGATTTTCATCTGTAAGGGTACACTTCACAGCTTTTTATAATTCTGTCTCTTTCGGTAATATACATTGATCTTCTGCAGTGAAAATATTTAGTATCATTCTGACACGTCTCCATTTTAGCACTTCATGACGCACTGGCCCAAAATTTTTTCACTAACGATCCTGGGAAGCCTTACTAAAACGAGTAGCTAATTTAGCACTAAATTTGTAAGTAGCACTAAAATATTAAATGTACTATTAAATTCAGACTAGTGGTAATCCATATTTTACTCACCCTTTACACTGTGTGTGGTACAATGCTTTTTTGATTTATTCCTATCCTTTTTAACAACCTCTAAAATTTTTACTTGCAATCCATATGTAAGTGCTGTTCTCTGGAGGGGTTTCCATACAATGTAGTTTAATAAAAAGTTGTTTTTAAAATTCACTGTTATTCATGGTGAATAACATACAGGTATAGTATTAATTTGCTTTTTAAATCTTTATTTGGTAACTTTCTTGAAGCACATGCTCTCTCTGGTTAGTTGTACAATTATTGGAATTCCTAATATGACTGATTTATAAGCATGTACGTAAGACAGATTATAGCAACATATGTCGTAAGATTATGAGACTTTCCTTTTTAAAGTTATCTGTAAAAAAGTTTTAACTTCAAATAAAATAGGTTTAGGCTTAGATTCGTATACTGTAGGAGTACAGAGTTGCATTATGGAAAAATTTTTATATTCCCGAACTGTAAGAATATGGATTTTTTTTTTCTTTTATCTGAAAGGAAGTTTTGATTTCAAATAAAAGGTTTGATAGGGAAAGTAGTTAATTTTATGTAATTTTGCTTTCCATATAATTGCTAGTACAAGTTCTTAATTAAGATTATTGTCTTAATTGTGTCCAAGTATTTTGTACTAAGAAAGTGATGTTTTATTAAAATCTGGAAATCAAAATCATATTGATTCCAGCTCTTGTAAAGGAATAAATTTAACTTAGACTTAAAAAAAAGACAGAGATCATTCAGAAAAGTCAATAACATAAACATTTACATATATGTTTTTTCTAGTTTACCCACAAAAGAAGCTCTAAAGTATATTGAGGATAAGAAAATTAAATTCTCTTTCTAAAGGCTAATTTTTATTTAATTTTTATTGTTCAAAGGCCTTTCACATCAGTCAGTAGCTCCCGCTGACACAGGGCAAGTGTTATTCTCGTGCAGTTAGACTTTGTACTTTGACATCCTCTTTTGGCAGGCTTGGAGAGGAAACTTGGGATGGCAACATGTACAACTTGTGTCAGAAGAAGATAAAATGTGAAGGTTTTGGCTTCCAAGGATGGAAACGGGTATTAAAACCAAACAATATTTTCTGGTGTGACTAATTCAAACCTATTACAACAAGTATCTTGCAGAGCATTGATATTCAAATAGTCCTGGAGGCTCATGTGCACTGGGTTATTTCATAGTATCATGCACATAATTAGGTGACCCTCAAGGGAAAAAAAATCAGTGCTTATGTAATTCAATTGAGGTCAAAAGCAGTTTTTAAACTGGGTTGGCCCCCCAGGGTATGGAAGCAGGAGATAATTTTTAAAGCACAGAGGAAAATTCCAGCCGGCTTCTGTCCACCTCCCTCCACTTTTCTTCTCTCTTCCCCATGCCTGAAGCACTGCCCCAATGCTGGCAGCTCAGCTGACTCCAGAAGCTTTGTGGAAAAGGTAATCTGTAATTTCAGTTGTCAGAGCCAGGGAGTGTGGGAGTCAGCCATTCTAGAGTGTGTGGGCAAAAACCCAAACAAGAACAACAAGCAAACCAAAACCAAACCCAACAGGAGGGAACCTTGCATGTAAAGTTTGTGAACTGCTGTCCTGAACAAATGGTCCGGGAGCCACAGACTGCTGGGGGCATCAGATTCTGCCACCAAGGGGACCTCAGTGCATGATACCAGTTCTGGCTGCAGCATGGTACGCTGGCCTTCCTCACTCATCATGTGGCCCAAGGCCTCAGGCATGTCCTCAAACAACCCCGCTGCTATGTAGAGGCTTTAAAAATTTTTGTGCTGAAGTTTTAAAGCTTACAAAGAGCCTTTGGAGCTACTGGCCAAGAGCACGAGTAGATTATCAATAATGTGTTTTTGTTTCTCTCTTGAATGAATGCTTTGCTCTCCAGCTTTCAGGCATCCAAATAATTCTAACAGAAGTTACTTGGACTGAAAAAGGACAAAATTGTGTCTGAAAAACCATGAAAAAACTAATTAATGAAGTCAACAAAAGTTTTCCCCAGAAATGGGATGGACCATTTGTAGAAAATGGATGTTGACGTCAGTGACTATGTTCACTTAGTAAAATTTAAAATAAGGCTATGAAGAAAAGAGTTTTGTCAGACTTTCTTTTTTAATGTCCAGTTTACAAGGAAGTAAAGTTACTTTTCCAACTCAATTGGTATGATGAGGAAAAACATAAAAGAGATTTTTTTGGCTTCCTGTTTACTCTTCAGTTTGTTTACCATGATAAATAGCATGATGGCAAACCACCAGAATGGACAAGCAATGAGTTGAGCCCCAGTTTTCCTTCTTCCTTCATGAATAGGGATGATGAGGGATGCTGCCTGGGGAGTACTGAGCTGTATAAACGCACTCCTGAGCTCTCTCTGGTGAGGCTGAAGAAGAGACTGACAATTACCAGTGGTTTTTTTGGAGGAAAAAGAGCATAGTTTCATAAGAGTAACCCATTTAGCCCATTTCAGAGATGTATTTTATAAAGAAATCATGATTTAAGTGCTTCGTTTTCTAAGCAATTCCTTTAAATTTAAATGTCGATATTACAAGTGCTAAAGTTTAGAGAAGCTGTTCTTGATCCACGTGTATTCTCTTGTCTGCTTCCCCACTGTCTCATCTTCTTCCCCTTGCTTTTCTCTCTATCAAGTTACCTGTTATTTTAACTTCCTTTTATGATTTAAATAGATTTGTTGTCTTAAATAAAATCCCCAAACAGCTTCTTGCTTCCTATTTTTGTATTTTGTACTGTTTAGAATCTCACTAGTTTACTGCTTGAAAATCTATTGAATAAAAGAAGAAAATGAAAAGTTTCACTTACATGTACTAAAAGTTTCTAGCACATTTTACACTACAATTGTGACTGGACAGATTAGAGAACAATTAATTGACTAACTTGTCACCTGTTCTTATTACCATATTCAGAAAAGAAAAAAAAGGCAAACAAGCTAAAGAAACTCCCCAAAAGTATCATGTGATGAGTTAAAGCACAGTTAATTTAGCTAATACAGCTTATTAAAATGCCTTAAACTCACTTTTGTATAATTTTTTGATTCTTATCTGGTACTTCCAGTAAGAGAAATATGGAAAATTTTCTTAGTTCTAATACATGAACACTTTTTATCCTCTTCAGTATATGCATGCTTGCCAGAGGGCTCTGCTACCTGCTACTTTTTCTGCTGCCTGAGAGGTTTGACATCTACTGTATCCTTCATGCTCTAGCTGTAATAGCAAATTCACCTCCTCTTTCTTCTTCTTCTTCTTCATTCCCACCTGGGGACTGCTTAATTTTCTTTCTCTGTTTCTGTTCTGTGAGCCCATTATCTTGGTTCCCTTTGCTCATACTGTTTGTGTAGCTCTGCCTTTTGTGTCAGCCTTTTTGAGTTTTATTTCAACCCAGCACCCTTGGTTTTTGACACAGAGCATGAGATGAGTCATATTGACAGTGCAGTTTGTTTTTGGAGTCAGAATAAGAAAGTCTGTCTCACCAGTGGGCATCTGGAACTTTAGGTTCTTTTGATGATACTTTGGACTTCTGAAAGAAAATTCTGTTAGGGAGCTCAGCTAACAAAGAATCCACCCAAAACTTTTTAGTACCTTGTGTCTGACAGTTTAGAAACATCATCTTCAAATAATGAACTTAAACATTCTGGGATATTTCCAAAATACTTCTCTTATGGAGCAGAAAGCCTTAGCTGCATCTGGTAAAGGATCTGCTGTTGCGATGGAAACTTGGATGTGCACCAGAAGGAATTCTGTGTCTGGCAATTGACATTGTCCTTGTTTCAGAACAGAGTTTTTTAGTAGATCAAAACACCAAATCACAGTTTTTGCACAATGTGTTCTGAATTCTGAAAGACCTCTATGTGACAACTTTACTTACTTTGCTTTCTCAGAGAATGGAAGGACAGTTAAGTGCCATTTGTTTGGTTGGTTGGTTGGTTTTTGCCCTGCTAGGTTCATCTAGAAATATCGAAATCATGAGGTTCAGTAACATGAACAAAACATAATGCTCAAAGACACAGGAAGGATCAAAAGAGAATATTTAAATGTGAAAATTGTATAGCCAAATACCTCCTTATGTATTGCTCCCTGTCATCCAATAACAGAATCCTCTCATCTACTTAGTGTACTCTGGAACCCCAGAGCTTGATGGATTGTTCAGGCCTTTTCCCTATTTCCAAGGGTTGGATCTTTCAGGAGCAAAGAAAAAGAATTTTACCAATTTGGAAAAACAAAATTAGGTGACTTGTTATGATGTTTCCAAGTCACATGATTAAAAAAAAAATATTCCAAGTAGCATCCTAATGGAGGTACATGAATGAAAAAGTATCCTTTTAAAACTGCGTGATTTTTAATTGCATGTACAGATGAGAATGATGATCATCTCTTTAATAGCTTAAAAGCAGCAAGAGTAAACTATGCTCAGGGAATTCATTCTTTCCTTTGCATAAATTTTAAATAACTTTGCTTTATACAGACAGACTCTTGAACAGGATAATAAATTATACTTACAGCTTCATTATAAGGAAATAATTTTGTGTTTGTTTTCCTTACAAATCCATGAACTAACTGGATAGCTAAGAATCATTCTGTTCTAGAATTTACTTTCCAGGACTATTCTCTAATTTTATAGTTACTTGTAGAGCTTCCCTTACAGGGTTACATTTTCTCTGCAAAAATTGGACTCTAGAGTTCTTTGAATTAAGTTTTCTTGTTCTTTATCCTTAAGCGTTTCTGTCCCCTCTTATTGAACAGAGAAAGGAAACAGACTGAATCTTTGAGATTCTCCCATGTCTGATACACAGGACTCTGTTGTAAATAAGCAATCAGCTCATAGAGGCTGAGGATGGAGATAAGGAGATGAATCTTTCCTCAGTGTTCTCTGCAGGATCCTCTTTCAGCTGATCAAGGATCAAATGCATTTATAAAACATTAGAAGAGAAATCTTGCATTGTCACAGGGTGTTCCTGGGGAGTACTCAACTTTAAACACTCATTTGCTGCCCACCTGGAAACTCAAATAAATAAATAAATAAATAAATAAATTAATTAATTAAAAGTAATTTTGACTGTGAGCCTAATTAAAGCACACAGTCAAATGTGGGATGGCAGACAATGTTTCCTACTCTCTGGCCTCCTGGTTTATCAACATCCAGGAGCAGAGTCAGTAATAAGTTTCAGGAGAGAGCAGAAACTAATGAAGGCTGTAGGTAATGCAGAAGCAACATTTCACCCTGGGATGTGGGGCTTCAAGGCTAAAGTAAAAAAGCTGGCATGGGTTTGGTTAAAACATCCTTCATTCTATACTTAAAAGGGTCACAAGACTCTTTAATTACAGTCTGCAAAAAAGCCACCACTTCCACTTTAAGAAATGTTTAGAGCTGATGAATAGGTGGCTCTTGGTGTGGGGCTCTAATTCCAATTTGTCATTTGTCTGTGGTACTACAGTGTGATCCCTTCCCTCCTGAGAGCTGCCCAAATGGTGTCTGTGAGCAAGCTGGTTGTATAGTTTCACTGCTAAATACAGGGATCTCTTATTGTTTACTTATTTTTGGGGAAATTGTTCTCAAATACACAGTAAGGACACTGATGCTAGCAAGATTTTGATAAAAGGGAGAAATAAACCTTTAGTCGTAGGGTAAGGCAAATCAACGCCTTCTGAATATTGTAATTACTGGTGAGAAAGAAGCAAAATTACAATGAATAGCTATAAAATACACACAAAATTTTTGGTTGGAATGAAAAACAATGTCATGTGCATTGGCAATTATTCTTTTTTTTTTATGTTAGATTTTTCTTTCTGTTTTTATTGTATTACAGAAACTCAACTTACTGTATGAAAGTGTCCATTTCGCTGACAGTGGGTGAAAATGACACTGGACTCTGCTACAATTCAAAGATGAAATATTTTGAGAAAGCTGAACTTAGCAAAAGCAAGGAAATCTCATGCCCTGAAATTGAGGATTTTTTATTTCCATTTAGGGAGCCTGAAATTCTGTGGTATAAGGTAAGGAATGCAAGCGATTTCTACCTTTAACAAGATATTTTGCAGTGTTATTTTGACTTTCATGGCCTAAATGTGTTATGAAACTTAGATTGTTTTAAAATTTGTAAGAACAGGCAGCAGAATCAATGATAGAAAAGAACAAACTAATTAAGAGAGAAATTCAAATGCTTCCTTTATAAGATATCTGCATGCTCTTACTTCAATTAATGGCAGCAATTTTGCAGCATGAAATTCAGCAAATACTACCACTTTGATTTCTGCATGAGTTAAGGTTATAGTTGCAAATATAATTTTTTTTTTTTTTTTTTTTTTTAATCTTACTAATATGTGCTGATTTCTAGATCTTTACTTAAAGGCTAAGTTCTTGCAAATAGTGCTACCTGTGGGCAGTGGAGTGGAATTTCCATGAACAGCAACTTGAGTTCTTTAATTCTTACTATCTATATGGAATACCCAGTACTCCAGTTCTCAAACTGTTCAGTAAATCGGAAATTTATGTTCTGTATATTTTGCCTACACAGACCTTTACTGATGTCTGTGTATATAGGAAGTCCTAGTTTAGGTAGTTTAAATAATTATTTTTCTGAAATCTGATAATTTACCTGATAACATAAATGCTTTTAATTACGGTTTACAAGACTATGCCGTCTAATAAGGGAGATTTGTGGCCTAGCAATATACAGTTCAAATTAACTGTCAGCGTGTCTAAGATAAGAGAAATGAAACCAATTATTTGTTTATTCTCATCTTGGATTTTGTGTTTGTAATACAATATTTTTGTAGAATAAAAACTCAGCTTTTCTAAGTTCAGAGAGCTTTGATTTTTAGATGTTTTTAGAAAGATGTATATATATTTCTCCTCATTCTCATCATCTTCTGTTTCTCTAAATTTTTTAGTTATAATTTTAAAAAAATTATTCGAAATAAAATATAATCCTTGCCTGCAGCCTGTAGCTGCTGGCAGTATGAAAGTTACAAATCACAGACATAAGTGTAATGGTAAAAAAGTAAATTAAATGGGAACCACTCAGCAAACTACTATCAAAAGAAAACCACCAAAGGAATTAACTCCTTTTTCTTGACGAAGGCATAAATATTAAATCAGCTGATAAAATTCCAGTCTTTTTTCTTTTTAATCAACACCTAAATTGACTGTATTTTTAGATATTTAGTGTATACAAATTTTATAGCTAGCCTGGGGTCTTGCCTAGCCCCCTTGGCTTTGAGCAGCACTGTAAGCAGTAGTCCATGTTAAGTATAAGAACACAGTCACTGAAGTGTTATATTATCTTTAAACAGGAATGCAAGTCAAAGACATGGAGATCAAGTATTGTGTTTAAAAAGGACACTCTTGTCATTCGGGAAGTTAGAGAGGATGACATTGGAAATTACACTTGTGAGTTAAAATATGGATTCTTTGTTGTCAGAAGAACGACGGAATTAACAGTTACAGGTAATTACAGGATCTTGCTGTATCTCCTATATTTATATAAAAAATATTGAATACTGTGATTTGTGTGTATTTGAGTCATTTGCACATAATTTTGCTGTGGGCCTAGATATGAATGGCTGATACATTAAAGCTGCCCTGAATACTTCACAGTGGTATCTCTAACACCCTGACATGTCTGACTTCTGTTCCAAAAGCTTGTGGGGAGCTCTTTCTTTTGACTGGAAAACGTGGTCGAGGAACAGATAAATTCATCAAGCACTACCTCTAACAGAATATAAGATTATTAAGTCTTATCATACTTCTTCATGTGATTAAATGCCTTGGGATTTAAAAATAACTGTAGCAATATCTCAATAGTTTTAGCTCTAGTGGTCTTTGGATGTGAGAATAGCTGTAGCCACAGTCCAACAGCAGCAACTCTGTCCCAGTGAGACCTTTGCACCTGTGTGACAAGTGCCTGAGCAGGGCATAACTGAGTAGCATTATTCCCCTGGTATTCTCTCCCCACTTTCTGTAGTTTATAGTTCAAGAACTTTCTGATCTCAATCAACATTCGCCGTGGCTACCAATTAACCTATTTTCCATAAGTCTGATTATTTTTTTAATCCATTTAGTCTTGGCTTCGAAAACATTTTGAAGTATCAAGTTCCACAGAGTAATTATGTAACATAAATAAACTCTATAATTTAGTAAACAGCAATTGAATAAGATACATTTATTATAATCTGCATTTAAAACTACAATATCGATATGTAAAATCCATTATAGATGAAAACAGAATATATACTGTAATAGTGATGTCCAGAGAACAGCATGAAGAATGGTCCACTGAATTTTTCAGTTCCTCACCAGACCTCTAACCTCTGTTTTAAAAATACATAAAACATATAGTTGATCATATACCTAAGGTAGAAAATCAGCTTTTAGAATTATTGGATAACAATGGAAGACAGCAGTACATAATGATTTTTGCAATGCAACAGTAAATTTCATAAAAGAAGGAAAAAATAGGATTTTCTTGAAACACTAGAGGTGAAATAGATACATGTGGCTGACACAGGCCTGCATGTATGAGTTCTTGCACTTTCAAAATACCTAGTAAACCAAGAAACAACTCTTTGATAAATTATTTTGTAGGCTTTTCTAGTTCCCATTTATAATCTAATATATAAATCTATTGCATACTGAAAACTAGTAACACTCTTATGTTTGCAATAGGGTGAACTGCAACAATTTCCTTTAACGGTGAAAAGTTTGTTTTCTCTTTCAATATATCCCATTTGCCCTCTCCATTAACAGAAATTTTAGTGAACTGTGGTATGTAATTAGATAAGTCTGGAAATCCTATTATTTATGTGGATTTGGGAGATTTCAAGTAATCAATCATATTTCTTTAAGCTCAATAACCAGGGTCTTTTTGTTGTTGTTGTATGGAATTGATTTATTTGGTCAGTACAGGCAGACAATTACTGTCAAGTGATTAACCTCACAGTAAACATCCATGTACTCTGTTTGATTGATTCTGATATAAAGAAAGCAAAGACAGATTCTTTGAGCATGTGATTTATACCAGAAGGAGGTTGTCAATTATCTTTTGCAATATATGATATATGATGTATGGATTTGAAGAGTACAGATTCCCTCCATCATCAAGTGATCCCTTCTGTCCCTGTAGTTGGTGCTCCACTGTGCAGCAATATTTCAACAGGCTCAAACTGACAGTAAAGAGAATGGAAAAAAAAAAAAAAAAAGCATTGGAACCAGATGCATGTTTGCATTTGTAGGAATAATTTTTAAAAGAGATAATTCATCACTTTTAGTGTAGGTAGGAGTTCAGTATTTAATGTTTAACTAGACAGAGATGGAAGGAGACTTGGCTGATTTTGATGTGCTAAAAATGAATGAATGCATATAGAGGGAATTATTCAATTTCCACCTCTGCAAACCCCATCAGATTTAAAGACAGCCTCCAAATTAGTAAACTCCTTGGATGGTACTGTGGGTCTTCATAACATCTTTATAATATTATGGGACTAAAGAGCACAAGCAGATTTACTTATAGTACTACTAATTTTATTACACTGATATTGATGTCTTGATAAGACTTTTATTTAATGCTTTATAGGCAGAAATTCTGACCTTAGTTGCCTGTCATGCTTTCTCAGTGACCTGAAAAAGTGATTGAGTTGGCATGGACATACACTGAGGAGTTTACAGAATAACTGGGGGTTAGTGGAAGAGACTGTTTGATTTGGAAAAGGACTTAAACCTTAATTTAGGAACTGAGAAATAAATGTTGCAAATGTCAAATTTAAAGTGGAGAGTTAAATTGATAGTTGATCTCTTTACTGTAATAATGAAAACAAAATTCATGGAAAAAAAAAGGAATAATGCATCTCTCAGGCATGCAGTCTCAGACTTGTCTCCAGGCAGTATCAATAAATGGTGACATTTGTGTGAACTGTTGCTGACAATAAATTCCATCAAATTTCATCCGCTCCACAAGGAGTGATTTTGTTTTTCTAGGACATTTGAAATGTCTCTACCAAAGATACTTTTAAACTAGAATAACAGAAATTAAAAATATTAGTAATAATTAACAAATTGCCTCAGACTTTTCAGAACATGCGGGAAGCTGCAATTTGTTTATTAACATGGAACATGTTTATCAAATTGGGATTTATGAAAAGTAACTCTCTGTATTCCTTAGCATTAACTTTTGTGGTAATATTATGCATGCCACCATCACACACCCGTCATTAGAAAACAGTCTCTTATTTTTTTCCGTTTTCTGTATGCTATGTTTCCAAGTATGTGTTTATGTAAGATTGGAATTTGGACCTTCTGCATTTCTTTTCTGGTATATCCCACATTTCCTCTAGAAACAGGAAAAAAACCCCACTGCTATGATGAAAGAAATCCATGAGCTGGATGTTTTTTTATGTATATATATATATATATATATATATATATATTTTTATATATATATATATATATACACATACACACACACATCTGTAGTATTCTCAGTATAAAGCTGAAGATCCACCTTTCTGCATTATTAGAATTAGAATGTCTAAGAAGAAACCAAACAGTTAATTATTTTGCTAAGAAATTGTAGGTTGTTGACATAATAGGATTCAATGTGTTAAAAAGAGAGAAGAACTGCTTTAAATCAGAATTCCTGACCTTTGTTCTACCTGCTAGTAGAATAAAAAACAAAACCAAACCAAAACAACAACAACAACAACAACAACAAAACACATACAAAAAAAAAAAAAAAAAACAAACCAAAACCAAGGAGAAACAGGCAGAATATGCAGAGAGTAGAGTTACACAATCATGGGGATAAAATTTATGATTTTGGGAAGCAGCAATATTTCAGTACACAGCCTATCTCTGAACAATATTAGATGAAAACTGTCCTTCACATTGTAAACTAAGTTTTGGCCCGGGCAGTCATTTGTAGAAACTTCCTGAATCATTTATAGTAAACAGTCTTTTTAACTAAAGATAATTTAAATTTTCTGTAATGAAATCAAAATAAAAACTGTACTGTATACACTGTGGTGGATTGAGACTTCCTGAGAATGATCTGTTGCTGAGTTTGTGGGTTAGGAGGCATGTTTACTGAACTTCATGAGGTTTGCATTGGCCCACCTATCAAGCCAATCAGAGTCCTTCTGGATGGCCCATACCTTCCTTCCAGTGTGTGACTTCATCACACAGCTTGATGTCAGCAGCAAATTTTCTGAGAGTGCCCTTAATTCTACTGTCCATCACTGACAAAGATCGGTATCAGCCCAAGTGCCAACTCCCAAGGGACACCACTCGTCGCTGGTCTCCACATGAACAAAATGCTGTTGACCACAACTCTATGTGTGGCCATCCAGCCAGTTCTTTATCCATAGTGGTCTGTCCATCAAATCTGTGTCTCTCCAATTTGAACACAAGAATGTCATGCAGGACAGTGTCAATAGCTTTGCATAAGTGCAGGTAGATGATGTCAGTGGCTCTGCCCCCAATCCACCAATGCTGTAGCACCATCACAGAAGGTCACCAGATTTTTCAGGCATGATTTCCACTTTGTGAAGCCATATTGGCTGTTACCAGTCATCTCTTTGTTTTCCATGTGCCTTAGCACAGTTTCCAGGAGAACCTGCTCAATGATCTTACCTGATACAGAGGTGAGACTGACTGGTCTGTAGTTCCCCGGGTCTTCCACTTTCCCCTTTTTAAAAATGGGCTTTATATTTCCCTTTTTCCAGTCATCAAGAACTTCACCTGACTGCCAAGATTTTTCAGAAATGATGGATAGCCTTAGCACCTTCATTTTCCAGCTCCCTCAGGGCACACAGATGAATCTGATTTAGTCCCATTGACTTGTGCACATTCAAGTTCCTTAGATGGCCTTGAACCTGATCCTCTCCTACATGGCCTTAGGACATTTCTTCTCCCAGCCCCTGCCTTTTCTTTTCTTGATTTGGGTGGCGTGGCTCTAGCACTTGTCATTGAAGGTGTCCTGTAAGTATTTTGAAAGTGTAGTGAAATTCAGAGTACTCTGAAGTTTCTGATAATCTATAAATTGAATAAGTTGTCTCTCTTAAAAAAAAACAAAAAACAAAAAAAACCAATTTATTGGGGAGGAAAAGATGTGATGTCTTCAGACAATACGAGAAAGGCTAGAAACAAGGGGTTTTTTAACCTTATAAGCACTTATAAAAAGCTCTTTTTCTAGTATAATCCACAGGGATTAGAGTAGAAGGTAGAACATCTTCACAGAGTCATATGTATAAGCAACTGCAGTACTGTAAATTAAGTAGGAGCTCGTCCAGCAGCACTTAAGGCACTCAGGGTGAACCAGCTACAGCCTTGGGGGGATAAGGCAGCAGGCTGTCTTCCTCACTGCTCTTCTCTCTGGGCAACCATGAAAGATCACTGACCTAAGGATCTTTTTTATTCTCACACAATGCGCTTTGGTAGCCTTTCTGTCTCCTGTGGGGAACAGTGGTGGGGAATACAACAGTGGTGGGGAAACCACTGTTGCTATTCCAGGCTGTTAACTATGGATGCAATTATATATGCACATTCTTTTCAGTAGGGCTTTACACCTTACATACCTATGTGCCTCATGGTGAAATATGGAATAACTCATATTCTGATTTAGAACTAAAGTTGAAAAGTAAGAATGGAATTCACACATTTTGAAAAAGGCCAAACTCACTTTCTAGGTGGTGTCCATCTCCTCTAAGTATAGCTGTGGAAAATCCCTAAGCCATGGTAAATGTGATATTCCCTCCTGAATGATAAAGAATGATAAAGAAAATTTCCCTTTCTTAGCTTAAATTACAAGCACTTAATGCCACCTTGAGTACATCTTTAAAGTAACAACTATTTTATGGCTCAAATTTTTGATGGTCCAGTTTGGTTTGGGGTTTAGTAGGTTTTTTTCTTTGAGCTTAGTGGAAACTTTTAAATATTTTGGAAGATCTGTATCTCATACTGAAAATATATTATTGTCTAAGTTATTTGAATCAATTTCCTTATTATTCTGAGATCTGACTTAGAAATTACATGCTTTGCAAAATACAAAATATGCACTGATTATTCCTGCTTATAACTAATTTAAATATTTCTGTAAACAGCCCAGTTGGTACCTTTTGGTTTGTGGTTATGCAAATATACTTTCTAAAAAGTTCCTGCAATGTAGAGAGTCATATGTAGACTTTTATACAAGGTGGTCAGATTAGCAATTTTACTTTTATATGTGGAATTTTAATTAAGGCATACCTTCTCTCTCTGAGATACTTAATTAAGAGTATGTTCAGACTTGGGAAAGAATCATATTTTATCAGCATATTATTAATTTAGTCATAGTGCCCAATGTGGGTCAAAAATATTTTCCTGCAGTGATTTCTTTTAATTAAATATTAGGTTTAATAATATTCTTTTAGTTACTTATAGTACCAAGGCATTTGCAAACTCTTTCCACTTTTGCAGGATTCCATCCATGTCAAATGAAGACTAGCCTGTGTCTGACAGGGAGTGTACATGCCCCCAATGCAATAACAAATAGTTCTCAATGATGAACATCATAAAGCAAACAGATCCCATCAACCTTGCAGCTGGAGTATTGCTTATTCAATCCCTCCATGACTTTTTTAGTTTTAAGCTTTAAAATATTTTTTCTGTTCTGTTAAAAGTACGAAGCCCTTATATCTGCCAGATGGAATCAGTACTAATGTGTAGGTTCTTACTCTTTTAAGCCCCTTGGTTTAACAAATTCATGCAATAATCTTGAAAGTGCCAATTTACTCTTTCAATCCTCTACCCATTACTTCTGTGGTCTTTAGATTTTTTAGGCCAAAAAAGAAATGCAATTTTTCTGTTTCACAGTTACAGAGTAGTTGCCTAAAGTCTGGGATATGTTGAATGAGCTTTGTCTTTTGCTTTCTGACAGAATTAGTCTTCATTACCATACTAGAAAATCTGAAATGACTACACAAATGTATGCATTTTTAGAGCTCGAAAGATCACTGTAAAAATAAATAGTATGAAGAAATAATTATTATTAAATTATATGTCTAGCCTTACAGCTCCTACATGTGGGTTTTTATACATATTTTGTCAATAAGAAAAACAAAAAAGTGAGAGGGATAAACACACATATTTTGAAGGTTATAGCCTACTTTAAGTGGACTGTATTCTGACTGTGTAAGACAAAATGTTCACCATTTTTTTCCTCAAAATATTGACTTTAATTTTTTCCAGGTGTGCTGCTTTTTCTCGTTCAATATATTGGTATGCAAAAAAGTGCTGCAATGAGTATGTACCTATTTAATTTTAGCAGGTGCTAAGTGAGAAAAGTGTTAAAGAATAAAGAGGGTTGTTTTACAAGCAGTTAGAACTTCAGCATAGACTCATCTTGTTTTCTGCAGGTAGTGAACCATTCTGTGTACCCAGCCCCTCCTTGCTTCAGCTGATCCTGACAGTTATCAGATCTGATGCTCATTCCTTTTGTTCATCATTACTTTAATTCAATTCCAGAACATAGTCAGATAGAAATTCTATTTACCATTATTCTGTGCAAAGACTAATAAAATATAAAGCAAACAATAGACTCATTGTGAGAGCAGCATGTTCAAAATACCAACCTAACATTTTAAAATACATAAAATCCTGTAGGTTTAGCAAATACGTGGCTGAAGTGTGGGCTGGATGGTTTCTTTTTTTAATTAGAAATGAGTGATCTCTTATAGTGCAATAATTTTTGTATAGCTGAAAACAAGGGTCTAAATTAATCTCCTGTGTGCATTTGAGTAATAATAATCAAAATGTTATGTAGATATTTGATTAAAAAATTCTCTATAAATGTTCATTTAGCATTTTTATTGTAAATGGGTTATTCAAAACCAGACTTATATTAAGACAGCAATGAGCAAAGCTTTATGTATTTTACTTCAAAGGAAGTACAAATGATGTCATGTATTCTCTGTTATAGGTTGAAATTATGATTTAGAAAAGCAACTTCAGTAATTTAGCAAAAGAATGGATGCAAACGTTAAAGGGAGACAAAATGCCACCTTCATTGTCAACTTGATGGTGACCTCACATTTCTTCCTTTGCAAAATGTTGAATTGGGGTGCTCCCAAAGCCGAGCTTTAATTGTTAGAGATTATTCCCATCATGGTCACTGGGTACAGAGAAGCTCCTCTAGATAGTAATTCAAAGAATTAGGCAGAGCTGGGTGGTCAGAATTTATTTAATACAACAGTTTCTACAGGCTTTAGAAGGAGAGTTTTCCCTCCTTAGATCTGGTTCTTTTCGGCCAATATGTTAACATGCTTGTCTTTCTGGACAATGTCCCAGTTCATGCATAGCATACTATTCTTTTTCTGTTATTTGTCAAGAAATCCACCAGGTCATGGCCACTATTGCTGAGTTTTCTTATTTTATTAATGATTTCTTTGCAATGATATTTTTTTGAACTTCCCTTGCTACAGCCTAGTTCTTCCTCTCTACCTGATAGCATAACTTCAGAAGAGAAGTGACCAATCTCTTGAGGCTTTTTGTGTGGATAATGTAAAAATAAGGCAATTATAAAACCCTAAAATATACTAGAAAGTTTTGCATTTAGTATATTAAAGTAAATTTTAGTATTTGCAAGCTTATTTTATTCATCCTTTTGACATTGTGTACCATGTCCATGAATGCTTTTTCTTATTGTCTAAAATGTTAAAGAACAGAAAAAATATGTATGGTTTGTGATAGTTGCTTGGACAGATGTTATGAAATAAAGTAATTGATGATGCAGTTTTGACTTCTTTTGGAATCCTGTACTCCCTGTTGACAATGTGGTGTCAGTAAAAGGTCGGGGGATGTTTTAATATGTCATAATCATTAGAAGAAATCTTAGTCCCTAATGAAAATTAAGCTTTGCACTTAAATTAGATATTATGCAAGAAGTGCAGATTGTTACTGTGCATACTGTTGTTAATATTATGACATTTTTGCTAATTTCTAACCATAGTGGTATTATAAACCTGATGTCTTTTTAAAATTCTACTAAACGTTTTTCTGAAGATTTTTTTTCAACTATAGTTTTGTGTGTAAGGTTAAAAGCTAAGATAAAAATAATTACTCCAAACAAAATTGTTTTTTACATCAGTTGAGAAAAAATTTAGGGAAATGCCATTTCCTGAGTTATGAAAATTTGTTTGTATGAGTCAATTTCCCTTTCTTCTTGAGTCATATCAGAATATTGAAATATAAAGATTGTGAGTGGATATTGTTGCTGTGATTCTGCTTTCGATTGTTTCAGTTTAGTGGGGTGAAGTTATTAAGATAAACTTAATTCTAGAGGGAGACAGAATCTGTACACAAAGTGTTTATCAAAAAACTGCTTTAGTGACTGCTAAAGACATAAAAGACATATAAATCCTTAGCTCAATAATATCTTGAAAAATTAAGTAAATCTGTTGTTAAGGCACCCAAGATGCCTGTTCAACACCCTTTTAAAAGGTAGATAAATTACACTGAATGTTAATTTTTCACATTATTGCTATGGTAGCAGAAGACTTCATTTTACTTTTATGTTCCCCTAGAGTATGCTAAATCCACCAATACTGTTCTAACTGAGCATTTGTCATTTCCCTAGCTTTTCTTATAAAGTTTTAGATAATTTATGTGTACAGTGAAGCCTTCCAGGATGGTACTTTAATAATCCAGAGTATAAAATGTACAAGTATGATAGCATATGGACCTTGTGTTGCCTCCATCCTAAAAACAATCTGTACACATTCCAAAAATATAAACACAATTAGACTTACTGAATATTTAGATTGAAAATGGAGAGCATTTTTCCAGTGCTTTCAATGTCTTTCAATTGGCTTAGGCAAATTTTAAACTCAGAGATACTAAGTGAAATTATACTGATAATACATATGTTCAAGGAGAGATTCCAGATAATATGCATATCTGCAATCAGTGCAATTGTTGATAGAGGCAGAAAAACTTTGTTTTAAGAAGAAAAGGAAAGACAACTCATTTTAACTACAGGAATATCACATAGGTACAGTGATAACAAAACAGTAACCTCAAAATCATGTAGATGGTATCTGATACATATTCCACTACATTGAAAGAAAAATTTCTCTTTAAGAGTAACCACATCCTGCGATGACCTCAGAAATATTGTTGTCTCCCCTTTACCACTGAAAAAAAAAAAAAAAAAAAAGGCTTTTTTTATGTTATTGTCTCGCAGTATTAATTAAACATCTAAATACATCACAGTATATAAACAATATCAAAACAGTGAATATCAAATTTAAGAAACAAATTTTACTTTTGATTCTTTTACAAGTGTGAATCAAGACTGACATCTTAGTTTCTTTGAGACTGATGTCAGTTTGCCCATCAACTTAACATAGCCAATATTTCATCCTTGGATTTTCTAGTTATAAGAGAGCAGAACTGAAGTTAATTTTAAAAATTGAAATCATTTTTCAAAAAATCTATCTCTGCAAAACACCTTGATGTTTTATTGATTATCTGTCATGCAATTTCTTTCGATTAGTGCATACATTAGTTTTTTAAAAAGTTTAAAAATGCTTTCTGCATGTTTTAGTAACAGGAAAAATGCATTATGGCTGCATATGAACAGTAGGATGATCACAGGATGAACAGTAGACGAATTTTCTTTTAACCATCTTCAAAGGGAAAAACCATTTCTACATGACTCTAAAATACAGAATTTAATTTGGAATCTGGCTGAAACTATAGTTCTTCCTAGTTTACTCACCTGGTGAATAATTTATTTCGATTCTTGTTGGAATCAGTATGGGTAAAACACCTACTGACTTACTGGAAAAACTACAGGGCTGAAAAAAAAGCAGTCAAGAGAACTAATGTATTCTATGGTAACTTATCTGAAAAGTTTAAAAATTGAGATATGTGAAAAATAATAGAAATAAAAAATCAAAATTATATAATAATTTAACTTCTGATGCTTTACTTACCTGTGTGAGAGCTTAATATAGGAAAACAACTTCACCAACTTGGAATTTTTTTCTGTATGAAGTTGATAACCCACAATAATTGTTTGAATATGAAAAAGAGATTGGAACTAGCAATGACATTTTCCATTTCTTTAATGCAGTTTTTCCTTTTTCTTTGAAGTATTATATCCACATCCTGAACTGGATTAATTTAAAAATATTGGATAAAACTTCACAGAACCATGATTGAGGAGTGATATAAATCAGCGAATTTCATCCACATTCTTTAAACAAAGTGAAGAGGGAGTGTAAAAACTGGAAAGATGCCTGTGCATTTTCTCCCTTTCTAAATCATTCTGTTTCTCCTCACTGCATTCTTCCCACGTTAAACAAGAGTGTTATATTTCTGCAGACACAGGATATGACAAGAAACATTCTCAGTCCTTAAATAAGCCCTTTATGGAGTCACTAGTCCCACAGCATAATTCTACTCAAGTTGTAGGAGGTTTATTTATGGTGAATATATGATCTGTTGTGTGGGTTGTGGTTTTTTGTTTTTCTTTTTCTAGAGGTAAGATTCCTCTTATCTAAGCTTAATATTTGCACCCTCTGGCATATGAGCTCACTGCCCTTCAAAGCAATCCGTGGCATGACTTGTATCCTCTCTATGCCAGTGCGCTGAATATCAGATGAGTTGTGTTACACAAAATTCCACTTGCATCTCTTGGCTATTCAAGGAGCTCTAGGTGAAAAACTCAAATGTAGATTTACAATATAAACATCAAAATTACATGAATCCTACTTTAAGGTTCCATGGTTGTTATGTTTATAATCTTTTGAAATTGTAAGATGGCTCTGCATAATGTCTTATTGTTATAGAACAAATCCAAAAAATTCGTGTCAGCTTTTCAAAGCAGGCAAGAGCAAATCTGTAGTAAAAATGTTTGTTCTTTTTTGGTTTTTTTTTTTTTTAGATGTACAATTGAAAAAATAAAAGGCAAGCTTTTGGGTGTACAAGGCTGTCTTCACATCTCAGAGGCTTACTGTATCAGTTCTTCTAATAAAATATATTGCTTCTACCTTGATTTGTCTAAGCCATCATGTGTAAAAAACATTACTATTATTATTTTTCATGATATTTAAGTTTTTGTAGGATGAATAACACCACACATTTCTTTAAGCTAGTTTCGGTGTTCAAAATAAGTATAGGGTTTTTTATTAAAATATTGCTGTTTTGATTCATTTTGGCAGTTAGAATAAAGTCTGCTTCACATGTTACCCAGTGTTCCTTTTTTTCATTCGGTGCTTTCTTTGAAAGCGATGATTTTGGTTACAAGACAACTGGAAGCTTTCCTTTTATACTTCACAATTCTCAATTCAATGCAAACTAAACATAAAGAAAAATGAGTCCTTGCTGAAAACAAAGGTTTTGCTTGAGAGCTGCAGTAAACAGAATAAATGTTTTATTAGAAGTAGATGTGTTATGATGCTTATGCTTCAGTGTAGAGATGGCAAATATATTTTAAACTACAACTTCTGTTCAGTACTTGCACATATCTTGTAATAGGACATTTTAAATGTTGATATCAACTGTCTTTAGTGCTCAGGTGAGTAAAGAACCTGAGGAGAGATAAGATTTTTATTTTGTTGTGATATAGCTCTGCCAGCAAACCTTCTCTCTTCCAGACTCAACACAAGTCAGAAGTGTGACTTGCTCTGATCACCTCCTGCTTCTATCCCAGCTTTGAGCCGGGCACCAGAGCCCAAGCACCAGCTGCTTTACATCTTCCACTGGACCTGTCCTAACACACCAACCTCCCTGAAGCTGGCAGTTTGTGATTTCAGTGGCCAAAATCGGCCTCTCCCACTTTGCCCAGCCTGCCCTGTGAAGGCACAGACTAGAGATGCACTTTGGGTCTTGGTGGCACTTCTAAGATGTGCAGCAGCTGCAGCAGGAGGTACCTCTGAGGGGGCCACTCTGCCTCCCCAACTACAACACTTCTGTGCTTGTTCCTGCCCTCTTGCAAACCACCCATCTGCACATCCTACCCTGGGCAGAACTCAGAGAGCAGCAGTGGACAAGCCAAGGCTTGGGAGGAAAGGCAGCTCTAAAATAACCCCCTGAAGGGAGCAGGGACCCATGCAGACCCAAAGAGAGCCTGCCCACCCACCTGCCCACAGCCTCCAACTCTGAGCAGCCACTCCTCCATGAAGTAGCAGAGCATTACTGAAATCCCATTTTGATTTTTAAGGTGTTTTGTTCCTTCAAAACGATTCCATTACTTTTTCAAAATTTTTGAGCTAGCATTCAGAATTCAAAAAGTCACTCATGAATAACTTGGCAAAGGGCAAAAAATGCATTGTGATAAGCTAATTTAAATAGAAATAGGCTCATTCCTTTGTGTGGGTTGCATATGTGTTTTGGTTGTTTTTTATTTTTATGAGCAAATTCAGTTTTCTGAGGAGCTACTTCGACACCATCAGGCAAAAAAAAAATTAGGGCTAGGTGAAGTGATTGTCATTTTCATACAGCAGCAATCCAGACTTTTTGATCACATTTGAGGAGTGACAGTTTCTTAGGATGACTGGGAGGGCAGGGACAGAGATTAGGGAAGAAAAGACACTTGCAAAATGGGGATGATGAGATATTTTCTGGAAATTCTGTGATCTCAGCAGGAAAAGCATTTATTTTTTCTCTACTCTTGTGCATAAGTAAAAAGCTGTACATTTAATAGGAAATAGTGCTATGCAGCTACTGTTCTTACTAAGAGAGGCTCAAAAAACTGAAGAAAAAAACTTGAAAGATCTATTCTGGCTTCTGAAAAGTAAAGGACATTTCAAAACAGTTTTGCATGTGCTTCGTAACGCCTTATTCTAATATATTATAAATGCTAGTTGGCAGATTACATCTCATATTTTCAAAAGCTAAAGTCTGTACTGTTCTGCTCTAGGTGTCTTCTTGTCTATGTGGTTCAAAAAGCATTTTCGAGATCTGTCATAGTAGTTTTGATATGCACATGAAGCTGAGAGAACAATGATTATAAACTCCACTTAGAAAGATATAAAGGTAGATATGCCTGCTAAGGCATAAAGCATAAAGCACTGAAAGGCATAAGCACATAAAGGCATAAGCATAAAGCACTGAAAATGTCCTACTTTAGACTATCATATACGTAAATTGGAAGAAAATATTATAAATAAAAGTTCAGTGTCCTGTTATTATTTAATAGTTCCATGAGACATGATAATTTCATTTGCTTGTCAGTGTTACTTATTCTTTTATGATCTGTCTTTTGAAAGTAGCAGTTCTGAAAAATCATAGAATCAGAGAATCAGCTGGATTGGAAAGGACCTCTGAAATCATTAAGTCCAACCCTTCATCCACTACCACCACAGTTACTAGATCATGGCATTCAGTGCTACATCCAGTCTCATCTTAAACATCTCCAGGGATGGAGAATCCACCACTTCCCTGGGCAGGCCATTCCAATGCCTAACTACCATCTCTGTTAAGAATTTCTTCCTTATATCCAACCTAAAACTCCCCTGACAGAGCTTAAACCCGTGCCCTCTTGTCCTACTGCTGATTGCCTGGGAGAAGAGACCGACCCCCACCTGGCTACAACCTCCTCTCAGGTAGTTGTAGAGAGTGATGAGGTCACCCCTGAGCCTCCTCCTCTCCAGACTGAACAACCCCAGCTCCCTCTGGGAACTCTCCTCATAGGACTTGTGCTCAAGTCCCTTCATCAGCCTTCTCTGCTCTTCTCTGGACCTGCTCCAGCACCTCAATATCCTTCCTGAACTGAGGGGCCCAGAACTGGAATGTTATTTAAATGTTACTTAATTGAAAGATAAACCAAACCCAAACAATATAAATTATGGGGGATTTTGGGTCTTGCAGGCCAAATTAAAAGGCATTCGTGACTTGAAATTTTCTTTCCATTTTTGAATGTATGGCAAAATAACTTTTCCAAGAAAACATGCCAGCTGAGTTCCCTTATTAAACTGAGTGCTTCATAGTATCAAGGGGCAGAAAACTTGCATTAACTTAATTAAAAATACTACACTAAATCAATAGAAAAATTATGAATTTACTCTTGGGATTTTAAAAGGATTTTGTAAGCAGAAAGGAGAGGTTTTCTAAAAAGTAAATTGTTATGGAATAAATAACTACATGTGTAGAAGTTCCTATAGATCCTGCTCAGGTACATTATGGAGGAGTAAATAAAATGAGGAGACTAAGAAATGCAATTCTAATTAAAAAACTGAATTTGAGGTAGTCTTATTTCTTGTTTTGTTATGGAAGTAGGTAACATCTAGTTAAAATAACTGAAATACTGTTAAATTTTCAGGGTATGGATTGTTTTTTCAACGGGCACAGCAAAAGGATAGTTATTTTGTTAGAGACCTTTCAGCATTATCAGCATGTTAGGATAGAAAAAATGTTCTTTTCTGCAATTACAGCCGTTAAAAGAGAAGCTAGCCCAGTGCCAGGCTTGTGGTCTGTGCAGGATTTTGAGAAAAGAAAAGAATAATTTGCACTGCAGTGGTGGGCTGTTATTAAAAGATTTGAAGAGGTTGCAAAGTATACTCATCTGCAAGTAAGAGATATTTGATGATTTTTTTACTTATGCAAATAAAAAGCATAGTCACATGACTATTAAAATAATTTTTACCTGTCGTACTTTTAATTATAAATATTTTAATGTTTTAATTAAACATTTGATTAGGCATTCAAACCCGTTCACTAAATTTGAATGGACCTTGCTGATTACCAGTCAATAGAAAACATTTCCATTTAAAGAAATTCCTCCTCTTTTATTCTCAAAAATCTTAAACTAGAGGAGAGGAGAGGGACAAGCATTACACAAGCTGCTTGTGTGTTTGTTTGTTTTTTGGGGAGAAAAAACAAACATAGTTTTAATAGTGTTCAGCTGTATTTGACCTTTACCAAATTTTTGACTACTGTGTCTTTGAAGAAATATGTGGAACTTTCTGCCCTGGAAAGAAAGTACACTTTTAACAGGAGAAAGATAATTTAAAAACTCTTGCTATATTATTAGAAACCTCTTCTATGAGATAAGAAGCAGATTTTTAATGTCCATATTAATACACCAACTCTTTTTCATGAATAGGATGACAGTATTGCTGGGGGCAGGGGAGGAGTTGCTGTGAATTCAAACCAGGACAGTAGAATAACTGTGGACAGAGTTTTTTAGACAAATGTATCTTTCTTTCTACTGTGCAGTGGGAGCTTGGGAAGACACAGCCTTAAAGATTTGGTGGGTATGGGAGAAAATGAATATGCAAATATGGAAGAAGTAAGGGACTTCCATGAGTAGAGATGGGAAAAATACACATAGAGAAGACAGTGATTTTTTTTTTTTTTTTTCTACAGGAGCCCCAATGTAAATGCATTTATCATTTTCCCTCGTTTAGGAATGTGTACCATTTTTCATAGAACAGTACTGACACTGAAGACTGGTGAAGTAGTTCAGAAGTCATGAATATATTTTAGTGAATACAGTTATATCTGTCATCATGAATGGCTGCTGTAATCACAGTTTCTAAAACCCATTGCTGGCTTCAACAGTCCATGGCACAATGGAGCTCTTCAGAACTACACCAGTTGTTGACATTCCATTAAAGAAAACACTATAGGTGTAATGAATATGCTTAGACTTCTTTTTACTCTGTAGGACTGATTGATAAAAAGAAATAGGAGAGGGAGAGAAAAACAAGAGGACAAACAACTGTGAAAAGTAATTAAAGATATGAATGCTTGGGAAGGGTAAAATACTGCTATAGCTAGACTATTTGGCATTCTTTAAACTATTAAATGGATTTTTTAAAAGATTGTATATTGTTATATCATTAGGATTATCAGAGCTATCATACTGAATTTTTGTTAAAAAATAAGGTTATGTAAGGCTTTTAATTTATCATTTATGTACCAGCAGGCTCTATAAGAACCATTTTAGAAGATTTGCTCAGCTGAAATTATGAGTAGTTAGATTCTAGAAGTTCAGTGGTAGTGGATATTTAGTTAATTTTTTTATATAAATTTCAATATTCCACTGGAGAAGAGTGTACCTTTACCTGAATCTCACTGAAATGATGCTGTCCTGTAAGTTTACTGCCCAAGGTTTGTATAGATTAATGCAGTGAAAACATAAGCCAAAAGCAGACCTAGACATCATTTACTTATTTAAGAAATAATGATTTCCCTCTCACCCCCAAGGGGTAGTTTTCACAATCATTTTAGAATTTATATTAAATCTATTGAAGAGTTTTGCCTTTACCTGTCAGCTTTGCCTTTACCTGTCATCATGAAATATTTCAATTGCAGTATGCAGCCTTTTCCTGTTTAAAAAGCTTTGTAATTGTTGTCTTCATTCTACGGAACATAACGAGTGAGAGGCTCCAAATTGCCTTTGAAGCTATTACTATGTAATCTACTGCATGATTTGGGTTTACTTGCTTAGTTGCTTTTAATCTAAAAATGGCATTATAGCAAAACAAACAGCACTGTCAAATACATGAACCCATTTTTCTCCCCCCCCCAAGGTTATGTTGGTTACCTATACAGGTATTTGAGAAATATATCTGCATCTTATGCACAATTGTTAAATAATATCAAAGCATAAATGCATGAAGAATATTAGAATAGGTTTTTAAAAGACTGAATTAATATTTAATATGCCTTTGTTATACAAATGATCTGTCACAGCCAGTAAGATCTCCTTCCCCTGCTGCACTGAAAAAAGTTCAACAGCTTGGAAATATTAAGGTAAATATTAAGGTAAAATTAAGGTGGGATTTTTGTGTCCACATAATAAGTTGTTTTAAAATAACCTTGATTGTCCTTTGGAACTTGATCCACATCTGGTACTCTGCCAAGCATTGTTATATGGGTTAGATTGCAAGCTACAAATAGTTAAATTGTAAGTCTGAAGGAGCTCAGCAACTAAACAAGCACTTAGAATTCTTCTAATCTTTTTTTCATGTATCATCTATAAGAAAACAAATGCTTACGTTATAAATCAGGCTTTTAAGAATTGCTTGCCAATCCCTTGTTTTCTTTCTAGGAGATTTATTTCTGCCCAATACAATAGAAAAAAAATTAGCTAAAATTATTTAGAACCTTTTTTTTTTTCAGAGTCATGAGTCTTAACAGCCTGTGAAATATGAATGCAGAAGTAAATGAAAATAATATAAGTGAGAACTTAAAATGTGTGGAAGTGAAGAAATTGGGAGGTCACATGTTAGAAAAGGCAGATACTGCAGCAAATGAGGCTCAGAAATCTTACTAATGCTAGTCGCAATTAACTATTAGGATACGCTGGCTGAGAGGTCAAAATGTTCACAAAGTCTTTTTTCCAAGTGACATAATTTTGTTACTTGCATAGTGGTTCCATCAAATGATGACTTTTGTGACACTGCTAGAGTCAGTGAAGTGTCACCCCCGTCTGGCAGTTGGTCTTGAAAAACAGTCTTACCAACCCAACAAATGAAGAACTCATTCCAAACAGCATCAGTAATACTGCATTGCAAGAACAGGAATAGGCAGGAGCTTATTAGATGTGTTCAGACAGCTCCAGGTTTGGAGATGTTTAAAAAAAAAGGTAAACCTTTAGTTTCACTACAGATGAATTCAAAGACTCAGAACTTAAAATGTCTCCTAATCTCTCAGTCATCTGTACTACATTCATAAGAAACGGGAAAAAATGACACTAAGTTTATACCTGTTTATAAATTATCAGGCCTATCTCATTATGATTCCTGTCTGACAGTGCTTCCATCACACAAAATACCATTATAGTCAGCCATAATTGGCACTCTTATTGGTAATCTCAGAGCAGATGAGACTTGAATAGTTTTGAAGGCTCTGCTATCAGCCTCATTGCTAGGCTGAGTCCCAAAAGAACATTAGAGGAGATGAGAACAGGAGGGATGAAGAAACCTCTGCTCTGGTTTGTAGATTAATCAAAGATTCTTGTTCATGATAACATGATTGTTTGCTACTCAAGATAAAAAACTTCATTTGAAATTAAATACTCTCTAAATGTTTTTCAGTAGTTCACCTGTGGCTGATACAGAAATGGAAAAAATAACTCTTGAATCACAAATAAACCTGTTTAGTAAGGTGTTGCCTAGATTCAAATTTTGTTTGGTTGTGGTGGTTTTTTTTTCTTTTTTTTTTTTCATACAGGTGGTAAGAAAATTGGATTACCTGTGTTAAAATTTAATTTAAATGTATTGATCCCTATTAAGGAGATACCCAAAATACTCCTACAAGGTGGTCTGCCTGGGGATCAGCCAGGCTTAGGTTAAACTGCAGACATTTATGTTGAAGGACTGTGCTGTATTCTGATTAGTTTAGGCAGTGTGTCAGCTTTAGTATTTGTTTAATGGTGTTTTTAACAGTTGGACTTAAGGGTCTTTTAACAGATGCACTTAAGGGTCTTTTCCAACATAAATGATTCAGCGATACTATGATTCTATGAAAATAGCTGTGGCATTCTTTTAAGTCACTACAAGAGCCCTTCAGCCCAGCTGTATTTTGCAGCCACACAGTTCAGCAGCTGACAGTAGATATTAGTCTGTGCACTAACTCTTGACAATAGCTGGAAGAGGAGTCTTTGTTATTTACGTTTGAAAGTCACCATTGCTGTATTAGATCCGAGAGCTCACTTGGTATTCACTGAAGGTGCAACTTCAAAAAAAGATATTTTCCAGGTTTAAAATTAATTTGGTGACAGTTATTATGAAACCAGTGTGGTATATATATTTTAAAGGTATTAAAGTCATTAAAGTGTAAGTCCTTTTAATTAAATTTTAGGTAATTGTTTTGAAATAGCAATTTATAGTGTAAAAATCAGTATTAGCACTCTGAAAGGCATTGTGACTTCAAAATGAACTAAGAGACTCCCACCAACTAATAGGATAACTATTAGTGACAGTATGTTCTGGCTATCCCAAAATGTGAAGGGAAAGCAGAGCAGTTTCACTCTGCTGTCAGTGTTCTGCCCAAATTAAAAGCCATTACCTTTAAGTGCATGGCTGTATTGCACTTCTGCAGCTCCTATCTCATCAGCACTGCTGCACAACTAAGCACTAAACTTTCCTCTGAGAGCCAAGACAGACACTGGAATTTTCCATAAAGGTCAACTGAAATTTCCCCTTGCTGCTCTCAGTCTCGCTCCCCGCTGGATCTCAGGCTGCCCACAGCCCTACTCCTCGGAGCTGAGCTGTGCAAAATGCTTTCCAGCAGCACCCACTTGGTAACTGTTTTTCTGTCTAAAGATGCCAGTGCTTCTAAAGTGGGCAACATGTCAAACTTACAGTGAAAACTGCACAATACCCAGTTGCCTGTGACTATCAAACCTCCAGGAGTGGTGTTGGCAGGTAAGAGCCACTCATTTCTAGTAATCTAGATTTTTCTAGTCAGCTGCAGGCTGTTAAGAAGACAGATTGGATGTGGCAGTGCTAGGACTCATCATTAACTTTGTACTCTGTAAAACGCAGAAAATTTTCACCAATGCATTTTCCAATCACTTTATTACAAATACAGTTGTGCAACACTTTGTGTGCTTGTCTTTCCAGTCACAAATTCTTCTGATCAGATTCTGAGGGACAGAAAAGTATCCAGATATTGACTTCAGATTCTGTAAGTCCAGCTAAGTTCATAATTTTATTATGTGCCATAGCATTTGGACATCAAAGTAATGCATCATTTGCCCTGAATAATTTATAGAAAGACTTTTTTTTTTTAAGTTAAACTAGCTATTTAAAAAATAAAGTGTTTTGAATTAACACTCCTCTGTGTTTCAGAATAGAAAGACATACAAAAGGAAACCCATGAAATATGTAGAACTACATGATAGATAGTTGCAACTTTATTTACCCAGTGCAAATTGCCTGGATAATAGCACAGGCTACTGTTCCTTCTTGGATCATCATCCTTAATGGAAAATTTTCATTAGCCCTTCGCTGACCCTCAGACCATTTTAGGAACTATATTCCCTTTCTCTTATGTGGCAGTGAAAAGGTGGGTCAAATGGGACTGTTATTCTGCTTCCCCAGGAGGTCAAGGCTTAATGTTAAAAGATACCTCTCTCTGACATTAGTGCTGCTTTTGGCAAGCAAAAGATCATTCTGGAACCAGCAGTAAGTTGTTTTCAAACTCTGAATTTCCTTCAGGTAAACCTTTCAGCTCTGACTCTTGCTTATTAAGGAACTAGATACCTTATGAAGTGAAAAATAGGCACAAGATTCCTAGAGCCATAACACAGGTACACACACAGATACAAGGAAGCAAGAATATAATATGTTGTTCAGACCTGAAACGTAATTCCCATGAACCCAATTTTCCCCCTAATTGTGACCTAAATTGAAAAGACTACAGCTTTGTTTGTCATCTCATGGTACACTGGGCTCTTAGCAACCATTTTTAGTTGCCAATAGTTCTCACATTTAACATACTAACTGTAAATACCCAGTTGGTTCCAGTGATTCCCTTCACTACAGCACTGCTGATTTGTTTAGAATGACCTATCAGCAAAATAAAAATTAAGAAAGTAAAATTGTTTCAATGTATCCTCTTATGATTTCAGTTAAATAACTTTCATGGAATCAGGTTAGAACTGGGTTCACCTGAAGGAGCAGAATATGATCAAAGTGGAGTAGCACTATCCATTGCATTGAAAAAAGGAGTGATCTTTTTAACTAAGTAAATAAACAAGCTTTTTAAAACATGGGAGGAACTGATTAATTTAAAAAAAATCACTTTGGAAAAAGTCTGTGCGGCATAATAACCTTAGAAGGACAGTCTTATTCTTTCAAAACAGTCCATCTTCTATCCATCCACAAGTTTTCAGTTCCTTGACAAAAAAAAAATTAAAAAGCAAAAAAACAGAGTGACAGAGGGAAAAAAACATGGGATGGGGGTAAATACATTTTCTTCAACACTTCTTATCTGTTCCTTAAAGGAAGAATATTTCTATTTCTGGTCCTCATGCAAACATTTTAATAAATGTCATTAACTGTGCAAATACAAACCAGAATCAACTGCTTGAAGGCAGAAGGAATGTTTCCTCTGCATTTGATATTTAAAATAGGTCTCAGATTGGCAGAAGGCTTTTCTAATATGATAGGCTTCAGCTGATTAGAGTTATAAGCTATTGCTGAAATTTTTATTTCTATAAATTATAATTATCACTGAAATTCCAAGGAAGTTTTTTTGGAGTTTTGTTCATTTTTTTATTATTGTTATTATTTGGTTTTGGGTTTGAGTTTTTGATTTGGTTGGGATTTTTTAATAAATCACTTTGAACTAATGCTTTTATTAGAAAATTATGCAGTACATTTTCAGTCTCTCTTCTGATTGCTTTCTTTGAGATATAGATGTTAAAGTAATAATGATAGAGGCCAATAGAGGGGAAAAAAGGAACATGAATTTGTGTATTAGCTGTATTCTCAAAGAAGAGAAATTTCTACTGACAAATATAGGATGGCATTAAAGGTCCCTCGGACAGCGGCTTCCTCCCTGTGAATATTTTACAGGACCTGAAAAATGTTGATTCTTTCTTCAGAGTGAGAGATGGAGGTCAGTAGGGTGTTTTGCCTCCAAAAAGAATTGAAAGATACAACCTCTCAGATGAAGGTGTATTAGTAGCATGTATATTAGTAGGGCCATGGTTTGGCAAGTCAGACTTCACTGATGTGACTGGTTCCCCCATTATAAACACTGAAATTACTGCCTTGTATGTGTCAGAAATAATTTTTAAAGTGTAGTGAACTCTAGCCCTATTTGTGATTGTTTTTTATAAGCTTTAGCCATAAGAAGAGGCAAAGAATTCTCATAAATTGCTTGTTTATATTGATATCCATGCTACAATTACCTGCTTCCTCATGAGGCATTTCTGTCCATGAACTTAGAAAGGGAATATTATTTGTGCAAAGAGTCTTTAGAGATTTTTATTGATGTGAGACTGTTTTATTTTTTAGTTGGCACTGGAACTGACTTATATTTGCATCTATCATTTACTTTAAGCAGAGCTTGATCCTCTCTGGGGAAAGGCATCTAAGATCCAACTGACTAGAAGTCCCTGCTATCACAAAGTCTGCTGCCAATAGCTGACATCAATTTGAGCTCTTACTGATTTTCAGGTTTTGAGTAACTTTTAATGGTGCATAATTGTATTTATTACATGCATTGTATAGTCATCTTTTTTACCTTCCTTATTTTCCCTGCTTTAATCCACTTTTTTTTTTTTTTTTTTTTTTTTTGGTTAAAGCATAGCCAAAGTGTATATTTAGATTTATTGCCATGAACATATGTGTTCTTCTTTTGAAATGATAGGAGTGTATAAAGTAGTGAAGGAAGAAATACAATGAAATTAGCCTGACTTTTTCTTTTAAATAAGAAACTTATAGGATAAAAATGGATATATTTTAATACTGAATATTTTTATTAAATTAGTAGTTACCAGACAAGTAGGTATGACATGACTTACAGACCCAGTATATTCTTTTACAAACCCAAATATATAACTATAGTTATTGCTAAGATACTAATTTATAGTAATGCCAAGAAGTCCTTTATTGAAAAATTTGTTTTATTTCTATAGTTTTCCTGGCTTATTCATAACTATAATAGTGTTTCAGGAAATATAACTTTTTTTTTTTAATTTTTTATGTACAACTTTATCAATTTCCAATTAGGCAGATATTCTGATTGCTGCATTTTTAGCATGGTTAAGAGTGTTAAAGCAACTCTGAACAGTTCGAATTAAAAAAAAAAAAAAAAAAAAAAGCTACCTATGTTGCAGTAGTAACCAAATAAGGATTGATTTCATATTAAAACTGGTAATGTTGACCAGGGGCACTGTTTGTAGCGCTACAAATAAGTAGCCTATTTAAGTAGTATTGGATTAAATGTATGTAAAACAAGATGATTAATCAGCTTTCCTTCATGTTCTCTCTTAACCTCCTCTCTGAATACCCAAATTATTTAAAAAAATGGAATTATAACACTAATTTCCCAATAGATAACAAACATAGTGAACAAAACATAGATTTGTAGTCTAAGACATGAATTTTTCATTGAAGTAATAAGCGAGTGGTTACTGTGTGTGTTTATATTTTCTCTTAGACTAATGAAGTAGCTACTGAATTCTGCATCGAAGGCAAATGGTGAGAAATTTAAATAGGACACACATTCATACAGAATGTGTTTATTATTGGTTGCATATATCGTTTAATATTTAAAAGGCCTTTTATCATGTACTGTAACTCATGGAAATAAGCTTTCTTCTAATTTTTAGTCTTGGGAAATGGTTTTCAGTCAGAGGATTCTGGGATTTAATTACAAAACTTTTCAGAAGCTCTTCTTAAAGATACTAATTCTGCTCTGAATTAGCTCATATGTCCACATTTGGCCTATAGTAGTTGCATAAGGAGAAATGAAAGAACAAATGTCATGACCAAAACATTTTGCTGAGAATACCTTCCAGCTTGCTCTTACTTGGAGTTCAGGGAATTTTTCCACAGCCAACTGTACCTAATAGTCCTTTTCCAATCTCTATTTCACTTATTTTCCCAATCCCATGTACCCTGTAAGCCTCCACAATATCCTGCAGGAAGGAATTGCACTATTTTCATCAAGCATTGTGTGAAAAAGGGTGTTTTTGCTTGGCTTGAAACTTTGCTCTATTAGTAGTTATTGATTGTTTCTATTCTAAGTTACATTGCTCAAAAAACCAAGAACAAAGCTGATTTTACAGTTATAGCGTAGAGGCTTCAAAGGAATGAGGCTGTGTTGCTATAGAATATTCTGGTTCTCAAATCTAGAAGTATATGATTTCAAATCCTACAACTAAATAGTAGTACCAAGCATGCTTAAGCAAATGAAAATACTTTCTAATTCTCTGAGTAACAAACTAACTCTAGAAAAGTGTGCACCCTGAATTTTTAAATTAGCTCACAAAGAAGGTGAAGGCAGACTATGTCTGCTTTGCATTTCTTCAAACTGTCAGCATTTATTCCCAGCTTTACTTAAAATGATCATTATTTTTACAGCCCCGGAAGGTAAAGCCTACAGATAAAAAAGTGATCAGTTTAAAATACTGGTAGTATAAGGCAGTCACCTATATATACTCCCAAAGTCTGAAGCTATTTTGAAGACCCTCAGAAGAAATAAAAAACAGACAAGCACACATATAATGTGTATGATGGCAGTCAGTGTGCAGCTTTGTCCCACCTGTTTATAGCCTTTAGGCTAGAAAAGCACTCGTGATTTAGTCTGAGCTGGCCATCTAGGCTGTTGTCATAATCAGTGATGGATGCACAGGCAGGTCTGTTTCTCTCTTAATTCGGTCAGGGCACTCCGTGTACACTTCACATGGCTGCTGTTAGTGAGATTATATCCATTCAGGGACAGCAGGAAATACCAGTCATTTAGAACTGATAGCAACTCAACTCTTTTTAAAAGATAGAGACCAGACTCATGGCTGATGTACTCAGGTGCTCTTGGCTTTCTGCTGCTGGTTTTCATTCTGACACTTACCTTACTTGCACCTCCGTTTAACTTTGAAAAAGGGATACACTTGTACTTTGCTTCTCCTGCTTCTCAGACAATGTATCTCTTTAGATTGCCCTTTATGTTTTTACTGTCTTGAGGTGTGGTGCAAGTTCTGCAACATATATACGAAATGACAGTGTTCCCTATCAGATACTCTGGATTTAAGATACATCACCTTTCTCAAAAATCACCAGTATTTCATCCAACCTTTCTTCCTTGTTGCTCCCAATACAGAAATGGGTAGGATGGCAAACTAATAGCAAATTATTCAGATATCTGAATATCCAAATCCACAAAATAATCTAAGCTTCCAGTGCTGCTCACATTAAAGAATTTCACATTAGTCATCATCAAATAAAGAAAAATTAAGTAAATTTTTTTGAATTCAGTAAAAATGACCAATGTATAGTTGTCACCAAACAAGACAAAGAGGTTCAGCATGTGGCAAAACTGGAACAAATTTTTCTATTTTATCCAGTTCTTCCACTCTACCTTTACTCTCAATTTTTGTATCTATACTAGCATAAAATCATCATAATACCACCCTGGAGAGATGTAAGCCATGTAGTGGTGCCATGGCACATAGGAATTAAAGCTTTATCAAATAAATACAAAGATCTTGTCATATAAGATGACTACTCAGAAAGAATATGTTAGGCTGGGATTTGAAACTGATCAACAATTTACAACGTCGCTGTTGTACAACACATTTAGTATGAGACACATGCTAATATTCCCATCTGGTAATATGTATCTTAACATCATTAAACACTCAATGAATAGAGTCAGGCTTATAGCTGAAAATTAAAAAATGATGCCTACAAAATATGCTACTTGATGCAACTAATATTGGAGAATTTCTGTAATCTGTTCCAAGTAAAAGTAGAGACAATAAGAAGAATTTCAAGGATTAGAACTGTTACATATTTTACTTCTTGCACTCCTAATAAATTTCTCATATTAGTTTTGCTGCTTAATTAATATGGCATGAAGAATAAAAATTGCAGTTGAGACCACAGCATTAATATTTTCTCTCCAGTTCTCACGGATCATACTGTAATGCCATATCTCGCAGTGTTTTCTGGCTACAAAATTGTAAACAGGACCAAAACATGCAGACTTGTTGGAAGCTCAGTAGGTTTAAAAATCGAAGGTGGTTTTAAGAATGGTGCTCAAATTCATCTCCGTCTTCACCATTTTTCTTTGCTGTGGTTAGTTGCATGGGATGGAATATTTGATCCATAAAAAAGGTGATAGAGAAGTGGCTTTGAAGATTTGCTGTGAGTAGAAAATCATATGATTTCCTTGTGAACCCTTCCATTTATCTTTGTCACTCTTAAAAGTGTTTACATAGAAATGAAATAAATCAAATTAATCAAATTAAATTAAATTAAATACATTCCCATTGTATGTCAAAGGGGTTCACATAGCTTTATATCTACTGTGTTTTCCAAAATACTCTCTGCTAGATCAATCCTGAAACAGAAAGAAAAGCTTCACATAGTTGATTCAATTAACATCTAATTTCTTACATACCTTTACAGTAATTATTATAGGGTTTATAGTAGTTAATTCTGGCAATGTTTTTTTGGGTAAACGTGATGAAAGAGACATGACTATAATAATGTTCTTACATACTTTGTAATACATCAGTACTATTACTTGAAAGATTTCTATTCCTTTACCTTTCTCATTCTCTTCAAATCCTTTTCTCTTTCTGGAAACACTGAAACTTCTGAGATTAAACACAAATCAAATAATGGGTCTTAGATGAGAAAATGATGTAGGTACTTATATTATTTTGTGATTTTATGTATTAGCTAGTAAATACAAGCTCTAAACACATTAATAAACCTTCAGGTATCATATAATCAATAATTTTTTACAGTGACAAACCTATTCACTGTTCATTAAAAATATTCTTCTACCTCAGCAACAAACTGGAGAAAACCTCATAAAACTATCACAACTCAATATATCTTGAGATTAAATATCCCTTAAGCCTTTTCTTTTATAAATATATTTTTTTTTACAGGCAAAAAATGAATTAGAGAGGTTTGAATAGCTTGTTACATATATAGGAGCATATACAAAATCAGCAGTACCAAAAGTACCTTTTTTATTTAGAAACAAACTGAAAGGAAGTTACAAAAATAAGAGAGATTCACAGTAAAATGAGTAATTCTGGATACCAAAAATAGAAACTAATTTAAAGAACTTAGTTACATTCAAACTTAGTTACATTTATTTAGAATACTCCTTAGTAAGTATTGCGGTGTTTTTACTGGAAGTGAGAAGGATTTTCAGGACCAGTATTTTAGGTGTGTTGTTGCTATTTTCAAACCATAGTATTAAGTATGTGACAGAGCAGCCTTACTTCTCTTCTTAAAAAATTAAATAAATTAAAAAAAAAAGACCAGGAAAGGCAACAGAGAGACTCTTCTCAGTACTGCCCAGAGACAGATGAGAAGCAATGGACACAAACTGAAAGACAGGAAATTCTACTTAAACAATAAAAACCCATTAAATTGTTCACTATGAGGGTGTTCACACACCAGAACAGGTTGCTCAGAGCTGTTGTGGAGTCTCCACCATTGGAGATGTTCAAAAATCAATTGGACAAGGCCTTGAGCAACCTACTGTCATAGACCCTCTGTGCAGAGGCTTGGACCAGACAATCTCAAGACATGCCTGTCAGTCCATGTATCTTTGAAAATATAATAATGAACAAAAAAAAAAAAGAAAAAAAAAAAGTAAAATGAATAGATGTGGATAAGAAGTGTGAATCCAAGAATCCTGCTAAGCCAAGCTTCTTGCCTCATCCCTTTCATTTATTTCCTGGGAGGCTGCTGAGGTGAGGTGCAAGCAAATGTAAAAGGAGAGAGAAAAGCATGAGAGTTCTCAGTTTAGCTTATTTCTGAACATTTAGTGTTCCTTTTTGACTTGGTGAGTTCTTTCCAGGTGCTGGGTAGCCATACACAGGACAAATAAGATGTCAATGTCATAACAGAAACTAAATGTCTGACAGTTGGATTCAAAAAATGTCAGGTTAAATTTGATTGCCAATATAATAGCTTCCTGAATTTTAGTGATGCCAGTTGAACAAAGTTATGTCAGTGGTGGCTTTTTGAAGCTTCATTGAAATTATCAATCGTCTAAATGTCTTTTGACTGAAGCACCTTTAATTGTGATAATTATTTAGTCAGCTGATGCACAGAGAGGTACTATATGCTTGAAAAAAGTACAGAGATGAGGTTTTATTATTGCCTGACAGATGCTGAAGAGCTCTTTTTGCTCCACCATTCTTGTGACAGGCTTCAGTAGCCAGGCTGAGCTCATGAGTAAGCGGCTGCTTGTGTAAAAGCCAATATTCAGCACAGTCACCCTTGGAAGTTGCTTTTTGGAACCAGCTTCCAGACAAACTGAGTTGCTGGTCTGGACCCATGTTCTGGACAATTCCAGCAAGGGTGATTGCTGTTTGCCAAACATAATTCTCCCCTTTTAATGGGCTGCAATATTCACTTCTGGTTTTGTGCAATTCTGTGAAACATTGTTAGTTGCTTCATTTTATTCCAGAGAATTCTGTATTACAATAGAAAATGAAATTATTCTTCCCTCTCTTCCTCCCTTTCCCTTCTCTCTCTCTGGATGTACATGTGTGCATATTTATTAACTCAACTGGATACTCCTATTAAAAGTTATTTTAAAATAAAAAAATTATATAGCTTATCAATTGTTTATGATACATAGTCTAATAATTGTTAGATTCCTCACTTTCCTAAGTATTTCAAAATAACAGCAAGTAGAATTGCTAATAGCTCAGCTCCCCAACAGTGGAAAGCATGTCATGTTTCCCTTACACTCAGTGATATGAGAAGTGCACCATAGCTGTGTCACAGTTACAGCAGCTTTTGTTGAAAATGCAAATAGTGTGTTGTGTCACCTCTCCATCTCACTGCCCACTTCAAAGTCGTTTAAGTCTCTACTGATGAAACTGATATTTAAAGGGCAAAACCTTAGTAATACTGTAGTAATTTAATTTACTTTTTAATACAAGATAAAACTAAATCAAAATAGCAGGGAGAAAAAACTGATCTCCACTGATTTTCAGGGGTAAATGTAGGAGAGGCTGGTGGGGATAAGTAATTTATCATTTTAAATGAGATTGAAGATCTATACCTCCAACAAAGATGAACATACCGAAAATCTACTGCATAGCTCGAGCCTGCAGGTGTGTTCTGAAATTCACCCCTGTGCTTCCTCACAAAGATATAATTCACTCATGGAAAACACATGTTTTGGCTTGAGCTTGTGCATAAGTGGTCGCAATAGAGCACCTAAAGTAACAATACTGATTTTTTTGGGGAAAAAATTACATTATTTGTCACAATTCACAGTGTTGTTTGGAGGGGGTTTTTATTCCTCTGAAATAACACTGACGTTGAGAACCTCATTTAGTTTGCTTTGTTATTGTTTACCATGACTCAGATCCCCAAAGATATTGAGATGCAGTACTTTCAATTCAATCTATATTTACTGAGTCTATTGCTTAGACTGAATTTAATATTAAATGCCTATTGCATTTGAAAATATGAGCCTAAATGCTTATGTGAGAAATAAAACTTATAAACCATTATTTTGTTTTAAAAGAAGTGACATCTTTTCCAATAATTTGATATGTGTTTGATAATAACCAAAAGTAGGAACAACTCATTTTCTTGTCTCTTGGTAATTTAGTCTCACTTATGATTTTGGTTATAGACATACAGCTAAGGACATCAGAACACTTTAATTCTTCATGAACTCACTCAGACGTTTGCAGATCTTCTGTGTTTTGTAAGCAACTTTAATCTGAGTGAAAATATAGGAATAGATGCATCACTTTTCACATTTCTGAAGGTTAAATTTAGATTTTTAGCATCACTCTATTTCAGCAATAGTTATAAATGTTCCTCACTTTCTTATGCAGCATAAGTATGCAAGAGAGCTGAACGCTATCACATTTATGGTGCTAAAAAGAAACTGCCTGGAGCACATTTTGCAATATCAACTAAGCTGAAGGGATTACTTGATTTGAAGAGAGATGCTAAAGTTTGTCATGTCCTAGTCATGTCAATGAGAAATAACTTTTAGAGCTGAACTTCAAAGGTGATAAAATATATACATGTTGCCATGCAATTTTAGATGTCTCTAAGTGCTGTCCACGATAACCACGTAGAAACAGCTAAAATTTTTTAACTTCAAATTGCAGTGAGTTTTTTATGCCAAAAATTGTCTTAAATTTTGATTTCTGCACAAGTAGGACAATTATTGTTGTTCTATTTTCTGCCAATAAAGACTCACTTGAAAGTGATATTTTATTGTTCTGTATCATTACCCTTCTTGTGGCATGTAATGCAAGTGATACCATCTTAAGTTGCACAAGGCTGAGTATAACATTAATAAGCTAATGACCTTTATGTATGTTACTGATGACATTTGGTGTCAGATTTTTTCCACTTATCTTGGTTAATGGGTAACTCAGATACATCATGGAGGAAAATGTCATGCTTTGAATATAATTTGAAGGTTCAATGTCTGAATGGCTCTATTTCTCTCTGTCACTGGAATTTATCAAATTTCTGAGTACATGAGTTCTCATGACAAGTATTCAAAAAGCTCATTGACACTCAAATACAGCTCATACATATTAGAAACTCCTCATCCTACAGTTCAGCATCTATATATGAATTAGCATATGGAGATATGAGTAATTGTTTTAATGAAAATTCCACCTCTGAACCACTTTCCTCTGAGTTCATCGTAAATATAATTAGGTCTGCCATAGTCTGCTCCCTGTGAGACTGCAGATAAGGCACAGAAAAAATATTTCTTTGCTATAATCCTTCTGCTTAAGGATGATAGGGAGTCACTGATGAATTTAGTGCCATTCATGTTCTCTGAACTAGAACTCTTTAAATAATAAAATATCATATAATGTCTTTTTTAAGAAGAGCTTGTTTTATAAACAAAGAGGGGATAAATCTTTAAAACAAATGCATTAAGGGGCATCCACTATAATAGACGGAGAGTTATATACCATATTTTTCAGTCCCACACAAACAAGAATGTGGTCATGAACTTCATTTGACCTTTCTGTAGTAATGACTAAAGGAACATGTTTTCCCTCTCTGTATGCCAGTGTGGCACTTATATTGGTGGTTTGTAAAATGCGTTACTGTGACAGTAATCATTAAGAAAACCTTTGTCTTTGTGTGAGCAGTTACTGAAAGAATATAACTTTGGAACTAATTCAGGGTTATATTATATAAATATATATATTTTTATATATATATGAGGGATATAGATCAGAAATAGTGTGATCGTCTCCCTATACTCAACACTGGTGAGGCTGCACCTCAAATCCTGTGTTCAGTTTTGGGCCCCTGCTTACAGAAAAGACATTGAGGGGCTGGAGTGTGTCCAGAGGAGGGCAACAGAGCTTGGTGAAGGGTCTGGAGCCCCAGTGCTAGGAGGATCAGCTGAGGGAGCTGGAGTTATTTAATCTGGAGGAAATGGGGCTCAGGGCAGGCCTTTTTACAAGGTCTGTCAACAATTACCTGAAAGGAGGTTGTAAATTGTATTGAGATGGGGAACAAGAGATAGGACAAGAGGAAATGGTGTTAAGTTGCACCAGGGGAAGTTTAAATTGGATATTAGAAAAAAATTCTTCATGGAAAGCGCATCATGCACTGTAGCAGGCTCCCCAGAGAAGTGGTGGAATCCCCATCCCTGGAGGTGTTTAAAAGACCTGTAGATGTGGCACGCAGGGATGTGGTTTAATGGTGAATATGACAGTGCTGAGTTAATGGTTGGACTTGATGTTCTTAGTAGTCTTATCCAACCTTAACAATTCTGTGGTTCAATGAAAAGCTAAAAAGAGAGGTAAAAAAAAAAAAAAAAAAACTATCCCTCTTCCATGAATAATTTTTAAGACTTCCAGAAGTCTATATTATAGGCAGTCTGAAAGGATGGTTGATCCAAATGCCTCTCATTCAGACTGTCTGCACTGTATTATTTTTAATAAAAATTATTTTGCTTTGAGTTTTTAAAGTATCTGTGAATAGCTGTATAATAGAAATACTTAGAATTTAGCTGTTGGGTTTAGGAATGGTCCCTGGATCCTTAGGTCTGGCTTATGTAACCAAATGTCTGGTAATTCTATGGCGTGATGACCATTTATCAATTTCCTAATCTTTTTATCAAAAGACTTGCTGAAAATCAATGCATTTTCACAAAGCTTTTAGCATATATCTTTGTGATCCCTCATCACAAAAGGCCATGCAAGGATCACTATGCTTTTATCTGTTTCAAAAAAGTAATTCCAAAAGCCAAATTGCTGTCTTCAAGAAGTCAGAGTGGGGTATATGATCTGTCACACTTAGGTCATGAGTTTAAATTCACCCAAGTCAATTGCATCTGAAGATCATTATTATCCGATATCTCACTGAGATGGGAAATTTGTACTCTGGTGGTTTTGGTAAATAAATAAAGATTTCATTACTGTTATTCCACACTTATCATCTTCTATGAAGTTACCACATCCATGTCAGAACCTACAACTCCTTTAATTTTACAGTTCATGCAATCTGTCTTCATGACCCTTGAGTTCCAGACATCTCTGAATAATGTATGGTTTTCCTCTCTAGACCTCAAACTGAGTTAAACGCCCCTACAGTGCTTTTGATCAATTAGGGGCTAGCACAGTCAATGTCACAATGTAAAGCACAGACCTTCATGATTAATGAGTTTCAGCTCCCATAATTCCTTTGGAGGAGCAAAGCAGAAAGCTGTAGGCACTGTGCTTATTCAATAGTTATACAGAAAAAAACCCACAAAACCCAAAACAAACAAGCAAACAAAAAAAAAATCCAAAGCAAAAAAAAAAAAACCAAAACCAAATCCAAACCCAACCAACCAAGAAAAAACCCATTAACCTAAGCAGAACAAATGGAAACTAATTATCAAAGAACATATACTTAAAATCCTTTTTTTTTTACTCCACATAACACAATTTTTTAAGCTGCTCAAATGTTTATCAGAAGTTGAAGCTAAAAATATAGGCAATTTTTCTTGAATTCCTGGTTTGTGATTCAAATAAAGTGTAAACTAAAAAATGAATCATGGAAATTAAAGCAACTTTTTTTGAATTGCTAAAAGGGAAAAATATCCATTAAAATAGCAAAGGAAAATATTTGATTTTTCTGAATGTTTCTTCATCATCTGAAAGAAGTTGACAAGTTATATCCATAATATATTCATATAGAGCAAAGCAAGATGATGTGATTTTACTATTGGTCTAGTTTGGCAATTGAGGATGGAAAGGAAGAACTAACAAGTTGAAACAGAACTGATGTGCATGTCTCTTATCATAACTGATTATTATGAGAACTCAGTAATATAATAATGAAATAGTTTGCATGTATTTAATTACTGGTATATTCCATACAAGTAAAAATGAGATTTGGTAAATTTTGCATACATTGTTCTCATTTTATTTCTTATGACCACCTTTGCCACTAGCAAAGAAGGTTTATAATAAAATTTTATTTTTTGTTTTGAAATCTTAAATTTTAAAGTCTTTTTCCTTGCAGTATCACAACAATTTTACAGAATTTTTTATTATTAGAGATTAATGCTTCTTTGTTTAATGAACTTTGAATATGAATGTTGTTGAGGGTGTTTTATGAGGTGTCATTATTCTCCTGACATTAATCCATCTTGAGAAAGACACAATTTGTATAAATGAAGTACCTAAAAAGAAAACCTTGTCATTTATATGTTGTCTTAAGTATAAATTATTACACTAGACTAATGTTTGAAAACTGAGGTAGAAAAGATTGCAAAATTATTTTTGTGTGAGAAAAAAATTCATGGATGGAGATATGACTGTTCAGATTTTTCTTGCTGGTCTCTTAGTACTTAAAAATTACACAGAAGTCTTTTAATAAAGAACTAAAATGCACTTCTATATATTTCCCTGTACAAAATTTGGTTTCTTATAGCGGTTAGGAAGGGGATTGAACATTAAATAAAAATCCTGAAATGTGTATTCTGTTCAGGAGCCAAATTGAGTATTAGAAGTCAAAAAATCAGCTGTAAAAACAAACTGTGATGGAGATAAAAGGTAATTTATATAAATAGTGAAAAACATTTTAAAGAAAGTAGTAGTAATTTTCTTAATTTCAAACTTAGGTTGATAACAAGCAAAAGTTTTAAGGAATGCCCTCATTATTTTAATATACTAAGATGTTTCAAACTACAAATTGCAAGAAAACATCTGTAATCAATCATCAGTTTTATTTTCAGTTTTTCTGAAGACTCAAAGACTTGTAGGTTAAATTGCATATACCTCCTGCCTCCACCCTCTATCCCCAGAGACAGTTTTGTACATTATGCAAACTACTCAAAAAATGTAAGGGGAAAATATCAACTGGTTCATTAATGATTATCTCCCACAGAACCTGAGAAATTTATCTGATTTGCGAAGGCAGCCTCTTCCTTAGCTTTTACAGATAACTAGAATTCAGAAAATAGAAAGATCCATCAAGATGCCCTTCAAGAATGTTACCTGAGGTCTTAGTTAAAATTTCTTTTCCTGCTCTGTCCCTGTGAAACATGGATGTGCCTCATGTAGATGTGCCTCGTGCCTGGATGACACCAGCATATGTGAACAGTTCCTCTGCTGTACTTATGTCCAGGCTGATAATCCTGGGGATGCTTCCTCATAGGCTGTGTTAAGCACTTTGACACTAAGTTCAGCTGTGAATTTAAAGCTAGTTACCAGAAATACAGTTTATCTCAGAACATGAATAATTGACCTGCATGTGACAGCTCTTTGATCTCAATTCCCAGTGGGGTGAATTTAGTAAAAGGTGGTCTAAGTGTACAGTGATTTGCCCTTTCTGTGGTTTTGCAAGGAAATCTCATGTATTTCATCGTACCCTGGCAGAGCAATTCCTTGTACAAATGTTTCAGATAATCTTCCTGTACAATACTTTCAAATCTTCACATGATTTCAGCCTATTCATATCATACTCTTACTGTACCCTCTGATGATATGAAAAACCCAAAGATTATAACAAGTTTCATCACTCTGAAATAGTGTTTTTTCACTTATGGACTGTTTCCTCTGGTTTCATTAAATGCATCAAGTAATAATGTGTTTCCTACTCATTTTACTGTTAGAAGTAGTGTTCAAAATTACATCACAATTATTGGTTAAAAAAAAAACCAAAACGAACTTACATTTCACTTTATTGTCAGAATAATGGAATGATTTAACTGAAAAGAGAAGAACCCTAAAAAGTAAAAGTGCTGCATTTGTGTTAAAATATAATTAAGTCCTTTTCATTACTATACTAATATGTAATATTTATATAAAATTAGTTGTCATAATATGACAGTACAGGTCAAAGAATACTTATGGATTGTATTTTGCTACTGTTACTACAATTAAAATAATTTTTAGATAGCATTTGATAATTTAATATATAGGATTTGGAGATATGAATTTGTTGAGTTAATCCATTTAACTGTGGGTCACAGAACATCCACTGAGGCTCCCTATGTCTTGGCATGTCATTTTGGTATCAGTCTTTTCTGCTATACAAGGTATGCACCCAAAAACTATGCATTACAGCAAAATATATTTTAATTATATAGAATTGTATAATTTTATATTCCTGTTTTCACAATAGAAGGCGGTCACGTAACAAGAGTTTGTACAATGAAGAAAAGCTTTTCTTTCCTTAAATACCTTGCAATGTAAGGGTGAGAAAAAAAATCCCATAATAACATTATGATTAGCACACAATAAATCACATGGAAACAATAAGTCATTGTTAATTATAAATAGTTAACTGTCCTTGAGGACATGGAGAGGGAAGTGCTTTGTGAGCACTTTGTAAGTAGGAAGTGCAAGGCGAATCCTTGATATTGAAGGATAAATGATAAGACTACTGATATACTGTGAAACCTTTTGTCTCTGCTTTCATTTAGGATATTCTTGATGATTTGAATCATCAATGTAATAGGAGTGAATTATGAATTTGGCACATGCATCTTGAATAGCTTTGCATTTGAGATGGAAAAAAATGGATTTATGCTAATAAAGATTAAAATGATAGAAATTCAAAATTGTCTTAGTTGTAGAAATAAAACTTGTCAAGACACAGATAACCTAGATGTGATGATTTGAGTAAGAAATATGATTTGAAATTGATATCCAAGAAAACAGTCTGTATGGATGGAAATGAATAGAGTTTTTTGGTGATGAGAGCAAGGTAGCAAGGAGGAAAAGTGTACAAAGGTTTGCTTTAGGCGGCTGAAATTAAATTTACATCTGGGCATACAGTAAAACACTGATCAAAGGTCAAATGGAGGACTTAGCTTTGACATCCTGAATGACTTTAACATCTGAGCTAACCACACTAACTCTTTTCTATTTGAAATAAGATACAACTAGGAAAACATTCTTTCTAAAATAGTTATCTGAAACAGATCAATACAAATGCTGGGTTTGTTTGAGCATTTTTTCTGCAATGACTATTAGGAGAGATGTGGTTTTCTAGAATAGGTATAAGGTGCCTGAATTTACATGTGGTAAATTTTCTGGGCAATAATACAGTGCTTGGATGTGTTGCCATATAACAATGGAAAGTAAATTTGTTTCCTGTGGAGAGGTTTCATGAAAGAAATAATTTAAACATAAAATGCACAAGGCTGAGAGGACTCTGGTAACCATGGAGAAAATTGCCACAGGATTTGAGATCATATTTTTTGTTTAGGATAGACTGAAATAGAAAGAAAACAAAGACAGGACAAGAAAGTTGGCTTAAGGAAGCTATTAAATGAAAGAAGGAAAATGAGGCACTTGACACTTGTCATGTGCAGAGTATACTAAGGAGTTTGTTTTAATGGTTTCTAGAAGATATATAGGTGGCCAAGAAGGCCAGTGGCATCCTGGCCTGCATCAAGAACAGTGTGGCCAGCAGGACAAGGGAAGTGATCCTTCCCCTGTACTCAGCACTGGTGAGGCCACACCTTGAGTATTGTGTTCTGTTCTGGGCCCCTCAGTTCAGGAAAGACATTGAGGTGCAGGAGCAGGTCCAGAGAAGAGCAACCAGGCTGGTGAAGGGACTTGAGCACAAGCCCTGTGAGGAGAGGCTGAGGGAGCTGGGGTTGTTTAGTCTGGAGAAGAGGAGGCTCAGGGGTGACCTCATCACTCTCTACAACTACCTGAGAGGAGGTTGTAGCCAGCTGGGGGTCGGCCTCTTCTCCCAGGCAATCAACAGTAGGACAAGAGGGCACGGGCTTAAGTTCTGTCAGGGGAGGTTTAGGTTGGATATTAGAAAGAAGTTCTTTACAGAGAGAGTGATGAGGCATTGGAATGGCCTGCCCAGAGAGGTGGTGGATTCACCGTCCCTGGAGGTTTTTAAGATGAGGCTGGATGTGGCAGTGAGTGCCATGATCTAGTAATCACAGTGGGGTTGGATCAAGGGTTGAACTTGATGATCTCGCAGGTCTCTTCCAACCCAGTTAATTCTATGATTCTATGATATTGAAACTCTGCTAGAGGCAATTGTAATATTCTGTGCCCATAGAAATTGAAGAGAAAGGACAAAAAAAAGTTGCTGGAGAGGAACATCAAATGCCTTTTTCTTTAGAAAATGGAGGTGACTTGACCAAGTTCATACTGTGAAGACAAAGGGGACAGAGGGTGAGCAACTCTGTGGGAGAGTTATTTGCAGAAAGTGGAAAATCTCTAAATAAAATTTCCATTGATGTTGATCAGCAAGGTGAAACCAGATTTCAGATCTAGATGCAACATTGCTTGACACATCTGGCCATTTAATATGGTCTTAGTGCAAGATGAAGTTGAGGCGAGTGAAAACAAAGGGGAAATATAGGGAGGAATTTAGATTTGGCATGATAAGCTGCAGTAGGCTATTTAAATCTATTTCCATGTCAGGAAATTCTTCTGAGACATAGCTGGGGGAATGGCAGGTGCTGAGGTGAGGATGATCTGGAAACAAATTTTCAACCCAACACAAACTTAGAATTGCTTGTGGGAAGACTGAAGTAAGACATTGCTTGTTGAATTCCTGCTTGAACATAGATACCAATTTATTGTATTGACACCCTCATGGCTAAAAAAGCCATAGAACTCATTATCTGTGGGTCATTCCTGGAGCTGCAACCCCAAGGCAGAGAACTGCAGCCAAGGGCTAAGTGATCAATTTGCTTTGGATCACAATCAGAGGTGTCTCTTTCTAGCAATGAACCATCTGTCAGAAGAAACTGGGGAAGGACATGAAGCTGTAGGTCCCAATGTGTGGGAAGGGGAAGCAAGACAACATAAAATCTGCAGCAGAGTTGGGAAGAGCAAGGGGGAGCGAGCCCTGCAGATCCAGGCTATGAGCATCAACTCGTACAGGGGTGGGTGAACACCTCCTGTCAGCCTTTGCACACCAACAGGACTCCACTGGGCTTGCAGGGCTGTCCAGGAGATTTTGCAGTCCCTTGCAGGTTGAGGTGAACTCAGGAAACTAGGAGTGCTCATCCTAAAGGGTCTGATAGTGCTTGCAGTCACCATAACACTGTGTTGTTAATGCTCACCGTGTTTGTGTGCCACTGATTTCATTAGAGTTACCCTCTGCCAATTTTTATATCATAATTATTTCAATCACAGACTGTGAAATGTAAAGTAGTTGATATAACTTTATCTGCTTTTGCCATGCTTCTATGTTACATTCTATATAAACTATTGAAATTACCTGCACATGTACTTCATATATAAACATTTTTTTGTTCCTTAAATGACTAAAACCTTTTATTCCCCAATATCAACATTAAGGGATGCTAAAATACAAACACCATGATTGAGACAAGCATGAAACAAACAGATAACATGTTGTGTCTCAGGAAGAAATAGAACAGAATAAACAAGAAAATAGGGAATAATAATGTTGTGTTCTTTTATTTTTAGCAACAAAAATATAGGATGACCCTGTTTATAGGAAAAAATAATGGAAATACTAAAAAAAATAAGAGCAGCTCATGAATAGAACTGGATGATGCAGGTGTTAAAAGGTATAAGAGAATGGATTTTAACCTAAAAAACCTTAATACTTTGCTAAGAAAGAGTATGAATGGAATGTAAAGGAATCAATCTCTTTAAAGAAAATATAATATGATAGCAGGAGAAAGGAGAGACAAAATTGAGACTTGGGAAAATACACTTTTACCATGGGAGAGTTGTGACAATAAGGAAGAATTTGTTTTAGAATAAAGTCATAGAAACTATAGAAAAATTGATGGTAAGATCAAGTTTCATTAATATTCTTGTGGCAGGTAGGATAACTGAAACACATCAAGGACAAAGAAATATGCATTAAAAATGAATCAGAAGTTATAGTGAAAAGTGGGAAAGGGAAAAGAAACATGTTTGGTGAATGGTGTCCAGCAGAAGCAGAGGAAATGAGAGATTCTAATTGAGATTACTGGCCAAAATAATGACAGTTGATGCAAACGTGTGTAGTGTGTAGCAGTATCCACACAGTTGTGTTGAAATAGCTTGACTGCTCCTGGAACTGGGTACATTGCCTTGGTCTCACGGATCTGTCAAGACGTGGTTAGCACCAAACTGCTTATCTTAACTGCCTTCAGTATCCATTTAAATACATAAACAATAATAATAATAAAATCACCTAAAAAATACCCTTATCTAATCTATCATCAAAATTGGAAGGATGACAATTAGTAGTTTTCTGGTGACCATCAGCTTTCTGAAAAGCAATTTAATACAGTTGATGGGCCCAGAAATTCTACCTAAGTTGGTCTGGCTGTAATGCAATCTGGTCTACAATACTAAGTTTCTACATAGACATATTTTTGAAAAGTTCAAGTGGAAAGAACGTATCTGAATAATTTAGAAGAAGCATATTTAAGTGTACAAAATATGCAACTACCTTCACTATATAGATATGTTGAGATTACAGTGTGCACTTCTCTTATTTTCCAGTCAACTTTCTGGAAAGGACGTGAGATTCTGGCAAAGCAAACACATTTAGTCAAGCTTGTTTTATTCCCTGTTCCTCCACTGTAGTTCACTGATCTTCTAACAGATTCTTAATTCAACAGAGTACATTTATTCCAGAAAGCACCTCAGAGGACTGAAATGTTTTTTTCATAATATGAAAGTTAGACAAAAAGACCAATGAATCAGCACGGCAGCTGTTTACAAGAGGTGATGGCAAAAAGCATTTTGTATAACAAGTTATCATCATAAACAGTATGTAATCTCAGCATTTTACCAAGCCTGCCATAATGTTTTATTATAGGCTTTACAGCTCCAAAAGATAAAGATGTTATGTACAAATTTGTCTGTACAAACCCAGCTGTTTTACAGCCTTTTCCATGGCCATTTTTTATTGATTTTGTTGTTAGCAAGTGTTAAAAAAATAATAATAAGGTTGCAACATTTTCCTTTGTCAGAGTGGAAGCAATATGTGTTATAGTGAAAGCGATTGAGTGCTTAATCCCCACATGGGGAGAGGAAAGGTTAATGAGAGCCAGAAAAACTTTCCCCGGAGCACAAGAATATGGACAGATAATGAAAGTATTACTGTCTGCTTCATTTGAGTTCTTTTCAAAGTAGGAAGTGAAAAAAAGAACAGACAAAGTCCAGGAGTAGGTCTGTATTTCAAGATAGACTTGAAACTTAGAAACTTGGAAAAATGCCAGGAGAGGATTAGAAAAATATACCTGGAGACAGCTGAAAATGTTCAATTTCTGTTTAGCACTCCCTGGAAAGTAACTGGGCTAGGAGAGCCCAGAGGCAGGACAAAATTTACTGAAAAAACCTGACTAAAAGATGCAAACGAAATTCAGATCAGGGACTTAGATTTCAGCTTCCTACAGTTATTGTTCTGGAACAGAGACATCTCATTCCTTCTTAAACACTAATATATATGTATAAGTACACACATATATATATGTAAATATATATAATAAAGCAATGACATGAGATTGTGTCTTCTTTAGTTAGATATCTTAGCCAGCAAAAACAGGTCTCTCTCTTTTCATTTCCCAGTAAATTTATTGGTATAAACAGTTCTTAAAAACTATGACAAAGGGGAAAAAAAAAAACACAAAAAAACACAAAACCCCTCAAAATCTCATAGAAGTCCTGAGCTGGAAGAGACCCACAAGGATTGTAGAAGTCCAGATGCTGGCCCTGCACAGGATAACCCCAAGAATGACATCATCACCTTTCCCTAAAATAAACCTCCCCCCACGCATCTTCATGCTGCTTCACAGGTCCTATAACTGGCCACAGAGAGATCAGTGCCTGTACTTTCCCTTCCCCTTGTGAGGAAGCTTCAGACTGCAATGAGGTCTCACCTCAGTCTTCTCCAGGCTGAAAAGACCAAGTGACCTCAGCTGCCCCTCAGACAGCTTCCCCTCAAGGCCCTTCACCATCTTCATTGCCCTCCTTTGGACACCCTTTCATAGAACCATAGAATCACAGAATCATAGAATTAACTGGGTTGGAAGAGACCTGCGAGATCATCAAGTCCAACCCTTGATCCAACCCTACTGTGATTACTAGACCATGGCACTCAGTGCCACATTCAGCCTCATCTTAAAAACCTCCAGGGATGGTGAATCCACCACCTCTCTGGGCAGGCCATTCCAATGCCTGATCACTCTCTCTGTAAAGAACTTCTTTCTAATATCCAACCTAAACCTCCCCTGACAGAACTTAAGCCCATGCCCTCTTGTCCTACTGCTGATTGCCTGGGAGAAGAGACCGACCCCCACCTGGCTACAACCTCCTTTCAGGTAGTTGTAGAGAGTGATGAGGTCACCCCTGAGCCTCCTCTTCTCCAGACTAAACAATGGATTAATGTCTTTTTTATATTGTAGTGCCCAAAACTGCACACAGTATTCAAGGTGAGGCCACACCAGTGCAGAGCAGAGCACAGCAATCCTCTCCCTTGCCCTGCTGGTGATGCTTTGCCTGATGTCCCCAAGTACACAGTTGGCCGTCCTGGCTGCCAGGGCACTGCTGACTCAGATTCAACTTGCCATTGACCACAGGGTCCCTTGCCATGTTGCTAGTCTCCAGTCCCAGTACCCAGTTTGCCTGTAGATCCAGAGTTGCCCCATCCCAGCTGCAGAATCTGGCACCTGGGACAGGATAACCCTGGATGTCCCTCAAAATGAGCAATGTCCCTCAAATCTAGCAATGAGCTGTGTGTGGAACAGCATGGACTTTTGCTCTGGCAGACCCAGCTTGAGTCATATAAGGCAGCATTAAATGTCTTCCATGTTTCATCTGTGGTTTGTTGGAGGTTTTCCTTTACCCCCAAGAGAAACAAAACCAAACTCAAATCCACTTCTTTGTCTTTCATAGATTTTTTGTAATTCTATCTCTTTCTTGCTTTCACCAGAAATACCAAAATGGAAAGATGAATTCTTCCTGGAAAGCCTACTAGAATCTGACACATTATGGCACAGGGTTTTGGTGTGAACTTTTGCTGTGATCTCCCTGGTTCTCTCACACGCACACCCACACCCGCACAGGGCAGCACCAAAATGCCTTGTCAGTCCAAGCTGCATCTTGGCTGTATATCTTGTGGTCTTTTAGAATATCATGCTATTGATTAACTCATTATTCTGTGGTGGCATACACTGAATGTTTGTTGCCTTTTAGTTATTTACAAGTCCCCTTTAAAAATACATCTCCTAAATAGGGCATGAACCCATATAAATTTTGTTAGGTTTTTAGTCGTCAGCACTAAACACTGGGCATTCTTTCACTCTCTCTAGCAGTTGATTAGAAGCATCCTGTCAAAAAGAAAACATCTGCTGGGGGATGAACTATTGTAACCCTGAATGAAGGCTCTGTTACATTTAAAGTTACGTTTCAAATGTTCTTAAGGCATACTGAAGGGAAGGATGCTATTACTTTTCTGTTGAACTATTTCTGTACAGTGTTTTGGTAAGCTACTGTCTCAAGAATAAAATTTGTAATATATGTACATTTTCTGTGACTTTTTAATGAGGATGGTTTTATCTCTCTGGATACCTATTCCTAAATGTACACATCAAAAACACATTTTCATGAAATCACAATGAAACTGATGTTGTTACTTGGAAATTTTTCTATCTTATAAAATATTTACTTTCTTCCATCCTTGGGGTTTGAATGTATTGTACAGCTTAATGTCTGAATAACTTATTAAATCATTTGTTAAATAATGAGCCTTGAAAATTCTGAAGGAGTCATGAGTGCTGCAGTCAATGAAAGACTTTATTCTTTAGACTATGAACGAGAAAACCAACTAAATAATGTTACTTCTCAGTTCCCCTGCCCCCACTTCCATTGCAGCATTACACATCTGCTCTTGGCTGAGTGCTTTATTTAACTCAGGAAACTGCAAAAAAAGCTCATCCAGGTTCACAAAGTTTGAAGGATAGTTTCTACTATACTTGAGGACTTAAAAGGTACACTTGAATTTTCATTCCCTTTTTGCAAAACTAAGTATATAGTTTTTCAGAGAGTACGCTTAAATAGTTGAAGTTAACATTAAGTAAAAACATCTAATAACTTTCAAAAATGTTTCTTTATTTGCAAAATACAGTTACAGTTCCTTTTGTGATTTTCCTACAAACTGAGGCACAGTGCTTGCCAAGAAATTCAGGGTAAAAGTGGTAGCTGGCAATAATCTTCAGAAATTGCAGCAAGAAAAATCTTGTTGCATGCCTCTAACATATTGTGATTCTTTAGCTGTCAGAGATGATCACTTGCTGAATACATTCAACTATACTGTGTTATAACATATATGTTATAAGCAGTCACTTCTGTAGCAATACAGCTTGTAATAAGATCAAGACATATTTGCGTTTTGGCATACATTATTTATTATATATAGTCAATAATAACAAATAAATCTAGTCCACACTACTCCCCAAATGAAAATCTAAGATGATTTGATTTATTTTAAATAAGGTCTCTAAATTAATAATATTTTAGTGATATTTAGTACTGTTAATCAGAACTACTGACAATAAGGAAATAGAGTGATTAAACCAATGCAAATAATTATATATTAAAACTTGAAGTTTAAGCATACATTGCAAGATAAAACGGTGTCTCAAATACCAACTTTCAGTAGCTTTTGGAGATAGTTCACTGTTTTGAAATAGTGCATTTACTTTCCAATACCCTTTTCCAGTTTAATATGTTCATTTCAGTTCATATTTTCAGTGAAACACGAGAGTGAAGGGAACTTGTTGATGCACAAGTACTACACTGAATTTAAAGCAGATTAATTTAAAATGCTAAAATCACTGACAGTCTGATAAAGTCTTACTGGACCTGAGGGCAGTCCCTGCCACTCTGAGCAGCAGCTGGGAGAGCCAAAGATGGGGCTGCAGGGCAAGTGGGATGGAGGGAACGGGGGAAATCCTGTTTGTTGAGTATTGTACACTGGGGTGGTTTCAGATGGTTTCTCTTATAAGTTAGAGATTTTGCCATTTTTTTCTTACATATGGCTTGTCTTAAACTGTTCTCCATCAGTCTGATAGTTTTTTTCTGCATTCAAAAAACTATTTGATTTTGGGGAGCTGATGTTATAGGTGAGTTATAACAGTCATGCCTTTAGTACAGTGCTCACTGGACAGTCAATCAGTGCCATTTCAAAATATCAAACTTGATAAATTTCTGTTTTTCTTCCTGTTCAACTAAATGGACTATTCAAGACCTGTAAACCCAGAAAAGATTATGATATCAGCTTCAAAATAACTATCTACTGGATTAACCTCAGGGGTTTAGACGAGTTGGAGGGAAGATTTAGACACTACAGTAAAATAGTCTCTCTGGAAATATGAGAAAGTATTTTAAAGTATTACATGCTGTGTTTTAGATCAGTATTACTTATTATTTTGGTGTATGCATTTATTATCCAGTACACATAAAAAAAGCTATAAAATGTATAGATATAAAAAATCAGAATAATATTAAAGCTTTTTCCTTTCTTTTTTAAATTTACGAAATTGTTGTGTTTGCAATGAACTATGGACACTAATTAATATGTGCTACAGTTTAAGTATATTATAATAAAAAGACTGGGTTCAGGAGTAACTTTCTCTAAAATTATGTTTCACGTGATATGGAATGCTGTTTCTTCTACATTTTTCAACTATCAGTCATTCACATCTCACATTTAAATATCTATTATTTATGAACAACTGGTTCTCTTTCTGTTTATTCTGTTCATTTGCTGTGTAAATTTTTTTGTACTATTATCCGCCTTGTTTTCCAAATTAACTCTTAAATTTGGTATTTTTTTTTCAACAAACTTGTATCATTGCAATATTATTACAAAGTAAACTAAAGTTACTTATTTTATTTTGATGAAATGTATAGCTAGACAAAATTATATCACAGTAAAGCTGTTTGCTTGTTTTTTTAATATAAAGTAGAAAATTACATGTTGGTAATTCACTAAGCATGCACTGAACTAAAAGTGTCATTTAAGTACAAACATCACAGTAGATTTCCATATTTAAACTACAGTATCCCATAGACTTGAAGAAGAGACATTGTGAGCAGCTCCATTTCAAATTAAATTGCATTACTGTTTTTATGCTAAGGTTATTGAACAGTGACTGATCAAGCAGTAACCTAGAAATTCATACAGAATTATGACAAAAATGTCCAAAACATCTTATTCCAAGCAAGGCAAAAAAGGAGTTTTAATGTCATCTACCTAATTTAAATGCTACACTGGTGAGAAGAGGCTTACAAAAAACCCCTAAGGAGTTGTGAGCTTAAGTAGTCTTACAACCAATAAACAATTCTCACATAACATAGTACGTGTTAATGCACAGCAGCTATAAAAGCTGTAAATGTGATATCAGTGATAGGTAGGTATAGATCTGTGGTATTAGAATAGGGCTAATACAAAGGGATTTGTCTGTGTTTCCAAGAGGACAGTCAGCCGCTTGCACAAAACAAAAACATGAAATGTGTCTGGGCGCTTGTCAGATCTTCAGCACCAGCTGTTTTGTTTGATGGCTCTTCCATCCATCTGTACTGCACAGCGTGGTACAGATGTAATTACTGCTCCTGCAATTTTGTTCAGCTACATTCATATGTGAACTACACATTGATCATTTTCATGATAATATAAATACATGGGGGTAAATGCATGTAAAAACATGTAATGTAATATATGTAATGTAAACACATTTATCCTCCTGAAGGGGGGCATCAAGACGATTAGAGGGATGGAGTGCCTCTCCCATGAGGAAAAGATGGAAGAATTTGGGTTGTTCAGTGTGGAAAAAAAAGGCTTAGGGGTGACCTAAGTGTGGCCTTCGAGTTCCTGAGGGGAGTCTACAAGAAAGATGGAGAAGGACTTTTTACAAGAGCATGGAGTGACAGGACAAGGGGGAATGTCTTCAAAGTGAAAGAGAGCTGGTTTATATTAAATAATAAGAAGAAATTCTTTACTGTAAGAGTGGTGAGGCACTGGAACAGGTTGCCCAGAGAAGTTGTGGATGCCCCATCCCTGAAAGTGTTCCAGGCCAGGCTGAATAGGGCTCTGAGTAACCTGGTCTAGTGAAAGGTGTCCCTGCCCTTTGCAGGGGGGTCGGAGGTAAATGGTCTTTACAGTCCTTTCCAACCCAAAGCATTCTATGATTCTGTGATTCTATGAAAATACCTATATATTCTAAGTATCTAAAAGTCTCTAAGATTTTGATTGATGTAATTAGTCTGCCAAAAGTAAGACAAACTATTCAGACTGAAAGTGGTTATGGAGTGTTTGGTTTTACCTCTGATATGCACCAGCAAATTGAGAATTCCCATCCAGATAAATCCAATTTTTTCTATTTAAAAAAAGTTTAAACAAGGCCATGATTTACATAAAGCCCTCCATTTACCATTTAAAGAGAAATTAATCTATTACAAATGAACCCACTCCAACACCAATTGTCTGCCACATCTAACTGTTAGATATAACACTTCATTTTATCTCTTTTTTTTTAACGAAGATACTTTCATCAAAAACACTCGAAAATGCACTTAAATTATGTCTCATAGTATCATTTATCCCCCTTTCTGAATTCCAGGCACAGCATCAATCTGGAAATGCAACACACTTTCTCCCAAGTCATCCCCTGCATACAGAATTGTTTTCCTTAGCTAATTTAGATGAGTGTGCTTCTATTTAACCCACATTTCTTCACAGCTGCATTAATGACAATAAACACTTCCTTACTATAAAAAGGGCTTTAGGCTTTGCTGAATATCTCTCTGGTCTTATCTATTACACTGTTTCCCTCAAACCCCTATTAAACTTATGCCTCTGCCTAAATTCCTGCTTGGACTCATCTGTCTTATATTTTTACACCATGGTATGCTTGCCAAATTCTTGGTTTTTATAGGAAAGAGTGACTTATAGGAATCATATGAAGAATTAATTACAAAATCACAAGGATCTTGAAATGTGTCCTTCAGAAGATTTTGAAAGGACCTCAATAAGTTGTATATAATGCTAATTGGAGAGTTGGATATTTAGCCTGACACTCTGAATATCTAATAGCTAATTTAATTTTTCCTTCTTTGTATTTAAAATGTATATGTTATTAAGGAGTCAAACTTCTGGCATCTCATATTTATATATTATATTAATTATATCAATTATATCAATATTATATCAATATCTGCAATGCCAAATATTGCCAAAATTTGTGATAAATGAAATAATCACTACCATTGATACAGCAGAGTTTTATCTCTGTATTATGCTAGGTATCTTTTTTTGCTCTTCTTCTCTGAAAATTCTGTATGGAAATTAAAGTTATTACGTGTTTTACCACTTATTGCAAATGAAATAAAAGTGAGAGGTGATTGCAAAAGATAATTGCACTGTCAACACACAGGCTTTACATTAATCTAAACAGTTTGAATGTACAGTCCCTGTTACATCCCATTGGTAGTACTTGAATTGAATCACATCGCATGGGTTAAACGTCTGAGGAATTTAATAAAAATATTCTCAGCTTTGCAGAATATTTCTGTATTTGTGTAAAAATTGTGTCCTTATTGGTTATGATGTAAGTGCATTTTAGTATAGTGTGAATTGTAAATGGGCCAACGAGAAGTAGAGCATCCTCTGTTGATGTGGAGATGTGAGTATACAATGCATAGAAAAAGATTTAAAAGTCAACGTAGAGATAAAATCAATTTTTAATGAGAAGTTAACATTTATGGTGAGTTTTCTGTTGTTGGTATTATTAACCAAACTAAATCTATTTTAAATTATTTCCATTTACTTGACATTCTATTGTGTGTGCACTGTTGGTTGATTTAATGACTCATGAAACTCTTCAAAATTGAAACAGGAATAACATAAAAAAACCAACTTCAGTAAGTCATTAAAGCATGGCCCATTTGTGTTTATGGTTAATGTGTTTGTACATTGAGAACAAAGTATCAAATAAAGATACTGAGGTTATAAAACTTCTTTTCTTGAATAAATGTTTACAAAGTATTAAATCATCTCAAGGAAAATCTAGAAAGTTTTATCTACAGAAAAATAGAGAAGATGGAAGATTGGCTTTAATTCTCAGTAAAAGAGAATTTAAAAAAAAAAGTCAGGCTGAAGGACTAGTGTGAAATATAAGCTTAGACTTTTTATTTATCAGTGCATGGATGCATATTTTCACTTCTGTATAAAAAGTCTGGGGAGCTACCGGTGACTTTTCTTTGGTTCCTGATGCAGACTGGGCAAAGGAAGCAGCCAAGCCATGGCCAGGGCTGCCACCAGCACAGCCTGTGACCATGGAAAGCAGGGCATCCACCCACTCAGGTGGCAGAGGAAATTCCTTGGACCAAGGCAAGGAAGTATAGGGCTTTCTACCATGCAGAAAGGCATGGAAGTATAAAAACTGCTTGTTGCATCTCTGTCTTCTCAAATGACTTTAAGTTTTCAGTTGAATAAAGGCAAAATTTCTAGTGTTAATCTAATACAGCAAAGCACTTTTGAGTCTAAAAATGGGGGAGCCAAAGAGGGGTGGGGGGAAGTCAGTGTTTTTTTGACAGCTTAAGCTATTTGGAGCCAGTAATTTATCCATTTTGTTTATTATTTAAAAGTTTTAGTTAGGACAGAAATAATTGTCACTATTATGTTTTTTAAGTAAAATATTTTCAAATTTGCTGATTGTACCTCATTATAAACAGCTATGTCATTACAAGTAATTAAAAATTATGGTCTCTGTCTGATAAATAAGTAAACTTATAGTGCCACTAACTTTCTATCTTTTCCACATGATTTCTGAGCCTCCAGTTCAGGAGGACTATAGATTAGAAGTCTATCATATAGAGAATTGAATTTACCAAGTAATCATTTTTTAATACTTCTCTAAAATGTCAGAGATTTTTTTTTGTGTAAGAGCAGTAGCATGGAGAATAAAGTGAATCTAAGCACTATCAAAACATTTAATTCCTGAATATGTATGAATTTTTGACTGGAAAGAATAAATATGAGATATATTTTTTTGGTGGGTTTTTTTTTAATACCATTTAAATGAGGTTTTGATTTCTTAATATGTGGAGAAGATGATTTTATTTCAAGTGGAAAGGAATACAATGAAATTTTCTGCCCTGCATTGTGCAAGAGGTCAGATTATGTTATACAAAGCTCTGCTTTGTATATTTTTTTAATAAAATTTGTATATTTTTATAATAAAAATATCTCCAGATGATAAAATTAACTTTATTAGTTCATTGTTTGATCATTTATGCCAGGGAAGATGAGTCTGGGTTTTAATCTGTGTAAAGATTTTGAGAGGATTGTTGTGTTTTGGAAATACCAACTTCTCAGTTCTGGAAGTTGCCCTATTCGGTGTAGCTCTTTCATGTCGGAAAGAGATACATCATTCTCCACTCTATCTGAAATAAAAAGGCTGCCTCTTACACTCATGGGGCTTCGTGTGGGTCAGCAGTTTGATTATTATGGGAGAATGCAGCAGAAGGTTACAAGGGGAGAGATGATAGCTGCCAAGGGAAAGCAACTGCTGCAGATGGCTTTAGGTATCAGAACAGAGAGATTGAGCTGATCTCTCAGTTCTTCTGGGAGAAAGTGTACATAAGGAGGGATAATGTGTTCTCATGGTTGCTAAGCAGAATTTTGTGCTAATTATGGTTGTTCTTCTAGATGAGTGCTTATTTACCTGAGCTGGGGTAATCAAGCCTCATGGCTCAAAGTACACAGTCTACTCAAAACTTTTATTTGGGAAGGTGTGAACTTTTAACCAGCCCTGAGCTGTTGGTATGGTATCTGAGTAGCCTTTACTAGTGCAGAATCGAAAAGCAAAACCCTCAACTTATCCTGAAGATGTCAGAGGGCAGGTGTACCCATAACCATCTTGGAAAGTTAGGCCATCACCATAGTCTTAGAAGGTGTTTCCTAATCTTTTCAAAAACATCAATGCAACCACAGCTTGGTTGAGTTTTAAGAAATGCTTGTCTGGTTATTAATTTCCTATACTCTGCTTAGAAGCTGAGAGGAAGACAAAAGTACAATTTTATGCAAGATACTAAGATACATAAATACGACTCTGTGGGATCTGCACGCACAGCGTTAGCTTGTTTCTCTGTTCATCATTCTGAACATTGAGTTGCCAAGAAAGTTTGGACCAGATGATCCTTAAGGTCCCATTCCAACCTTGTAGGCTATGATTCTATGATTTTATAAAAGAGAATGAACTTATTTCCTTCAGGAATGGTCAGGTTGGATGGGGCTCTCAGTAACTTGGTCTAGTGAAAAGCATCCCTGCCTGTGGCAAGGGAGTTGGTACTAGATGATCTGTAACATCCCTTCCAACCCTAACCACTCGTGACTCTATGACAGTATGGTGTGTCTAAGAGATTCTTGAAAAATAGGAGATGGAACAGTCATTCTAATTTCCCACCAAATGAGTGTAAAATTACTTCAGCATTACTTCACCAAATACTTCAGCAACTAGACACTGTGGCCCAGGGAGATTTCGCTGGTAAAAGTATCACTAGCTGATTACAGTGGAAGTCCAATATATAGTAAAAGATATTTGAGAGTCTCATAGTTTAATATGCTTGAGGAGTCTTATGGACTATTTTTTGTGATGGGAGTTGAACACAAAAAACCTGGTAGTTAAGTCCTGCAATATTTGTGGCAGGCTGATAAGCACAAGGGCTTCATCACATCTACCTATTGTCCCCGTGTCAGGATTTTTAGATGTTAAGATGCTAGGAACTCCAGAGGAAAGTCAGCTGGTTACTCTAAGTTAGTTGCTTACCTTTTATTTCCCTGAAGCTGAAGGGCACAAACGCTGCATTAACTTTAGGGCTTTTTGCTACAGCTTTAGAGTTCCATGTCAATGAAGTGTTTCTTGAGGTTATGAATGCTATTTAATTTCACCTAGGAGAATGTCTTTCTTTCCTTCTTAGTTTCAGGACAACATTACCTACCTAATATAGGTTTAAAAAACTAAACCAGGACGATATCATATTTCTGTTAACCACTAACCGTTAAACTAATTTCCAGCACTTGGGATAATCCAATTTCTCTCTATCTGAATCCCATGTATATGGACTATATATATACGAACAAAACATATATATACATAATATCTATATGTTTATCTATGAAAAATAAGGGTTTCATTTCTTAATCTAGGCTTACTAGCATACATATGAAATCACATATAAATAGTAAGTATTAAGAAACTCTACCCTATTGATACAGTTATATGTGCTGTAACAGTGGTGGTAAAATGCATTAGGTGAAGGATGACACCAAAACCATGACTGCTTTTGGTTTTGTTTTTTCATTTGAAAGTCTTAGAATTATTTTTAATGCCTGTGATTGCTTTTCACCTAAAAATATTCTCTACATACCGGCAATTTTCAGTCATTCCAGATTCACCACTAGTACTGTAGGCTCTTACAGGAGAAAATGCTTTCCTCAAGCAGTTCTGCAGGTCCATGGAGCATTGTTAAAACAAGCAAATGTGAAGTGTTAATCTTTATTGGTCTGTGAACTTAATCATGCATAACCAGGAAGAGTTCATTTTTTAATTAAATCACCCCCCACTCATTACTTATGTTATCCTCAAAGGAATATCAGTGAAAGGGTCAAAATCTGCTGGACCTCTTGCTGTTCATTTAAATTAACACATCTTCTGATCATAGGTGTACATATTGTGCTAACTTTGAAGATTTCTATGTATTAGAAAAATGGGAATTCTTTCTGAATGATAGAATGAGATCAGAATTTCTGGAAAAACTGTTTTTCTGCAGCCTGTGTTTATGAGTAACATGCACATTATTTTATAGTAGCTGACATCTATGAAAATTCTGGAGCAATAAAATGTCTGTTGCAAATTGCTTTTAAAAAATTATACAGGCTACTATAATAGTGTCTGAAGAAAAATATATCTTCTTTTATTAGATTGTCTATGGCAGAACCAAATAACTGTTTGAAAACAATCTTGGAGAGGGAAATAAAAGGGAGGACTTTACCTCACTATTCATATATCCGTTATATTAATAAAAATCACTCCTTGAGAAGCTACAAATTCTTCTTTATTCACATAACTTATAGTTATCCCAGGGGTTTGCTGAACTACGTATCAGAACAAGGATTATTCACTTGCATACATTCTTCTGAGAAAGTATTATTGAATTTCATGTAGACTGTTTCCATTTTGAAAGGTTTTTTGCAGCTGCTTGTAACTTCCTAAGATATGCAGACCCCAGTTTTTAAGTTCAGGTGATTTATTATGGCTTCTGTGTTGAAGCTGAGAAAAGAACACCACAAATAAGGACCAGTTTGTGGGTTTGGCACAATAAAACAGATCACAATAAGGAAAATCTCATCAGTCGACAGTTCGTGTTCAGAGGATAGAGGCAAGGATACACAAGGATTTTGTCCTGAAGATCTACAAAAAAATTTTTTATTGTGTCCTTTTGCATTATTTCACAGTGCATTGACACTGTCAACCAACTCAGTGATCACAGAATGTTAAGGATTTTGCTAAAATCATTTCAATTTCTCAGCCACCAGACTAAAAATGGCGACTTTATATACCAGCTTCTTTTTCATCTTTAAAGATGGTCTGGAACAAAGCATATGACATGTCTCAGCTGTCTTTAGTCTTACTCTAACTATTTTGAGCGCATACAAGTAAAACCAGGAGCCATGTACATTATCTTAAATTTCTATGCAATTTTTTGCTCCAATTATTTACAGTCTTTGATACTTTGTTAGCATTGCAAAATTTCCTTCCTTTTGCCATTTTTCACAGCTCTAAATTTGGCTTTATGAAGTCACAGGGCTGAGATGCCCAAATGAAATGGGTAGCTGTAATGCAGTGGCATCCCAAGCAAGATGTCATGGAATCAGGCTAGACCCTGCTGGCCTTTTTCTCTGCAGGGCCCTGAGTGATTGAGGGGCACCTGGCAGACCCTTGAAAGCTTTTTCTATTCACAGCTTGGTGAAGCTTGGGATCTGTATCAAACCAAGTTGCCTTTGTGGCTATGCTTGCCCTCCTGTTGGTAAAACAGTGTTTTTTGAGTGCTGCAGAAGAGTTAGGTGAACTTTGACTAAGCAAGTTAATTCTGCCCATCTTAATTATTAAAAAATTGCCATACTTTCCCCCATGAATAATTTATAATTTCCTTTTCTGTGGTGTGTCTTTATTAACACATCACCAGGTGTGTCTTCACCTCCAGTCCTACCTCATCTCACATGGAATATGTTTCCACTGTGCACCACATGGCAGTAAAGAGACATCTGTACCAGTCCCATAAGTATTTTAACCAATTCATATGTAACCAGGGTTGACATCTGCACTGTTCTATTGAACTAATTGAGATTATATAACATTTTTATGCAAAAGACTATTCAAAATACAATTTTCTGCTTGCTCTATAGTCATAAATCCTCAAGTCAGTTTTATAAAGATTATCTTCTTCCTTATAAGTGATGGAAGAAAACATTGTCCAGCCAAAGTTCACATGATAGTGCATTGATGATAGAAAATCAGGAAAATTACTTCAGACCTTCCTTTCAGTTAATTCTGCTCTTTTTGCAGTCTCAATTATACCTGTAGCCTGAGGCAGTCCAGAGATAAAACCCAACAACCATAGTGCCACTTCCAGTTAATAAATTGTAGGTTATCACAGGGGACAAGTTACTAATTCTTTCTAACCTGAATTAAAATAAAATATAATTTTAAGAATTTATCACTGACCTAATTTAAAAAGCCCCCATGTCAGGTACACATTATGGAAACATCTGTTACTTACTCTAGTAGTTCATTTACACTCCTTTTCTTAAAAGTTGTAATCTTGCCAAATATTTACTTTTGTGTTTTTCTTGCTAATTAACTGTCATTGCTGTGAATAGTGTATTTAGTATAAAGAGAATTACATATTCTGTTCCTTATTAGTGTGCTTTAAAGCCATACCAAAAATACACTGATACTTGGCTGGTGCTTTGTAGTCTTTCAGAAGTAAGTTTGCAGTTTGATTGATTAGTTTCCACCACCAAAGAGAAGCAGCTGCAGTTCTGAATAAAATTGTGCTAATGAAGATTTCAAAGTGGTGATCAAAAGCAGACTTTGCTCTTTCAATTGTACACTTTTCTGAAGATAAATAATTGTGCTGTTTCAGCAAAATGTGCATATCAAAGCAGCTGAATCATACATTTCAGTGGGAACTTTAAAGTATGTTTAACACATTATGATGGCTAATCTTTGTCACATTTGGTCTGTCAGTTGCAGTGGTTATTTTTAGCACTGATTCATGTAGTCAATCAAGAGTGAATATGAAGAATATTCTATATTTGCTCATAGGCAGCTATATTTATATGGCTGTGAAGACATATGTCTAGATGGCTAAATGTTACCTTCTTGAAGAGTTTTGATAAAATGTACAAATCCCATAACTTTGAGAAGAATTTCAGTCTGTTAGACAGAGGTCACAAAGCTGTGTGAGAGGTTTGGGCCCAGCGCCATAGTCTGCCACAAGCTTTCTGAAAAATGTCCTGGAATAGTCTGCTGGAACTGTATTTTTAACACATTTAGGCATCTAAAGACCAAGCCATGTACCTTCAGGAATTTCAGTTTGTATATTCAGGCAAAGACAAACTGTTCCCAGATCAGTTAAACCTCTTTGTATCTCTGCACTTAATTCAGAAGGCATTTTTTGATGTCTGTAGTGAGTTCTGCAAAGCCATTTTTAGACTGCTCTATCACTGAAGCCTCCTACCTTCTGCTTGTTCCACCACTTTCTGAATGGAACTTCTGTCCCTTCCACACTGTGGGGAAAACAACACATAGTTGGGGCATGCTTTCTCATGCTAAAAACTATCAAAAATATAAATAAGTAAATAAATAAAACCCAACCAAACAACCAAACCAAACCAAAAATCACCAAAGAAATCCAAAATGACCACTTTTGCACTCAATTTAGAAAGTACTAGGCTCAGTGAGGATATCCTGGGATGCCTCAGACAGTATATGCTATTCTAAATAATTCAAAATGGTTCCAAATCTCAGCTTTGAGAAAGCAACATGCCAAATAGTATTTTCATCTTTTGTATCAGCAGAGGATAATTTAGATGACATACAGAAATACTCTGACCTTTCTAAATGCTTATCAGGCCAGTAATTGGAATTACGATCACAGCAAATCCTTACTTTTTGTATTTATTATAATTTTGTACACGGCCTTCACAGAAAAGATTAATTTTCTCTTTCATTCAGTCTTCCTTCTGTTTCACTATGCTATATATCTTTTTTAACTGAGTTACAATTCAGAAAAATTACATGATTAAATCCTTGTTGCACAAAAGTAATCTTCCTGAACTTCTGTGAATTATTTTACTGCGAAGATAATACCATGAAGACAGAAAAGAGAAAGGTCAAACTAAGAAAAAACTTCAAATTCTTTTAGTATCTGTTTTGCTTTTTAGTATTTGTTTTAGTATTTAGTATTTGTTATTTGCTTCATCTATAATATATTCAAAATCGCTATCTTTATTTCATTCCTTATCAAACTAGAAATTAGATGGAAAACCTTCCATTAGCACCATTATAAATGTTATAATTTATAATATTTTATGAATTTTCCACAGCAATTTACAATGTTTTTAGATTAAGTATTTCCAGAATATCCTAGTGGGGTTTTAGGCCATAAATTTATAAGATGCAACCTAAATGCTAGCACAGGGTCCAAACTTGTGAAATAAATTATTGTAATCCAAACACTCCATGATTTGAAAAGGGAAGGCACAGGAAGGAATAATTAAAAATAAAATAATAATGAAAAGTTCCATTTCATCTACGCAGTCTGCCATTTTCACTTAAAAGATGTTCAGTTACAGCAACTCCACTGTGGTTTTTTTCTTAAATCCCATTATTTCCTATACTTTTCAAAAATCTTAATATTGAGACGTGTAGCTCTTTAAGGGTGTAAATATAGAAACATAAACTAAAGTATTGACACCTAAAATGGAATGTATTTGATTATTTTATTCGAGGTATATGCTTAGTATATCAGATTCCAATAAGTTATGATGAGAGAAAAATCAGAAAAAAAAAAATTAAGGGGACTCTGTATGTCAGAACTTAAAGTTATCTATCTGTCTATGCATTCAGTTATATCTCAGTTACACAGAAATACATACATAAATATTTGCTCTTTATGTTTTATTTTGCAGCTGAGATTCCTCTAAAACACATCTTGTCCTTTAGAGCCACAGGCATTCACTAGAACTATTTCAGAGGTTTTCTTGTCTTGTAATCCTTACAAGGTTTTGTGGATTATCTCATTATTTCACTGACTCTTTGTATTCCCTTCACTGTCAATATGATCTTTTTCAAGCAAGGTTATAAAAAATGGACAAATTAGATGTTCTATTCTGAGAGAAATAGAAGATGTTCTGTTTAAAGAGAAACTCTTGAAGTGCAGGTTTGCTAACAAGTACATTTGCAATCAGAATGCCCAGAATGCCCACACACCAATTAGTTTGAGGAACCTTTTCAGAAACAAATTAGCAACATGTGGAATGAAGCAAATGGTTTCCCCAGGGCTCCCAGTGGGCAAGCTGCCACAAGATTTACTAATCCCATGCACTGTTTTTATCTCATATTCTGTCCTATTGCACTAGATGGGTTTTTTTCTGAGCACATATATATTCTTATATTTAGAGGTGGTCCCTCAACAAAAAAGTTTGAGACTCCTGAGGGTAATGTGGGAATCCCTTCTGCCATTGTCCAAACTCAAAGCTGTGCATAAGGTATGAGCACAATGGGCTATTTTCTCAAGCACTCTTTGGGGGTTATTTATTGAAGCTAATTTTACGCTTTGAAAAATTGCTTCCAATTACTGTCTGTAAGTTTTTCAGATGATGTCTTAGCCTGTGACCTAGGTCTTATGAAATAGGTATGGATTGAGGCTATATTCAAAATATAGATGATAAGAAACAATGCCAGATGACCAAGTATTGTGTTCATCTCAATTTACAAACATTTCCTAGACATCAGGAAGTAAAAAAAGTAAAAAGTGTATTCAGTGGTATGCCACTTTTCCATCCTTATACTTTCTCTGTCCAAAAATGTCTCAAAAAAAGTCCCACCAATTTTAGTGTTAAGGGAATATTTTTATTCTACCTCTTCGTTAGGATAAAAATAGAAAAGAAAACCCATTTATGTCACTGGTTTCGAATTCTCTTATTTTCTTTTACTTTTATCTTAAAAGAGGAATTTATCACTTTTTAAACCTAAATGTGCTCTTAAGTGTTTTTTTCTCTTTTTCAAAATACCCTGATAATCTTCAGTTTATTTGCTAAGATAATATTTTTAAAATAGGTTGCCTAAGAATCTTGGTAACAAACCATTGCATTTCTGCTGCTGTTCACAGGAAAATTTTATTAATACACAAATGAAGTCACTTTGCGTGTCCAGTGAGAATTAAATTTTATATGTTTTGAATGCAATATGTTTGCCTTATTTCTTACAGAGGGATCAAAAAATGCCATTACAAAGTCTTTTATAGCAAATAATTCACTTCAGCAATGAAAAGATAATTTAAAATAAATGGTATATAACAGTTCTGGAAAAACAGCTATTGGAACTGCTATAAAAGAAATAGAAAAATTACATTGTGCATTTGAAAGATTGTTCTTTTCAAGGTCTCCAGCCTAAGGTCTGATTAAAATTCCTGCCACAAGTGCTGCTTCCCTGCTCTTACCCTAATCGTGAGTCATCCCACCCCAGAGGATAAAGCAGAGGGTTCAGTAGCACCTTTGGAATGTTATTTACAGCATGTTCAGTACTACCTTGGGGCTCCATGCTTTTGTGTCTGTCCTCTTGTAAAGCTGAGACCCTTAGTTCAAATGACCTTCATGGAAAAAAAAAAAAAATATTGTGGGGCAGAAAATATGAACGAGATATCATTGCCTTATAAAACCTCAGGCCCTTGGGCAGCAAAATGCTTTTGCTTGTTCCATGGTCAGAGTAAGACTGGGAGCTGGAGAGTGTGTTACACACCAGCAGCAGGACTCTTGATGTAGAGCTAGACACTGCTTTTTTATCTCAGAAAAAAAAGTGCATTTGTCATTGTTTAGTTCCAGGGTACAAAAGGACTTTCATTATTGTTTATAGTTTCAGATTTCAGACTCTGTACCGATTAATTTCAATACCTTATGACTGTAGTTAGAGAAAAGCACCCCATTATCCCCATTATTCCTGGGCTGTAGAAATGCTAATGATCAAAAAAAGACACCTCAGCATGTTGCATAACACTAATTATATTCTTATTGTCTACATTTTTTATTTCCTTTATCTTCAGACATTTTACATTACCAAGAATTTTTTGTTAATTTTAATTTTTGGGGGAGGGGGGCTTTTTGTTTATTTTTAAATAAATGACTTCGTTAATGTGAATCTTGACTAGGAAGTAAGATAAGCTTGCTAGAAACTCAGTGCCACTAAAATGACTGGACTTACTTCTTAAAGGAATGTCCATAACTAGTGAAGTGAACATGAAAGAAGAGCTGCAGTTAAGCAGAAGGGCAGATGGAGAAGCCAGGCTTTCCAGTGAAACCTTGGCTTAGCTCAATTCTCATCTCACTTGCTCTTTCCTGCCTTAGCTTGAGACCTGCTCTGCCAGCCACCTCTTGAAAGCTGGCTTCAGCCACCCAGCTGTGCCCAATTTCAGGCGTCTCATGTGCACTGATGCTCTGCCTGCAAATGCTGTGTTGGTATGGACACTCCCCTGGGGAAAGCAGAGCAAAAGATGACTTTCTTCCTTCCCCTTTTCAAGATTTAATGAGGTGGGATGGTTGGGAGAATCCAATAGTAAAATTATTCTCAGTTGAAATAAAAAGGAAATAGACATCTTTTTTTTGAAAGAGTTCTTTAGGTTTTTCTGACATTTCATTTCATATTTCAGTACTACAGCTTCTGCCAGACATTATTTTCTAGCTCAGCTCTCTTACCCTGATACAGAGCAGGGACTAACTAAACAAAGACTCTCCCTTTCCACTTCTGTATACAGGGTCCATGCCAGAAGGGTGTAACATCTCATGTGCAGTTACCATATGCCGCAGTTTAATCCTGATTCAATGTGACAGCAAGATCCTTTTCATTCTGTGGTCTTAGTCTGCCTGCTGATGTCACTTTGTATCCCCAGTCCACCTTTCCTTTGCAGCAGTTCCTTGAGCTGCATAGGTACAGAACACTGTATGCACACAGCCTTGCAGCTGGAGGAAAGTATGTAACCTTTTTTGGCACAGGTTCTTTCTGCCCATGTCTATGACAGAAGAACATGATAATGAATTCTGGAGACCATAATCAGAGAATTTTTTTTTTTTTTTTAAATCATCTCCCGATAAAATCTACTGGCCGTCCAAACAGCTTGTGTGATATCATTGATTAATGCCAAATTTGTGCTTGTTTCTGGCTGTAGAACTCAATACCAGACATTTGATAGGAAAAGTGTTTTCCAACAAGAGTTTCATTATAAAATGTGTTGTCAGAAAATTCCTTGTTACTGATTTTTTTCTGACACACAAACCATAAGCTTAAGTGCAAGCCAATATTTTGAGAGGGCATCTTTATTTTTCCTTTTTTTCCTTTTCTTCCCTCAAAATGTACTTGACAAATTTCCATTTAAGATTTGTGTTTACACGTGCTTTTCATTAAATTATTACTTAAATGAAGAAAATAAAGTGTATATCTTTACAGCATGGAGGAAAAAACACAAGTATGTTCGTGAGTGCTTAACTGAATTTGTGCTGCATTTGTTCTGAAGGCTTTCTTAGGACACTAGCCAAGATGTGTGACAGATCTCGCTTTCCACTATTACCAAATGGTTCCTGTAGCACCTCGGGTACAGGATTACAGAATTAAAGTTTCTGGTTCTCAGCCTTTACCTACAAAATGAGGATTTCATACCTCATGTGTGAGGTTAGGGAATACTGAGTTGTGAAGCTCCCTGGTCATATGGTAACAGTATCTGATTCTGTTTTGAATATGAACTATTCAACATTTTCTGAGTCTGGTAGGATAAAAGCATTGTTATGAGAGCTCTGCACTGAAATACAACATAGAGGCATAGAGAAAATAATGGTGACTTCCCAGTGTTGACACACTGTTAAATCATCTCTATCCGGGGCTTACACAAACCCTTCAGGCAGTGCTAAACCTGTTTACATACCAGAACTGTCATTTTTAGACTAAGCTCTGCTTTCTCTTTTTCCATTTCTTAGGTTGCCTGTTCTCTCCCCTTCATCCCTACAACCCACCTGAACTTCTCTTTCACAGCATCTCACAGTGGTTTTGACCACCTGAGGGTATCCCACCCCTCCACTGCCTTCCCAGTCCCACCTGTCCCCCGCTTTTAGTGCTGTATATGATGCCCAACAAATGGTAATGTATTTCCTGCCTTTCAGCCTTGCAGAGATAAGTGGGGGTTTACTGCTGCCCTCCTGCCAACTCCGTATGCTTTCACAGATGCCTCATGCCCTTCTTTTGATCCTCTTTAACGTCAGGGAACATAAACAAGTGTAGCCTTCTCCCTGCTCTGGGCTTGGAGAGCAGACCATGGGAACGTCTCCTGTTTGTGCAGCACCATAAAAGAGCTGCTTATGCTTTTTATAACTTGGGTCTGATAGGAAATTTTATTTTCTTCCCTGTTCACCTCTTGTTATTTTCACATTTTCAGTTATCTAGGAAAGATTATTTCATTAGGCTTGAGCTATACCAATCTCTGCTAAATAAACTGTTTTTTGGATTGCTGGACAAAGTCCAAATTTTTTTAGTGTACTATAAATGTGTAATTGTACACATAATTTTGAGATTTATCATGTTTTTCTTGAATCAGAGTTGTAGATACTTTATACTTAGGAGAGTAATTGTCCCCCTGTAGATCCTTCTTTTCATGGGATAATTCTTCGTGGATTGGTTGTTTTTTGCTACTGGGAAAAAAATGTGAACAGAACTCAGTATAGCCCTTTAAGTAAATTTATTCTTATGGGTTTGAACCTGCTCAAAATAGAAATATTCCCAACAACAACAACCACAACCTTTTTTTTTTCTTTTAAGAAATGAAAGAGCAGTGAGTAATGAGTAATTTTCACAAAATATTATCAGAGATGTTTTCGATTTTGTTAAAACAGTGATTGCTGATTATCCTTAGTAAGACTTTGATAACCACTTCTCTATTTTAAACAAATGATATGTGAAAGAAAGGAAACTTCAGGAAGGAAACGATGAACCAGTATTACCACAGCTCTGATCCCACTGTCCTTCCCTCTTTCAACAGCCTGCAGTATATCTGTATGAAATTGGTATCTTTTTCTCACTCCTTTCCCAGTTTCTTCCAATTATATACAGGAATGAAAATATGTTCCAGTGACTTCTTTCATCTGTATCAGGAAGAAATCATGATAATCTATGTGGTCAGTGTTTCAGATCCTGAAGATTAGCAGTGTTGTGTAGTAATATGTAAAAAGTTGTCTCTCTCTCTTACACCTTAAGATGCAGAAGGTAATCCTATTTTTGATAAATGCTATCTATGGGAGGATCTGACAGAAGTCTTGGGTTTGGAGAATTAGTAATTGGGTGAGGTAAATGTATTTGAGGTTGGGGAACATTTATTAGAGTGTATAGCCCATTGAGGAGCTGGGAGGTCTGGATTTGGAATAGCTGAAGCTTATTACTTATATTTGAAACCTGCATTGGAGCAGCTCTGCTCACAGGGGCACGCTGGTTATCCATAGACTCAGCCACGACACTGAGTTGTATTATCATGTCTACTTTGTCATGTTTGTATCAGTAGGCTTTGATGAGAGACATGAGAACTTTTTTCAAGCAATTTTATCGTGCAAAACCTAATAATAGATATTCACAGGTGCCAAAATGTGCATCCCAATGTCTAATACTACTTCTGACAACTGTTCAAAAGGAGGATGGGCCTTAAAAAAAATGGCCAAAACAATGTTTCTTCATATTTTCGTAAAACCTTACTAGTTTATTGTTTAATTCACTCTTATTCAAATTCCATCCCAGTTCAACACTTCAGAAGGAACAAATGTCACTGCTTTTGATCAAGTGATTGTTATTATTTTTCAAGATTTTACTGGAGAAATAACAACTAACTATTGAAGACCCATCATATGAATGCTACTTCATCAACAACTTATGGAAGTTCCTGAAATATAGGAAATCATCACAGTTGTCTAACATTTTATTCATCGTAGAAGGTTACAAACTACTGAGAGCCAATTTCATTTTTTTTAACTACAATTTTAAAGGACTGAAGAAAATCTAAGGACTAGCCATAACACCCCAAGTTGTTCAACCACAACTTTTTATGCACCTCACAAGTAAAGGCAAGTTGTAATTTTAGAGTACTGAAATCATAGAATCATAGAATGGCTTGGGCTGAAAGGAAGCTTAGAGATCAACCAACTCCCTTGCCATGGGCAGGGACACTTTTCACTAGACCAGGTTGTTGAGAGCTTCATCCATCCTGCCCTTGAACACTTCCAGGCATAGGGCATCTACAACTTCTCTGGACGAGCTGTTCCAGTGCCTCACCACCCTCACAGTAAAGGATTTCTTCCTAATTACTAATCTAAACCTATTCTCTTTCAGTTTAAAGATATTCCCCCTTGTCCTGTCACTCCACGCTCTCATAAATACTACCTTTCCATCCTGTAGGCTCCCTTCAGGTACAAGAAAGTCACACTTAGGTCGTCCCTAAGCTTTCTCTTTTCCAGGCTTAAAAATCCCAATTCTCTCAGCCTTTCTTTGTAGGAGTGGTGCTCTGTCCCTCTAATCATCTTGGTGGCTTCCTCTGCACTCCTTCCAACAGATCAATGTCCTCCTTATGCTGAGGATTCCAGAGTTGGATGTAGTTCTCCAGGTGGGGTCTCACCAGAGCAGAGTAGAGGGGCAGAATCGCCTCCCTCAACCTGCTGCCCACACTGCTTTGGATGCAGCCCAGGACAGGTTTGGATTTGTGAACTGTGAGTGCCCATGGCTGGGTCATGTCCAGCCTCTCATCCACAGCACCCCCAAGTCCTTCTTGGTAGGGCTGCTCCTGATCTGTTCACCCCCAGCCTGGATTGATACTGGGAGTTGTGCTGACCCAGGCACAGCATCTTGGACTTGTTAAATTGTATGAGATTCCCATGGACCCACTTCTTGAGCTTGTCCAGGTCCTTCTGGATCGCAGAGACATCATCAAATGCCTTCTTGTGCTTAATTATGTAATGGTAAATCTTGTTACCTTGAATAGGGCTTTTTAAATACTTTAGTATTAGTTTTATGGCTATCACATTTAATAAATTAAAGAAATTTTCCTTTTAATAACTTCAAGTAGTATCATACTAAAAATCCTACTACACTGTACAATCTTCATAATGGAAAAAATAAATATAATTGCTTTGATGTTTGTTTTCTTGTTTTTTTTTTTTAATTGTATTGGTTTGTGTAACTGTTATGTTATTATTTTTTACTTTTCTTAAATTTATGGTCATTGTGATCATAAAATACTATTTATTATGACATGGATGAACTATGTTTTGCTATGCACACAGAAGATTTTTGATTTTCAAATTTTTTTTCTTTTATCCCAGTTGCAATCATGAAATTCAGAGCTGTGATTTGCACCATAGAAAAATACTTTGATGTTTGCATAAAATTAATTAAGATACTCCCATTTTTTAATTAATTTCAGTGACATTCATGTAGCTAAAATAATGCCTGTAATTGTGACTATCTTTAAATATGTCCATGAGTAAGTTTAGAGTGTGGAAATTATTTTCATAGATCTTGTACATCTTGTATGGTCTGAGATTAGTTTGGTGGGGGGGTTATCTTTCTATTTTTTTCCCTAGAAAATGAATTTGCTCAAGGAGACAAAAAAAAAAAAAAAAAAAAAAATTAAAGTTTGCATTGTACAGACAAGTGATAGTGGGAAAATACTTGCTAAACTAATAAACTCATTATAGGAACTTTGTAAATTTTTTACAGTATGATCATATTTTACTCTAAGTACAGTAATAAGGAAATTTTTTGAGCAAACCAGTATCTATTCTATTAGTGTCTTTCTACTGCATAAAATGCTGTTTGTGTCCTTTTAAAATAGTCTTTAACTGCAACTGTGTCACAACCATTCACATTTAATGTGAAGGATAGATGACCCATTCATTCCACTATATTTACTACAAGGAAACTGGAAGATTGAGGGACAGAAACACTGACAGTCTTTTAAAGTTAATTTCTGTAAGCTCTGAAGTGTAAATATAACATTGTAAATTTTTTTCTATTTTGTGTTTTAGCTTTACTTCCTGGAAGAACAATATTAGATAGTTTGCAGGGTTTTTTAAACACCTTATGCAATTATGTTTTTGGGTATTTTTGTTTTTAATGCTTATTTAGATGCTGTTCTCATTTCAATATAAACCTTTTCCTAATGAGTTTATTCCTATAAAACATCAAACTAGTGGTTTAAAAATAAAGTTTTCTGTAATGAAGATAATTTTCTAACTTTGAACTTGCTGGCTAGATAAACATGCTTGCTGTTGCCATGGTTATCTACAGGTATGTAACTAGCTTTTCAGCAAGATACATAAAATCAAAGTGTCTGAAGATATTGTGGGCTTTTATTGAGGACATAACAATGTAGCTATCTTGTAGGAGAATTTAAGGGTTGTTATTTACAAGTGCAGTGTATAATTATGACAAGATAAATTAGACTAGAACTTGAAAAATTACAGTTCTTGTAAAAAATTGTGTGACATTTATGTATTGGAAAAATCCCACTAATTCATAGTGTAAAAATCCTTCAGTAACATTTCTATTCTCCAATTATCCAGAAATCTTTATTTGGAATATTTTGTGTATACTCCCTTAAATCCACTTTCTTTTCATATGTTTCCAAATAAATTATTATTTGGAGAGAATCATCCTGCAGTTGCATTTAAAAAGATTCATTTTAGTGTTTATACACAGCAGATGTTTGATAAGTATAAAATTTGAAGTGGAGAAATTAAATTCATATAAGTTATGTGCTGTTCTTCCTGTGTTAAGTAGTCTTTCATTTATGCCTTGCCTTTACATTTCTGGCAGACAAATACTTCCATGACTTTTGTGTACAGACAATTTTATTTCAAAGACTAATGCATGAAATTGGCAAGAATATTCTGTTTCTATTTATTTTGTTCTGATTAGTTAGCAGTTGGACACATTTAAACTTTGTGTCCTGGGATCACAGTCCTGAAGAAGACAAGCAGACATGCTCCAGATATTACTGAATGACAATTCTGTTTTCATGCCACTTTAGACTTGTCTCTACTGAGACACTTCAAAATATATTGTACTGAAACATTCTCTAACATAATGGTAAACTGGACTGAGAAAATTGTCAGAAGAATTCTTATGTCCAGGGCATGTCTAATTTAATCTGCATTACTCCAGCTGCAAAAATGAGATAGGTTTAAAAAGTATAAATACAGAAAGATAACTCTAAGAGGTGAGTCCAAAATCCTACTATCGAATGGGAGAAGTCAATCTAATTATAATTAGGGTCTGAGACTTTATCAATACTTATCAAATTAAAGCAGGGAAAAACCCCAACCCAACCAACAAGCAACTGAAACCTTTCTTATAGGACAGTTGTTTAGATGGTCTGAATTTATTATTGCTCTAGTTATTCCACTTAAAATGCATTGTTTGGTTTTTGCATTTAATTTATATTTTTAATTTGCATTTTGCTACCGTATCTCTTTCGTGATACAGCTTCCCAAACTACACGTCTTAAGAGGGAAAAAAAGATTAAAAGTTCTAAATAAATGTGAAATTTCTTCCTGTACATGAATCAACAGGAAAAACTAAATGGTTGAGTCCTTTAACACATAGTGATCTTTCCACCCTGCTAAGGCAGAAATTTTGTTTCACTGAACACACTGAGGGAGTGTGGGAACCTCTTATTGTTCATGTGAGATATTTTTTTTGTATTATAATTATGTTCATGACAGTATCAAAGAATGGTGTTATGTACAGGCTCTATAATTAGCTGCAATCTGATAATATCCATATCATTCAAATCCCAATGCCAGTCTTATACAGTTTGAGCTCTAGACAAAACAATTTTGGTGGATCCTAGGTATTGCTCTTGAAATTATCTTTCAGCATGAGAAGGTACAGAAAGAATTGTTTTCAGGGTTTTAATGTCATTAAAGTTTCAAATGACTGCATCTTTCCATTATTCTTTACCTCTTTATGTTGGCTTTGGGTCTTTTTCATGCTGGAATGTGTATTGCCATCCCATTTTAATTTTCTTGTAGGCTGGCATAGTATCAGTGTGTAAATGCAATCTTCACTTTCTGTGGTAACTCTCAGAGTTTTCATGCTGAATACCTTATAAGATAGTGTGCCATTTAAATATTGGAATGTTTAGTACAACTGAGTTCTGTTAGTAGTGTATGTAGGCTGAAAGACATCTACACTTTTTTTTCATGCAAAATATGTTTTTCCAGGTTCTGAAATTGTGTTAGAAAAGCTACATATTGTATACAAGGTGGGACAAAACCCAATAATGTCTGGTGAATACTCACATCTGGTAAACAAAGAGTGAAACATGCTGAAAACTATAGGTTAGAAGTCATCCAGGTGGCAATGATTTCTTGTTGCTTGTCATTTTCATGCTGTTTTCGTGTGTTTCAGTGTAGGACAATGCCATAGAGGAATATTTGATTGTACCAAACAAATCAGAAATACATGCAAATGAGTCACCACCTTCTTAATCATTGTAGCATTGTGACAGTGTAATACACATAGTATGTGTGTGTATGTATATTAGTATAATCTTTATTTAAAGTGCAGAGCTATCTATCCTCTGTGTGCAAGTGCACATAATAACTTCCAAACACTTCCATTATGACTAGAAATGAAACAAAGAAAAGCTTGTGAATCCAGATTTTAGCAGTAAACCTGTAATAGGGTTAAATATTATTTTATTAAATGCAAAATCATTTATCTTGTACATATATTTTATTTTTATTTGTTTAGCTTGATTATGTGTAGCTTTCTCTTTTTGTCTGTTCTACTAAATTTATTTTGATCAGGTCTAAAAAAGGTGCTCCATGATTAAAGCAGACAATCTTGATTTGGCTTAATTGATTGGGACATAGTTTTCATAAAGAATTAATTTTTTTCTGTTCTTTCTAATTTAGTTTTCTCTGTTCTGGATCAAGACATTTGTTCACACACAAATTAAAAAGTTGAAAGGACCTAATAACTGAAGACATTTAATATGCCAACTTCATTCATCAGCTCTCTTGTTGCATCAGATTACCAGTCTTAAACATTCATGTTTTCTAAGTCCTATTAAGTGAACTACAGTATTTTCATTAAAAATTACCTGTACCAAGGTACAAGTTTTTTTTGCTCAATTTTTTTAGCCATAATTATCTTTCAAAACTTCTGGGTTTAATTATATTTTTTTGTTCCTTAAGCCTTTATTTGATGCCTTATTTACTTGTACCAGAGAAACTGAGTGACAAGTGTTCATCCCAATTGCTATAGAGATTGATTTGCTATGAATGCCACAGGAACAGAGGAGTTCATCAGTTTTATTTGTTAAAATCTAGAGATTATAGCACACATGATAATCTCAGCCTCTGTAAGATTGTGAAAAACACTGGAGTTGCCCATCAATTAGTCTAACAAAAGTGAATTTTCTCATTTAATTATATAACTTCAAAGATTTTGCAGTTTATCTCTGGCTCTGAACGTGCAGTCATTTTCATTGGCCTTTTTCCAGGCCTCCTCAAAACACATAGAACTGTATTGTGAAATAGAAGTTGGCAATATCAGTGCCTTGGTCATAATTTCCATTGGTTCATTCAAGCATATTTAAATCAATGTTATTATTTGCTGTACTTGGGTATGTTCCATATCTGCAGGTCATACGGGAAGAGAAGTATTCTTTTTATCTTGCTATATCCATCAACTCATTACTCGCAGGTATTACGATTTCCATATCATTGGTAATAGTAAGTCTCATGAAACGATTTGCTTTATTTTAACACACCAACACGAAGCTTTTGTTTCATTTTTCACTCTTCTTATTCATCCCAAGATGCATGTCCTGATGTGTCTGTTTGAATGAATATTTTAAGTAGAAAACAAGTGAGAATGATGAAGTATTAGTACTGAAAATCTGTATCTTTGAAGCTGATTATAACAGAATAAAACAATTGATGACTCTCATCACTTTCATATTGCATAAGTACAGAAGTACATTATTCTTGCACATGGCATTTTTCTTCACATTCAGTGGGAAATTTGTTGTTACTGAATAATAAAGTGTAACTCTACATTTAGACAGAATTCAAAATCCATCTGTTCTGACAGATAGAAATAGGTCTTTAAGATAAAGCGATTAGGAAATTTTGAACTGTTCTGGTTTTGGCCCAGAACAGCAGGAGGTGGCAGGGCCAAGGCATTGTGTTTTTTGATACCACCTTATGTCATTGCCAGGAGTGAGGGAAAGGGACTTTGTCTCTCACTTGAGAGAAGAAGGGAGTTCCTTCTCCAGTGGAGCAAGCATAGAGTGTTGCTCCAGCAGAGCAGTGGAATGAGCAGGGTGATGTGCTGCTGGCCGGCGTGGCGTCACCTCGGTTAGGCTTGTTGATCATTTTACGTGTAAACCAGCTTCTCTTTTGTAGCTGAGTTACGGATGTTGTTGTTGTTACTCTTCATTTTTGTTTTCTTATTGTTGTTTCCAGTAAATTGTTCTTATCTCAACCTGTGATCTTTGCCTTCCCCTGTGCAGGAGGCTGAGGGGAAGCGAGTGACGGCGTGATATTTTTAGCAGGATTGCTAAATTGGAGAACAGCATTCCTAAACCATGACATAAACACACATTTGAGTAATTTTAAAATAATTGACTAATGTCCAGATGGTTCATAAAAATCCACTCATTCACTTGAGAGCATATTGCCTTCTGAGAGAAGATTTAGCACTTGTTTCCACTTTATATGGATTGCAAATATAGTCAGTAGTAAAATCTTTGCTTAATTCCTTATTCATGTATAAATATTGGTTGCTGCAAAAAATTTATTATTTTTCAAAAAAATACAAAGATCGAAGACCTCCCAATTGCTTTTAAGCTGGTAAATGCCATTTAGGTATTCTCAAAATATTTAAATGTTTTATAGTTACCAATCTAGCTCTACAATACACATTAAAGTATTTGTCAAGAGCAATTTCACCAGTACTGAGGGGCAAAACTTCCTTCAATTCAAACTAAAATTAGTCTCACTATCTCTCAGATGCAGAGTCACTGTTACAGCTGGTGTCTAGTTACTAACATGACAGGGTTTGAGATCCTGTTATCCAGCCCACATCAGATGTTTCAGTCATGGAGCCTGGAATCCTTCTCATGCTCCCACTTTCTTTATGACCAATATGAACATTGAGCTGCACAGCATCTCCATCTCCTTCATTTCATGGATAGAACTGCTCATGAATTAATAGGGGAAACTAAAACACTTGTTAGTAGAATTCTACTTGAAAATTTAGAAAATCTATTGCTTAGATTAAGTGAAAAAAGTGTATGAAGGAATGGGGATGTGTTTAAATTCTATCCTGCAGTGATACCACCAGAAAGGAAAATTAGGAAAATTAAAAAATAAATTTAATGATTCTGGGACATTTGTTCATGCAATAATCATAATTATGTATTTAATCCACCTTTCCATTACAAAGAGGAAGTAATGCAGCTGTCAACCTGATATGCTATATCTTGTGATAAACTGTATGATGGAATTACAGATATATTTGTATATATTTATAGCATTAGAGCTTCAAACATACATAGAATGAGTTTTGTAAATGGAAACAAAGAGACACTACTTTTGTCCCTAAGGTCATAGACTGTACAAAGGTACTCGAGTAATTTTGTTGAGGAACAATTTTTTTTATTCAAGTGAAGTACTTTCAAAATTCAGGATTCAGACTATCTCAGCTTTAAAAAAAAAATAACCCATATTTGGGGTTCTCTGATTCTTTTTTCATTTCACTGAAGTTTATAAAAATCTTGATGCTATGCTTGATTATTTCAATTTTCTCAGATAGCTTGCACCAGTATAATTTGTTTCTCATCTAAAACTGACTTATTAGCTTATTGTCATTACAAAGAGAAGCTACAGTACTGTATCTGGATTCGTCTTTCTCCATTGATGATTAGTATATAAGTTAGCATTTGGACAGCATTGATACTGCTATGGAGACTGTATACTCATTATCTCACTGTTTCCATCAGTACCTTAACAAAGGACCCTGGCTGGACACATCAGACTGGTTTTTCAGCACACACTGATTTTCTAGTTTCAAACTGTGACACAGAAGGTAACCAAAACGCCACTTTGTTTCTAGGTGTGCAATAACACACCCTTCTATTTTGCCTGCTTTTAGGAGCTAATTTGTAGTGGAGAACCACCTATCTGGTGCTGTCAGTCCCATAGTGTATGTCTACATTCAGAAATGTAAATGTAGCTTAAGCTTGATTCTTTTGGAAATGTACAGATGGAGATTTCCTTCAACTTCCAGAATCTGCTGAAACAGAGAACATGAGCTCTTGTGATTTCAATCAGCCCTTCAGAACAGAAAGTTCCCACTACATTTTCTTTCTCCACAGTTTAACAAACTGTGGTGAGGTGCAAATCCACGAGTTGAATGCCATCATCTGTCGGCAGCAGGTGGATTTTAAGTTGTGAAATAATCTTGTTTGAAAGCAAGCCTTTCTTATATATTTTCAGATACTCCCTGTGTTCCCAGGACGTCACACAAATTATTTCTCTGAAAGAGTTAATACTGGCTAAATAAATATTATACTGTTTAGAAATTAAGTACACCCTCTTTACTGTGTAGGAGAGCTTTTCTGTCTCTCCCCATCTGACATTTTTCCTTTCATTTCCTCAGCTGTATTTCAATAGGGTTTAGCAGGTCCTGTGGACTCAGGAGGAGACCTCTCAGTCTTTGATTCTCTCTCTCCGCAGTTCCTTTCAGTTTCTCCTGCTCCTCTCTGTACTGAAGTAGACTCTTTAAATTTCAAATAAAACAATTTTGAAACACCCCAGAAACCAATAACCTGCCAAAAATACCTGTTGTGTGTGTAATATGGCACTTCTTAGTAACAACTTCATTAGCTGTAAAGAAACACCAGTAAGTTACATGTTTTTTTATCATGCACTTCCATTCTAGTCACATTCAGCTTTAATATGAATGGAAAGCTGTGATGAACTGTGAGCTGCACTTAGGTATCCTGATGGTGTAATTGACTTCAGGGATGAAGCAGAGAAAGCAGGCATTACTAGCTTTGTTTAAAACCAGCACATCACAGGAAAGTTGATTGCAGTTCAACATAGTTGTGGGATTTCATTAACGAAGTGGTAATACAACTTGAAATGGATGGGAGTTTTAAACATTCTTCAGAAAAGATTATCCAAAGATTATGTCCTGCAACACTTGCTGGAGGTTGTTTTATGGTGGAGAAGCTGGGGAATCTTGCAGCATAGTTTTATCTAGACGAACTACAGTTAAAAAAATTACTATGGAAATAAGCTTATTCTGTGGTAAACTTTTGCCATACTAGCACCATCAATTGCTAGCATAAAATTTTTATTGTTGACCTGTAGCAAGAGTAGAGAGCTGTGAGTGTGACGTCCTTTGTTTATCACTTCCACTTTTGAAATTAGTCACTCTGTTCCCCTGAATTCCCTAGCAAGACTTATCTGGTGAGGATTTTAGGAACAGGCTACAGATGCAAAAAAAGATAGAGACAACTAATAACATTTATAAAATTCTATTATGTAGTTTCTGTAATAACTTGTCATACTGCAGTGAACTCAGAAATTAAAGTTAGAGTTTTGTTTGATTTTTTATAAAAAGCAAGACAAAATTTAGGTCCATGGGGAAAAGTAATGTCTACATAAACATATAGACACAAAGTGATTATTTTCTGCTTAATTTCCAGTGTGTCATAACACTTGGGAGACTTTTCTGTTGCTATTATAACAATTGTTCTAGGGCAGGATCATTCCTTTTCTTACTGGCATAGAGAAAAAAAAAAAAAAAGTAGGATGGTACAAAATTCCATGGGATCATCATAGACAAAGTTAAAAAAATGTGTCACATTAGCTGAATAAAATTGTGACTTGCACCTTCCCTTGTTCATCTCCTGTACTTCAGGTATACTATAGGTCTGAATACAGATTATAACACACTCCAAGAATGATTAGGTCATACATAGAGTAAAACTGGATGTTTAAACTCTGCCTTAATTTGTAAGGTCTATTTGAATCTTTAAAACTACGGTATGAATGAATATCTTTTACATGAATCTCACAGAGAGCATTCAGTTGCAGGAGTCCTTCAAAAAAAAAAATTTTTTCTGCCATCTCACTGTGTTTTGCTGTTTGCTTGTTGTTCATCTTTAATCTTTCCACCGCTCACTAATGCAGCTTAGGCAGCATTAGGTTTTGTGGTAATAACAACAATCTCTCATGTTTCAAATTTATTGTTTCCCTTCTTTTCATTGATTCACAGTGAGTAAAATGGTAACATTGACAATGTAATCTTGTCCAGAACAGTATTAGTGAAACTTTTATTAATAAATTTGTCCACTGTAAAGTCAATATTTTAAAAACATTTGTCTTCAATAACTATTCACTATATTTGTTTAAGGGATGCAGTCAGAACAACAAGCATCATTCAGCAAGTTCCTGAGTAAAAAAAAAATAAAAATTAAATCAGACACAAATGGCAGATAAAAATGATATTGCCATTATATCTGTCACACAGGCAGACATTATTCCCTCTTTCAGTAAAACTGCTGTGTAGAATTCCTTCTGTTACTTTTCTAACGATCTTGCAAAATTACATTTACTCAAGAATAGCTGCCACTGATGAAAAACCAATGGGACACTGGTACTGCTGAAATACTACCCTTGTGCTGAACTTTACAAGTAGTTGTCCTGTGTCTCCTGACTCTATTAATTCACAGTTGGAATCAATAGCTCCAATCCAAGTAAAACAGGAAAAGCTGTAAAAAAATCTGTTTAGAGTTCTTTTGCATCAGAGCTAGAAGTGTAATCCAGAAATTACTGTTTATTTTCTACAAATCTTCTACAAGACGAATCCTGCATTCTAAAAATACTTGGTCTGATTTATTGAGAATTTGGCATGGGAGACAATTGCCTCTATGAGATATAAACTGGCAATATATGTAGGCTTTTAGCAAACACAGAATGTGGTACGTGACACAAACTCCTTTCACTGTAAGCTGTAAGAAACAAAGTATTATTATCATAGGAGGTTTGAGATATATGCTAGCGGTATATATCCTACTTTCGTTTTTGTTTTTACACAAAGAAGATCTGACAATGCTGCTGTATAAAATTTTTAACTTTTACCTCCAAATTATTAGTTTCAGTATATATGTTGTGCCAAATCATTCACAATGATATCTAAATGAAATGTCAACTAATTTTTGAGCAACTAAGCAAATGTTAGTGCAAAAAATATTACTTTAGTAAGCAAAATTATTTAATTAGATGTATTCCTAATGCACTATTTTTCAATGTAAATCACAGCTGTATAATGATTGCAGCCATAGTATACAATTTTTACTAGCCATTAGAAACTTAAAAAACCCCACAGAAGTGGGTTATTTGGTTCATTTCATATGAGAACATACTATACTGTAAAATAGCTGTTCCATGGACCATCACTTCTACTTAATTAAGAAGAAATTGCATAGGAAAAATATAATTTTTGCCATTTTCCTAAACTTTCAAAAAATACTTTTCTAAGGTGGGAGTGTTTTGGTCATGTAAGTAGGAAACAAGAAGTGGCAAACATATTGTCTTTCAGAACTTCTTCACCTATAACTGAGGAGGGAATATTTATTGTTAGATGTCCTTCAGTAAAAGTTTCAGTCCTGCATTAAAACCTTATTGAAATATAATGCATATTTCATTTAGATGTTGAAAGCCAGCATTTGAACTTTTCATAGTTTTTGTAGCTGTCTATGTTTTCTACTTCTGGAGGGAGCTGAAGTGTGCCTTCAAACTCATTAAAAAAAAAAAAAAAAAGTAGAAAAGCTGTTGAAGTGGTATTTACAATTTGGTCTATTAGGAGAATAATAAACTCTTCATATAGCAAGTGACCCTCTTTAAGGCAGATTTTACATCTAACTTTCCAAAGTCAGACAGGATTGCTCAGCCATTAATGCATGTTTCAAAGTACATAACTGAGTCCTTTACAGTAAGTCCTTTGACACTGAAAATTCATTTCCTTGTGATCAGGATGGGAAGACCAGAAATTATGAAAGTATGCAGAAGGAATGCCAAATGTACCAGTGGTCCTCCATCATGAAAAAGCTAACTTTGTACTTTTTTCTCTATAGATTTGGTGAACTGTTTAAGGGATTAAAATCAAATTGGTTCAAACAGTAGAAAAATCCTGTGCTTTTCCTTCTTTTTGAGCCCATTTGATTTTACATAGGTACTGGAAGGTGTAGTAGAAAGAAGGAAAAAATCTCACGTCAACAGATGATACACTGAAACTGCTGCAGGGTATTCAGAACTAGTGGATGATATGCTAATAGCAGTGTGCAGTCACCAATTACTGTGGCTGTACTAGAAGAGTTCCTTAAAAATGGCTTGTAAAATAAAGAGTGCAAAATACCATGATTTTGAGTATCACCATTTTTTCAAATTTTTAAGCTTTTCAAAGCAGGATGCTTCTTCCAAGCAGCAGGAAATGTGGATTGATAACCTTTATGAATATCTAAGTATAGGATTGATGTTTCTACTATTAATAATGTTCATTCAAACCCTGATGGGCAATGCTCATGATGAGTAGAACTAGTTTCAAAATAGGGTGAAAATGGAAAAGTAATAGAGCAAAAGTAAGTTTTGCCATTTGCTCTGTCTAGAACTAGAATTAAAGAAAAAAATCAAAATAAATGTTATCCAATTTCATACTGATAATAACTTTTTATGTAATTCAGTTAGGGGTGGGAAATTTGGGGCATTTATGTAGCCTGGTCTCTACACAGAAAGTTAGTTTGGTACAAGTGATGACAGTCAAAGAAGATCCTGTTTTTTTGGTTTAGACAGAGGCTTGGATACTGATACATCTTTGGACATTGTGTCTAGACACACACAGCCCTGTGCCTTGATCTAGGTTAAGGTAGCTTTGGCAGTATCATCCCAGTAACAGTGAAACATCTGATTTTTCAAATGCTTCAATTACAAGTATCTTACCTCAGTTCAGACATAGCAAATCATGTGATCAAAGATGGTTTCACCCTTTCAGGGGTCTAATAGCAGAGAGATTTTGCTAAGAGAAAAGATACCACTGTGTTGACATTGAGTATATCGAGAGTTATAGTGAAGAGTAATTAATAACTCATATTTCCATGATGATTGGAAGCATAAGTGTGAAAACTGCTTCTAGCAGGATAGCATTTAGAACCAGAATGCCCTCTTTTAACTGTTGTCTGTAATCCCTTGTTAGACATGGTATGACTTATTGAATATATTACTCTTCAGATAGGTCTTTGTATCCTTGTATTGTTCTTAGGACAAGCATTATTACCCTATACAATTTCAATTTCAAATATAGTAGTGATCTCAGCCTTGTACAGGACACACTAGAGAAGGCTATCATTCCCCTTCAAATATCCCTATTACAACAAATATCCTGGGAAAAGCATCATTACTTTTGTTGTTATAACAGAACCGGGTTCACTGGTTTTCAGTCGTCTATTGCAAGTCAGAAAATTGACCCACTGGATAATTTTAAACAAAAAAAAACATGTATACATGTGTATTTTAAGTGTTCCGTAATATTTTACTATAACTATACTGGTAATTGGCTCTTTTATAGCACTTTAAAATACTTCAGAATCATTAAGTAATTAGTAGAGTACTTACAAAGAGCAACACTACGTGAACACATTGAGAGTGTGTTGAGCCACTCAGGGACGTTTTGCTTTTTGGCACAAGATAAGTATGTATTGACTTGATATACTCTGTGTTATGTATTGACTTAATATACTCTAATGAATTCTACTTCTTTTAGAATATAGCTTTAAGTATTTTATTGGGGCCCAGCCATTTCTGAAATAAGTTATCTTTTGTTTGTCTGTGTATTTGTAACATCTCCCCAAATTAAAACAAGCTCTTTGTTTTTGTTAACTTTCATTTTTCTGTGTCTGCCTTTCTGAGTTACCCTGTATGTGGACTTGTAATTTGAATGGCCTGAGAAAGAATGAATCTTAAGGGCCAAGTTTCATTTCTGTTTCACAGAGGTGTTGACAAGAAGGCAACTTACCAACTTTGAGCTTTGCACTGACAGTTCTGTCAGACTACAGGGGATTTTAAGAGCTGATTCAGGTGTTCCTACACCTAAAAATAGGCCCTAAGCGCTGACATCATGATCGAGTGTCCATACTAAGCACTGAGCCTTCTTGCACAGTCAGGTGCACACAAGACAAATGGACAGGCAAGTTTAGAAAATAAAAAGTGTTCTGTATGTCTTGTCCAATATGAATACAGCCCCTGGAAAACTGTATTCTGAAGTGGTCCAAGGTTTCATTGGCAACTATGATTTGGTATCTGGGACATTTTTACTTAGGGGTCATGAGGCCAAGAAATCCTCAATGTCTACCTTGGAGGGAAATCTCTGAGGGTTTCTAACAGAAAATGGTAGATGGTCATATTTTCAAATGCTTCTAATTTTCACTTCCATATATGATAGTTAATGAATATACAAGGAGCCCATTTATATTAGACTCCTAATGTTGCACAATGCTAGTTTTTTATAAGGAAAATACAGGAAATCTTTAGATATAATTGCCATACATGATGGTGTAATTTCAACTTATTACTCTTTAAATGACTCATAATTTTTTTAATACTTCATTACGCTTTTTACCGTATCATTTTAGGGCATGAGTGTTCAACTATTTATCTAAAAAGTCATCAAAACCACGTCATTGAAACAGCTCTTTTTTTTAACCTGTATGAAGAACTTGAAGTACAGGAATAAAGCCATTAAATTATTTTTCCCTTTATCAACACTTCTATCACTGCTGACTTTAGAAAAAAGAAAGTAAAATATCTGTATCCATCTGTATGCTATAAGTCATTGTGTGTATAGAAATTATTACTGTGATGCATTTCATGGAGTTCAAATATCACTCTGATTTAAGAGAAGACTAAAATATTGATTGTTTATTGGATGTTATTCTAAACCACCACTTTTACATCGTGGCTGTGGATCTACTGTATTGGAACATTAGTTGGTCATTCAAGGGAAATTCCATAAGCTTTTCAATTCACCTTGTTTACCCATGCATAATAACAATGCTTTCTAGGGGTATTTGATAAGAAAATTGTTAACTACAGTATGACCATGAAATTCTTATTGAATGTATTAATTTGGGCTTTAATATAAATTATTATGCCTCGATGCTTACAACATTGAAATACAGCCCTGAATGTGTCACATTTAAGAATGTATACTTTTAAGTATAGATAATGTTGCATGGGATACAAATATAATGCATAAAATGCATTTCAGATACTTTGCAGTGGATATATTATTACAGATGTAAGCATGATAGATAACAAATGGTAGGTTGGTTTTAGCTAAAATACTCAGGTTTGTAAATAATACATGTTCCTTTGCTGATTTTATAAAAAAAGGTTGGCTCTGTGAATTCTGGAATATATATTAGAACAATACATGGAGGAAAAAAGAATTTTTAAAAATATATCTGTTGCTTACACATTCTCTGAAGTTAACTAGAGGCTGGAATTAGACTATTCCTTTATTTATCATAGCTGAGAGTCTGAAACTGCTTCCATAGGAAATGTTAAATAATGAATTTTATTATTTATAGAGCTACTCAACTTTACATCAAATTATTAAAATTATCTTCTTCATAACTGGAGTCACATTAAGCAGCAAAGTGATGGGAATCCAAGTGTTTGAAGACAAGACATACATCTTCATCCCATTTGATTTCATACTGAAAGCCTAAACAAAATTTGATAACATAAAAACCCCAACAGCTTGCTGATATAAGTGCTAACAAATAGAACAACCTTTTAAGGTAAATATCATGTATAATATATGTAGTATTAACTACATGTGATCAATGGTAGGTTGTGACTTTGAGTTAATTATAAATACCTTCTTATTGGACTGAAAGAATATTTTTTCTAATTTATTGCAAAATATAAACTTCTTAGAAAGAAAAATTTACCTAGCTACCTACTTTAGAAATAAATATATGTATATCATTAATTTTGCAAGGCAATTTCATGTTTTATTATATTAATAAATATATATATATATACCTAAACCGATTGTCTACTTAGAGCTGATTGACTTTTTGGAATAAAAAGGAAAGTACAAAGTTGTTATTTTGAAATTCTCAGATGAAAACTCTTATAAGCTCTCTAAAGCTTCTTGGTTACCATGGCAATAGCTATCAGTATGTCTTTAATATAGGACATAGTAATGTTACAATTGTAGAAATTCAATCTCCATGGTAAACTTGATAAAAACATAATGCTCTTCTTTTAGATACTCTGAATCACTCCAGAGCTGTATTAAAGACAGATTTCTCTAACAAATATATTTGTAATAATTTATAATCTGTAGTAAAGATCAAAGGTTGCTTGCAAGTAATTAGTCGATTATATGAATGTGATCTCTGTGTAGTATAAGGCAGCAAATTTAAAAGCAGCAAGGAAATTATAATCAAGACATTTGCTATTGTCTTCATTCCAACCAGTTGATGAATGAATGACAGTATAATGCTCCCCAGAGTTTTGATGAGGACATAATGATCTGAAGAATGTCTCATCAAGTTAAAACTACTCAATCTCATCCATTTAACCTTTTAAAAGTTTAACACAGTATGACTGAGAATAGAAGTTATTCTTCTATATAAGACTGGAACTAACAATTCAGCCTGGTCAACAGAACACTTCAGGTCTGTGTGGCCAGCATCTTCAGGCAGAGCTGCTGAAAGCTGGAAAAGCATCTGACCTTTTCACAATCACATGTGCAGACTGCAGCCCCTGGGCAGAGAGGGCTGTGGGGCTCAGCTCAGACACCACAGCTACAGCTCCTGCAGCTCCTGCCCCCAGACATCTATTGAACTATGAACAGCTTTGAATATTGTGATGCTATAAAACTTGGAACAAACTCCCCTAGCCTAGAAGATGGTTAATTCCTGTTTCTATGGGGCAATGGGATCAGTTTGTGAGGACCAAATGCTGAGATGGCTGCTCTAGAGACTTGCTCTCCTGGCCCTGGGGGAAGCAAGGTGCAGCCTAGCCTAAGAGTTTCTAGTTCTCAGCTGCAAATGACTCCCCAGATTTAAATGTCTAAGGTGTTCTGGCAGATTCATTAACCACTGGCATTCTCATAACAATTAGCTGTAGTTTAGACAGTAGAGAAGAAAACAGTTCCATTGGCTTGCCAATAGTTTAGCTGCAACTGGAAACATCAGAGGCACTTGGCAACTGGCATGCCATTTCAGGATTGTACCACAGAGGTACAGTGTGCTTTCAGCTGAGTCTATCTTCAGTGAAATAGTAGAATGCTTAATATTTGAATGATCTTTTTCAGATTCCCAGTTAAATTCATTATGATGAATCAGAACACATACTACTTTCAGCATTTATGATTTCAGGCTGTTGGAGGTCTGATTCCTTTTATTGCTCTGTTTACTTCTGATTCATATCATATGTTATTTCAGAATTGCAAGAAAGATAAAATACTTTCTCTTCCTCTGAAAGAACTTTTACATTTTAGGAACATATTTATTTCAATGGCTGGTGACACATAGAAGAAAATTTGTTAAGAAATGAGCTGAAGCAGCCTTGTGCTAGGTAACCCAACCTTAATTCTATAATATTCTTTGGAAAGAAAAATCACATTTTAAAAATTGGCTTTTTGTCTTTCACAAGGTCAAAAGTTTGGAATATTCCTTGCTTGGGACTGAATACAGGCATTTCCAGTGCTCCAAAATCTCCCTGATCCCGAGATTGTTCAGAAAATGGTTGGCTACCTTTTCAAATGTGTTTTTGAACATATATATATATGCATATATATACATATATGCATGTTCATATATACTGTGCAGTGGAAAAATCTTCATAGTTTCCTTCTAACCCTTGTGATGGACAGTTCCTATGTCTGTAGTGACTGAATTTCAAAATCTGGCTGACAATTGAAAACCATATTAGTTTTGGAACTCATATTTAACCATCTTTCAGAACCTGCCAGTGACCCATTTATGATGACCCTTCCCTAAAATGTCTGATTTAGAAGCTGGTGAGTGGGCCTACATATCTCCTTACCATGCTTTCTGGTCTTTGCTTCCCCACCACTCCAGGGAAAGTGTGCTACCAGCTGGGTACTAATTGAGTTTTGTTGAGTTTAGTTTGTTTGGGTTTGGTTTGGTTTGTTCCAAAATATTATTCTTGCTATCCTTTCAGTTAGGGTCTCTTTAAAGATAAACAGGGCTTTGAATTCAGGCAACAGAGTCTCAGTCTACCTACTATATTTTGGGTTTTAAATATGTTTGTCTGGTTTTTAATTATCTGGCCGTAGAAGACATACTGAAAAAAACTCCCCAAAACACTCTCTGCACATCAGGTAAGGGCAGTTTTCTACCTTAATGATTCACAAGTCCTTTCTCACTATATAACCTCATGGTTATTACTAAGCAGATGAAAGCATCCATGGCTAATTTTCTACATCTGCCATGTGCCCCAGTAACATATTTGTGTATGTACTGGTGATATTTTCCATCACTGCCATTTCTGTGAATGTCAGTGTGAATATGAAACTTGGGTATCATGTGGAGCAGGAAGCGCATTAGGATGTTAATCTCCTTTGTTTGTTGTTTTGTTGCTAACTTGTTTTGACTTACTTTTACATTTACATTTGACATTTCTATCCATAACACCTATGAAATGAAGTTCAAACTTTTGATACTGATAAGCAGCATTCTGATAAGCTTTGGCATTTCATTGGTAGAAACAGCATTATTAGTCTGAAGATTTTTTTTTTTTTTTTTAATCCAAGAAGAAAAGACAAAAGTCATGAGTGGCAGTTTTGTCTGACTTTTCTGAGCAACAGAGGAAAGGCAACCTCGTGTTCAAGATCATAACCTGGCTACTTAGAAGGAGAGGTTAATCTGATAATATTTGCTGTACATAAAATATGTTTGGAGAGGATTTCTTTGTGCTTAGATTAATTACCTTATGAAGATAGGGAAACCACATCTTCCATTACTGCTTAACATGCATTAGTAAACAAACATGCAAGCTTAAGGTGCATTCTTGTGAATACTGAGTTCAATAAAATAAATATGACTAAGGAGAAGTTGCAAATATAGACAGACTGCAACTGATTTTAACTCAAATAAATAAAGTTTTGATCAGCTTCACTTGCAGCAATTCCAGGTGAGACCAGATGTTTGGATATGATATAACGATTCTGAATAAATAACTTGCTGTAGCTTTATTCAGATGTTCCTGTATTGCTCACAAACTTGCTCTTGCTTACACAGCCCTATAATACTTGCTATACATATTAATGAATAAGAAGTGCAGTGTCACTAATCACTGTTTGTCCTGGGTGTCTAAGCAAGATAAATAATTTCAAAATACAAAGAAGGTTTTATAAGTCATGCATGATCTAAGTTTTTTTTTTTTTTTTTAAGAAAACAGATGTTATAGATTCTTATGCAGAAGAATATATCTTGTGGAAAAAGATATTTTTTGTGGAGATAATAAAACATTCAGATGTCATTGTCAATTATTTTTATAAGCAGATTGAATACTTTTCCTGATTATATTTTCATTTGCAGGAAAGTACAGAGGGGAGTAGAAGGCTATTATTATTAGTTACAATATGCCTTCCTGTGAATCAATAAATAGTTCAATCATAAAGAAAATTAACTAAACATTTATATTAGTTCAGTGGCAACTTGGTTGTATTGGAGAAAACATAAATGTAATCAAAATCCCTAGTTTGATTTGCTTCTAAAAAAAGCCCATTCCTTTCTGTGAAAATTCTTAGGGGACATATATAGGTAATAGCTGTGAAACTGTGATTTTTATATATTTTGCTGTTTGCTGTGACCCACAAGATAAAGAATATTAAATGTTGGATATATTTAGGTTTTAAGCTACAGAAGTGTTTTCAGATAGTAATGAATTGTTTTCATCAAAACAGAACTTTGAAAGGATACAGAATTCCATAGGAGGCCAGGTGGTATTCAACGTGCTTCTTACATGTCTGGAAAGAAAGATGAAGTAGGAGGTGAAACAGTGTCATTAAAACAATGACGCGGGTCACCATGTGTGTAATAGGTTATTCAAGGTAATAGACTTATAATTCAGTAAGCTGTAGATTTTTTTATTTGATCTCTAAATTTTCTACTTGTATTCTCTTTCTTCTCTTCTGCTTATATGTAAAGACACTTTGTAATTCCAAATACCTACTTGAAGGACAGCTCTGTCTTATCTTTCACCTCTACATGAAGTCAACAAGAGAGAAACCACACTTTTTCAGTAAACACCTATATCACAGCACTTTATGCTAGCAACTTGTAATGACATATTTAAATTATGCATATTATTTGGCTTTTTATTCATAGAACAAAAGGGAAAAGCCCAAGAAATGTAACCATATCTTAAGGATTTTTCATGTTTACCACAGCATTGGCAAAACCTATTACAAATGTCCATTTTTCAGCTTTTTCAGTTTGATAAAATTTTTTCATTATATCAGTTTTTTCCTCCACAAATAGATTTTGCATGTTTAATAGATTTGATAGGTTTATTGAGGTTAATTCATTATGTGAAACATGAACTTTATGCATTTTGATTTTCTGCATATTTTTCAAAGAGGAGACAGCTTAGTTGCCATTGCCATTCCATTTCCTTCTTGAGGAACAGGATGCTTAAAAAATACTTATTTTCCCAATAATCTACTTGAAGATTTCTCTCAATTTCTGTATTATTCCCTTTCCTCTCTCCCCAAATAATGCTTGACACCTTGTTGGCAGCAAATGTTAAAGTGACTAATTACGTTATATCCTCTGCAAATGTAGTGTGGTGAAATTCAGGCAAGAAAACTCATTTCTGGCAGAGCCCTGGCTTCAGGAACCAGGTCACTAATACACAGTGGCTGGATGGGGAAAGAGCCCTGGTCTTTGATTGATGTAATGTGAACTGCATTGAAAACATCCTGCCCAGCTTTCAGCTGAAGGCAGACTCTATATGTGTGTAGCCTCCAGCAAAATGCAAGTGAATTAATCAGGAGACAGTGGAGAGAAACTTGAGGATTAATGCAATTTTGAAAGGGTCATTAAAAAAATTTCCAGCAATTCACATAGCATTAAGGAATTATCATGGTCAGAGCATTGCTGTTTCATAAAACTGGAATACTTTATTTGACAATAGACATATAGGTAAATGTATAAATTGCTGGAGTAAAAAAGTAGAAAACAGTTTTAATGTTTAATATGCAATTTCTATCAAGAGAATATATTCTAAATTTTCACTGTTAAAATATTCAGAAACACATGGAATTAGTTCTGAAGTTAAATTACCAAATCATTCTTGTTAAGAATATGCTTTCCCTGTTAGAGTTTGTGCAGTGACAAGACTATTTCAGGCAAATGCAAGACATCATATTGTGACCTTTTACCAAACAGGCACTTCTCATAATCGTAATTGCCTTGGGCTAGTGCTACTATTACTCATTTTCACAATAATTATACCCCTATTTGAAAAGATGTGTCATGTATCTTGAATGCCCAATTTACAATAGTTTGGTATGATTACAGCTAATTAAATCAGATGGGAAAACTGTACTTAATCATGTTAATTGCTTGAATGAAAAGATTCAGAAATTTGTGGATAAAACCTATAAAGTATTTCCCATATTCTCACTGTGAGCCCAGACGGGGAGGTTTTGGGTTTCTTTCTTCAAGTCTTGTACCCAGTATTGTTCGCAGTTTTGGGAAATGGAAATCTCTTGCTGATTTTTCTTCATTAAAGTAATAATTAAAAAATTTTTCTTCATTAATTAGGCATTTATTTTTCATTTATTATGCAAGGTTTTTTCAAAATATTTAAGTCAAGGATGCCTACCAGTAAAAAAAGAAAAAGAAAAAACACCAAAAACATCCATCCATCCTCTCAGCTGTTGCCCCTGCATTACAGTTCGGAGAAAAGTTTTGAGTGTGCAACTATATCTTTGAAATTTTATTTCCCTTTTTGTTTTGTTCTGGGGCCTTAGACATCCACTCATGAAACATCCAACTTACTTCAGAGGAGCTCTAAGCTGATGAGTTAGTTTGCTCGGTGGACCTGGTACTTACAGATAAAACAAGAACAGGCTACTGGGTTTGCACCAGCTGACACTTTGTGGGACTGGTTTCTGATTGGACCAACTGGCCCAGAGACAGAGCCTGCTCTCTGCAAACCAGTAGGGAAGCTGGAAGCACTGCTTATGATTTTAGTGCAAGTCCTCTGTGTCTGTCTAAGGAGCTGAGGGTCCTGCATAAAGATCCACTTTGAAAATCTGTGGAAATTATATCTGCTGAGGAGTTCAACGTTTGAATGTAAAATACAGACAAAAGTGCTGAGCAGCTGGAAAATCTTTAGGAAAAATTAATATATTTAAGAAGTTACCTTATGTCAGAGTAGGTTAATACTTTCATAAGTACATAATTCTTAGCAGATGGAAGGACAATGGAGGTTTTGCATATTTTAATTTTCACTTCTCAAAAACAGCAATTCTTTCTGCTTATGGACAGAAGCTATCAGACAATCTATTTTATTTCCTTGAATGTCCTACTTTCATTAGAGATCAGTGTTCTTTGTCTACTAATTGTTCAAATTTTTACTCATCCTAGCATTACAGAAAGAAATGTGGTACTGTAGTTTTTAACAATATCTGATCATCAACAGTTTATCAACAGGTTATCAACAGACTATTAACTGTACTGCAGACCTTCAGATCTATACAGACAACAGCTTATACAGAAGAGTAAAAAAAGCTTATTAATGAGGTAAAATCGTTTTACTAAGTGCATCTTAAGGTGCATTTACAGTAATAACAATGCTAGCATGCATGTAAATATTCTCACAATACCTGACTGTTCTTAACTTCAAAGTAACTTTTTCTGACATTGATTTATAAAATGAAGGAAGTCTATTGTATGAAATAATTCTTGAGATTAAAAACATATTTTAAAGGTTCCTAAGTCTGCTGCCAATGCTCAGCTATTAATAGCTTGGCTACCACTCGCAGGCAGCTTTTAATAAGTCTGTTTTTTCAAATAATGACAACACTTGGCAGAGAAATTGGCCCTTATTGTAGTGTAAAAAGTTTAGCAGTCAACAACCTATTTCAGAAAAGTTTGAGAACCTAATTTTCACGTAAGTTCATATGGCAGAACTCCAGCATGAAGTCCTTCGCTTGTGGGTAAAATAAAAGTGGATGGGAACAAAATTCTTCACTCAAAACATCTTAACTATAGAAAATCCAGCAAGATTAATTGGAACATTGAAATTCATTAATATAACAAAAATTACTTCTTTAAGGTTCTTCGAACATGAGTTGATTCTTTTGCTCTGCTTTGAGCAGGGGTTTCACACAAGATAACCTCCAGGTTAAGGTCCTTTCCAGCCTCAACCAGCCTGTGATTCTGATATTTCACACGATAAGTACACTCTTACAACCCTCTTTGAAATATCCACATGTTGATAGGGTATTCTGATTAATGTATGAATAAGACATCTGATATTTCCAAAATTTACAATTTTTCAGTGATACTTTCTATTCAAAAAGATTAATTGCAGCCTACTTTTACTATCTTTACAATATTTCTTTGTGCAATATGTTTTTTTAAATCTGTCCAACTTTGTACTTGACAATTTTCTGTCATGATTTTCTATATACTCATACTTTTTTTTTTTTTCTTTTCCTTGCACTGCATTGTTTTGTTCTCTGATGTATATGGTTTGTTTTGGTTTGAAGCATGTACCGAAGGTAAATCTACTTTCTCACCTTTCCCTTTAAAAAACAAGAAGGTAGGAGCAAAAAAGATGTGCATACATCAAGGAACATACATTCACTGTGTGAATATCCTTTTGCCTTCCACATTTGCTTCCTAGCATGATGTTTTCCATAGGAAAATTACTATGGCATGGCTCCAGAGTTCTTCCACACCAAAAATTCTTTCAATTTCTTTCTTTTTGATTTCTGATAGTTTGAATCCACCTTGTACTTTAAAGCCAGTTATACTCTGAGAATGAAAATACAGTATAATATATGAGACTTCATGTAACTTTTTATTCCCTGTTTCTTTACTTATTTTTCTATTGCTGTTGTAAGTGAAATATATTCATTTCAAATTTATCAGAAGTGAGTCTGGCTGAACAATAACTTGTAGCATATTGATGAATATTTTTGAAATATGCATGGAGGATAAATATATACATATGGAATTAGTTTGGGACACCATCAATACTTGATAAATGCACTTCTGTCAAAATAAGTAGCAAAGTAATGATAGGGGAAAAGCTTCAAGTTCTGCAAGAATTTGAAGAATTGCACTTATACATCAAGCAGTTAACTTCACTAGAAACGTGTGGTGTTCTGTGCTTTCCTCCACTCTCTATACAAAGTGAATTTGGAAGTAATTTGCTTTCCTTCCTCATTCTTTTTCTCTCTGAAGATATATGACACATAGTCCTAATGCAGAAAGTACCCTTGAGTTTCCTTTTTCCAGAGTACTTTTTCACTCTCTATTGAGCCCCTATTGTGGTGGGTTCAAGATTGGCAATTTGTGATTAGTTCACTCAATGACTAATTTAAATTAGTGCAGTACAGCCTATTAAGCTTGCCACCATTCCCTGTTACATCACCTTTTATTGTGTGTTCTCTGGTGCTCAGCTCTAAACAACTACAAAGAGACTTTTACTGAATTTTTATTGCACAAATAGGAAAGCTTAACAGAGAGAAAGAAAGCGGAGTGGAACCCCATAAAGATGGCGTTTCTCAAACTGCTAAAAAAAAAAAAAAGTAATAACAATCAACTTTTTTAGTTTATTTGAAAAAATAGTGTCGTTATTTCTTTTTTTGTCACTGATCTGCACTTCTGTGTTTTTTCCCAAGGTTGTATATTATGGATCAGGCATGAGAAGGGCCTGTGGTAGCTTTTGAAGTCCAAGTGAAACCCATTTGTGATAGTAAAAACTATGCCATCTTACCTGTATTTTGTAGAATACAATACAGGACACATCTGTCACATGTGCCAGCACCAAGTATTATAGGTAAATTAAACCTCTGTGGGACGCAATAATTTCTGAATCCTCTGTGGGAGAAGTTATATGGAAGAAAACGACAAATATTGTAACTATACGTCCCTGAGATATAACTGAGTAGGAAAGAAAATGTTAGAGCTGTATTTTGACTCTTTTTACATGACACAAATCTGCTTAGTTTTCCTAAATGCCAGATATCTGTGGAGTACAGTGGCAGCGTGATTTTCAGAGACTTTGAAAATCCATCTATGTGTTTGTCCTCATATTTTAGTAGTATAGACCTTTAAAATACTTGTTTCTTATGTTTCAAACCTTGTGGAAGATACTAATAAAATTATTATGTAAAACAGACATATAAAATATAAAATATACATAAAACCACACTTGCCTTAGTGAATACTTGTTTCTATTTAAAGTATAACAAAAAATGGGGAGTCTAGTCTTTTTTGTTTTGTTGACTGTACTGCTTTTTTCCAAGTTTAGTTTACTTTTTCTTGGAATATAGTCCCTCTCTGGAATGACATAGAATACCTGGTTACCTGGGATATGGAAAAGGCTCATATACTCAACCACTTTTTTAACTTGATCTTTACTATTCTCCAGCCATGCTGCCCAAGTCACAGAAGACAAAGGCAGGGACTGGGAGAATGAAGAACCACCTGGTGCAGGAAAATATCAGGTTATAGGACATCTCAGGGACCTGAAAGTGCACAAGTCCATGAGACCTGATAAGGAGATGCATCCTTGTGTCCTGAGGGAACTGACATGAAGTGGCTAAGCCACTATCCATCATATTTGAGAAGTAATGGCAATCCAATGAAGTTCCCCTTTACAGGAAAAGGGGAAACATAATCCTCTTTTATAAAAGTTAAAAAAAGGAAGACCCAGGGAACTACCAGCCAGTCAGTCTCACCTTAGTCTCACCTCAGTGCCTGGCAAGATCATGGAGCAGATTCTTCTACAAACTCTGCTAAGGCATATGGAAGATAAAAAGGTGATTGGTGACAGCCAACATGGCTTCACTAGAGGCAAATTGTGCCTGAAAAATATAGTGGCCTTTTATTGATGGGGTTATGGATTGCTGGGTAAAGGAAGAGTGACTAATATCATCTACGTGGACTTGTGCAAAGCATTTGATACCATCCTGCATGAGATCCTTTTCTCTAAACTGGAGAAACATGGATTTGATGGATGGATTGTTCAATGGATAAAAAATTTGCTGTATGTCTGCACTCAGTGAGTTGCAATCAACAGCTTGATGTGCAAGTGGAGACCAGTGATGAATGGTGTTCCTCAGGGGTAGGTATTGGGATCAGCAGTGTTTAACATCTCTGACAGTGACAGGGACAGTGAGATGGAGTGCACCCTCAGTAAGTGCTGGTGGGTGATGTTGACAGCACCAAGCTGTGTTGTGCGGTCATCATGCTGGGCCTGGGTGAAATTCATGAAGTTTAAGAAGTTCAAGTGCAAATTCCTTCCCCTGGATTAGGGCAATCCCAAGACCAGATACGGCTGGTCAGAGAATGGATTGAGAGCAGCCCTGCTGAGAAGAACTTGGTGATTTTAGTTGACAAGAACCTCAGTATGACCCAGCAATATGTGCTCCCAGCCCAGAAGCCAGCTGTGTCCTGGATTGCATCAAAAGAGGCATGACCAGCAGGTTGAGGGACATAGTTTTCCCCCTCTTCTCCACTCATGAAACCTCACCCGGAGTGCTGTATCCAGCTCTGGGGTCGTCAGCACAGGAAGGACATGGACCTCTTGGAGTGAGTCCAGAGGAAGCCACCAAGATGATTAAAGGGATGGAGAACCTCTCCTATGAGGAAAGGTTCAGAGGGCTGGGGTTGTTCATCCTGGAGAAGAGGAGATTCCAAGGAGACCTTATAGCAGCCTTACAGTACCTGAAGGGGGGCTAGAAAAAAATCCGGAGATGGACTTTTTACAGGGTCATGAGGTGATAGGACAAGGGGAAATGGCTTTAACCTGAAAGAGGGAAGATTTATATCAGATATAATGAAGAAGCTCTTCACTGTGAGGCTGGTGAGACACTGGAACAGGTTGCACAGAGAAGCTCATTCCTGGAGGTGTTCAAGGCCAGGTTGGATGGAGCTCTGAGCAATCAGGTCTAGTGAAAGGTGTCCCTGCCTGTGTTGAAGGAGTGTTGGAACTAGGTGATCCTTAAGGTTTCTTCCAACCCAGTGTGATTCTATGAATGTAATGTAGAAGCAGAAGGTATCACCTGTTGTTCATTTGACTCTGAAGATCTTTTTCTCTCCGATATAGAATCTTCCAGTACTGCCTGTGGAGGCTTTGCGTCCCAATGTTTACTGCCTAAATATTAATTGTAACATAGGGACTATTTTTATTACTGAGAATTTAAGAGTATTAAACAGAGATATCAGTCTTTTGGGCAGACTATTCCTAGCCTGTGCACTACATAGCAAAGATATAGCTATTACTGCTGGATACGAATTTCTATTTGCCTTCTTTCTCTGTTTAAAAGACCCAGAGCCATGTAATGTAATAGCTACTACACTTAGCTGTTTGTGGAATGAAAATTTATTCCTTGCTATCAAAATGGAACAAAAGGATGAAATATTTCCAAGGGACAATCTCCCAATCAGTATAAGAATGAGTATTTTCTCATGAAAACATTTTTTTCGTATTCTCGCTATAATTTTTATTTGTCATCTGTAAAAATTTCTACATTTCTTATTTGATCTTTTTGTTTCTTTATTGCCCAGTAAAAAATAACTTCATTTCTTATAAGAGTGTTACAGATCTACACTTTTAGGTTCCTTACAGGTTTTTTTTTTATTATCTTGTTGTTGAAGTGGCAGCTATTTTTCTCATTTCCTCAGTATGTCATGTAATGCGCTTTAAACATACAGAGAAAAGTCAGCCACATAAACAGAATCAAAAAGTACTTGTCTGCAAAATGGCTTATGCTGCTACTTTCTACACAGACTCTGCATTACAGCTTTCTTTGGGAAAGAGTCTAATTTGCTGGAAAATTGAGTTTTCAGCCAAAGAAAACTTTTCAGGCAAGTCACTTCCTCTCCGGGGATCCAAATTCCTGCTCCTAGGTTTACACAAGCATTATGGTACCAAGTGGGATTTACAAAAGCATAGGAAATAAACAAAAGGGGATCCATATCAAGTCATGACTTTTTGAGAGCTGGCATGACACTCAGGCTGCTAAGTATCTACCTCATTTTTGGAAACTGGATTAAGGCTCCTGAATCCCTAATGATATGCTATGGAGAAATGTTGTGCAGCAGCATGTAGCTCAAGCACTAGAAGCAGCACAGATCTGTAGGCAGTGCACTCTTCCCTCACTCACCAGCACACTGTGCTGAACTTCTGAAGTAGTCTTTTAGGCAAGACACCTCAGCGTCCTAAAATATCCTTTCTAATGGGGATCATACACCTTGTATAACACCGAACAGTGCCTTGTAAACAAACTCTAAAATAGATTAGAAAAATCTAACATATTTAGCTGGTCCCTTAGTTGAAAAGGTTTGTGGTATTTCTTATCTTCTAGTTTCAGTCTCCATTCAAACCAAAATATTGCAAAAAATAAGGTGCTTGTACCACAAGAACAAAGAAGCAGAAGCCTAGGCAGAGAAAGATGAATATTTAGGAGATCTTACTCTAAATGTTGTATCAAAAATGAACAATTTTATTTTAGGCACAAAATAATATGTCATGGATTTTCCTTTAGATACTTCTTCCAGGAAATGTACACATTCCAACTGAAAACTTTAGGATTAAAAAAATTCTGAATAACCTTTACTTTTCTGTGTAAATAAGATGTACATTCCAATAAAAATTCATCCTTAGCTTCAGAAGAAATAACAGGTTTTGGGAAAACTAAAGGAAAGCTTTGCAATTCTATTTCCTCTACCCTAAGGTATTTGATTATAAAGAAAACAGTGCAATAATAATCAAGAGACTTATTGTGAATTTATGATAATACAGATTCTGCAAAGAAATAGGCTGGCATATATTTATAGCCAAAGGAAACTCATATGCTTCTAGACAGAGAAAACTAATGCGCAGATGCTTTAATAGGCATGAATTTCCTTTAATTAATAAAATTAACTTTGTCCAACCACTATTTTCTGTTTCCAGTGAAGAGTAAGAGAAGATATTTTTTGAGGAAAAAAAAAAAAGTTAATTAAAGAGGTAAAATTCTGTCATTGTTTCCCAGTTACATTGCCTGGAAAAAAAACAAACCAATATGATGCTCATTGTTTGCCAGCAACAATGTGCTTTATCAATTTGTTTGCAATTACAAGAGGGGGATTTGTGTTGTGTGTTTATTTGTTTTATGTAATAGGAATATTATTTTCAATAAGATTTTCTAGTTTTGTAGTTTACTTTACAGACATTTTATATATGCACAACTAGATTTTTTATACACCAAGCATTAAATATGGTTGTGTAACCACCACCTCTGGTAACATTTCTGCAGACCAAATGTTTATCATTTCTAATCTCTCTTTGTTGCCAAGTTACCGTATGATATGTGCTAATATAACATCTGCCATATTGGGTTTGCACAGAGAGCTTTCTTTAAAGCTTGGCACATCAAATGGACAATATGTGTCAAATATGATTGTTCTCAGGCATGCTCTCTCTCCACTTATATTGATTTTGTAACTTTTTTGGTTTTAATATCCTATGATAGACCTTGATTTCCTACCTTGGTACAAAATAGAAAAGCTATGGAAACTGAAACTGCACAGCTTAGGCTTCAGACAAGATTTGTACAGAGATAATGCAAACCTGAAGTCCTCTGTGCCAGGAAAAAAACATGTTTGCTGTTATAATGGGAGGGTCTGTGCACACAGTATAGGACCAGGCAGAACATTTGTATAATAAACTTTAGAGTGGTACAGGGCAATTACTAAGTCCCCCATCCCATCTGCTGCATAGACACCAACTACTCAGGACATCTGGGGAATTCTCCAGACTTTCTAAACCTAATTGAAAAGTGCAAATATTTGCTAAAAATTAAATAGCAAGTGGAGACCTGCTAGAGACATTTTGGTCCGATCCCCTTCTCAAAGCAGGGTCAATCAGAGCAGGTTGCTGTGGGTCACATCCAGTTGGGTTTTGAGTATCTCCAGCAATAGAAACAATAAAGTGTCTCTGGGCAACCTGTTCCTGTGTGTGAACACCTGTGTAGTGAACATTATTTTTCTTGTGTTGAAGGGGAATTTCTTGTGTTTTGTGCCATTGCCTCTCATCTTGTTCCTTAACACAGCTAAGAAGAATCTGTCTCTGTTGTCCTGACTTCCCCCATTCCCACATAATTTTTTACACTTGGACAACATCCCTTTGAGTGCCCTCTTCTCTGGGCTGAGCAGTCTCAGCTCTTTTAGTCTCTCCTTGTCTGAAATGCTCCAATCCCTTAGTCTTCATGGCTGCCCTTCATTGTCCTTATGTCTATATCTCCCTTGTATTGGAGGGTCCAGCACTGAAACAGCTCTCCAAATGTGTCTCATCACAGCTGAGCAAAGGGGAAGAATGATCTTCAACCTGCTGGCCATTCTCTCCTTGATGCAGCCCAGAGTGTTGTTGGTCTTCATTGCTTCAAGAGCACATTGCTGGCTTAGGGCTAATTTGTCCTCTGTGAATCCAAGGTCCTTCCCTGCCAATCTGATTTTCAGCTGTTTCGCTCCTGGACTGAAGTTTGGAATTACTACTCCCCAGAGACTTCACCTTGTTGAACTTCATGAAGCTCCTGTTAGACCATTTCTCCAGCCTTTCAAGATCCCCTGAATGGCAGCACACTCGTCTTGTTTGGTCATCAACCATTTTTCCCAGTTTTGTATTCTGTTATCCGGGTCAGTAAAGAAGATAAACGGTGTTGAACCAGCACTGATCCTTGGGATACACTGCTGGTACGGGCCTCCAGTTAGATTTAGTGCTGCTGGTTGAAATCCTCTTTAGTCCAGCAGTTCACTCAGTTTTCAACCCATATCACTGTCCATGTACTTAGTCCATACTTCACATGTTTGTCAGTGAGACAAAAGCCTTGCAAAATAATAACCATCATCAGCTTCTGTCTGCAGGCCCACTTAGCCAGTTATCTTGTCACTGAAGGCTACCAGGTTGGTTAAGCACAATTTTCCCTTTTTAAATCCATGCTGACTACTCCCAATCATCATCTTTTTCTTAATGTGCTTGGAAATGGTTTTCAGGCCTATTTGTTCCATCAGCTTCCGAGGGATCAAAGTAAAGCTAGACAGTCTATGTTCCCAAGTTCCTCCTTCTAACCCTCTTTGAAGATGAGGAGTGATATTTACTTTCTTGCAGTCCAAAATCTCTCAACTTTAAAACAAAAACCCTTCCTCAATGGAGCAGATCAAAAAAAAGCCACCTGAGAGGACAAAAAAGACCAAGTGCTCTCAATGAGAAGTGCAAAAAGAAAAATACAAAAGCCTTCTCACTGTTCATAAAAGTAGAAATCATGGATTTTTTTTAATTTTTGGGTCATGATACTGTCCAAATTTCTAGCAGAACAAAAACAGATTCACAAGACTTAATCACTGAAATCACTTGGAAAACAAATGAAAGAGGTTTTATAGCTCTAAGACAGAACTAGAACAGAGAGAATTAGACCAGGCCACCTTGTAAATCAGATGATTTTTAAATAAAGGAACAGAATTAAAACGTTGACTTCAAGTCCTGAAAGTGAAAACTCTATGAAATATGTAAAACCTTTAATTGCAAGGCCTTTAAATGTCAGATCATTGGAAGAGTTGAAGTGGTCAGGGTGCATTGGGTCCTATTCCTCTTACAAGGCTTCCTCAGAGGCTGAGAAATCTTACTTTGAAATGTCAGCATTATCAGCAAAAAGATTTAATTATGAAAGAAAAAAAAGCACAGAGTATCTAGAATTTGCATTCAAAGGTCATGAACTACTGTATTTCTAAGAAGTATCTGCCCTAACTCTCAAAGAAGGAGAGAATAATAAAATCAAGGCAGTAACAGTTTCACAGTTCAGTTCCTAAAATCAGTGTTCCACTGATGCTACTTTCAATGAGGTACTTTAAATTGAGGCTGGAAAAGTTTCCAGGCAGACAAGAACCTGGGAATGCTGGTCAATAGACAGCTGAACATTAGCCAGCAGTGTGCCCAAGGGACCAAGAAAGCCATTGACATCCTGACTTGTGTCAGAAACAGTGAGTCCAGCAGGACCAGGGCAGTGATTGTCCCTGTGTACTCGGCAATGGTGAGGTCACATCTTGAATCCTGTGTTCAATTTTATGCCTCTCACTACAAGAAAAACATTGAGGTCCTGGAGTTTGTCCAGAGGAAAGGCATTGGAACCTGGGAAAGTGGTGGAGTCACCACTCCTGGAGGTACTTAAAAGACCTGTAGATGTGGCCCTTAAAGATATGGCTTAGTGGTGGACTGGGCAGTGCTGCGTTAATGGTTGGACTCAATGATCTTAAAGGTCTTGTCCAACCTCAATGACTCAGTGATTCTAAAACACACTCCATTTACTTGGTTTTAAATCTGAGACAAAATATACAAATAATAGGAAAAAAAAAAAAAAGAAAAAATAAACTATTGCTAAATTTCAGGGGGAAATTATAATGATTCTGAAAAGACTTAGGACAAGAAATAATAGTGAATACTTAAATTCAATGTCAAGTGTGAAGGTGAGGCTGAAGAAGAAAATGCAGGTATCATTGAATAATTGGACTGTATAAATGAGATTTTCTGGGGGTCATCTGGCAATAAGAATACAGTAATTGTTAAGAAAATGTATATTTGGTCTAGTCACAGAGAATATAACCTCATAATACTTCCATCCCCATATTTTCTGTATTTTAACCCAGAGATAAAAGGAAAGAGAACAGATTAAGGTAACAATATAAGAAGGGAATTTCTGATGATATGCAGAAAAATTTTAATAGTTTATTGCAGAATGCTTGCTTGCTGATAATGTGTGTCTAGCTTTTCTTAACTGTTTGACTAAATCTCATGATTTACTTAACTCTGTTTTGCTTCATGAATATGAAATCTATTCAGGTGGCCCAGGTGTTAAGAGCACTGGGTATGTTTTTATTTGTTTCACAAGCCTTACAGATTTAAAAACATACCCCTTCACTGAAGACTCTTCTAAACAAAGGCATAACCTAACATGTAGATATAGGAGCAAATTCCCTAATGGGTTATAACTGCATTCCTGCTGAATGATGTGCTGGTGAGGTTCATCATTAAGCTGAAATATCTGAGGATCTACTGGTGGAAGTGCCCCTTGTTACATCATTTAATTATTTTGTTAACAAGAGCTTTTATCTTTATTAAATGCACTGATAATATATCACCTGCTTTTTTATAGCAACAACAGCAGCAACCATCTCTTTTTTTTTTTTTTTCAGATCATCTGACACCTCTTAGATACAAGTGCAGGGACATGCAGATGGACCAGGCTTTAGCATACAGATTATGCAGAAAGACCAGGCTTTATATTGACATCCTTTTCACAGATCTACCTAGAAAATCTCGTTTCCATTATCTTGCTTTAGGGATCAGTTTTGTACAGAAAGTGTAGTAGTGCAGAGAAACTTTATGCAAGAGAGAAAAATAAATTTGGGTGTTTTAGATTCTTTAATATTTTTATTAGTCTTTTCGTATTTTGGGTCTTTTTTTTCTGGTTTTTTTTATTTGGTTTCTGTAGAAGAGAGGGAATCCTGTCTCTATAATGAAACATCTTTTAGCATCAAAGCCTTGCTTTATTCCTTCCCTTCTTCATTGTAAGATCAATATATAAATTCTAGGTCTGCCAAACAGAAGGAGAACAATACTATCAGAATGTTAGACTGATATTTCACTCAAAAGTTTGACTGCCTATACTCTTTGGTTGTTTTGTATTTCAAGACTCTGTTAACACCTGCCATGGCAGCATTTTGATTATTCATACTTTTTCCATGGAGATGATCACTGGGAAATGTCACTGTGTGTTCAAGAAAACTAACATCTTCTCTGAAGTCCTAGGGGTAGCACAAGTGTCACATCAGATTAAATTAGCAATGAGCAGATAATGAAAACCCCAACACCTGGCTGAATTCACTCTTCTGCAGTATTCAATATTGTTGCTAATCACAGGGGACTCACAGGCTTAAAACATCTTAAAAGGCTTCTTGGAAATATTCCTCCTGTCTTTTAGATTTTATTTTAAGCACTGCCTGTTTTCTACATGCATCATGGAAACTTTTGCATAATAACAGCCTCTTTATTAGTTACCAGTTTAGCTGCTTCTGCACCTTCTTACAGAAAGGGCTAATATTCTATTGAACACATTACATAGTTCTTTATAGGAGAATTTTCTTATGTAAAAAAATTAAGGATTGTAACCACTTTGGAAAAAACATCGGAAGAAATTATTATGTATGAGAAATAAAGACCATTTTCATTTGTATGCCCAAGGCAATAGGAGTGGGGGATTGTTTTTTTTATATGTGGTAAAAAGACAATGAAACCAACATAAACTGAGAAAAGAGAGAGACTTCTTTGTCTCTCAATGCAAGATTTATGGGAACATTTCAGAAGATAAAAGCTGATCTTCAGTCAGTCATAGTGATAACTACGACACATTAGACAGCTCATTTACTGTCGTATGCCTGTGGCTTCACACACATATCTTCGGTATCCTTGTATGTATCTGCCCTCAGTTTGAACTGCTTGATTCAGAGTTCACACAGTGAAGCAGAATATTCTTAGAGGACTACTGTGCAATTCATGGCATGCATGATTTTAAATTATGCCCTTGTGAATGACAAATAATCTGAATGTAACCGAGAACTGAGATTTAAGGTTATTAGAAGGCTCAAGTATGTATAAAGAGTTCCCCTCTTATGAAAGACCTTGCCATATATTTATTTTTTAAAAGGCAATGATTTCTCTAGAGATATATCTGAATACATATGGATATACCTATGTAAGGAGTTAAAAAAAGCGCCCAATACCCTTGCACTGCATTACTCTTTTTTTGCTCTGGGGAACCTCAGAGTTCTCAGTATGAATATTCATCTGGACAGTGACTGTGTAGATTAATGTTTCAAGAGTGAAGCTTCAGGCTGCATATAATTAATTTTATTGCAATCTACTGTAGACTACTGCTACTGCATTATTTCTTTTACAGGCATTACTATTAAAAAGAGAAAGGCATTACTAATAAAAAAGAGAAACCAAACATAAAAGTACACATGGGTGTTTTCCAAGGCACTGGAATTATCAACTGACATGCTGTAGTTTTTCCTCCTATTCTCATAATTACTTATGATTCCTAAATATGGCCATCGATTTCATCATTTCATAGCCGATGGCTTTCAATCTGCTTGATTTCAAGTGCTCTCTGATGAAGTAGACACATAAACATAGCAATTTAACCCCCAAATCCATTGTTTTACTCTAATTTCAAACCTTCTCCCCTGCTGTTGGTATAAGATTATCATGCTTGACAATGCTTGAATAAATGCTGAGATGTGGTATTTGGAGGGGTGAGCACACCACATGCACTTCACAGCCAGGCAGGGGCCGACTCTTGAGGGCACGTGGAGCAGGCAGCAGTGCCAGGCACCGTCACAGAATCATAGAATGGTTTGGGTTGGAAGGGTCCTTAAATACCATCCTGTTTCAACACTCCTGCCATGGGCAGAATCACCTTCCACTAGAGCAGGTTGCTCAGGGCCCCATCCATCCTGGCCTTAAACACCACAAGGGGTGGGACATTCACGACTTATGCGGGCAACCCATCCAGCTTCATAGTCAGTCAGACCTCATATCCCTCCTCTGATAGAAGTGCCTTGTTTCCTCAGTCATTTACCTGTGACAAAATTGGCACCATGACGAGAGGAGGAAAATAAACACAAGCTCAGAAAAATAACAGGAAGGTACATCAGAATGAGGAATTCTTTTAAGTTTCTACAGGCAAGCCAATAGATGGGGCATCTTTTTGAACTGTGGGGTGAATTCAAACAAATAGCACAGACTTCAAGAAAAGAACTCCATGTTTTTGATTTCCCTTGATTTCAAAGTGTAGGAATATTTTGCCTTTACATAGTAATGAATTCTTCCCCCTGTTTAATCCTGTGCTATAGTTGTATCTTCCAAGGGCATGTCGGTATTTTTTTCTGAAAAGAAAGGTCTAAGTTCATAAACACAAGAGATTTAATCTCCTTGTATTATCTCAAATCAGAAAAATCAGAAGGATTTTCATTCTCAAAAAGTAATTTTTACTTCAATAAAATGTCTGAATAATATATGTTCTAAAATATATATAGCTCAGACTGGCCAAGTAAGGCAGCTATTAATGCAAATTTTTGCCTTTGAATGAAATATCAAGATAATAAACTTTCTGAGTTGCATACAATCCCACACAACCCTGTCTTCCTCTAAGAAATTCAAAATGTTTGCAATTATTTTCAAGGGAGAATCTTAGAGCATTTTGTAAAACAGACGTGAATACAGACCTTTGGAATTATCATTTTTCTATTATAAAGCTTGTGCATTTGAAGCAGTTGCACTTTGATGTCCAGATTAGTGCTATTTTGATGTGCAGTTTGAGCAAAGATTTCTTCATTATGTGTGCTTGATTCTAACCTGTGCTGGTCTCTTCAAAAACAGAGTTTTTCATAGAGCAAATGTATATATGTAGCATGTGACCATGTGCATCTAAAGCTAAAGCAGCACCATAGGAAGAGGAGTATGCAAGTAGGTGGCTGATGTAAAATTAATATATTCTGGATAGTTTCCAGTAGGGTGACTGATTATGGTTGCTCTCAGTTTCATTACCACAAGACAAATTGTTCAATATATTTCAAATGTACTTCCAATCTGATAGACATGGAATGTGAATTTAGGCACTTTTTCTCTGAGCAGGATCAATATGTCTGCAGTTGAATGGTGTCTCTGAAGTAAAATATTAATTTTTAATAAAGCCTCAGAATCAGTTACTTCACCATTTTTTTTAAAACTTTAGTTTGTTTCTAATAAAAACCAAGTTTGACAGATATTTATTTTCCAATCACTCATCAGTGATTGGTTCACAACTGAAAAAAAAAATGAGCTGTGAACTTCATTTGTGATAAGCTATTTTTTTTTTAAAAAAGTCACACCTTTTTTTTTTTTTCTCTTGAGAGGAATATACCGTTTTTGGTTAACTTTGTATGGGATAACATTCTTGACCTTTAAGTGGGGTAAGAAAAATCTCAAAAAAAACAAAAAAAAAAGACATGAGAGACGAGAGAGGGAGAAGTAAATCTGTGTATCAGTAGATAATAATATCCTGTAACTAAGATTCTTGCCAAGAGACTTGAGAATTCCCTCACTCAAGAATAGGAATATGAGCACTCTGCTCCTCCTGTATGACAACCATGTTGATAAGTACTACCTGGTGGGAAGAGGATTTTCTCTTTTTATTTTTAAACATATTCAAAAGAATTTTTGTTCTTTGCATGCAGTACAGAACAGGAAGTACTTTGAAGTCATGGATATTTTTGTAGGACATGAAAATTATTGCCTTCCTGCATCTGTTTATTAATAAAAAAAAGAATAAAAGGTATTTAACTTGTTTAAGAGACCAGATGGAGTTGTAAGTTTTGTAAATTTTGGGTGATTCTTGCTATTTAGCAAAAGTTTAGGAAGAAAGAATTGACTTGTGGTTTTACTGTTTAATTTAGTAGTTAATTGTGCCTCAATATATCCATCTGAAAATATTGGTTTTGAAGAGCCTCTTGCATAGTGAGTTTTCCCAGTTATGAAGTCATTCCCCATGGTTTGGAGGACATGAAAGAGCTTATAGGAAACATATAGGTCTATTCCAGAGTTTCTGAACTAAAGGAAGATTGCAGGAACACTGTGTGTCCATTAATGTTGCTATCTATGGAGAGTCTGAACTTGAAAGGCAGAGAGGCAGATGGAGAAATTCTCGCCTCTGGCCGCAGGGATCAATATGCCAGAAAATACATATGTTTTCAGGCTAAGAAATAAATTAAAGAAGAGACACTAAAGGTGTTGATTGACTGAAGACAACTTTCAAATCACCGTGGAAAAACTGATATTTTAAGAATATCAAGTTAATAAAATTATTTTTCTTGCCTGTGTTACCCACATTCACAGTATTTCCCTACAGTCTCAAGCTTTGAAATGCAGAATACTTAGGATTACTTTCACTTTTCCAGGCAAGGGAAGGAGTTAGCCCTGGGAAATGTGATTACTTGTAGTATAGAGATACAACAGTGTGAGGTTGGTAGACATTAAAAGGAATGCAACAATGGAATACGGATATTTTCTCCTATTTAGAGATATTAGAGTTGTGCTGTCTTACAAAGCATTAACTCTTACTGGCCAGAAATATTGGTAATTTTCCCTTTAAAATAAGTGTATGACACAGTTATCTTCTGATATATATTTGTTTTACTGTTGCTTAGAGGTTTTATGTACCCCGGGGTGATGGGACAGAGTGCACTCTCAGAGAAATGGGAGGAATGGGTGACAAAGTAGAGAGCAGGGACTCACTTTCAGGAGAGTTGGAGAAAGTCATGGAGTCCAGCAAAGGCAAAGGCAATGGCAATGTCTTGATCTGGAAGTGGAATAACCCCCTGCTGCAGTGCAGAACCAGGGGCTGACTGAGTAGGAAAAGACTTTGCAGCAATTGTCCTGTTAGCCCAGGTGAACAATAAGCTGAGTGTGAGTTTGCAAAGGCCAATTGCACAGGTCTTGGAAGGAATTTAGCTAGCATGTCCCTGAAGGTGATCCTTCACATTTATTTAGTATCTGTGAGGCCATACCTGGAATACCATGACAAATTTTGGGCTCTCTGCTGTACAAAAAGATATGGATATACTGGACTGAGTCCATTGCAGGGCCAGAAGGTGGCTGGGGGCTGGGACACCTGAATTGGTGAAATCTCCATCCACTGAGATGTTCAAAACATGACTGGAGGTCCTGATAACTTGCCCTATTGGACCTGCTTCCAACAGGACTTTGGATCACTTGGTTTTCAGAGGATACTTCCAGCTCCTTGATTCTGATACACCAGTTATATGTCTAATTTACTATTTTCAGTAACATTTTCTTTGTTAAATTATTTATTGAATCTCACAAGTTATGGGAAAATTAAGCTGGGCAAAAATTTTATAACTTCATAATTCAGTTGAAGAATGATGTATCTGCATATATTAGCATCCTGAGCCTAATAATTTAACAGTGTAGAGCCTCTTAGAGATTTGAAGTATAGGACACAAGTAATCCTGATCTTTCCTTAAACTGATGAAAAATGCCATCTTGTAATCTACTTATTTGTCGCATCCAGATTAACTCCACAAGTTACTGCATCTTTACTTACAATGGGGGAACTTTGATCAGAGTTTCAAAACAGATTTAGAACAACAGTGACTCAGAAGACATTATCTGATGAATAGTAATTGAGTTGACAGAACTGCAAAACTAAATTTAAATTCATAGTGGATGCTCAAAAAATGGCAATGTACTGATGAATTATGGGCCTTTACAGAAAAGTTAAGAAATGGGAATGACTAATTTTACAGTTTAAGAAAAAAAATATTTTGAATCCTTTTGCCTTCCACACACTTTAGCCTCCAAGGGGGAATAAAAAAAAAAACAAACCAAACTGAGACAGAAAGAGACAAAAAGAAATAAATTTGGTATAAAGAAAAGTTACAACCCAGAGATGACACCAAAAAGTTTTTCACGGTTGTGGTTCTCTCCAAAGTCTGCAGTGAGAATGGTTTCCCATAGAGGATAGAAATTGTTGTTGGAAGAATAAACTGAATGAAAGTCTATGGATCAAATACAGTTCTTTTCTCACTCCTGAATTTTGATTCAGTGATAGATCTGATGGGTCAACATCCCAGACATTTTATGTAAAGCAGAAACATGAGTTCATAGTGTTTCTGCTCTGTAATTGCTGAAAAGTTGAAATTAATGCTGTACATTTTAAAGAAACTTGGTAATTTAATAAAAGAGCAGAAGAAACATAGTGAAGAAAATGCAACTGCTGTTCCACTGACAGGAGATGAGTGTGTTTAGTAGATTAAGCCCATACACATATGGATATGTGTGTGTGTGTGTCAGCAAGAAAAGGAGCATTGATTTTGACAAGCTGAAGGGAACAAATATTATAGAGTTATATCAAAATGTCAAATGTATTTTAAATCTGTGACAGCCCATAATCTGTGTTAGAAACTGAAGTAGGAATTAATGTTGAAAAGCAAAATATCAAAATGTTGCAGGTGACTACAAAAGTTAAAACTTTCCCATGAATATTTATTACCAGTATTTAAAAAAATAATCATTTTTTTTTTCATATGACATGCACTCACCTGTCAGAGATAGTAAAGAGGACGCCTCCTAGTAGCAACAAAAGTAGTAATACTCAATGTCACTTCTATGAATTAAGTATACAGATTATAAATCTAAAAGAATAGCTGCACTATTTGGATGCATAGTTTGAACACACTTCAACAACCTTCAGAAGGTTTTTGACCACTACAAAACTCTTTCTATTCCACAGTTGGCATAAGTCTACTAATATTTCAGGATAGATTAAAAGGGAGGAGGGAAGCTGTCTTATTGGGATTCTTGACATTATTTCGTTGTATCCATCCCATGGATTTTGAAAACTGAGCCTTTTTCTAGTACTCCACTTTACTAAGTCTCAGTGCTGGTAATATCTTTTTAGATAGAATTTTCATAAACTATTCAGGATTGATTTACAGTAGCAAAGTTTATATTATTTCTCTGTAATAACTATATTTTATAGAAACATAATTATCACAACAAACTATGAAGTACTGGATAATATTTATGAAAATATAAAATTGCAATGTCAGTGCATGTTGGGTTTTTTTGGTGAGAGTTTAAAGAGATTACTTTTTTTATGTAAGTGCCTTTAATGCCTTAGCATGTGAAATATTCTAAATTTGGGTGCTATATTTACTGTCTAAGCAAAACCATTTACAGCTACTGAAGGCATGAAGGCATGAACATTAGTGAAATAAAAGAAAAAACAAGGCCTTCCTGAACCAATAGGTGTAAAACTAGGTCTTATTCTACCCAATAATAATCAGAACACTATATATGTGAATTTCTTTCTTTTCTAGCGCCACTAACAGATAAACCACCAAAGCTTTTACATCCCTTGGAAAGTAAGCTAACAATTCAGGAGACCCAGTTAGGTAAGTAGCAAATGCAATCTCTGTTCAAATTGTATGAAGGTTTTTGATGTGTATGACGGTGATCTGATGGCATGTTGGCATTAATAATTTCATTGAAAAGACATTAAACATACTTTGTTTCCATGCAGAGATGTGTCATATAACATCTAGAAGATTGTTGCTCCCCCAAAACATCTAAGTAATTAATATTGAACACTTATTTCTTGAATAGTATTGATACTGGGTTTTACATTTGCTGAAAGTCAATAGTTATATGAATCTGAACTTTTACTTGTAATTTCCTCTTTTCTGTATATATATATATTTATATACATATATACTTATTGTAGGATTCAGTGGGATTTTGTGATTTGCAAGACTTCTTTGCTTTTGTGGATGCTTTCGATTGTTCAATTCTTACAGAATTGCAAAGATGTTCTGTAATTATAAGGGTTCTGTTGGTCAAATCATCCAGCAAACAGTTATTTTACTGTAATAGCATCTGATTATTCTAAATGTAAGAATATTTATGTATAGATGAATGAAGAAAAATTGATGCATGAAAAAAAACATTTTGTTTCACTTTTTCTAGTCTAGTGGATGGTGGGTATGTTTGGTTACTTTAGTGTCCCACTGCTGTAGAGGTAATTAAGGCTCCACAACTAAGTGCGTAAGTTACTACAGTTTGCAGGATATAACGATCTATCTCTTTCTTGGATTGACACAGACAGAAACTTGTAAGAAACAAGAAGTCCTCAGTGGGTTACTCTAGAGTTATGCTTTGGTGTCAGAACAGTAACCTATTGGTAGATGTTCTAGCATGTTAGTTACAGAAGAAATTGGATACAAATACAGTGGTTGTTTAAATCTCATAGGAAAAAAAATATAGCAAACAAAACTCAGTACATTCTGCAGCACACCATCAGAAAAAGCAGAAGGCTTGAAAATTAATTCTGACAGTCATTGGCAGAGTGTTTTATGATGATTGCCAGCTTGTGGTTAATAGTGGCCAGAGAATAACTCTTTTTTTTTAAATTAATAAACTATTACTTTGAATCATTCATGCTATTCAGGTGATATTCTGAAGTGCTGATATACAGCTTTTTCAGAAACAATCATATAGAGAAGGAGAAATGTAATGTTTCCTTCTCGAGCTACTTTCTGTTCTTCTGAAGATGTTGGTTCTGATATACTGACTCAGAGATCTTTTCCTGTATGACAGTCCTATATGATTTTATGTTATTGTTTGTATACAAGACCAGAGAAAAGAAAGCAAAACAATCTACACATTTGTTTCTTAACTAATGTTGCTTACTGGGATATTTTTGTTGAAAACAAAAACCCTAAAAGGAAGAACTTTTCTGGGCTTTGATGTTGACTTGGTAAACATACTGTACGGTAAGACTATTTCAAGAAAAGTGTAATTATTAATGGCTAGCTAGAGGCTTTTTGTCTATGACTTTTAGAATTAATCTCAGTTTGTATTTCTCATAGTTCTAAAAAACAGATTAAATAATTTGAAAAGAGGTAGGTTTGAAAAAGACCCTATTCAGAAAACTAAATAGCTGTTGATGAATATGGAAGAGTTAACTTGAGAATGTCACTTTCAGACACAGATGGGAAAGTCTGACCATAAATGAATGTGAATCTACAGTACTTAGCCTTATGTCAAGAAGTTACCAGAATATATTAATTTGTTGTTTAAAAGCCTGTGAAATAGCCTGTGAGAAGTGGAGCAAGTACAAAAAATTGATAGTTCCCTGATACAAAAATTGTGTTGTTCCACTCTCTAGATTTAATGCCTTGGTCCTGCTGGATAACCTTTGAAAGGTCTATGTTTCCCTGAGGAAATCCAGTGTTCATTTCTGGGGGCCAGTTCATACCTTGAAAAAAATGCAGAATATTTCATCATCAGAATAATGCCGAGATTCACTTAGATGAAACTTAGATAGTTACCTACCTGAGTCTTGGGGTGACCACATGTTGCAGACTGGTCCAGGCATTGCCAGAAAACATGGCAGTCCTCCAGAATGTGTTTGGGATGGTGCGTTTGTCCCTTATTTGGAAAAAAAAATTATTTTGGTGGAAGCTGGGGAAGTGGAAAGGATGGCAATCCCATTGCAAAAGAAAAGAGAGAGCCAGGAACTGGGAAATTGAGGTATTCTGGGATTTCAGTAGAAGGTCACCAGTCAGTGTGGTAGAGAGCTGGGGCAATCCCCACTCTTCACCCACATTTCTGTCCTTCCCACCTTGCAGTCCTCTTTCCTGAGTCAGAAATGAAGCAGTTTGCATGTGTCAGGGCAAGCTCTGGGAGGTGCATACATAATTTGCAGGGATGTGTGTGCAGCTGCAAGTGCACACAGTGTACTAAAAAGTCCATACTGATGGCTTATCTCCAAATCTTCCCCTGCTAGGGGAGGGTCAGGGGGCTGTGGAGTGGAGCTGGGCACACTTTTGAGGAAGGCCTCAGTAAGGCCAGAGGGTTTTCTGCTGAACAAGCTACTGGAGTTCAGTACTTAAACAGGGCACCCTCCATTCAGTGTCTCAATCAAGGTGGGAAAACTCCAGACAGACCTTTTTCATTTGGCTCCAGCACTGCTGAGTGATAGAGATATTTGACATTTGTCATTGGGATATATTGGCTTCTATACACCAGCAGTTGGAATTAATATCATGGGACCACAGGCCTGTTGTGTTTTGCATGGCTTCCATAAACTGAAAAGTGACTGCACATTAAGGAAGGAGTTTCTCTAAGAGGTGACTGATAGAGTGTTATGGCATAAGCTTGCTGCAGTTTGAGTTGTTAAGACAAAAGGAAAGAAACCAGAGCTAGAGAATCTGCACAGCTCAGTCCAATGATCATCACGATCAAGTTGTCCACAGTTAGTTGTGGAAGAGGTACCATGCTACTCAGCTGATGTCTGAGACAGTGTTAAGCATGGCTGCACTGAAATGAGCAACTTTAGAGAGTCACAAGTATCTTGAGATCTCATCAGAAGTATCTGTTTATTTCACTAAATAGTAACTAGAACTGCATAAGATAGAAGCACAGGATAAAAACTGAAGAAGTTAATTTCTCAAAAGCTTTTCATGAAAAAATCCCTATGAGACAGCCAAAGAACAAAGGAGAGAAACATAGATGAGAAAAGAGATTAGTTTCCATCTTATTCTGTTCTGTACCTAATGTTTTTTGTTTGTTATTTCACTTACAATTTTGTAATCAATTACTTAATCCTGTTGCAAGGGTAAACCCCCTATTTTCTTTCTAAGCTTTTCTCCTGTTACAAGGGTTTTTAGGAAGTGGTGGTGACCTCAGTATAAATATCTTCTCTGGAAACAACCACTCTAGATAAGATTGCATCCTGCAAAGCTTGGAGCTGTAAGAAGATTAAGTGTGTTTCCCTCTCAACTCTGAGCCACCCTGTGGTCTGGTAGCAGCATATGCCAGGGAGGGGAGAAAAGCTGGCAATCAATGGGAGGCCAGAGAAGGCAAGGCAGGGTAATGAAGAACATAATGACCCAAGGAACTCCATCCCACAATAACTCCATCCCACAATATTCTTCCTCTTACCTTCCACAGGCTAGCAAAATCAAATGAACAAATCCCTGCTAACATAAATCTTTCTTGTAATAATAATAAAAGCACAAACCTTTTCATTCAGATTTATTAAAAAAGGAATTTATTAACATTGTTTCTTACATATGAAAAATCCTAAAACTTCAGGCAACTGTGTTTTGAATTCTAGATTCATGCCAATCTTATATATTTATAAAGTAAATATACCATATCCATGATATGTAAATTTATGTAAAAAATATCATCTGGGTATTTTTCTGAGTCTTTTTAGATTCACCTGTCTTTCAGCCAAATTTCTTTTGGCTTCCAGAACTGCCCCATATCTTCCCCTCTCAAGAATACTTGAGAAAATCTGATTTTAGTATCCAGTTGGTTCATCTCATGTTTCTAAAGAAGATAGATATGATTCCACAATAGACAGTAATGGATCTGAATAAAAAAATTACAAAACATGAAATAATTACTTTAAACACCTCACAAGGTAGTCATCCTCTCTTGTCTCGATTTTTTTTTTCAATATGTTTCCTGGTTCTGCACAAGGCTGTAATTTGGCATGCCAAATTTCACCTAGAAAAATAAAGCTATTGTTGAATTATTTTTAGCTGGCCATGAAGTTAGAGAAGGGAGAAAAAAAGATGAATAAAAGATTTCCAAAACTTTCGGAATGGATCTAAAAGTAAAGTTTGTCCAGGAACCTAAACATTTTCTCTGCCATCTGAATAAAGTGAATTTCTCTGAATATCATCCAGCACAAAAATATTACTCTTGTGACCAAACATGCGGTGAATATCTATCCCATTTTTATCTAGGGCATTATTTTGATAAAATTAAATTGACTATTGTATAGGGAATTGAGGATTTCTTCTTTCTTCTCCTTTCCTGCATTTATTCAAGAAAAAAAATTCATTAAACTATTTTTAATAAACTATTTCTAAAGTAATAATACAAGGAAGTTCCTTGTCAGAGATGGAAGAATGCTACTTCATTTATAGTACTTTGTAGTCATAAAAAACTTCCACACAAATTGGCCTTGTTAAAGATAAAAACATTCCTTAACTAGCTTAATCAGTAGATGTATAAATAAATTAACTAAAATGATATTAAATAACTAGCAATCAGTGACTCCTTTCAGGATGGAAATGGAAATGAAAGAATAGAGAAAATTATAGATTTTATCTCTACACATTTCCTCTAAATGTTATATTCACTCTGTAAAAGGAACATTTTTTTTTATTATATAAGGAATTCTAAATTTATCCAATTACACCAACTTTTTTTAAACCAATTTGAACTTTTTTTAGATCATATGATTCAACTGGACACTTTGATATATTCTTTTATTAGATTAACATGGTATGGGCAAGAGTTTCACATGGAATGAGCATAACTCTAAATTCATAATTTACTTCAAACTTATCATCTGTTTTTTTTTTAACTGAGAGTTGGGATTTTCCTTTCAGAAAACAACTGAGGGGGCTTGAAAAAAAAAAAGACAATGCATTTGCTTAAACTTTATCTCAGTTTATCAATGTTTTTTTCTGGGAGACATTTATCTGATTTAGTGGTGGACTCCTTTGTTCATGTTAGGTTATAATCCACTGAGAAATATCTGTTATAGAGAATAGTATATACCATACTTATCTGAGGTACTTCCTGTGTAAAGCATTTAAAGTGGACCTAATGCAATAAAAAGTGTGTGTCTATTCTGTCTGCAACTATGCACATTTCATTTTTATGTACAGATTAGATATATGAGAACTTTCTATTTCAGATTGTTTGTGCAATAAAACCACTTTGTTTTGGTAATAGGAAAAGAAGACTGTGGAACCCAAAAAGATTTTTTATATCAGTTGGATAATCATCCAAAAGTTTGGTTTCCTACTTAAGACTTTATTGAACGATCAAAACCCATAGGTCTTTTACTAGCAGAGTAAAATATAATCAGATACAGCAAAACTTTTATAAGAATACTCTGTAGGAGACAGTAGGGTATAACTTATTATAACCAAGATCATAATAACTACAGAATACCACATACTAAGAAATGTAATTTAGACACATACTGTACATTATTTCATATGAAATTATAGTCCTAAAACCCTGTAATTTTGTAAATTTGAAGCATCAGGATTCACATTGTTTTCTGTCATCATTTTTTGCCACACTTTTTCCTCAAGCTATACTTTGTGCTTCCAACTTGTATGTAGGGGGTTCATTGTGTCTGATGCAGAAAGACACACGAGTGTTTCATTGCATTAAAAAAAAAAATCACATAATGGTGCTATGCAAACACATTAAAATGTTAAGTAGCAAATGTCAAACTCAAAATTTAATACTGTGACTTATAATTAATAACTATTTTAAATTAATGAACTCCTCCAGAATATCTTGCTCTAGAGATAAAGATCTCCTGTGAGCAGCAATGATATTCACATATAAAGCTGATCTCAAGAATAATATATTGGTGGAATGACAAACACTAGTACAATTTTTACTCACAGGAATTTGTCTGCTTTCCAGTTCTAGAAAAAATGCTTTCCAGCCTTATTAATTACATCAGTACATGCTCATGCAATCCAAATGAGGAGTAGTTTTACATGAAGCTGCACTGAACATTGTTTTTTATTTAGATATACTGTATATTTGTATTAAGATTTAGTGCTGCACACAGGTTTCATTCTGAAAAATCCATCTAAATTTACATGCATTCTTAAAAGCAATAATTATCAGGGATTTGACAGCTTGTCATGTCAATAGGAAATGGAAAGTTATTTGAAGGAACTTTAAAGGTCTGAAAGGCTTAAATGCTTTATATAAACTTACACTTTAGAATATAATATTATGAATATTTTTAAGCATATATTTGAACAGGATCTTTTTTTAATATTTGTTAACAGATGTGTAACAATGAGACTTCATATTGTGCAAGTGCTATTCATGTCTGTTTACATAGGTTATTATGGATGAATACACAGGATACGTCATCCCAAGATATAACCAACACATATTTGTCATAAATGTTCAATTTACTAGCTATTTAATTGTATAAATTTAATATCTGAGGAACTTTTAAATTAAAAAAAATATAGAAATTCAGTTTGGTGCTGCAAAGCATTGATGTTAAAAAAAAAATATACCAACAATAGTCTATTTATGGCATACATTGTAAACCTTCATGTAGCATTTTGGTAGTAATGAATGTATGATGAAGAACTACAGGTCAATGAACGCCTTTGCTTTGGATTAGGCTTGAGGATATTAGGATACACATGGTTATTAGTCTAAATTTCGTATTTGACAGCAAAATACCAGCAATGTATTCAACATTCACGTGTCAACCATAACTGGTGCCCTATATCCATCTCAGAATGCTTTAGACAGTTATAAAGCAAAAGATAAAATACCAGCATTTCCTGCAATCTGTCCTCTTTTAATTTCTTATTCTTTTTCCTGAAGTAAAATTTTGACAATGAACTACTTAGGTACTTTTTGCTGTTTTCCACATAAGAAAGTAAAATACCACCTGAAGCAAGAGATTTATTCAGAACTTAGTTTTCATGCCTATCTGAAAGTGTATACAAATAAAAGTGTATACAAATAAAAGACTACATACGAAGAAACAAGAGTTAAACACTTGTTTCACTGAACTCAGAGGTAACTCTTAAGAACCACAGAGCTACAAAATTAAAGAAAAAAGGCATTCAGCTCAGAAAACCCAAAATTTAAGTTTATACCTCAAGATGTAGTTATTTGTAAGGCAAATCTTGAGCATCTACCTGGAACTCTGCAGTAAATGTCACCTTTAAGTTTATCGATCATTTCAACTGCCTAAAGTATCATTTGAATAGCTATGCATAATAGTGTTAATGATATAGCCATCTCATTCCAATATTAATATTTTTAGGAAAGCAAATATTAGAAAAAATGTTTTACTCACCATGAAATAAAATGTATCAAGTGACTATTCATATTCACTTCAGAAATAAATGAAGCACATGTTTCAGTTAACCACATTAGGCTTCTTTAGAAAAAAATTTAACAAGCATTGCAAAATTACTCCTCTGTACACTAATGTAATTAATAGATTGGAGACTTGTGGATGTAGGGTCATATATTTTGTTTCTTTCACAGCTTTCAAAGCAATTAATTGGAAGTAGTAAATGCTTGTAATTTTTAATCATTCATTCATGGTCTGATCTTTCATGAGATATCCAGGAGCATGCATGGTACATTTCTGCTCATTAAAAATCATAAGGAGACGGTGCTGATTTTATAATATGTTTAGAGATTGATACTAAAGATGCTCATAGGTTTGTTATAGTTTAAGTATTATAGAGAATTTTTGTGCCTTTCTGGCATGTAGTTTTAATCTCCCACTAGTCATTTTTAAACAGAGCATACATCTCACTCAAGTCAAAAGTCAAGGATTTCCTTTTTGGAAGACTTTTTCAACTTTTAATAGAGAGATTCTATACTTGTATAAAGAAAGAGATTTAAAAATACAGCATACAATATTATACTTTTTTTTCCTTTGTCAAGTGGTAATTAATCTCACAACAGATATTTTATCATAGATACAGTATCTAAAGTGCCATTTACAGTCTTCCAATGTTTTGGAAAGGTCAGGCACTTAAAAAAGCTTATAAATGCAAATGTTTTCTGTCATGCAAGTACTCAAATTAGTGAGATTATTCTTCTTTGCAAAAACAAACAAACAAAAGTTACATTTAGAAGGTTAAAATCCAAGACAAAATAAATTGGAATTGCTATTGGGGAATGAATGATCTTTAGATTTTTCCAGGATGTTGTTCAGAATAATTTATTTACTATAGTGGACACATAGGCTGATGAATACATCAGCAATAATAGTTTAACCCAGTTTAAATCAATAACTAAAATGAGGTCTAAAATGCTATGGTAGTAGTTACTAGAGGCACACATACATAGTGTAACTCAGTGTATTTGAAAGATTTTTCTCAAAGCATTGGTACACTGCCTGTTTTAGTTTTATGGATCTGGCATTCTTTTTCAGAGTTGTTTTATTTTGGGAGTTCTTTATGTCAGTCTCTCCTTGAGGTAAGAAGGGAAGGGGAGGTAGAAAATGGAGTATGGGTTCCAGGGCAGCCTGAGCCAGCAGTTCAAGATAGAAGTGGATATATAGGCTCCTACTTTTATAGAGGAAAGAGGTCTGGGGAAGAGGAAAATTTTGCTACTTTCCTGCAGTCTCTGGATGTGCAAACCCCTTGGTCTTGTTGTTTCTGTTTAAAGTGCTTCCAAGTCCCCATGAAAGAGGAATTTCTTGGATTAGTCAGTGAAGCCTCTCAAGAGGACACACAGTTCCACCTGGCAGCTAGGTTAGCTATTAATGGTGTGATGTTTCATGATTGTTTTAAAAGGTGTAAATCTATGCTGCTCTGACATTTGCCTCCTGTCGTACACCCCTTAATCCATCCAGCTTCAGCACACTTGCTTACAGGGATGAAAAAGAATTCAAAGGAAAGACAACCAATTTAAGCTGGATTTCTTGCTATGCTGATGGTAACAGGAGTGCAACAAGCCCTAGTGCCAGGATATGGTGAGAGTGGGAGGTATAGCCAGGGAGAAAAGTTGAGAGGAGTTTGGCTCAAACTGATAATGAAACACCAGTCTAAGTCAGGACTTGGTCACAGCATGTTCCCAAAAAGTCAATATACATCAAGAGGCACCTGTGTGACATAAATCACATCACATCAGAATGGAACTGTTTTGTAGCTATCTGCATCTTCCCATCAAAGTGGCTTTTGTCTGGACTTTGGCAAACTGACAACTTGCTCTGTTCACTGTGTAGGATTTCAGACATTTTGTTTAGGCATCTGGGATGACATACCTGAAGTGGGAGTGTGTGAATGTCTTCCTTCATGATACCTATACAGAGCAGGTGAATGAATGCCAGGCTTCAAAAAATATTTAAAATATAACTTTCAGAAATGTTTTACATTGAACCATTTGACAAGTATTTTATAACAGAAATGTAAAAGTCATGGTATATCATAGAAAGTTATAGCCCAGGTCTTCTAATATTTTTGTATTTTTGAATGTTAAATTCATTGAAATGTAGCTCCATTACCTGAGATGTGATAAAGATTTACCATGGCCATGACAAGGAATTATTCCATCATCATTTTCATGTTATTTAAAGCAATATATTAATCACACTGCTATTTAATTGTCTATCTGATATCCAGTTACAGAAACTTGAGAGCAAAGAAGATGTTTAACTGGGATAAAAGAAAAAAGTGTGTTACTCATATCAATTCTTTAATTAGATGTTTAGTTAATTTTGTTTATCCTTTGTTCTTGCTTTGTCTCCTTTGTACTCATTAATATGAATAAAAAGCTGGATGACGGTTTTTTTTTTCAGCAGAAATGTACATGATAAATTAGTGCTACTGAGAAAAACATAGCAAATATTTTTTGATGGTCATATTTATGCAGCTTAGCAAAATGCAAAGACAATTTCAATTTAGGCAGACAATATTTTCTTTGGCAATTTTTCAGTCTTTTAATACTGTTGTGTCAGAAGACTTATTTTTCATACTTTTTTTGTTGTTCCTCTTAATGGCATTAAAAAAATAAACTCAGGATTGTTTCTGCATTTGAAATACTTCTTTGTTATGCAAAAACTTTCACAAATAATGTTACGGAGTCTGTGTACAATACATTGAAAAGATAATTTGACTAATGTTAGGATTGAGGGATATCTAATTTTTACTTTGATCTGACTTTATGTTATACGCAATCATCAAGTAAAATGGTTCAAATTAATAATTTTAAAAGCAAATTGCTTCGGTTTTGAAATTATTTCCTCTTTTTTTTTACACTGGAAACTATAGTTTTCTGCAAAGAGTAGTGAGCTGCTGCGTCCACATCTCGCATGCCAAACTACCATGGGCCCACCCTCACTACATTCAGGAAGTGTTTTTACACATCCTATTTCTCAATTCCATTTTTCTTAAGCATTTTATGTAATTAGAAGTAGAATTCCAGCCTGAAGTAAGTCAGAAGAGAAGAGTGTACCAAGAGAAGTCAGTATCTCTCGGAGCTTGAGCATCCCCTCCTTTGAACTATGCTTGTCATTTAGAAGTGTTATCTTTATTATGGCGAGATGGTGTCACTGATTGCTCTATCACCCACCACTCTGCAGTATTCCTGCCCCATCTCCTCTTTTGCTTTGTGGAAATCTGTTAGCAAGTGTGGGTGTGGACCAACTCTGCTGAGCTGTCATAATATCCCAAGGCATGAAATGTAATTCATGAGTTTTTATGTCCTAAATTCAGTGTGATGTGTTCAGAAATAGCCTAATGGATGAGGGGATCTAAAGGGTTGGAGTGCCAGTAGCAATTTACTAGCAATCTACAGATGAAAAGGAGGTCTCAACTAGTTAGAGATATCTGAAGAGGGAAAGTGGTGCATTTATAATTGCTAGTTACTTCCAAGTCACTTAATTGGGGTCTAAAGTGTGACTGGCCTGTGAATGAGCTGAGCCTAAGTATTTGATCCATGGCAGCATTTCCTGAAACATGTCTTTAGTGCATTGTAAATGCAAGGTAGAGCATTGGTGAAGTTTAAGACAGCAGGGTTTTCTTTGCTTTTCAAAAGTCTAATAGTACATGTTTTCACTTACTATACCAAGGAAGATATTTTGAAATTGCTTAAACTGTGGTAACACATCTGTGATTTAAAGTACAATATTGAATTCTTACTAACTTGTCTGTCTAATATCTATTTTGTCTCTTCGGTACGTAACAGCTCCTTCACAGTTAGTAATGATCAGTTTATTTATTTGTGATTAGCAATTTACCTACCTCAAATGCATTATCTTTCATACAGGTTCATTATTTTCATAAATTTACCTTTTTTGTGAATATACAAGATTATATTGTTTTTGAATTAAAATTTTGGTGTTATTTTAAAATTAATTAGAAAATCCAACATAGACAATAATCTAAAAATTATTACCAGTTGTTTTTGCAGCTCATATTTTGCTGCACTGAAATACATGCACCTAGGTTAAAAGAAAAAGTATTAAAATCTGAAAAAAAACCAAAACTAATTTTTATATAATTTTACTGTTTAAACTAGAGGAAATGTAAGACTAGACAGTCTAAATAATTTGAAGCCAATATAATATGTATCTTCAGTTTTATTCCCTAGTAAATTCTATATTCTGTGTAGAATAGTTTTTATTCATTTTATGAAACATATATAAGGATACATTATTTTAAAGCTACTAGTCTACCTTTAAATGTATCTGTTTAAAGGGAAAATGTTGGATTATGGCATCCACATGTAGCCTATGTATATTACAGGCATAAGTAGGACCAGATTACAGTACCTGTAGATTTTACAGGCTGTGTGGAATAACAATAAATAAAAAAACAAGCAGATTTTCTTGTGCAGAGATGAAAACCCACATCCTCTATCATTACCCTCCTGGCAGTAAGCCATAAAAGTGTTTTAGGAAAAAAGAAATAGTTGGGTTTTATCTATTGACTGTTTTCTAATATATAAGAAAAAAATATAAAGAAAATGTTCCCAGGGAAGGAAAATAAAAGAACAGTTTTTCCAATGATTAAATTCTTCCCTATGCACCTGTGCTACTCAGTTCTGCCTATTTAAAATGTTGATCTAAAGAATATTTATTTTGCTCTAAGCAAATATTGGAGAAGGAAAAAATAAAAAGAATCAGTCAATCATTAGTAAAGGTCAAGACTTGCAAAGGTCTGTGCTGCCTCTATAAAACCTAAGACAATAACAGAAATAAATGACTGGAGGGATTATTTCCAAAGTGTAGCTAAAGAAAATAGTTCGTGTTACGTTAATGTTAGGATTTTTTTCTAATAATGACTAATGCTGGGGAAAAGTGTCTCTGTCAGAATCTATACTTTTGATTTAAGTAGAAAGTACTATTAGAATGTTTAAATTATATATGTTTCTCTTAAAATTTCAATTTTATAAACAAACTACTTGGAATAGTAAGTTAAAAATACAGTGAGACAGAAGTCTGGCATGTGTCAGTAATGATAAAGCTAATTTCAGAAACACTGCATTGAAAGGAATAATGAGTTTCTAAAGTCCCAAACTTTTTCTGATTCACTGTAGTCAATCATCTTCAGTTGTCTTTGCAATTCAAACTGTTACCAGTCACATAAGATAAACATTTTGCATCTCTCTGTGGATGTCAATGATTCTGAAGCCTGAGGACTTGAATTGAAACCATTCTGTATTGGAAAAACAATATAATTGATTCTTTAAAAAGACTTACAAAGCACTCTTAATATTTTATTCTAACTATATGTAAAATGTGCCTTCTCTCCTTGCCAGGCTTCACCCTCTAGAGGATTGTGCACTTTTTCTCTTCAGTAATCTTCCTTACCTGCTGGAGATAGATACTTTTACATGCAATACTGCTGCCATGTATGTCCTTCTCATAAAGGCCGGAGCCATCAAATTTTACCCTGATTCCAATTCTGTTTCTTACATTTCTCTTCAAAAATAGCTGTCTTTCTCTACTTAGGCAGTCCCTACCCACTCTTACCATAAATATTTGTCTCTTGTGATGAATAATGATGATTTTCTAGTCTGGTTCTGCCTTCTTTTACTGTTATTATTTCCCAAGAGTTACCTTAATGTAACTGCACAGGATTATCTGGAACTCAAACACTGTGCCTTTTGCAGAGCTATAATACCTGCCAGCAATGAACTGCTCTCTACTTGTCTATCTGAGAGGCATTTAAAAGAATTCAGTTTCCAATTATTCTTTGGCTATGCTGCCTGCAGAGCAGGGACAGACACTTCTTGTATCAGTAAAGCAAAAAAGATTTGCGTGCAAGAGCATTTTCTGAAACAGCAAAAGCTTCATGAGTGGTAATTTTTGTTATGAAACTGACTTCCTCTCCTGCTGAAGTTTCACTGAAATACCCTCAGAACAGAAGAGACTTTCTCCTTCCTCAGTGTCCTCCATATAAGTGCCAGTCACTGAAAGTCATTACATCAGAAACCTCTTAATCTTCCCACATCCTTACCTTAACTCACCTGAGGATCCTCAAAAACTCACTCAGATACTTGTGCATTTCACATATGGCAGATATAGCTAAGGCAGGTATCACCCTCTTTATTGCTGAAATATATTTATTGTTGATGAGCAGGCAGGAAAAAATATGAACAAAATTATTAAAACTTGTTTGATTCACAGTCTCAGCACGATTTTCTGTATGTAAGCTTTTTGAGGAAAGACATCTATTCTACTATGTATTGACTGTCTAGAGCCATGCTCAACTAGTGATACCGAGTCATGGTAGGTGGGAAAGAAATTTAGATTAGTTATTTCTCCTTAGTCTCTCTTTCCTCAGTGCACTGAACTCTCCATGAACTGCATAAAGTTCTGAACCCCATAAAGGACATTGCCTTCTTCCTTCTTCCTTATCTTACCAGCCAAGAAAAGAAAGAAAGACAAAGAAGAAGAGCAAAACTTATTTCATACCATAAAAATATCCCTAAAAATTTCTACAAAGTCTATTCAATGCCCTTATTAGAAGATATTTTGCAGCTGCCAGGCACCCCACAGGACTTTGCAGAGATGGAAGCCACCAGTGATCCTTTGTAGTGTTCATTTCATTGACATTTCTGGATACTGAAAACTCTCTCAGGTCATGGTGTAATCTCAGGATGAGTCCTTGCATTAACACCCAAAAGTATGCTGATTAGCATAGCTTTCATTTTGTATTTTAGCAGCTTTGCAAGAAATCAGACCATGTGTTTGGGTGCATCCACCACCTACCCACACTGCCAGTTTTAATGGGAAATAAAATGTACAGAAAATCTTTTGCATGCAAATTTGCAGTAAACACTGTGTGTAGTGATTACAGATTTCAAAGCAGTATGTATTAGTACTCTTCTCCTCACTGATCCCAAACGATCATTATTTGCAGGCAGAAGCTTACTGATGTTTCAGCAACACAGGGAACACTACCTTAGTTCTGGAAGGGATGAAACTGATAAGAAATGCTAAAATGAATAGTACTGAATTGAGTGCACCTGCTTGCCCTTTGTTGGACCACCCTGTGTCAGCAAAATAGTTTCTGTGGCTTAATGAGCTATGCATGCACGAGCTTGTGAGACATCACACGTAGACTTCCTCATTAGCAGTTTATGAAGCTATGGAAAGAACCATTGTGTAGAAATGCTTAATGAAATATGAAAGAGCTTTTTACATGCTCCCAGCACCTTCTGCTGTGTTCCATATTCATGGCAGATTTTTCCCCCGAGTGCTCCTTGAATTCCTTATCTCTGTTATCAGATGCTGATTTTTCATGATAGATGTGATGTTTAGAAATCTTCCAATATGCCGTATCTTGTGTCTTGGTCAAATTTCAATTAACGACCTAAACTTCAGAAATAACCTCAGAGGTATTTGAGGTGTCCTTCAAAGACCTCTAGCCAAACAACTGGCTCTGAGGAAGCAGAAAAAATATGTGTGGCAATTGATGCAAGAAATAAGAAGTAGATTGGAAGACTAAGTGCAATGGGCATAAATTGAGAGCCTCCAGCAAAACAAAAAAAAAAATCAAGCCTGTTGAAAAGCATAAATTCAGATATCAGAGGGGGAGAATGTGGGAAGCACACAAAATCTCTGCAAGGGTTGAGAAAAAGCAAGCAAATACTCCAAAGAGTAGAACAAAGGAGGTAATCATGAGATACAACATAGCCACATCTCCATTATGGAGAACATCATTAAGACAACGTATGATTTCCCTTGTGTGACAGAGGAAAGGGGAATCCACTGGCTCCCTCACTGGGGGGCTGGAGTGTGCTACAAGCCGCAGGTAAATGCAGAAAGGAAGGATGATGGGTATAGTGGGTTATGACTGTAATGAAAGGGCATAAGGGCATGCAGGAAGAATCTGTCTTGTTCATGCTGCCAGGATTATAATAGATATTAAGTAAGAGATTCCTTAATAACATTAATGTTTATTAGGTTAATGTCAGCCTGCAAGGCTAATACTGATTCCTTGTGTTTGTTAAATGAAAACTTAAAAAAATGTAAATAATTTTTTTGCAGGAAATATATTAGTCATATTAGACCATGCTTGCTATATAATTATCCCGTTGTGTTTCTGTTGAATTAAAGCAGAAAATAGGAGGCATGTATAAGAAAGCAGGTTCTTCTATTTCTTGGCTGGGGGGAAAGAAAAAAAAAAAGATGATGAACAGAAAAGATGGTCAGCAAGTGCTCTGTCTTTTGAGAATGATTGATAGGGTACTATTCACTTGGCCTTTGAAGCTCCAACATTCTATATCCATTTATCGTAACTACTGTTTTTTCAGTTTTAAGCTTATTACTGTCACATAAGATTTGTGAGAATGACTGATCATGACTAAAAGCAGCTATGGAGAATGATGTAGATCCTGTACAGGAGAAATCTGTGCTTGCTTGACTCCTAGTTACTCTGTACCTCTCTGGAGTACATTGACCATAGCAAATTGAACTTGGTGGAGTATTGATCTGTGATAGTCTGTGCTGGATTATCTGTTTCTCACACTTTTTTTCTATGCTTGCTAGTAAAACCTGTGCAAACATCAAATCCATGCAGGCCAGGAATGCCTTCAGAGGCCAGAAGTAATTTTGAAATTACCATCAGGTAGAGTCTATTCCTGACATTTCAGTATCCACCCCTGCCCCCTTACATATATTCATTCCCCCACCGACACAAATAGTTCTTAAATAAAGAGACATTTTGGCAGGCAATTTGTCATGTTGACAAAGCTTTGATAACCTGAGTCCTGGAACTTGCGGGAGCTAATTCTTCATTAAAGCTTTGGTTCAGCTGATTGGAACAGCTGAGGAAATGTATGATTTTATTTTCCCTGGAGTAATTTGTATGAATCCAACTCATTAACTCACCAGGCAAGGCTTTTACATGGGGTCTAACTGTAAGCCACCAACATTCATTCTGCACTCCTCACAGAAAGGCAAAGGCTCAGGTTATTTGGAGGAAAGGAATTACTGCCACCTACCTAGATGGGTGTGGGTCTGGAGCTGTGAACACTTCCACAGTGAGCCTGGTGGTCTCCTGCAGACAAGTGACTTACCCTTCCCTACAACAATTCCACTTTCATTGTACACATTGAGGGCTATCCCTTGTCAGAAAGGAGCAGAAAGAGCCATTACTGAGCTACTTATGATTAACCAATTCCTTGCACAGAGCTGTCTCTTTAAAGTTAGTTGGGAGAAGTTTCTTCAAGGTTCCTGCAACAATTTATTTTGAAAAAAGGCTGATGAAAAAGTGTCCCATAGCATAAGCTTGAGTTGCAACGATGCACTTATGAGACACAATGGCAGAGAGATGTCAGAATGGAAAACACATGCCGCTTGTGTCTCAGTGCTTAAAAAGAATAGGACAAGCACTGTAAAATCATGCTTTTAAAAATCAAAACACATATTTTAAAGGAGGAGGAAAGAAGATAATCATGGCTAAGTAGTCATTTCCTCTTATGCCTGCAGGGTTTGATAAAGTGGGAAATACTTTTCCATTAAAAGGTATAGGAGATAGTGTTGAGAATATTATATTTACTGGTAACACTCTGTCTTCCTGATTTAAGCATAAATGAATACATGATAATAAGTTACTAGCCTTTACTGACATTTTCACAGTTTATAGAACTACTGGAGTGTCTTTTGCATTTTTAATTTCTGAAAGTGTTTAGAAAATGATTTCATAAGCGCAACATTTCAAAGGACTTTTGCATTTGTGTGGCTCTTACAGATCCCTGTCAGGAGAACATAAGACATGAAAGCTAACTATTTAACAACTCACCTCTTTTCCATTAATCACTGTGTTGCCAGGAAAGCACATTTACAGAGATAAAGGGCTAACAGTGTAGTGCAGAAACACAATGGGAATCCTTAGTAATTTTAGTGTGGCTGCCTATTGTTGAATGTCCTCTGACAGTAAAAAGTTATTTTAAAAATGCAGTTAGAAAGTAAGTTTTAATTAAATATATATAAATTCTTTTCATTTTTAACACATAGCTTTTATGTGTTCCTGTCCACATCTGCAGGTAGAACAGCTATCAGATATTTTGTCCATATTCTGTATTTTCTATGATCTTTCATGATTTTCACAGGATGAGGAATGAGTTCGTAAAACATGATCTAAGGACAAAAGAAAAAAGGTGGGGAGGACACTAACTTTCTTGATTCACACTATGTGAGAGGTCTTGTGTTCTTTAGGCAGAATAAAAATCTGAATCAAAAGGAGATGGAAAACTCACTTATCATGCTGGTTCTGGGAAAACTTGGGACATGAAGCCATATTGCACATGCAGCATGCAAAGACATCAGAGATGCTGTGGGCAAGTTGCCTCCCCATGGAAAAATAAATTACTATTCACTTTTGGCCTCAGCATTTGAAATAGTGCTTCCCCAGATGCACTGACAAAATTCCTCCCTTACAGAAGAAAAGTTTAGGGAGTTTTCTAGTTCCTATGTCCCGAATTATGCCAGTATAAATTACTTTTTTACACCTGTTAATGCAGCAAAGGTAACTCTTTTATATTAGATTCTTGGTTTTAATGTTAAATAAAACTCTAGAGTCTTCCAACTTTCAAGAATTTCTTGCAGAGCTGCCTTAATCTGGTTGTTTCTCTTGCTTAGCTCAGGTTGCAATCCATATGGGCAAACATGACTAACCTCTTTAATGTACTGTCTCCTCAGTTCAGTCACCACACACAGCATGATAATGCCTACATCTGTGCATGCTGGAGTAAGGGAGGCATTTTGTTAAACCACTCTGGCTCTATCCATGAAAGCCTACCTGCTGATATTCTCATTGAACCACATGCCAGTGTTTCTCTTATACCAGCAAATAGGTTCCATCTGCTCCATCACAATCCACCTGCCTTGTAAAGGACCACATGATCTGCATTAGTGTCCTGGGGAAGAGAAACCCAACACATCCGTTCATGAATAACAGCTTTGGGAACTGCCTGTCATTCTAAAAGAATTCTAAATCAGAATTCAGTAGTTAAGACTATTATAATGTATTTCTATTTTTATGAAGGAGATATGCTTTCAAAGTCTTAATCTCATAATGTAAATTAGTAGAATCAACAATTGCATTGTGGTCCATTTTTCCTCCAGAAGTATTTAATGTTTCTGCCTGCCCCCCTTTGCATCTCTTAGTATTTCTGTCAGGTAAGCAGCACTGAGTTCCTTGAATAGTTTGCTCTTTATGAAAGCTGCTGAATAACAGTGAGGGGGTGGGTGCTTCTACCATATTGTTCATACTGTGTTTTATCATCATCATGAGGAGATTTCTTTTCCTATTTCCTCTCCTATTACTTTGACTAGAGTCTCTGACTATATACTTTGACTCCTGAAACTGGTCTTTTATCATTTGTTTTATGGTTTGTCTCAAAAAGCTGTTGAACTAGTGACGAGCAATCTCTCAACAAGGTGGTAGTATGATGATTTTAAATTCGAATTAGCTGAAAGACATGAAACTTGCTCATTCCTAAAGCGAGTTTGTGGCCCAATCAGCTTGCATCTCATGCTCTACCAGGCAGGCCAGCCTTGTCCTGTGCCTCTTTGCCTTCCTTATATATAGAGCAATAACCCTTTCATTCCCACCCCACCAGGAGCTGGGATCAAAGAAGCTGGATTTGTTCTTTCCCTGTTGCTGCAATAAAGCTGCTACTCAGCAAAATCTTGGTGTTGCTACACAAAGGGAGAGATTTTGAGTCCTTAGATGATTTGGGTAGACTGCAGTAACCTGAACAAAGGGTAGGGAAGGAAAGAAACCCAGTGCCATCTCAGGTTATGACAGAATTTTATCCCTGGAGCATCTTCTGCTCTTAAGGGGGTTAAGGATGAGAAAGACATGGCCTTGACAAGAGTACATACTCATTTCCTGACCTACTTTTGTGCAGGAAGTTCAATAATAAATAGTGTTGATATCATCAGTGCTGGTGGTAGTGGGTGTTTGAGAGGGTATTTAAGTCATGAAAGATCTCATTGGTAGCAGCCTATGACTACCCTGAGCACACCTAAATTATAGACATGTGCTTGTACCTTAGTGACCATACCCTCAGACTGTCCATAAACAAGTAAAAAACAGATTTAAAATTGATCAATTGGCTCCTGTGAGGCTTTTGTGGTTGTTGCACACAGAAGGCTCTACCCTGTACTGGCCTGCATCAGGCCCAGGTTTGCAGGCTCTTGCCTTCAGGAAGCTGGAACTTTGTGATTTACAAGCAACTCACCAAAATCCCAAAAGGCACGTCTCACATTTCTAGGTTATACTTTGGCTTTTTTTCTTTTTTTTTTTTTTTTTTTCCAGAGTCCTGAATTCCAGCTCAGAAAAAGCTGCTTTTAAGGTGTCCCTTTTGGGAAATCTTTCTAAAAGCCATGCATTTTTCAGGACCAGGAGGCAAAAAAAACCCTCTCCTCGGCTAGCCCAGGGGAGAAACATGGTGCTCAGTCTTATCTTATTGTGTAAGATGCACAAAGGTGCTTCTGAGGACTATATCTTCAGTAATCCATAGTCTTTGGTCACTGAAAGGACATTGTGATTACTGACCTGTGAAACAGGCCTGGGTGAACAGGAAACAGGAGATGTCAGGTGATACAACTGTGATATTCTTAAAGGCCAAAAGGGACAAGAGTCAGCACCAAGTAAAGGTATGAACACCTCCATCTGCCTGTCAGCAGGGACTGTTGTGAGCTTTTCCTGCTCAGGATAAATCCAAGAAAATCAAAAACTAAATCAAAAGTATTAGCAGGTTGAAAAAACAGAGAGCTCTGTTTTTTTGTACATAGTAATACCCAAATTAAAAAAAAAAATAAAAATAGGTACATACTTGAAAACTTGAACATTTATTCCCATAAGAAGACAGCCAGGTTTCTCATTAGGCTATTGGTCATTTGGGGTATTTTTATTCATTTTGTTATGATGAGGTAAAATACCTCTCCCCCCTCCCCAATTGTAAGGCTCTTAATTTCCTGCTTCCAGACTAACCTCCAGTGTCGTCAAATTAAATTCAAATGGGATTTTTCTTTTCAGAAGCTCTGTCTCATCCCTGAAACCACTACTGACCTGTACTGTAACATGAATCCAATTTGTGAGAGCACGGTTATCTGTCCTCGTGTCATTTGCCTTTTTTTGTTTATCTCTACTGAGATACACTGAGGCATTCCATTTTCAGCTTTTTTTGGCATAAGAGATACCTCTTTTATTTTTTTATTTTACCTCACACATTTCTTAAAAGGAGGAAAATATTTAAATCATATTTTATATTGCTGCTTATTGAGACGTATTTCATTTGGCAGATGCATCATATTTTTGCTGTTGTTATTCAGACCAGTTGAAAAAAACCCCTTACTTATTTCAAAACTTGTTCTCTGTGTTCCCATTTGCATAACCTTGTTGTGTGTCTCTTGCCTGTGCTGTAATACTTGTGTTAGAAGAGCAGTACTAGCATGGCTCTTGTGTGTATGTGTTAGCCTAAAGTTCATTTGCAATGGACTTACAGTTGCAGTACGGGCTGATGTTGACACAGGTCCTAGCAAGTTGCAATTGTGAACATTCACAGAGGTAAAATTATTGGTTTTACAAGCAAGGAACAAAATGATGGCCAGAAGAAAATCCCCTAAAACTTTTAAGAAAGTTATCGAATTATTGACTTTAAATTACAAACAACTAAGGTCCTCATTCTTCCATTGTAGTTATGTTTTTGGGAATTCACTATAGAACATGATCAAGGTTTGAAGATCAATGAAATAGATACCCTATACGCTGCAGCTATACACCATCATTTAATATAAGGGTTATTCTGTGTTCCATTACATTCTGTAAAATAGAATTTTTAAAAATTTAAATAACAACAAGTCCCCCACATTTTAACCTATATCAAGTACCATATACTTCTCAAAATCCATTTGATTTTCAAGCTGGTAAAACACAATAAAAAGGAATGGATGGGGCCATAACAATAGATTTTACTTGAAATCAAAGATGTCACGGAACATATTGTCTAAGTGAAGAACAAAAAAATATGGCTTTTTCTGAGTAACAGATTGTGTCTTATTTCTGTGTGTTAAAGAGTCTTTTAAAACACCAGAGAAAACTCCTGTCCACACACAGTCCTTATATACTTGCTGGCAACACCAGTGTAACTAAAAGTCAGAGGGAAGAAAAGAAGAGGGATGTGAGGGTTAGTCACAGGTCAGTGAGATAATTTGTCAGTGGAACAACATGTTAGATAAACAACAACAAACCCATTAAAACAGACTCTACCTAAAGTTGACAGAAAGCCACCACTGGCCAAACAGGTTATATTTTCTACTTTCTCTGTATAATTGCAATTAAAGATAATTAGATTTAATTGCTACCTAAGCAGGTGTAATAACACATATCAGAAGCATGAATTCAAAGTGTAGCTCTCAGATACATTTGCTAAGTATGTGAGGTTTTTTCCTGAGGGGTCTTCTTTTCTTGTAAGTTCTTCCCATGCTCTGAATGTATGAAGATAATAGAAAAATAATAGTATAAAATCTATGAAGTTAGAATGTGATATTAATAAATCTTTCCCTACTCAAGAGAGTTGATTTTGAAACAAAGTGAGCAATACCTAATTTTTTTTTACAGAATAATTGAAAGTGGTTTCTTTGCATTGTTAGACCATATATCCCTGATTTATTGTTATTTACTTATTCATGCAACCATGAGATAAGCATAGTTATGTTATATGACTAGCACTAATAGAAAGGATGAGTTTCGGTTGTCCAGTGTTTAGATATAGGCAAAATACTTTTGTGTAACTACTTTTTGTGGCCAATTGCCTTCACAGACAGTTTGCTTTACTTTTGAGACTGAAGTACTATCTATGGGGTAATAGAAACAGGATTTTCAAAGTGCAGGTGGCTGTTGTTGAGTGAACTGTTATACAGTTACTTCAGTATTAATATAATACTTTTATATATGAATCTTTTATGCCATGAGTTATGAGTGCAGGCAGAAATGCATAAACCTGGGCAGATCGTGTGATCTGTTAATAGCATTTAAGAAATTTGGCACTATCAGTAAGAGGCAGAACAATTTCTAAACACGCAAGTGTTTTGTGCATTTGTTCACATTGTAGCTATAGCCTTCAAAGTATTTATGACTGTGTCTCCACTGGTAAAAGCAAACCTTTTACCATGTGTCTGAGCAAACATCACAGCAGAATGTATGTATTCCACCTCAGTATTAGTGCTGTAGGTCACAAGACTCAACAAATGACAATCTCCTTAAGTAGCAAAGCTTAAATAAAAACAACTTATAGGTTAAATTCCACTGTTCTTCACACAATGATATTGAATTCAATGCAGGGATTCTGCATTCATATGAATACCCTACCTCTTTCAAGTTACAGACCTGGAAGATATTAATGAAAGTATATGTTCAAATCAGACTGGTGTTTATTCTGATCCAGAGTTATCAGAGCTGGATAGCAATAGAACAAGATCAATGTCTGCTTGAATCTTTGTACTGCACTACCTCTACATTTCAGAAAACATGAGATCAGTGAATAGGTCTACCTGAACATCTGGGAATGCTTAAGAAGATTTTCCTCTCAACAGAACAAAAAGGACAGTGGAAAATGTTTCAATCACCCTTACTCTGTTTCATGCAAGGGGAATGGAAAGAGTTGATAAACTTCACTATTCAAGTCTGAAGTAGATTTTATGAGAGTATATTTGATATACTATCAAGAAATTATTTGTAAACTCTCAGAGAGGAAGAGTAAGAATGGCTTGTACTGTGGAAGTCAATGATGAAACTAGAAGAGACATACAGAGAACAAGTTTGCAACACCATTCCTTGCTTTGTTGTCCTTTCCTAAGTTCTAGGCTAGATGATGTCTTAGAATCATGGAATCTTTTAGGTTTGAAAAGAGCTTTATGATCTTTGAATCCAACTGTTACATCCACACTGCCAAGTCCACCACTAAACCCTGTCCCTAAGTGCCACATCTATAGGACTTTAAATACCTCCCAGGATGGGGACACAACCACTTCCTGGGGCAGCCTGTTCCAATGCTTGGCAATTAATCTTTCTGTGAAGAGATTTTTTGTTAATATCCAAACTAAACTTCCCCTGCTACAACTTGAGTCCTCCTGTCACATGTTATTTGGGAGAAGAGACCAACTGTCACCTTGCTACAATTTCCTTTCAGGTAGGTGTAGAGAGACATAAGATCCCTCCTGAGCCTCCTTTTCTCCAGTCTAAACACTCACAACTCCTTCAGCTGCTCCTCATCAGACCTGTGCTCCCAACCCTTCACCAGCTCCATCACCCTTCCTTAGAACAAGCTCCAGCACTTCAGTGTCTTGCTTGTAGTGAGGGACCCAGAACTGGGCATAGGATTTGAGGTGCCTCAGCAGTGCCCAGCACAGGGGGGCAATCATTGCCCTGGTCCTGCTGGACACACTATTTCTGATACAGGCCAGGATGCCGTTGGCCTTCTTGGCCACCTGGGCACACTGCTGGCTCATATTCAGCTATCTGTTGACCAGCCTTCCCAGGCCCTATTTTGCCAGTCAGCTTTCCAGCCACTCTTCCCCAGATCTGGAACACTGCTCGAGTCTGCTGTGATCCAAGTGCATTACTCAGCACTTGGCCTTGTTGAATCTCATACATTTGGCCTTGGTCCATTGATCCAGCCTGTTCAGATCCTTTCCTACCCTCCGAAGATCCACACTCCTGCCCAACTTGGAGTTGTCTGCAAAATGACTGGGGGTGCCCTCAATTCCCTTGTCCATGTCATTGATAAAGATATTAAACAGAACTGGCCCCAAGACTGAGCCCTGGGGGACACCACCAGTGACCAGACACCAGCTGGATGTAGCTCCATTCCCCACCACTCTCTGGGCCTGGGTGTCTAGACAGTTTTTACCCAGCAAAATATACCACTAGATAACATAGTTTAGCTTTCAAATTTCATTATATTTATTAATTAGGGCCTGAAATTTTCTTTCATGGGACTTTGGTTTATAAATTTCAGTGCTCAACAAAAGTATTTATTCTTAACTTATAAAAACTAGATAATGAGATAGTTTTACCATTTAGAACATGCAGGATTTTAACATCTGATAAATACTGTACTTCAAAGTTTGTTTGTTTGTTTGTTTTAAACTTTGAGGTCAAACTCATTGTTTGGCAGTTAAATAATTAATCATGGAACGTAAGCTTTGTGTAATGAGTTTTATTGAATGTGCTGTTACTGCAAGATTATCTCTTTTTAACAGTTCAGAAAAAAAGCCAGAAACATCATCATAATAGACAAAACAGCCCACAAGTCTGGACTGCTTATCTACCTTCTTTTCATAATGTACAGATTCATGTCACAGAACAGTGTCTGGTCCTTAGGGAAGATGACAAAGCACAGTTTATTCTTGGTCAGTAACGTACTGCATTATTATAGAAAAAGCCTAAAGCTCTTTTACACAGAACTTTGTATATGACATTTTCAACCATCCCTCTCACCCATGGGTGTGCTGTGGGCTGATTTTTCTTCAAAGTTTGGAAGGATTTTGAATATCTGTTCTTCCCTCCTCTGTGCAGCTCTTGAGGTGCTTCATCTCCCTCGTAAGCCAAAAACTTTCCTAAGTTTCGAAAGTGATAAACTCCAATTTATCACTCTCTGCACAGGGCTCACGAATTGTGGCTACATTCACCAAACAGGCTATGCAGACACCGTGCCTCCTTCTTCAGCTAGCCTGCTGAAGGAGCAATTAAGCAAGGTGCCAATGGGAAATTAAACCTAGGAAACCGTAGACTGAAATTTGGCTCTGGATGTTGGAGTCGGCAATTATGTGTGAAAAAAAAGCAGTGTTGCAGTCAGTGTAAAGAGATTGACACTCTCTAACAGCAGAGTGTAGCTGCCCATTGGTAAGCCTTACAGCAAGGTTTAACATCCCCTTATAGCAGAAGGGCCTAACTCCAGATAAATTCACTTCTCTTAGAAGCACTTGCTCCAGCCTTGTACTGTGAAAGGGAGATAAGGAGCAGAGGGTAGAAAAGGGTGGAAAATGAGGCACATGTAAGAACCCAGTGAGCATCTTTTATCAAGAATGATTGATGTCAGCTTTGAAATGCTACAAAAGATGATGGAAGTAGTCTAGTGTGTAGGAATAGAGAATAAAGCTTAAAGTGATCCACCTTTCTTAGTAGGAGTCTGTGGGAGAGGTTGACAAACTCTCAGTTTAGCATCAAGAACAAGCTGTTCACACAAATTGCACCTTTGAACTCATATGATTTCTGCAGATTCACCTGCGAATTTCAATTTATACATTTGATACATTTCTCCTATTAGTATTGATGCAAGGTGATGTATGTAATTGACCTAACTACTCCAAATATAAGAAGAATCTGTTCTCATTTGAAACATGCAAAATCTAAGCTCATGTTTACAGGACCTTCATTTGCATAGCAAGGCAGTAATAGACTCCTTCAGGCTCTTAAATATTCAAATTTGCCATTTTAAAGAATTCAGGGATTCCAGATTTATTATTCAAAGAAAAATCACAGTAACAAAACATATGCTTTGCCTTTCAGAATACAAATTTTCCTAACTAAAATTGTAAACTCTTCAATTCTGTAAAAGTTTTCTGACTAAAAGTTTCAGTAAAGAAAAAATGAGAAAGTACTTCTTACCATCCATGACCCTCTGGAGTACAATAAGAATTCCATTGTTTTAAGATACAAGTGGAGCTAGATGCAAAAAGCACAGACAATTTTTATGTTCCCTCAATTAGTCAGAGTACCATAGAGCGAGTTAATGGATTATGTTTTTGTTTTCACTTAGATCTGATAGTGTTTTCAAGAAAAGCAAGCAAAATCGGAAATAAGTTAAACATTTGGGTTGGTGAGGGCTTTTAAATAATAGCAGTATTATGACTGCCTAGTATTAACCATATGTAGTCTTTGCTTTATATCAGAACTCATTTAAGTCAAAATATAAGTGCCAGTGTAAATAAGGATTTCAGTGGCAGTGATAATCATAAATTATACATTTCTTTAAATTATGTTTCATTTTTTCTAAGTCAATTCTATTGATATTTCTACCAAATATGTACTTTATAATTATACTAAATTACCTACTCAATATTTGAAAAAGTATACACATTAACTTTGTGCTGTTGACCGGGCATCTTTATTCTCCCACACCTGATAAATCAAATAGTCAGACAACAAATATTGTGAAAACTCTGTACCCTCATAAACTCTACACTTACACATGCTGTCTTTGGTTGTGTTTCTGTGTGCATAAATGTTTAAATCTGAAAGTTGTATTGCTCGATAGAGTTTGTTTGGTGTTTTCTTTTTGTGTTTTTGTTGGGGTTTTTGTTTGTTTGTTTGTTTGAGTTTTTGTTGTTTTTGGGGGTGGGTTTTTGTTTGTTTGTTTGTTTTGTTTTGTTGTTTTTTTTTTAAGAACAGAACTGGTTAAACATTCTAAGCAGTCTAATTACTTGTGTCTCACCTTTATAGGTTAATGTGGTTACTTCCTTAACAACTCTGCAGATATTCATCTCATCCTCTCTCCATAAGCCTCTACAGCTTCATCTAACCTGGTCTTCACTTATTGTTGGCTTCATGGCAACACCTGCTATTGTAGCACAATGCTTAGGAGTCAAAGCATCTTCTGCTTTGCTTCCAACACCTGGATAGTCTTTCACTGGGTAATATTCTCAGGTTGCCCAAATTTTCTTCCATTCCCCTTGCAGCGACCTCTGAGGTACTCAAAATAACATTTGCTAGTTTGTCAAAGTAAGTAGCTTAAGGAAATAAATGAAAAAGGGTGAAAGAGAGAAACAGGAACAAAGTGTATTAGTGTTCTGAAAAGGAAAACTAGACTCTTTTTCAGCTGCCACATAGGACATACACCATATTCTATGGAAACCCCTCTTACCTTTTGGCAGATAGTTCCTCTCCTAAATTTGTATCCAACCAGTAGTTAGGGAGTTAAGGAAGCACCTTTCTAAGTGGTAATAATTCCCCTGCAGTGATCCATCTTTCTACCTTTAAGTCAAACCCTGCACCTCTCTGACAAGTTATGAAAATTACATTGTTAATACATTCCATGGGAGGGGAGGAAATAATATATATGATTTTGATTGAGTACTGGTATTAGATACTAGTCAGCTATTTTTCAAGGCAAAGCAAATACCAAATACAAAGCCTGGACATTATATAGTCAGGACTTTTATGACATATCTAGAAGGTCTTTTCAGAAGAATCATAGTGCCACCTCCTCCACCCTCTAAATGGAGGCCAACGTTGCTTACTTGAATGTCAGCTTTGCCAGAAATGCAGCCACCCTTGGCAGAATGAGTGAGTAAGCTAATATACCTTGACTTCCAGTTCAGAGTAAGATTTCATCTGGCCTGTGGAGGCTATGAGCAAAGCAAGTCTGCATCTACCTGGATATGTGAAACAGCACGGAAAATGGGGGTACTGATATGAGGTGGAATTGTCATTTCTAGTCCCTGGAACTAGATTCTCTGTTTTCTCACTTGCAATCTGATCATTTTGTGCTGCCCTTTAAGTCCATATTATTACTTCTTTCCTTTTGATTTCTTTCACAAGTCTTATTCTCCATGCTCTTCTAAGGTCAGGTGTCCCCATCTAGACTTTCAGGCTAATCCGCATTTGCCCTACTTCAGATCTTCTGTGAGCCACATGCTGCACTTCCATGGTGCAAATTATCAAGGAAGACTTTTTTTGCTTTCTTTTGTGGTGTCCTTGTTGCTAGAAAGAACTTCCGCAAAGCTATGTTAACATTATCCTTCAAAATCCTCCTTAAAAGTCTCTTTTATTATGATGCTATGATGAAATTTGGAAAATAGATTGCTAGTATGTGAAAACTGCTGGTTTTAATTCCATCACATCATTTTCTCTTGCATTCTTCCATATGCCTATAACAATCTGTTGCCTCTTATCTGAAGCATGTATTACAGACTTAAGATCACATCTGTGAGTGTTGTAGTCTGCCATGATAATAGTCTGCTACATGGCTGAAATTTGTAGACATTATAGTAATGTCAATTGCCATCATTTCTCAGAGCCCAGAGATAATGATTTTTTCCCTTGTGCTTACAGCTAAAATCTAGAAAGTATAAAATGATAATGCTGTTTTATATAATGTTTTAAGATTTCGTCATTTAAGGAGAAAAGTTCTTTATAACATTTTTTGAAAAGACAGCAGTGAGGAAATATCATGTCTCATCACATTTGTTTCATTCTGAAATGTTCTGTGTGATGTGGGGGGTGGTTTCCTATTTCTGCTTTAAAAAAAAAAAAAAAGTGTATTTTTATTCATAGACAGTAAAATGTCCTTTAAAGAGACATGAGAAAAGAGACTGAATCAAACAGAAGCATGAAGATACATTTATATCTACATGCAAACCTAGAGTACCAGAAATGGCTAGAATGCCATCCTTCCAAGTGAAAAACCAAATAAATGAAGTAAATTTAAAAAAAAAATAAAATTAAAAGCTTCTGTTCTGATAAGTCTTCCATCACTAAATTTTGCAGAGGTTCTATCATCTGATAAAAGATACCTTTTTTTAAGTGTTTGCTCTGTGACAAAATGAGGAAAATAATTTACAATCTCTGTTGCAGTGTTGTGAGAAAGCACTAAAGTCAAAAAAGAGCCTTAAGAGCCTCAGGCAGAATATACCAAAATCACAGGCAGTCAACCTTTTTAAAATACATATTTTTACAATAAATTATTTTAATAATTGCAAAATTATTTTTTCTTTATTATTTTATTATGTTTTTCGTGGCTATGTAAATTGATTATAAGTCCATATACTGTATTCCTGAATGAACAAATTTTGCAACCCAGCAGTAAGGAAATGTTTCAGTGTGTTTTGAAAAGTTCTCAATTCAAAACAATCTACAGAAAAGCCTGCAGCTATGTGCTTTTACACAGTGTACAGAAATCTAAGTTATGTATACAAAATCTTGGAAGGTGTGAATTGTGTAGAGGAATTGGGTTTGCTTGTCTTTACATTTATGTAAGGATTTCTAAAATTTGCCAGCAGAGTTCAATGAGTATGGAGTACAGAAAAAAGCATGAACACGTTAAAACATTTTGTTAAAAAAAATGAACATGGCATGAATATGTTAAAACACATTAAATACTTATATATGTATTTTTCTTATTATCTGCAAACTTTTCTTCATAGACTTTGTTGGTTTTCTTTCAAATATTTATTACGAAATAGATACTGTAATGTTTGTGCACAGATAACTAAGGTTCAGGAGGAAATATTTGTAAAATCTGTTTAATCTATATTTTGCTATCAGTTCATGCTTATAAAAGTTTGCAGTCAAATCAGCAGTTCTGACTTTTCACTATTAATTCTAAACCAAAGAGATGTTAGAAGCTGCTAAGAGATAAAATCTACAAGAGAAATGATAGTTTAGAATGTCAAGTCCTTTTGGTGTTGGTGATTGCTTTCCCTGTGCCTGGGAGGTGCTTGGCCCCCCCCAGGAGCAAAGACTGGGATCTGTAAATGTCCTGAAGGGCATCAGGGAATGTGCTCTCTCCATTTTCAGGATATTTCTTACACTCACACTTATTCTTCAAACAGGGTATTTGGCACATTTCTCACAGGGAAGAAGCCTCCACTTTCAGATAAATATAATGACCAGTTTTATTTACTGCTTAAACGCTTGGAGTTTTTTGGAGCTAATAGTTGAAAAACAGCATATCAATTAGCAGCTCTGATCAGGAAGAGGAACATAAACATATTGACTCAGATAATCAGCAAGATCTAAAGCAAATGAGATAAGCAGTAAGAAAATCAGACTTTTGAGAAAACTCAAAAATTGAAATCAAGTTTAATCAAAATGTGTGGGTTAGAATAATGGACATATCTGTTAAAGTTAATGCTGCTTAACTGAAAAGCAATGGGAAATGTTTATGAAATAAAATATCCATAGTTGCTTTAGCTAAATGATAATTGGAATTTTAGAGAAGTTGAATTTTAGAAAATAAGATGTCAATCTTATGCTTCAGTCATAAAACCATTCATTCATTCAAAAAAGATACAAAATAGATATACAACCAATGATTTCTCACATAACTAATGTTTTGGTAGTCTTTCCCTGAAGCATTTGGAGCAGGTTAGTGTTCACTAATCACTAAAGAAATGTTTATATTTTCGATTCAGAAAAACAACTGTGTGTTTCTGAAACATGTCCAAAAGCCTAAGCAAAACACTTTCAAACTTTTATTCTTCTTGAAAGACAGGTCAGTCTCATGATAACCACGGTATCCATGTTTGCATTCCTGTTGTAACCATCATCCAGAATGTAAGGCTTCCTTGTGTTGCTGCTGCATAAGTATTCGGGGTTTATCACATCATTATAATATGCACTGAAGAAAAAGAGTTAAAGGAAATAAAATTCATTTTCTTGCCTAATCCTGAAACTAAGTCATAAATTCCTTTAATTTCCTTATTCTTACCTTTCAGAGAATGAGAAAGTTGCTTTTCACCTTTGTCGTGGATCATCTTCTGAGATAGATACTCGTGATTCTTTAGGATTTAGAAAGTGTTTCTTAGGGTTCATGATTATTCTCGAAGCCAGAATCATAGCTTTAAGGAAGTTAAGTCTGAAGCCTATAAAACCTCCACCTCAGAATCCCCAGGCCAAGTGCTCAGCTCTACAATGTGGTTTTTAGGTCTCTTCCTGGGGTAAAATAAGGAATATTTGTATATAGTTTGAACCTCCGGCACCTAATCTCTCCAGAAGTGACTGTTATTGTATGTGAAGGAAAATTTTATTTATTTACTTCTGTACAGTACTCTCGTCAAATAAAAATATCCAACTGAACAGAAGCAGAGAACAACACTTTCTCCTTCAATATATAAACTCAGTGCTTCTTCAAATTAAAAAAAAATTCCTTTAAAACGAAAAGCCATTACTTAGTCAGACTGGAAGAAAATAGCTTATCAATTATGCAAGTCCAAGAGATTTACCAGAGCCAAAAGCACCTCTCAGGTAACTTTCTTTGAAGTGATTAACAATCCTCTTTCCACTTCCCCCTCTGCACGCAATCCCTGTAGCCCTACACTGTGAAATACAGTGTTTTGATAGTAACATCAAGCTTTTTTTTTTTTCCAACATCTGACTGTTATCAGACATTGATAACATATTTTCCATCTTCCTCACTACTATCAGGAAAGAATTGGTCCTTGATTCCCTGGAGATGAGTTGGGAGGAAAGATTAATTCTTTATTCAAGTGTCCTGTTTTTAAAAGACAGCAAGTGGAACTCCTTTAGCAGCAGTTGCCCAGAAAGGAGATCTGATTCAATATGAGAAAAAGAAACCACTGCAAAATTAATGAAGGATAGTTTTTAAACTTAAGAATGTCTTGTGTAGAACAACATGTAGAGTAACTAGAGCAGCATCCAAGCTTTCTTTGCATCCCTGATGATCAGAAAGTTTTCCTTATTTCATAAAGTTTAGATGTTAAGGTTGTGCACTAGGCCCTTTGTCATCTGTGGAAACAGAGCCAGTGCCATTGATGGTCTGATTTGAGCCACACAAGTCCTGACACAACATGATCAGGTCATGAGACTGATTAACTTATTCACTACCAAAGTTACGTGGCATTTTTATGTTCTTATAGAGTGCATGAGGTGGTAGACAAAGAGGTACCCTTTGGAATTGAATTTAAGGCAATTATTTTAGAGCATGTGTCCCCTGTTTTTTGTTGGGTTTTGTTTTTTTTTTTCCCACTGTGGTATAGTTAACACCTCCTATGACATAAAAGCCACTTTATAAGGAAACAGCATGAAATAGGTAGGATATTCTTATTCTTCAAGGAATGGTTAAAATAAGGATTTATATAATATTTTCGTAGAGGTGTTTATTATGAATTTTTATCTGTTTTTTTAATATTTTAATTATTAATAAAGAAAGGAATTTTTAAATCGATTTCTCAGATAAACATATTTGTAAAAATTAAACTAGTGTTTTTTAGCATACATTCATTTTCAGATATTTTTCTTTTTATTTCTGTAAGAAAAAAAAATCACAAATCACATTAAAATGCAACAACATAAAATTACTGACTTACGTAAGATTAAAAGTCTCCCTGATGGCAAATTTTATGTATAATATATTTTTCCAACAGGGTTTACATTGTATGTTAGCATAATGATTATTTTGAAATTTACTACTGGTTTATGGTATTAATTATTTTGAAATTAAAATGGAAGAAAATGGCACATTTTATGGTTAGAAATAACTTCTGTAAAAGTCAGCAAGTTCTTGTAGGCTGGCACATTTTTTGAGGCATTCCATACACTTACACTTAAATGCAGTGTATAAATACAAATATTTATAAGTAGGCATTAGTAGTAGTTCAAATATTCTAGTTAATAATACATTAATAATAATGCTGCTATATTTTGTATTAGTAAATATAAATCATTCTAAAAATATTCTCCTGGGAAAAAAGATACATGATGTTTCTCCCATTCAAAAGTCTTTAAAAAGTCTTATTTAAAAAAAAAAAATCAGTTTAGGGGCAGATTTAGAAAAGATTTTTCTTTTTAAGAAGACCCATATTTGAGCCAAAAAGAGACATACTAAAAACTCTAATACTGTTAGCCTAAAAAAGCTGGTAAAAATTCCCAGCTGGTATAAATCTGTGCAACCAGAGTACTTTAAGTATTTTTTATCTGCAGCTTGCTTTATAGTGGGGAGCAAAATTGTTTGGCTCCATTGTACAAAACTGATTATTGATATCCTGGTTAGATTTTATTGTGTCCCTATTGGCATTAGGTTTGCAGCAGAAAAAATCCAAACCTGTTCTCTAAAATTGCCTCTCTTTCTTCTGTGTTCATTCCAAAGCTTATACAGGAGATGAATAGAGACAAATTCTTTCAATGTGTTCCTTTTTCACAAGGAATAATATCCTGCATTTAATACAGATATAGCAAAACTACAAATACTCTTTGAACTATTGAAAATGTCCATTTTTATTTATTTCTAATTAAGATCTTATGCAGAATGACTTCTGGGATCACCCTGAGATGATATTTCTTCTAGTTCTTACTCAGTCTGTCAGCACAGAAGATTTACTGCAATGTAGCCTGTGTATTAAAGATTGAACAGAAGGAAAGCTAGTCTTATCCCTGAACAAAACCAATACACACCCCTCCCCCCCAAACAGTATTATCAGCTGTCAGCTTTGTTTTTCCCTGTTTCTAAGTTTAGGATGAATTCTCCCGTCTGTTGGCTACAGTGGAAGAAGTCTAATTAGGTAATTGTCTCGAACTAACATGATGTCTTAGTTGAAATCAGGATGTAGTTCCTGAAATCAGTGTGCACACTGTACTTTTGCCAATTAGAACACACAGTCACCAAAACTTCAGCTCTTTGTCAGCTCTTGGAAAGAAATATAATGTATTGCAACCATAAGCTTCATCTTTGACAAATATTTACTTTAAGTTTTGATGGTTTTATACCTAGTGGCCCAAAGATCACTGCTGCGCATAACATGGAACTATAAAATCAGTGTAAAGGAGCCAATAACTAAGCCTTTGAAATCAGTGTTAAAATATTTATTCTTAGACCCATTTGGAGGAAGGCTAAAACTTTTCTTTTCTTTCTTCTTTTATGAACAGGAATCATTGGGAAAAGAGGTGATCAGGAAACTTAGGAAACAGAGATATTTTGACATTTTGAGGTTAAACTGAAAAGAGGCTTCCTGGCAGGGAGCACATTTCATGTTTGACAAAGTGTTGCATAAGTACTGACAATTGTCGCCTTTTCCCATCCTTCACATAGTCAGAGTGAGTAAAGGTGTTATCATCCACACTGAAGGAACTGCTCTGTATTCTGTAATTCAGCCAGGTTCTGACTTGTTTCTTTTTTTACACCTATTTATGAATTCATCAATAATATAAAACCATTGTACCTAGTTTTCCAAATCTTTATTATCTCTCTGTGTAAGAATAGCAGAAATTATCTGTCCTTTTCAAACTCATCCTGGGGTAAATCTATGCTCTTTAGAAAGCAATCGGGTTTTGTTGCTGTGACAATTGTTAGAACATTCTGATTTCTTGAATCAAAACCGTGTTATCCATCATGATTGATTCTACATTTATCTCTCATTTATCATACCTAGTATAGGGTATATTACATTTTAAAATATGGACCCCCATTTTAAATGATAATGGAAGTGCCCTACCAATCCTCTTCATACTGGTTTTCATTCAAATAAACAGACCCCACACACACACTATGGATAACATACTAGAATTATAGCACAGTTTAAACTATTTAATTAGGACATGGGAGCTTCTTTAAACTTTGGGCATGAAAATCTCATGCATGCCTACAATTTTTCCACTTAGAAACACTTGGGGGCCACACAAGCTTTTATATTTTTATACCCAATCTCCCAATTTTCCATTAAAGCATGACTTAAAATTTAGTGCCAAATTCACTGGGGCAGCAATGGATGTGTATTCATAGATGCGGCCCATATGGTTTTCTAAATGCAATTTTGACAACCATTCTAAAGTAATAGTGCTATACTTTGCATGTCATTATGTCATATCACATATCAATATGTCATATCACTGTCGCTGACAGAAAAAGAAGCCTGGGTAAAAGCATGGAGGAACAGAGGATTTGGCAAATGTGAATGTCCGAATGGTGATATTTTTAGTGTGAAGCTAAGTGACTGGTAGCATATAGTATGTCTTTCACATAACCACAGCCTATGAAGTCAGCTCCATGGCAGAGTTTGGCTTCAGGAGATATGCTGGAATGATTTTACAGGGCAGAGAGGGCAGAGGAAAAAGCTTTTGTATGTGCACTGTTAAACAAGTGCAGTGCATCTGTTTCCAGTGATCTCTCGTGTAGTACCTTTACATAAGCAAAATCAGGAAGAAGTTGGCTATGCTGTGGTGAGAAATTTTGAACTGCACTTAAAGCAAAATGTGGTGCAATATGGTGAAAAACAAGAGTACTGAATACAAATCATCTTACTGCTAACTTCAACAAGGCAAAAAACAGAAGATGAAGCACAGAACATTCTGTACTTGTCATGATCCTTGATTTGTAAATGTCTCGTAGCAGAGTTCTGGCAGATGCTTTGTGTAAGAGTGATTGACTTCAGTGAAGTAGTTAGCCTAGCCCAGCCCTCCCAAGTGATCTGAAACTGCATCTCCTTTGCTGCAGGCTCAGTTCAAGCTCTTGTAATAAATCATGCTGATGTCTATCCCCGAGATATACAGGTTGGACAATGGGGTGTCTCTTCACCTCCTGTTGCAGTTCACTGAAACTGTTAAAATACTCCAAAGAGTAGCTCATTTGTCACATTGTTCTGGCTGAGAAAAATGCTTTAGACAGCTGTCTTACTACTTATCCAAGAAACCAAATGTTTTCTAAGCATTGAAGACTTCTAAGATTCAGGTGAAATAAAAAAGAATTATTGTACATATTTCAGAAATAGGTAATTTGTAGAATAAAGGTGTTAACAACTTTCTGATCAACTTTCAAAGGAAAGTGGAGTCTCATTTTTAACAACTGAATTGATCTTTCGCAGAAATTCCTCAACTAATAGAAACATTCCACATCTCTATTTGTCTAACTTATCTCAATCCATTTTTATATCCTAATCTATGACTTCTATTTCAGATGTCAAGATGGAGAGGATTGATTTTCATTTTAGGAGCTACTGAACAGCTTCTCTGAGAGTTTGAAGAGCTTTATGTATTTTCTCAGTTACATCATTTTTGTTATCTTCCAAACATTATAAAAACACCATTTGCATATTTGCATAGAAGAAAAACGTTCATTTTAGATATAATACTAACCCCTTTATGGAAAATTGTTTTTATAAGAGCTGCATCATGGAAAAGCCTTTGAGTTTTTACATGTTACCCAAAGCAAAAAAAAAAAAAAAAAAAAAAAAAGAGGTGGGTAATAACAATAAAAATTAAAAACCTCTGCGGTGGAATTTCTGCCTTGTAGAACTTATACTTCAACCCAGGCATTTGACAGTTGATAGTCTGTGAAATGAAAGGTTTGGGATTTACTAGACCATTTGCACTTTGTCTGTAACTTTTGCAGGTTCTCACAGACCATGTAACACTTCTGGAACAAATGTGTAAAATATTACAGAAACAGTATAGATTGTACTTTTTCTACTTTCCTTATTGTGTCTTACTTTAGAGACTACAAGCTATTTTCCAGTTAGGTATTTTCAGCAGTACAGATAAATTAAATCATAACTTGTTAATTTCTTCATTGCACCCTTTACTGAATATTCCTCCCACTATTAAAAAAAAAAAAAGGGGGGGCAAAAAATTAAAATGAAAATAAAACTGAGTAATTTCTAGTTAAAAACATAATATTATGAATGATCTCTCAAGGAAAAAAAAAATCTCAGTTCTATGCTGTGGTTTGTTTTTATGTTTTGCAAGCAGTAAAGCATCTCTGTGGTGTCACTGTTGGCTGAAAAAATTTCAGCTCTAAGTTGTAAAAATGTTGTTATCCTCTCTTTAATGCTGTTTTATTATGGCACACCCAGTTCTTGAACTATGACAGGAGACTGGAGCCAGGTTAAAGTTGTCCACAGTTAAGGAGTGGTTACTTAAGTAATATTTATAAGCTATTTATATTAGTTGTTCGTCATCCTCTTTCAATGCCACTCATATGGTAGACCCTTTCGAAAAATTAAAATTAGTTTTACAACTATGTGATACAACTATGGTCTTTAATGTGGTTTCAAACAGAACGAGGGCTTAATGCAGAGAAAACAAAAACTCTCCTAAGCTTGAGGAAAGAACTGTATGTTCTCAGGTACCTGCTTAAATGTATGTGTTACTTTAGTGGATGAAAATGTCATAATTTTGTTTGCCTACTTACTTTTAATTACTAATGTCTATAGCATATATTATTGTCATTCTCAGTGATTTTATTTACCAGACTGGTTTTTATTCTGTTAATTACTATTCTGACAATACTGCAGCATACTAATTAGTGGCAATAAATGCACTGGAGAGTATGGAGTGAAGGAATCTGATCAGAACCATCAAAGTACTTATTTGTCATCTGTTTATTTATTCCACCTAAGTAAAAAGGAGTTAATTAATTTTTAGAAATGTTAACTCAATACTTTGAATAGTTATGTCTTGTGTAATAAACCTAGAATAATTCTTTTACCCCTGATTTTTATAACAATTAATTTTCTATGATTTATCAAGTCAACTTGTTTGAAGTAAATTCACTTTATACAAAAGATTGGTCTACATTTTGCTAGTGTTTAAGAAACACTTTCAAGGGACAGAAAATGGTGCCCAAAATTTATTTTACAGTTGAGAAAGTCCAACTGTCTTTCGGTTTTTTGTTTATATATCTTTCTTGATCATGGTTTTGGTTTGGTTTTGTTGGGTTTTTTTTCCGTTTTATTTTTTCTTCAGAGAAGAAACGATCAGGTCAGTTAGTAACAGCAAATAGACCCCAGTCAGATATGAAATTATAATCACTTATGGACCTCATCACTCTCTCCAACTACCTGAAAGGAGATTATAGTGAAGGTGAGGCAGGTATCTTCTGACAAGCCTGCAGTGAAAGGACAAAAAGAAATGGCTTTAAGGTGAGATCCAGATTAGATATTAGAAAAAACTTTTCACTGTTAGGGTGGTCAGGCATTGGAATAAGTTTCCCAGGAGTCACCATCCCTAGAGGTGTTTGAGGGGAATCTGGATCTAGTGGTGGGTGATGTGTTTTAGTGGTTTAGGGGTTACAGTGGCAGTGCTGGGATGGCAGCTGGACTGGATGATCTTGAAGGTCTCTTCCAGCCTCGATGATTCTATTATTCTATGATTCTATAAACTGTGACTACATTAGGTAGATTAGCTAATCATTGTAGTTTGGAGCCTTGTTTCAAGATATTTCTTCAATCAGTGATGTTTGTTTTTTCTTTCTGATACTGAATTTTAGCACTTACACAAGTGCATCAATACCTGGAGAACAATAAATACCTAAAGTGGATGATTCATCTCATCCTGACACCTCTGTAAAGTAGTTGGCTGAATTCCCCAAGGAAATATATTGTAGCCTTCAGTGACTACTGAGGGGTCCTTGACAGGCTAGCTTTAAAATAACATTTAAAAGTCAGGCTATGTTAGCACTGCATTTCCCATCTAAACAGACTAATTTAATTCTCTCAAAATAAAGAAAGTCTGGAATCCAGCTTCTGTGTCAAGTCAGATATTTATGTAGCAGGATGTGAATGAGGTCTGATCAACTACTGCTGTAGTCATCCAAACATCTCCCATGTGGGGAAGAACTTCCTTCAAATGACCTCCTCCTTTGGGAGTGGTAGGGCCTTCAGTGCTTGTCCAAGAAACTCTTGGGACCTAGACAAGTCTCATTTTTGCCCTCTTTTCTTACAAACTCTGTTGCATTAAAGGACATAAGTAACAGTTGCTTTTGCTGATTGCGAATGATTTTTGCTAATTTTGCAAAATAAGTGATTAAGTATCTTCTGTCGCAAGTTGTACTTGCTCTGGCTGGGATGGAGTTAACTTTCTTCATAACGAGCCACATGGTGTTATGTTCTGGATTTGTGTCTAAAAGAGTGTTGTTAACTAATGTTTTGGCTTTCCATGAACAGTGCCTGCACAGCACTGATGTTTTCTCTTTTTCCTCATTGTGTCTCCTTCCCCCCAAGCGAATAGACAGGCTGGGCATGGGTAAGAAGCTGGGAAGGGACACAGCCTGTACACCTGACCCAGACTGGTAAAAGGATATTTTGCCAAATAATGCCATATTAACGTTATGCTCAGCAACAAAAACTGAGGTAGAGGAAAAGACAGGGATTTTAATTTTGGCTTCCAAGGTGGTCTTTGATCAGAACTTGTTGGTCATCAGTCTGATTATAGGAAGTGGTGAGGGATGTGATTTGCATGGCTTATGTTTTCTTTTTTTTTCTTTCACTTGTTGAATCCTATTGACTGGACCCACAACTTTTCTTAGTGTCTTTTCTTCATATTGTCTTCCCTGTCCTGCTGGTGTTTGAGTGAGCAGTTGTGTAGGTTGCTTGGTTGCTGGTAGTGTCAACCCACCACAGTTCTATTTGGCTCCTGGCTAATGGGATTCAAGATAAAGACAGATCTGACCAAAGTGTGCTAGACTGAATTTACAGCTGTTATATGAGTTTAGATGTGACTTGGATGGCTGTTACTTCTGTTGCTGGTTATGATGTTGACTTATTTTTTCCTTCAACTGATCTCTTGCTCACTTGCTTTCTCATGGTACATTCAGTTCCAGGGATTGTTAGTGGCTGCTTTTCACTTTTTTCAGTTAGCACTGCTTATAGGTTTTGCTCTTTTCTTCACTTGTTAAACTGTCTGACTCACAACTTTTTTTTTTTTGATTTTTGTCTTCCTATTCTCTCCCCCATACCACCAAAGGGGAGGAGTGAGAGAACAGTTATACAAGTGATGATTAGCTCCTGGCTGGAATCTGCACAATCCAATCCTTTAAATTCAACTGATATCAAATAAAAATAATTACAAATTGCTGATGTATTCTTTGTTTTACACCATACTGAAAACAATTAAACCAATAGAACTTTCAAGTTTTATATCAGAATGCTTTTTATTTGAGTTTTTCCATTACCAGTATCAATGGGTGAGACTCAAACATTTATGCCAGTGAGGCCATGAACTGGACTTACATTATGTCAAGCTGGTACTATGGCCCTGCAGAAGGGCAGCTTGCAAAGTCCAAAATAAATTCTCAGCAGAGTTCAGAAGAAAAAAATATTTTTTCTAGTAGTCTTTCTGGTTTATACTCTTTCTCTGCTTTCACTGCACAATATACTACAGTACCAGAAGGATAATAAAGATAATAGAGGAAAGTTGCTTGTAGATAGGCTGATGTTCCCTTACTACATATGTTTCTGGAAAGCTAAAATTACAGATTTACTCCTGCTTTTTCAGATGTTTTGAAATACATGCAAATATATTATCTGTATAGTTATATTTATGCCAGAGATGTCTTAATTTATTCTACAATTTTATGAAAATTTTTCTTCATAATATTCCATAAGTATTTAAAAAAATTGAATTAAGTTCACATTCAAAATAACTGAGACAGAAATTGATCATTCCATCAAAAAAAAAAATTTTTGAGAGTGTTTTTTGTTTGGTTTTTGCTTTTGTTTTCCCTTGGTTAATTAAAATTAGGCTTTAGTTTAAAGTGCTTTGGAACCATGCTACAACCATTTACTATATACTATATTATGAAAAGTAAAAGTATCAAGGTCAGCATGTGCTGTCAGAAGCATTTGATGTGTGTGCCTTATTTCAGTGGAGGATAAAATTAACTGGCTTTCCTGTAAAAAATCTTTGAAATAAGTGCAGGTGTCATAGTTTAACCATAGAAAAGGGTGCATGAACATTAAATGTACACAGAATGAGCTTCCTCTTCTTTACATTAGATAATTAGACACACTCAGCTGCAACAGGGCTTGTCAGTCCTGACCTAGAGACACTCCTAATTTGACAAACGTTTTCCAAAGTACAAAGAAATTCAGAAATTTGTAAAAGGGAGCTGAAAAAAAACCCACAGTTCCTTTATGAAGTTGGCATGTGGTTGGTTGTGTTTAGTTTCTTCTCAAGCAGAAGTGTTTTTTTTCTCAATGTGTATTTTGAAATAGTACATATTTTTTAATAACACTATGGCAAATACTATTTTTATTTTACTAATTAAATTTTAGATTATACCAGTAATAAATGAAGCTACCATCATCCAGTATTCTCTGGCAGCTGGCTGCTTATATAGATATAGCTGTGATCTTAACTCCAAATGGGAATGACTATAGGAACAGATTGTCTGGGATCCAAGTGGATCTGACAGGGCAGCACACAAAATGCTGTTGGTATATTTAGGATTAGCAGCTAGAAGAAAGTTCCAGAGTAAATAGGAGTCCCCATGCCTTCGGCTTCACTCCCTTCACATTCCCTCCAACACATTTCTTGCTTTTCTACCATCCCACATCTCCTTCATTTCAGCACACCCACATTTCCAGATTAGTGAAGTCAAATCTATACAGGCTTTTCCACCACAGGCAGACTGATGAAATTATTTTGCACAGCTGTGACACTGCATTTCCTATATTTCAGAGATAGGAAAATGAATGAAAGAATGCACAGCCTTATTCTCATAAAGCACTAAGAAAAGAGCAATATCAGGAAGCAGGGAATGAATGTCATTCTAGCTGTCTGATGTCTAACTGTACAGACTTCATGGAGCCTCCTGACTAAACAAGGAAACACATACAAATGTGGATGAACTATCTTCTCTTGAAAAAAACACCTTTTTCTGTTCTAAATAGATATTAAATATAGTTTTTAGAAGGATTCAGGACATTAAAAATCGGAAAAAAATATAATCCTGAAACGTGAGATTCATCAGTAAAACTCCCATAGAATTGTTTAGACTGTAATTTTCTGCATGATTCCTGTCCTAAATATTTTAAAGAAATTACTCTATAGGATAATCCAGAAAAATGGTGAGCTCCTTGAGGACAGAGCTAGAGAGAAGAGGAACACCTTGGCATTTGTCGATAAGTGAAAGTGCACCTCTGGCATGACAAATACTGTGCTTGACAACATATGTTTATCAGTAGATTAGTTCATCTTCCTTTACCTCATTTTTCCTATCAACAGAACAGGTACTATAACTGACCTATTTTTGAAAGTCTAAAGATTCATGTTTAAAGATTAAAAATAAAATCAAAAATGAAATAAAATCTGAGTAGTATTCTGAATAACATGATGAGCACAGTTATAAACTGAGGAGAACTTCGAAAGTACAGAGAGAGCAAGAATTATTTTTGGGTTCTTGTCTTCATTATTTGTATATATGCACACATGTACATGCACTTAAGAGGCAATTTGCCCTGGAATTTTATTTAATTCAAAGTAATATTTCATAACAATATGGAAGTAAAAGCAGCAAAACCAACAAAAAAAACCAGTAAAATCCTATGAGTACTTTTTTTCTGCAACTGTGCATATGCATCATGTACAATAACAAATTTTCCATAGCTTTTTTGTATTGTATAAATAATAGATTTGTTTATCAGGTAGGTATTGGAACTTATATATTTATATAATAAAATACAGTATGTTACTATGAATCAGTACTTTGCTAAAGCCAGATATTTGTAGAGAACGTGATTTCCTGACAGCTCTAGCTTGTCACCACATTTTCAGTAAGTAATTCAGTGAAGAAGTTGGCAGTAGTAAGATCAGCAAGTGTTCTTACACAATAAGAAGTGGCAGTTGCTCACACTGATCCTTTGAAAAAGAAATGTGCTGAAAGGATACTGTCAAAATTGGTAGACTTGAAGTGTGACCTACCTTGATAGTATTTCCCTATGGCAAATCCTACTGTAAAGATTGTAAACACTTAAAGCAATGGGGTTTCAGATAAGTAATACAGCATTGCAGTTCAGGAATTCTGGTCACTGTGCTCCTGACAGAATATGCCCTGACATAAGGAAAGTCACTTGGGGTAAGTTGTGCATCTATGACATCTCCTTATTTTGGTGGACATCCACTGTGCTAAGGGTAAGCATATGCCAGGTTTCCATAGCACACACTCCTGTGGCACCAAAGCGGGTACCAATTCCAGGAAATGGTGTCTTTTTCAGCTCCATAAGCCACCAAAGACATCCAGATAGTTCTCATCCAGGCTCCATGAGAAGTTATGCTTTCCCACCCTTTTCCTCGTGAGCCTGGGTGGTATAAGTGCTTTCATCTTTCTTGCTCTGCAAAATGTGTGCAGTAAAACAGGGCATGCATTAATGTTAGAATTGATGTATTTGTTTACACATATATTTACACTGTTGAATTCGCAAGTTCTCTGATACACTTGCTTTCTTATAGGTTTAATATGGCTTTTCTTTTTAACTGGAGAAGAATTTTCTCTTTTACTCATCCTTAAACTTGATATTACTGAGATTAAATAATACAAGGTCAGGAATATCCTACTGTCCTCAAATCTGTATAAATAGCAGGTATGTTTTTCATAGATAAATGATATTACCCCTACTTAGATCAAAGTTTCTAACTAAACTTGAATAAAATATGATAACTCTGGGAGCGCAGAGTTTTTATAACTTTAGCTGCTTAGATAGACATATCTTTTTACCCAACTCAGAACATCTTTCCCAGAATATTATGTGTCTACAACTTTACAATAAAGATAAATCAGATATATGAGCCATTACACAAGAATTTCTCACCAATTATCATCTTCAAAAATTAAGAGTTAAAAAGAAAGTGCGATATTTTTAAATGTGGTCTTAAATTATATGTCCACAGATTCCTGTTTTTACAGCGAAAGTAATTGCACTAATTCTTTTCTGTAGTACACTTCCAAATTAATTGTACATATAATTACCAGGGTAGGATATAATCAAGTTTTATAACAAAATTTGTCAATTAAAATGTATTTTGAAAAATATCTTTACATAAAAGTGTCAGAGTAGTTATTAGGGAGTTACAGATTTCAGTTTCCCTTGCTGAAATCTTCCTGCTTTACATTTCTGAATCATTTCAATGATTTAATATGACTATAAGATTACAGACTTCTTATGGAAGGGGTGTATCCCAGAGAACTGATAATCTCACCCCAGAAACAGTTAATCATGGATAATTTGCACAGACTGTTATTATTTACATTTATTGCAGTGATGATGCGTGGAAAAAAACAAGAATAGCGCCTGATTGTACCAGACAAAAACAAAGTGAAAAACCCCAAACAAATACCAATAAGGATATGTGCTTTGCATCCAGCAGATTTCAGTCTGGATGAAATACATGCATGGGAAATGAATGTTTCACAGAATGTTGTGTAAGCAGAGCTGGAAGCAAATTAACATTAATTCCACGGCTGTAAGTGTCGGGGAAGGAGGAAGAGATGAGGAAAAGGTAAGAACAGGATGGGGAGGAGAGGAGTTAGAGAGGTGGGAATGGAGCTGGGACTGTGGGAAACACCCTGGTACCTTACTGACACTGTCAGGCAGATTTGCTCCCCCAGGGTCCCTACGAGCATATGAGAATAATAGAGGTGCCTCTTGAGTTCCAGGTATCATCCCAGCAAAGCTGCCTTCAAAGCTCATGGTGCCAGCAGTACACTCATCTTCCTTTCCTGCAGGAGGCAGACACAGGGTAGAAAAGGATCCAAAAATAAAATAATGTGTGTAGCTTTCTCAGTAATCACCTGAACAAATTTGGATTTCTTGAACTGATCCTCAGCTTAGTCATTGCATGGTGTTCTGCTCCCTCGCCTCACTTATGGGATTCACGTCAAATCAATCTATTTCTTCAGTTGTATTTACTGTTTCCTGGCAACCACCCACCCTGAAAAATAAAATCCTATGCAATGAGAAAGAGTGGAGGGCCCTTTCCTTCCCCTTGCTACCAGGCTTTGGCAGGGCTTCCTATGCTTAATTCCACATGCAGTCAGACAGTCTGTGTCTCAGTTACTTTCCTAAGGTAATGGTTATGCAAGTTGATTAGGAGCATGTTCAATAAGCTTATTATTTAAACTCAACAAAGCTTAATCATATGAATAATTCTGATTTATAAAATTAAAATGTGAACTTTTCCTTTCATTTTCTCAGTGTGTTCATGCAGATGGTCTGCTTCAGATAGGAAAATGAAATTAATTTTAAAAAGATGACTTCATACAAATATTTTTCTCATGTAAGTTGAGAAAATACAGCAGAAAATTAATTTAAGGATAAAATTAGTGATGACATAATATTAAACAATAAATAGCTTTTGTGTATTACTTAAATCCACACAATATTTTTTCATTATTATATTTCATCTAAGTGCATAGGGAAAATATATACAGACATTCATACAGCAAACTGTCCTGGAGAGTCTGTGGGGAGTTCGCTTGTAAGGGGAAACCAAGTTTTTCAGTGCAGTTTGTGTGTGTTTGTGCTCAGGTGTGTGAAGGGATGGATTGCCTAATACGTTACTTCTTTTCCTTTTATTGGTAGTCAAATGCTGTGTGTTTGTTGTCTGTTATTATATAGGTAACTTATTCTTGGGAGGTGCTAACACGCACATTTGAAAAAGGCTTCATGAAGGTAAAGGATGCCAGCAGGGAAGCAGAACAAACCAAAGTTCTTTAGTCCTTTACTCTCATTCCAAGACAGGCTATAACAAATGCTTAGATGAGAGCAAACATATATTAGTTCCCCAGTATATTCTCCTAAACTTCATTAACTTGCACATCAGGGACTTGGATCTGCAAGCTTAACATATTATTAGAGGGAAAAAAAAAAAAAAGAAGAGACTAATGCAGGTGCAGACAACTAATATAAATTACAGTTAAGTTGTGAAGAGTAAGAATCAAATAAATTCCTGGAGTTAAACAACGTCTACTAAAAGCATAGTGGCCCATGTAGAAGTAGAACACAGTGCAATAAGACTCGTTTAGGTTTGAAAAGACCTCTTAAATCATGAAGTCCAATCATTAACGCAGCACTGCCAAGTCCACCACTAAACCATGTCCCTAAGTGCCACATCTACATACATGCTTTTTGAACACTTCCTGGGATGGTGACTGCACTACTTCCCTGGGCAACCTGTTGCAATGTTTGACCATCTTTTCAGTGAGAATTTTTTTCCTCATATGTAGTCTAAATGTTTTCTGTGCAAATTGAGGCCATTTCCACTCTTATTGATTGGTTCCTTGGTGAAGAGACCAATGCCCTACCTGTGTACAGCCTCCTTTCAGGTAGTTGTAGTGAGCAATAAGGGCTCCCCCCAGCCTCTTTTTCTCCAGGCTAAACAACCCCAGCTCCATCAGCTGCTCCCTTAAGCTGGCATCAGCCTCACTGGTTCTTCCTTTGTGCAAAGATAAAATCGTTGAGGTTGGAAAAGGCCATTTAAGATCATTGAGTACAACCACAAACACCATGGAACACCATGGAAACAGCACATACATGTGAAGGTTTGGATATGCATGTGGGTTTTGCAGATCCTCAGCGGTATCAGTCCTGTATGGCACAGCACTGTGAAATCTGAGCATATAGCTGAGAGTTCAGAGGCCCCATCTTCTAGAAGGACAGAAAGAAAGCTTGGGGAAAACGCAGGGACAGATCCTCATTCACAGTTAGTGACAGAGATATGTTTTTCTAATTATCTTAAATTTTCTTTCCTATCAAAAGACATAGGCTAAAAGTAAGAAGACAGTTTAAATTAGCATGCTATTGGTGCAATTAAGTTTATGGTCTATGGCAAAAGGTGCTAGATTATATTCACCTTGCAAGGAGAGGAACATCTGAGGCAGCAGTTTTAATAATACCTGGTCTCTCATATGCAATGGGATTTAGACTTACAAGTCTCTTTTAGCTAATATCACAAATAAATAGAATTCAGAAGCTCAGGAAAGTACTGCAAAGTATTTCCTGTTTGGAGGCAGGAACACCATAAGCTTTTATTTTAAGAGATTATGTAGACTAACCCTATTTACTGTTGGAAGAAAAGCAAAACTTTACATGATGTGATATATAAGATCATGAATTGTTTAGACTAAAATCTTTTAACCCTTTTCAATACCAGAAGGACAAGAGGCCATTCGAAATTAAAATGCAAAGATTCAAAATGAGAGGTTCTACTTTATATAACATGTAAAAAGTCTGTGGAATTCTGCACTATATGGAATAGTGTTCAAGAGAATAAAATTCTAGATTTAAAGTAGTATTTATGTAAAGAATATTCATAGTCTTTGAGATTAAAATGAAATAGACTCTTAAACAAGCTATTTCAGTCAGCAAGAAATTTTCTCCCCAAAATATACTTTTATTTTTCTCTCCATTTCTAATTCAAAAATGAGAGGTTTCCATTTTAAGTTTAATTAAAATCTTTCTATGTTCTGGTTAATTACTGGGTGTGTGTGTGCGTGCATGTGTGGGCCAAAAAAACCCAAAAAACAAACCACTGGAAGTAACACTGAATACTCATTTTATAAGTACAACTGAAGAAAGCTGTGAGTTTATGGTAAAATGGAGAAGCATATGGAGGGGGAATCTTACAGATGAAGATGATATTTCCCCATGATTAAAGAAATACATGATTTGGTAGTAAGAGGGAACTTGACTTACTCAGGCAGCTGCCAAATGAAGAATGCAGCAAAGCACAAAGTGTCTGACAGTGATTGAAGTTGTTTGGGTTTTTTTTTTTTTTGCAAAATAGGGGGAGAAAAGACCTTTTCAGTTTGACTCTGATCACTGAAATGAATTAGTTGACTCTGACTCATGAGGCCCCATGATTCTCAAGGAAAAAAAAAAGTAGAAAGGACATCACAACTGAGACAAGAAGCCTAAAGAAAGCAAATTTAAAACTCCAAGGACTGGTATGTTTGATTATAAGAGGAAAATCTAAGTTTTGAAAAAAAAAAAAGGGAGGCTCAGGAGAGTTCAGAATTCCTTAATGACATTATATTGAGGACACATTAATATTTTTCAGTGCATAAAGTTGGACCAGAAGTTTAAAAAAGAACCCTTATGACTGAATCACAAGCTCTTCAACTACATGGAGCTCAACTGTAAAGTAGAAACAACTCTATTAGAGATGAGTGTGGAGAGATGCTCACATATGTGAACAGAAAATCAGAAAAACACAAAGCTTTCCACAGCTATCAAGGGACATAAATTATATTATGGAATTATTATTTAATTCTAAGAGGACCAAAGATTTGTTTCTAGCACAAATATGTTTTATTGTTGGAATAAACAAAGTTGTGTTGCCTGTGACATGATACTATGAAAAACAGTGTTTTTTCCCATAAGCTTTGGATGATCTTGGTTTTCCTTCTTTGAGCCAGGCTAGGACTAAAACTGATTAATTTTTTTTGTTGAAAGAAAGTTCAAATTAAGCTTCTAGTAGTTTTCTATATTGCAACTTGAATTGCCAAGTACTCCCCTCACTTTTTATTTCTACTCCAGGTAGTGAATGTTGGGAATAATCTGAAAAGCTTGACATCTCTGTCTTATGCTGCATGGAAAAAAAATATTCCTTTAGAACAAAGATATCAAGGCTCGGATTAAGGAGATCAAATTTTAATGTAGTCAAAATGAATTCTTTTTCCTGCACACAGCAGTAGTGTAATTGACAGATGATTATACATCAGCCTTTGCCAAGAATATTGCTAAGCACTTCAAGTCTGGCAAACTCTGTGTTACTCTGATTGGTAGAAAAATCTATAATTTTCTCTTGGGGAAAGGCCAATCTTATATCAACTCAAATGTTACACTGTGCTCTTTCTATCACAAAATTCCAGCTGCACACACTGAATGTGCTCCTAAAAAGATGGATTTTATTTATTTTTAATAGAATCGAAAATTTATTTAGGGAAACTTACCAAACTTGACTTTCCAACTGTTAACAACTTTGAAGCTAGAAGATGCTCTTGCCTTCACCTCTGGATTTCAACCCACAAGTGAGTTATTAATTAATTAATGAAGCAATTAATTACCAAGGATTGTAGCAAGCCATTGAGTCTCTGGAGCCCTTTCCCCTCACTATCTCTGAGTTTGGCATGTTTCCACTTGTGCAGCCCAAGTACATATATTCAGAAAAGCTTTTGGTCAAACACTATTGTGATTCTTTTGTTTGATCTAATGGGATATTTAGGATTATGAAAGCTTTTTAAAAGGTATGAACCACTGTAGATAGTTATAAATTGAAGAGTACAGCACACTGCCATATCATGTTTGTAATGCAAGATTATACATACACATATATGCTGAAACTGCTGAAATCAATTTTTATGAGAAGTTAGTATTTTTAAATAGTCACTTTTACAGTGTTATTCAAAACGTGGGTTAGCACCCTTCCTTCCAGAAGGTGGCACTATCTCAGCCCATGAGGCAAGTACTGTTTATCAGTAACTTCCTTCAGTGAACAAATAATTGTGCAGCAATTACAGTTGAGAAAGAATCGATGTCACAGCTCATGAATTTGTTATTTAATGCAAATTTTAATAAGGTCTCATACTTTACTAAATACTCACAGCTTTTTTGTCCGTGATCTTTTCACATTTCCCTCTCATTAGCTTGGGTATGATTTCAGGGTTTTCTAAGAGGTAAACATTGTTCACCCTCATGTATGCAGGCAGACTGATGAAGCTTTGATATTTTTAATTCAAATTATTGAAAGACCTCACTCATTTAAGCAAAGTAATAATTGCGGGCCTTGACCAATTTGACACTGTATGCCTAGTGGGAGTTGCATCCAATCTGTTATTCAATAGCTGGGTGCCATCTCATTTTCTAACATCTGAGCTGAAAATTCACTGCTGTCAGATGGACCAATTTCTTCTACTTGAATTGTGAACTCGATAACTGATGCTAACTACAAAGATATTTTTTGAGCTGTAAAAGCAAGAGAGAACCATAGGAGGGTACAGTTAATTACAAAAAAAAAAAAAAAAAAAAAAAAAAAAAAAAAAAAAAATTAACTGACCATTTCTGGCCTACATTTCTTGTAGACTTGAGTTAGTTATTTTTCACTGATCAAAATAATTGCATAGCAGTTATGCATATATTTAAACGCAAGTCATTTGCTGTCTCCATATAATGCGAGAGCAGCCAAGATCCCACAACACTTTGAATGCTAATCTTTTTCTTTAAAGTAAATGAAACAGTCTCCTTACTGTCAGTTGCAGTCCTTTAGGACAAATAATCTATGTACTTCATGCAGAAAAATAATCAAAAATGCCTGCATGATGAAATGTGCCTCTTTGAAAAAGTACTTCTGGAATACTAGTGTAAAAAGTCTTCTGAGACAAAATTGGTATAGCAGTTCATTTTTAACCAAAGGATATCTTTTCCCAAAGTGCATCCACATTCTGATTATGATCAGAAGGTGTATTTGACTGCATAGAGTCCAGATCCATGTTATTAAAAGAACAAGCATAAGTAACCTTTTTTTTTATTCTAGAAATGCTGCAAATGCTTAAGTAGATTGAAGTTATCTCTGGAGTGACAGTACCTTTATATATATCCTAAATGACATTTATTGCCAGAACCTCATGCATTCGAATGCAAGAAAAACTGAGGAGCAACCTTAGCTGTGAGTGCTGCAAAGGAAGCTCAGTAATGAATCCTGGCAAGGAGGCTCTAATCATTACTTTCATGGCAATTAAGCAGTGTACTGAGAGGCCTTCAACTCCTGGAGAAAGATGGACAATGAATACTGAATTTTGACCTGCCTTTTAAGACATTCTAAACTAATTTAATTGGGATCACATAATTACTCAAAAGGCAATCTCGAGTGCATTATCATCCTCCTGTGTCAGCCTTGCATACCTTGTTATCCTGTTAGAGTGTGTCAAAAAATTGTCACAGGAGACTGAATCTTACAGAGGATAATAACCCTACTGCTGCTTCTTCAAGCCTTAAACCTGAGATTTGAAATAATGAGAGGACTCTACTTCTGGGAAGAACCTTTTTCATGTTTTGGGGATATTTTTTTTTAAGCTAGACCACCCAGTTACATCTGTCATAGGGATTTAAAAACAATATTTTGAACAGTGGAATCTTCATGGGCTTTGTTCACTGATTTATTATGCTCTATTTTCAGAGGTGTCTAACAGTCCCTTGCTTCCTGGGTTATATATCTTCCTAATGATCCCTTTCCATTTCTGGAGAAAAGAAATAACATGGAAATTATACATTTTAGGATGGCAGCTCATCTGTTTTTTACAGAAATTTACAAATACAATTTATTCTGATTTTCTTTTCCATTTCATTTGAATCCACTATAAAGTTTGATGGTATATTGCTGCAATATATGTCTTGGTGTTAGTGTTGGTACCATTTGTTAGCAAAGAGAGAAAAAGACAAATAAAATCTTTATTTACTTGTTATTCATGTCCACTCCCAAAGGCTTTGAATTCGACCAAAATGAAGAAATCTGAAGGAAGAGCTAAAATAAATAATTTTCAGACAAGGTCTTCCTTCAAACTTGGCTTTTATGTGTCAAAAAGCAAGATACAGCTAATAAAAGTCTGGCATTGTTATTTGGATTGGGAGCTTAATGATCCAGCAGTACATTGTCATTGCCACTCTGTCCTCTAAAGCAAATATTAGACTGTCTTTCCTGCTTTTATTTTTACTTGATCATCATTCACTTCCCCAGGGACCCATAGGCAACCATGTTTTTTCTCTGCAGACACTGTAAATTCTAAACTACTCCCCAGCCAGAAGTCACTGTGGACTCTTACACTTTGCCTGCAAGTTCACTGCCTTGCAATCTTTTGCCAGACCATACAGAATTCTGTACCATGCATGGTGTGGAATTCAGAAGAGAAGCACCACTTTTCATTTTTTTAATTTTCTGTGTGATGCTTTTGAAATCAGCTCAAAAAGAGACAAGCTATTGCTGACAGCAGGCTTGGCTTGCACAAAAGAGATCAATCTATAACCAGATCAGTCTGCTGCAAGTGCTCCCAGCAGCATTCATATCTTTCTACTTGAAGTGCTTCCATTTGGAACTGCTATGCACAGATTTTCTTCCTCTACACTTTTATCAGCAATGGGGATTTGGTGTCCAATTTTAAGGACAACTAAATCAGCACAGGGCAATTTGAAAATGACTGAATTACTGTATTTCTAGAAATATTTCAGACAGAACACGCTAAGTATTCAGGAAAAGTTAGAGATCAGGTTTAATGTGGTGACTGGGCATAGCTTTATGACCCATAACTGATAGTGGACACACTAACAAAACTAGTTCAGCATTCTATATGCTCAGAGATGAGTGAAGCACATTAGTGGTACACAATGCTCCATGTATAAAACAGCTGAATCTATTCTTGCTACACACTGAGAGAAATATCTCAGTGTATTTTTGTGGCTTGCTGTGACAAGGAAAATAGGCAGAATTTAGGGGCAGAAATGTTTGAATATAAATAACATGTGAGTCATGATGGTATTGGTGGTGTGGTGAGAAGCAATTAGGATCTCCCCAAGGCAGATGGGTTTGGTGCACTTTGGAAAGAACCATAGCTTCATCCTATTTTGACTTTTTAGGGGAGGGAAGGGAGACGAAAATGAGTGCATAACATATGTCTCTCATATGGACATGCTACAGAAAGAGTCAGAAAGGGCCACTGTAGGCAGAACATGACACCATTGTTAATTTTTTTGTTTGTTTTTTAGTCTTCTGGGCACAAAGGGTTAATTCCCCTCATGATCTAGAAAAAAAATACCATGTGAATTCTGTGATCAATAAAAATTAAAAAACCTTAAATTTCAGTTAAGGAAAAGAAAAGAAAAGCACTATGACACTATGACTGGCAATTTTTTTTCCTGGCCAATGCAGGAGGAAAATAATTATTTGCTATTTCATAACATTTGCCAATATATCAGCAACACATGTGATGACTTCCTCATAAATATCTCTGATATGACAGTGATGCAGACAATCCCATGTCTTTACCTAAGCATCAGTAAAAGTTTGGGGGTGTTGAGACATAAATAGGGATGTACAAAATCCTTCAATTTGCTGACAACTAAAAACTATTTCTTTTGGAACAAATGAACCATGAAGCAAGATAATTGCATGACAATAACATTTTAATAATTAAAAATTTATTTTATTAATTAAAAAATATTTTATAGTTACAAAAATTTGGTCCATATCTACTCACAGGCTTCCAGAATTACCAAATCAAATATGTCAGCAGAAAAGTAAAACTTAAATAAAAAAACTGTTGCTTCTCATCCTCATCTTGCATCAACACAGACTAATTAAAATCTTTATTACAGTACGTTAGAATTCATTCCATGTAATCACCAGAACAATAAATATATTTTCCTTTGTTTCATATTGCTTTGTTTTCCATACTGGTTTGTATTGTGCATTCATTAAACATATAATAAACTGGATCGAAATGAGCATGTGAAAAGAATATTTTGGTGTTTCTCTTCAAAGGAGCTTTCTATTTTAACAGATATAACTCAGTACTCTGTTGTTTTTAAGTTGTAATGTTAATAACAGTAATTATTACTCCTTTGTCAAGATATTCCTCTCACCCACAGTTATTTACATGAGAATTCAGAAAGGATATTTCACTTACTGCTAGGCAGCTGAGAAGTATCACTTGTATAATTTATAACAGGACTAATTAAAATGAATGAGTTTGCTATAATGTTCTTTGCAGTGTTTACTGCATGAAAGTTTTTAAAATATTCAATGCAATAACAATAAATTCCTTATTCAAAGGAACAATAGACATATTTATTTTATTTAATGTTAACTTGCTTTCTGTCAAATTGAAAGTAAATTGAAAACTCTTTAATGGCAGCATGGTATTTTTATATATCTTCTTAGTGTTTTCAAATACTTCTCTGGAGGTAAACTATGTCTGGAGGAGTGTCTTCATAGAATGATAGATTCATAGAATCGTTTGGGTTGGAAAAGAACATTGAAGATCATTTAGTTCCAATCCCCCTGTCATGGGCAGGGACACCTGCAACTAGAGCAGGTTCCTCAGCCAACCTGGCCTTGAATATGCCAACCCAGTTTCACCCTCTTGGTTATTCATTCCCTGGAACCAAAGGTTTAAAAGGAATTTTTGTGTAATCCAACTAAGTGTGTTTCTTCTTTTTTTCTCAGTTGCTAGGGGAAAACAAAGATATTATTGATATAAATTTCAGCAGCCTGTAGCTGTCATTTTCAATATTTGTTTGCTAAATGTCATTTTCACAAAGTGCTATGGGTTATATTCTCCTAAACCCATAAATGGCTCTTACCATCTCTCTGCATCAGTCACTGTGGAGAATGCATTGCTCTCCTTTGTCATAGCAGGGAAAGGGCAATGACAGCATTCAGTGTTTAACAAAGTTAGCAAGTCTTCCACCATAAGCGAATGTAGAAAACTACTCTTGAATAAATTACTTGTTACAGATACTCTAAATATACACTCCTAGTGTGTGACCATTCTGCTAGCACAACACATCAACCTAATTAGCAATAGCACGCATGCAAATGAAGTTGTTTGTGTTAAGGAACTTTGCATAATACTCCAACGATTAGTAAAGTAATTACAGTAGCAGTTTCATGTCATTAGTAATCTTATGTATACCAGATTTATTTCATTTCTGAAGCCCTAAATCAAAATATTTCTTTGCATTATATTCATCAAGATTTCACATTGTTTCTTGGTTTTATTATTGGTTTGTATATGATTTTTATTAACTCCAGCCACTTAATTAAAAAGTTCTCCATTGCATCCCATGCTTTTAAACAAACATTTATAAGAATACTGTCTTACTAGTGGCTAAAGAGTGACTGTATCTTTTTGACTTATTTATTCTAGCTGTAGAGATCATTTGCATCATGAATTTCTATCCAGTTTCTGTCTCTATTCATGAGAGACAGAAATAGTTCTGAGCTTAAACATGAAGGAATGAAATATTTTGTGTATGTCCATTTTCTCACTCACAGTTTCATACACAGGTAGTAGTGCAGTGAATTCAAACCATTGTTTACTACTCACTGACCCCAAAGATAAAATTTTGGGCCTCCGGTTATGGAGTCAAGTACACCCCAGTGCTGTACCTGCAAGTATATATTTTGGAGGACAAAATGCATTTTCACAGAGTTGTGTAGAAAGTTATTAAGAGAGAAGTGCCAGTAGCCAGCCTTTCATTCGTTTGCTGAATCCCCTCTCTGCTCTGTGTATTAATGAGACTATATGCCTAACACACTGACACCTTTAATTTAGCATTTTATAAGATGTAAAAATAAATTCTAACTTCAGAGTGGGGCTGGCATAACACTGCTTCCTGCTTTTTCTCATATCCTCTTTTCATGTGACCTATGAGCTCTTCTCATCGTGAGAAGGAAAAGCTGACGGTGTTGCACTGAAAAGTGCTCTGTGTGGGCAAAATTTGAATCCTTTTGCTTTGCAATGACAGAATTACTTTTAATTTTCACAGCTAATAAAGACACAGCTTCTACTTGCAGTATTCCCCACGGCACAAGCATGTAGCCATCAAACTCAGGCCCTGGTATGGAATAACACATTCCTACCATGCCTGTTAACACCATATCTCTCTTGGGTAGTGGTTGGAGGGCAGAGCTGGAATGTGGCACTTGACATACTTGGGACATGGGTGGGAAAATAATTTGGAAAGCTCAACAAAGCAAAATGAAAAAGGTTTCAGCTAGAATGGAACAACAACATGGAGCAATGCAAAGTGGGAGGTGACTACTCAGAAACAGATCTGGAGGAAAGGTCCAGGGACTCCAGACCTTCATCAAGTTTAATGTGAGCCAGCAGTGAGCCCTGTGGCAAAGGCAGTCTCAGCACCCTGGGCTGTGTTGGCAGTGGTGGAGCCAGCCTGCCTATGGAAATGTTCCTTCCTCTTCATTGGGCACCTGAGAGTTCCAGGTAGGACTTTCCAAAGTGGCATAGATTCTGTATGCCATGGAAAGAGAGAGGCTGTGAGCCATTCTGTTTCATTTCTCCATTACTGTGATGGCCAATTCACATGGGTAAATCTCATATGATATGAAAACAGAATTTTCTTATGACCTCCTTGTAGTTGTCCTAGTTCCCACTCCACCAAGTCTCACACAGGATGAACCTCTTGGGGGCTTCTAAAATCGTTGCTATTTCATTCTCTGAATTTCTGTCAAGAAGGGACACAGGCCAGCTTTACACAAAATAGTACAAACCAAAATCCAAATGCTGGGAGTATCTCTGAACTAAACATTCAAAGCTACCTTGAATTACCACTGGAAAAACAGTATAAAAAAAATGTATAGGGCAGCCCAGATTCTGCTCTGGTCTTTAAGAGCCAGTGTAAAGTTCTTTATCCTTTTCTCCTATTGGGAAGTTCCTTTCTTTGCCTTCCAAATCAATATGACTGATTTTCCCAAGAACAACTATAAAATGCTGTATATTTCAGAGATTAGTGCACTGTATTGCTTTCCTTTATCCAGTGTTCTCAAAGCCATATGATTTTCATTTAAAAATGTCACTATACATCTCAGAGCAGTAGAAATTTTTGACTCCAAGATAATTTTTCCTTTGCTGACCGAGTTATAAATTCATATCATACCATAGTTCCTAGCACATCTTTACACTGAATCAATATGGATGTGTTGGATACTGAATTGGGCTTCGATCTTGTTTGCTCTTCCCCCAAAGATGACAATTTATACAGAGTATGATATATATGTAGCTCTTTTCCAGCTTATTTTTTATCTCAGATGACATGATATATTTTGATAAGGAACGCTGCTCAAGAAATGTGAAAAAACAAACAAGAAAACAAACAAACAAACAAACCCAGAAAATAAAAGCAAGAAACTACATGACACTGTTCAGATGCAATAATATTTCATCCTACCTCCTTGCATGATTTTTCAAGTTAGCATAATCTTCAGTTAGTTTTCACTTAGAGAGAGGTCATACTGGATATTTTTTGCTGCATTGCATATTGTATGAAAATAGCTTAATTAAGATTTCCCTCAAGCTGCAGCTTTAAAGTCTTCAATAATTGAGCTAAAAAAGCTATATTTTAATATACTACAGGCAAACTGCTATAAGATTTTTTTGAAAGCTTCCAAAAAAAACCTCCTTATTTTTTCTTTTCAGTTGTCCAAAACTGAGAAGTCCCAATTCTATATTGCTTCACATATTAAGGTGCTGGGGCTTTTTTTTTTTTTTTTTTTTTTTTTGGGGGGGGGGGTTGTTGTTTGTCTGTTTGGGTTTTTTTCTGTCTTTTGAAATTGCTTGTTGTAAGATAAACAAAACCTATGAATATTTTCAAATATCCAAGTTATGCTGGCTGAGCATTTTGGGTGAGAATGTGGGTACCTGTATGCCTGTACCTTGAATTGTATCTGTCTCTCTTCACACACTTTTTGTTTTAAAAAGTTCATCATTGTCTAAACTGACATATCTGGGCAGTTTTTCTGCTTTGCAAGAAAGTAAAGGGTGGGAGGACATGCATTTTTTACCTCTACTAACTTATCTGAATGCTTTTACTGGGTAATCCACACCTAAGCAGTTTCTAAGTTAAGATCAAATGTTTCTGTTTCACCTAGAAACCTTCCAGTTTTTCCATCCGCATTCAGCTTTCCATTACATCTTCCAATTCCTAAATAGTTTAGAGAAGAAAAAAGGGACTTTTACAATGTCAGTTATTTCCAAAGTCAAAGGTCTCGGTGTAGCAATAAGAACTGGACGTTTGCAACAATTTCTTACATTTTTCAGTAAGGAGGAAGGAGGCACATAGCCATTTCTAGAAAATTCTTGCTAGCATAGTTTTTGTTTGCTCCAATCTCCCACCAAAGATGCTACATAACTAAAGCTAAACCCTTCTTATTACCTATTCTTTTTCACTCAGACTTTATGTGCAGAAAAGTCCTGCAAAACATTTACCCTTCACAGAGATGTCATTACTCCTTTCCAGATTGGTTTCTATGGCAAAATCAACAAAAACACAAGTGCTACAATTCCAGCTTTTTGGATGGTGGTAAAACACCACTGGAGAAATGAAACTGTAGAAGATGGCAGCCATCTGTTGTTTAAACCAACCAAAATGTATTTATTGCAATTCTTTCATAAAGGCTCTGTCTTTAGAAGCAAACGCATGTTGATGTGTTGGCAGCAGCAAGTCTTCTCTAATTGTAGTAGGAAGAGGAAACATTCCCCTTTCCTTTCCCTGATGATACAGTATTGGGAAAAATAGTAATTTCTATCAACAAAACCAGAAACATTCTAAATGAAGAATCTAGCTAACAAACACATTGTGCTCTCCTGCGTAGCTGACAAGATGTTCTAATATTATGAATCAGTCAGATGTTGGGTTATAAACAGAAGTCTGCAACACATTCTTTCTTACTAACTCAATTTAATCCAAAATTATGTCAGAAATTAGAGAAAGATGGCAGAGAAATGAGAATCAAATGTTAAAAAGACCTGAAAGAGACACTAAGAAATGTAATTATTATTAATAAATTTCAAAACTTAAAAGACCTTTATGTGAATGTCAGTTTTAGTTTAGAAAAAAAAAAAAAAATAATCTGATACTAAGTGATTGATTTATTAAGATATTAGCAACAATTCCAAAGCAAGTTCATCACTGAAATTATAGACATATTTTTCAAGCATGGACTTGACTGATGTCAAGAATTAACAGTATATTAACATATATAAGTATGTTTTCAGTCCAAAGGAAAATAAAGTAAATTCAAGAAACTGTTATTTGAAAACCTATCTAACTACATCACATGGATTTTATACTTCTAAAGTGAGAAAATTCAGCTGTTCTAATCATACTGAAAATTAAGTCAATATATTAAAATATGGGAAAGCAGGACATATAGAAATATGTCATTGATTAAACCATTCTTCTGAAATAGCATTACAGAATAACATTATTTTCAAACAATATCATAAAAAATCAGGTAAATTAGTGTGTTATAGCATTTGTGATCTGTATCTGTACCTAATTGATTATTTAAATTATTATTTTTCACCTTTTATTTGTATCACTATAGAAATTATATATTTTTATCTTTCATTGTCCCCTTTTTTTTTGCTTTTTCTTGACAAGGATACACTTTACTTACATGAACGTGTTAAAAATGGTGCATGTTATTAAAAGCATTGGGAAACAGAACAAATTTTGACTCTGGAAGCTGCATTTCCTACAGTAATAATTTTAAAATTATTTTGAGCTACTGTTATGAAATTCTGGCTCCAATGAAGGGAAAGCAATATTGCTATTGATGTAAATTGAACCAGGATGTCATCCATAAAGTAATTTCCTTCTTAACAGAAAATCTGATTTAAATATGGAACTTACAACAAGCCCAATAGAGGAACTAGAGTCAAAAGCAGTGGTAGAGAAGAAGAAATCTGAGTTATGATGTTTTTATCACCATGAAGGGAGGAAAGGGAGACAGGATGCTTTCCTAAGTGGTACCAATAAAAGCACTATCCCACACCACAGTAATGTGTGCAGTGTATATGCTGTCAAAATATTTTTTAAAACTTTTATTGCAGTCTTAGTACCTGCAAGTCCCTTGTAATTAGAAAATTTAAGTTCTGCCATTACTGTAATTCTCTTTACATGTCTGAAATGGTTCTGTCCAGTGTGGTGGCAGCAGCCTTGTGGTTCTGTCTGTGGTGTGGAGATGAACTTCCTCCTACCCCGAGGAAGGGAGCAAAGATAAAATCAGGAACAATTAAAACCAGCCTAAGATCACAGAATGAGTCTCAGGAAAGCAGGTTGATGGATAACTTGTGTGGGAGACAGCAAACTGTTGCTGAATGTGCTTCTTCATGATGGAGATTCTCAGGAGTTACTGCCACAGTAATGCCTATGGGGGGTAACAACAGTGAGAGTAGTAATTCCATGTGATCCATCTGAATCTGTGCTGAATGTCAGGGACACTTGTCCTGTACCTGCTGGACATGAATTGCAGTAAGCTGATAGTAATGTATTTTTTATATTTGAATACCCTTAAATTGAGATAAGTGGTTGAATCTAAAGACTGTGTAAAACATTGTAATTGCTTTCATACATATAAATTGTGCTCTCTGCGGTTTTTTAATGTTTCATAAATGTCACTAAGCACCTCTTCCCTTTAATGTACTGCTTGGTTCATCTTCAGTGATTTGATAGGACTGGGTGCATCAATCCTACATATAAAACCATATTTTCACCTATGTCATAAGATAAAAAGTTAAAGCATGACCTTTGTTTTCCCCCTAGGTATTAATCCTAAGATTTGCATTTTACAAAATTCTAGTACATAAATTGGATAGAATATAAATCTCTTGATACACAGAGAAAGAGAATGTCATTCTTCTCATTTTCCATGAATGAGATACACTTGCTCAAGTCTAAGGAGGAGATGCACTAATTGCATAGAGCCTATCAGAGATTAGAGGTAACACTGTGTGAAGAAAAACACTGGATTGGTGACCCATTCATATAACATTATGTGTTCTAGGTTACCTTACATATCTCTCCAAGTTTTGTATTTAGACCCACCTGACCTCTCCCAAAATAAAGACACATAGAATCAAAGAATCATAGAATCATAGAATCAGATGTGTTGGAAAGGAACTTTTGAGATCATCAAGTCCAACCCTTGATCCACTACCACCACAGTTACTAGACTGTGCCACTAAGTGCCACATTCAGTCTCTTCTTAAATACCTCCAGGGACGGAGAATCCACCACCTCCCTGGGCAGCCCATTCCAGTGCCTGATTACCCTCTCTGTAAAAAATTTCTTCTTAATATCCAATCTAAAACTCCCCTGGCAGAGCTTGAGACCATCCCCTCTTGTCTTACTGATAGCTGCATGGGAAAAAGAGACCAACACTCACCTGGCTACAGCCTCCTCTCAGGTAGTTGTAGAGAGTGATGAGGTCTCCCCTGAGCCTTCTCTTCTCCAGACTAAACAACCCCAGCTCCCTCAGCCTCTCCTCAAAGGACTTGTGCTCAAGTCCTTTCACCAGCCTGGTTGCTCTTCTCTGGACCTGCTCCAGCACCTCAATATCCTTCCTGAACTGAGGGGCCCAGAACTGAACACAATACTCAAGGTGTGGCCTCACCAGTGCTGAGTACAGGGGAAGGATCACTTCCCTGCTCCTGCTGGCCATACTGTTCTTGATCCAGGCCAGGATGCCATTGGCCTTCTTGGCCACCTGGGCACAGTGCTGGCTCATGTTCAGCCTCCTGTCAATCCAAACTCACAGATCCCTCTCTGCCTGGCTGCTCTCCAACCACTTTGTCCCCAGACTGTGGTCCCCAGACTTTGCCTATCTGGAGCTTAGAAAAATATGAAGAAATGCACACTGTAAAATTTTAGATATTTTTAAATGCATAATCTAAATGTGAAATAATTATACAATTTTTTACTTAAATTGTTAAGTGCAAAAAAAGCAAATTTATTTGAATTGTCAGTAAGCATGACATTTTCAGCCCCTCCTTCCACATTTAAGAAAACCTTCTCTGTACTGATGCTAAGATGTTATTTTTATAAATAACTTCAAGTTCCCTTTCAAGTTAATGTTATATTCCAGGGCTTGAGATAACATTTACAATAGGTAGCAGTTGCTCATGATTGATGGGGGGTTTTTCAAATCGTTCCAGTCTTTCTGCTTCTTTGTGAAGTTACGGTTTCCTAGAGCTATATAATTATTTAGAATTACAAAAAGCCCCAAAAAAATGAGACAATTGACTATTGTGGAAATGAACTCACAATCTTTTGTTACACCTAAATAAAGTATAGCCGTGCATTGTTTAGACAACCTTCAGTTGGGGAAAAAGTTAAACAAAATATTGACCTATTGTCCTATCCATCACTACATTTTTCATAATTGGATTAAATTAATATCAAAATTGTTATCAAAATAGTAAACAAAATTGTTTGTGAAGTTATTAAATGGCAAATTTACTTCCCAAAGAATTGGTGAAAAAATTGTATAAAAATATATTTCCATTCAACAAAAGGATGTGGTTATTGTTTATGGGCTTATTTCAGAAAAGTGACATTGGAAATTTTTCAAGAATCAAATTATATCAAATGATATAATGTAACTTCTTCATGAGTAAAGATTCTGCATGATGTGCAGTGACACACTCAAAATTCTGACGATGACCTCACTGCATACAAAACCCGAAAACCAACAATCCTTAATTTCTTTGCTAGGAAACAATTTCTACAGTTTGCAGGGAAGACTCTTGTGTACAAATCTCACTAGTAACCTTCACAGTTTTGAAGATATTATTTTTAAAAAATATATAATTAACCTTCCTGTCAAATAATCAACAGAGTTCAGAAGGATCAAAGACAAAGAGTGGTTTTACTGAGTGTGATGGAGCTACTGGATAAAGTTATCTTTTCATATCTTTACACACTATTACTGCACACAAGTTATATATGTGAATAACATAGTATGATATTAATATAATATAAAAATATAGTCCAAGCACAGGATACAAACTATGAATGATAGAATTATTTGAAAACTGATCCACAAAGAAAATATTATTGTAGTAATTTTTATGTCTGTGTATAGATACTTTTTGTAAATTATCTTTTCTTCCTGAAAACTGTATGGAAAGCTAAAACCAACTCTTTTTTTAAATTAAAAATCTGTATATATGTAGGCATGACAAAACAATTTTTATGTTAGTCTTGACACAAATTTCTTACACTGTTAAGAGTTAATTTTCTCAGTCAATTTTTTACACAGCTAAAGAGTTACTTTCATGAGCATCTGCAATAAAGACTTGGTAATGATTAAATTAGTATTCATTGTCAAAGAAAAAATTTTGTTCTGTAACAAAAGTATTGCTAGGAATCTATCCCCCGTATATTATTGTCACAGAATTACAGAAGGACAGAATATACTGAGTTGGAAGGGAACCACAAGGATCATGGAGTCCTCTCCTGGTCTTGTACAGGGCCATCCGCAAGAGTCACACCCTGTGCGTGATAGCATTGTCCAAATGCTTCTTGAACTCTGTCAGGCTTGGTGCTGTGACCACTTCCCTAGGTAGCCTGTTCCAGTGCCCAACCACCCTCTGGGTGAGGAACCTTTTTCTAATATGCAACCTAAACCTCCCCTGACACAACTTCAGGCCATTCCCTCGGCTCCTGTCACTGGTCACCACAGAGATCAGTGCCTGCCCTCCCACCCCCCCTTCTCCTCATGAGGAAGTTGTAACTGCAGTGAGGTCTCCCTTCAACCTCTTCTTCTCCATCTGCCTCTTCTCCCTTCCCTCGACCAGCTGGTGATGCTTTGCCTGATGTCCCTCTGGACACAGTTGGCCCTCCTGGCTGCCAGGGCACTGCTGACTCATATTCCACTTGCCATCTACCAGGATTAATAGCGAAAAGAATCTAAAATGGATAAAGCATATTGATTAAGTTCTTCCATTCATATAAATATTCTTCAGATTCAGCATAGCTTGAGAACCACCCTGCTTCTTACCAGTGACATTAATCCACACAGCCCAATAAGGTCTGCACAAATAGTTTTTTGTCATGACAGTAAAATCATCATCATGAATTGAAAAAAACAAGAGTTCGTTTTTTTGGGGGCAGGTTTTTGTTCTGTTTTGGTTTGGGTTTTTTGCAGCCCAGAACAAGGAGCAGCAACATTTTCTGTTCTAAAGCCTACTTCGAAAATTGTTCTTTTAGACAAGTAAAACTTTCTACATTGCAACTAGGTTAGCAGAATTTAAGCCTTCCTGTGTCTCTACTTATTATCATCAAACAGGGTACACCTGAATGTAAAATCCATAACACCAAATTTTATTAATATTTGAAAGAAAATGCTATTAAAAGCAGGTCTATGATTCAATAGCCTGTCAAATGAACAGAAGTATAATCACACAAGCTTTGATGCTTATTTGATTCTGCTTTGTTTCCATAGTAACTATAAATAGCTAATTGTGGTACTCTCACAAATGTTTTTGCCTTTCTCTTTCCTGACAATGGATGCTGGTTGTTTTATGGAGGGCAAGATTCTGTGCAGGAAATATCAACAAATTGCTTTACATTGTTCAGAAGTCCAAGCTAATTTATTTATATAATTTAGCTATATTATAGCTTAATTTATGCTAAGCTAATCAGAAGAATAAATAGTATTTTGTTGACTAGAAGTGTCAAGTGGCTTTCCAAAGGACAAAATTTTATTATCCATTTATTCATTAATATATTAACTTTTGCTGTGGAAGCTGGAATGGTTTTCACATGAATGATTTTTACTGATGATATATAAAGCAGGAGGGAGAATTAATATTTGGTAACATTCCTACAAAGAAATAATAAAATTTATATTGAGATTTAATATTTATAAGAAGATTAGAAATTTAGCCTAAAAAGATCAGCTTGGAAAAAAAGTGTGAACGAATACACTTCCACCAAAATAACACATCATCCATTAAAGACACGAAGCAAGGTATAGCAACATTCTGAAATTTATTCCAGAGACCATAGTGATGGACAGCAGGTGAAGTCAATCTTCCATATAATACAGGTGCTCAGAAGGCTTACAAAGCTTTATTCTGAGCCTGACAGGAATTATTTATAACTCAGCATGGAGCAGTGCAGAACTTGCACTCAGTCTGGGATACTGCTCAGAGACAATGAAACATATCAGCATCCTGTGATGTTTTGATAAGTAGTCCTTAAAAATAACAGCAAATATTTGCAGTTGGAATTCATTGTGTGGTTTTGCATGTTTCTTAACAGAAATTCATTGTTTTCTGTTACTAGACCAAAGATCAAGATATCTTTCTAACTATAGCATTGCTTATAATTATGATTTATACCACTGACTGCAATTCATATATGCAAAATCAGTCCCAGAGGGAGTACCTTAATACTCTTCAGGGTTGCAAATTCACCTTTGTCTATGAAAAAAGTTACCTTTATAACACCATGCAAAACTTTAGGCTAAGTCTAATTTCCCAAAGTTACAGGGGAGCTGGAGGGCTGCACCGCCCCTGGGAATGCATCCAGATTTGACTCTGCTCTAAAAAGCATATGAGTCGTGTACTAAGATGCTATTTGCAATTCTGTGAGGAGTTCAGGGTTTTGCATAGTTTCATATGCAAAGACTAGCAAAATTTGTCAATCTTGTTTGAAGTTTAGAATCTGTTAGAATCTGGCTTCCACAGAAGTCCTCAACATGAAGAAGCAGAAGACCAATGAAAAAAGTAAAACAAACAAAAACTGAATGCAATCCTTCCAGCAACTGAGAAATTCAGTTTCACACAGCTCTACTAACTGTTGAGAAAGCAGCTAATTTTTTTTCTAAATAATTGCCAATAATGGGGAAAGAAAGGAAAATACCCCCAGTTTTGTGGCACAGAAGCAATTTCCAGTAATTTCTTTAGAAGTAGAATAGAAAAAATATAGTTCATCTACCAATGTCACAGATGTGCAGTAGCTTCTCTTATCTGAGTGAAAATTACAGGTTATCTCATAGTATCAAAATGTCAGCAGTCACATGAAAGAAATATCAGCTGCTGAACAACCATAAGATTGCTTTCTGTGGACTGGTCTGGACATGTGGATGATGGATCTGCACAAGCCTGGATGTTCTAATTTGTAGGTTCCCCTGGGTTGTCTACAATAACGGGAAAGCAGGATTAGTAAAGTAATAATGTTCATTCCTAGTGGCTCTTTTCTGTGAGTGCGTGTTCATAAGGAATCTGAAGAAAGGGAGATGGCTCTCTTTCCAAGGTCTTGAAAAGCTCAAAGTCCCAAAAAGGAAGAATTTGTAGACTACAATTGTAGTAGGAGCTAATTGCCCTGTGTCCATCCCTCAAAAGTCATAGTTCTGCAGAGTGAGAAGGCAGAAGTATGACACAAAGGAAATATGTTTCCTACATTCTCATTCACAAGAAGGAAATCCTTATTATGTGAGAAAAGGATCAGTCCAGCCCTCAGAAAATGGGACAATCATCACAGCAGAAGCCAAGAACAGTATTTCTTTATGACTAGACTTTGAACTGTATAATCATGTTTAAAATTGTTTGTATTGGAACAAAACCAATTCAGCCACTAATTCAAACTTTAACTCATATTTAAGAAGTTGTCTTGTAGCATAAATCATCAAAAATTCTGTGAAGACAGAACTCTGCTTTAAAAAAAACCCTGCCATGAGTAACCACCAAACCACCATAACGAATATCTCTCTGCTGCTTGGGAACCAAAGCATGGGTGGTAAAAATGTTATAAAAAGAAAGCTGAAAATACCTGCTTTCCTGTTGGCTTTCTTACTCACTTGGAGGAGAAGTACTGCTTTCTTTCAGTTTGAGTGTTAATGGAAAGGTTCTAGATACAAAGAAGATATTTAATATCCCAAACAGATTTCTTGGACTGGAATTTTTAGTTTAAAACCTCTTTTTGTCAGACCTATTCAGCATAACCTTCAATGTCTAGCTTAGTAGGCATGGAGTTCTTTATGTCTTTAATGGCCAAGAGCTAAACTACTTGATTTAGCTTTCACGTTACCCAAGTGGAAACTGTTTTTATTAAGCAGTGATTTATAACCATTTGATTTTTTTTCTAGACAATTAAGCAATCATATTATAATCAATAAAATATTAATATCTAGCACTAAATCTTTGGCTATTCAGTTCATGAATGGTGTTATTCCTGAGATAATACATGCATAAGAGCAGATGGTTTTTTCCATGTGTGACGATTTTATATTATATATATACATACATATCTATATATCTATATAGGCATTTCTTAATCTGTCTGAAAGTTATTTCGATGTATCACCTAAAGAAACCTGTAGCTAAAATTAAAAATTTCAAAAGAACCTTTAACAGTTCCCATAGAGCAGTTGGAGGTCGCAGGGCACAAGCATCTGAACTTGAGGTTACAAAGTGATTTGTGGCTCTGAAGCCATACATGGACTTTATTTTAATAAAGGTGAGACTAACAAGCAGTTGTAAGGTGGTTAGTGCTATCTATGATATTAACAAGAACTTATTGAAATTCTTTGTACAGTTCTCATTTAAAGAGTATAAAACGGATGTCAGCAGTTTGGAAATGATTTAGAAAAGAACTCAAAGAATAATGTAAGGTTGAAAAACCTGTCTCAACTGTAAAAGACTAAAAAAAAAAAAAAGTTAGTCTATTTAACTAAACAAAAAAAGGTTAAGAGGTGAATTGTTGTAGTCTGCAGCTGCCCACAAGAGGAAAGTTTTCCAGTGGTAGAAGGCTCTTCACTGTTACAGATGAATGCAGAATGAGACCCAGTGGCTGGAATTAGAAGTTTAATAAATTCAAAGTCAAAAGGAGGTAGACTTCTTCAGCAATAAAATGTAATTAAAATGTGCAACAATTTGATGGGGTTTGTGGTGCATCTTCCACCATTTAAAGTCTTTAAATTAAGATAAGCTGTCAGTTTAAAAGACATGCTCAAAGTCCACCAGAGTTATGGGCTCAGTGAAAGAATTAGTGGTCACATTTTTGGGGCTGTTTTGCTGGAAATGAAATTTGGATGAGCGTAATGGTTCCCTCTGGATAAAACCCTGTGTTTTTCTGAGTTTTACATTCGTGTTGTTGTCTCATATTTTCCTTTGCAATTAACCTCTTTTGAAGATGTGGCACTGCATGTCCAATGTGTGTAACAGAATCCAGTTCTCAAGAATACTATTTGCAACCTCATTCTGTTTTAGCACTAGTAAGCAAAATACTGCCTGAATTTGTAAGACATAGTTCTTACATGTATTATGATTGTGACTGAAATAATTGTACAGACTTTATTAGTATTAATTCTTTATTTGCCCACCTGTATTCCTCTCTGGCACATCTTTGTGCAGGGTAATGTTTGACCTCTGCTCACTAAGAAAGCCCTGGGAGAATTTATAACCCTGGTTACCCGGGGTTACTCAAGCCACTGTAGCATCCTGAGTGCCACTCAGTGAAGCCACTGGAATATCCATTTTACAGGGTAACCTTTCCTGCGCTCTGGGCTTTAGTGCGACAAGAGCTGGATAGAGTCACTTTTTGTGGCCCACATACAGTGGACCCGAACATGACTGCCCAGAGTAATGATTCATCTCCTCCAGACAGGAATGCAGTATTTCTGCCTTGATCTTATATGCATAAATAGAATAGCACATGTATAATGAACTTTCTCTGGGACATAAAAGACGTAGTTCTTATGTACAAAGCGTACATAAAATAAAGAGGGCTCCATAGTGAAGGGGGCTTTGACGTATCTGGGGAGATTTATAGATGTTGTTTACACTCAAAGAGAGTGGTCTTACAATGCTCATTAATTTTGCCTTGGTGCATATACTCGATTAACTGCAAATGAAAAATTATTCATAATAGTGTGTCAGTGTCATACAAGCACAGTAGGTCCAACATCTTAGAGACATTTTAGTCACATCTTAGAGAAGTAAACACCCAAACGTACACCAACTGAAGAAATAAACAGATAGATCCCTGCTCCAGGATCTGGAGCCAGACAAAACAACCCAGACTAGATGGAAGATGTGTTGGATCTGAGGATAGTATTTGTCTTTTATGGGAGTCTATTTTTTATGCTGTGGATTGTTCTCTTGTAACTGGCTAAAATACATCCAGTAGGCAGGGTTGATATTACAGGGTACAAAAATTTTCATGCAGTAACTTCACATGTGCAATAACGATAATTCTGCAGACAGGTCATTTTAATCAATTAAACTGAAGCATATTCTGTAGTACAGCATTTAAAACAGACTTCTAACAAAGGTTAAATTGAATCCACAAACTTTACTTAATTGATTAAAATTTTCCATTGAGCAAATGCGGTATTCTCTATTTGCAATAAACAAGATGGTATTCCAACTGCTTGCTTACCTTCCACTAAAATCAGAAAATTACATTGTAATTTAGAGGGCAGCTTGCAGTCGTTTTATGGGACTACTTCCAGAAAGCATAACTAGCAAACTGCCAACATGCTTTTGAAATAGCTCATACACTTTCTTCTAAAAGAATATACTGCACAAATGTTATTAACTTCCCTCTCTGTTTTATACTTGCATTATAATGCTGCTTTCTCTAAAGAATGTAATGTGAAAAACAGCACACAACCTAAATCGTGTACATTCAATATATTCAGATAGGCAGATTATATCTTTTATCCTTAAGCTAAATTATTTTTTTTTAATTTTTATGTTTACTTACAGGTTTCTTTATTTCATTTTTTAATTCAAAAAGTCTAGTTTTTGCATAAATATGTGATCCTCTTGAACATTTGTTGTGCAATTCAGCAGTAATTCCCCCACATTTGGATATTATTACATAATTATGCCAAATTATATGAACTCGTTTGAATGTTCTACACACAGCAACATAATGAAATTTCCACAAATACAGTGTCATATCAAGCTTTTATAAACACTGTCCCTTTGATGAAAAAAAGTGGGGTTTTTTTATTATTTTTTAAAAACTTATTATATCATCAAGCAATGAAAGGTATACCCTTCCTGTCCATCAGTGAAGACTAACACATCAGGCATTCTTTACCTTTTTCACCTACTTTGAAAACAGTTTAGATTTAATTTAATATGTACTGGGAAGTTAGGTTGATCTGCTTTGCATATAAATAAATTTCCAGTCCATATCCCAGTATGGCAGCCAAACTCCTGACATGCTTCCTCAGTGGAGAGGTGAGGAGGTGTGCTGAATGCCTTGGATTTACTCAGAAACCTCATCTGCATTATTCATATACACTCCCTTTTCCATTTTGCCACATCATAGTACAAAATGTGGAACAGTACTAGATTTTGAAAGTTATTTTTACTAGCAGTCAATTGACTCACAAGTGAAGTGGCTTCCAGTTTTTTCAGGCATTCAGAATTTCTTCATTTTTTCATCACATTGATATATTAATGTTTTTCAATATGTTTGCAGGGTTGTTTTAAATAAGATACTATTTATTTCATGTGCTGCATGTACTGTTAACTGGAATGAATATTAATCTTTACTAGTTGAGTATTAGATAGTAGAAGTAGAGGAAAAGAACATAAACATTAATGAGAAACCTCTTTCTCTCTTCTATTCCATCTTCTGCTTCCCTGCTTTACCTCCCCAAAATCGACAGGATTCAGTTTCCTAGTTTTGTCTATCTAAAAGTTTAGCATGTAGAACTGCTATATATTTAGGGGTAAGAGAGGGACATGTCCCAACAAAGGTGTACCCCATCTTAGATATGAGCTTGAAAAGGCTACATTTTCTCCAAGAAGCAGATGTTTACTAATAATAACAGAAGGAATGTAGATTTTAGTTTTTTTGGTGTTTTATTTTTGTTGGGTTTTGTTTGTTTATTTAAATCAGGAACAAAATCTTTAAATGTTTATTGTCAGGCACTATAAATAGCACACAGAGAAAATCCTATACTCCTATACTCTCTGTAGTTGTCCCCAGTGCCCCATGGTGACATAAACCAAAGAAGAAGGTCACCACAACTGCAGTACTGGAGTATCATGGGCTTGCAGCTGAATTAAATTCCTCTCAACTAAGTAGAACTCTTATTGCAGTTGGCAGTATTTCTCTCTTACCCCAGCTGTTTCAGATTAGATCCCATTACTGTGTACATCCATGTGATCTTTACATTTCGTGTTGCTGGAATGGTGCTGAGTGCTGTCACACTTCAGTGCACACTCCACATCTTACCCCTCCAGCTTTTTTCAGTGGGCTGTTGTACATTCATAGTCACTATTTTGTCCCAAGTGTAGTGAGAGTCTATTTGCTATTACTGGGATGCCAGCGTGGGTAGCAGTGCATTGTGAGGATCTGCAGCAAAATAGTATCTTAAAATTTGGAAAGAAAATATTTATATCTGAATTTGGGATAAGGAAGGATGTTCTGTCTTCTGAAATTGAATGTTATAGTTGAATTGAAATGATTAAAGGTGGTGCTTTTTCTGCTAAGAGGCTTTCTCATAATCTTTGATTTCAAGTATGATAGTGGGATTTCCAGCAGAGACAAGCAGTTGAGAAAAGCATTCTGCTACAGTTAGTTAATTCTTCCCTACATGTGCTATATTTAATGTGTCCATTTTAAAACCAAATGAGGCAGCTCTGTCTTCTTCAGAATCTACAGCAAACCCTAGCTGTGCCAATTCTAGAGTATGAGAATATGGTTTCCTAATCTTTATTACATATTAAACTTAAAAAAATAAAAAATAGAATTTTACCTAATAGCAGAAAATACACATGTTGCTGAAGGATTTTTATAGTTCTTCAGCTTGGTTCTGAAAGCTAAGAAATATACTTTTTAGAAGTATGTTGAGTAACAGAACCCATGCTTTTAGAATAGTCTCAGAAGACAATGGGATGGAGAAAGGGCCAAACAATTAACCTCTGAGTAGTTTGCCTGCAATGTATTGACACATTGCCAAATACACTTCTCTCCCGTAGTGGCCATTTGTGACACCAGATTGAAAAGAAGGTGTAATAAACAGCAACAAAAAAAGACAACCAAACAAAAAACCCTCAAGAGCCCTAATTCTGCCTGCTACAGTAGAGTCTGGTACAAGAATTTAGGCACTGAAAAGTGTAGGGGATCTTCAGGCTTTCTATAAAAACAATTGTAGTCTTTGAAACAGAACTTAATTGCTACCTCTAGCAGGAATGCTTCAGCTTTATTTCAGAACAGTTCCTCGATTTTGTTAAAAGCCTGTGACTTGTTAAAATCTGTGACTTCACATCTGTGCCCAGAACAGTCTCTACCATACAGTGAAGTCAAGTCCTATAGAAACCAAAAAAGAGGTGAAAGTCATCTGAATAAATTAAGGAATCTGAAGTGGGCAGTTTCTTCTGATCAGTTGATCTGGATATCCTTTGGAGTAAAAAAGAGTGATGTCCAAAACACATCAGATTAATTGCATCTTACTAGTGCTTGTTTAATTCCATTGACCAAGTCAATTAGCTTCAAGGTAGACTGTGTAAATGTAGACTTTACAAAAATAAAACAGTAAAGTCCAGTGTTGATTATTCCTTTGTTATGAAAGAAATTGAAATTCCCTGGCTCTGGACAGTGTTTTTCATTAAGGGATCACAAGCATGATTAACTTAAACTCAGGAGCCTCTCTCTGCTCTCCTGTCACAAGTGAATGCTTTGGGCCTCCTTAAGAATCATTATCAAAGGTATTGGTCAAAGCAGGTTTTACTATAAATTTGTGAAAGTGCTACTTTAGCATTCGATGGTAAAGTTCACTCTATTACTTACTACATGATGAAACATAAAAGAAAATGGAAATCAAGTTACAAGCAATTTAGAATTATTTACCTGGAAACCAGGGTTGCAAAAGACTAAGGGTGCAAAAGGGTTTAACAGCAGTGAATCGTTAATCATTCACTAATTTAACATTTACAGTTATTTGATAGAGTTTACTACAATTGCAATAGTGACTTAATTATAGATCTGAGTGGCAACATTCACAATATACTTGCTAGACGGTATTTAAATCAATCCACAACCACACATGGATACAGAGGTGTGTACATCTAAATGCATAAATAAATTCGTGTTAAAAATTCCCCTTAAGTTCAGTGAAATACATCAAATTCCATGGCATTTCTCAGTGGGTGAGGACTGGGCCTTCAGTAGTGGGGTTACCAGCCCAGGTCCCCATTGCCAGCTTTTGATGATGGCCCCTAAATATCACAAACTTGATAGTTTGTGAGCTCTGAGAGGCATCTCCCTCAGAGGGAGATATTGGCAGAGGGGTCTATGATCCAGGAGAGTTCAAAGGGCTTCACTTAGGGCCACTGTTTATAGGGTGGTGAAATGATTTGCACTAGTCATCCATAGATTTCCATCCTGGTCATAATCAGAGTTGGTAACTACTGAAGGGGTTTTTTCCAGAAGTCAAATTGTTTTATTCCATGTGGCCTACAATTCAACTAAGCAACATTCCAAGGTTGTCAGTGCATAACTGGTTATCTCTTGTTCCCCACCTTGGTCAGGCAACAGATATATCCCTGATACAAACATACAGTCAAAGGATGCTTCAGCATCCAGCTGATTTGGTCAAGGCTTAACAGGAACTCCTGAGATCACAGACCAGGTCCTAGGACTGGGGAGGGAATGCACTACCACAGGCCACTCCATCAAAGCCAATCCATCTTGCTCCACTGAGTGGCAGTGTGTTTGCCTCTGCTTCTGTGCCTATAAACAATTAATGCCCTATTCCAGTGATAATTTGAGGGAATTTGTTTTTGTCACCTAATTATTAAGGTTTTCTTAAACACAATTGAGTAGTATTACATATGCAAGGAGGAGGTCTTTGCAACCGTGTCACACATCTAGCTATTCTCCACATTTTAACATACAGAATAATATGCAATAACAAGCATAATACAACAGAAATTAGTAAAATTATTATTTTGGGTGCAGCATCGGATTTACAATTTCTGTTGCTGTTGGTGACCATGCAAATAAGGTGTCCCACCAGTGATGACCCCCATCCTTCTTCACTCTTTCTAAGGCATAGTATCTCTTCTCTATGTCATGATAAGCAGTGATTAGAGTTTTGTGTCCATTGTTTTGGACACATTCTAGCAGTTGACACAGGTCTTCTGTTGTAGTAGTTTCTTTACCAATGTAAAATTTGTTCCAGTGGGGATGGGCAGTAAATGTTTATATGATGTACAGCTAGATTGTAACAACTTGTAGGTTGTGACAGGAGCTGAATAGTTTAAGTCACATCTCACAATTTTGGTAAAATTACAAATATTTGAGTGATTGCTTGTCTCTACAGTGGTACTGTCTATAAGTGTAGCATCACAAATAGTTCTCATACAAACACATCTATTTCCAACATATACAAGTACAGTTTCAGGAGTTTCATCAGGTTGTATTTCAAAATGACAAACATTTTGTTCAGTGTCAAAGACAAATGTCTTGGACCTTGATGGTATTACTTTCACAAATAAATCCTTGTTTTCCCCATACAACACATGCATCAATATCGACACTTTAACATTTGTTCTCATTTTGTTGGGTTTGTACTCTGTGTTCTGTTGCTATAGTTCCATTATGATTTATTCCCAGTGCAATGATCGAGTATATGGTGTATGTCATAACAGAAGCTATGCTTTTATTGTCAGTAGGGTCATTTGTGAAATTAATTAGAAACCACCAACACTGGAATTCCCTTTCAAATTTAGTTGCATTATGCCAGATTACAGTTGGAATTTCAGTGGTTAAGGTTCCCTCATCACTTTCCCTTAAAATTGCTTTTATAGGAGATTGTATCCACAACTGGGAATCATTTATGGTGCAGAATGTGCTATAGTTACCATATTTCTTAGCATAAATAAAATCCGTGAGGATCTTTACCCTGTGGGTCAAGCTTGTTGATGTGTGAACTAAATTTGGTTCCTCCTGGCAGTGATTGTTCCTCAAAGAAGGATAAATAATTTCTCAGTGGATCAACCTAATCTCTAGTGGAGGTATACTGGTATCGTTCCCAGGATCATTTCTGGAAGGGGAAAATAATGCAAGGCTCAGTGGGTTTTGCCCAGACAGGTTACCTCTCAGTGGCTCACCTTGTTTTACTGTTCAGGCTAAAGTCCCTTTTCCCACTAGTGATATCTCTGTTTTGTCTCTTTAAATGCAGTCAGGCTGAACAATAAAGATCTCATTGGTCCATCAGGGCCATTTGAAATAGATCACAGTAAATACCACGTTCAGCAAACCCTATTTTGCCATAATAGGGCCACAGGGATGTACTGGCTCCAGTGAATGAGAGTTTTTCAATTCCCGTTTTAGGGTTTTGACTGCATCCTCATGTTCTGAGTCCCTATTCAATGCTTTTCCCTTTTGTAAAAGCAAACACAGCAGGTGAGCAGTGGTAGAAAATTCGGACCCATGTTTGCTTCAATATCCTGAAGTTCCCATTAACTTTTGTAATTCTTTCCTACATCAGGGCACCTGCAGTTGTTCAATTTTTTCTGAAGGTCCCTGGAAGAATCACTATGCTGCCTACACTATCCAGCAAATACTTTATTTCTCTACCCTGACACTTCTAAGGCAAAATCTTGACTTCTGCTTTATGTAATACATGCCATGCTGTTGTTGCTTCTTCCCCTACCTTTTCAGGGGAATCTCCTCCATTTAGAATCATCTATATATTTATATAATTTCTATATATATATAATCTATATATTTATATAATTTCACATCTTGAGGGAGTGAAACTGTAAAAGTTCAGCAAGCACAGCAAGAGCAATTATAGGTGAATGTCTATACCCCCAAGGGAGTCTCTTAAAGGTATCTTGTATACTTTCCCAAGTATAAGCAAAGTTCTTTTTATCCTCCTCTTGTAAGGGGACTATAAAGAACACTTAAACCATAATTTTATGTTTTTTCTTGCATCTGGAGATTCTTTCAAGACCACAAACCAGTTGTGGTTTAGCCTACATATCAAGGAGACAAAAAGAGAGAAAAAAGCAGTGATTTGGAAGTGAGAAGATTGAGCCATTCAACTTGTAAATACTTTATACTATCTTAGTTTTCAAGAAGAAAAGAAATTGGTAGGGGTGGGGTGTGTGTGTGTGTAAGTGTTGTGTTTGATTTTCAATTGTTGGTTTGGGTTTTTTTAAACTGATTTTTGGGTACTGGAAGGGAACAAATCACAGTACATAGTTAATATCTGAATGCTGCTGGATACTTTAACGTCCTTCTGTACCCAGAATTTCCTATTGATCTTCTCTCAACACCTCAACAACTCTCTCAGTGTGTTGGGATGTGACTGGGAGCAAAAACACAAACTGTTTCAAGAAAGGAGTGGCAAATTAACGGAAGAGATCCTCACCAGATACAAGGGCTATTTCACAAAATTTCTAAACTGGTGAGACTTATAAACTGGAATTATAGCTGGGGAGTAGTGCTCTACATATTGCTTATTCTTACTCAAGGTTGGGTCTGATCCAGAACAGTAGTTCTTATATACAACATGATTTTAGACTGCTTTTTAAAAATCCTTTGAGTGTCTGTGATCAAAATGTGATGGTGACAGGGCTTCACTGCATGGCTTGGCTCAGTTCTCATCTATGGGGAGTCTGAAGGGGAGATTTGCCCACAGAGATACAAAAGAGCAAGAAATGGTGGAGATTCAAGAAGTTATGAGCTCAGTACTGGTATATAAGATTAGGTAAGACTTATGTATATAGAAAAGGTTTACACTACAGTTTTAGAATCACAGAATCATAGAATGTTAAGGGGATGAAATAGACCTTAAAGATCATCTAATCCCAACCCTCTCTGCCATGGGCAGGGACCCCTTCCACTAGAACAGGTTGCTCAAGACCTTATCCAACCTGGCTTTGAACATTGCCAGGGCTGGGGCATCCACAACCCCCCTGCACTATTTGTTCCAGTGTCTAACCACCTTCACAGTGAAAAATTTCTTCCTAATATCTAATTTCCCCTCTTTCACTTTGTGCCCACTACTCCTTGTTCTATTATTACAGTTCCTGGCAAAGGGCCCCTGCCCAGCTTCCCTGTAGGCCCTCTTCAGATATTGGAAGGTTGCTATGAGGTCTCCACACAACCTCCTCTTCTCCAGGTTGACCCGATTTTCTCAGCCTGTCTTTGAAGGGGAGGCAATCCAGTCCTCTTAATTATTTTGTGGCCCTCCTCTGCACTTACTCCAACAGTTCCATGTCCTTCTTATGCTGGAGACACCAGAACTGTACGCAATACTCCAGGTGGGGTCTCACAAGAGCAGTGTAGAGAGGGGGAGAATCACGTCCTTCAGCCTGCTGGCCGTACTCCTTTTGATGCAGCCCAGGATTCAGTTGCCTTTCTGGGCTGTTAGTACTCTGAGATAGAAATTGTTGTTGCATATAGTTTATTTTGATATAGCATCAGCCAACATTTGGACACCAGCCTGGAAGACCTCCTGTCACTAGCATTTTTTCAGGCCATTTGCTACTGTCACTATTCCAAATTCATCTGCTTTAGAGTCTGACCCTCCTGGGAAACCTGCTGCAAATAATAATGATTCTTTCTGTTTCCTGAGCTGTTTTTTTCTCTAAGATTTGCACAAGTCTTTCTCCCTGTCCTCGCATTTTCTTGTTCTTTTGTGTTGGCTTCTCCCAGTGGCAGTTTTACTGAGACTGAAAGCAATCAGAAGCAATGAGAAGCCACTACTTTAATCTAATCTCTTTTGCCACTACTCTAATCTAATCTCTTTTGATTTTTTTTCTTTTATGACATGAAATTTGAATATGCTCATCCCTGTTCATTGGGATTAGACGTGGCCTATTATTTTTCCATTCTCTCCCCACCTGGGAGACTGGAAGTACTTGAAAAAAAATAAAAAGAAAGAGAAGGACATTTGGTTTCATAGAATTAGTTCAGTAAGTTTAGAACTTTCATCCCTATTCACTCTCATGCTTCAGTGTTCATGTAGATTATAGCCTGAATGTTCAAAAGCAACTAGTTATGTGTTCTTTTTCTACACTGAGGGGTTCCTAAGGTAACTTAAGGGAACAGTAGGGCTGCTTACAGAAAGTCTTGACAAGGTGCACTTTAGAAAAAGTGATAGCAAGATGAATATGCAAATGTGTAGGCACTCAAGCAATCTGGTGCTTTTAAATATCTTTTTTTCTGATAATAGATCTGCCTCATCCCATATACATTCAGTACTTCCTTTTGTATAAAAGAGAAGAAGCCTAAAAATATCTAGGGAGACAATGTACAGGGTTTCCTAATGAAAAGTGACTTAATCCTTAGTCATTTTTCTGAGAGCAATTGTTATAAACCCACTCTCATACCATGCATTAGACTGTCACAGACAAATCAGCAATACAGTCTAATTTAAATCTTGTTAATGCCAAACTGTTCTTTGCCTATATTTAGCTCATACTAATTATAAAAGAAAGTGAGACAACTTTTGTCTCTAGTATTATTCCCCAGAACTATAGGCTTTGTTATGTCATCTTTAACACTGCAATACAAAAGAGTGCATAAAAAATTTTGCAGAAGAAAACACTCATATTAGTATTGTTGACTAATTATTTTATATAGCTGAAAAGTAGCTGTTATTCCTCTCTAGCAATGTATCGTTTCAGAAGTATTATATGACATCTTTGCCCCCTGACTTAGCTGGAGAATACCCAACACAATTGAAATATATAATCTTTATGAGATTCATTCATCTTAATTTTCTTTTTTTTTGCATACTTATTTTATAAACTCCATTAGGCCTATCAAGAATCAAGTGTACTCCTCAAGTGTAACTTGTTTTAGAAAAGAGAAATTTCTTAGCTGAGAATGGTTGTCAGTTCATGTTTGATCCATTTAGACATTGCAGTACTGCCTCTCGGACTTCTCTGTGCAGAAGTATGCTATGGATTATCTGTGGAAATTTGGTGTGCTGTAGGAATGTCTTGGAAGTGTATCTCTCAAGCGTATGTTACCCTTATATTTTGAAATCTTTCTAAATGAAAGTCATGCCATTAGAACAACAAATTAATTAAAAAAAAAAAAAAAAAAAAAAAGCAACCGAAGCTATAAACACAGCCTAAGTTATAAAGACAAAAGTGGCCAAAAAGAAAATATTTGGATTATTTCAGAATAAAATCTCTGTAAATCTAGATGGAGATCTCCCTAGGGTTAGTAACAAATTGCAGACACATACTTACTGTGCATGGTCAGGAACTTGTACCTCCTGCCAGCTATAAGTCTTCATACTACTTTCATAAAAAAGGTCTTTTGAACAGAACAGAATGCTAACTTGCATGCTTATGCCATTTCGTATATTTTATTTTAACTTCAAAATCTCTGCTTGTTCTTGAAAATAATGACAGACATTTTATCACGAAGAATTTCTTTCCTGGATTGCCAGTTGCTCTTACTTCTCCTGAAATGTTAATGTCCTTTGGATAGAATTGGTGTAGATACCTCCTCTCTCTTCCTTAAACAATTAGCAAGGCATTAACCTATGAGTAAAATGTTCTTTCTTACAGCAAAATGTTCTTTGAATTACAGCAATGCAGATATTTCAATTGGAGTTTATTTCTGTTTGTTATACTTTATGCTTTACCAAAGATATAAAACAACAGCTATGATTTGTGCAGATTCTATTTATGCAAATAAAGGAGATTAATACTTATTTTCATGATTAGCTCATAACTGAGACAAGATGTGACTGATGTGATTGCAGATTAGTCTCTCTGAAGGTATGGCCACATTTATGACAATCGACTCCAACTTTTGCCATTGATGAACCTTATAATGCTCTCTTTTTTTCAAGTACAGAATAAGAACCTATCTAAAATATATGATGAAAGGAAAGGGAGATAAAAAAGTAATGAGTTCTTCTTAGAAAAGAAAATCTGAAAAATGTCTCTAAACTTTAACATGTTCAGGTTATCGATAAAAAAATTTATCCCTTGCTACATTACACATTTAATCTTAAATTGCAAAATTTTAACAGAAAGATGAATTGCTTCTGAACGTTTTCTTCAAAGCACAATCGAAATAAGCAAATTGCTTTACAGTGATACCATTTTAGTCAACTTGAATGGTGCCAAGAAAGCTGCTGTTCCTTTTTTCAGTTTTACTAACATTCTCTGTTTCTCCATTACTAGTGGAATTTGAGACTGAGGACTGCAAAAGACTGTTTTTTATTCCTTTGTGCTGTTATTTTAGGTTCAAAAGCTATTGTATAACTGCCACTGCTTCTGACCTTCTGACCTTTTATGTAGATATTTTTCTCCTCCTGGCATATGAAGATTCTCTTGCAACGTCTTTTACTTTATTGCCCTGTGAAGTAGCACCAACCAAAACAATGGGAATGCAAATGTCTTCATGCTATGAGAGAGTATCCACTTTGTTAAACTGCACATAACTGTTCCATTTGCAGTTCTTGCAACATCTGTATGGATTCCTTTCACAGGATACCATATGCCTTTTCCTGAAATAAACTACTTTAGGTTTAAGAAAGCTTAATTAAGATTAAAAAGGAGAACATGCTATAGCTGTTATTGCAATACACCATGCCACTCAGAAAGCTGGTAACTGATGTATCCATACATTCTTAGTCATAAAACAATTATAAGAGAATTAAAAAAAAAAACAAAAAAAAAACCAACCAAGAATAAATGCCTCCTGTAATCCACCATTCTTGCCAGTGTTTTTGGATCTTCTCTAAAGATCTGAAATCTGGTATACTTTTAAGTTACTACGTTTTTCATCCTTTCCCCATCCTTTCACAACCCAGAAGAAATGCTAATTTCTTTTTTGTCTCAGAACTTCATAGATGTCCACATGTAACCTTTTAAATTGCTGGATTTCTTGCTTTTCTCAATTTTCTCTGTGTCTCCTATATATCAATTTTACCTATAAGCAGTTTCCATCAGAGATTTTATATCTGCAGTTAATGTTCTGTTCAAGTAGAAATTTACTAGCCTCCATACAATTATACTGTGTTTTGTGCTCAAACCAAAGCTGAATCATGGAGAGTGAATTCAATAATCTGAAAGGGAATTGGGAAGGACTTGAATTTATAAACACCTTTTGGTTTCCTACTAGCATACAACTTGCCATCAAGAGTCCCATTTATTTGCTTTGGCTTTTGGTCTTAAATAAAAAGTTGTATTTGTGCCCCTGAATGGTTTAATAATACTGACACTTGAAAGATAGATACAACATACACAATCCTAATGTTTTCCTTCCAGTGTGGGGAATTCTGAGATTTAAGAAGCCGAAAATCACTTTCATACTGGAGCTTATAAACTGAAATCAGAAGCTTGGAGGCAGTGAGTATCTCTACCTTAACAAACAATTTGGTGCAATATCAGCAGTCAAACAGACTGAGCTGGTTTACGTTGAGGCCTAAAGTTTGTGTGTTTACATTTTGGAGTTTTAATTCAGAATAGATTTAGACTTATCCCTGTGACTGCATGCCCTCAGCATGTATGTGGCTCAGAGCTGCCCAGAGGGAGCAGATTTGGTGCACAAGAGGGGTTCTCTTTAAAAGGACTTTAATTCACATAGAGACTTCTCTGCAAACTTTGTCTATACATGGTAAAGAGAGCAGACGACAGCAATGCACTGTAGAACTGCACTGCAGCTCTGAGCAGCTTGGTCAAATCCATAGGAAGAAGTTTTTTAATGGGCTATAGATTCATAATTTATTAATATGGTCCTTCTTGTATTTATTCACCCTATAGAAAATAACAGAGGACAAGCAGATTTAAACGCTAAGGGAAGAGGAGACTTCCATAAGTTTAATGGAGAGCAGTGTCAATCAAGCACCTGCCTGCCCTAACATGCACTGCAATATCTTCTTAGTTGTAGAATAAGCAGAGTTTCTGCTTCAGTTTTGACCTCTATACCCCACTATTTTCCCCCTGGGAAGCCTTGGTACTGGGGTAGAGGGAACTTTGAACTGACCCTGTATGAGCAGTCTCAGCCCTAGTCAATCATGGTAGCCTTTAAAACAGATGTTTTAAAAATGTTTGTGGAGAGCTGCCAGTTACCACTGAAAGGCTCACTAGTATTGCATTTTTTGTCAAACTGGAATTTCATCAAAAGTGCCAAAGTTTTTCAGAGTATATATATATATATATATATATATACATATATATATATATATCTGTGTGTGTCCTGAGCTGTGTGCTGACTGTGTAGCCTTTTACTGTGAAGACAGTAGTACTGTTTTCATTGTGACTAAAGTTCCAGAAGGGACTGGTGTCTTTTCCAGGATATTCTAGTTTGTGCATCTCAGAAAACAACAGAAAAAAAACCAAACCAATACAAAAAAACCCCAACAAAACAAAACAAAAACAACAACAACAACAACAACAACAAAAGGAAAGAGAGAAAGGAAGAAACAAAACAAACCACCTCTCTAGTTTTGATCTTCTCCTTGGGGAGAGAAGTGGTGATGAGTTTTTAAGTCTTTTAAATGGAGGATTTAAACAACAGTCGTGTTCTTGTAAGTAGGAAAATATTACTGCAGTATAAACAGAAGAATCAGCTTAAAATTCAGACTCTTGAAAAAGGGGAAAGTGTAGATGGTGAACGGATCTTTCAGATGGGTAGGGAAGGATTCATTGACCTTTATGACCATTCTTTCTGCACTTGCAAGGACATAGGTCTCCTAAACCCACAAAACATCTTGTGTAAGTGCAATTGAATTGGCACTTGATGCATATGGGTTGTTATCTAAACTGAGACATAGGCCCCATCTCCTGCCATGATGAAATGGTCAAATGCTGAAAAGAGGCAAGTACTAATTGTGTATACAGATACTTTCATCAGCATGTGTAACTCAGATCCTTCTCCTATCTGCTCAACAGTCAGGCAGCAAATGAACTAATTATGCAGTAGAAATATGAGTAAAACATGAATGGGGAAAAGAGCAAAGTGTCACTTAAGTCACTGAAGTGGTTTAGCCAGTGATCATTTAAGTACGCACAAGGGGAAGCCCAGTGCTATTAATTATTTCTAAGCCTGAACTGAATGAACACAACAGCAAAAAGAGTGTTGTAATAATCCCTTATGTTAAGATATATTTTAAGTTAAATATTTTTATACTAAAAATTGTACAAGTAGAAGTTAAAGTGAATAAAATGCACCAAAAAAAAAAAAAAAAAGTTTTGGAAACTTTATTTATATTCAGTTACTTAAAGTCATCATGACTTGGCTACCGTAAAACACACAACTACATATAAAGAAAAGTGCCTTCTTTCATCCAACAGTTATGTCATGAAAAGTTAAACTTAGTCACCTGCAGAAAGAATGGACCAATCCCAATTTTCACATGGATGTAAACACGATGTTGGAAAGGTGTGATTTACAAGACATTTTTTGTTCAGTCACCTTTTTTGCAGACTAGATTTTATCTCAGGGCAACATCACCATGATATAGCCACAGAGAGCTGATAAGGAAAACTGGGTTCTAAAAATCTCAGATGGAAAACAAAAGCCAGTTTGGCCTTGATCCATAGTACTTCACTCCAATTCCTTTTAACTGATCCCAATTAGAAACAGGATTTGCATTTTAGGATTTGTTTGTATAGACACCTTTGTGACTGGTCTTGGATTAGAACAGCAGAACCATGGGTCTGAAATCTGAAATGCAACCAATAAAATGGATCATCCAAAGATTTAGTAAGATTGGGGAAGAGGAGTATGAAGCAAATAGAAAAACTGAACTAAGTCCAGAAGCAACATTCCCATTTGTGATGCTAGGGAAAGCTGGTAAAGCTGCCCCTAGAGCAGTAGGAGATGAAGAAAAAACTCAAATAAATGCTACAAAATGTTTCCTCTATCTAGGCTGTCACAATGAAATCTGAAAAAGAGAAAAGGGAAAAGTAAGGCCCTTAGAAGAACTGTAATTATTATTTTTTTCAGATGTAATAGAGTTCAAACAACAAGTAGCTTGAGAAAAATTGGTAATTGCAAGTGACGTAATAATCAACCTACCTGCATTTTGTTTTTTATCTAGAAAATCTTAAAAATGTATTTATATATGGGTTCAATCCTAGTAAGCATGCTCATAAGTCTAAAATTCATATGAGGATAGCTATGTACATATACTTCAATGTTCCCTTTCAGATATCCAAAATACACATAAATACCTACTAGGCTCTACAGGACAGTGACCTGTATAGTTTCTTTATGCTCAACAATATGCATTTTATCCACCTAAAAGCATCTTTGGAAAAAACACAAAAACTTACAGGTTGAATTATGTCAAGACATTCCCGGTTTGTTAGTAACAAAACTCTACCCATGGAGGAGAGGTTGTGCACTACCTCCTCTTTCTCAAAGACAGATGAAGATGAAGCTTTCTGTCTCTTCTATGTATATGAAAAAAGGCACAGCCATAAGGGCTACGTTCCAATTTTTAGAGCATGTTCTTTCTGGTTTAGCTGTTCTTCATGCAAGGCTTATTTGAGAGAGAGATTACCAAGGAAAAGATCTCTCTGAGCATCACTATGACAGTCTATTAGTGAAAGAAACTGTACTCCATTAGTGCTTATCATGACATTAATAACATTCTGAGTTAACGAAATGCAAAAATTAACCAATTAACATGAATCTAATCCCCAGAAAAGTAATTTAACAGCCCTGAAAAAGTATGCCTAATATGAAACATAAAAGATGACCTTTCCTTTATTTTTTCATTGGTGGAATTGTGGGAGTAACTCATGCAGAGACTTCAGTAAATGTGTTTCTTGAGAAAACTAGTTTGAATCGTTGAAGAACATTGTTCTAATAAGGTTATTTACATCTAATTAAAAAGGAAAACATATTGAAGAAAATGTCTGTAAACTCCTAAATTCTCTTTTCTCTTGTATTATACCGTTCTTCACATGTTTAAATATAGGGGGATGGGTTCCTTTTTTTCACTAGTACTTCACGTATAGTTTGTTTTCAGTAGTGATATTTTTGTTTTCTATCTGATAGTGACAAACACCTTAGTTACAACTTTGAATTGCATTTTCTTTGGTTTACATGGTGATCTCAAAATATATGTCTGAATAAGTGTATTAAATTACAATTCAGCTTCATAAAGCAGTGGGTTTCTGATTCAGTACCTGCAGCTAGCTCTCCTGTACAGGTCATGTCATCTGAAAGTGTTGGGCGCAACATCTCATTTGTCTTTAATGCATAGCTCTTAGTTATGGAAACAAAACACAGGTGTTTCAAAATTATACTTGTGATAATATATTTTGCTCATTTGACCCTTCATTTATGGCAAAATATCATCTATGAAAAAAGAGAATGAATCTTTTATTGAGGCATTTCTTCTTTGAGGTAAGTTCATACATTTTATACTCTGACATAAAGGGAATTTACAGAGTTTTGTGTGCTTTTCTATATAATTTCTTCTGTATGAACTTTAACTTGATTAAAAATGAATTTTTAATTAGGTACCTCAGTGATGAACATTAGATTTAAATCCACTGTGCATGGAAGACATGGACTTTTATTTTTGTCCCTCTATACACAACTCCATCCATACCAAAAATTTATCCAGTGCATGAGTGTAGCCATTTTTGCAGACCAGTTTTGTTTTTGTAGCATCACAGAATCACAGCATACTTTTGGTTTTAGGGGACCTTTAAAGGTCATCTCGTCCAACCCCTGTCCAGTGAGCAAGAACATCCCCAACTAGACCAGGTTGCTTAGAGCTCTGTCAAACCTTACCTTCAGTGTTTCCAGGGATGGAACACCTACCACTTCTCTGGGCACTCTGTTCCAGTGTTTCATCACCCTCATTGTAAAAAATTTCTTCCTGATATCGTGGGACTGTGTCCTTTGCTTTCCTAGCAGCTAGTTTGATTGAAATACTGATTTTCTCTCTGTGAAGGAATAATAACTTGCTACAGAATCATCACGGTTATTCCTTTACACTGCATTCAGCTACTGGCAGAGAAACATAGGCAGAACAACATATTTTGTTTTCCTGTCCATTTCTGAACAGTTATATTTTGATCTGTTCTATTTAGCAAACTGGGGGGGAGTGATACAGAGGTGCAACAGCTCTGAACTTCGACTGAATGCATTATAATAGCTCTTCAGCTGTGATTTGGATATAATGAAATGTATAGAAATATGCACATAATGGGAAAGAAATAACCCAAATGGACCTCTTTTTACATCAACATACACTTATGTAAATTAAAATGGATTTAACAGAAGTAAAAAAAAAAAATACTCATATGAAGATAAGGCAAATAAGAGCAGAAACAGCCCCAACTTTCTACTGTTGAGTTCACCATAATACATTACAACATTTAGGAAGTTTTTGAGGCACATAAATTCAAACTTAAATATCTCCAGATATGTGCCTTTCTTCTTTCACAAAATCTGTCCAAGTTGAAGATCTGTCAACCTTATTTTTAGGAGAAGAACTTCTTTTCTGACTGAATCAGTACTTCAGCAAAATTTTTATCTAATGAATGTTGAACACTACTAAAATATCAAGTAGGTTCAACAAAATTTTTCGTTTCCTTTCTTTTTTCTTTTTTTTTAACAAGTGAGACATTGTCCATACTCCTTGCTTAAACTCATGAAAAGAAAATGCCCTTTTCTTATGAGAATTCACAAAATTAAGTGGAGTCCTAACACTAAATAGAGATGCTCAAAATTGTTTTAATCTTTGAACTCCAAGAAAATTAAAAGCTAAAATGAAGGTTCATTATGAAAAATGTCTAAGGGAACAGTTAAATGTTATTTGAACACTCATTTTGAAATGAAGTTACGTGTTCCATGGCCTGACACAGCTTAGTTATCATTGAGTACTTTGGATGTTCGTTATTTTTCGCTAAAGAGGTATGCTTGGGCAATTAATGACACTGACTATAAATTACTCAACAAGCAGTGATAAAATGGAAAAATTTTGAGTCAATATGTTGCAGACCTAAGAAACAGTAACAGGAAGTTAAATTCCCTTCTTCATATGCCATTCTGTCATCTTCATTATCTTGAGATGATAAAGAATGATGTTTTGAGAATAATGTGAATCATTTTATATGCAGAATGAAGTGAAATTTTGAGTTCTCTTAGGACACTCTTTCATTGCATAATACATTGATATAAGGGAAGAAAAAAAAAAGCTAACAAATTGATTGAATTCAATTTTTCCCAAACATCTTTCTTTTATCCTTCAAGAGAAAAAAGAAAAAGAAAAAAAAGGCTCCATCTCATGTTATATTACAAAGACATCAGAAGTGCTGTTTTTAACTGCTAAGCCTCATGCAGAATGTGACAAGGTTAAAGTCTAACTTTCGACATGTTCATCATTAACATTTTGACATTCACTTAGCCTGTCTGTTCAGAGAAAGATGAATTCATTAGAGATAGGTAAATAAAAAAAAAAGGTTTCTTCCCTCTAAATTTATATAATGGCACACTTCCATGATGAATTTTCTAAATCATTTACAGCTTATACTTTCCTCTCAATGGGTTCAATTATCTCTATCATAAAAAAGAGTTTTTTCATAGACAACCTTTAGCCATCTTTCATGGCTTAATTTAACTATAAAGCTGTTAACATCACATTTAAAGATGATGATAGATTGCCTTTTAACCTATTAGAAACTTTCAGATTAGATATTACAATATTCATAGATATAACCTTAAAAATTAGGAAGAAAAACTCTGAAAACAAATATGGGATTAACCTTGAAACCTGACTAGATTTCAGATACAGCAGAAGCTGTCATGTCATACCAGTGCTTTGTCACAGCAAGTTCTGTGATTTCTTGAATTGACTGAGAAAACATGTGATGGCCAGATTCTTCTGAGACTTTGTTTTGATGCTTTTCTTGTAGCTGATTTTACTGCCAGTTACCTCAGATGTTTCAGATAGTTTTTCCCCCTATTTATTTTACACTGAAATAATATCTTCCATGTATTTCAAAAGAGGATGGAATCTGGTTGCTTTATTACCTCGCTGTTGTGCTTTGCTAATTTTGGTCTCAAAAATTAGAGTTTATTTAACAAAATCAACAATAACATACTTGCATGGTTCACTGAATTTTTTGAAGTACTTGAATAATAACATTCATTGTAGAGGTATCTGAGGTATTTCTGTGGCAGAAAAGATTCTCTGAATTTAAACCGTATTGGTAATTTACACGTTAGAATTTCACAGAGAAGCCTTCTGTAAACACCAAAAGAATTAAAAGAGCCAACTCATCTGAGCAAAATGGTTTCAACTAGCCTAAGTTTCCCAGAACTGTTGTCTGGATTATAACTATCCTTGCCACCACCAGGAAGGCTGTACATCAGCATTAACAATCAGGTCTTTTTCCAGGTTACTCATGCTCATGACCCAGTGACAATCTTCCTTTCACCTGTGGACCATATCCTCAGAGTACAGGAAAGAATGTTTTAAAAAGTGACAAGAAAGGAAAGAAGAAACTTTTTATCTATACTTGAGCTAAGGCTTTTGGTAGTTAAAAATATATTTTATGATTTATCAAAGAAAGCAGGCAGATTTTACTCACCTGACATGATCACTGTGCCAAAGTCCATCCTACTTGCCTCATTATACTGGCTTTCATTATGGCATTTGCTTCATGTGTAGGGACAGAAGTCTTTGCCTAATTAACCTCTTTCCCCTGATACCTTTTGCCTTTATGGAAAATCTCACTGTAGTACCAGTGCAAGGATGCAAGTATCTGGAGTGTAAAGACCAGTGGCTGTTACCTGGAGCTCACTCAGATAAAATAAAGTAGCAGCAGCAGCATCACCACCTCCTGCAGATCAGAGCTACAGTTCTCCCAGAGCTTCCCTAATTCAGTCTTAATTAACAAAGAGAAAAATGAGGTACCAGGCCAGCAAACATAGTGTAGCTTCCTTGCTGAATAGCAGGACTCATGAGAGGTTTGGCCACGTTCTCATAACCTTGTGGCAAAGACACTCAGCACCAGACAAAACAGCCTGTTGTGGCCAGTGGTACTGTCAGCAGGCTGCCAGCTACCTGTCTTCCTTCCATGACTGAGAACTATCATTACAGCAGTGGACAGTATTATATGTGATTAAGGGTCTAAGTTAAATCCACTAAGGTAATGAGGGCTAGAGTTCAAAATGAAAAACTGAAGTATGTCCTTGATTCACGATTCTTGGAAGAAATTTGATTTTACGCTGTAAATGTGTCTTCCGGGGAGGTATAAAACCTTGTGTTATGTTTTTACTGTGTTTTTAAAGCACAAATATACCTAGACATTTAGAAGATGCAGGTTTTTTCCCATCTAACATCTCTGGCAGCCACTGGTTCCACAATACTACATTGCTGAAATCCATGCGTGTTTATGACCTGAACATAGCTGGATTTGATTCCCTGCAGTTATGTACCCCCACTGCCTGCTACTCTTTTCCATTCTGAGTGCCCTTGACAAAGGAATCTCTCTCTCCTATCTCTTCTCCAATCATGTCACTCTTATTTCTGAATCCCTCTATTGATGTTTTTCTCCTTCCTATCATGGTAAAGCTATTAATTCTTGATGACAGAACTCTTTGCAATCTCACTGGTATCTCTGTTTCTAGTTTTTTTTCATCTGCACATTCCTTACTGCTTCTTCTCCCTTAGTCACTTCTCTTACCTTCCTCTCATGCTCCAGCTAAATCAGCCCTTCTCTTTCATCTCTTCTTTTTCATCATTCAGAGACCACTCCCAAGCTTCCTTCAGCCAATCATTCCTTGTTGCCGTGATAAACCATCCCATCCAGTATTGCCTAATGTCAGGAGCTGACTGTCACTGCAAGGTCTTTAATAAAATACCTTGTAATATATTTGTACAATGTTGTATAAACATCAAGAACAGTGTACAGGTATTGCAACTTACTCAGAATAAGTGCATGCAAACAGCTTGGTCTGCTGTGAATATCATCAGTCTCAAGGCTCATCAGGTGAACAAGAAAACAAGTTGTAGTCATTCTCTTTTATCCTTCTATTGCATGTTTTCATCTTGATTACACTAGCAGAATTCACACCTGAAAATTTTTGGCATGGCTTTTTAGCAGACCACACCACCTGACACCTCGAAAAGCAGGGAAAGGCAGTCTGTAGCCTACAAATCCCTGTAGAACAAATTAAGTCTATTTAAGCACCTACACATGTAGCCTAAATACCAAAAGCACCCAAAAAAATGAACATCTAAAGGTGGACACACAGACATCACTAGGCATTTATCTTGTCCTGAACAGCAGAGTGCTCAGCACTTTAGAAAATCAATGTTCTAAGTGGTTCATAGCTGGGATTTAGGAATTGTCTGTAAGGTACCATTTTTATGCTCTTAACTACCAGGCTTAAAGCAGACCTTTAATGGAAAGTTACACCTATTTTTCTCAGCTCAACAGTCTGAAAGCTGACAAGGTGAGACATGCTCGTGTCCCTGAATAAATTGCAACGTGTTTATTTTTGGGGAGCTTTAGTTGCAACTTGTCAATTTTATCCTCTCCTGAAGTGTGGTGTCATTTGTGAGGAGTGTCATATGACAGTGAAAAGTAAGGATTTTTGTGGGCTGCCTAAATATGGGCTTAAGAAACAGAAAAAAAAATATTTAAAACTTAAATCTTTAAAAATGGTCTATTACGCCTGTTTCAGTAATTACTGAAATAGAACTGAAATGTGTTTACAGATTCCTGCATTGAACTCTCACACCACCATTGTCACAAATCACACTGCTTTTCAACAATGGGTCATTTCTAGCACTCAAGAACGGAAAGTTGTTTGAAAAAAAATATTGCTGTGAATTCACATATTGTATCTGTTGCCTTAATATGCTCTTAGGTGATATTTTTCTTTTTGGCATTTTACTGTGTTGCTTCTTTCTATTTGTAGTACAGGAAAAGGGAAGCATAACTTTTTTTCCAGAGATTTATTTTAAAAATATAGAGAGTTCACACTAAAAATTCAGCTGATGTGCGTGCTTTGGGAGTATCTGTGCATTATAGATTTGGAATCTGCAGAGCTTAGTTATTTATTTAATGCAAAATGTGTGATGATATCATTACTATTTCAGGTGAAGACCTATAAAGATAGAGGAAGGGGAGGGGTATAGACCACAGCTCAGGTCTTGACATAGAACATTCTTTGTCCCTAGATTCAGTCAGTTCAAGACTTATCTGATTTGATTGTCATGCACTTAAATATCAATATATTGTTAAAATGAAGAATTTCTTAAAAAATATGTGGATATTTTACTCTTTTGGTCATAATAACTATAAATACAAGGTCCTGCTTTTCAAATAAATTTAAATAATTTCAGCTGGCTAAGAATTCTTTCATTTATTCTCTCTTTTACATATCACTGAAGCAAAGATCTCTGTCCCACCTAAAATTTACAAACTTGCAATACTTTCTATGTCTTCCCACTGCCAGATTTTAATCTCAGCTGCAATTTTCTTTTTTAATTATAATGTTGATTTATACCCCATGGAATATGAAAGAAAGACCTTGAACGAGGTGAAGGAAATATCAGAAACCTTCACTGTATCATCATAACAATTACTGAACAAGTTCAGAAAAAGAAAGTCTCAAAAAGAGAATTCAAATGAAAATATGTGTGTTTGTTGCCCATGCTGCAATTTGAAAGGAATCTAAGAAGAAAAAGGATTACAGACAAATTATAAAATTCCTTGGCTGATGGCTACAATGAACCAAGATTTCTCGGTGTTACTGGCTTACTTAAAAAGAAATAATCAGAACCGAAAACTAATAAGTTTGTGAAGTTCTTCAATTCCTTTACCAAAAGCAAAGTTGAAATACCCTCTTGGGCAACGTGGCCACACCTCAAGTCCTAATTTTCTCAGAATTTAGGCTACTTAAGGTCCAGGATCTCTGTTCACAGTCAGTTTTATTTTGAAGCTTTGGCAGATGGGTCATAGAAATGCGGGGACAGAAGATTTGGCATGGGAAATAGGGAAACATTATACACCTTATAAATTGTAGGGCCAGATGTCCTGTGGAGCAAATTTTAATTAGAGACTTATGCTCACAGAAATAATGCTGTGTACCTACTTTAACATCATGCTGCTGCAAAATGTTAAAAGTCAATGAAAAATTAAGCTATCATCTTCAGCTCTGTACAGAGAAAAACATAAATTAACTGTAATTTAAATGTAGCTAAAAATTTGTTGTTTGTTATCTGCTTATTAGCCCTCCATCTTTCATTCATCTTTTTAGAAAATATAGTTCAAAATATGAAGTCAGTGAGAGCTCTGTGGATATTTTTTTGCTAATTAGCTACATTAATTGATTACAGTGGGATATATTTTTATTTCAAATATATAATGGAGCTTGACAGAATGAAGGATTTTTTCATTTCACTGTGGCACCAACTAGTGAGAACATTAAGTTTGTAATATGAAGATTAAAGAGAATAAAGAATTGTATTAGATCTGGCTGAGATGGAGTTAATTTGTCCCACAGTAGCCCTCATAGTTCTGTGCTTTGTATTGGTAGCTAGAAAAGGGTAGACAACACATCAGTGTTTTGGCTACTGCTGAGCAATGCTATACATGTGGAAGCCCTGCTTCCCAGCAAGTGACTTGGCATCACGTGCTGATGGGAAGTAGAGAAAAAAAAAATCTTCTGTTTTCCTTTGCTTTTGTATGTGGCTTTGGTTTTGCTTTTTTAACCTGCCTTTTTCTTGGCACACGAGTGGTTTCCATCTTATTTTCTTCCAGAACTGTCCAGCTGAGGAGGGGAGTGATAGAGCAGCTTGGTGGCCACCTGATGTTTAGGCAAGGTCAACCCACTACAGTCCCTTTTTGTGCCCATCATGGGGCAAAAGGAATTCAAGATAAGGGTAGTAACTGGTAGAGGTAAAAGGCAAAACATGGCATGAACAGTGTTAGAGAGCAGAACGATTATGAGGAACTTTGGGTTTTGCAATTGTGGTGAAATGACTAGAGGTGAATTATGTGCAAATTGTTCCCTTTCCTTCAGTGTTTTGATCATATTTTGGTTTTAGTGTGGGGAATTGTATTTTTTGTTGATGTGAGTTTGTGAAGATTTGTAATGAGTGTAGATTTTAATTATCATTCTTAAATATGTGATTCACAACGGTGAGGGTTAGAATCTATTGTGTTTGTGTGGCAAGGTTTTGGTAGGGGCGTGCTGCAGCGGGGGCTTCTGTGAGAAGCTGCCATGGAGAGAGGAGACCACACTGGAGGAGCAGGTTTGCTGGCAACAATGGTGACCCCATGGGGGACCCACTCCAGATCTGAGTGTTCCTGAAGGATGGCATCCCATGGGAGGGACCCACACTAAAGCAGCTCATGAAGAACTGAATCCTGTAGGAAGTATTCACACTGGAGAAGTTCATGGAGGACTGTCCCCTCTGGGAGGGACTCCATCCTGGAGCAGGGGAAGAGTATGAGGAATTCTCCCTCTGAGGAGGAAGAATTGGCAGAAACAATGTGATGAATTAACTGCAGTACCCATTCCCTGTTCCCTTGCTCCTCTGCAGGGGAGGAGGCAGAGAAATCTGGAGGGAAGCTGAGCCTGGGAAGAAGGGAGGGGTAGGGGGAATGTGTTTTAAAGTTTGGAGTTATTTCTTGTTACTCTACTCTGATTTTACTGATGATAAAATAAGTTAGTTCCCCCAGGTCAGGTCTGTTTTTCCTGTGATGGTAACTGCTGAGAAATCCTATCTGTTCCTTATCTTGACCTATGAGCCTTTTGGTGTATTTTCTCTTCCCTTTCTAGTTGAGGAGGGGAGTAACAGAGAGGATTTGGTGGGTACCTGGCATTCAGCCAGGATCAACCCACCACAATCACTCAAGAGTCCAGGCATGTCACTTCTCACTCAGGCAAATAACCTTGGCTGGAAGGAAGGTCATATCTCTGAGCAAATCCCCACCCTTTGTTACAACATCATTAACAGACCTGGACTAGCCCAGGAGCTGGCATCAGCATTAGTAACTGCACTCAGGTTGGAAAACTTCATGTACAAACTGCTAGCACACCTATAACATGGAGGACAAGAGCTGCCATCCCTTGCATTGCTGAGCCATACTGATAAATCCTCCTGTTCAGAAGTAACAATGTTTTCCTGCACTGCATGGTGCAGGCATACCTGCTGCTGTAGGAGCAGGGGAAGACTTCCCTCAGACAGTCTGTCCTCCTCAGTTTATGTAGCAGAATGGTCTAAAACAAGTTAATTTTGGCTCCTAATAAAGATCTTTTATTAGGTCTCACTGGTACATATATTGAGAAATGGAAATACATTCAGTTTCCATAACAAATCAAATCCAATAATGAAGTGTTAGATAAACATTTTGCAGAAAATAAGTATATTCCAAATGATGGAAGTCTCAAACAGAAAGACAAAGAAGAAAGAGTATTTCATAGAAGAATGGCCTCAACACAACCATATTTTTATCAGGGAACAAGTTGAAAGAGACCAAGTATCTCAAAGGGGTAAAGCAGCTTTGTTTGAAGCATAAACGGTATTTCTGACCCTTTGTAAGTTAATTAAAGTTCAAGGAAAATAAGTCATAAATAAAATAAATTACTTTTTTTTTTTTTCTTAAACGATAGGCATATCTGCTTCCACAAATGGTGTTACAAGATTGGGACAATTTTGTCAGGGCTTTTGATCTTCAAAAGGAGGCTGTGCCCTCATCTGTGTGCTGTTTGCAAGGCCAGTTGTGTGGCAGAGAGAGGCTGATGGTCATTTCATGAAAGCAAATTTCCATTTCTCTAATAAGTTAATTTTTAACAGAATCTGGGAGCAAGCATTTCACAAATAAGAATATGCGAATTTATTCACTTATCTGTCTGATTCCTTTCTAAAATGTTTATTGCAGAGCTGCATGTCAAAGTTATGGGGCATTACAGATCTCATAGCATTTGATAGCTCAATAGCTGCCTCTGCAGGGCAAGATCTGAGCTGAAAAATGATACAGAAAAGACGCTGACTCACTGCACCTCAATTAATAATTAATGATGATGGTATATGATCATGCCAACAGCACATTCAAATGAGGTAGGCTGGGGTAAAGAAAATGCATCCTTCTGTGAGCCATGCAGGAAACAAGCTAGGTCTGAAATACATTGCAGGAGGTGAGAGTTTTCCTTCCTGAAAACAGGAGGCAAAGGAAAGCTTTTGCCAAAGAATCTCTTACCTAAGATTTGAAATTCCTGTGAATTTAGAAGCTGCTGCATCTGATTCCCACTTAGTGACTTGTGACTTTTGATGCTGAGGGTTAGGGAATATGCTGTCCCAGTGCTTATGCACTGCCAACAGAAAATGGCAGTCATCCTGCCTAGCTACCAGAGTCAAAATAAAGATAAAGTTGGTGCTATCCTGTTTTCCCTTGTTATGTTGTTATAGTGGGAAAAACAAGAATTTTTTTTTTTTTTTTTTTTGTACATATATATAAATGGCTGTGTTCCTGTCTGGCATATTTGATTTCTAAGAAAAATAGATTTAGGGTTTTAAGTAAACACTGGAAAATGCCTGAGGCAGATTGAAATCCTTACTGTTAAGGCATTCCTCATTGGGTTAATGTGAACTATTTCTAGCTTGCCTAGCAGGTGACATTGTTGTATCTTCATATAAAAATGGATGATAAAAGTTATCAGCTTGTTGTGTCTTCAATGACTGGAACAGGTTTTTAAATTTTTTAACTTATTCTTAAGATTATTTCTCACCCACTGTAATTGTAATGTAAGTGGGGAAAGAGGAGAAGGTTTAGAAATTTGGATTTCCAAACGTCTTACACAAATCTTGCTTTCTGAAGGAGGGATATGCCATTTCCAAGGGTCAGGAGTGATCTACTGAGACAAAACAAACTTTTTACTAGCGCCGGAAACACAAGCCCATTTCCGGTTCTTTCATTTCTCTCTCTTAGTTATAAGTTACTGTGCATTCTTGAGTCTCTGTTGTTTAACAAAACTTTTAATCTAAACCCAAAGGTATAGGTGTTTCACTTCCCAAGGTACAAGTGCTGAATTTTGGCTACTCTATTTGATGACAAGATGAGAGAATTAAATTTGGTGACCTAAGACATTCCTTCTGCTCTATTCATGAGTTATTCCTAATCAAAATCTTAAGCAGAGTTTTCTCTAAAGCACTTTCATTCCTAAAGTCTTCACTGTTGTATCTAGAATCTGTAAAGAACTTGAAGAACAGACATGTAAGCCTTTCTTTGTGCAAAATATTTAATAAGATATATCATATGTGTTTCAGAGGACTCTATTTAATTCAATACATTCACATGTAATGTGCTTCTTCTTGTCATCTTAATTTGGATCCTTGTATTTTTAAGATTTTATTATCCTTCCTGATGACTACAATAATGTTATCTCCACCATCTTCTGAAATAAAACAATATAAATGCTAATGAAAAATGTTACTTTTGTCTTTAAAAATATTTGCAGTCAGGTTATATAAAACCCTCATAATTTGAAAGCATAATCTAATAAAGACCAAAGAGGAGACCATGGAGGTAGGAGGGAATGACAAACAAAACTATCTACAGCATCCCTTATTCATGATGAGAGATTCCCTATTCTGAGCATCTGCTCACTTGAAACACCTGAAATCTAGCAAAGCAAATAAACAACTACATGAAACAAACTTCTACATGTGAAAAACTTTAAGAAATAACTTGTGTATGAGATACACACACACAATCAAACCAAAGTGAAAAAAACCCTTGGTAATCTCACACAATCAAAATAAAAGGAATAACCATCCCAGCATCAAGAAGAGAGGTGATATGTGTGTGTGTGTGTTGCTTTTCCCTTTGCTCATCTCTACAGATGATTTCATAATTTTTTTTCCACATTGATCCAAAACCAAAAAAAAGTAAAACCAAAGAGACATTGAGACATTTTTTATCTATGGCCATCCGTATAATGTGGAAAATAAGAAATGTGCTTCAATTTATTGACAATACACTGGTGAGATATTTGTGTCTTTGGTGGATTTATGTCAAAGTACATATAATTTTCTTCTTGGAGACAAGAGTAAAGTGATGTATAGTCAGTAATACATAAGTAAACAACTGGGCATCATAGATTTTTATTATTTGTGGAAGGATTACAATAGTTTGAAATGAGTGTTTTTTATAGTTTGTAGTTAGATGAACGGTAATGGTACTGAAGATTTCAGTTCTAATTAGTGCATGCATTTCTTAAAACTCAGTAAACTGCCCATGAACAAATGGTTTGTCAACATCCTAAGAACTGAGCTTATATTTTCATGGTCTTACACCTCTCTCTTAGATGTCACTCTCTCTAGGCAACAAATGGAAAGTCGGCCTGGTTTCAAATCGTAATATTTGAATATTCATTCATATTTGCCATTAGTAAAAATAAATTGTATTCATGCCTGAAAAAGAAAATATTTATCATCTTTAAAGAGATGCAGTTATTAGCTTTATGGCAACTCCATCCCATTAGCAGCTTGCTTAGCTCCAGTAATTCTAATTCCATAACTGCAAAAAATTAAAATTGCTGGCTAAAACTTCTGAAGTATGTTTAGACACATGCGAGAATTAATGAAGATTTATAAGGTAAAGGTCGTAGCAATAAACATTTTCCTACTTGGAGTAGACCAAATGTTGCATTTTGAGCTGGGTTTGTGTTGTGGTCAATTCCTCAGTTAGATTTTTCATCATTTCATCGACACTGAATTCCTCCCTCCCATCTCCTAGGAGAAAGAGTAATATTGCAAAGACTCTATCAGAGAATATGAGAGAGGCAACATAGAAGATGGAAGTCAAATACTGAAGAATTATTAGTTCATCTATTTAATCAGATGCAGCTCCATTTAATTATCCACTATAAACAATGTAAAGAATAACCTGTTTGTAAGAAAGCTAGCGAGGAAGAAAGCTAGTTTTTTTGTAGGAATAGATTCTGATTTTATAAAACTAGTGGTGGTTACAATATTATTTCTTGAGATTTCTTAGTCTTTTGTGGCTAACAGTGTTGATATGTGCTTTGTTATAAGTGACCCTATCTTGAAGATGCTCACACTGCAGAGCAGAGCTCAGATCCTAAGAGTATTGTCTCTCCACTGGGAATTTGGCTTCAAGTGCTACATTCGATGGTCATGGTGGTGTATCACTGAAATTAATAATGCAGTTTATATCCATTGTCACATTTACATTGTATTCTATAAACTTAGATTTGAAAATACCTTAAAGTTTTAACGTCAGTATGTTATTTCTGGCAACTCATTTATTCATTTCCTTTCTTCATTTCTTCATTGGTCTTGGGAAAATAAGTAAGCATCTGTGAGAGATTAAACTGTATTCTTTAGTGCACTCTAAAGCCATACTTAAGTTTCTTGCAATCATTTTGTATTCTTTTTGCCTTGAAAGTGGTAGTAAGACATTGTTAACAAGGTGAAAGACAGCAGATATAACTGCGTATTATATCATAAGAAGAGACAATTGTAAAAAGGGTAGGAGATGAAGTACCTGCTTAGAAAGCTATAATTTTAACTGGTAATTAAACTCAAGTGTTTCATTTTCCCAGCCAGCTCATCAATGACTCTAGAAAATAAATGATCTGAAAGTGAAATCCTTTGGGGAAAACAATAGTAATTAATTATAGTTCTCAAGGGACAGTATATTCCCAAAGCCTGTTTCTGGGCAACCTCATGAGCAACAGATATTACAAAGTACAGGTGGCAAAGTGGGGACAATAAGGGGAAAAAAAGATAATTTAATTTCAATACTAATGAAGTTTCCAGCCTGGTATACAGCCTACTGTCTTTTTAAAAAAAATCACAGAATCTATATATATATTTCCTATACCATGTCACAGTTAATAGTTACCACCTTTGCCTATATGAAAATAAGGAGACAGTATTCTATAGGATTTTCTGCAGTATTTTCACTGGCACTCTTCCAAAAGTTAATTACATGTACAGAAAAATTGGTGATAAAAATGAGTCAGATTCTAGACTAGCAGTCTAGTAGGTCAGAAAGTAATATCTCTTTGTAATGAGGGAATTCCCCCAAGAGGACATCCTATTATGTTTTTCCTCTATATCGCGTTTAAGGCTTAAAGTGTTGGGAATTCCCCTTTTGTTCTGGGAAATTAATCGATTCTACTTTTCCTAATTTTTTCTGACTAATTTTTCTTCTGATTAATTTCCTTCAGTTGCCTCAAGTTATTGTGTTTACTCCCTGCATGACTATCAATCCCTTCTTAGTTTTTGTTTAGCTACTCTACACATATTAAAATTTTAATTTATTCTTGTACATCAATCCCTTCAGACCTCTTACATGTAAAAGTATTTTTCTCCATAATCCCTCTGTTCTGCATACTCATTCTAGTCATCAATCATCCACAGCGAGAGTTGAATTTAAAGCAAATATTACCAAAACCAGAGATTTTATAGAGCAAGGCATCTTCCAGAAAAGAATTAGCAGTTCTGAAACTGTTGAGGTGAAATACCAGTCTTTTCTTTCCTCCCTGCAGAAAGGGTGTAAAATTGCATCCTTAATGACCACCTCAGGTTGTTATAACAGCCTTAAAAGATGAACTCAAGATGAAGATTTTCATGATGAGACAGTTGAAAAGCAGACAAAAGATGTTTCACAGTCGATATGGAAGATGAACAACCATGCAGTCAACAGCACCTCCTGGGACAGGCAGCAGAAGCAGCCATGATGAAAATTACAGATTTTTTGCTTCAACAAAGCTCCACAATAATTTCAATTTATTTACCTGAAATATGGACATGTTTCTTACCTGTGGCAGTGTTAGCTCTACCTACCTTTATCAAGTGGGTTACCACAGCTCCCTAGCTCTTCAGGGAAAGCCAGGTAGAAGTTTTCTGCTTAGGCAAGAGGAGTACAAATATCATCCTTCTTCCCAAGCCCACTACTCCAGCCCCAAAGTAGCTTTTTTGCTATTTTTGCTAGCAGGCAGAATCCTTCAGAATACATGACCCTCGTAACAGTGTTCACAGACCCCAGAGCAAGCACCAAACAAGACTGGGGGCAATAAGCAATATCTCTTATTAAATTATTGAAACTAACGATGACATGAAACCCCTATGATAAAAGAAATCCTAGTAATTATTCCCAAAACATCAGCATTTTCTTCCTTATTAACACAGTCTTTTTCTACCCTTGTGACTGAATGCATGAGAATATGTCAGGAGGACATATTACCAGATCTTGCCCCATCTTGTCCCATCTTCATCATGTAGTCCCTCCCACAAAGAGCAGGCAGCTTGATGTACCAATACATGAATCCATCAACAGCTTTATGTAGGAGAATGATAAACATTTATCAAAGAAATATCTGCATTACCAGTATATACTTCCCTAAAACTTCTTTGCTTGTTACAGCGCTTATGCAGCACTCCCACAATCATGAATAGCATGGTTTCCAATTTTCAGGTCCTTGAAACTAAAAAATTTTAGCAGCATAATCATAAAATAATTGATTCATTTAGGCTGGAAAATGAAAGAAACTAAGGTGATGTTAAGGCTCTTCCTAAGATCCTTTTACCTTAAATTACCTCCTAAAAGTTTGAGTAGAGAAAAATTTTAATTCCACCACTTTTATAGCTAAAAACCAGTACTAGAACATCATTCATACTTCAAGTAGCCCAAGTTCTGAAATTGCTTGTAAGAAGTCCCTAGGGTTTCATGCAGATAAGTGTCATAAAATGATGAAAGGTGAAAAAGTATAGTTTATCTGAAATCTCTTTGAAATCAGTGGCCTGTGCATAGAATCCAGCTGTTATGAGATGGATTTTCAACACAGGGGTCCTAAAAATTTGGTGAGTCCAATGCACCAAGATGACCCAGTTTATGTGGAACTCAATGACTGGAAATAATCATGCTGACATATGGAGAAGAAGTTTTCCCATACTCATAAGCTATCTGAAAAGCAAAGAGAGGATGATATAAGCAACAACAATCAAATTTAAGAATAATAAATCATAGTTATAAATAATTCAATCACAAGAATATTTGTCTGATTTTTTAAGGCAAAACTTTAGAAATATATTATTAATCCAAATTTCCTAAAAGTTTTCAAAAAATGAGGCATATCAAATCATCTGAACCGAGTTGCAATATTGGATTTTTTGTTTATTTATTTATGTGTTTCTTTGTATCATGTCAGTGCCCTGGGACAACTATACTAAATAGGCAAGTACATTATAGAGATATAAAGCTTAGACTGAGGTAAAAGACAACAAGCAAATACAGGGAGCTTTGTGACTGAAATGCCTCTTTCCATCTGTAATTCTCAGAATACATCACAGATCTGTGAGTAAAAGCAGAAAAAAAGGCACAAAAGAAGCGCAGAAAGTACAAGGATGTGTGACTGTAGCAATACAAGAGCTTGGATGAAAAAAACTCTTAAACATATACTTAGCCTTTAACAAATGGGTGGATGTCACTGGTTTTTGAGACTAATATGGTTTTATGGAACTGGATGTAAAAATCACAAGAGCATAAGATTTTAAATTAAAAAATTCAAAATACCTTAAAGCATTTCTCCATCTAGGAAGCTCATAAATATTTTTTTTCTGACTATTGCCTAATCAATATCTATATTTACATGAAAATATTACTTAAAATGTTTTTGTAAGGATCTGAAATGTCACTGTGCAAATTCACTGTTTCATTCTTCCTTCACTCTTGAAAGTTGGAAACTGCTTAAAAGACAAAGTATTTGCCAATATTCTTTAGTTATCCCTTTATATATGTTAATGCCATGTTACTACAGCCATAGGAATTTCAGATGCCATTTAGCAGAATGCCTCAATATGTATTTAGCTGCTTATGATTAAGAATGCACATGACCTATAGTGTTCTTCTTTCACATCTCACACAATACAAAATGATATATTCTTTAAGAGCAAAGCTCTTCTTATTCAAAGGAACCTCTCTTGGCAAAGAAGGAATCAATTACGTTAGGTATATAATTATTTTGAAAAATTATGGAATAATATCACTCAAATGACAGAAAATGAACCAGCTGTGTATGTGACTCTGTAATTATATAGTCACAACTATGTATTGAAGTTTCCTCTTAATCAAGTATTAATAATTTGGACATCAAAACTGACAACTTCACTCACAATCTTCACTCAAAATCATTTATGAACTTGTTACAGGAAGTAAATTGGTAAAGTCATATAAATTCCTATTTTAAAATTGCCATATGATCAAAATACAGACACACAAAAAATTACATAAGTACATATTAGTAGCAAATCCCAATTACTTACTATGGTCATTTGAAAATTTTTAACCATATGTTATTTGCAGACTCTAGTAGTCTCAGGTGAAATATAGAAGACAAATCTTCACCTAACTTTGATGTTTTTGGTGAATAATTTATTTTCTATTTTAGTCTCTTATTAACTCTATTTAGTTAACCAGTAAGAGCAGACTTAAAAAATCAAATGGGATTAGAGGATATCCTTTTGGCAAATACTGAAGTTGAGGGAGTTGTGATGAGAGGAAATTAAATAATCTATTTCTGCCTGATGAAGACAAGACCTCCTCTTAGCTTCTTCTGTGATTTCTTTTGCAGCATCTAGGCAGTGCATTAGAAGAAATTCACTTAGAATCTGGAACAGGGTCAAAGCTTTAAGTATGGGTAACTGAAGTAAAAGCTTTTTTGTTTGGATTTTCTGAGCCTAACAGGTATCACTGAAGCTACAATAAAAAAAAAGTGGAAACTAAAATTCAGCCCCTATTTTTATAGTTTGGGATTTTCATTAAAAGGATTGTCCATGTATTTGTTGAAGGGTAAAAATACTTAGGCTAACACCCTAGCTGCACAAAAGGGCTGAGAGGAAAGAGTGTACTTTAGTCTTTGTTACTTATTGATTGCTTACTGAGCAGTACAGGAATTAAATCCTGCCAAAGTGAAACAGAATCATTAAGCTCGTTTTGTACAGAGTTTAATGGCCACAGATAATGAAGACCAGAGTAAGATCCCATGTACATAACCAATTTTGTTTGCTAAAATAGCTATTTGTTCATGTATGTAACAGCCTAATACTGGTTTAGCCTAAATTAACCTGCAAAATTTGCAAGGCTTTTTTCTATGTTTGCAAAAATACAAGACTGGATGGGAAAAAATGAAATCAGTCATAATGAAAAATTGCAAACCACAAAAGCAAAGGTAGTTTTACTCCTTCAAATCAGAGTAGATTTTTTAGAGGGAAATTTACATTAAGGGATTTAAATGTTTTTGAGAAGGCTTTGTTGCTCAGATAAAATAGAAAAAATCTTGTACAGTTCATCTTAAAACTAACTGTGACTTTAATAAAGAATTCTTACACTATTCATTTTGTCATTATCTTTCTGTTGGAATATTGTTAATTCTATCGTGGTTAAATATTTAGTTTTGTTTATAACAAGTTTTTCATACTTTTCAATTTTGGTTATAAAATGTTCTTTTTGAAGCTTTCTATGTTAATCAAGTATTTTCCAACATACTCTAGATTTTTATTTGAAAGGATATAAATGTTACACCCTGTATCTATTCTCTCTTCAACAATTCAGTGGCCTGTGTTGTCGTGGTGTAGTCACATCCTCCAGCTCTAGCCGTTTCTTTTGGAATATTCTAAGTTTGTGTTCCCAGCCCAAGAACTGCTAAGGAGTCTGAACACTGTCATTTATTGTGATGATCCATCTTTGGGAAGCACTCACATCCAGCTCCACATGCTGTAGAACATAAAAGAATGCATAGGTCTTGCCCTAAAACATCACAAAGTAGATGGGCAAGGACTGGAAAGACACTTAGACACAAAAAATTATGACAATTCTACTTTCCTCACGCTCTTAAAGAGTCTCATATCCAGAGAACTATCCTAGTCTAGCACTTTTACATTCCTATCAGTTCCTTAGTAATGCCATTAAACCACCTGGCTGGAGCCTGTGGATGATCTCCAAGGAAGGTTGTTGAGGAGGAATTTGAAAGTAAAGGGAAAGATGGGGCACATGTTGCATTAGCAACTGTGTGGAAAAAAAATTAACTGAAAGAGAAACTTGAACAGGCAAAATAAAGGATTAAGTTCGAGATGTAATTGGAAAAAGGCCAAAAATATAATGTGCCCTCAGTGGAATATTAGGGTGGTGCAAGGAATATGCCTGCAGTACATTTTTGAAAAGCTTTCAGAACGGTGTATAAAAGAGGCTAGAGAAAGTCAGACACTCTTGGGATGCAGATATCACTCTCTAGAGATATTGCTAGACAGGAAAAGGAGTCTTGATTTAGCACCTAAATAATGCAGCTAATGGCAGCGTGTAAGGAGGATAACAATCTGACCTTTGCAGTTGCCATGACTTTTCAGCCCAGGAAGAACAGAGAAGGGACTGTCACAATTGCTGCTCCTCCTAGGTTGTTGACTCAGTCAAAAGGCTCAAACTAGCTGTTAAGAATAAATGGGCAGGAAAATGCATGAATACAGTGATAATATATTGCTGGGGTTTGAATCTGTTTTTCTTAGTTTTGAACTTTACATCTCCTGAAAATTCTAATAAATCTTTAAAGAGAGTGGTTTTTACAAATGGCATACTAACAGAAACTTGCTTTAAATTACTTTCCCCCTTGCTTTAATATAAAGATGAAAAAGCTGTTCCTGTAATTTTCTCTCTTTTACTATCACCACTCAGTAAATAAGATACTTCATTCTGACTCTTTTTTATGTTTTTTGTATAGCATATGCTTCGCACTCACACAAATACCATTTTTTAATGCATCAGAACATAAAACCCAACATGACATAAAATGTAATTGATAAATTGCAAAAATAAATGACTGCAAAAAGGCAGCACTGTGAGTTGAGCCTTTGAGGGACTGAGACACCTGACAAATGTTAGATTCCACACTCTAAAGAACATTACCAGACTGCTTTCCAAGTTCATATTGTTTAAAATAGAAATTCAAATAGACCAGCCTACATACTGAAGGCATGTTGTGAAATCAATAGATTTAGCCTCAGCAGCAGCTGTAAGATTTGGCCTCTGGATAGTGTAAAAGAACAAGAAAAAAATTATTCAGGAAGAGCATATATTTTATGAGTAGAAACAGCAATGCTAATTGAATTCTACAAAGGGACTATCATTGAAATGTGAAGAGCCTTTGAGCAAATTTATGGCCACATTATGCCTTCTTTTTGCATCCCATTGTGCTCATCTGGCTCATAACTTGGCTCCAAGAGCCAGATCCTCAGCTGCCATAAATTGATGTCATTGCACCGAAGACAGAGAAGCTGCACTGATTTATACCAGCTGTGGACCAAGCATGTTTATTCCTTCTATTTATTCCTGTTGCTTGAATGAAGGTGTAGCCAGAAAAGCTACTATGACCTAAACAGCAGACGAATAAACATAGTTTGAAGCATATCCAGCATGGCTATAGCATTTCTATTATTTGAACAAAAAGATAAGAGACAAACTACAACTGGAAGTCAGTTAATTGGGGATTCAGAGATCTCCCTCACATTATGTGTCATTAATCATCTACCATATAAACAGGCGCATTCAGCTCAGAATAATTTAAAAATTCATTTTATTTGTACAAAACCAACTAAAAATGGGAATTTGTTCTGAGCAAATTTTTTGTGTGTTTGAATTTGCATTTTTGGATTTTATTCCCCACCCACCCTCCCCCCAAATCAGTGAGTCATCATATCGATCTCTGAATTTCTGTGTTGCTTTTTGAAAATTATGGTCTTTTAATAGAAAGAAATTGTATTACTCATATTAAAATGTGAATTGAATGCACTTATAAACAGCCTAATTTGGGTAATACACATTGTCTTCTGAAATCGAAGTTCACAGTTATTTATTACGTTCACTATCCTTTAGTTTTTATCTCGTTTTCTATGAATTTAGTGAGCAGAAATATCTTGAACTAAAAAATGGAAATGAGTATCAATATTATTTTTCCTTAACAAAAAGTTTTATTTTTCCTTAATAAATTCTTCAAGATGAAGGCTCCCAGATTTACTTAGGCATTTTACAGCATATTCATCCACTGGAGTTAATTAACCAGAAAAAATTAAAGATACAGGTATGTTTGTGGCAGGCTGGTACTGACCCAAACAAAAGGATCCAAGGACATATTTTTGGGAGTAGGAGTTCCCCCTTTAAAAGTAGGAAGAAGAAAATAAATTTTGAAGAAGTTTTGAAAAACATGAAAATCATCCCTTTGTGAAGATCATTGCTTTTAAGTAATTAATAATAACAGATTATAAACTATTAGTTGATTAATACTGATCAGTTAATGAATAATAAAATGCTTCAGTGGATGTGATTAATTGCTAAATAGTGATTAGTAACTGGCTAATGATTAGTAATGATTATTAATTATTATTGATTATAATTATAAATTTCATTTATAGTGTATCTGCAGTAAAGGTATTTATCCCTTTCCACTAAGTATCCATATCACTGCATCTTAAATACATACCAATCAATTTACAGGGAAATAATCCTCTTGTTCTCTTTAAGAATGTATCTAGGTGACTTTACAATTGGGGTAAATGGATGGACCCCTTGGTTTGTCTGTAATATCCATTCAGATTTAGTCTCTGTAATTTGTGTTGGAATTTTTTAGCAACTGTAAGCAAACAAGACATGATTCTGCTGTTGAAGTAATGTTCTTCTAATAATCTGAAATGCTATTTTATAATAGAAGTGTGGAAAGGTCTAGTATACTATGCATTTAGTTTCCCATTCAGGGAAAAAAAAAAAGGCAGTTCAACACAAAATGACAGTTCTTAAGAGCATGACAGATGAGAAATCAAAATGAAGTTTATAGTAAAATTTTCCCAAAAATTCTGGAGTCTGAATGGTTCATTGAAAAACTCAGAGCTGAAGTAATAAGGTGTAACCTCAGAGTTTTAAATCAGCTGCTGTTACACAAGGACAATGTGCAATTTGAGAAAGAAAAAAAGTCCATTTTAGGAATTTGGATCAGATCCTTTTGAAATAAGCCATAAACTAGATGGTTTAGAATCAATATGGCTGGATCCCAAGAAAATATATATATGGCAAGAGAGCCTTCAACAGCAAGTGATAAAGCTATATTAGATCTCTGAGCACTACATAGTGACATCAGATTTGGATCTGGTAAAACTCTGGCTACACTGAAATTTTTAATTTGTGCTCTTTACCACTCTATCAGGCTCCAGAAACACAAAGCCTCTGAACCTCTCAACTCCTGTGTGATTTGTGATCTGTGCAGTACCTCTAAGAGAATAAAGAGGTGCTGGCCTCTTGCACAGAACTGAATGTTACCCCTCTCTCTATTTGGTCACTGGTTTCAGTGTCTCTGCTACAGCTGGGTGAAGTTTCATCTTATTTCTTGTGTAGGGCCAGTGAGGGACAGAAATGTTCATGTAGGTGTAAGCAATATGATGGCAGCAAGCCCCAGAGTCCTGAACTCCACCCTGTGGGGGAGGCTCCGCACTGGATCCCTGTCCCCCAAAGGCTGATGGCTGAAACTCCAGCGTGTTTCTCCCTGTGCTATTAAAAACACTGCATCAAGCTGCCAATACAGAACTATTCAGTGTGTATAAAGTGTGTTCACCCATTCCAATTCTGAAGATGTGCCAGTTCCTTGGTGTATGAAATGGAAGGCGACTGTGGGTTATAAAATTGTGATGGATGATTTAGGTGGCTGTATTCAGCTGTAAGCAATAAATGCTGAGCTCGGCAGAAACTACTAAAGGCAAAACTGCAAGTGATTTACTAGCAATTTAAAGCACATGAGATTTGTAATGCATGAGGCCCTCAGGCCCATCACTTCTCTTCAGTAATGGGAAACAATATTTTGGTGAAAAATGGCACGTTTAATGTCAACCTTGTGCTGTAAAATATACAGGCAGCCTAGTTCTCTTCATTTCTCAGGGTGTAGCTACTTATATCTTATTCAAACTGGAAGTTGATGTTCAGAAAAAGTTGGCAATATCAATATTCCTTCAGTGAGTTTTGATTTAAAGAAAAAACAATATCTTGGGATAACTAAAACAGTGCAGTTTTAAAACTACTGGCCTAAATGATTCAAATTTTATCTTATGTATCATAAATTTGTGTGAGATTAACTCCGTAGTGAGCCAATACAGCTGCAATTTGAAGGAAAAAATAAAAATGTCATCTATTTCTACACAAGTACCAATACAGCTAAGTAGTTCAAATACTAATTTTCATTTTATTTTTTTAAGTATGTGTGACCTAAACAATGGAAGGCACAATAAACCTGTAAGATTACAATACCACAGTCTTCAAAAAGAAAATAAAAGGCATTTCCACTCAGGAAAGCTAATCAGGTTAGGCCACTTTTCTTTGGGTTATTTCCAACATGGTCATGATAGCTCAATTCCTGAGTTATCACCTCTTCTCTAAAGTCAAAGGCTTGGATGGTTGATGAGTTTTGCAATAACAAGTAGATGGTGATCTAATAACTACAAATCTTTCCCTAGCTAGCAAAGATCTGTTGTCTGTGGTATCAAGAGCTGACAATTTATTAATACATTATATGTTGTTTACTGATAATCCAAGATGGAGGTGGATGATTTGTTTTGGTTGACTTTCTGTGTGCAGCCCTAAATACCCCACCTCTTTCACATCTCTGGTCTGTGCAGTACATTGCCCTTCTGCCTCCTCCTGTGGCTCCATGTGTGCTGCCAGCTCTGCCCACTGTATGTGTCATTGTGTGCACCTTTGCAGAAACGATTATTTTTGTTATAAAATAGCTGCTGTAAAGATCCCAAATTCCAGAGGTAGTAAAAATGTCCTGAAATACTTCTGCTGGATAGATGAATGAATAGATGAAGATTGGACCCATCCATCCATTTGCTAATGAACATTAAAGCCCAGTAGTAGGCAATTAAGAAATAATGCTTCTAAATCATTTTTTTTCTTTTAAGTCTCTAGTTAAGACTTTCCCTTACTGAAAACTTGTAGCTTTTAAAACCTTACTTATTACAGCTAAACTCTAAAAATTTTTTAACCAGAAACACAAGTTACTTGATACCGCAAATCCTTAGACTAGCAGCATGAGACAGGAGGGAGGAAGTTAAAGCCATGAACTAGATATTCGTGCTTTTATCCTGAATCTATTGAAACTATGGTAATACATCAACCATTTCTGTTCTGCCATTGAAACACCTCCTAACCTGGTCAATAGAAAGGATTAAGATAAAAGGAAAGCAGTAAAAGCATTTTCTGTCCAGTGGCAGTGTACATATCCACTTAAAATCAAGTATCTACACAAGGAGCCACAACTACTAAGAGGCAGTTTTAATGTTACTTTCCCCCTCAAATTATTCAATTGGAATAAAAAACAAAATCAAAATCACAAAAGCTTTTAAGAACTAAAACCTCAGGATAAATCAGATCAGTTAAAACCTTTCACCATAATTTTTGAGTGGATCTTTTTAAAATGTTGTTTCCATTTTTAAGCAAAACTTCCATGTATTTTCCCGGTGAAAGGTTTATCTTTTAAAAGGTTGTGTTGGACTTTATTGTTTGGAGTAATTTAGGAGTGGCAAACTGTTTGATAATTAAAAAAAAAAAAAAAAAAAACAAAAAAAACCAACCAAAAATAAACCAAAAGAAAACACAAATAATCCACAGAAGAATGAATAAGGAGAGAATAAAAGTGATTTTGGACAGCCTTTCAGGTGGGGGCATTAAAGATTTTTGATAGGCAAAACTACTTTCAAAGAAGCTGATCTTAGTAGTCAGGTTTTATAAGAATGGGTGAGTTTTACAGTACTGCTGGGGAGAAGGCTGGCGTAGAGATTAGATGAGATGTAGTGGATCTTCAGAGGTTATGGATGATCGGAAAGGGTGGATATCACAAATGCCATTGAAGAAAATAACAAGTTTTAGGCACATTATACATTCAGGGTAAGAATGTAAGAGAAAGAACAAGATTTGGATATGTTCTCAATTTTTTTCCTTCTGTCACACACAAGCAATTGCCATCAGTCAAAGGGCATATTATACTTTCTTCTGCCATGGATAGGTATAGAAAGCAAGTGGTATTTTCACCCAATTCTTCCACTTCTGACTTCCCCATTATTAGAAATGTCTAAACATCAAAATCTTTGAAGGTGTTAAGCAATTTCTTTTTGACTTCTTTAATGCAATTTCCTCTTTTACTCTACCCCTCATCTATACGCCATGGAGGTTTTGGGTTTTTTTTCCATTTTTTTATTAACAGTATGTTTACAACATTTTAATTCAAAGATATCAGATCCTAGGATACTAGAGGTCACTGTTCCTCCTAAACCCTACTTCAAAGGAAGTCTAGAAATAGGCAAGGATTTGCAATTTATGTTCAATGATTGGAGCGAAGCACCTGCTAAGGCAGATTGCCTCATATAGAGAAAAATGATGAGACAGTGAAGTCCAATGACTCTTGTAATGTAAATTGATTTCAGATTGTTATGGATTCTCTCTTTAGTTGACTGTGATTTCACAGACATCTATGGAAAAGAATTACTGTGCTTGAAGTCCATGGTTTTTTACTCTATGTTTTTGGGGTTTTAGGTAGCATCTGTATTTTTAAGTAGCATATTGAAACTCTGATTGCACAGAATTTACTTTGAATAAAAACATTTTCCATACTATGAGATTTCCTTTTTTGTTTCTTTCCATGAGCTATATGGCCACAGTAGTTAGTTATTGTCATTTCATACTCTAGAGCCTGCTGAAAGAGAGCAGTCACATTTTTCTTGTCTCTTTCTCTGGGCTACTGCCTGAGGTCTTTCTTCCTTGGAACACTATTAGAAACTTACTCAGAAACAACGGGCAAGGAGACAAAACCTGCAGTGTGCAAAGAGCAGTGACCAGTGAGTGTGTGCCTGCTTGAGCTGTACCTGGCATTCAGAAGAAATTATGACATGCATTGGCAACAGAAACATTTCTGCAAGTGTTTAGAAACAGGAAGATTGTGGCAGCATTTGCCATACCACATTAATCTATTTCAGATTTCCTGTTATAACAATGTAAAACCAACATCATCCACACTGTGCTTATAAAGAATTTTTTTCTTAAGAGAATCATAGAATTATAGAATCATAGAATCAGATGGGTTTGAAAGGACCTTTGAGATCACCAAGTCCAACCCTTGATCCACTACCACCACAGACCATGGCACTCAGTGCCACATCCAGTCTCTTCTTAAATATCTCCAGGGACGGAGAATCCACCACCTCCCTGGGCAGCCCATTCCAATGCCTGATTACCCTCCCTGTAAAGAATTTCTTCTTAATATCTAATCTAAACCTCCTCTGGCAGAGCTTGAGACCATTCCCTCTTGTCTTACTGATAGCTGCCTGGGAGACCAGCAAAGATAATAACTTCCAAACAGTGGAGAATTTTCAGATCTGTTCTCCTGAAATCCTCTTTTTACAGAATATACATAATTTTCTGCTTTGAATTTTATTAATGACCGTAGATCTCAAGATTAATATTGCCTGTTTTCAAGAACGGTGTCCTATGTGAATAGTATTTTAATAGACTCATACCTTTCAGGATGTGATGGAAAGATAAAGAAGAATTAAACAGCTTTTTATAACATTTATGTCACTCATTTGAAAGGTTTCACACTTTAATAAAGGGCACATTAAATGCAGACATACTAATAAGCTGAAGATTTAGCCTATAGTCACTGAAAGCTAGAACTGTGCAAATTAAATATTTTAGAGTAATCTGCATATGAGTAGACTGTCTTTGTCTTTGCACCTACAATTTGAAAACAAGAGGTATCATGTGGGCACAGCGAAGCCTAATACTTTAAGTTTCTGCTTTTGGAATCTCACTGTAATACATGATTTATTCTGCTGCTGATAATTGTTCTTCAATCAAGAAAAAAGAATATTAATAGTCTATAGATTTGGAGGGACTTTGGGATTAGCAAGGACAGTCTCCTGTTATTATGAAAATCTGTATTAAATAAGCCAATGCTTAGAACATTAAACTGCACTTCTATTTTCTTGACATGTACTGCTTAAATATGCCTAATGAAAGAACAGTGAAGTCTATTCTAGACTACTTATTTCATTCTATATATTTTGATTATCTGAAATTGCTTAAATTAATCTGAGCATGATTAAAAATGTAACTTTTACTAATTATTTATCATTCACCTTTTGGAAAGATTGTGCTACTTTGCTATAATCAGAGATATGGCACATCAAACATGGTAAATTATGCTTAAAAATTGTTTTTCATGGTTATGTGCCCACTATATGAATTCAAACTACAATGAAAAATGTTGAAATGCTCATGAATAAAAGCTTTTGAGTCAGATTTAAAAATAATATTTTTTTCTCACAGTGCTGGAAATAGCCTATAATTATTTTTTGCCAAGTATAATATTCTATTGGATTACATTTTTGTTTTCATGTATAAAGTTAATTAGTTAGTTAATGGTAAGGGTCATGAGTAAAACTGATACCACTCTTGAAAGGTTTCAGAAACAAATGAAAGGAATTTTCCAAAATTAGGAAAAATTAAGAAGAATTGAAATTGAAAAATCTAATTAAGTTTACATTATGGAGAATATCTACCAGGAAAACTGAATACTGTGAGATACTTGACCAAAAAACCAAAACTTTCTTCAGCTTTAGTTCTACAATTACACTGATAACTTCTTTGTAAATATGTTTTGTGTTTAAGACTTTTCTGATGAACTGCAGGCCAGAAATCCCAGCATTCCCCTCCAGATCCCTGGGACATTTCTTCAACCTAGCTTCTGTTATATGATCCCAGAGTACTCTGAACACAAACAAAAACCCCTAAGCAAAACTTTATGTAAAACATAATTCCATCTGGCTCACAGAGTGCAGGTACATAGGGTGTAAACAGAAAGAGGGATCCACATGACAAGCATTAGTCATTCATGAGAGTTAATACCCTATTTCAGATTATTACAGCTGAATGACAGAGGTGTATGGAATATAGCAGAAAGGATTTTTTTATTTGAAATTCAAGTGAAACTCTAAATAAAAACCATTGTCTCAGTGGTTCTGGAAATTTTAACACCTCTTGTATATTCTTGTGACATTCACAAGCAATTCTCCTGGCTATATATAGAAGTGCTAAAACAAAGGTCAAAATGTCCTGAACTTAAGATGTTGAAAGCACAATAACCTGTATGGAAAATATTCTGGGATGGCATATTTTGTTCCAGGTCTAAGGATTCATAGTCCATTTCAATTTTGATACACCACCAAAGAACTTTTTTCTCAAGTATCTTGTGTTATAGATAGTAATAGATAAACTTCTGTTAACTAAAATACTGTAAAATTTGTTTTGTTTCTGGAGATATTATGCCCAGAAAACAAATCAAGAAGGATCTACAGAAAATTTCTTGACATATGATCTTCCCAAGTTCTTGGGTTCAATGTGTTGTTTTTAGAGTTAAGAGAAGGCAAGTAAAATCCATGCAAAGTAAAATCCTCCATGATTTCCTAGGCTCTCTGTAATTTAATGTCCATGTGCTGCTTTTCATCCCTGCGTGATGGCAGCGATCATACAACCATGCAATCTGCTACAGGCCACTCACATGTAATATTTTAAAGGAAAATTAAACTCACAGGAGATAGTATAACCTATGTCTGAGGGGCTTGAAGGAACGTAGAGTGTTAAGTTGTGCATCTCACCCCTTGATAGAACTCAAATATCTAGATATGCATGCTCTGAAAAATACCATTTTCCTGAAAAATAATTTAGATACAGGAACACAACACATTAAAAAAGTCTGTTATCACAATAATGAGCACAGTTTAACCTTCAAGATTTGAATCTGCCAAGGATCAATACTTGGCTTAGAAATTAGTGCAGTTTTTAAGGTTAAAGTTAAATAACTTTTTTAGGAATATTTGGTGCAACAATGATATCATGCAGTGTCTCACTTTGGAGTAGCCAACATGTTCATTCAGCACAAAACAATAAATTACATTTCCTTTCCAGTTTTTTAATCCCTTAAAAAAGTCTTTCCTTTGTCAGGGTAGGTAATTTCTCAAAATAAAATAAATTAGAAATATTGGCAACGTTTATTTGAAAATGTCAAAAAAGCCTCTCTTGATATTTTCTACCTTACGTTAGTCTGTCATCCAAAATCTGCCTGAATTTACAGATGATTTTGCGTCTTTCTTCCTCTGTTTTCTAAAATTAGATAGTCACTAAAAAAACATTGCCTTTGTCAAGGCAAAGTGAATTGTATAAAAGCTTTGTGTACATCTGAGGAAGCAGGCATAGTCATGATCTATATGGTATTTCACTGGGAATTCTCTTCTTTGCCATCTTCTGGGTAACTGGAACTGTCACAATTCTGAATGAGAGGTAATGTACCCTGCTTAGAATGTTTCTCTCTGCAAATGAGCCTGTAGTAGGTATTTCTGCCTTCTACCCACTCCAGTTTCTTCCATTTGTAAAGTTCCACTCTCTACCAACACGATTACAAATTTCACCTTAATTTTATCATCATCCTTGAATAGCTCCAAGCAATTTATATACATGAACCATCTAATTGACTGAAGATGCCTTTCTTGGGAGGATAAGAATTAGTTATGAAGTGTTACTAAATAGGTCAACTCCCATGATGTTATGGTCTCTGGATAGTCCTCCATTTTATGCATAAAAAAGGGAAGGATTTTCTTACTTTATCTTTAATGGTAGAAACATTATGTTCCCTGTGAATTTAGAAGACGAAGAATTAGTATTTAAAGTGAATGATTTCCCATACCCCCCACAAGAAGACTTAGATTGAATCCAAGCAAGTCACAGAGATTACTGGAAAGATGGCAAAGGAACCATTACCACAACTATTTTATCAGGCAGCTGAGAAGAGAATAAGTATTTACTTCATGAGGACAAATATTCCCTCCAATACTCTCCCAAAAGAAATATATTTCAATCTACCAATGAAGGGGACACGTTCTAGAGAATTTTAAGACATTATAGTGAATAAAAACTGATTATATAGTGTTTAATCTAAAAGCATTTGTCTTGGCTTCTGTCCAAATCTCTTGCATAATTTGCAACTTTCTTGCTGGTCTTTTGGCTAAGCTCCAGAAAACATTAGTTTAATATCTACTAAGTGTGTTAGAAGTATGAAAACTGTATCCTGAATGAAGGATGTGGACTCAGTGGTCTGAAAGGTCTCTGCTGCAGCAGTTTCCATGACTACCTTTCATATTAACAGTAAGTGTTCATCCCCTAACACCGGAAATAAAATCCTCTCTTGCAAGGTATGGGTTGATTTTGTGTTTCTCTCCTCACAGTTAGGCACTTTCTCCAGATGACTATGATTTAGCCGTTCATCTTGTCTCTCAAAGGAGCTACTCTCATATTTCTTTTCCCAGTTCGCCACACGTTTTTTTCATATGGTCATCACAGTAGCATTTGGTGGTGGAAGACAGGCAGCATTGGACAGGGCTCTACTTGGTATATAATACAAGAAGCACATTTTTGTGAGCAGTGAAAATTGTTCAGTGACCCATGGAGGAACGACTGACTAAAGGCCCTTATTTTTAGTCCACATAAACACCCAGGTTCCATTTCTCTATTCTTCATCCATAAGAAAAGATTCCAAAGTGATGCAACTTTACATAGAATAATAAGGACTGTCCTCATGAATTTATCTCACAGCAACAGGAGCCCTAAATGGTTTTATATTTCATTACACTACTACAGCTGTTGAGCTGGGCAGTGGTAATGTTGAGGGTTATTTTGCCAGCCATAAACAGATGGCATATTACTGTGCAAAACGCTGCGGTGCTGTGAAGACAGTGGGTAAAATCCCAGACTAGGATGAGAGTTCTGATGTCAGCCTGGATCCTGCTTCAACAACTGGTTTCTCATAATGCTAGGAATCATTAAAAAAAGTGTATTAATTGTGTTCTACTGGACAGGAAACATAAAGCCAGGCCTTTGTATCAGTAAAATTGTTGTGCTGTTTTGTTGTGCTAAGAGCTCTGTGGAATACCTTAGCTGGTCTATATGAATTCAATGCAGAAACACAAAATGCTATCCATAAAAGAAGATGGGTAACTAATCATTTTGTAAAAATAAACAGGTCAAAATTTATGTAATTTGGAGACACAAGTTTTTCCAGTGGATTGCAGAAACAGGAAAAAACAGCAAAACCAGGAAAAAATAAGAGACCTCACTCCTCATTGCAGGGAGGTTAGACTAGATGGTCTTGGCAGGACTCTTCCAACACAAACAATTCTATGGATTAATATATGGGGAACACACTGGTTATATAGCGTGGAAGTGACAATGATAAGAGGTGGACAAGGCAAGTGTTTGTTCTAACTTTGCCAGAAATGTTTCAATTTCTTCATGTCTTTATCTTCTAGCAAATATTGCCTCCAAGCCTTTCAGATTATGCTGTTAGGGTCTGAATTCATCCCTATTGCAATAGTTCTCACAGCAATAATTGTGCTTACAGGGTGTATTTTGCAAGACTGATTTAAATAATAGTATCTGAGCTATTAAACATTGACATGCATGTAAGAACATCTACCTGTATCATATGCAGCTAGATTTTTCATCTTGATTGTAGGGTAATGATATTGAATATCAATTTAAGATTGACAGATTAGTAACCAGCACCCATTTTTCTTCCACATATATTTCTTTGTCTGACACAATGTATTAAATTACAAAGTGTTTTCCCTGATTTGCATCTTCACTACTTAGCTTTTTTTTCATTTTGCCTGTATCTTTCAGGTACAAAAGCATCCTAAAAGCAGTGTGTTTACTACAAGTCAGTAGTGAAAAGAAAAATAAGTGAAAAGATATCTTGAATGTTTAACAGATATTGCAAAGAAAAAAAAATCCTACTAGAAGCAGGAAGATTTCTAGAAAAAGAATGAAGTTTTAGGTATGTAATGAGCATGAGAGAAATTATTTTCTTCCCCCACAAAGCTTATGATGCAACGCCCCCAGCCTATAAACAGTTATGTAAATGCTTCATTTGAAGCATATGAGTCACCTTATAGCTTGCAGAGTGTTAAGCAGTTTCCCCATTGCACTAGTGTAGCTTAGACCGGAGTGATAACAAGGGTGTTTTCTGCTAAGTTTTCACCAGCAATTTGTTAAGAGCCCTTTCCAGTGTCTAGCCATTTTATTTATTCTTTTCCTAATAAGTTGAAAGTAATATTGCCCTACAGATTATACTGAATTCAACTTGACACCCCTTATATAAATGCATCAATAAATATTCCCTTTTCATCACACATCTTCAAGTACCTGCCAAAACAAGTAACCTCTTTGAGGAACAGATGAAGATATAGTGAATAAAGAAATGAGCAATCACTAATGTAACTAGCAGTGCTTGTTATCACAGCGACATTTACTGGTCTCCACCAGAAGGAGGATCCATTGCGATTTTAATTTTATTTTTAGAGAAGAAACAGTATTGATAGAGCTACAGTCAGCAACACATCCTACAGCTATAACACTGATGGGGCTCACAACAAATGAGCTTGGGTAGAGGAGCAGTACAGATGATCCAATACAGCATTTTACAGCTATACTGCTTTCAGAATTGCAGCCATTATATCTGCGTATTGGTTTACTGTGTGACACACCCAGGCCTACTCATTTATTCAGCTGATACTGGAGAGTTTCTATTGTGGAATCTCTTTGAGTTGCTGCCCTTGTTGTTTCATTATACAAAACAGAGGACTAGAGGACAAATTTCTCTGAGACCTGATGGCAGGTACATTAGAACAGAAAGCGTCAGTAAGTATCCCAAAGTCCTACAGAACATATGTAGCAGAGATGGAACTAGACCTACACATTAAGGGCAGTAATTCTGGGGAAAAGATAGTCTCAGCCAGAACAAATGTGCTTCACAACGTTTTGGAAAAGCAAACATCTTTGGATTTATGGCAAGTCAGTGGAGATCCCCAAGCTTAAAACGAATACTGAATACTGACAGTCATGAGGGATGTTTCATACTTGGTCAGTAAAGCTGCAACTTCCTGTGGGCTAAAGTTGTCATCTTGGAAGTAGCTTTACTGTCCAACATGACAGGTGTGCACATTTCCTGCATCCTGGGTCTTGAGATGGTCAACAGGGAGGCAGTCTACAAGCTACAGCTTTGAGAAACTCGAGATGAACTTTCAAGGTCGATGTCTCCGGGCAGAAAGACATATAAGAGTTTCCAAGATCATTGATATGAAGCTTGTTAGTGGAAAAATCTTGGGATCCCCAGCCCCAACTAGATTACCCTCCTAGTTTTAAAACTATGAGAGAACATAGGTGGGTCAAGATCCAACAGAGTTGCTGGACTTTTTTCTGCATCACTAAATTCAGATTCTACAAGTCCTGAGAGAGATACCAGCATCTTATCTAACAGGCCAGTCTTGCTATCCTGGGCTAACAGCTCTGAGGTGCTAGTCTATTCAAATTAAATAAACTAGCAGACAGAAAAAAAAAAATCAATAAAATAAAATAGCAAATCTTTTATTATCAGAAATCCTGTCTTCTGGAAATCTCTGCTTTTCATCCCACTGTCTAAGCCACAGAAAATTAATTCTGATGAACCCAGTGTGTCCAGTCCATGAATTATTCATTTACAATCAGTTGATAAATAAAACTGTAAAGATTCTATGTGAGATATGTTTTCATTCCTTCTATCCAATCTAACAATTTACCATTGTAATTTTAAATAATCTATTGGAGCTTCTCTTGTTCCTACTTGATGAAAGTAGCTAATAGCTTTGCATTTTTTGTCTTAGTGAAAATCTGGGGATTTACAGCTCTTTTCACAAATAAGACCTCATCTGCAATATCTCCCATGTCATTAAGATAAGTTTTTATTCATAAAAGTGACATTTGAGTAACTAATAGTATTTTAATAGAGATACCTCCAAAATGAATATAAAAAGTAGTTTTTTTTTTTCCTTCAAAGTCTTCATTTATGCAGAAAATGTCATGTCAACCTTTTTCTTCTGCCTTTTCAACAAATGCTCTTTTCAAACTTACATTTCAGTTTCATTCTAATATGCAATATGTGCTAATCATATTAGGAATGATTCATTTTATTCAGAATGGCAAACTGCTGCTCTTAGCTAGTTCTTGTTCGTAATGCCACTCTTAAATGTACAGCAGAAGAATCTTTCTCAAGGGTGAAGGGAAGTGGCTGTTCTCAGCCAGTTCTCTCACATTTCTTTTGCAGTGCTTTGCTTCATATTGTTGACTTTTTAATTTTTCATGATCACTTCCCAGACAAAGTAATTTCATAATATTTAATGATCTCTTATGTTAGGGGGCTGGCAGAGTTCAGTCTTCTTAAATTTACATGTGAAGACAGAAGTGTAAAATGAATCTCCATGTTAACAAGGTTCAGGCTGCCTTTCACCTGACCTGGGTGCTGGAGATTTAGGCCTGCAGGGGAGGGACTGGCAATTGCAAAAGGCCTTTAGGATGGAGAGAGGAGGGATGGGATAAGACAGGTTGGATATGGAAACATGGGCAACAGAAACGTTGGGGGCTTTTGAGGAGAAACAGCAATATCTTCCTCTCTCAGCTCAGCCTTTTTCTGGAACATGCTTTTAGTCTGTGGCAGTGTCACTAGGTAGGTGCCAGTAGCCCATCTCTAAAAGGATGTCTTCTCATTAACGTCATCCAGCTTTCCATGTGCACACTCCTGAAGAGCTCAGGTCCTAATCTCAACAGCAATCTTTTTCTGCTTACCAGCTACTCCCTCCACACAATATTGACCTAAACATTCAGAATGGAAATAACTTTTACAAGAATTCATTATTGCAGCATAGGGAGAAAAAAATGGGCAGGACATTGAAAAGTTACTAGTGTTGCCATTGAATTAGCTTTTGTCTCACATTCATCAGGACAGGTATTAGTTTTAGAGACTGACTCAGAGGAAATGGAAAAGACACAGGACCAACCACCCCTTGTCATCCTATTACCTGCCTTTGACACCAAAGAAGTACTGCCTGCTATCACAGTCTTAGAAAAAAATCCTCACTTCATCTTTAAGTAACCACCTAGAAGAGGAAAAAAATTGCCTTTTTCCCTTTGCCTTTAATTATTTTCCTCTGTTTTTTCATGCTTCTTAAATTATCCTATTAATTAACAGTTGAACTTTATCATCACACACCACAAAGTGTTTTAAGACAATAATTTATGTGAAGTATAACTTATAGTGAACTAATATGCTTGTTATCCAAAATCTAATGCATTTAAAAAAAAAAAAACCCTAAACATGTCTTTCCAAACTTGAGTTATAGCTGTCTCTGATTACCCTGGAGAAAATAAACAATAAAAAATTGGAGATGAAACACTCAATTGGATAAGATCAGTTAGCTGCTTCTTATCATACCAATAAATTTACATCTTTTAAATTCCTATGTAAATGCATGTTTTCTTTAAAAAGCACATTGCTGAACTTCTCTTTTTTTTCTTTTTGTCACCTTGTGCTAATGAAGCTGATTCCTCCTGTTTTATATGCACATCCTGTTAGAACAGACAAACGGCTTATAGAGGACAGCAATACGACCTTGCTTTTTATTATTGGCAATGCTGTAGTATAAAGTCTGTCAAAAATTTCATCATAAAATTAAGGTTGGGTTCAATGATCCTTGTGGATCTCTTCCAACTCAGCATATTCTGTGATTCTGTTATTCAGGGACTATGAGTTTCTTATCTCGGTGTTTGCCCTCATGCTATTGAATTGTACAGGTTCAGGATGCTGAAATAACAGATCTTTTCTCTGATTCATCTTTGCTCAATATGGACAACTGTTTTCTTTCCCATTTTTTGTGTTTGAAGATCCATAATCCTAAATTATCATTAAGGTGTTTTAAAGTGGTTCCTTTCTCCTCACTATTCTCACCTCAGATAATCCAAATGACTTAATTTAAGATACATATGGATTTAAACTCCTTTGAGAGTGTACATTATGCATATCGGAAACTGTCTGGATATGTAATCATTCAATACTTAATGCCTAAGGCCATTAATTTTGGACTGTTTTATAAATAATACTCATTTTCATATGTCTGCAATTATGACACATTTTTAAATCAGTGGATGCCATTTAGATGGCAAAGGACTGAAAGCAAACACTATATACTAAGTACTTTCTAAAAATCCATCCTTTTTTTACTCTCCAGTAGCTTGTAACAACACATATAAATTATTGCCTCAGTAAAAATCAAAGCCTATAGCTGCAGTGGTATTCTTTAGTCCAGGTGATGGGCTGTGCAGTGCAAGGGTTAACATGCCCTCTTCTTCTTCCACAGACATGGACTAAAATTCTAGCTCTAAATCACAAGTCCAAATGGGTTTTGCAAACTTACCCTGGTCCCTCGTGGACGAGTGTCCACATTATAAAGCCATCATGCATCTTGGGATGACTGGCAGCCTCAGCTCTGGTGGGGCAGAGGACCGGTTGAGTGGTGGCACCCACACCTCTGCAGAAACCTGTGCTGTCAGAGACACCAGCCTGCCACCTCTCTCCTTGCACAGTTTGTATCATAAATATTGCATAATGAATATTTGTCTCTGTTCCTGTAACCAGCAGCTGTCGTACCTTATATTTCTATTGTCACTCAAACCCTGCTTTTAGTCCTTGCTTTGAAACCTGCAAAAACTGTTAAAAGCACAAACAACATCATAGACAATGTTCTGTATTCCCGGGGCTTGAATGGAACAAGGTGAAATTTCCCTTCTACTTTTTAGAAATGCCACAACTACCATGCCTCCCAAAAAGCTCAGAAAATTAAAAACCAAACAAACAAACAAAACCAAAACCAAAACTCACAACAACAAAAAAATTACAGCATTGGTGGGCATGCAGCAGAAGGAGGGTGAGTTGTATAAACTGTTCAGGAAATTCACAATTATGTTAGTAACAAGGATTGTTATCCCACTTGTGAACCTCTGACATTTGGCCACAGATAGTGGAGCCCTAAATCTCTCATAAGTTTTGCTGGCATGATCCTATGCAGGAAAACCATGGAAATTACAACTAAAGGAGAATGAAGATGGACTAGAGAAATGAGGCCCACATGTCTTCTCCAAGAAGATAAATCATTTCATCCTTCCTGCTGTTCAGACTTTTCAGTACTCAAGAGCATCTCCTTTGAACAAAAAAATATGCAAGAAACCTAAATAATTTGATGATTAATTGTTCTTGAGAGGGAAGTCATTTTGGTAAAATCATGTTTTACAGTGCCCAGGACTGCACTTACTTCAAACACAGATGGGGACATCAGGCTCTGCAGCTTCCTACAGTGCTGCCAGTCTGGCCAGGTCATCTTCCTGTTAAGAGTGACAACCAAGATGAAGCCAGCCCTTGAGCAGGTGTTATTTAGGAGTACAAGAACTACTCTATGTGGTGCAAGAACAGCTACTCCCTGTGGAGGGGAGAAAAGATCGTAGGTCTTCATCTACCTCAAAAACAGAGTGAGAGAAGGCAAGTTTTTGGGGTTGGGAGCAGTAGGAAGGTGCTGTTGTAGAAGAGAAGCTTTCGTACAGTACAAGGACATGGAGGGAGGAGCTGTGTGGCCCAGTAGCAGGGAACCTACCTTTGGCCAGAAACATTTTTCCCTGTGGGAATTCTGGCTATAATTCAAATCCTTTGCTCCACTTGTATACCCACAGCACAAAAACCAGGGAATGGCACCTAGATTTCAAGCTTATTCCCTTTTCTAAACTAATTTCCTTTAAAGTCAGGCAGCACATATGCAGTGCTGGCTGGATTCTTTTTATTCCATTGATGGCACTTGGGCAGCTGCCTTCACTAAGTGTTGTCTATCAATATGCAATTCTATTGAGGTATAATCTAAAAATGCCTATCTGCCTTTCATGTGGAAAGGAAGCTGATCAATAGCAGTGGATTCCAGCATGTCTATGATCCAAGAGTACAACATATTTGTCATGGAGAAGCAACCGAGTTTCTCTATTTTCATCTTTGTGAAATAGAGGGTTTTGTTCTAAAGGATTCTGTTACAGTGTTTTCTTAAGAAAGCAGGACTAACTGACACATGTGAGAAAATAAAATGACTACATATTTAATAACTACCATGTAAAAGGAGAAAACCTAGTGCTGTTACAAACAGCATACATTCCCATTTATATGCAATAAAAATATTTTGATGTGTTAGAATTTTTAAATTATATAAACAAATATTAATCCATGCAATATGTCATTTAATTTCAAACAATTTCTAAGGATATGCTAAGCATTAGTGTTTTCTCTGTCTGTTGCAATATCTTCATGATATAAGGTGGGAACACCAATATTTAAAGCAGAAGCACATTTAAATGAGATATATATATTTACTCTTTTTCATTCTTTTGTTCACATAGAAAAATCCAATGTGAATAAACATGAAACACCTTTCTACCATCAGAGGCTTTACTGCAGTAAAATGTAAAGTTGGTGCTGATTTTAAATATCGGTGTTATTGATAATCAACAGGTTAAGTTTATCAGGGCTCAAATTTTCAGTGGTTCTTAATGGCTTTCCTGGAGAAAATTTGAACAGACAAGTTGTGTCATGTATTTTTGAACCAGATTCGAGTATTTAGATTCACATAATAGGTGTGGTTTATTTCAGTTATATTTATCCTGTTGTGCTACATTGCTTCATGGGAACAGTAGTTTTCCTCATTCAAATGTTTGCCAAACTAGTCTGGGTCTTTTTCAAATGACATTTTCAATCATATGGTCTGATCTGAAGGAACAGACTAGTTAATGAAAATTTTAGAACTACTAATGTTTCCAGTACCTGCTGAAGAGAAAGATCAGTAGAGCAAGATAGAGTGTTTAATTATTTGTTGTTTGTTTCTTGGAGTCTCAGTTTCCTTTATACCCACTTAGCAGGTGTAGGTGACACTGTGCATGCTACTTTCAAAACCTCTGCTTTTTAAAAAAAGTCTTGCATATGCAGCCCATGTCTGCAGAATTTTTCAGAATAACTCCTCGCCCAACTAATTTCCTGCAGCATACTTAATCCATGGTGGACTTGCTTAGGAAGAAAGAGCAAAGAGAAGAAAAGAGAAATCAGGCTGACCAATGGAAAGTAAACCCAGAGTTCATTATTTAATATATACATGTGACTCCAAAGCTGAGAATTTGCTGTATGCAAATTACCTAAAGATGGTAAAACACTCTTTCCAAAGCAGTTGAAGAGCAGCTATTATGAGACATTCCAGTAAAACACATTTTCTAATGCTGTTCATTAAATTCTATGCCCGTATCAACTGGATGAACAGTAACGGGCTGAAATAGCCCCAAGAAGTGTAGTTGGAATGTAAACTGAATTGCCAAGTCTGTTTCTTAAGATTATTGATATTTACATTTAAGTGTGATCTGACACAGTAAGTTGTTTGCCAGAGCTCCCAAGACTTAGCCTCTTTTGGGGGGGGGAAAAAAAAAAAGAGAAAGAAAAAGAAGTATGTTATTTATCATTATCTAGAATCCAGAACAATATCTGCTATTCTTTATACAGAAAGGGCTGTGCAGTGCACCTGAGAGGGAGGCTGGGTGAAGGTACTGAGGCTGCAGTTGGTTGCCATGATTTATGAGAGGGGTTTTTTGACACGGACTAGCACCCACAAGAGACCAAAGCAAACCCACTGTATTCTGTTCAGAAAGAACAGGAAAACCTTTACAGCGAGACATTTGAATGCTTTTGTCTGCTGGAACAACACTTCAGGTTAAAAATAAAAAAGTCAATTATAACTACAGTTTTTCACAGGTAAAAGAAAGTAAAGTGGAAAGGGAGCTATTACAAGTGTGCTGTTCAAGAAGCTCCTCAGCAAAACAAGTCTAACAACAGCTGTGTTCTAACCAAGAGAGACATCAAACTCCTGCTTTAAATCTGATTCTGCTTTGCCTCTGGATTATGTTTGGGAAGGAGGAATATGTAGTGAATGCTGTAATGGCTTGAAACGAGTACAGAAACTATTCCAGCTGTGTAGTTTCTTGAGGCCCAGAGTCACTTACAGGTCTTATGGTATTTCTTATCAATAAGTATTCTTTCCCAGAGGCACACATATTGAATAATTGTTTGGTTGGTTGTTTTTTGTTTTGCCTCCTAATGTAAACTCTGAAATGTGAAAAGATAAACAGGAAATCTCTCTGCTTTTCTTGGAGTTTCCCAAAATACGACCCAGAGTAGGACTTCACAAAGCTAAACACACACAAGGCCTTTTTGGTGGTCAGTGACTGCTGAGAGTCAGTGGCATCCTCAGGGTGTTACCTACTGACTCTTTCTAGGCACAGGAAGAGACTTTATGGTCCCCTGTGGAGCCCTTGTGGGAGTCCTTTATGCAATGGGAACTTTGGTTTGCTAGCCCAAAGGTTATTTTCTTACCATACAGCATTACTAAAATGCAAAAACCACAGCACCATAATCAGAGGCAGTATGGTTGAAAGAGAATCCAGAAAGAAACCACTGAACAATATTAAGCTGTGCACAGAGTGAACAGATTTAAAGCTCTCAAGTCATAAGCCTGTAAGAGCTAAGAAACATGTGAAGTTTGATGTTTAGAGCCACTTTCTTTTTTTTTTTTTTCCTTCTTTTTTTCTCCCTGATTGGAAACATTTTGTTACCTAGGATCTTTTCTTGGAACTTATATCTAAAAGTAGCTAAGCTTTAAAACAGAAATAACTTTTTGATCTCACAGAGAGGACACAGTAAAAACGAGTTTGTAAATGCATTAAAAAAAAAAAAAAAAAAAAAAGAAAAAATGAGCTTCTAGAATAAAAGTTAAATCAAGCTTTTAAAACAAGTGCAGTGGCTTTGCTTTTCTTTAGCAATGCTTGCTTTATGCTTGGGGTATGCTTGTTTCCCACTACAGCCTCTACTTCTTTAGAGGAAGGAATGAAAAATACTTGCTGAACAGCTAATTTATCAGGCTGACATTACCATCCATCAAGAGGAGAGGCCTGCTGTTAGGAAAATCAAGATTATTGGTTCACAGGTTTTGTTACCTCTTGTGAAATGAGGGCAAGTTTAACAATCTATGCACCTGAGAGATGTTCTGGGCATTTCGATCTCCAAGTCCCATACATCACTTCTTTTTCTGCAGTCTGCTGGGGTGGTTGCTGTCTTCATTGACTCTCTCTCTGACAGTGCTGCTGCTAAAGAACCTGTTCAAAGCATAAAGGACTTGGGTTTCTTTTTCTCCACAAGCTATGAAGCAATCCAGTAAATGCTTTTAATGCTCTTAGGTTAATCTTAGATTTTACCGTGTTTATTTGTCAGTATAGCACCTTATAAAGTGTTGAGACTCCAGTATCTCAGGGCTGATGGGAGGGAGCATGTCAGCAGCAACTTACAGACACCTCCATGAAGTGTCCTGCTGTTGAACTGTAATTCATGAGAGAAAAGCCGTGGAAGGCAAAAGGCTTTTCATACGACAGTGAGTAACTCTGAGCAGGTGAGTGAGTTTAGCCCTATGGTGAATGAGGAGTATTTTCTTAGTAAAAGGAAAACTGCAAAGAACAAGAACTAGGCTTTTTTTTTTTTTTTTTTTTTTTCTAATTAAACAAAATATAATCAGAAGTTGATGGGATTTTTTTTTTTTTAAATTCAATAAATAGTAATATCTGCAAATTCAGTAAAAGTTCAAAAGCTACAATCTCTCTCTGATCTGGTTGAGGTCTTTCCACTGATTTTTTTTATTGTGAAGGAATGGTTGTGTGTACTCTAAATTTACACAATTATGGCCTGAAGGAGTTATTCAAAATGTAATACAAATTCCCATGTAATCAACATTCAGGTCTGCAGCACAGCAAAATATGGACAGGCCTATTAATGAAGAAATATAGCTGTGTAATCAAATGCAGAATTTGATTGTATGATGCTTGCGTGATAATACTTAGTGGAATGATTATACCCAGCCCTTGCAAACCTACATCTACTGAATTCAAAGCAGAGGGAATTTGCAGATTGTGTCTTTACAATTGTATGGATACCAGACCTGAATGCTTGCCAAAGACTTCAAAATCTACCACTTGATGATGAGACAGAATTTTAACAGAGATTTCCTCCTAGGTTGCAGTTTTCAGTATTTTTCAGAAAATAGCATTTTGTTTGGCTTTGTTTTGTTTTGTCTTAATTTGTCCTGACCTGCTGTATGAAACATGCAGCGAGACAGTTAAATTATGGAAAGAGAGTACAAGATATCAAGATGCAAAAATCTATATGAAAACTGGAGGGTGGCATAGCAGTAAGTGATGTTTTTGTAGGCAAGGAAGGAATCAGGAGGAATCTTTGCAGTTCAGCCTGCTCTGAGAGAGTACTTACAGATCTCGAGTATGATCAAGGCACGTGGCTGAAAATTAAATGATACCTCATTTTCCTTTTTGTTTTTTTTCTTAATCACATTTGCATGAAGGCTTTCAACAACTGTTGAACTGTTTAAGGACACAAGACTTCTCTGAAAATGGAGCAGCTTCTGCTTACCTGCCCTCTGGGCTTGGCAGCAACATTGGCAAAGCAAGTGGGTCATTGACTTTGTGAGGAATTGATGCCAATCTGTCACACCTAGGAAGTTAACAGCTTTCTCAACCCTCCACTTGAAAGACTGATATTTTGCCAGTATTTTTTTTCTCAAATGTGAACGGAAAGAATAGTATTTAATTCCTGTGTGAGAGATTTTAATTGTGTCTGTCTTGGCCTTTTATAATTTCAAGATGTTAACGTTTTAAATAAATGGTATAGGTATTTTATATACATAAGTTTGGTGGGAGTTTTTTTTGGTTGGTTTTTTTTTTTTTTTTTTTGGTTTTTGTTTTGTTTTGTGTTTTTTTACATTGCACAGTAAAATTAAGTCCCAGATTCCAGTGCACTTTACGTTTCCACTCTTTTGGCCCTCAGTATTTCTAGGTGTTGAATATGGCTCTGAAACAGTTTCTAATATATCTTGGAGGATTCTTCTAAAAAGAAGTTGCAGAAGATGTCTGGTTATTGTCATTGCTTCCAAGAAAAATGGTTATACTTCACTGAAGAATCTGTCAAATCAAAGGCTAGAAAGGGTGCTATCGTGGTGTATGTTAACTTGTATGATTAATGGTGCAAGTGTAACTTAGATGACATTTCACTAACCACAAAACATTCATTATTTGCTAATTTCAGGTAACAGGTTCTTAACAGGCTGATATTTTTAATTAGAACTTATATACTAGGATTTGACTTAGTTCTGGGTTTTTTTTTAAATAATGTTTGTAAGTTGGACAGTGCCCTCTGCTGGACTTACGCTCCATAGCAGTAGTTTGCGAAGTGCCCTAAATGATGTCAATTAGTGAAAATGAACACAAAGTCAGTGTTGCTCTGCGGAAGGGATTTGCTGGTTTCGAGGAAGTACACTTTGTTTTAGTCCCTTCTTGCATTCTGCTCTACGTGGAAGCATACTGTGCAACAAAAATCGGTCTCATTTTAGACGGCAAAGAGCTTTTGACTTATTTAGTTTGAACCTTGTTGACTAGGGCTGACAGTGAGACTTTGTCACAACGAGCAGCAGAACATGTAGTGCTATATATTCCAATTTTTGCAAAAATAAACTCGATACAGAGCATATTCATAATAATAACTCAATAAGAGCGTATTCATCTCCAGAAATAAGCGTGATGGAGAAATAGGCAGTTGAACTCACTTTTTGTGTCTTTAAGACTTGCATGTCATTATTGCATTATTTTGCAGTTTAAAAAGTTATACTGAGAAGCCAAAACTGTCATTTTTCTCTTTATCTCTTCTTTAAGGTATTTGGATTATTTTTGGGGTTTATGTTTGTTTGTTTTTGAGGAGGTTGCTAATAATAATAGAAACACTGTCAGTTTCACTTAATAATTCCAATCTCATGCCTTTGCACTTTTCCAGGGTTCATTAAACAAAAACAACAACAAACAAAAATGAAAACAAAAGCAAAAACCAAACAAAAACAAATCTAACCCAAACAGAAACAAACCGAAAACCCAACCTACAAAAAACAAGCAAAACTTCACAACAACCAAGAAAAACCTCAAAAACAAACAAAACCAAAACAAAGCCATTTACGAAGGATGTAACTTGAATTTACAATATCTCATAACGAAGAGGACAGAGAGAGATGAATTTCCCTTGTAATTTAACTGAAAATGTTTAGTGAATTTACAACATGAATTTAAAATCCTTCAAAGATAGACTATAAAACTGTAATAATTCAGCATTTACAGGCAAATTGAAATTAGTAGCATAGAAAGCATTACATATCCATTTATGAAACTTTTATGGTTTTTAAATCACTTCTCTAGTTTTTCTCAACACAGAAAACACATGGAATTAAAAGTTGTATACGGTTAGCTGTGGATGATTTTTATTAATTGACCATCAAGTTGTTTTATACAGTAGCTTAAAGATGGCGCAAAGCAGCTCTTATGTTTGTTATGTGTTGCATGTTTTCTAAAAATCTGCAGGCTTCTTAAAAGCAGATTGCCCGTGCAGAGCAGCTGCTCTGTGTCAAAATATGCATCCTCCCTCTGCTCACTTCAGAGGTGCACTTCAAGGGAAAAATGCAGCAGTAAAATTCATTCACTCTCATGACGGCAGCTCTGGAGTAGAGATGAAGTTGTGCCCCCAAAATACTCTGTCCACTCATAATATTGCCCTTCAGTCAGCCTTTATTTACATATGCCTGCAGCTGTGAACCTCTTTGCTTCACCAAGTGAGCTCCATGCCCTCTGCAAAGAGCTGTGAGCTCTGGAGTGACAGACCTCCTCATTAATGGTCACAGTTGGTCATTAGCTGGTCACTGAATCTTTCTTGATGACCTGCTAATGAACTCCCCACTGGCTTGTTGAGAAGATTGGTCAAGGTAGGCAGTACAGGTAATTTATAGCTGAATCCCCGGCAGGCAAATGGCCTCCACTGAGTAACTGCAATCAACAGAGTACTACTAAGGCATTACATTCTTCCTAATTTATTTCTCAGTTGTAACTATTTCATGTTGAAAGGAAGCTTTGGATTCTATGTTGAAAAATATGTTTGAATATTTTATTTTGGGGGTGAGGATTTTCTTTAAGAATTTGATAAGGAAAACAACCTTAATCTTACAAACTCTTTTTATTTTTACATATTTTTGCCCTCCACAGAGCATGTTTTCCTAAAAAAAAACAATCACTTCCATGTACATGAATATTTGCCTGTAAAAGGCCCAGAAGCCCTCTCAGTGCAAAAATTAGCTCTCAGGTGGTACCTGTTAGATGCAGGAGCCCAGAGAGCTTTGATGGTTCTGCACCTGTGGTGTCTAATCTCTTTGAATCATGGATAAATTGGCCAGAAGCTACACTCCCTCTAGCCGTAATCTTGCCAGCTCTAAAAAGCTATAAAGTTTTAGCCGGGCCCTGGCTTGGTAGGAAAGCTCTGGAAAAAGCCCAAGAATTGGCAATGATGCATTAGATAGCACTCTTCCCTCTAAGACTGGTAGATAATGTCATAGGGGTTATCCAGTTATCACAGGACCCTGCTTTGGCTTTAGATGTGCAGGTACCTTTCCCCATTTCGAGAGTGAACAGATTCCACAGTGGCCAAGACATTCATAGTCTTTTAAGGTTTTATATTTTCATTTTCATTAGTTCAAGTATCATAATATTGATAAAAACAAACAAACAAACAAACAGCTGGTATATATCTGCACTGAAATTGCCACAAGAAACTGGGTTTGCGTATCCTGGGCAAGGAAATTTATCATGTTCCATTACAGTTTTTCATGCACTTGACCCACATTAAGTGGTGTCCCGATGCTCATCTCATTTCCTGCAAATGGCTTCAAGATTGTAAAAATCTTTCCCCCAGTGCTTCCAAATGGCACTTCTTGAGCTGTGTAGAGATTAAGGAGTTGAGTTTCCAGGGAGGTGTCCTGACCATTGCTCCCTGGGGTTTGGAAATAGGAGCTATGGTTGTCTTTAGAAAGACAGTTTTTGCCCTCTCACTGAAGATACTCATCTCAAATTTGGTAAGTTAGCTCTAAATTGTATGAGATTATAAAAATTTCTCATTATTCAGAGATCCTATTTCATACTCTTTGATTACAAATGAGATCCTTCTCTTTATTCTGGCTTCAAGTACTGGGATACTCCTGTTTCCTTCGCAGGCACTGCTTACAAAGCATGTGGCTCCAACCAAAACTTTTGAAATTACTAAAAGCAACTGAGTTCCTAAACAGCTTATGAAAGCAACACAGAAGTTACTTACTTGATGTTGCCCATCTTGAACACAAACATTTAATTCTGCATCTTTTATGGTGTGGATGTGAGAATTCAAGACAGAGGAGTCAGATGCTCTTACAGAAAACCATAAATTGCTTCAGATAAATAAGACATGTATTTAATAATTGCTCATCTGCTTGTTATGTAGCATCCTGCATTTGTTTCCATGCTAAAAAGTAAATAAGATGTTCAAATATTAATGTCATATGTTTGAGAAGGACCAGGTCATGACACAAAGCAGTGTATTTTTTAAGGAAATTCATTGAACCCAGTTGGACTTATGGCATCTTGATACAGAATGAAGTAGTGCTAACAACATTTTTTGTCCAGGAGCTATGGACAGTGAGCTTTAAAATCCTAAAATCAAAAACTGAAAGTGTAAATAAAATATGAATTTGGTCTCAGCAGTAATACAAACTTGATGAAAATACTCTTCTTGGTGGAGGGGGTGGGGGGGCGGCAGAAAACACTCCTTAAATCACACTTCCTTAAATCAGTTTGTAATTATCCACTAAGGGAATGCTTATAGCAGTTTAGAAGAGCTGATGCCTGTTGAGACAAATATCTTTAGAGCACTGAATGGGAAATCTTTAACTGTGTGTCTGTCCTCTCATTTTATCCAATCTTACTGACACACAAAATGTATGCAAAGTACTGTTTCAATTCCTGTATGGGCTCTAGATGATCCCCAAAGCCAAGTGGTGCAAACATAATGTAGGACACAATGAAAATAAACCAAAGTGAAAGCATGTTACATTTCTAAATTTTCACTATAATGATTAAATCTGTGATGCTGTACAAATATAGAATTTCTACTCCTTGCTGCATATACCTGATGGTTATCCCCATTCTTAATGCGAGATGTGTCCCACAATGTACAGAATGAGTTTACCTGTGCATTTTTTCAAGTGTCAGTGTTTAATACTTTCCTGCTAAGATAGTTTAGCAATGAGCACACATCTTTCTACTGAATGTCCCTTGGGAATGGTACTCTACAGGAATATACCAGCCTCTCTGCAGAAACCATTGCAAAGCTGAACTTATACAGTATGATTGCGGGTCTATTTTACCTAACCTTTATCTTTTTCAGAGGAAACATGGAAATGTTTTGTTAAGACTTAACAAACTTAACTTCTGTTAAGCTAAAACGTGGTTAAGCTAACTCCTTTTGGAAAAACATAATCTTTGATTTCCGTACCAAGAAGAAAACTTAGTGAAAGAATAAAAAATTTAATAATTTCATTTTTATTGTATTTTTTTTCAGAAAATGTATTGAAGCTAGTGTCAAGAAAAATAGATACTTTTGGAAATTTTCTACTAATATATTTTTTAAATCAATTAAAGCAACTGATTCAAAAATGAAACTTTTTTTTTTTTCAGATTTGGAAGTAACGTATTTTCTTACATTCTTTGTAACAGGTGGTTCTGCTAATCTAACCTGCCGAGCTTTCTTTGGATATAGTGGAGATGTCAGTCCTTTGATCTACTGGATGAAAGGAGAGAAATTTATTGAAGATTTAGATGATAGTCGAGTCTGGGAAAGTGACATTAGGTAAAAGAAAAAGCTTTTTTTTTCCTCTATATTTTTTTGATACTTAATGTAATACTTTTTATCACAGACTAACTCAGGGACACTTTGGGTCTAATCCCTTTTTTGCAACATCCATTCTTGACCTTTTTGTCTCCACAAGTAAAGAACAGAAAAATGCACTGCTCAGCCAGATCTGATGTTAGAGAGCTGCAAAAGCAGAATAGCTGCCCAAAAAATGTTCTAGTGTTGACCAACAGGAATTTACATACTGACTTTTTCAAACTGTGACAGTCTACAATAACAACCGTTCGGACATTTAGTAAGGTGAAATAAAGAAGAATAAATACATCAAGAAAAACAGCTCAAAAAGGTATTTTCAAACATGGAGCCTTAAAGAAATGCTGAAGTCTGACTTCCCTTTTGGAAAGTTTTGATTTACTTTCTTCATGAAAGCAAACTGATTTTTCAGGGATGTTATGTGGCCTGTGAGAGCCAGGCATCCTGTTATGCGGGCTGATTATATCTGCTGAAATACTGGCATTTGTGTCTTGTACTTCTACTGCTCTTAGAAGTGCTGTCTTATTTGGAAATAAAGGGAAAAAGTGGGTTTGTATTGAGAATTAAATGTTTGACGTGGCATACCAACTCCTATCTAATATGAAGCATCTGCTTGTATGTGAAGGGATTTTTTTTTTCATTTATAATTCTGTATGTGTGTTTATCACTGAGTTTATCTTGAATAAACCCAGAAATAAGGGGTAATCTAAATATGCATCTCATGGTTTAATCTTAGACAGCAACTAAACATCGCACAGCTGCTCACCCACTCCCCTGTAATCCCCCTAGGGTGAGGAGAAGAATCAGAATAAAAGTAAAACTTGTGGGTTGAGATAAGAACAGTTTATAAATTGAGATAAAATAAAAGACTATAATAATATCAATAATATTCATAATAATAATAAATATATGTTATTAATAATAACTGTAATGAAAATGAGAGATAGATGAATAAAACCTGAGAAAGACAACACAATTGCTTACCACCCACTGATCGATGCCCTGCCTGTCCCCAAGCAGTGATCCATGGCTCCTGGTCAACTCCTCCCAGTTCATATACTAAGCATGACGTTCTATGGTATGAAATATCCCTCCTCCTGGTTCAGGTCACCTGTCCTGGCTATGTTCCCTCAAAGCTTTTTGTGCATCTGCTCCCTGGCAGAGAGTGAAACCCTGAAAAGTCCTTGACTTAGGGTAAGCATTGCTCAGCAAGAACTAAAACATTGGTGTGTAATCAACATTATTCTCATACTGAATCCAAAATACTACACTGTACCAGCTAGTGAGAAAAAAACTAACTCTATCCCAGAAAACCGGGACAGGAAACTCAGAAGTCATGGATGTGTTATCTACAGTGATCTATAAGAGAACAAAAATAGCCTATTTTACTTCACCTCTTACCTGGATATTTAGTGTGTCATCAAAAGACACGAAGTTAGGCTCATTTTCAGCCAAAATAGCAAAATCAAAAAGACCACCTAGATACTCAAGGTCCTCATTGCCAGATACAGGCAAAATGGAAGTGCATTTCACCCCTGTGTATTTCAAGGTCGAGACTCTAAATGGCACATGACACTCAGATCAGCTAAATTTTGTATCTAAAGCTTTTCCCAAGCCCTTCTGCCAGTGACTTGGCTTTCTGATGATGAACAAAAAGGTGAAAAGAACCCTGCTACAACTTTCTTGTTTTGTGGAGGGAGGAGCAGAAAGGCTGGTCTCCACTTCTTACGTCAGGTGGGACATGAGGGAGCAGCCTGGAAAAATTTTTCATTTGCTTTCCTGGGTTCTTAAAATCACTGACAGTCTTGCTAAGAAGGAAAGAAAGTAACGTGAAGACAGGTGGAGTCTTACACAGGAAACTTTTTGTTTATCATCTGTTTGAACTAGAGGAGGCATCTGGCATACCAGTTCTTTCTACTCTTTTAGAATACATAATCAAATCTTATAACGCATTCTAGAAGTAATGTCTCAGACCATGGCAGGAACACATTGTTTCTGAGTGGCATGTTGAAAAGCCTCAGAAAGAACACAAATACTGCGTTTGGCCCATACTCCTAGTGTGACTCTAAACCCCAAAACAACAGTTTTCCCTTTTCTCTCTTCTAACATTCCAAGACTTCATGGATCAGGGTCTCCATCAGAGTGTGAAATGATATATTATCAGTGTGCATTATCATTCTGCTTAAAGAAGACAATGAACTGAAGCTCTCATTAACATTTACAGAACCAAACCTCCTCATTAGAAGTGAGGAAGAAAAGGGCATGATATAATTTGATTAAGATTGCATCAAACCATAGCCAAATTTGAAGACAGAGAGTTTGAAGTTGTAAGCAGCATTATTATGTCATGATTACCCAGTGCTCCACTATGATACAAGCAGAATAGCAGCGATGGTTGCTTTTTGTTGTTTTGTTTTTTTCTCAGGGTTCTCAAGGAACATCTCGGGGAGCAGGAGGTTTCCATCTCATTGATTCTTGACTCTGTTGAAGAGGCAGACCTGGGGAATTATTCATGTTATGTCGAAAATGGCAATGGGCGCCGGCATGCCAGCATTCTTCTACACAAAAGGGGTAAATATGCAGTTTTCCTCCATAAAAGGATAAAATGTAAGGCAGATCAGTTGGTAGACCTTCTTTTTAATGCAAGCATGAATTTTGGCTTCCTAAGAACTAATATTCAATTATTATTTTACCCCAGGAATTTGTACAACTTGAAAAATAAAACAGAAAGGGTGTCGCTGCCACTGGAAAAAATACAGTAACACCTTTTAATTATATCTGTATTAAAGATGCATTTAAAAACTCCTTAGTTTTGAACTTAATAAAGGCTCAATAGAGAAAAATAGTAGGAAACAACAGCTAATAGAACTATAACAATTTTCTGTAAGAAATAATATTAAATACATTCCACTTCTATCAGAAATGCCACCTAAACCCCTTGCCAGGAGAGTTCCTTCACTGCCGAACTGTGGACATTTTCCATCTAACACTTTTGTTTAACATCAGCATTTCTGAAGTAAAACATCACGACAGAAGCTGCTAAGGACCTTCCTGTTTCTCCTCACCACTCACATCCCATGGTTCCACCCTGTCTGATAGCCATAGCCATCTCCCACAGAGATGATTACAGAGAGATGGAGAAACTCTTGCAAATCAAGGCTCCCAGACCCATTTTGTCCACTTTACCTCTCAGAGGGTTCTCCACATGCCTGGGATTGACACTCCCCACCCTCAAGCCGCATCCCGCTGGCCTGAGAGAGCAAAGAATGAGCAGGAGCAGTGTGTGCACTTTGCTGTCATTACTGCGCTTTTTTTAGACAGTTTGTAAAGGTGAGCAAACCAGGTTCTTACTGTGGTGCTGAAGCACTTTTAGCATCTCAATTTGTATCACAGCAGTGATGTCTTCCCTAAATTTACTTTTGTAGCATGCAAAGTCTGTCTAAGTTTAGAAGGAAACCATAAATCCAGCTAGTGTGACCAAATTATTTAAATTTATTGTACCTCCAATTAATTGAACTAATTTGTAGCCATTTCTCTGAACTCGTCATTGCTTCTTAAAAGATGCAGATGTGAATAACCAGATGTTCAAATAGCCTGGCATTTGTAATATTTTCTTGAATTCACTGAGATAAGAAATTATCATGTTAAGTAATTGAACCTCAACAATATACCAGTGAGTAGTCATATACTCCTAGTTCAGAGACGTTTGAACCCAGAGCAAGATCTTAACCCAAAACACCACTGAAATCCAATGGCTTGCCCTTAATAATTAAATTAGTTAATAAAACACTGAAAATAAAGAATTTTTAAGGCTTAAATTACTTTAAAAGCAATACTTAATTAACTGACATGATGAGTCTTTGTTTTCTCTTCCATACAAGCAGTAGCTCCAACACTGACAAGACATACTTCTTCTCTGTTCTGTGACCACCAGATTTTTAATCTAACACTGTAGACATGAATTTTGAAAGAGTCTGCTTTCTTTACTTCCTTTCTTGGAGAACTCAGAAAGTCAAACACACCACAGTATGTGGCCTCATGATGACATACTTAAGAGGAAATAATCTCAATATTTAATTGCCCTTATGAATAGTAAAATGATAAAAACAGCAAAAAACCTCCCCAAAATATTTTTTTCCTCCTTTTAGTAAAACTGATTCTGAAAGTAATTTGGAAGCACAGTCTGTTGTGCCCTCAAAAAACAAAAGGTACCTGATCCAAGCCTTCTACACACTTTGCATGTTGACAACTGTTTCGGTGAAATGATAAATTAAGCATGACAGATAAAAATTTGAGCTAGTCTCTCAGGTCTCCTAGGAAGAGGAGCTTTGCACTGCTTGCTTAGTCTTCTATATATCACCATGACAACCTTTCGGTTTAGGTTTCCTTGTTTAGATCCACATTAAGTCTCTGCTAGGAATGAGTTAGCTGTTTATTAATTTCTGATTATTTGGCTGACTTAAAACAATTGGGACCTAACAATTAGGAAAATTTGCTTCCTGAACACTGAGACTTTTGCAGAGGTATTAGTTTTGGCTGGTTTTTTAGTTAGTGATCTTTTTTTCCAGCAGTATAAGTTAATGAAGGTGCTGAATCTGGAATGTTCACTGCATACCTGAAAAAGAAATTATAATCCTTCTTAAGCTTCCTCTGTGGAACATTATCACCAGGATCAGAAGGGACAGAAAAGCAGAAAGCTTTTTTTGCTACTAAACAAAGAGCGTTCCTGGGAAAAAAGGTATTTAGGGCTAAACGCTGCAGTGGGGATTCAGGTACAAAGTTTAAGCCTTTCAAACACCACTGCTTCAACCTGGTCAGTAATGTCTCTGTAAATTAAAAGTCCAGGGGGAGATTTTAGAAATAACTACAATTAACAGGCCCTAAAAGGGCAAGAAGTCCAGAGTCTAACTCACTAGCAAAAACCTGGATGCATCCTCCTTAATCTTCCCACTGGTCAGCCCAGCAGGAACACACACTCACCTCACAGAAACCACAAGCAGGATCCATCACATGGTGGTCCCTATCACAAACCAGTGCTCGGCACATTCAGACGGGGAGAGGTGGCCTCCTCTGTCCTTTCCCTGACATGGCACTGTAATGGAAAGCCAAACCCTCTCCTTTCCTGAAATGAATTAATTTCAGGAAGGGGACAGAACATAGTGCCCCCAACTCCAACACCACTTGTGCAGGAAAAGTGAATCTCGTTTCAGCATTGGGCACCGGGAGAAGGCTGGGATGCCTGGTATCTCCCTCTAGTGCGGACACCGGTGCTCTGCATCTTGGGGAGCTGAGCCCTTATTTTCTCCTGAGCTTCTTTTGCTTTCTGATGCAAGTAGAGAAAACCTATGATCTATGTTTTTCTCCTGCCAGCTAACCATTTATAGACTCCTAAATTTCCTCAGATGCTTTTCATAGGGAGCATTTAACTCGAAGCTAAAGGCAGTAGAACATTTCAAGCGTGACCATGACAATCCTGTTTCCTTTTCTTATTCATTCCTACGAAATTTGTCCAAAAGATAATGAGAAAAAGAGGGATCAGAACTTAGGATATTTAAGTCTCATTCCTTTCCTCCAGCTTTTGACCAAATCCTGGTTACCCTTACAATAATCAAGTTATTTTCTCTTTTGTCCAAGAAAAAAAAATCTACTTGTTATAATCTAAGACTGATTTTGTTACTTACTGGTGATAGCTACCATTTATCATCTGCAGCAGCCACAGACTAATCTTCATCCAGGTAGGGGAACCTTTTAGAAATCAATTTTTAGAGTGATATTGACAACAGCTAAACAGAAAATTTATTAATGACAGACCACATATTGAAGATGACATGAGGTTGATAACACATTACAATTCTATTTTTTCCCTATTTTTTTAATTAAAAAAGAAAAGCCCATAGTCTATCAATGTAGTAGATAAAAATATAATGCATAAGGAAAACTTTACAATTTTATATATTGGCAAGTATGTCTTTCATGCTGCATCAATGTCTTCGTAGTCTCATTTAATCATAGAGTGTGTTGTAAACAAAACACATTATCTAATTATGTGATTATTTTTGTGGAAATTCCTCTCTGCATGTCTGCGAGTAGAACTCTAAAAAAAATTATCTCAAATATTATTTTGACATGATTCCTTAAATGATATTGATATTATTTTAAAAGCTTAATAGTATACCTGTATTTTTCCTGGGACAGACACCAGAATTAAGAACAGGTAACATACTTCTATGTATTTTTTCAAAGAATCTACTACCATTTATTTCCATTCTCACAGTATTATCTGATTTCCTATCCTGAGCTTCTTTTGTGTTTCTGATTTGTTTTCCTCTGCTGACTATGAGTTAATGAGGAATAGTTAAAATCAGGGTTTTTTCCTATCAGGACAAAAAACCCCATATTTTCGCTGATATATATGTTGTTTAGAGAAAGAGATTTAATCTGTTTGATATTGCCCATGAGAATAAACTTTTAAAAACATAAAAGTTAATATTTCTAGATGGAATGCATATTGAGGAAACCTACAATTAGGTAGGCATACTTTAAACTCATCATTTATTAGTGCATAAACGTCATATTAATATTTCCTGTACAATGCAATGGCAAATTCTGAATAGAAAGTAATTCTGAATTCTCTTCATATGATTATTAATGATACTGAATTGCTGATTAGCACCTTAAATTACAGTGTCATTCACATAATAGTGTTAATCTGGTTTATTAGTAAAGACTTGAATGTGTTAAGTTTTTGATCTCACAAGCATTTTGAGCCACTAGGACATGATTTCACACAGTGATGAGTGACAATTAAGACTTAAAAGAGAAAAGAAAGTGGTTCTTTTCTAACCTCTGCAAAGAAACTGCAGGTGTTATTTCTCCCTTTACCACAAAGCTTCACAATGCTTCTGAAATTTCTGAATGGAAACTCAACATGTGAAATATGAGAGCAATAGGTTTTATATTTCAGCTTCTGTTACTTGGTCCTAATTACTTCACCATCGCAGCAAATCTCAATGGAAGCAAAACTGTTGTAGAGCTCTGATCCACTTGGTTAGTTAAGACCTTACATGTGTATATCTTTCAGTGTATAAAGCATTTATTTTTCATTCTGCACTGAAGGAAAAGCTTTTCTGAGATCCTCAGTGGCTTTTAGAATTGGAATTGAAATTGGATTGGATTGGATTTGATGAAAATTGATTTTTCATCCACCTATGTCCAATGAAGAAGTCTTGAGGTTGTCACTGTACTCAGCAGCACAAAGGTTTGTTCACCCAAGAGGTTCATGACATAGGGCCAAAAGCCAAATATCAGCTCCCTTCTGTCCCAAACCTAACCAAAAGTGACTGCTCTTTTAACACTCAATCTCATCTAAAATCGGCAAGGAGTAAAATACTAGAAACCTCTGCCTGACAGACACTACTCATAAGATCATTCTCTTAATCAGTGAGGTTTTTCTCATCCCTCAGAAATTTTACTAAGGCAACTCCAGTAAAAAGGTCAGCAATCTAACTTTCCACTGATGAATCTTGCTTCTGACAATCTATCAAACAAGTTGGTTTGTTTAACAGATTCCTTTTTAAAACAACTTCTGTACCACTTTTATCATAGTTCTTCTCTTTATGTAACATGTAAGTGCAATTCTAACCTTTATTGGCAAGGATGAAAATATTTTAAAATAAAATGTCACAAATTGTTCCGATAACCCATGCAGAGCTAAATTATTCATTAATGCTATCCTCAGAAAAAATGTAAACAGTATGTTTTATGATATTACATCCTTGGAACTCGGTAGTCAATTTTTTCCCCACATTTTTAGCACCTCCAAGTGCTTTTTACATTAATTTCTTTCCAAAGATCTAAAAAAAGTAATTGTGTGGGCTGTCTGATATCTGTAGCGCAATAAGCAAATAGAAGCTCTTCTAATCAGGAAGGTTTTAAGTCATACACAATTCATTAATTTTGGGAAGCTAACTAGAGATCACTACAGTTCCACAACATGACAATTTTTTCCTTCAACCTATGTTACAAACTGCCTTTAAAATGCAGTGTTATGTATTTAACTGTAGTAAACTTCATTTTACTTTCAACTGCATCTTTCCCAGCCTTGTCCTCTTTTGAGCTAACATACTGTTGGAAATAGTCAATGTAATTATTCTCCTTCTGGGAACAGGTTTGCTGCACTTCTCAGAAGAAATAAAAATGTCATCAAGTAAGAATATACTTCTATTATAACAATTTACTATCTCTCTTCTAATAACACTGGAAATCCAACAGCAGCAAGGCTCAGATATGGTGCCTGCGATACTAATGAAGAGATTAACAAGACCCTTGTCTTGCATTTGCACACATGCATGCATATTATATGCACATGTACATATAATCCCAAACCTGACCAGCTCTTTTTCATACACAAATTAGGAATATATATTATTTATTGATATATTAAAAAAAAGCAAGATAACTAGGTCTCAATAGCTGTAATAAATAAAATGAAACTACTGCATTCAAAACCATATTGAAAACCTCAACTAAATTTAGCTAGCTTCAGTGAACTCTGCAGACATCTTCAGGCACACATAGCCCATACTGGCAGAAGGCATATACTTTGTACTAAGAAATTATTTCATAATCAAGCTAATGAATAGCCCAAGTCTGTTTCTACTGTTATCAGAAATATTTATGTTCTACAATATCCATCAGTAATTATTCGCAGCAGTACTCATAAGGCCATCCAGGTACCTTAAGCACAAACAGATTTTGTTTGGCAATTTGAAACAAAAAAAATCCTAAAAAGTAGTGACTAGATTTTATATATGTGCAGTATGTATATTGGATATGCATACATTGTATAAAGCTGTGTTTCCATATGCTCAGATTCAGGAAGGTAATTTGTTTTACGGCAATGCCATAACGAATACTGTACTAAACAGGAGGGGAAGGGGGGAAGCGGGGAAGGAAAAAAAGCACATACTTCTCTATTTTAAAGCTGTGAGTATTTGTTTCTTTGTTCCTAACCTGAACTCTGCCTACTCTTTACTGCTGATGTCTGAAATGACACTCAGTCGAGAATTCCTGTGTTAGCAACCTTCCTTCTTTAGAAGGAACACACCCATTCATAACCAAAGTTGTATGTAATGACACATCAGTCCCTGCCTCCCCTTCCAAATTATATTCATTATCTCTACATTTCCTTTAATAATTTAAGTCTGTGAAAGATACCTAAACAAACTGAAAACTGCCTCTAACCAAACCATATCTCTTTGTGGGTTAAATCATCAAAGGCAAGCAGAGAATGGAAAGCAGTTTAGGCCACAAAGTTGCAAAGATTTGTTTATGTGCTAACCTGAAACTCTGTTAATAGTCCTGTTGACTTCAGAGGGATTACTTATAGTCCATGAAGTTGAGCAATCTGAGTAAGTGATTGCAAAATTGAAACCTTAGATAGACTGTAATTGGATTTTGAAAAAGGCACAGAAACTGAATACACAGCTATAAATCACACGTCCTTGAAGAGTTATATATGACCAAAAAATTTTTTTGAAATATAATTATTTTTCTTAGTAGCTCAGCTGTATGAGGACTAATTAATGAATAAAATTAATTTCAAATTATCACAGATCATTTAATGTAAAGTCCCTGAAGCACGTCATATAAGTCAAAAGATACGAATCTTTAACAGAACACTTTTATTTACTTTCTTGTTACAACTCCAGCTACGATAAGTGAATTACCTGCATGACCCAGTGAAAGGAAGTTTATCAAATATTAGAGCCAGGTGAAGATCAAAGATATATATTACAAATATGCCCAATAATTAGAAAATAAAAATATAGGATGAATGCATTTATTTAATACCAGCCATATCATGCTAGATATTCGGAGAGAACACATGCTTTGTTTTAATTAGCTGTCTTTTTCACTGGGTTCCTTGGCTGAAGCCTCCTGATAAGGGTAAATAATGTAGCCATTGGTCAAAATGCTTGTAACAAATCTTGTTTTAAATTGAAGCTATTTATTCAGTAAACAATCAACTACTACTGCAGTAATCAATGTGTTTTCCCTTGGAGTAGAACTGCTCCTGTGCTACTGGAGGACTATTGTTAATTGCCTGTAACTAAATGATTGTTGTGCTTCTGGATGTAACTTTCTGGCAACTCATTTTTTGTGTTTAACAGAATGCCTGTCCCCCTAAGGGCTAGCCAAGTAATTTTCCTCTACTATTTTCTACATTCAGTCTCACCTCCTCAAGGAGGGCTAGGTCTGTAATTTGAGCAAACAACACAGAGGCTAAATAGATTTTAGAAGGTTTTCATTTTTTGTCTCTCCCTTCTGATGTGGAATTGCGCTGAAATTGAATCTTTTTAGTATGTAGCCACTACTGCAAACTTGAATTTCAGCAGGAAAAACAGATCACGCTTCAAAGAGAGTATAATGTCTGCTGCAGCAACTGTGTGCTCAAATCACAATGAAAAAGCAGACTAAAGCAGCAGAAAAAAATGTTATTGTGAAGGTAACCATACACTCTAACCTTGCTGCTACACTTAACTCTGCTTTAACAGTCACTACATCACTGCTGAAACTGTTGACATACACATCACCAACACCCTTGGCATTCACAAAGCACCTTTCAGGAATATCCTCTCCTAGGAAGGAGCCAGAGCACCTTCCCCAATTCACATTGGTAAAACTGAGGCAAAGAAATATGAAATAGCTCCAGTCACCTGAGGGACCGACAGAAGAGGCAGGACTGAGCCTTTTGCTTCTCACACCCTGAGTTCAGCTCAACACGGGGTAACACTGTTCCCTGGGGCAGCTTAGAGCCAGTAAGTGGCCCCTTAGGGCACAGTTTAGCATCCTGCAGAAACACAAACTCAAGGCCTGATAACAATCAGCATGACACTGTGCTCAGGCCAATCCATTCTGCCTTCCAGTGCTGCAGAGATGTAGCTGTCCCACTTCCAGCACTTTGGGGGTTGGCTCAGGCATCTGCAGGGCTGGGTACAAGGATGCAGCAATCTGCTGGGTTAACCACTGCCCTCTCTGCTTCCAAACCCTGACAAACAGCACCCAAGACAGGGAATGAACATGTGCTGAAAGATGTTGTCCAGCATGAAAGAAAAAAATAGCTTGCTATGTTAGATCAATAGACCATGAAACCTACTTTGCAGACAAATCTGTTTAAGAAAGAACCACCTTATCCTTGTACTCAGACGCAATCACAATTGTCTCAGCAGCAACACATGAAAAGGTAATTGCTAGTACATTTCAGGCTGAGTTCGAGAATTTTGTTGTTTGCTTTGATTGCCTAATTAAGGACAACTTTATGTGGCTTCACATAAATTTTACGGAAAGAAAAATATAGGCATAATCTTCTTTTATGGCAGAAGAGAAAACTAAGAGGACTGATGGCAAAAGTGATGCAGTGCATTAGTCTGATTTCATGCACAGTGACAGACAGCAGATGACTACTGGCAGTTTTGTTTTTTTTCATTTAATCTCAAAATCATTAGTTTAGGAAAACCTTCCGTTTTCCAGTTGTAAAGTTTTTCTTTGCCTTTAATGAGTCATAACAGCAGGCATATAAATAGAGTATTTTATGCCTAGCAACTTGAAATATTAAGGCCTTTTTTCTAGTTACCATTGAACAGCTGCATCACCTGTAGTACAAAATGATAAACAGAGTATAGTAAGTCAGTGCAGAGTAATTTCCATTTCCATTTATATTCTAAAATATTGTATTACTTGTCTATGCAAACAATTTTTTGTGAGTGTTTTTAATAACATTCCCCTCTCTGGAGCAGAAAAGTATTGGAAGTCTGAAATAACCATGTCAGTCTTAAAAATATCTAACACAAAGGAGTTTCCAGCACAGTTTTGGAGAGAATGACATGGAATATAAATGCCTTTTTATTTTATTTTATTACATTTTTAGTGTCTTCTAGAGAGTAATGAAATCTTCTTACAGTTGACTCAAAATAATGAAAAAAAAAAGTGTGTGATTCTCAGTACATGCTGTCAAAATAAATGGAATTGTCACTTTTTCCTCTAACCTTTTATTTATCATATCTGCACAACCATGCACACATAAAAAAAACCAAAAAAAAAAACAAAAAAAACCACCTTTTTCTGGGCTATCCTATTTCACTCAGACAGAAACTGCCCACTGGAAGAGGATACTATGAAAATAACACAGAACTGATCTTGCTCAGGGCGGATTTTTTTTTTATGAAGCACGCTCTGTATCTTAGATTTACAAGATTTGATTTTTTTTTAATTCCTCAAAACTGAGTGATTCGGAAAAGTATGGAAAGTCTTAGTATTTTTCCACCTATTGCTCATTTCCAATTAAAAAATTGTTTATAACTCTCCTTCTCTCCCACCCTCCTTTTTTTAACATTGCCAATTTTCAGCCAATGAACAAATGAAAAGTATCAGCAAGATGGAAACCACGTAGCTCTGTGAGCTTCCCTGAGTGTGCAACACTTAAAACTAGGGCAGATGAAAGTCCATGATGGCATATTACTTCTGCCTTGATAAGTGGCTCCATTACTGGTGGTAGACAGTTTTTGACCACATTTGACCAGAGTCCCTGACCTCAGGAGCAGAGCTACATGGTGGTGACCTCAATCCATCATGTGAGCCAACTGCAGCAAAGACACCAGTGGGTTAGGCTGAATGGGAATGTCAGAACAGACAAATCGGGATGGTTTGCTGTGAATAGACATAAGCTAAGCCCACTGGGGGAAAGGTGAGAGTAAGGATGAACTGCAGATCTCTGGGAAACTGTATTGAAGAAATGAACATACAACTGGGATGTGGAGATATAGGGTTCCTTGGATAATTTCTTTTCATATAACTCATTTTTTTTGAGTTTTATTTTTTTTATATTTATTCAGGAAAAAATAGACAAAGCCTTAGTGTGGTCTTGTCCAGTAGACTTAAAATTCGCCGTATTTCTATGTGGAACAAGGGAGAAGCTGCTTTTGCATTATAGTCCCCAAAAAGGAAACATTCACCACTGCTTTCATTGTAAGTCAAACGTCAACATTTATCTGTAAAACAAACTATGATCTATCTACAGAGAGAGAAAAGGAACAGTTATCAAACATATCATGTATATGCACATATTCATACACACTCAGACATGCCCAGTAATTTTTCTTTTTTAAATGAGCAGTTCATATGGTGTATCAGAGAAAAAACAGTTTATTGAAGAAAAGCCAAAACTCCCCCACATTGTTATGTATTTCTTGAAGAGCCCTATAATGAAATAAATTCATAAATGACCCAACATTCATTATTTGATTTTAGTGTTTAACAGAAGTGCGAGGTCTGCTACTAATCTTTCTGTGGTTTGGAATGTGGTTGTTACTGCGTTTTGTAATTCTTTGCAGAGCTGATGTACACAGTTGAGCTTGCTGGTGGGCTTGGTGCTATTCTGCTGCTGCTTGTTTGTTTAGTGACTATCTACAAGTGTTACAAGATAGAGATTATGCTCTTCTACAGGAATCATTTTGGAGCTGAAGAACTAGATGGAGGTAAGGCAGCTTCTTAGTATATTTTCTACTTTCTAAGAATTCCTGTCTTTTATTTCTCTCCACCAAGGCCCAAATTTAATTTCAGTTCAAGATGTGGTAACAACTGCAATTTTTATTTTTCACTGAGTTAGGCACCGACTTGAATACACTTTCCTCATACAGCACATAAGCTCAGTAAGTGCTGAGCGGTACATGCTGCTCTCCAGAGCTCCAGAAGACGTCCATGTCTTTTCAATTCTTATTTCCAACACTGAATGTCAACTACCAATATTGATGCATTAAAGATTTTCACTTTCTGTCAGTACTGAAAGCCAGCTTCACTTCTGCATGAGCTAGGGAGTGTCCTCCCTAATTGTATTCAACAAATAGGGAGAGGCTGAAGTGAATTTCAATTTACTGCTTGTTTAAACCAATCAGTTTCAATAAACTGTGCTGAGTGTTTGGGAATGTACCCAGCAGTTCATGTTCTTGAGTTCATTTACTTAATCACGGAAAGAGCTGCTAATGGTCATTAAAGTTGTTCTGTGATTCAGGGACACCAAGACTAAATGAAAGTAATCCACAATGTATGCACCAGCTCTGTCAAACATATATATGCATTTTCTTTTCTTCTCTCTTTAAGCACTGAAGAAAAAGGTCTTGTTCACCTCTAGCCTTAGTAATCAAAATTGCTGTTGAACAGTGAACAGCTAACTGGGTTGAGCTGGAGGCTCTGATTAATTAGATTTGATTTCTCAGGTCAGAGTTCCTGATGTTTTGTGCTACCACTATGTCTTTGGTGATAGGACCTTCTTTTCTACAGAAATACAAATAAAAGTTATTGTACAGTTCCAGGTAACAGCTTGTAGGCAGAAGCCACTGTGAAATATAAAAATAAATATGTACTGATAAACAAGCGATGGTAAAATCTGTCACTGATAAGAGAGAATAGCAGCAGCAGAATTACAACTCCTTATATAAGGGAAAGAATTCCATAATAACTCACTAGGGAATGACCCATTTCTGCCTTTCACCTAAAAATGTACAAGCATTCAAAATAGAAAATTCTCAGAACAACAAGCCCAAGAACATTATAATATTTTGTAACCTTCTACAGGATTTACAAAAAGATGCATTAATACAGCAGCTCAGTGGGGAAAAAAAAGCCAGGTTATTCTATTTATTTTACAGAGACGGAAACTGAGGCTCGGAGGGAATGTGAGTCATGGAGGATTTTGACAGACACCTTTTTTTTTTTTTTTTTTCTTCTTTTTTGGGGGGGAAGCTGAGATCCACTTCTCTCTACAAACTACAAACCACCTGCCAGTTTAAATGGACATGCTTACTTGCATAAACTGTGTGAATTTAATAATAGTCATATGCAGAAATAGACACTTAAAAAATAATAGTTTAAATAGATGTAATTTAATGTTTTCTCTCTCAGTATCAGTAATTCTTACTTTTATAGCTGTCATTTATCATTATCTCTAATCATTCCAATTTGTTTGCAAACTAACTTTGCCAGGTGTTATACTATTGCCTCTGTCTTGTCCTCTCCCAAACATTGGCCACCTGGGAACAACAATACTTGAATCATACATTTTAAACCTAAAAAAAACCCAAAAAAGTCACCTCCAAAGGATGCTATTCTGTGATTCAAAAAAAGGAAAACCAATATCCATTCAGTTTATCTTTCTGAGCAAAGGTCACTATTATAGAAGGTCAAGCATGGATTCTCCTTAGAAGATCAATGCAAACACGGATAGATTGGATGCTAAACCATGGCAATATAAGAAGAAAAATACTATTTACAGATTGATAATGAAAACATGCAGCTTCTACTGTGTCCAATATACGTGCAACAGAGATAAAACCCATTGTGTCAATGAAGTGACTGCAGCTGCACATTTTACTCTGTCTCTTCCACTTACAGTCGTGCAAAAGAAAGAAGACTGAGAGAAAATGTCTCAAAGAAACCAAGCCATGGCTTGTGTAGAAATAAATTGCAGACGTACACTGAGATCTTTTCATTTGGCTTAGTTTGTTATTGACAGACACAAAATGCTGAAATCTAAAATCTTATTCTAACCACATCTCCTGCAGTGCAGCAGCAGAGTGCCCTCATGCTATTCATAATTTACACCATGTTCTGTCATAATTCAGGACAGCCTGTAGATAAGGAAACATCAAAATATCACAGTCATTTTTTACGTGCACTGTATTGTACCCACTTTAAAGGTGAGGTCCAATTAAAATTTTCATCTCTTTTGCATCTCTTTTAAAATTCAATGCTTCATTTCTTTCCTGATCAGAGAACAAGCCCTTCAGGATGTCAAATCTCATCACAGTTTCTCTTTCCTTTCCAAAACTTAGACACACAGTTTTTCTCAGGCTAACTAACATGCATTTTTTTAGAAGGCATGGGTAAATTGTGAGAAGTATTTGAAAACAAAGTGTTTAACTCTTACAGCTAATTCAGCTGAAATTATTACTTTCTGTAGGGGTACTGCAGATTAAGAAATTGATCACAGCTGTTGATTTGTCATTTCTCTAACTTACAGCTTTTTATTCCCCCTTTTTTTTTCTCGTCCTAGGGGCTAGACTCTCCTGCTTTTTTTTTTTCTCTCCTGCTTTTTTTTTTTTTTTCTCTCCTGCAAACACTGCAGATCTGTCCTGAGAATGGGAATTGAAGCCCCCTTTTCGGTTTTCATGGTTAATTCCCTGCCTTTCCTACTAATTTGGAATATAATAATTTTATCATTTCTCCTCCCACTCCATGCCTGTGCTTCCAACAACATGGGAACTGGCTCCACACTAGGCTGGTTTAGTCAGGGCACCTCGCTGTGAGTCTGACAGTTCCCCCCAGTAGCTGGAGCACAGGGTTAAGAGAAACATTCTGACCCCTGGCAAAACAGCAGGTGTTTAGCATGACCTTGCATCTCAGAGCTATAACTCACCACTACCTGTTTGGTAGTCAGAAACTCCAAAATCTGTTTAAAAGGAAATATTCAGTTCAATGTTTCTCCACAAAGTTGGTATGTTGGAGTGCTATGCAAACAAAGAAATGTCCAATGCTATTCTAAAAACAAAATTTTCACAAATAGATACTTCACTGGAAACTTCAGAGGGCTAATCATTGTCAAATGTCAGGCAACTTTTTTAGTTTCGCAGCTTTAAACTTAAAAGCTTATTTTAAAAAGCCTTGTCCATAAAGAACACTTTAGGGACTAACACATTATTAGCGAAAGCCACTTTTAGAAGTGATGATTTCTTCTATTTTGCTGTACATTGAGATCCAACAAAAGGGGTTTTTATACCATGTTCATTCTCTGTGGAGCATTTTAGCAGTTGTTTTTTATGTATTATCTTCCAAGGACCTTCTCTTATTGTCGTTTCGAGTTTTTAAATGACTTTATGAAAAAAGTTTAGTACTTTAACTAAGAGTGAAAATGCAAATAACTACTGTTAATAGTACCTTCTATCCACACATGCCCTGACTTCTTTCCACCTTGCACTCTGTGACCTCAAAAGGCTATTTGAATCAGAAGAGGTATTACCACTGTATAGGAATCTGCTCTTTGTCTGCAAATGAGCTGACTTCTTGGCACTCGAAAATCGATGGAAACTTTCCCATGGTTTCACCTGGGACAACTTTCTCCTTTGTTACATTGTTCCTGCTCACCAAGCCATGCAAGGATCAGTCCTCAACCATCACAGCAGACACAGAGACGGTGGAGGGGGGATTCAGAGCACTTCTCTAAGTAGAACCAGTTTTGATGCTGCCTTAAAGTGGACAGGAGGCTCAAAGTGACCAAAACAGCCATCTTCAATTTTTTTCTTGCCATTCCAAGACCTATCAGGTTCCAGGATGGGGCATGTTATAAGGATAAATTCAGAAGTCTGAATTTAAACCATTGGACATGATTAGATAGGCAAAATTACTCAAAATCATGAACTTCTACATGTGTTTACGTTCCAAATTCCAGTTTCAGAGGAAAGAGCAAACAGTAAAGTGATCAGTAGAAAGAGTTTACAGGCATCTTCACCCACCATTACCTGGGTTCATTAGTAACCATTTAAATTGGTGGAAGTTTTGTATGAAGAAATTAATAAGAAAAGATGAACACTATCATAAAAGAAAAAAAAATTAGATTAGGAGACTGACAAAAAAAGTAGCAATTGAAGACCCAATCTGATCAAATGTGCTGTAAATAGTTTTGTAATGGAATTTACATAAATATCCTTTCTCACAGCTATGCTGACTAGAAGTCAAGCTTTAGGCTCAAGAAAAAATAAAAGCTGTAGGCAGCTGATAACTAGAAAGTGAGAGCTTTGTTTAACAGCTTACATGATGACCTTCACAATGACATTTGGTGCCTTTAAGCCCTATCAGCTGTTTTTTCTGTCGGTCAGGAACTCACCATGGTGTTCTCAGTCTTATTCTCAGCTTTTTTTGCCATGGAAATCTTGGTGAATTTAAGGAAGACACAGCCTCTGTTCAGCTGAGGTGCTGGCAGGGAACACAACTGGGCCCAGGCCTGAGGAGTTTCTCTGAGTTTCATTTTCAGTTCTGAAAGTGGCTGCTTATATTTAATTATTTATTTATTTTCACCACATTGTTGAAATAAAATGAAGTGCTCCTCATGAGATTAAAATGTGCCACTAGTGAGCTCTCTCAATTCAGGAAATCTTGTTTGGATTTGGTATATGACATCTATGCTGGGATGGCTGCCCTTTCCTGAGAAATGAGTTCCTACTTGCTGAGGGGAAGCAAATCAATGCTCAGATTAGGAGACTGATGAAATTGTTTCTTCCTTGAAGTCTCTGTTGCACCTGGGAGTCAATCACAATTTTTGTCCTTGCTATCATTTAGCTGCAAAAGACTATCAGGGTTCATGGGTAAAACCTATGGGATTGCCCACATAATATCTTATTAACTGTCCAGGACAAGAGCAGGTAAAATATATTTCTTAGTGGTTCCCTGGGTTTCATCCCAGTGAGGCTCTTAAGCAGAAAGGAATGGTAATGCTTGGAGATGCTTAAGCTTTCTGTATGACTAAGTTGTTAACTTTTACAATTGGTTTAAGCACCACCAAAGCACTTGTGTTAATAATTATGCCATGCAGGTATAGCAAGACTGAAATTACTGCTGAAGTTAGTGACTTTGCAATTACAGAATCTTCCCTGGGGACCCACAAAATAAGTTTGCAATAGCAACCTCACCACTCATTTATGTATTCTTATTGGCTATTGGCAAATTGTGGTGATAAGAAATCCTGCTCTATGAATATCAATTTAAAATTCTATTAAAATCACCAGAGAAAAATGGAGCTTTCTTCTCTCTAAATATTACTGGTTAAAAAAAGGGATTTTCCTGTTATTTAATTACAATTTTATAGCGGCAAAACTGCTTCTCTTCTTGTTTATGCCATTTATTTATATCTGAAATACAATTCAAACAATAAAAACTCGATTTATGTCTTCACTGAATATGGTGTTTTCTAGATTCTGTGCATGAGACATGCTAATTCAAAGGAAAATTCCTGCTTTTTTCTCTCTTCCTTTTTCATAGCATCTGAACTATATCTGTAATACACTGAGAAAACTCTAGATCCTCTTTAGAACTGATTAGATTTCTTTAACCTCTTCCCTAGTATCGCATTTACAAAATTTCTCTCTAATTCAGCATTGCTCACAGTGATATGAACTATCACGAGTAATGCTATGATTAACAAATACTTTGCCATGGAAAAAAGTTGTGTGGGTAGTTTTTAAATTTTATTAGCATTAAAGGGCTTGACATTTAAAAATAATAGAAAATGTTACAGTGAGCTTCATAAGCAACAGTAAATAGTGTGAGGAAAAGAATAAGTATTTTTAAAGACCTAAGATTTGGGCCTTTTACTCAACCAAGCATTTAAAGTACATTTTTCATTATATTAAGGATGAACACTATCACAACGTGTATATTAAATGTGGCCCCACAAATAACAAAACAAATACAGATTAAGAAATGCCAACATTTTGAAACAAATACAGTCTCTGGGAAATTTTGAAAGGTACTTTGCAACCTTTCCTGAACACAGGGTGTGTTTTTTTAAAGCCAAAGCTTCCTGCACCAGTTTGGCTCCAGCTCCCTGCAGCTCTTGGAAGGATCTAGTCTGTCATTTCCAGGAACTCCCCTTGAAATCCTGAAACTCTGAGTTAAATCAGCCCAATGCTTCTAAAACCCTGTGCTGAGTATTCAAGTATTTACGAGGCTGGCGTGTTCTCTGTTGAAGGAGAGGAATCAGCTGTCCAGATCCCTCTTGATCTGGAAATGGAAGATCTGCAAACACGTTGCTGGGTACATTAAGCTACAGAGCAGCCCATATAGGGTCAGCTATGTTCAGTGCACTGAATGTTTCTGAAGGCACTGATAAGTGCTCTAGAGGATTTCAGGGTGCTCAGAAACATGGGCTGACCTCACCATCTAGGTCTTAGAACGTCACTGAAATATTATTTACTATGAAATATGACATTGTGTGATTTCTCTTTGTTTTGCTCTATTAATTTGTCTTGTGCTAAAGTGTATCATTCCAGATAAAAGTTAGAAGTTGTCATCAGCTTGAACGTGGCTGATAAGAGAAAAATTGACTCTAGGAAGTTTTTTTTATAATCTTTAATTTTTCACGTATATATATATATAATTTTTCTGTGCCCCACTAGCAGAAATATTGAAATGTTTAAGGTTTAATAAACCCTCAAAGGCCCAAACTGCTGGCTTCTTGCAGTGCAACATGGAAATCATTAGAAAACGTGTACATCTATAATGCAAATTTGAAGTTGAATCTGTTTGGTGGTCCCTGTAGAAGAGAAAGTTTTATCTATTTTTCTGTAGGCACCGGTATATCATTTCTTCATGTGTAGCTGTTAGAAGAGCATGCATACAGATGAGTTCTTAGATGTCTGATAGCAATTTACTCACCTAAAGATCCCATTTGCATGTGACAAAGTACATGCATATAGAGTCCAGGTTTCGTTTTATGCTTTCATTGAGCCTTTAAGTGGCTGCTGCTGAGCACATCCTTGGAATAACGAGCAGCACTTGCAACTTCTTCCCCTAAAAAATTATATCACTTCTGCTGGATTAACTCTGTAGAAAGTTACAAGGAGTATGATAATGTATTCTGCATTTGGATGAGTACCGAAAGGAATGGACAGCATAGGAGAATGCATATTGCAATGATGAAACAGATGCTTTGGCTAAAATCCTGGTCCACCAAATGAAGCGATGGTTCTATGTGTTACTAAAGAAACTGAGATATGACCCTCAGTATTTACCCCTAAGATCTATCCAAACAATTTTTTCAGACCTGTGGCTGAGGGCAGCTCCAGGACCATTACTGAGTCCTTGCTTTCAATTAAATAAAATGGTTAAAATGATATGGCAAAGTTTGTACCTCACAGTCTGTTTTGCCCCAGCTCTTGCAGAGAGTTGAAGATTTTCACTCTTGGGCCGAGTGAAAGATTTGTGGACTGAATGCATTACACCTTGAGCATAGGTTGTATTTTACCCTATTGTGATGAACTAATCAAGACCTTCCATGGGCTCTCATAATCGTCTACAGTACAATAACATAGGACTTTTTACATTGAGTCTGGTTGAATTTACCCATGCAAGGTGTGCTTTAGGATTTCTTTCAATATTATGGATTAATGGGTAAAACAAAACCTCACAGAAATGGTAGCTGTTGAGTTGAATAGCTCTGTCCTAGTTGCTTACTACCTGTAGGCCTAAGAAAGCAGCTACAAACCATCTAACTGAAATCTGTCATTATCATACTACATAATAGTATGAGTATTAGTATTGCGTCCTTTATGCCTTGATATGTGATTTGGACCAGATTAGAAGTTTTCTGGTGACATATTTTTCGCTTGGAAAAGGCAGATATGCTGACATATTTTCATGGGTAAACTACTTGTTCAAGTGAATGCTCAAGAAAACACAAAGTTGTGCTGGGCTACTTGCCCCTCAGTCTAGGGACACCTGGATGCATTGATTGAGAGGGAAAGCTTACATGGAAAACAGCTGAAGAGCAAAGGGTTTGAGAAGACAGTCAAGAGCCTCTTGTTTTCATGTGACATGGCCAGGAAGACTGGCAAGATGCAAGTCCCAGCTCCCAGATTGTGACCAACAGTAAGATCTGGATGTCTGCAGGCTCCCATTTCTGCTTCTCAGTCCATTGGGACAGCACAATGAAAAACACAAATTAAGATCAGAAATGTTCTTTAGAACGTAAGTATCAGTCCCTCTCATTACAAAGAGTAGCTGGGACCATTGAGCTAAGACCCTGCTGTAGTCCTTAAAATGTTTCACAGAGTTGGCAATGTGTGATGAATAATTTTAGTTAGCCAAAACCAGGCTACTGTATGTGAACATCCTTTGTGTACCCAAGATATTTTACATTTTGCAAATTGTCTGCTTCTGCCAGTATGTCAGCCTATCAGATAAGAAAATTACCACATAAGGTAGTTCTGCTGTAAACTGAGTGTTTTATTTTTCATCAAAGAAAGTTATAAAAAAAAGACACCTGGCAGATGGGACTGTAAGAGCTCAAGAAACCACTGTGATATTACATCTAACAGTTTCCTGAACCAGACTATACATCCTGCTGGACTGGAGTTTGAATAAATTGATCATTGTCTGAACCCATCTGAGTAGACATACCCTATATCCTTACCATTCTTTGCCCTTCAAATACCAATAAAACTAGGGAGGAAAGATATCCTTGCAATTCAGGCTAATGCAGTTGTAGTTAGTGGAAATGCTAGAACCTCCATGATATGAAAAATGTGTACTTCAAATAAGTGCATTAGTGTATTGCACGGATACTTTTCCCTCCAAGTCATAATGTGGAAACCATTTAAACAGAAAATACTCTAAGCCTTTAAACCAGTTTGAATTCTGCATTATTTCTTATTATTTATCCCTTTGATAAATGATACATTCTCATCTTTACTCAAAGACTTTAAACAGCAACTTCTCTCCAGCACGTACTGTGGTCATGACCGTTGCTGAGTGACAATAGAAAATGGCATTGCAACATCATAATTTTGTGGGGTTTTTTTGCAATTTCCCCACGTATTTTTTGACCTCACTGTGTGTTAACTCTGTTGCTGGGTTAACACTATCCTACTGTAGAAATAAAACCCTGCCATGTAATCTCCCCCTGTCTCATGCTTGTTCCAATTAGTGTTATTTTAAGGCATTGTCAAAGGCATGAGATGTTTGTCTGCCATAAAAGAACATGTTTTCACAAATACTACAAAGAAGAAAAATGGAAAGTGTGAACCATAGAAGGCAATGCTTCCTTTTTTTTTTTTTTTTTTTTTTTTTTTTGCCACTGCTGTTGTGATTGTTATTTTTATTTGTTTTGGGTTTTTTTCTGTGGATATAAAAATCCAATAGACATCACACAAAAGATGTGCAGGAAGTTCGAAAGTAATAACAGTACAACCAAGTTTGTTTCGTCATCTACAAAGGTTAATGGGCATAGTACACATGGTTGCTCAGAAGAGAGAGGACTGTTCAAGATTAGCACTGTTTTCATTAATTCAATTTATACTCTTTGTCCCCACCCACAGTTGGCAGGCTTTTCTAAATAATGCTACCAGACTTCAAAAAGGTATAAAATGAAGAAAAGAGCAGTTCAATAAATTACTGAAGTCAGCATTGACTGAATATAACATTACTTATGACACACAGTGTTTAGAGTATTTAATCGGGTCTCTTTTAAAAGCAATTGATATTCTTGGTAGTCTGTGAATAATGTTGTCAAGAGAGTTAGAAGGATGTTAACATTTCATTACTCTTGTCATTGATTTTTCTCTGCTTTCTTCACAACAAAAGTCAAAACGTGACCTCTTATTCCACTGAATTAGTTCCAGAGCACTTGGCATTATTGACCTCCTAATGAAAATTAATGACAACTCTTTTGATTCAGGCTTTCAAGTAGGCACACCAAGCACATTTAAAAAACAGGCATGGTTATTTCTCATATTGAAATGAAGTAACACACTGTTAAGTAACAAAATGTATATTAATGCAACATTAAATTTGCAAATGTAAGTGCACAGAATTCAAGAGACTTAAACTGCATTATCAGGAGCTGATGCTGCAAAGATTTAAGCTTGGCAATAATTTCAGACCTAGAGAGCCAAAGAGTTTTGCAAGGAAAGCTACACATACACTTAGAACATTCAGCCTCAGGCCCCAAATTTATAGTAAAAATCTGGCAAGATTGATGTTTTTACTATGCAGCAGAGACAATTGCACATTATGTTAGGTATCTCCATGATTTTCTTTCCCCTTTTAAAGCTAGAGAAGAATGCAAATTTTTTTCAGTGACTTTTGTGCTCATAAGCTGTCACTCTACAGCTGAGTGGATTTCCTCATCCAGATTCTTACACAAATGTTTATGCGCAAACTGACTTCTGTGTCTGGGTATGGACCCCTCCTTCCTTGCATCTGTGTAAGTAAGGATTAACTCTACTAGGTGAAACAAGAAAGCTGAATGGATTCATATCTGGAGATGGGATGAAAGCTTTTGTTTATCTAAACAATTATTTATCTAAACAATTTCCTATTCTGGGAAGACTGTCCCAGAAATAATACCTGGGAAAAATCTGGGAAAGCTGCAAAAATAATGAATAAACTAACTTAATTTCTCTCTTTCCTTAGACAACAAAGACTATGATGCATATCTATCTTATACCAAAGTGGATCCTGACCAATGGAATCAAGAAACTGGAGAAGAAGAAAGATTTGCTCTTGAGATCCTACCAGATATGCTTGAAAAGCATTATGGATACAAGTTGTTCATCCCAGACAGAGATTTGATTCCCACAGGAAGTAAGTCATGTCCTTATTCTTATGTGGTTTCTAAACAGCCAATGCAGTGATTGAAGTGACTGTTTTAGTCTCTTTTCTATACCTACTCCTTCAGAATGTCATCTGTTCTCCCTTGTCTTAGAGAATGGCAAAGATAAGCCAACAAATGTACTCAATGTATATTTCCAAGATAAGAGGACTATTGTTTAGTAATTGCAATATTCTGATTGAAGGTGAGATAGTGCAGACAGGGCATGCATAAATAAAGGTAATGAAAGACTAACTTTTTCACAGTTTTTTGAGAGCTTGCATATCTAGGACTGAATACAGAGTTTGTAGTTTTCAGTTCCTTAGAGATTGTTTGGAAAGATATCTGTGATTCTACGTATTACAGAAATTAAGACACAAAGGAAAAAGTTGTGTTTGGACTAAGGCAACGGTTGAGTAATAAAATTTACATCAGAGAAAAATAGTGAATTCTGTCAGTGGACACTGCAGATAAATGTACAGTGGATTTACTTGATCATTCTCAGACACTAAAAATTAGAATTGATTGGTACAAATAGACCTTTTTCATGTTTCTCTGACCTATTCCAGCAGAAATACGATAATGTTTTTTAGGTTGTTATAGTGTCCTTCATGAGCTCACTGTAACCATATAGGCAGCTACTAAGTTCAATATCTTTTAGTAAAGATACTAAAGGATGCTTGGTACAGGCAAAGCTCAAACAGTCTCATGGATATTTTTTAAACCTACAGCAAACTAGAAACTAATTTGCAGGACACAACACTGTTCTTGTGAACGTGCATGGTGGGGTGATGGAAGGAAAAGCAGAATCTAAGCCTACCATATCCCACAGAGGATCATTTGAGTTTGAGACTGAGCTCCTGAAGCACGTAGGTGCTGATCTGTTGTCTACCTGGGTGACTTTGCCTTTTTCAAGTAAAACATGATGGACACAACTGTTTCCATACAGATGATGGTACAAAACTACAACTCATGAACAAACACTCACAATCCATAAATCATGTGGCAGTACATGTTTCTCAGGATCAAAGAATGGTTGAGTTTGGAAGGGGTCTCTGCAGGTCACCTTGCAGGGCCTCATAGAGCAGGTTGCTCAGGACTATGTTCTTCCAAGCCAGCCTGGCACATTGCAAGATGTTTTTTCAGTGAGATCTTCTGGGAGCAGGGATTTGCCTCTGTTGTTTCTCGCCAGTCTGTGAGAGCAGACTGTTTTCTTAGATTGGTTTTTGAGCAATTGTTTTGTTTTGTAGCCTACATTGAAGATGTGGCAAGATGTGTAGACCAAAGCAAGCGACTGATCATCGTCATGACTCCAAGTTATGTGGTAAGAAGAGGTTGGAGCATCTTTGAACTGGAAACAAGGCTTCGAAATATGTTAGTCACGGGAGAAATCAAAGTGATACTGATTGAATGCAGTGAACTACGAGGAGTTATGAACTACCAGGAGGTCGAGGCCCTAAAACATACCATCAAGCTCCTCACTGTCATTAAATGGCATGGACCAAAATGCAACAAGTTGAATTCCAAGTTCTGGAAACGTTTACAGTACGAAATGCCTTTTAAGAGGATTGAACCCATCACAAACGAGCAGGTTTTAGATGTCAGTGAGCAGGGGCCCTTCGGGGAACTGCAGACAGTCTCCGCAATTTCCATGGCTGCTGCCACCTCTACTGCTCTTGCCACTGCCCATCCAGACCTGCGCTCCACCTTTCATAACACATATCACTCACAGATGCGCCAGAAACACTATTATCGAAGCTATGAATACGATGTACCTCCAGCCGGCACCCTGCCGCTTACCTCAATAGGTAACCAGCACACCTACTGCAACATCCCTATGACACTTATAAACGGGCAGCGGCCGCAGACAAAAACTAACAGGGAGCAGAACCCAGAAGAGGCTCACACAAACAGTGCCATACTGCCCCTCCTGCCACGGGAGACCAGTATATCCAGTGTCATCTGGTGACCGAGATGCAAGGGGCTGTCAACCCCCTTGAGTAGGAGCAGTGTCTGCAGTCTGGTGCCTGGAACTACATCCTCGACTGCTGCTGTTAAACATGCATTACAATCGATAACATACGAGGAAAAACAGGGTCTTGTACATATGTTTTTGCAATTTCTTTGTAGCATCAGTCTTCCTGTTTTACCCATGTCTCTTCCCATTCACATTTTCGACTTTGTTTTATATGTCATTGGAATTTGTATATTTACATTTTTTTAAATGAAGAGACTGCTGTATAGATAGGAAACTTTTTTGCTTCATTAGTATAGTTTTAGGGTTTTTGTTTGTTTGTTTTTAACCTCTCTCGGGAATGCTTGGACAAAGCTATGTTGATATCAGAAGCACCATCCATTTTGTTGGCCTGCCTAGCCTGATTCCTGAAGGCCATGCCTGCTGCAGCTCACCTCTTTTGGAGAGTATTTGTTTTTAGAAGGACCCCATCCCTCACTGAGCGCTCCAGTTTCATTTCTACTCCCATAATGTGCACTGCTCCTTCCCTGCCCTTACAAAGACCCCAATTTGGGGTAACACTGCAGTCTGACCATCTAACATGTAACTTGGTAGATACCTGTCAAACCACAGAATATACCCAGTCTGTATCGGTTGCTTCACAGTAGTCACTACAGAGTGTATAGAAACTAGAACCGGTTTGGTTTTTTGTTTTCTTGGGTTTGTTTTTTTTAATTATTATTTCAAGAATGAGTTGATTGTATTCCTTTTATAAATATAAAAGCAAACCCTATTTTTAACACGTCCTGGAAGAGTATCAATGTGCTTGTGGATTTTATTTTTCAAGCATTTAATTTTTTCTTTTCCCCCTTAAAAAAATCCTGCAAATGACATCATTTGCAAATGTCAGGCAAGTAAGACGAGTGAGGCAATAGGCACTGAAGTGCAGAGTCCTGCTGATATGTACAGTGATGACTTCCAAACCAAAGGGGAATAAAAAGAGAGTATTGTAGATGGTTTGTCACTTTGTATTATAGAAAGTGTTATTTTCAAAAAAGAGTAAGAGCAAAACATTATTTTGCTGTGAATTACAGAGTCCCCTTGTATTTTAATGTTCCAAAAATTGTATTTGCTTTAAAATGCTATATTAAGGATTAAGAAATCTTCTTTCATTTGGTTTTAGCTTGTAACGATAAATAAAACTTTATTAATTTCAACATGATTTTAGTAAGAACTCAGGCAGAAAAATGACATGAATACCAGAAATATAACTGTTTTCAGAATAAACTTTATTTATACAAAATTAATATTTAAATCAGACCTGAAAGTATTAAAAACAATTTATTCACTTTAATGAATAAATAAATTAGTTTTATTTTTATGTATGACTCTATCTTTGAGGAGTTGCAAATAATGCATGTACCATGGCTGACAGGGAAGAAAAAAAAAAACACCACTATGTTTATCTATAGACATCTTTAAGACCAATTAAATAAGCACCTTGCTCATATTTATGTTTTAAATAATGGAAAAGTCCATTCTGATTTTAGAAAGGAAGAGGAGCAGTGCAGCTCTCCAACATATTCAGGCCAAGCTCTCTGCCAGTCCCTGCTAGCAGAAGTGGAAGTAGAGTTACTGGCTGCAGCACACTGTCATGTAGTCATGGGTCTGATTTACCCTGACAGAAATGTAACTGGTATCCTGGCAAACAGGCCTCATGGTCTATTTATGTAATTAATTACTTTAGGTATTTTTATGGCAGCTGAATGATATTGGCCAATATAATGAATGTGTGGGGTTTGTTTATCCTGACTGCCACAGCGAGAAAAGTATAGCTTATAATATTTTGGTCTTGTTAATGAGAAGTGAGGGGGGAAACTGCAGTTTGGGGGATGTTTGTGGGAGTAATCCAGAACTGACAGTGTGGGAGGAAATGACTATGCTCCTGTTGTGAAAGTCAAGAAATCTCACTATCTGCGTAAGAAGCTAATAGACCTTTGAGATGTGCACTGATTTTTATTTGCTAGAAATCTTTATTTCTCTGAGGTTTTGCTCAAGCCCTTTTCTACAATCTGTTCTTTGTTACGGTCTCTCTCTCTGGACATGTGCCAAACATCCACAAAATGGAAATGAAGCTGCCAAGTCAGATAAAATTTTAAGAGACTTTTGCACATTTGGTTATTTTCATAGGGTAAGAAAGCTATTATTTATTTGCTCTTACAGACACCTTTCAGGCACTGATGGCATTTTCCTTCATTCATCTGGATGCCAAATACCCCAATATCCTCTGAAAGCAATGCATTATTGTTTTCCCCTTTCCCTCACTTTTCTATGCCCTGGGGTAAAAACTGGGTTGTGGAATAAATGTAGGATTTAATTATCTGACCACAGTTACGTTTAGACAATTGGTGGGTGTTTTCTTAGCCACATGGGAAGTACTTTTATGTTGTTCTATTTTTAGTGTAGATTCAAGCACTTTGAAAAGCATGATTCAGGGATTGACAGATACTATTTGATATTCACACTACTTAAAAAAAGTTTTTCTTATAATGCTTTGTCATAATATCAAATATAAGAAAAACAAACAAACAAAAAAAGAAACAAACCACAAAATAAAACCTGAAATAAAAGGAGAAGCTGTCTATGGCTTTAGAAAAATTCCTCCTTAGTATTCCTCTTCTATGAACAGCTCGGTGTGGGGAACAGGGAAGGAAACTGTTGTGTGCTCACGTGCTCTTTCTGGGACAAATTTCTGTTGGAATGCAAAATAAAATGGAAAAGAAAAAAAAAAAACAACACACAAAACTAACAAAAACTGTCATTGCCCTAGTGCTTAGGCTCCATCATTTTTGGTGAAGGTGTTCCAGTTTTTGACAATGCAGCCTGAACTGTGCATGCAATAGCCACATATAAGGTTTAGCCATAAGCAAATAGCACTTTATTTTAAAAACTGCACAGTGTGATGGTCAGAAAAACTTACTCTGCCTGGTTAGTAACTTTGGGTCTGTATGTGGATTCTATGCACGTGAATTATCCAAGTGTGGTGCTCTGTCTTTATAAGGCTCTCTCTAATCAGGGTAGTCTCTGTTACAAAACTAAAGGACTCTGTTGCACAACTTGTGTAAATTCAGTATACAGGCTCTCCAGACAGCATTTATAGCTGGACAGAAATGGGAGATTGTATAGTATGCAGCTAATTATTTTGAAGGCAAATTGCATTGCTGGGTCTGATTCTGTTCTCACTTGCAGCAGTATGATTTGAGAGTAAATCTAATAAAGTTGAATGAGTGAAAGATTGATTTGTGCGGGAGAGAAAAAGTGGAAAAGCAAAGAGAAAAGGAATTCATATTTGCAGTCTGTGACAAGCTGAAATCTTGGCTGCAAGGAAAGCAGCAGCAAATGTCTTCTGAATTTTAGTAGGGACCCAGTTCTCACCTAGCAGCCAACATCAAACACTTTCAACATGATCTGGTTCAGAGCTAAATACTGCTAGGCTTAGATGCAAACTAAGATTTTCCTATTACTGCACAGCGGTGAAAAACATGTGTATGTTACATAATGGGTGATAATCAGCTTCAAAATAATTAGAAAGCTTGTTATACCCTCCTGATAAAAAATCACAAAGTTTTATTTGGATATTGAGCATTAATGACACATTTAAATTATAGATAAAGCAGTGGGATTTGGGGAAAACTGGCCTGGTAAACAGGATTTCTTCATTTTTTAATTGAAAAAAAAATAAGAGAAGAAAGCAAAAGAAGAAAATGTCAAGCTAGCAAACCTAAGGAAAGTTTAATTAAAATCCAAAGAAGAAGAAAAATCACAGCAGTAAAGTAAGTTCAAAAATAATAATAAAAAAAAAGCCAATGGAGAATAAAGAGCAAAATGCCCACCTGCTTTTTGACTGTATTGTGGTTTCTTTTGTCATGCAAAGCTCTGTACTCTGGCTGACCTACATCAAGCAACTGGCTTTTTTGGAGGCCATCCAGATAGATCAGCAACACAAATATGTCCCTGTACATCTAGTACGCTTCCGAATAATTTTTTTACTTGTTGATAGTTTAGCACAGAGAGATTTTTGTTTGTCTTCTATTGTGATAAAGAGGATGGCAGAAATCTGTCAGTGCTAAAAAAATCTCCGTGACAGACTTAGGTTATTATCTAGAGTAACTATATTCTTTCACACCTACCCCTTGTCTGATTTGCTGTTATTAGAACATTTTTTTTAACCCAATTCTCAGTTGAGAAATAGATTAATGTGACTGGCAAGAGAAAAAATGTAAGCAATCTCATAACAACGACTCTCCTTGTATAGTGAATGCTGCAAGATCCCTTGCATTTTTTTTCATATAAACACATTTCCTGACCTCCTAAATAGCCCACTTAGTGGAGGCTAAAGAACACCACTGTGTTCTCCATTTTAATTTCAGATTCACTGAATTTAGTATGGACACTGAGCTGTTGTTTTTGGTGTAATTTTGCTGTGCTATTTTCCATTGGCTCTGGCTATATCCTCCAAGATGATGTGTTGGCACCATTACACTTCTCCACATATCCTTGACTTGATGTTTCAAAACTCAGAGTTCTTACCCTGGGGAGTGAAATTGATAGAAATGTTTCAGCTATTAAGAGTTTTCTTATGCCTATTGTTTGTTTAAGTTCTCCTTAAAACAGAGTTAAACCTTTGTTCTGGACTAACAAGCTCTTCAATTGGAAGACCTAGGGTCCACAGGGTCATGAAGCAGTCAAAGAAGAAATTACAAAGGCAGGTCTGACACCTTCTTTGGAAAACATAGAAATTTTGGAACAGTTCAAATTACTGAAAAATTAGTATGTTTTGACTGAAGGCTCTTAAAGGGAAGTATTCAGCTTGTAACTACAAACAGCCTCATTCCAAAAGCTTATTAGCATTCTACAATAAATATCCAATACCTTGGATAACATAATTTCAGAAACATTTAATAGCCAATTATAATATTTTATTTGGGGGGATTAAGAGCAACATGATTCTCTATGATCTAAATGTTAAATAAAATAGATTATCTAGTACTGAGCTTACAGGAACTACAAACATTTCTTTGCTGGGTCCCTAGTGTTAGGAAAACAATTTGAAGTAAAATTTGAGAGCTAAGAATATGATGAGGCTTTTATTGATATTTTTATAAAGACCATCTTAACCATCAAGATATGACAAAAGGAACGCACAAGTTACTCAAAAAATAAAATTGATGAGTTTTTTAACCTTCTCTTTTTCTCTTTATCAAATATTAGCTCTTCTTAAAAATAAAAAATCATTCAGGAAAAACTAATTCTTGCTGAGCCCATACTCTCAAATAGACTTTGTGACAGATAAAGTGCAAGCCAGAGGGAGGGGCTGCACTGCATTGCTGTGACTGAGAAGCTCCACACTGAGGAGAAAGTGTGCCTGTGCATGGGGGAGGAGAGCACAGGCCCCTTTGGCCTCATGTTTAGCAACTCCTGTGTCAGGTGGGTGCAGAAGGAGCCACAGACTCAAATATCACCACTGCCTTACGTGCTATAGGCAACATGCAGGGAAGGTGGGCAGTAAGTCTTGATATGAATGACAGTAAACTTGAGAAGCAAGTTGAGGGACAGATACTCTATTGCAAAGCAGCTGGAAGAGCTGAAAAAGCTCTGAAACAGTATTTTCCATTTGTTCCATGTGCAAAGCAAAAGCCAGCACCGAGCAGAGAAAGAGGTCAGCTTGCTGGGTTAGTGTGCAGTTCACTAATAGGAAATTCCCATCTCAATCAGCTAACACCACACCTAAGAACCCTCACAGAAATTTCCATCCTATCCTATCCTATCCTATCCTATCCTATCCTATCCTATCCTATCCTATCCTATCCTATCCTATCCTATCCTATCCTATCCTAATTACCTGGCAGAGTGTATTAGAAGTAAAAGTACTCAAAGTATGCTGTGAGCCCTCAGGACGGGGTACACATGAAAACTCCTTGCAGAGATGTTTAGGGTGAATAGATGTCTTCTCTCCTAAGAAGAGACTTACAAGAGCAAAGCTCTGATTTGTAAAAAGTTAGTGTTTTGTTTTTTTTTTTTTTCAGCACACCATTTTTTAAATCCATTTAGAGTGCTCATATGGAGCAACACCCTGATATTATTCTGACCTCTAAGGTAAAAAGAAAGTCTTGAAAATTTCAGTTATTGGCTTAAAATATGCCATTAAGCTGCAGAGTCTGCACACACATGAAACCCAGAAATAAATAAAGAGAGGCAAATTAGCAATACAATTACTAAACCTATTTAAACCAAGTTTTAGAAATTTCTTTTTTTCATGGAAGGTTGTTTTCTCCTGCTGTTTTGTAGGAAATTATGTAAGAGACTTTTTGAAATTTTCTCTCCATTCTTTGCATGACAGGTAAATCAGAGAGAGATTTGTTCAGGAAATCCCATTCTTCATTGAAAGTTTAAAACTCAAGTGGCAATGAATTTGCAGACATACAAGAAGTTTTTTTCCAGAGTTAATACCCTCTGGTGAACAGCTCACTGCAGCCCTAATTGAGTTCTTAGGAACATTTCAGTAGAAAATGTAAACAATTAGTGTTATACCTTTACCTTCAGCATCACATTAGAATGTTGTATATTTGTCTTCTTAAGACCCAGGCAACTTCAAATGGAGCAATTATGTAAATACAAAGCAGTGAGGAGAACAGCGACACAACTGTCTCTCCATCTATCTCAGCAAAATAGTTCAATGACATCAGGCTCCTTCTCTGAGATCACTAACCTATGCCTACCTCAGCAAAATATGTGAATCCACAAAAGGTGCACATATCTGGGAAAAAATTGTTGCAATAAGCACTCTCAAATCTTAGTTATACCACAAAAAGCACTTTATTCAATTTTATGCTATACATAAGTATTTTAAGTTGTAATCATTTAATCATAGAACCATAAAACAAAATAAAATAAATAGCACTCATATAAAATCAAGAAAGTTCCAAAAACCTGGATTTATTCATAGGATGACATTTCCCATGTGCTTTAAGAAGATGACAAACTTGTAACCAGGCCATTGCTAAGAGTACTATGACACAGCTACATAGCTAGGGGTGACACAGGGTGGGTGACACAGAGTGGAAGAAGTATAGGCAAGATGTTTGCTGGTCATGTCATAACCAGGTAGGTGTACTCGACTAGCACACATCTAGTCCTTCTGCCACAGGAGATTACAAACATCTTTTGCCTGCAGGTCACTAGATAACCAAATCTACCAGCTACTTCATTCACCACCTGTTTTCTATCTGAATCCATTTTTTAGAGGTAGGAAACATGTTTTTCTAGGTCATAGGGTCTACCTGAATCTATGTGAATATCTGCCAGAGTTCCTGTCTGTAAATAATAATTAGTGTCAGCACAGTTCATCTCATATTTTCTCTGTTTACCTTCTCACTCTTCTAAACAAAAGAGATTGTGAACAGCTGTCAGTACCATATAGCTAATACCATTCCTAGACTTTTTTAAAAATTATTATTATTATTGTTAAGTATTTGAAGATTGAGAGACATCAGCAAAGACTCTATCTGCTTGAAATGACACTTCCCAAGTTGTTCTTTAGGGAATGTTGAAGCAAATTCACTGTTTAGTCATCTTGGGCACCTTACCTGCTATACTTCTTTCAAGACCCCCTCAAATAGCAATCTAGAGCATAAGGGGTTGGAGACAGACTGAGATGCACATGCTTATAATTTTCAAGAATGTTTTCATTACTTGTAGCTTGTTTGTTGTGCTTTGCTTTGCTTTGTTTTAATTTTCTTTGTTTCGTAAGGAGTTATCAGGACTGAGATACCATTGCACTACATTAGTTTAGTGGTGGCATAGCCACATTAGAAAGAATGGAGTGGAAGTCCAGAGAACTGGAGTAAAGTATTCATAATCTAGGCTGAAAGTCTCCTACCTGTGCACACAGCAGCTGTTCAAAGAGCTGCTGGATCTCCTCAGCTCCCGCTTCAGTCAGTTCTCCACTTCATAGGCAATCCAGCAAAGAGGTTTTGTAAGGGAAGATGGTGCTTTCAGGTGCCATTACAAATGCAGTCTCAGGCACAGTGAGTCTGATGCCACATTCTCACTGAGCAATGAGCCTTCTTTGAGGAACCTGAGGTTCCCTACCTATTTCAGCCTTCTGATTGTTATCTGTTGGCTTTCTAAGGTGCTCTAGAGATTCAAATAATAAAATCAAATCAAATATTTCAAAATAAGATGAATCTATGCAAATGTAGGAAATATCACTGATTGTTCTAAATAGCTGACTAGAACACAGTATCTGCCCCTTTTTCCTGTAACTCCTCCTGTTCTTCTGCTCTAGATAGTCATCGGCTGTAACTTATTTTACATGTCCTGTAAAAATATGATCCAAGGGTTTTTATTATTATGTTAGTCAGCAAAATCATAAATAGTTTAATATAATGTCTTCATCATAAATGTTTGCAGATTTGTTACTGGTCTTTATTTTATATCTGTTCAGCAGCTAGTAAAGTTAAAGTCGGCAGCTGCCCAGTGCTGGGCAGTGGTAAAGCAGCCAATATGGTTAGTGAGTCCAGGATGCTAAAAGACAAAATATAGTCTTAGCTCGTACAGTAAAATGGAGTTAAATTATCTTTCCAACATTGCACCTAGATATGCATTGCTGTGACTCACAGCAATTTTGAGTCTTACATTAATTTTGCAAGAAAAGTGCACTATTAATTCTGTGCAGTTACCAACGTCATGTTGCTATTCATAATGTATAAGCTTAAGCATATCTACTATTTCATAAGTAAATGTTTTTATCAGCATACTGCACTTTCTTCAGATGACAAAAAAACAAAAAGACCAAAAAGCTTTTTAAAGGAAAGAACATGCAATACTAGAAGAAAAATGTCACCACCTTCTCTTTCACAAAAAAAAGCTGCAAAAGTAATACAAATAAAGAAACATAAGTTTGTGAAAAATTGAGTCTAATGTTAGCTGCAGCATCTTTTTTTACCAGCAACAATTCGTCTATGGGATTTAATCTTTTTGATTTTATTCTGTTACTTTACCCATCTCAGGAGCAGCTGACTGTCCATAAGCAGAATGCATAACAGAACTCAAGCAGTAAGAGTCAATTCTTGGAAACACTGTTTAAAGTTAAAAGCTGGATAAGCATCTTGATAAAGTACTTTGTTATTAAAGCTCTCAACCTTAATAATTATGGCCTTCCTTAATCCTGGGAACCACCACAGTAGAAATGCTCTGTAGCCCCCATTGAATACACTCACATACATTGAATATATAAATGTATACTTACTATCTCTAAATCATTTTGCATTGATGGAATGAAACAAGGAAGTGCCATGCTAGGCTTTGGGAATTTTCATCTTAATTTGCTTAATAGGTGGTAAAAGTAAAAAATATTTCTACTGAAATCAGCAGAATTAATGCTGTGTATAACTGGTGCAAGAAAAAAGGAGCAGAATCAGGCCCAGAATTTCTGAACATGAATTTTTGACTATTCTAAAATTTCTTGAAGATTCAGCATCATTGCCTTTTCCAAGTGTCCATCACTATTGCCATATAAACCATAGATTAACATATGCATTCTTGTCAAGGTTTTCTTTAAGGCTACATATATGACTATAAACTGGAAAATATGTCTCTTTGTATACTTTGTTCAAAATCACTCAAGTTAAAATAGAAGCACTAAAATTAAGTAGAAATACATCAACCTATATTTATGCCTACTGTATTTTAAATATTTTACCTAAAGAGATTAACTTATATATTTATTTTTTAAAAAAATTAAATGGGTCATAGCTAAAAGGAACTTCATTTTTGTAGTAATACTATGCTTATGCTGAGAAGCAAGAGAGTCATGATCAAAATGTTACCTAGTTTCAGTGTATGTTACTTTAAACAAAACATGTTTTATGTTATCTTAACTTTTGGAAAATTCACCAAGCCTGGTACAGAGAAAAAATTAATAACTTATTGTAATAACATAATAAAAAATTTTGTATTTTCATCAATTTTTATTCTTACAGGAAAAACCACATCACTCATTAAATGTGAATGCTGCACATGTTAGCAATAGAAATATTGATTTTTGTAACTTTGATTGCACTTGCCTTAACTTTTCCACACATATAAACAAACACAAATAACACACGGGGGGGAAAAAAAGAGGATTAAGGGAAATAAACCCCACAAAAGTAGGCAAGTTTTAGATTATTTAATGAATAATGACACATGAGCATATTCAGTAGAATCCTTGTAAAGAGCACATGATGCTGTAGGTTTGTTAAAGCACAAGGTGTACTTTGTCTAGATTTAAAAAAAAAAAAAAAAAAACAAACACCACAAAACCAAACAAAAAAATCCCTTTTGGTGTGACTTTGCGTTAGGTTTAAAAAAGGTTGGATGTTTAAAAAAAATCTTTATTACTTGCATATGAATATTTTTGTATTATAATATATGAAGAAGGTTTTAAAACAAAACAAAAAAACCTAATTGCTTTCTAGTGTGCAAATTTTAGAAAAAAATAAACAGGGTATGTGTCTAGTTTGTAAAACAATGTTCTCCTTTCAAGATTACTCTTTCACTGGCTAAATGCAAGGTTATGACAACTTGAAATACTTTTTTTTGTGAACTGACAAAGAAAAAATAAAGCAATGTGAATAATTTGCGTATGCAAACTTTTTTTAGAAGAAATTGTTGCTAGCAGCAATAGAAATTTAACAGCATGATAGGGAAGGCTTTGAAGATTCCAGTTCAGTGATTTGAGGAGAAGGACGTACTGGGCCAGAGCACACACTCTGGATGAGCTGGCACAGCTCCAATGGAGGCAATGGAGCTGCTCCAGTTTACACCAGCTGAGAATCTGACCTTTTGCTTAAGAATACTTTTAACAGTAAATATCCCTGCATTAATATTTTCTTTCTTATTGTTTCCTCTTGTTCTGCTGTTTTATTTCTTAAGGATATTTACTTTAGGATTTTTTCATGTGTATTCTTTTTTCTTAAAAACACAATGGATTATGGATATACTCGTAGTGAAGCAAAAAGTGCAGTCTCATAACTCTCCGAGGCAAAGGTTCTCTCTGTGGCTCTGGGAGTGGCACACACATGTTTGATTTATTACAGCATTGCTCAAATTTTATGACAGTTTAGCTCCACTGGAACCACAAGGTGACAGGGGAATAGAGTAACATGGTAGGGAATAATTTTTAGCAGTGTGTGTATGTGGTGTGTGTGAGCACCGTGGAAGACCCTGACTGATACAGGAACTGTAGTGAAACAGAAGTAGCTCATCTCACAGCAATGTTGTTATTGCAAAAATGAAAGTTAGCAAGGAAATGTCAAAGGCGGCATTACTGAAAACCTGGATGAATGCTTTTCCTTTTTAAGTTTGTTGAATATGACATCATATTTGTGTCAGGACAAATTCCATCCCTGGTTTTCTAAAGGATTGTAAGCTCTGTGGTTCTCTTCTGAACTGCAGTGACATAAATCAGGAGTGTCATTATCCAAGACATGGGTTCATAGTCATGTTATACCAGTCACATGAACTGAAATCAGCTTCTTTTTGGCTTCTCTGTCAAGATCCTCACCTTCTCAAGTCTTTAAAGACACAAGAAACACTTGTTTACAATCTTCCATTATTTTTTAAAGTTGTGCATCCCCTAAGATACCAGGGGAGTTGCTCCAAATTTGAACCTCTGTGACATAAAAATTTGAGGCCTTGCAATAAGAAACAGGCACCAATGCACAGCAACTCTTACAAAGGTCAATTTTATGCCATAGCTCGAGCTTAAGTTGTCAAAAAGGCTGGTGATCTTCTAGCTCCAGAAGCCCAGGCCATAGACCACCATGTGTCTCTGTAGCTCATGAGTATCACGAAACTTTTAAGACATGACATTTAAATGCATTTTTAATATAACCACTGTATTTTGCACTTGCAGTCTAGAGCCTGGAGTCAAGATGAACTATATTACAAAATATTATTTCTACAGATGGTCACCTTTTTGAACTTGGAAGCTGTCTGCTTCATCTACTTCTCATGAGATTTTTATCTTTGCTATACAAAATAACAGTAAAATCATATGCGTAAATGATCATGGTTTCACCAATATCAGCACAGTTCATTGGCCTGATATGGTGTCAGGAAGTGCATTTAACATTCGGTTAGACATCATAAGATTTATGATTACTCAACTACCAGCATGTGACGTGCACAGAAATATGGTATCCACTGTAAATTCAAAAAATATTTATGTATATTTAGTTACATTTTTTAAATATTGCTATTTAACAGACATTAATAAAAAAAAATTGAAGAACACAATGCTTTATTCTTTGCTGCATTGCTCTGCATCCCTTGCAGTTCTTAGACACATGACTGAGACAAGTACAAATGCAGAAATGTTAATAATTGCCGGTATTTCTTCCCAAAATCATGCATGTATGAACTGATTGGGAAGCCACACAGGGCTGCATGCTTGAAGAGAGACAATTACAGGAAAAAGTAAGTAAACAAGAAGATTGCTTGAAGAGCACTGGAGTCTTGGTTCCAAAAAAATATAAATAAATAAAGAGAGCAAGACAGATACAAACAAACAGAAAGACAGAGCAAAAGCACCAACAAGCACTAATGCTGATCAAAATATTTAAAGTACATCTGGATAGCTTTCTAGGATTCTACTGACCTGTACCATGTAGAGTTATTCTTTTAAGTGATTGCTTTGATTGATTAAATTTAATTTTCCCTCTCTTTAAGAGTACTTATTTCCCCTTTGTGTTTTTCCCTACATGAAGGTGTTGCTTTTTTTTTTTTTTTTTTGGAGGGTTTTTTCCTCAGATTTACTTTATTTTGCACAGATAATTGAATTTTTTAATTATTGAAAAAATAAGCTTCTTTAAGTACTAGGTTTGCCTTGTGAGGAATTCAGTGTGATATCTGTAATTGAAACACAGGTTCATGAACAGATAAGTGAAATGCAACTATTTGTACACTGTGGGCCTACATGTCAACTGCTGCGTCAGGGAGATCAGGAAGTCATTTGAAGTAATACAGACATAAGTGAAAATTAAATGCTCAGGTATTCACAGCATCCGCTGAAGTGCAAATAAAACTGTTGTTTGTAAGTAAAAAGCTGGGGTTTTTTTAGCAGAAGAACTTTAAAAAGGTCTTCCATTAAAAAACAACCTGAAAAGAAACATAAAAGACACCCTGATAGTCATATCCTACTAAAGATGATGCTGACAATAAGAAAGAGACATTAAAAGGCAAGATAGATCTGTAATGGCAGTTAAGTTTTCAAAATTTCTCCAAAAGGTCTGGGAAACACATCCTCATCTGGAATAGACTCGTAGATTGCACACAGTTTAGTTCCAAATCTCAGTGAAAACAAATGTAAAAGTGAAATGAACAGTAAGCATGTTTTTCTGCAGAACAGGACCCACAGTATTGAGAGTAATTTGAACAGAAGAGATGAAACAGTAACATAGAAGTGATGTCCAAATGCATTGTCTAGAGATTGAAAAATAGGCTCCAGAAAATTAGAGATCTTTAATGTGTTTTACTTTCCAGTTGCATTCAGAATGGTTTCATTCTTTTAAATCAATATTCATGTCACGAAATCAAATAGCTACTCTTCTATGAACACTGATGAATCTTACCCAATTTAGTATGCTCTCCATATTCATGTTGCAGGGAAATATGCGCTGAGCAAGGTAAAGCTAGGACAAAGCCTGTGCCCCTTATGATTACTTTATATAGCACTTTCATTTCTGTCTTGAGAAATTAGGTGTTGACTGTCATCAGATTTAGTATTGGCTGTGGTGGAGACAGCTGTCAGAAGCAGCACAGCCCAAATATTTGAAGTGGGAATATACTGTGGCTTTTCTGTCAGCAGCCCTGGGTACACTGCCAACAACAGCCACAAGATTTTTGTTCTCCAGTGATCATCTTGCACTTTATAGTAGCACCACATGTACTGGAGAGAATGGAAGGAAAACAAAAGCATTAAAGGAGTAACATACTATGAAAGAGAATGCAAGAAAAAGGACTATTCTTCCTATGCTGGTTGACATCTCCCCCCATATGATAAATTCCTTTTTGTCTTCTACAGGCCTTGCTCAATCCTGGTTTCTGGCCCCAGACAGGTGAGATCAATAGGCAGTGCTGAGCCTCAACATTTGAACATCTCCAGGCAGTGCAGACACAGTCACCTTTACACCTCCTACTGCAACTGGTGGCTTCTCCAAGTTAACTTGCAAAACTCACCTATCTGTAAATACTTATTCTTCTTGGCCATAGAATTTTGTGTTCTATCAACACACTACATCGCTTTCTTCTGGAAAGATGGTTTTTGCTTTTGATATCCTGCTTGTTTTAATACATCTAAGAGGCATTTTTGTTATGGAAAATGGTTGTAAAGGTAAAGAGTATACATTTATTTGGGTATACAAATTGAGGATCTGGTGTTGTGGAGGTTTGACCTTGACTGGACAACATGTGCTCACCAAAGCCACTCTGTCACTCCCCTCCTCAACTGGACAGGTGACAGAAAATATAATAAAAGGCCCATGGGTTGAGAGAAGAACAGGGAGAGTTCGCTCACCAGTTACTGTAATTGGCAAGACAGATTTGACCTGAGGAAATTAATTTATTCCGAACCAAAATCAGAGTAGGATAATGAGAAACAAATCCAAATCTTAAAACACTTCCCCCTAACCCTTCTCTCCCTCCTGGCCTCAACTTTACTCCTGATTTTGCTTCCTCCTCTTCCCCTGCAGTGGTGCAGGGGGACAGGGAATGGGGGCTGTGGTCATTTCATCACACGTTGTCTATGCTGCTCCTCACACTCTTCCCCTGCTCCTGCATAGGTTTCCCCCACAGGAGACAGTCCTCCATGAACTTCCCTATGAAACCTTCCCACAGGTTGCAGCCCTTCACAAACTTCTTCAGCATGGATCCCTTCCACGGGGTGCAGTCTTTCAGGAACAGACTGCTCCAGCATGGGTCCCTTGCGGGACCACGGGTCCTTCCAGGAATCTGCTCCAGTACAGGTTTCCCATGGGGTCATAGCCTTCTTTGAGCATCTACCTGGTCTAGCATGAAGTCCTCCGTGGACTGCAGGTGGATAACTGCTTCATCATGGAGCACCATGGACTGCAGAGGCACAGCTGCCTCACCATGGTCATCATGGGCTGCAGGGGAATCTCTGCTCTGGTACCTGGAGCACCCCCTCCCACTTCTGCCTCATAGACCCTGGTGCCTGCAGGTCTGTTGTTCAATTATTCTCACTCCTTTCTTTTCTGGCTGCTGTTGTTTGTTGCACATTTGGGATTTTTCCCTTCTAAACTATGCTATCCCAGTGGCACTGCCACCATCACTGATGGGCTCAGGCTTGGCCAGTGGCAGTTCTGGCTGACATTGGCTCTGTTAGACACAGGGGAAGCTTCTGGCAGCTTATTAGAGAATTTACTGTTGTAGTTCCCGCTCTACCAAAACCTTGCCATGCAAACACAGTGCAAGTGGTATGAGAGAGAGTTTAAAACTGTAGTAATAGAAATGTAAGAGCAGCATTTATTCTAATGCTGATAATAACAGAACATACAATTCTTTGCAAATAATGAATTAGCAATGTAACCAATAGATGCCTGGAGAAAAATCTCCTGACATTATAGGTAAATTCAATAAAAAGATAGCAACCTAAATATTTATTTGCCAAAAAAAGATTTGAGCATATTCTAAAGGAATTGTTTCAAGCTATTAAGCACATGATACTTTCAAAAAACCTCAAAAACTATGTTTTCATCCATAGTAACTTTTTATAAGTTGTCTCAGTCTCTCTGGTAAATAATTAGCATTTTTAAACTGTTAAAATAAATATTAATATAAGAGATTAGAAGGGGTTTCAAGGACTTATTACATGCTCTCTTTGTTATAAATAGGATGGAATGGCTCTGATCTAATCTCCAGGGTAAATAACACATTTTATAACTTTTAATTAAAAATGGGAGCGGTTTAAATTCTTTTAAAAAAAATACTTGAACACCACCAAGGATTTAATTCAAAGGTGACATCAGACAAAAAACAACAGTGGGGTATTCCATCCTTGATTTCTGTTTTCTCCAGCCAGTTGCTGGAGTTTCCCTTCTGAGCTTGTACTGTGTGACTGAGAAATGAGGTCTGACCTTCAAACTTGTATGGACCACTTTGCAAAAACTACTGTAGTTTGAAGCTGGATTAATTTTAAGCACACAGTTTTTAAGATTTGATGTCTAATGTTCTTTGTACATCAGCAGAATTTGGAGCACAAGTTGTAGTGTTACAAATCTTTTATTTCAATGTGAGAAGAGATAGCTCTGTTCCTGAAGAGGTTATTCTCACAGATTAGGAATTCATGTAACTGTTCACCCGTATATTATTCATGATGAAAAAAATACTCACTCAGAAACAACAGGAAATAACTTGATTTTCCTCCTGACTCCTATTTGTAGGTAACTTAACCATATGAGGCCAAGACTTCCACTTTCTTTCCAGAACTATGAATGAATTTACAGTCATTGGGAAGTAATTTCCCTACCCTTTCTTCAGTTGTGAAATTATTTCTGGGGAAATATTTTCTCTCTTGAGAACCCTTTTGTCCTAAAATACTTTGTAGGATGTGGCCATTGAAGAAAATAAGTAGTGAAGCTGTGGAGTAGAAGTGTAAATCTCCTCTATCATTTATAAAAAAAAAGAGACATGCCATAAAAGAAGCCTAGACAAGTCCAAAACAGGCTTGTTACCTATTTCAGATAACTCTTAGATGGTGCCATGGAATAGAAATAAAGGGCAGCCCTATAAATATTATACTAGGGCAAACATTACTGGCTCTCAAGTCCAATCCTTACAATGAGTACGCTAAGTACCCAATATGGTACTTTTCTTAAGCTTAAATCGAAGCAACTTTTAATTATTCCTCTCTCAGACATATTGTCCCAGACCATCACTTTCTACTGTTCAGAAGTCATTAAACATTTACCCTGAATATATTGTTTCTGTGACAATTTTGTTTCTATGCAAAAAATAATTCTCATTACTCACAAAGTAATAGGTATTATGTAGCATTCATACTCTTGACAGCCTGTTTTCTTATTAAGATAAGCAAGACAAGTTAACCTTGTCTTCCCATAATACTCTTCCCCCTCAGCATCTATAAGGTTTCTCCGTTATGATTCTGGTATGGTATCCTGTTGATAGTCTACAAGAAATCTTCCACCAATGCTTTGTGAAATGTCACTGATACATCTATCTCTATTTCAAATGTGATTTTCCTGGCTAAAATAATCTTTTTTTACAAATATGTAGAGCAACGACTCAGAATTGCCTAATGATAAACTGCACACTCTATACATAAGGGTTTGGGGTTAGTTTTGGTGCATGTTTTTTAGATGCAGTTGTTATAACTTCTCATCAAATTCCAGCCTTTAGTTAAGTCTTAAGGTCCTCTGGGGTTTATGTGTGTTATTCTTAGACTTACTTATTGACAGTGTATCCCAAAGTTGTGAATCAGAACTCTTCTTTAGCACATCTAAGAGCAAAGACAGGATGATAAGACTGTCCTCAGTAGTGATCTAAGAGCTCCATTACCAGCCTCTCCTGACTAAAAGATTTGCTTCTCAGCGTAGTCCAACAAAATCTCCTTAATCTATTATTTTATCAGTTTATCTGTATTGACTAACAATTTCCCATGCAGCACCATATTAAATGTTTTACTGAAATCTGGATAAATCTATTAGCAATTCTCCAAACTGAGACATATCTAAATTGAGTTTTACTTCAGTAGCGGATTTAGTAATTCTGTTTGCCTACTGTCTTTCCTATTACCTTTTTAGGCTGGCTGGCCAGTCACTTTCATCAACTATACCAGAAAAAAGACAAAGCTTTAATTTATATTTGGATTCATGACAACACTGTCTTTAATCTTTTCTCTATCCTTATTACATAGCATGGGTGGGGAGGGAGACAGGACATATTTTTTTGTTCCTGATTATTTATATGACTATTTTTATTGTATAAGTTAATTTGCAAGTTCTAAATCAGCTTGACTTTTGCCATTGTTGATATTCTCTGACCACAGACTTGGTGAGTATATATCTCTTTTCTACTTTTCTTAATGAGGTTTTTGTTTATTCTTTATGAGGAAGAGATTCTCCCAAATATATTTTCACAAGTCTCCCTCACTTTGGTCACCTTGAAAGTAGCAAATGAAATGGTGACTGGATCCATTCTTTGGCCCTGGGGCCAACTGGTGCATCAATACAATTAAACTCTTTTGGCACCCAAAAGAGATGTTTTATCCAAATTGCCTATTAGGAACGGTCATGCAGACTTGCTTAGGCACTGACTAGAAGAGCCCTTGGTGGCCCAGAGTAAAATTGTGCCAGAGACCCTTTTAACAGCATGAAAGTGAGATAATAGAGCACCACAGGCAATGTTTAATTAACTCATGTAGATGAGTCACTGTGTTACCCAGCTCTTCCTGCACATTCACTGCAAACCAGGGCAGAAAGTTGTTAATTCTCACAATCTTATCATAAGTTTCACAAATTTTGTAGTATATCTTAAAGCTTAAACACTTCAAAAGCAATATTTTGGTATAATTTTACCATGTGTTCTAGAAAAAAAAAAAAAGCCACCCAAGATTATTTTTGTTTGGGTTTTTTGTTTATTTTTAGTATTTTTGTTGTTGTTTTTTGTTTATTTGTTTAATTTACCAGTGGAGAAAGAAAAAAAATATCACTTACTACTTGCACACAAAACTTTCAGTAAAAGGTATTCTGAATTCTAGTTGTTATTTTCTCATCATCTCTGTACCAGTAGACTTAATCAGGACTGAATAAAAAAGGTGTTTTGAGTAGTTTTTTCTGCATTTTTAGTCCAGCTACTGACCTAATTAAACTATAATCTTCAAGCTTTTTTTCTGGAGAAAACAGAGCTGGAACATGAATCAGCACAAACGGTTCTCAAAGGCTGCACATCTTCTAATGTGAAATATCAAACCATGACAGGTTATGGATTAACTGAAAGCAGAAAACAACACAAGTAATATTTGAAAAGTGCCTTTCATGGATTTCAGAGAACATCCAACTGTAAGCAAAACAAAAAAGTAGAAAGCAGAGCATGAGCTTTATTGTGTGCCATCTAAAAATGAGACTCAGCTAATTCACAGGTTGAAACAAAAATACATTCTCAGCACTGTAATATGGGGCGGGGGGAAATTTTGTGAGAAAAAGCTGGTGCATGTTGGTAAATCTTTCACTTTGCATTTAAAACAACAGTCAGCAGGATTTTTTTTTGGTTGGCTTTTATTGGTTTGTTTTCAGGAGTTTTTGTCCTATTGAACAAGCTTTTCCAATACATGATTTAGGTGTCCCTGTCTCTCATTACATAAAAATACCATGTTTTTCTGGTAATACTATTTTAATCTGTTGAAAAGAATTTTGAGTCTCTTAAGAAAGTTCCTTATCTGGATTAACACACTAATAATTTTTAAAAATAAGTGAAACTATCACTTTGTTTTGTTTTCCCCTGAGGCATTTCTTTGTAGTGGAACTACTGAGGTTCTATTTTGTGCAACTGTTACTAATACTAGCAGCTTTCAAGATAAGTTTTAAGGACAGAACAATGAAGAAATTTTCTTTTGATTTTAACCAAATTTTCTGGATTGATGAATAATTTTCTTATTTCACATATATTCTCCATGCTACTATAGTGATTTTATTAATTTACTTGTTTATTTATTTATTGTGGAATTATTCCAGTAGAATCTTGGATTTTATCTCTCATGTGGTGAATTTGCCTTATCTGACTGTCACGTGCCCACCAAACTGACCTTTCACTCTCTCTCCTGAACAGGGCAAGGAGAGAAAATATAATGAAAGGCTTGTGTGTTGAGATAAGGACAAGGGGAGATCAATCACCAGTTGTCATGGGCAAAACAGATTGAACAAATCTAAAAACACACTTCTCTACCTCTCTCTTCTTCACAGGCTCCACTTCAGTCCCTACTTCTCTACCTCCTCTCTGTGAGTAGGCCAGGGGGACAGGGAATGGGAATTGTGGTCTGTCTATACTGCTTCATCTCTGCTGCTTCTTTCTCTTCATATTTTTCTCTGCTCCATTCCAGGGTGTCTTCCACAGGAGACAGTCCTCCAAAAACTTCTCCAACATGAACCCTTCCCACAGGCTGCAGTTTTTCACGAACTGCTCCAGCGTGGGTCTCCTGTGGGGCTGCAGGTCCTGCGAGCAGACCTGCTCCAGCGTGGACTCTCACACGGTCACAACTTCCTTCAGAGCACATCCACATTCTCTGTCATGGGGTTCTCCACAGGCTGCAGGTAGATATCTGTGCCACCATGGCCTGCAGGAGCACAGCTGCCTTGCCATGGTCTTCAACACGGGCTGCAGGGCAATCTCAGAGCTGGTGCCTGGAGCACCTCCTCCCGCTGCTGCTTCACTGACCTTGGTGTGTGCAGGGCTATTGCTCTCACATTTTCTCAGTCTCCTCTCCCAGCTATCATTGCACAGAAGTTTTCACTCTTATTAAATATCTTATCCCAGAGGTGCTAACCCCATTGCAGATGGGCTCAGCCTCGGCCAACTGTGGGTCCATCTTGGACCTGACTGGTGTTGGCTCTCTCAGACATGGGGGCAGCTTCTACATCTTCTCATATAAGTCACCCCTGCAGCTCTCCTGCTACCAAAACCTTGCCAGGTACACCCACTACATTCAATTAGTGTGATCTGCAATGAGTTCATGGGAAACTTTCCTGTTTTGTCTTCTAAGTTGTCATTGCATGTATTTGCCAAGGAATATGGTACAGATTTACAATGGTTCAGTGGTTATACAGTCAGCATTATGTTGAAAGAGGATTGCTGTTCTCTGGAAAGCACAACATGTGCCTACTCTGGTGATCTAGGTTTTATATCAAGCAAACAATCATAGCCAAAGAAATACCAACTAGGGGACTTTTAACTGAATTTTAACTCTTCAATTTTTTCCTTGTAAAATCTGTGCACAGATCTTCCAATTTTATCTTGGTTCGCTTCACCTGGGTGAATCATGTTTCAGTTATCTAATTTCCTTCTTAGCTTAACCTCACACCACAGTTTAGAATCCTTTTTTTTTTTTTTTTTTTTTTTTTTAATTATGCCTGTCTTTATTGTATTTCCAAACAGGAGGAAGTACTTTTCTAGGTATGAAGTATACCAATGGTATGTAAATGACCACAGAGCTCCAGCAGAATCCGGAAATCTAAGGTGAAGGCACCTAACATGTCCTTGCCACCTGCCACTGTACTGAACTAAATGAAAAGGGGGCAAGAAGATGGCACAACAGTGAGGATTATGCATGAAGTGTCAGGCATTATTTTAAATCTTCTTATCTTCTGTCAACTGAAATCTAATTCTTGAAATTTCCTGGGGCAGAGAATCGGGAAGTGGCTCTGCAAAGTACCTAAATTAAAAATGTTTCTTTTTTCTTGTGAAACAGGATAATTTCTGTTACTTATTAGGATTTATATCTGTTAATTGTGGCAAAAACTATAAGATTTTATTGTTTCTGCTGTTACCAGTCCTGCAGAGCCAGCTACAGCTGTGTTCAAGTAGAGGTTTCTCACCAGGAATACCCAAAATAACACTGAGTGGAATCTGAAGCAATGATCCAATTTACTGATGCCCTCAGGTCACCTAGGTGCCACAACTGACGTTAAATGAAGGTAATGTGACTATACAGCTGTCACCAAGGGAATGAGGAAATAAGCAGGGTTGCAAAAATATACACAGGGGTATGATTCAAACTGGAGAACAAAGAATGAAGAAGGAGGTCGGAAAAGACTGATTTTGGTACCTCAAGTTGGATGGAGAAGGAAAAACAAAAGCATGCTTTTGTTAGCATGCTCTGCCCACCACTGGATATTTCAGTAGTGCCAGCATCACTGCCACCTGTCAAAACACAGGTGAACATTGTGTTCTTATGGAGAAATTTGAGACAGCTCAAGAGAAGATAATCTCAGAGTGCAGACTGACAGTGCAATGCCCAACTTTATGGTACACTGTTACCTGGCAACATTCACAGCCCTTCCTAAGGGTTTATATTCTTTGTGCTGTACAGGAATAAAACCTCATGTTTAAGCAGGTGAATCACAGAAAATAGCACACCAAGTAATGAGCATTTATGCCAGAGGATACAAAACGATGGGCACAAACATATATAATAAAGTGTACCTTTCTCTCAGAGTTAGACATTTCCCTTGGGTCAACACAGGTTGTCTGTTCCCCAGCAGAATTCAGCCCCTAAGCTGAGTGTCAGTGAAAACTTCTCAAACTGACTGTTGCAAGGATTGTGATGGCTCCTCTCTCTTCCTCCTCTCTTCCTGCCCAGGGCAATGGGATTGACTAGCATTATCAGGTAAGGATTTTTGAGGCAGGGTAAATTCCTTCCATTGAAACTGTTTGCTTCATATACAGTAATTAAATATTCAGTAGTCCAAAGAAATCATAGGACAAATTACTTTGTAGCCTGTGGGTAAGGAGCTTGTTTATGAAGAAGATGTCCGAATTCATATACCTCCTCCCTTCATTCCATTCCCACTTTGCTTAAAGTTTGCAGCTTCATACTCTACAGCAAATTAACTATTAGTTTTTTCCTAGAGCAACATGAGACAGCCAGAAGCATTGGATCTCAAAATATACTGTTTTTTTCAGTAAGTGTAGCCTTCCTTTTGTTTTGTAGATAAATATTTTTTTTTGCAATGTTCTTTGTTTCAGTCACATATTGTTTCATAGGAAAACATGCACTTTTCCAAAGCAATTAAGTAGTAACATCAAATTTTATTTCTGTAAGACAAAATAATAAACACTGTTGATGTTTTTTTTTCCGCAGCTTGTTTCTATCTGGAGATGAAGAAAGAAACCTGGGCACAATTTCCTTAATGATTTGATGCCAGATTATTGCAAAGTTTTCAGAACTCCCTCATGACTTCCTTGTAAATCCATACAACATATGCCTGAATGGGCATAAAAGTAGATTAATATGGTAGAAAAGATACTTAAGCATGCAAAGATTTCAGTGGGAGATGTGTATCCAGAAAATCCCATAGGTAGGATTTTTTTTCTATCAAGAAGCGTGTCTGAGAATCTGTTTTAAACAGAAGGGATTTCTTACAGCCTTGATTAAAGGTTAGAAAGTCCTCAGAGTCCTTCTCTTTTCCTTATACTACCTTATTGTGCTTTCTTTGATTTAATTTATTTGTTGTTGTGAAAAGGCAGAAGATTTTCATAAAAAACTGAGAATTGTACTTTCTCATTAATTTACTGGCCATAAAGTTGAGAAAAATTCTGTAGCTGTTCAGGCATTAAAAGGAAAACTGTACTGAGACTACCTATATTTTATGATTCACATCCATTAAAAAAACTTTCTCCTGTTTTCTTTTTGTCTGACATACCTACCTTTTGCCTTCAATGCCTTAGAATCTCTTGCTAGCCTTTTTCTTTGGATAGAATTAAATGGGTTAGTTTTAATGCTGTTGTTTTCTTTCCTTTATGAATTTTCTGAAAGATTAAAGGACAAAAAGTATACCCAACAGGAACAGATAATTTATAACTATGTGACAGAAATAGTAATGCAAACAAACAAAAGAACTGATATATTAAAGTGTGTAAAGATGACTACATAATAATTTGTAACTTATTGTGAGTCAGATACGCATTTAACAGGCTTTTACTGTTACTGGGTTCAGATACATGGAGAAAACACAGTACTTACAACTAATTAAAGCCTACCATGATACAGATGGCAAAAGCAGTAAAAAAGACAGTGGTGTGGACTGTGAGAACAGGACAAAAATTCTTGCTGCTGACATAATGTCTTCAGGAAAACCCTTATTTTTACTATCCTTATCTTCTTGGTTTCTTGGATACTGCTGTATTGATACTAGCCTATATTGTACTAGTACTGTATTGTTCTAGTCCCACAAATTGAGAACTTAAAATTGAGTAAAATCTGTGTTTAGTCTCAAGTTTCTCATGTTAGGTTTTGCATATCTTTTGTACACAGTCTTGTAAATGCACTCAGATAAAGACCTGTGCTATCAAGCAAGCTCAGGTCTGACAACTACCCAGCTTAAGCAAGGCACAATGGTTCCAGCAATGTTTACACCAGGCAGATATCCTTCAGATGGAGCTCTCTGGCACCTACTGGGTGCAGAATGCATGACATACCTTGCAAAGAAGTAGCTTAGTGCAACACTGTCATGGTTTAAACCCAGTGGCAAGTAAGCCCCACACAGTCACTCATTTACCTGCCCCTGGGGAAATGGGAGAGAGGACTGAAAAAGAAAAAGTGAGAAAACTCGTGGGTTTGAGATAGAGACAGTTTAATGGGTAAAGCACAAAAGCCACCACACACAGGCAAAGCAAGGAATTAATTCAGTGCTTCCCATAGGCAGGCAGGTGTTCAACCATCCCAGTAAAGCTGGGCTCCATCATGAATAACAGTGACTTGGGCAGACAAATGCCATCACTCTAAACATCCTCCCCTTCCTTTTTCCTCCCCCAGCTCTATATGCTGAGCCATATATACCATATGGTTTGGAACATCCCTTTGGGTCTGTTGGGGTCAGCTCCCCCAGGTGTGTCCCCTTACAACTCCTGGTACTCTCCCTGCCCCCTTACTGGTGGGGTAAGAAACAGGAGGCCTTGATGGTGTGCAAACACTGCACAGCAATAATTAAACAGCCCTATGTTATCAAAAATGTGTCCAGCACAAATCCAAAACAGAGCCCCATACTAGCTACCATGGGGAAAATTAACTGTATCCCAGCCAAAACCAGGACAAGCCCCAGTTTCCCGATCTGAGGAAATGCAGCATCAAACCTAAGGCATTTTAAGCATGAAATGGTAGTTTTGTAAGTATCTCAATATTATAAAGACCTCTGAAGCAGCTTTAAGCAACATTATGTGTATGGACATGTAATTTCTTGTTAGATTGAGTCAGCAGCAAAACTAAATAAAAAAATCTATGCATGCATATATTTAAATGATTTTTTTTACTATCCTCCATGGTGCACATTTATCCTCAGCATCCACATCTCCTCTTCTGTCCGATAGTTCTTGCTCCAGCTATAAGGAATATCAACACACCTCCTCCTAGGAGCAGGATTGGCATTGGAGTCTGCCAGTTACGATGGTCAGAACAAAATTTCACAACAGACTGAGTACTTTGAAGGTAACTCATGGGACACTATTGGTTAGAATTGTGTTCATTCATTTTTCAGATGAATGATTTTTCATTTAACACTGATCTGTCCCTTGTTTCACTCTCTTTGTTTCACACCTCCCAATATCATCTGCTTGCTGATAAGAAAAAAAATCCATTTTGATAACAAAGGGACAGTGATTCTGGTTACCATAAAGCATAACTTTAGTCATCACCTTCATAAGCAGTATAAAAAAATGTCATAAGTTCTTTCTGATATCATTCTTGTGATCACAAGAATGAGCTGTACATGGTGTTTCTGGAGCATCTTTAATAGAAAGTCTCAAAATAATTTCCCAGAAATTGCCATTATAACATATATACCACCTAAGATTTTCAGTAGTCCCACTTATCTGAACAGCAAACTCCATGATCTTAGAAGATTATATTTCAAAATCTAATATTTTAATAATTTTTTTATTGATTTAAGAAAAGATGCTTTTATAATTTGAAACTTAAATATTAGTAATTTTAAATTTATAATTATAAGATTTTAACAGTAATTGAGGTTCTTTTATTTATTTAAAACCTGAACCTTCTAAAATTCAATTTTCAGTAGCAAATCCAAACTTCAGTAGAGCAATGCAGAAAATGGAACTAAAGCCAGAGTGAATTTAAATATTACTAATATATCTCTAAAAATTAATTCCTTAAGTGACATGAGGTATGATATATGACCTATTTATGTGCATGCATTCCTTTGAAAAACAGCCACAAACTAAGTTCTTTGCAGTTGTCATTTAATTTGCAACCAAAGAGAGGCAACAGAGTAGGCATTCACATCCCTTTTAGTCATTATAATACTCCAGACACTATCCTTTCTAGGAAGGTGACATATATTCACTAAAACATTGTGGCACAACTTTGATGAGAGCCTAAATTCAGAAAAGCAATGAACATCATGATAGACTATTACCACAAACAGTGTCACTATCCAGATTAAAACACTATGATCATAGTTTGGGAGAAATAGAATGGGGGCTGTGAGAAGCCTCATTACAGGCTGTGACAGGAGGACTCAGAGGATGTGGAAGGGAAACTCATCTTCAGAATAAGGCCCTACCCACTGCCAAGTTTTGGAAACTGATACTTTTTATTGGCTTAATTACAATTTGTAAAAGAGCCTTATAGACATTGCAGACAGTTTTAACAAAGTAGCTCTTTCTCTGTCAAGAATTAGATACAACTGTTGTGCTATACGTAACAACAAAAATTATTCTAGAGTATAAAACACAGTGGGTCTGATCCTTAACCACCTTACTGCTTATGCAGCCATTCAAAGTCTGAACTAACATGCAGGTTAAAAGGGAATATGTTTCAAGTGAAATATGTACATATCAGGGTCTAAATTTTTATCATGTCTTGCCTATGGTTTCCGTATGTGGCACTGTTAGTGGATTAGTTAAAATGGAGTACCATAGGTTTTAAACCAGAATACTCTCTGGTCTGAGGGAGGGGGTGGGGTGGTGGAATTGATTGTTATTACTGCTTTCATAGTCATATTTTGGAAAAGCTGTGAATTGTCTTGCAGAGAGGATACCTGCCGGCTTTACTGCATTTCTATATCCTTAAATATGCTCTTGGGACACATTTTAGAATAACCTATGCTAGTAGCTCCTTAAGAAAGCCTCCAGCATATTGTGAGCCTTCGGATATTTTCCAGCATGTGCTTATCAAATGGATTTTCTTGGCACTCTGTGAAAATTCCAAATGCCCTTGCAGTGATGGCACCTGACACAGAAGGCTGTCACAGCCTTTCCTAGAAACCCCCAGTATTGGCTGCAGCAACATCGGGCCAGTCAGCAGCTGGAACTCAGCTGAGCTCAGGAAACATGCCAAGAATGAATGATCTAATGTGACTACTCTTTTTGGGAACATCCCCAACAACAGTGGGCATACATTAGTACTTTCTTTAATCACTTTGTAAGCCAGCCTGTACATATAGATAATTCATATATTTATCTTAGGACATTGTAGACATAATTGGATTAAATATAGGTAACTTTTTTTAAAATAAAATGTAATTCAGCTTCAATTACAGTAACTTTCCATTTATATGCTATGGGGAACTCAAAGAGAGAATTAGCCCTCAAGAACTCATAATTGATAGGTACAAAGCTGAGACAAAGGTAACATTTCTTGGTTTACCAGGAATAGCAGGAAGATTTACATTAGTAACAGAAAAAGTGGCAAAAAATAAGCTGAGACATAAATACATGTTGCAGAGAATGCAAGCCCCAGCTCCACACCAATCTTTTTTTTTTTTTTCCCTCTTCCTTACTCATCCTCTGGATTTTTCTCTCCAGGACTAGTTTTCTTTAATATTCAAGAAAAAAACACCTTTCCAAATTTTTGGAGGAATTTAAACCAAAAAAAGGATAAACCTTTTTAATTTCAAATCCTCGGCTAAGAATTTGCTTTCACTTCAGAGGAGTTAAAGGAAGGATGTGTTTAACCCATTCCCCTCATCCTTCTGAATTAGAGTGGAAGCATCCATGTATGAAAGCACAGAAGTCTGCATAGGTTGCCTTGTGGCCCCTGAGAAGGCCTCTACATGTATGCCAATCTGCCTAAGGGTTTTGGAGAGGCATGAAACCCGTTTCTGCCACTCCTTGATGTGGGCAGTTGCTGGGAATTGGAGCAGTGACAGTGTGGCTTTCCCCTCCTCTCCTCTCCTCTTTTCCGCAGTCTCTTTAGCTTAGATTTGCATTCACTGTAGGTATAGGTAGTCCCTAAAATCCTCGTGTGCATCTCAGCAAGATTGCCAGTCACGGCCTGGGCTGTGTCACATCTCTGGAGCCTGGGAAGCACCTACCTGTGGAATTTATTATTTATGACCATTCACATTACCAAGGATATGCACAGCAGCTTGATGAAACACATGATTCTGAGAACATACCCCAGCACCATGGGGTTGATCTGTTTTTTTTATCAGGAACCTGACTTGAAACTTTCCAATGGTGCAGTTGTTATAAAGAGATGTCACTGTATCTGTTGAAAAGAAAATAAATCAGAATCCTGGTAATTTTAATGTTTATGTTCACTCTGATTTTATTCTTCCAAACTTTAAATCTAAAATAACAGAAATGCTCACTTTAGTTCCTGAAAAGCACAGATGCAGTTTCTATCAGAACATCACTAACCGCAGTGGCACCTTCCATTTTTCTTCTGCATTAGAGATAAGAAACTGTTGGTTTTACCTGTTTTTCTGGACACTCTGTAGCATATGAAGTTGAGTTTTATTGACTTACATTTTTTTAAATAAAAATAGTACTTCTCTCTTATATTTACAGTACTGGTAAGTTATCACATTCAACTTATTTTGGCAACTAACCAAGCTCAAAACAAATCACAGGTGAATGCAGCAGGTTATGGAAGAGAAAATGGAAGTTTACACAAAAGGATTAACAAGTATGATTCAGTAGTTGAAAAACAATACTATTATTTGTTTCTTCATTTGTGGTTATGGTCTAATCAGCTTATCTTCCCAAAGACGAGAGAAAAAAACACCCATAAAAAAAATCAGGGTGTTGATGATAAACCCCACAATTCTTTCTCCAATATTAAATGGTAAAAATCCTAATACTTCAAATTTCATGAGGGACTATGTCTGGATACATGACTTGTAAGTCGCTTGAAATCTTTTAAAGTAAATATCCTTGAGAGCTGTAAATTTTGTTAACCAAAACTGAACACTTCAAACAACCTCCCTGCAGCTTTTATGAGACTTTGTTAAACCTCATTAAAAACCTGGTTTGTGCTTTGACTAACATAAATTATCTTTTTTTGTTTGGTTGGTTTTGTTTGTTTTTGTTTTGGTTTTTTGTTTATTACAGTATTTTAAAAATGCCCTCCAAGTTGAAATTATATACTTGTAGTGATTGAAGAGGTATTTTCTTATCTTTCACTCTCTTAACAGTTTGCAGTTTTATAAAATTGAAACTTGCTTTACTCACAAATTAGATTTCTGCTTTTTACTCTTCATTTTATCCAAGTCATTAGTTCTCAGAATTAAACAACATTAACTATCACAAACAGTAAACTATTGCTTCTGTGTATTGATTACATCATGTTACTATGAACTATAATGAAAGCATTTAAATTCATATCCACACTGTAATTATGAACTAGTCTGCTGAATACTAGCATTTCAAAATCTATTTGAGTCTTGAGGCCCAAGTGATAGATCACAGATGTCTTACCTATTAAGAAAGTGCAAAGGCACTATATTAAAAACAGGTCTCCTCCTAAGTATACTCACAGTTTTCATGCTGAGTAAATATTTATTTTTTCATTTAATATATAACCGTCTTTTGTGACAAAATGATAACATGCTTGTCATCAATCAGTTCTAGGACATCCAGGAAATGGTGAATACATAACAGAGCTTCTTCAACATTTGGCTGAAGAGGAGCATTTTGAAATTCAGTTAAATTTGTAATCAGTAAAAGGCCTTTTCACATTGACACCTCTCATGGTTTCTATTTATTCTGTTTAATTATTTTTAATTCAGTTTCTTTTTTTTTCTCAGACCAGATACTATATATCCAGTTTGAATGACATTCTATTCCTCATATCACCCATTTCTTCAGTTGCTACCAGTTTTATGATTGCATCAAAATTTGCAAGAACAGATAGAAGAGGTAGCATTAACTTTTCAACAGTTCACAAAAGAAAAACCTTTCCTTGGATGCCGGGTAATGTTGTCCCAAAGTGCCTTGTTGCTCCTAGCACTTCTACTGATAATGAAAGAAGAGGATAACCTGACTCTCTCCATCAGCAATTTGTTTAATAGGAAAGGGAATATTTTTACAGCTGTTCACCTAATAATGACTTTATTTCCACCTCTGGATATGTTTTTGTATTATGCCTGCAATTAGCAGTGTTAGTCTAATTCTCAAAATTGCCTATAATAATCCCAGTGACCAGAATTTAATATTAAGGTAATTCAATGCTTATCAGTAAACAGGGAAGGAATCTGTTTGCTTCACCTCAGTTGCCAGCTGGTGATGGCGAGAGGTAAATTGACTCTTGCATCTTCAAAATTCAAAGCAGGTGAAAACAACATTTGTTTTATTCTCATTAGTACTTTCCTGAGGTCTGTTCTCACTAAGCATTGCATTACTGTTTTGCTTGGGCCAGGAGTATATCTTTCAAAATATTCCTCCAATGCTCCCTGCTTATCCTGCTTTGGTGCTCACCATAGAGTTGGCTCCACACATTGGATTTGAATTCCCTTTGGATAATACTGAACTTCACTGAACTCTCTAGGTATCCACTGGCTGTGCCCCAGCTTCAAGTGGGAGGTCAGGCAGTGGAACCAGACAGGACTTGGCTGAAATCTCCTCCTCCTTCCCCTGCTCTGAATGTGTGTGTCATTCGGCACTGCCTGGTTTACTCTCCAGATCTGCTCACATTGCTACACCTGACCGGGGAACAGAAATATAATCCCTTCTTTTCCTTCTTTCTGCTTGCAAAATAAAGTTGTTACGAAATTTAAATGCTTGAAAACCTGAACCCTGGAAAACATTGGTGTCAATCATTCTAAGCTAATACATGTAATGAAATGCAAATGTCTGTTTATAAAATTAGTTTCCCAGGACATTGCTTACTGTTTAATGGACTGATATCTTTGAAAAATCAGGATTAAAGCAGATATATGCACATATTACTTTTCACTTAAGTGAACAAGATTACACAAATTTGTTAGGAGAACAGCCATCCTTACCACAGGCTGCGTTACCCCAGCTAAGATTGTTTTACAATTGACATTTTTTAGAAAATCATTTCATATTCAGAAAGATGAGTAGGTTTACCAGACAGGAACAGGAACATACTGACCTCATCTAAATGGGTACAGGCTCATGGGAGCACTTTTGATGCAGGTTTTATAAAAATGTCAGACAAAAAGATTTTACAGACAGCAGACCCCATGAACCCTCAGATGGTACTTTCAAAAGTACTTGCATGCACTTGTAAGATGATGAATGCACTAATAATGTAAGAGAGGAATGAAGTATGCTGCAGAAGATCTAGCTGGGTCTCCACATTAAAGATCAAAAAAATATATCCTGTTGCTCAGATTTATTTTTTTTTTAAATTTAAAAAAATCCAAATGACTGAGACAGGATTATGACCTCTTTGAACTTGTTGCCATGTTAATCTTGCAGTGCTTGCAACTGAAACACAGTTCAATTCCAACAACCAAAAAGGTGAATCCAGATAAAAATATACACACTGTTTCCGTATTCTATTATTACCTTAAACAGACTCAGTAGGCTAAGGTGTCTCCAGAGAGTAATCCATTCAAAGTAATTCAATAGCTAAACCAGGAAGAATTAATCACATTCTGAGAATGCCTATCACTCTAGTTGAAAAGAGAGCATAACTTGTAGTACACGCTGGCTAGTCAGGTAACCATAGCTCAGGATGAAAATTCCCATCTTCAGTGTCTACCTAAAGTTTTTGTGGCAGATGAGAAAATTCCCTTAAAAATCTTTCTAGCAGTGCTAGCTTCTGTTTTCAAGTCCTAATTATTTCTTCTTATTCCCTTATCGGGTTGCACATATTTGATATCAATGGGTATTTGATCAGATTTCTGATCTTAGATCAATGCTGTTCAACATTAACGATCAGGTTTTCACCAGCCTTGTCCCTCATTAAGTAAACATCATCATCAATGCTGTTTCATAATCTGACTGAGCTGCTTGGAAATGCTCACATCAGCTGCTCTCTGAGGCTCAGATGAGACCAGAGTCAGTGAAGAACAGAGTCTTCTTGGACACTTGTGGGCCATCAGGTAACAGGGTCTTGTACAATTTTATAAACCTCAGGGCATTTCTTGGCCTTCATTGCTCTACTAACTGCCTTGTAGGTACCAGTGAGAAAGTGAAAAGGTAAAATCAGTGTAACTACTGCTGCCTTGGGCATCATACTAAATTTTATTGTCCCACCTGGATTGCCTGGATTGTTAAACATGTGATTACCCAGTGTTTCTATGGGTAGGAATGAAGGTTTTCTGTGCTGCTTCTGTGCAAACGTACGTTCTCACTCATCACAGAATCAAAGGCAAAGAATCCAGCCAGCTGAATTTTTCTGGTTTTGAAATAAGGTTTCAGCTTGTCAATGTAAAGGGCAACACACCCCTCCCAAAATGACATCACATTATTTCTAAATATGCAGTAAATTCTTTATTTTCATGCAGAAAATTAGCAAGTAGTTCATTTTAGTTCAGCTTATATCTCTTAAAAATAAGTGTTTGAAACAATTTTTCATAGCATTTGGTTTTCCTTTTATATGAGTTCACAGATTAATTCAGATTCTTTCAACTGTTATATGACTACATATTAAATAATTATGTCAAAGGTAAACTTACAATTTCTAAGATTTTAGCAATATTTCTTCCATTTTTTAAACTGAAAATTCCTTTTGAAACAAATGTAGAAATTTGTATTTCATTAATATTCGAGTAATAGAATTATGAAAATATGTTATTCTTGTTGTTGTTTATCTGAAAAAACTCCCCAAAAATAGGAAATAAATCCTCTTCCAAATCCATATATATGTAGAAGGCAACTCTGAATATCACACATGTAGTATTATAGTTAGAATAGTCACACTATGGTTGCAAAGTAGCATATTCTTAACTGGCAAATACATTCTTGCCTTTTGTATCATGGGATTTTTTTGTGGTTTAGTTGGGTTTCTTTTTTTATGGGTGTTTTTTTGGTTTGTGTTGTTTTGGTTTTCCCCCAAGATATGCTCCATAAGTTTTAGGTTTACAAGAGCAAAGTGTTTCAGGGTAACCTCAGCTATATCTGAAATAACAAGTCCTGATGCGCCTCAGGTGCAGAATGAGTCTGTGTCAGCCAGAGCTGTCCAATGCTCTACATTTCAGAAGGCTTATTAGCTAGAATCCAGTGCTGTACCTGAGCAGGATAAATCTGTTCTTACTACGTTTATTTGGACTATGCAATATTTCCAGCTTCTAAGGGAAGGGAATTCATGGTAGTCTGAGCTTTATAAATTGTAATAAACTAAAAGTAAAGTTATATAATGAGATTTAAGGTATGGCTATTAGGCTATTATGAGAGTTTTTCATCACTTAGACTATCCCAGCTCTTTTTTTTTTTTTTTTTTTTTTTTTTTTTTTTTTTTTTTTTAGTGGAGATTCATCTACATAGTTTTCCTATCAGGTATGTCATAGTCCAGGGATAATTACATTCAGAACAAACAACAAGCCTTCCTTCTCAGATTGATTCCTCTCCAGCCTGCTGTCCTCAGCTCTTTAGTCCTTGACACAGCAAATTCTTATCACAAACTTAACACAGAAGAGCAGCAATTCTTGTTAGTTCCTGCACTAAGTATGACCTATTTAAGATATCACCCTAGCCCTGGTAATCTTGCAAATTCAATCAATAAACCCAGCTCTGCTCTTTCAGGTGTCTGCCCTAACAGAACCATTAACACACAAGTGCAATGACCTTCCTGAGTCTTGATATCAATCAAAAGCCAAATGCCACTGCTGGCACTGACCTTCATTTTAGCTCTGTAGGCTTTCCAGGATCCGTCAGTGAACTACAGTGGTCAGACCTGATGCTAATCCTGAACCAAATTCTGACATTAGTTTAAAAACGTACTGTAATGCCCTTGATTAACCCAATCACTAATCACAAACAGATATTACATTCGTTACTTTCCAGTCACACTCTTCTTCTTCTTGCAGTTATCTGGATCAAAAGATGAAATTATGTTTTTTATCTGGTGCTAGCTTATTCTCATATAGTCAAGCAGTAAAGTTAACCCCTACTTAAATTCAGCCTGTTTTTCTAAAGACTGACATGAAGCCTGACTAAAATATAATAGTGGCTTTAACAAAGTCAGCCAGGAACCCTTTGTCAGCATTCACTCCTACTTAGCCCAGTAAAAGACAATAATTTTTATTCCTAAAGCTTCATGCCAAACCTGCATTTAATGTAGTAGTTTATTAGCTTCATCTAACCAGCACCAGAACAAAATATATCCGAAAGCCCAACTCTGTGTCATGCAGAATTCACACTTGACTTTAATTCTCCTACTTCAGCTGCCACAAACCCCACTACAAGCTTAAACATAGCCTTAACACAATGAAGCACTCACCCCTTACAGTCTCAGAATCAATTATACACTGAACCTGGCAGAATTAATCCAGGAGTTAGTTATTCAGCCTCTGCTGTCCTCAGTTCTAACTCTGGGTTAAAATAATCCCTCTCCTGCATCTTGCAGGATTCAGGCCAGGCTTCCTTCCAGGGATGATCTGGAAGTCCTCAAATACCCCATGATTAACCTTCCCTGCTCCAGGATTGCTCATCACAGTTAGACGTGCAGCACTTGCAGGCAGAAGCACGGGATTGTTTCACACCTAACCCCAGCCACAATGAAAACCACTCTAATTCATTCCCCTCCTAAATTCCATGTAAGGTGTTTGCCTGTGTCAGCAGCAACCTTTATTGATCTTAGGAGGACCAAAATATACAGCTGGCTCCACTGTTCTAAATTTTACTACTGCTCTAACACCGGTAGCAGGGATCTCCTGCCAGCTCCTGGCCTGACAAAAAGTAGACGGGAATTTTCAGGGACGTCAGTCACAGTACCAACATGTGCAGCTTAATGTTAATTCTTGAGCTAGTGACAGATTCTGGTGTATACTGTCAAGGATAGATTAAGACTAGAGTTAGAGGACAGGAGAGCGAGAAGGCACTGGTAGATTTATTGTTCACTCCTGAGGCTGGGGTATAGGAGTTTTTCACAAGTGAATGTTTTAAGGTACTGTTAGGAATTGATGAGTGGTGGCACTGTAATTTCATTAAGGCTAAGTGTAGAAGTAATTTAAAAAGCCAAGTGTTTCTATATCATGACAGATCCACAGAGTAACATTTATATGCTTATAACATCAGTGCCTTCCCATTGCTCTTACCAACGCCAGGGGCAAAAACAGCTTCTGCCCTCATGAGGGGCAGCAGTCAAGACCATCAGCCTTAAGCACAAACTCTAACACAAATTCTGCCTGATGAAATCCTAGTGTCAATGTCCTATCATCAATATCTCCAGTTCTCTATCAGTTCTCAGACTTCATGTTGGCCACAGGCCACAGATAGCCTGGAGGCAGTCGTACTGACATTATAAAATCAAGCAGGCTCGCAGATCAGAAATATGTGCTTCCAGTCTTTTGGTTTTGAAAGAGACCCAGGTAGCATTCATAAGGCAAGAGCCAAGCATGTTTAATAGAAGTGGTAGTCAGGTTTATTTAATGAATCAACACTAGTGTTTCGATTGTCAAATTACAGCCTCACAAATAATCCCAGACCTTAATGAATCATTCCTCCAGTCAAATAGTTAGCTCCAGCTTCCTGAAAAAGTCAAACAAATGTCAGAATCTGTTGATGTTTTATATATAGAAGTATGACTCTTACTCTTTAGCAAGCTACAGGTGCTGCTGCTTAGATAAAATTTTCCCCATTAGTGTTCCACTTAAATGCTTTGTCTGGTAAATTATATAAATATCTCTAAGAATATAAGAACAACAACCTAAACATAATGACCCCACAAAAAAAAAAAAAAAAAGAAAACAAAACCTGAAACAAACCAAACAAAAACAAAAGCAAAAAACCACCACCCAACCAAACAAAAACTTCAAGGTTTTCTTTTTTACACAATCAAAACCAAGCATCTATACAGCTTTCCAATTTACACATAACTGTATGTTTATACCTGTTCATCTTCTGAGTCATCACTGGTTAAGATAGCCTCTGATGCTGATTAGGTTGAAATTTAGGGCCTTCATGTATTAAACTTAATTCACTCCCAATACTTGCTTCATAATTTCTAAAGCAAAATCAATGTCTAACTCAAATCTTGCCAGTCCCAACTATAAGACCTTGTTTGTTCTCACCCCATGCTTATCAGCTTGCCAATGCAGGAAGAAAGAGCATTCATATATGTGAAAAACAACTACTGTTTTACAATTTGCAATTGTTTCTGAGTGAGGACTAGGCTGGGTTATATTTTAGGAGGCTTTAGGTCATGGGGCTGCTTTAAATATTGCAGTTGTCTTGAATAAAATCCAGGAAAAAGAAGAATAATGAATAAACTGGGTCATGCAAAGCTGGTTAGAATGTTCTGGTGGAGACAAATAAGTATCATATTGTTGTCTGGATCAGGATGGGTTCATCTGTCAGCAAAGCATATTAGAGTTCGAGGTTGAGTAAGTAATGTCTAAATAAATAGTTTTACTGCTTAAATCATCTTATATCCTTGTGGCTAAGGTGATAAAAACTTACAGAAAATCTTAATATATCTCTAATAATGTCTGGATGAGGAAAATGTGGCTAAGCTTCGGTTCAGGATTCAGGGCAGGAAAGACTGAATTGCTAAGACTATTGCTATGCTCAGAAAAAGGTTTACATTTAATAACAATAATCTCTGGTCTAAGGGCAAAGGAAAAAGTTTTTGCTTTTTGATAGAAGCAAGGTACAAGGCTTGTAGTGTTGGGCTGAGCTGCAATGGTGTAGTTACAACTCAAAGGGTGGTCCTGAACAACAGAAGGCTACTAGAGTTTGGAAAAGCAAAGGACCTAGCATTCAGAAATAGATTAAGTCAGGGAGTTAGATTTGTATCTGTAGCATTCCAAATCTATAGAGTTAAGAGTCTATGTTTCAGCAAGGACTGAGAATATGATTTATGGTTCTAGCTTGTACTGGTGCAACAAGGCTGTGATATTGGCTTAACAAGGATCAGTTCTCAAGCTGAAAGCAGCAGTTGATCAGGTACATTAATTTCTAGGTACAGGGGCATCAGCAGAAGCAAATAATTTCAAATCAGTTCTTATTTTCAGGGATATGATAATAACCCAGTGATATTTGTAGACTAATTGTGTTTAAAGCTGTATTATGGATTTGGCTGAGGTCAAAGGCAGGAGACCTCAGTCTCCTATTAGAAAGTGCAAGGAATGAGGGCTTATATGAAGCCTGTTGTTGGAAAGTGCAAAAAGCTGTGGCACAGTTCTGACAGGAGGTAGGATTTACTGCACCTCTGGAATCAATCAAGTTTCATGTTGATGTTGGTGTTAGATTTCAAGTTAGGACTCAGCAGAACCTGAAATGCTAAGTTTCTTGCTCAAGTACCACAGGACAAAAGTAAGAGTTTCTGAAGATGCATTACCATCAGCTAAGGGGATAATGAGGTACTCTGCTGTGATGGCAATTTGTCTTTAGTGTAAATTGCAATCAGGCTTGGATCAGAAGTGCCTACATGAGTAATATTCTAAATTCTAATACTGAAATGACGATTAGTGACAATGTTTAAGGGAGGAACATGAGAGTCACAAGGCTAAGGCAGCAAATTCAGCATTAGGAATTCATTTTAGGGGAGCAAGGACTAAAGAGTGAGTTAGATTCATTGCTGGTCCTGCCTGGGAGAGGGCAACTGTCAGTAAGTTGAATGCTTGGTTGTCATTCCAGGGTAATAACAGTCACGGTGGTGTGTGAGTGGGTGTGTTTCAAAGTGAGTTTATGCAAAGATATATATGTATATATACACATATGTCTGTATTCATACAGCTAAACCTTGACTTAGGACTGAACCTAAGTTTGTTTTCAGGAACAGTTTCTAAGTAAAGGAGATGAATAATTTACTATTGTGTCTGTAATTCCTTACATTCTTGAAAAAAGAAGTGGGTTTGGGGCAGTCTGTATTATTAAGCATGGAAGTATACTCAAGCCAGCAGCGTTCCAGAACACAGACTTGTTGCTGAATTCTGAAAGTCCTCCCTGTCTCTGAGACACAGTTTACACAATCTTCAGAAGCCAAAGAGAGCTCACCTGGCTCTGATTTAACATGTACAGCATTCAGCTACAAAAATGTGTGTGCAGGTGTAAATGCAGTAAAATTCAGCACAATCTTTATCCACAGCTAAAGACTCATGTGCTCTGCAGAAGAGAATCACAGAGTTCAACAAAACACTGAATGTAAGCACCAATTTCCATCCTACCCTGCACAGTCCTCCTGAAACATTTTTCTTCCCACAAACTACATGGCTTTAACCTCAGCTTAAAACCAGTGACAACCTATAAAATTGTAACCACTCCAGCTCAGGGGGACACTCCTCTTGAATAGCATCCAAGGTCATTCAAGCAAGAAAGAATAGAAAGATTTCAATTTCTGCAGTACTCCATTCATTGACTTGTTTGCCATTTCCTCTCTTCAACACACGTTACATGAATACATGCAGAAAAGAGGAGCATTCATGTTAATTATTTCACTGAAAACATCAATTTTGGTCTCCAGAATATAAAAAGGCTGGGTAAAAGGAGAATTTTAAAATAATTAGTTCACAAGTTTCACTTTGTTTCTTACAAAAATAGCGATCAGATAGAAACAAGTCATTACTTCGTTGGTTACATGGTTCTCTCTTGTTAACATATAAAACCAATTATTAAAAATGAAGATATTTTAATGTAATTACTACATTGATTCAATTTTTCTTGTTCTTTGTATTTCAAAAGAGCATGACAGATAAGTTGCTACTATAATCAGTTTGAAGTGAATTCTGTGCTGGTAAATGAGGTCAGACTAATGGCCTTCATAAATGATGTTTTCTGAAGTAGTGCTATTTGGGAAATTGGACCTATTACTTCCTCTATAGAAAATTTTGATTTTTTTTAAAATATAAATTAAAATGCTTCATTTAGTTACATTTATTTAGAAATGTGAAGATGCTTCCCTATAAAATTGAGAATATAAATTCCATTTTACTACATTCTCATATAAGCTGGGTCTATCACTGTGGCTATATATTTAAACATATACACTACCTATTTTCTCATTATTTTCATGATTGTCAAACAAAATATTGCATCATTTAATTTGTGTTATTTAGTAAGGCAGAGTCTCTCCAAATAGGGCACACAACACATGTATTTTCTTAGTCTCTTAATGACACCAAAGTATTCATAGGATGATGGAAACTGAATGGAAAAAAAGCTTTTCAAGTGAATTTGTATTATTGCATTTGACACTTTCTATGATAAACTATATTCCAATCTAATAAAAGTATTTGTGAAAAAGTACCCTACTTCTGAGTGAAAACCCATTTCCATTAAAATTTGTGCACAAAGTCCCATAGGTCATGAAGGGGCCAGGACTTCAGCTATTCCTGTATGACTAAGTCAGGCACATGCACACAGGAAGGTAGGAGATCCCTGCTTGAGTAAGCTGGACCATGGTGGTGTGGGCTTCTAAAATCCTCATTCCTCTGCCCATCTCCACTTCTTCTTTCTCTACTTCAAAAGTTACCCATGCCTCTGTATAAAATAGGACCAGTGTAATAACCTCCAATCAGACTCCAGAGGAAGAGCCACGGGCAGAATGAGGTGCCTACTTTTCTTTTATTAGCTGCCTTGGACAGCTCTGCCTATCCCTTTGTCCTCTGTGGCAGGGGGCCCTTAGGACAAGATACCTGACCCAGGGCTTTGGTTCCTAAAAGACTGGAAGCCTCTTCTCTCGTGCCCATTATCAACTGAACTTAAGAAATTACTGCTTTTAGTATTTTAGGCAAAGCTTTCGGGAGAAGAAGAAAGATTTAAAGCAGTGTAAATCTTATTTTCTGTCATAATTTTGGAGCTGTTAAATAAAATTCATTACTTTTGGTTCATTTGTTGGGAAGTGTTAATCAGAAAGGCAGTGCTACTATAGAAGGAAGCCCTTTCATCACATATAAGCACTTTCATCATTAAATGTGGACCCTAATCCTATTTAAGTAAGAGACATTTTGGCAGCAGTACCCATGTGTTTTTTGAAAAGCATCCATTCTCCCCTGTAGTACTTTATGGCATAAGGAAGCATTTCACAGATAAATTGATCTACTGAAATTCGCTGTTTGACTGTGGAAAAGATAAGGATTATAAGAAAATATTATAAGTCTCAGGAATAGTTTCTGCTTTTACATTTCTCAGTAGGAAGTGTTTTCCTCTAAGAATTAAAAATTCTTTTGTATATACATGATGTCACCTGAGTACACAGACACAATTGAATAAATGCTGTCAAGAAATGGATAGAAGTTACCCCCCTAGCTGGATAAAGATGGACACAGTCCTATTCCAAATCCTCACAAGCATTTACCATGTGGAAAAGCCCACCCAAGAGCACTGCTCAGGGAAGTGGGCCCTGGACCACATCTCTCTGGCCAGATAAAACCAATATGATCTTAGAAACAAGGAAGCAATGGATGAATTTTGCAAGTAATTGTTCCTTACTTCACACTTCTGTAATACTCTTGGGGGGGGGGGGGGGGGGGAGAGACTAGAAGGCTTAAAAAGAGAGTAACAGACCCTAATTGGCTTTAGACATAAAGTCAAAGGCATTACCCTGGGACTAAATGGTGAGCAAGGTTATTTGCAGCCTGTGGGGACAATCTAATTCAGAGGTAATAAAGAGTTAAAGCAGAGGTCCCTGGAGGAGGAACACACCCAGGATTGTCTGAGGCCTCCCTGGCATCCAGTCCCCTCGAGGGTGGTTTAGACCTGTGACAGCAAAGTCGTCACATAGCTTAATAATAATAATAATAATAATAATAATACAAGATTTCAATGCTTATGTAGTGCTATTTCTTTCAAAATTCTTATTTTCTTAGTTTTCAAGGTCCCCTTCTGAATCCCTTAAAAGAAATAAGAGCATAAACAATTACAAACTGCCAAAGAAAAGAAAGAAGGAGTGAAGTCGAATCATAGAGTCAGATGGTTTGGAAAAGACCTCTGAGATCATCAAGTCCAACCCTTGATCCACTACCACCACAGTTACTAGACCATGGCACTGTCACATCCAGCCTCATCTTAAAAACCTCCAGGGACAGAGAATTCATCAGTCCCCTGGGCAGCCCATTTCAGTGCCTGATTACCCTCTCTGTAAAGAATTTCTTCCTAATATCCAACCTAAACCTGCCCTGTCAGAGCTTGAGACCACGCCTTCTTGTCTTACTGATAGTTGGCTGGGAGAAGAGACCAACCCCTACCTGGCTACAACCTCCTTTCAGGGAGTTGTAGAGAGTGATGAGGCATCCCCTGAGTCTCAACTCAAAGCTTTATTAAATTCTAGACAAAAAGAGGCATCAATTACACTTGCCTGAATGGTAAAATGTTTTCTTAATTTGTCTATTTTTCCATTGCTGAGGAAAAGTGACAGAAAAATCTATCATAAACATAAAAAAGAGATCAAAAACCAGAGTTAATACAACCTAATGCATTAAGCAGTTATAGATTGAGAGAATAAAAGCCCTGGGTTCCTTCTAGAGTTTCTGCAAACATCTGTACAACATGGAGTCTTCAAAAAGTTTTCAGAAGTGTTTGGTTTATGGAAATAACTCTGCTCCCATTAGGGTCAGTGGGAATTTTACAGTGAATCCTGAAGAGATACACAATTACTTTTGAGAATAACAGATCATGGCAGATATTTATATTTAATGCTTTCAGAGAAAGAAAAACCATCTCCTTTAGTAGTTCTTGATTTCATGTAATCCATATGAGTATATGTGTATACACACACAAATTTCAGTAAAGCTATGTAAGATCATGGTGATATACAAGTGAGGAGACTGTGAAATTAGAGTTATTAATAACAAATATGCCACTCCCATGTGGAAAGATTTGAAAAAATGATTGAGAAAATATGGGAATCATTTTCTTTAATGTACACTTTTTGGGATTTGAATGAATAAAAGCAGATTGAAATGCCATTGTTGAAGGGAAGAAAAGAAAAAGAAAAAATGTCACTCATGTATACACTATTTGAAGAGGGAAACTATTTTCTGTAACTCAAGTCTTAACTCCAATGTTCTGCAAACATGAAGAAAAAAAAAAGAAAATTAGAGCTTAGATGGAGATGCTTAAGTTATATTGGTTATTGTTGCTCTCCTAGTACCAATAGTATTTTCTGTTCTTCCATTCTGTCTTAAGCCAAAGCACAGAAAAGGAAGTTATTAAGAGAAAAGAGATAAAAGGTATTTAAAAAACTTAATTATTTGTGACAGACTTCAATGGCCAAGCCTTTTTAATATGCTTATGAGACAAAGACAATACATACAAGGCATATATAACGATAGAGATACATAAAATAGAAGATGCCATTGAAAATACACACATATTATAAACCAAAGTGGAAAGATATTAAGTAAAAATTGGATATAATGTTCAGAGTTTCCTTCTTTCTGGAGGAAAATGCAATCACTGGGACTCAAAGATAAAAAATTTGACATGAAAGAAACTTTGAGCTTTATGTGGATAATAATGACATCCATACTGTGTCAGTCAGGAAAGAATATCAAGCATTAAACTTTCATCCTTCATGTCATAAACTAAAGAGGAAAATAATCTATAGTAATTTCTGTTGCTAGGGAGAATGTATCCAAGTGAACCCAGAACACAAAATAATTGAGGTCTGCTCTGATAAATGCTGTCTCATGAGAGAAGAGGCTCTACAGGGTCAGCCGGCTGGTGCTGAGGGCACCTATCTGGGGAGAAGGAAGGGAGGAGAATCCCATCGGTTTTTTCCTGAAGTCTAGGAAAATCCTTGAGAGTGGAAATTTTCTTGCTGTCATTTTTCTTGCTTGCCTGTATGTTCTGAACTTACCCCTGACAACTACAGATTGCATCCTGTGCTCAGGAGCAAGAAGTGTGCAGTGAGATTCTCTTGTGATGTGTAGACAGAGAGGACTCACTGCCAGGGCTAGAACTGCCAGTAAGTGCAGCTTGCTTTACTTCAGCAGGCAAGAGCACAGAAAGCAGTGCATTCTGCCACTTATAACCCTCATTATTATTGACCACAATGAAGCACATAGGAGCTGTCTTGAAAGGAAGCATTTGGATTTCCCACTATGAGTAAAGCACCTGCTCTGATGCTTTTAGAGGAATTAATGAAACCCCTAAATCTCAGAGCAGTTTCCTGATAGACTTAATGAATAGCTGTCAGCACAACTGGCACTAATTGGCATGCTTTTGGGTACCCTGGAGGGGAAAGCACCAAGTGGATAGTAATCTTATACTTCTTTGATTTACAAATGCTTAGAGTCAGACTGACACTTCATTTCTGGGGCATTACATAGATATTTGCACTTTTGTTTTTGTGTCGATGCTTGTTCTGTGCACATGCAGAGACCATAATGCCTCCAAAATGTCAATCTGATGTTTTTCCAGAAAGTCCTATGGAAGGATTTTAACAAAAATGATTGTGTGGGCAGGAAGGGAAAGGAAAAATCTTCAAGCTGTAAAAAGAAAAAATATTTAACTTGCATATGATGCTTACAACCTCGATTTTATCAATCACCTGCTTATTGTGCTAATTTAAATAAATCTTGACATTGTTGATTCTGCCCAGACTAAACCTCATGAGATCTCCTGCTTTTAAATATTTTTCACAGTCAGAAGTTTCTTGAGAGTGAGACTTGAGTGCATGTTGCATGTTTGATGTGTTACACCTGTCTCAAAGAGAGGAAAGGATCTTTGCACAGGCGTTACCAGGGCTCAGTGAAAGAGTTTTAAACTGGATTTGAAGGGAGAAAGGGATAAAACCAAAATCACTAAAGAGAAGTCTGGGGACAGCACATCAGTGTTTGAGGGATGGTGTGCTAGTCAGGTCCTTCAGTCTGCCATCTCAGTGGAGGTAGGGAACAAAGATCCATGAGACTGAAAAGACACAAGGGTTATTGATATGTTAGAAATTCTGAATGCACCTGAGCATGATCACATGGGAATAAGGGCAAGGCAACTCATGAGGACTATAAGGATGTTCTGATGTTATGCTGGGAGAAAATCAGAAAGACCAAAACCCAACTAGAAATTAATCTGGCTACTGCTGTAAAAAAACAATAAAAAATGTTTCTAAGATTCTCCTTAGGAGAGCAAAGATTCTCTTAACCCTCCTTTGGTTACTAAGGGTACTGAGGGAACTGGAGGAAGTGCTCACTGAGCCACTTTTTGTCATTTACCAGCAGTCCTGGATAACCAGGAAGGTTCCAGTTGACTGGAGCTCAGCAAATGTGATGTCAATCTACAAGAAGGGTTTTAAGGAGGATCCAGGGAACTACAGGCCTGTCAGCCTGACCTCAGTGCTGTGGAAGGTCACGGAGCAGATCACCTTGGATGACCTCATGTGGCACATGCAGGAGAATCAGGGGATCAGGCCAAGCTAACATGGTTTCAGGAAAGGCAGGTCCTACTTGACAGAACTTATCTCCTATGACAATGTGACCTATTCCCTGGAGGAGGGAAAGGCTGTGGGTGTTGTCTGCCTGGACTTCAGTAAAGCCTTTGACACAGTTTCCCACAGCATTCTCCTCGAGAAATTGGCTGCTCATGGCGTGAATGTGTTCTCTGTTCCCTGGGTAAAAAACTGGCTGGATGGCTTGGCCTAGAGAGTGGTGGGGAATGGAGTTACATCCAACTGTGTCCAGTCACCAGTGGTGTTCTCCAGGGCTCAGTGTTAGGGCCAGTTCTGTTTAATTTCTGTTTTAACAATCTGGACAAGGGGATCAAGAGCTCCCACAGATAGTTTGGGAATGACAGGAAGTTGGCCAGGAGTGTTGATCTTTGGAGGGTGAGAAGGCTTTGAAGAAGGCTTTGAAGAAGGATTTGAACAGGCTGGCACTGTGGGCCAAGGTTCAACAAGGTCATGGTTCAACAAGGCCAAGTGCCAGGTCTAGTCCTTGAGTCACAACAACCCCAGTCAAAGCTCCAAGTCTGTAGAAGAGTGGCTGGAAAACTGCCTATTGGAAAAGGATGCGGTTGCTGGTTGACAGTGGATAAACCTGAGCTGTCAGTGTGCCCAGGTGCACAAGAAGGTCAGTGGCATCCTGACCTGTTTCAAAAATAGTGTGACCAGCAGGACTAGGGTGGTGACTGTCCCCCTGTACTCAGCACTTAAAAGAAGTGCTTGAGGAACTGTCTTATTGGTAAATTTAGCAGTGCTAGGGTAGGACTCAGTGGTCTCAAAGTTATTTTCCAACCTGAATTATTCTGTGATTCCACGAGAGATTATTTATGTTAAGGATTCCCTCCAAATGTCTTGTGTGTGCCTATGCCTTTTGAAGCATCATTCTTGCCTGCTATGGTTGGAAGACATCAACTGAAGATGAGACTTAATTCTCAAAGTTTGTCTCTTCGCTTATGTTTAAATGTTAATGGTTATGTTCCTATATTTAACAGAAAGTGACCCAAATGATTATTCAGACTCCTTCTGTTCATAGAATTTACAGGTTGCCATTCCTCAGACATTCCCTCTTGGACAGCTCAATATCAGTTGCCATGCAGGAGAAAGTGACTCATTTTTAACATTTTATTCAGCATTTCCTTTCCTCTCATGGATTTTAGCCAAAGTCTACAATTAGAGAAAAAAAATTAGTTGTATCAGTAACAGCAGGTTCTTCTATATAGACCTGTATATTTTCTGTTGATTATCTGATTATTGTAACCAATAATAATCTTTAAAAACACTGAAAATTGCAAAGAAATAAAACTTTCATATCAGAATGTAGTGCCTTAAAAATGGAAAATTAAAATGCAAGGATAATATACTAATATAATTGAATCAAAAGAAAAGGAAATGCAATTATCTTTTTGGAACAAAGGTTTTTTAATTATAATGGTGCCTGTATTAATCAGATGTCATATTAATACCTGTAATGCCTTATGGAGCTTTCTACAGAAAAGGTAGAGAAGAGTAGTGAAACCAAATGTTAAAAGAATAAAACTATCTTGGAGTTCTGACTGGATTAAAAAGGACTAGAAAGAATTGTGTATTAGGTGGGGATTTTTAGTTTTGTTATGTTTGTTTTGGTTTTATCTTTTTTTTAATGCTAGAAGTTAGGCAAAGAAAAAAAAATATATGTTAAAATGATGTTAAAAAGAAAGTGTCTCTAGACTTCTAAAGGGGATTTAATAATTGGTCAGTCATACCCAATGCGGTCAATCTATGAAGGCATTTTATCAATGGCACCATATCAGTGACACTTGAAAGGAACATCAGCTACCTGGAAATGGAAATTCTGTCCAGCAGACTAGATGCAGTAATGTTTTAAGTCTGTCTGGATAATGAAAACCACTGTGCTTTGTTCCCTTTTTTATGCAAAAATGGTCATATTTCAGACATGGCTCTCCATTTATTGCCACACAGACACTGCCTGTGTGCAAAACCCCTGGGTGTTGCTTCTTCAGTGCACTCCCCAGAGGATGGGCACTGTTGCCTTCCTCCCCCTCCTAAGCAGATGGGAAGCCCAGCCTGCTCCTGGGTACCCCCATCTCAGCCCCTGCCTCTCTCACAGGCAGCAGAAAACATACCCTTTTTCAAATACTACATGAGATTTAAGTTGGTGAAATTCAGGGATGTTCTGTAGCCTAATTTTCACTGGGTCTTGTTTCATTTAGCTCCTGCATAATGCATGAACTGGCACATAAGAAAGCAAGATATAATGAAAGCAGCAGCTATAAATAAGCATGAAAACTTACCCACATATTTTCTTAAAGGAAATCAGATAATGGAATCCGACTCTCTTACGGAAGATAGATTCTTGTCTTTTCAAGCACTAGTCTTATGAATATTTTCATGACAATACTTTGAATGTTTTAGTACCTACAGCTACCATGTTTGGAGTACTGAAGAGATATTCTTGCCCAGAGATATTTTCAGAAGAAATCTGATGCTCTTAAAGCTACCTCTAACTGCAACATTACCTGCTGAAAGACAAAGAGATTAAAGATTTCAATTCACTTTAACTTTCAATTCTCTTTAATTCAGTTCCACTGGATCAAGCCCTATCATTTCATAAGACCATTTATTCCTTTCTGCTTGAAAAAAGCAATGAACTCAAAAGTGCTTTTAATCATAATGAACACTGAATTAGGTTCCCTTTTCAGTTTTTGCATATTGGCAACAGATACTTATATCTGGATTTAAAATATTTCTTAGAATGGTCTTCACTGATCTACTAAATTTAATACATGTATATATATGTATGTATGTATAAAAAGAAAAGTTTGGTCTGACAGTGTTTATTTAATTGCCGCAGCTGTAAAATTCTAAGAGGCTTGGGTTTATTTTAGTTGAGCAGATCTTGTGCTATGGTGAATAATGGTTCATTAAAGAAAAGCTTCCTAGCAGAGAAGTTGTCTAAAGCATAATGATTCAGATTAACTTTTCAAAGCAATTTAGAATAGTCAGAATCACCTTTGATCTGTTTTAGTACACCAGAACAAGGATTCTGTATATCAGGTCTGCAAGCTAAATCCATGGCAAGGGTAATTGAATAAAATGGATTATTTCCTGTGTGAGGTCATTTGATAGATTTAGTTCTAAATGCTCTCTCTCTGGAATTGCATAGATCCTAAAAGCTGGAGAACACAAAAGTGGAAAGATGTGAATAAGGCTGCCTGGTTAAATTCATCAGGAGCTGACAGAGCCTGAGACAAAGCTGAGTAGATTTTTTGTAGAGGAGGAATAATAAGGCAAGCAAGGAAACTGATAATATTTTAGAGAGAGTGCAGTTTGATCCATCTTCAGTTAAAAGGCAGAATACAGCACCCATGCTAACCCAAACCCCTGCAGTGCTCTCCCCAGGTGGTTGGAGACTCAAAGAAGGGATGTGCTTTGTTACCAAATCTCTTTCATGTTGTCAAACCCCAGATAATCCCACGAATTTTTTTACCAGTTCAGGATATGGGTATGTGATCTCAGGTTGCTCTTCTCTTCCAGCTTCCTGTTATTTTCTTCCTCGGGGCACATTCTCACCCACACTGGAAGCATTTTTACATTTCATGCAGAAGACATATTTTTCTTCAACCAAATATTTTTGTACTTATATTTCATTTGACTTATTTCTCTGGCAAATTAACAGAATGATTTTTCATTATGCCTCAAATTTGTTTTCTGATCATCAAATCTAGTGATTGAACATCAAATCGGGTGATTGAACATGTCAGAAAATTTGAAAATTCGCTGGTGATTTACCATGCTGCAGCACTGTACTGAAAGTCAATGTACATAAAGTCTCTGATGTGCACTAAGTTTTTTGGGGAAAGTGAGAAATATGTTACAGAAATATTCTGTTAACAACATAACTGTTTACAGACATTTAGTCTGGATGTGCTTTATTGAAAATTTTATTATATTCAAGAACACAAGATTGATCTTAAACTTTATACTACCACTATCTCTAGAAATCCTAGCTATGTAAATTCAAACTCAATATGTTTTACAACCTTCAAAAAGGCAATATAATTCTGGCAATTTCTGAAAAGTTGTTAAAAGAGGCCTTTGATATCATAACATAATGTAAAGCTAGACTTTTTTCCTTTAAAAACAAAGCATTTCAGGGTAAATAAACAACCATATCTAGCAGTAAAAATAATGTTTATGTCTTTTATTTAGAATTTAACATTGCTTTCCCACACACAAAAGTCATATATTTAACCACCACATAACTAGAAAATGAGGTTTCCCGACCCTCAGAGCAGCCCAAATATTGTGCCTTTCTTTTTATTCAATAGTTTTCTTCTGATTTCCATGGTTCTGTGTTTACTCACCATTTCATCAACTTTACTGATCATTTGTTTGCTGGTTATTTCAAGAGACCTCCACATTTTCATTCCAGTATCCTTTTTCTCATCACCATGGGAACCACTGTCTTTTTATCCTTCAAGAATATTATGTTTTAGAAAAGCTCTCATCCTTGTAATGGAAATTTGCAGGTGAGAACAGCTTCATTCTGTATTCTTAACTTACAGACAATTTTGCTGCTTGCAGTGATTTATCATCTCTTGGTTATGTCTACGCTGTAGCCAAAGGTACCATTGCACCTCCTAGAAATGCAGTCACAGTGTCCAATTGAATATTCATTGTGGTTTTAGCCCTGGACAAGGGTGAGTCTGCAGCAGCAGTAGTGGGCTCTGCAGGTGTTATAAAAGCTGCTCGATAAATCTCAGCTGCTGAAGCAGCTGTTATTACCATCTGAACGTGCAAATTTTAAAGCTACTTTGGGTGTGCCTATGTAAGCTGCAGCTACTGCAGGTTCTTCACTGCAGACGTTATTTTGGGAGCCATCTCTGTATTTTTCCCATTTAGAAGTTGATAAATACTTGGAAAAGATAGGGAAAAAGAATTAGGAGGAGAGTTACAGATCATTACAGAATCAACTTTAAAAAGAAAAGGAGCAGTGAATGGAAGATGAATATAATTTTTAAGGCTTAAAGAGAAATTTTAAATTGCCCTGAAGGATAAATAGGAGCAAGACAAGCGTATTCCCAGAACAAATTGTTCTGTGTTGGGTTTCCCTCTCCTTCAGACATTTCTGGTTGTAGGACCCCAGGGCTGACGATATCTCAGAGAGGATCATGATAAGGAAACAACAGTAGTTTGGAAAAGATAGTTTAATATCTAACTGCTTCCTTTAGAGGCACCTAAACTTTCAAGTCCATGGATTACCACTTTCAGCATGGTGATAGCATCTCATGGTAAAATACACTTTACTTCCTCATAGATTTGTTAAATGTTTGAGATTTTTAGCAAAATGCCACAGTTTCTCTGACATGTGAGAGAAGGGAAAGAAGAAAGATAACTGTTTCCTAACCAGCCCAATTCGCTACTCTGGTTTCTGGTGACACTCAGCTTCCATCTGAACCCAGCAGAGTAAACAGCTCTCAATTTCATGCCAGAGAAGAAGGAAGTGATGGGTTTGGCTCCAAATTTATGGTGGCCGAAACATTCCCCAAGAAACATTCTTGGTACACGGTAAAATACAACTTGGCTTCTAACTGGACCTCCCTAAGCACTACAATAACATAAATGATAACAGTTTATCACATGGCAGTCAGGTACACCCTGCCCTTAGCAGTAATCGTATTTCCCATTGTGTTTCTACAAATGTCCTCCTGTCTAAGGCTTTCAGCCACTAATATCCATGGAGCTAAGCCTTAGACAGTATGAGGACTGTGTTTCACCTGCCTGCTTTAGTTTCCAAGCTATTTTAAAGCTCTTACCATCACCATTCCTCAGGCACACAGAGTTAGGCCTGTAACCTTAAAACCAGATAACTAACTTAGACATTTAGGTGGGATATTTTTCAGTTGGTTTTTAAAGAGATCAGCAATTTGGTGCATTAATACCATGTCAAAATAAAATCCTCAGATTCCATTTCGTGTTTCAGAGCCCATGACTTTCCTGCAGTGGGCAGAGGATTTCTCTAAGCAAGCAGAGCTATTCAGGTTTTTTTTTGATCACATGACTCATAATTGCTTTCATCTACTGATTCCCTTTTTGTTTCCTGGACCCTGCACATTCAGAGAACAGCTTGAACCTGTGATTCATCAGATTTTATTCATAAATTTCTGAAAAAGTACACTACAAGAAGCTATTAAGGAACATAAGTTGTCATGATATGAAAGACAAAGTGCTGTCAGGGATTGATTAGGAAAAGCTAAAGACAGAAAACAAAGTAGGAAAAACACTGCTGGTTTTCAGCAGGGCAAAAGGGTAATATTGGGATGTGATCACAGATGTGATCACTGCTCTTGAGTTAGAAAAGGGACTGGAGATCAAGCCAGCACCAGTTTCAGGCGAAGCACTCACTCAATGGTAGAGAGGCTCCTCAGCTGCCTGCTTGGCTAGATCCCATGCAGAGCATGGAGGCAGCTCTAGTTCAGTATCAATACATGCTAGACGTATCCCACAACATTTGATGGGGTCTAAGTTGAATAACTTCTTATCTAAATGTAAAGGATCATTTCCTGTTCAAAATGCAACTCAATTCAGTGTGGCTGAGGCAGTAAAAACACAGGCATGCACATGGAAATCTGTAAGTGTAAACAGCAGTATCGAAATAATAGTGAAACTGCAAAGTCTTCAGGTAAAATTGTACCACCACACATTAATTCCAGTATTTGGCTCTGGTTATCCAAACTAATGTTATAGAAATTGAGACTTTTCAGTGGCAAGATATAAGAATTAAAAAAAAAAGGTCAAAAAGAGTTTAATTAAGAAGACTAGCACTTTTGTGTGGGGTTTGGTTTTTTTTTTTGGAAATGAGCTGAACAAGATAAAAACATGTGTAGTTGGTAAGTAAAGTAAATAATTTTGGAACTCTTCTTTATTACTGCTTCCACAAGCCCAAAGTGACACATCCTCAACTGATGAAAGGAAATGTTTATTTTAGACAATTTACATCTAATCTGTAAAATTCATGTTGTGATTCAAGCTAAGTGGCACAGACTTCAGTGGAATAAGAACTGTTTATAATTTTTCCATCAATGGTTGCTTTTCTGGAAAGTAACTTTCTAAAAATGTTGACAATTTTACTATTTGTGATTTCCCTTTAAAGCAGAAAGATTTTATGTTACTTTCCTGAGAAAAGAAGCAAGTTAAAAATAATACTTCCCCACTATTTAATTCCATTTTTTCCATCTCATTATTATCTGATTTGTAGTTTCTTACTAATTTTCTTATTTTCCTTTCATTTCAAAGGGTAAAAAACTGAGTACAAAGATTCATAACAGAGAAAGAAGCAGGCATTTTTGGCTGCTTTGATCCAAAATGTCTCACTGTACAAACTTTACAGAACCATAGAGTATGCTGAGCTGGAAGGGACCCATTAGGATCATGGAGTCCAACTCCTGACTCTGCACAGGACATCCCAAAAATCACATCATGGGCCTAAGAGCGCGGTCCAAATGCTTCTTTTAAGACCATTTTACTTTTATTTTGAAAAGTATTACTAGAACATATTTAATATGCTTTCATTTATTTGGAGGAATTCCAAAGCTAAAGGATCCAGCTGTGAGAGGATATAAGTCCTATCCTTATTGTAGAATTTATATCAAAATTCTTATATGTTATGAAAAAAAAAGTCCTGTCTGTGGGTTACAGAGGGTTTTGAAGCTTGGTATACAGTAGTTGTGCCAGTTCATCAGGAATCAGGCACAATCTTACTGAGAGGTTTGGAGGTGCTCAGAGAGCTGTAACTTATCTTTCCCTCCCCAGTGGACTGTGTCACAAATTACAGGATGATTGACTGTCTCTAACTCTCCACACTTCGCCTTCTCTCCCTTCTCCCCCTCCTCTCCACCTCATTGCACTGGACTCATGGTCTGAAAATGCAGATTAATATTCTTCATGACTGAAAGTTTTCAAAAGAATAACAGAATATTAAAAGCCATGACATTGAGCGTACTGAAACAGAGACAGATCTGCAGCCTCACAGCTTCAGTGAGAGCAGAGCTAGCACAGATCCTGTATTACCCAGATTTTATGTTCTGGTGTCTGTGTGTGTTGCTATAAAATACCCAAGAATACTCATGACATTATGTGTTGCACTCATATTATGGCTCCCCAGATGGTGACACTGTTGCAGAATTTGGGATTTTGGGAAGAGGGCAGCATCGTGTGTGAGGGGCGATCTGGTGCTGTGAGGGTATAAACTAGCTCAGGTCATCTCGGAAGCTTTTGGTGGGCAAGATATGCTGGTCTAGAGTGCTTTGGAAAGGATTAATGGCTTTTGAGACAGTAGCAGAAGGTAGGCTAGTTTGTAGGAGCAGAAGTTGACTTGGGGCAAAGGCAGCATTCCCACTCCTACCTGAGCATAGTGATTTTCATGGCAGAAACACAGCAGAGCACTCTTCCTCTTACTTCCACTATAATACTTATATTCCTATACCCTACCCTACCCTATCCCTGAGATCTTTAATTGAAAGATGGTTTCTCCAGCCATGATTCTGCCTGTCACATTTGGTGACTGTTACATTAGTCACAGTTTCAAAAAATTATAGTACCTGCAGTCATCATAAGCATTTCTGCATCTGAGTAATTTTTTTTCATGTGTATAATTCTATTTTCATCAAGCACTTGTATGTAAACCTCACCCCTCTCATTTCTTCACCAAGCAATGAGGGAAACACAAAAAAAAGGCTCATCTTCATAGAATTTAAGTGATGTGATATGATATGCAACCATAAGTTTAAAATATTGAAACTTTAACACATAGCCTTCAGAATTAATCAAAATTAAGTGACAAAACTCTTCCTTTAGATTTCAATTGTCATTAAATGCAGCAAAGGTACATACCTCAAATGAAATATAAAATCTGAATTATTTTTTCATTTTTATAAAACAGAATTCTTCTTGAAGATACTTCTTGTCCAAAGGAAGACTTTAATTTCTTACATTCAATTTTCATCCATAGGCCAAAAAATAGACAGTATTTAGGGAATGTATTGTAACATTTTTCTTCACAAAACTTTCTTTTAAATTATATTTTTATTCTAAATATATCATGTGATCTCCAGTAGATTTTTTTTGGTATCTCATCAAAGAAAAGTTGTCAAAGACTACTTAGTCTACCAGTCTATTCCCTGGCCTGTGCACACTTGTTCCCTATCCTACAAACCTTCCCAGTGTTTTGCTGATCCCATCTGGCATGAGTTGAGCACTGAGGATTCCACTGCTACTCCCAGGAGTAACAGGTGGTCACACTTAATGAGCTTGTTTGCAATATCTGCTCAATCTGCAGGACAGGAGGATTTCTTTTGGATTTATCATTCAAGTTCTTGTGCTACTAAAAAATATCTGCTGGCATGTACCAGGGGTTTATATTTGCTGATTCTATTAACAAATCTGGCAGCTTTATGGAGCATGAATTGAGCTGCAGTCTCTTTCATGCACCGAGACACAAATCACACCTCAGATCAAGTAGTATATTTTTTTTTATAAATGTTTAATCCAGGAGCACAAATGAAAGAATAAAAGGAAGCTTTTATTTCATAACATATGGTGATGCATACATGCACAGTCGGTGCTTATTTCATTTAAAGTTTCCCTTAGGCAACTAAAGGTCAGGAAAACCTCAAACATTACCAAAAACTTTCCCAGACCGAAACACTTAACTTTGTAGATTCAATTTTAAAAACTGATTTTCTGCACTGTAGAAGAGCTTTCCCTCTGTAAAGAGTTCTCTTTCACAGTTATGGGAGGTGTCATTTGAACAGGAATTACTGTTCCCTGTAGAAGATCCTATTGACTGACATCCCCTTCTTGATTCCATCTTGTAAATGCTTTTAAACCCCATCTCTTAAAAGTTTTTTTCTCCTTCTATATCATTATTTAAATGAACTCTGACACTTCCAAGCACAAATCGATAAGAGACTTAGCTGCATTATAGAAGAGATGGTGAAACAAAATGCCTATCTAATATACTAAGTGCAGTAAGATGTTCTTGAATTGGCAAATTTACCTTTGTTCCTTGTTCTGCTTGGTCAGGCAAATATCTCTGCTCATGTTATGTATGGTTAAACTGTCCCACTGAGAGCGTTGGTTTAGTTGTGCCACTGCAACTGAGAGGGAGGATGTGAGCATGCACATGTGTATAAATGTGTGAGTATATACATATGTGTATATATACATATATAAATGTGCATAGAGATGTGTGAAAATTTATAAATATACACACACAGAGATATTTGCAGTAATCAAGATTATGACCACTGAAGATATTTGCATACCTACACATATTACACTGGAAATTCCCTGTAAGGGCAGCCTTGCTGGAACCCCAGCAGAGATAGCAGTTCATGTCAGAGAAGCAACATAAGCATGAGATAAAATTCCCTGTCCCAGTGAGGAGGGCACCTTGGCACCACTGCAGCACCATTTTGACACAGCTACTCCATTTCCACTCCCAAAGCTAATTTCTTTTGGAGCACATGTGGTGGATGGAGTCTGCACCATTGATGAGAGTACACCCAGGACGTTTTCTGAAGCAGCCCCACAGTCGTGTGTGTTTCCTCCCCCGTCCTAGGGCTTTTTGTATAATTCAGGTGCCAAATACAGTTCAGACTGAAAGCTAATGGAGGAAAGGAAAGGAGAGAAAAGAGACAGAACACTATTCTTCAGGTTTATGTGAAATAATTGACTGTAGGGAGAGAAAGAAGGCAGGGAGAAGGCTGCTCTATGCCCTTTTTCATTCCAGCTGGGGAGGAGCAATGGAGAATGTTTTGTAGTCAGAAATCTTTCCTGATGCAAAGACACATCTCTGTGAATTCAAACGAGCTTTTAAACTGATTATGTGCAGAGAGTAACTAATTATGTTGCAAAGAGAGAAAAAACAATGTTTATTTCCATTTCCAAAGTAGTTTCTATCTCCTCAAACACTGTGAGGAGTATCTCATGCTGTCAGAATGGCTTTTCAGTATGACTTGTCTTGAACTGAGCCTGTCTGTGATTGCAGGCAGCACCCTGAACAAACCACATGCTGCACCCAGCTTCATTTTATGCCCAGCTCTTTTTTAATCACTTAATTAAATAGAATCATTTGCAATTGTTTTAGGAAGCTAAAAGTTATTGCACCTGAGTAAAATAGTACTGAATGCAATTATAATTGTTATTACCAGCCTTCATTTGTCACTGATTACATCAGCTTCTGTCTGTTCACAGAATCAGAGTGTCCCCACATGGACTTCCCTGAGAACAGTGAAAGTCCATTGGTCTTGCCACCCTCCTTTCCTGTTCCCCAGCTGACTTTTAGGGGTTTGGCTGAGGGGAGCAGATTCACTGTTTAATAAACCTTTCCTCCAGAAAATAGGGATGTTGGGTCCAAGAGTGTTATAGGGAGTGAGAAAGTGGCCTTGTAACCATGACCCTCTGATTAAGCCAGTAATTCAGATCAGGGACCGATGGGAGAAGATTTCAGTAGTTTCCTCAGCATTATCTTCACATCCATCTACACAAAATGTATACATCGTTATGGGACAACATATAAATGTTATTGGCCCATCATTAGGGAGAGAAAACCAATGGAAGTTGCATTTCTCATGGCCCTGAAGAAACCTGTATGATGAGAGACTTGTGTTCCAATCCCTCGATGAATGCTATGGACAAACAAGAGACAAGAAGGAAACAAAACAAGGATTTGTTCACCTGGAGATAATGAAACTGAAACAAATAACACTATCTAGGATGTGGAACTGAAACAGATTATCACAGCTCAAGTGGCAAAATGGAGCTTGACAACAGGGCTTCCGCTGTACTTAGGGCTTTCAGCCACAGCAGTTGCTGAGAAGACACTGAAGAAGAGGTTGTTAAGATGCAGCTCATGGCATCTTTGTGGCTCATCTGTATTAGCAGCAATTGAGATTCTTCAGTCCATATTTGCTGTTTCTTTGGGATTTTTTTCACAGACAAAGTCATTAGTGAAGTCAGAAATCAGAAAAAAGGTACTCCAAAATTATTCCAAAAATTACTATTAGTTGTTAAATTTTGTAATGTGTGCCTACCCCTGTCCTTAGTGATTTTGCAGCTGCCCTAAAACCTGTTCTTCAACAGAGACTCTTTTTCTTTGTTCTGGATCACTGCAGAACTTGTCATTAGAAAGAACATTCTTTCAAATTTCTTTCAAAAGTAATTTGTTTGGTATCTTAAATAAATATCATGTAGTGGTATAAAATGTCCTGCTTGTCTTAGTTTTGAACTACAGTTGCATACATTTACTTTTTAGAACAGTAATTAATACTGATGATCTTTGTAACAATCTCCTAATATGACTATCCCCTAAGTCCCAACTTTATAGCTTTAGAAGTAATTGGAAAAATTGAGTAAATCTTTAATAAGAAAATGCTAATGTGTCAAAATAAACTAGATGTTTTCAAAGTGTTAGAAAATATTCCTAATTTGGCATTTGAACTCCTGGAAGTCCCCTCCACCCAACCACCCACCAGTCGACACTCCCATAGTAATAAGTAGCTTAGTGGTAAAAGAGGATGCCTACAGTTCTGAATTCTGGATTTATTCTGTCATTCAGACCAGAGTGTTGAATGTTGGTGTCCTCCATCCACACCTGTTTAATCTAGCTAAATTGAGAATCAGCCCTTAGTTCTTGGGTTTATGTGATAAAGTGCCACGTGTGCCCAATGTCTTTAGGGACAAGTCCCAGTCACAGAATGACAGGATGACTGATGTTGAAACGGACCTTTGGAGGTCACCTGGTCCAAGCCCTCAGTTCAGGACCATGTCAAGCTGGCTTTTGAATGGATTACAAAAGAGAGACTTGCATAACTAACATTATTGATTTTTAGTCTATCAAAACTTACTCATTTTAATCTACCCTGTTACAAAATCTTTTATGTATTGCAAAAGCCTTTTTCCAATTATTTTTTGCATATTAGAGGATCAATCTGAAGATAAATGCTATTCAAACTACTCTTTGTGATTAAGGTCAAATTTTCACTTTGGAAACCAAGAAAGTAAACAGGTTTGGGACAGAAAAAGGCATCATTTTATACTGAGCTTGCCATTCAAAGCTAGCTGTAAATGCTGAATGCATATGAGTAAGAAAATATCAACTCTGAGGTCCATGATATTGGCATCCTGCTTTACAAATCTCAAAATGAGCACTTTGGCATGGCCCAGAAAAAAAATGGAGCTGCAGTGGAGCAAAGGATTAAAGATGACAGACTGAAATGTGAAACTGTTATTGGCATTTGTGATGTTATTGTTGCAAATACTGCAGGTATTCTTAACACATAGAGCCCATGTGGGGCATGGTCTCATGTCAGTTGGATTCTATTGGGATTGACCAGAATTTAGGATGCTAGGACAACTGATGTGTTTTTGTGTTTTTTTTTTTTTCCTTCCTGTTTATTTTAGTTTTAACCTTCAAGATACAAAAGAACAAAAGGCACTTTTGCACAATAGAATTATGGTGAGTATGACTCACATGCAGCTGTAGAGTCACCAAAGACTGTATCCACTGCAAGCCATTTGGAAAAATTTGGAGAAGTAATTCTACTTAGCCACAGCAACTTTTTCATGCTAAAGAAAGCCTGTTGTTCAGCAATGATGAGGGAAGTATTTATTTATAGAGAAAGTGACAAAAAAAGTCCAGAGCAAAAGATTTTATCCTCTACAGAAAGGGAGAAGGAAGAAGTGAAATAAATATGATGTTGAAACAGAAGATGGGAGTGTCTGGAACTGGAAAAAGATCTCAATTGTCCTTGTTCTTCCACCGGACCATACCTCTGCTGTTGACCTGGAGATGACTGGTGGGATGGCAGACAGTATTCTTCTTTTTTGAAATTGCTCTCATTAAGCACATACAGTCTGTACAAAGCTGAAATAAAGCTTTTAATTAAACTAGAGAGACCAGCTACAGGGCAGGCTCTTTCTCTTACTGTTTTACTTAGAAAAGATGTCAGAAATGCAAGGTGAGAGAGAGCACAGAACTGAGAAAGTGACAAAGTACCCCCGTTCCTCTAAAAGCTTTGAACTATTCATGCCTCTTTCCCACTTAATCCACCTGTGGGAAGATTAAGAGAACTCTTCTGTCCTGATTGTCCAAGGTAAATATCTGCCATTGCCAATGACTTTTTGCTCCTTCCTCGTTTCTTGTAGTAAAGCATCTCAGACTTCTTAGAGGAGCAACCCCTTCTCAGCTTATCTGTGGGTGGCTGGAGATCAGCTTCCCCCGGGGCAGGAAAGTGAGAGCTCTCTACAGTTATTCATTGTGGGTGTAAATGCTCATTCCTCTTCCCTGTGGGAAGTACACTAGGGGCAGCACTCCAAGGCACTTCTCTTTACCCTTGACATGTCTTTATATATTAAATATTTGTAGCTAGTAATGACAGCAAATTCTCCTCTTCTTGGTATAAGTAGGCATTAGGCAAATATAAAAGTACTGCTTTTTAACATTTTGCATCTCTTTGCATTTTTCCATGGTACCCAAAAATGTTATAATTCTCCATTTCAGAACATTGTGCCAGACTGGCAAAACACAAGGGCTGAAATCAGGACTGTGCTTATCACTAAATTGCTGGTACTTGGAACATGTAAAATAAAACTGTTTGTTTCCATTTCAAATAATCTGAAAGGAACCAGTCTGTTAGTCACCCTTCAAATAACAAAGAAAATTATTTATTTTGTATTTGTTTGCTTTTCAGTGAGCAAAAATGATCAGCTTTTTTAGCTGTTTGTCCATTTACTGTCATATAGTGTGCACCAGTTTTTAGGATATTGGTCTGGATTTATTCTACAAAAAAAATTGGCACATGCAAAACACAGGCAGTTGGTTCCATTAAGGTGACAAGGTGCAAATTAACTTTAATGCATTCTTATTCTAGTAATCATGGGGGCACTCAAAAGCCAAATGTTGATGTTTTTGCTTGGAGAGGTGATCTGTTCTGCATAGTATTCCATCATTTTAAGCAGAGGAGGGGCAGTTTTCTATTGTGCATTAGCATATATATTAGATCCAATCTATGCACAATTCTTACATTAGCCTGCATTGATTGCAACATGAAAGGGGTTAGTAATATAGTGCTACAATCCCAGTGTAAATGCAGTTATACCAGTGTACCGGTGCTTCCTACTGATACAACTTGCCCACTTTATCATACAAACTTTCCCATTGTAAGCAAATTGTGTCACTTATAGAGGTGAAAATGTGGAGATCCATTTGTAGTCAGGCTTTAGTGTATGAACTGATGAACAACTCACAAAAAAAAACAATCTAGAAAATTATTTTCCAGAGTCAGGTCATTTGCACAATTATTCATTGGCAAATGCAAATGCATGCTAAGTTGCTTACCTAAGAGGCAAAATAACATTTGCTACCCTGTAAGACATTGTGTGAGAGGAGTCTGCCCAGGGCAGTTACTATAGATTAATTGCTTCTCTGTAAATTCATACACCATAGCATATTTTTCACATGCCCATACTTCTGCCTTACAGCTTCTTTCTCATATTAATGTAAATAAATTTAGAAGAGGAAAGGGAGTCATTATGTAGCTGGTAGGTGGACTTACCTGTATCTAAATTGCCTTTTAACACATCAAGCCAATACTCACCATTCATGGTACACTGGAAAAATTATTGAGCTCTGTGATCTAAATTCTGACCCAAAATAAAATGTCTTTCAAAAGCAGGGTTAGTGGATATTCAATTGCCCCAGAAAAATAAACAAATGGTGTTGGCATGCAGACAAACAGGGGAGTCTGCCCTTGCTAATTTTGCACTTTAAAAAGCTGAATGAGGCACATTTTATTTGCTAAGGACGTCAGCACTTTATATTACCAAACTTTCACCAATTTTCCTCATATGGCTTTTTATGTGAAAGAATTTGTTAGCCCACAGCAGTCATAACTAGGGAGTAATTAGGATAATTTTTTTTTTCTATTCCTGTGTTGAGCTGGATGGATCTAGGATAATGCATATAATAAGAGTAATCACAGGGCTGTGTTTCAGTCTTGAGAGATCTGCTGACAGCAAAAACTGCCAGGATGGCAGCATTGCCAAGATGCCACAAACTGCCACCAAGCCTAGGGCATAAACAGAGTCTGGGCAATTCCTCCCCTGGGCCCATTGTTGCTCCAAGAGATTTCCTTCAAGCAAAGTTCTTTCCACAGGATGAAGGAGTGGGCTCTGGTGTAAGTGCAACTGCACCTTCTCTTTTTGCTGTTCTTTAACTTCCCTGAGGAACAGCAGGGAAAGAATATTTCCTGGAAACCAAGACAACCAATAATGTAAATATCATAGCTTGGAAAACAGGTCATTTACTAACTCAGAATTTTAGCTACAATGTTATGTGATTTAGGGAAAATAAACTAATAAATAAACAAGCAATCACACTTGACTAAGCTACTTTCTCATTGTTCGTCCTGTCCTTGAGCCAAAGAGGACAATATCAAAAATGTTTGTTTTGTTTGTCTCAGGTCACAATGAGTATCATTACAGAGCATAATAAGATGATATCTACATTTGTGCATGTCGACCTAAATTGAAAGTGCTCATTTGATTTAAATTTGGTCTGATTACATTTCTGTGTTAGATATATATTCTAAAAAAAAAAAAAAAAAAAAAAAAAAAAAAAAGAAAAGCCCTCCAGTTCCAGAATTTAAGGTTTCAGCAGAAAAGTGATGTCTTGATTAGCCATCTTCAGGCATTTTTTTCTTTTTTTTCTTTTTTTCTTTTTTTTTCTTTTTTTTTTCTTTTTTTTTTGGCATTATGTAAAGTGTCACTATTTACAGAACAGGGTCTTCTCATTTTTCTCTGGAATAACACTTTTCAGACTGCAACTGGGACTATAGAAAACATTTCAACATACCTCAGAATGTAGTCTGAAATATGGATAATATATATGTCTTCCTTTTTTATTATTGTTTTATACAGTTAGGGTGACAATGACTTTAATGAGTCAAGTATTTTTTAGAAAGGTGATAACTGGTTTTGAACCACCATAGGCTAAACTTCTAGAAAAAAAATAAGAGGAAGATAATAGATATTTTTTAAGTCTGAAATAGCAATTTCAAAGCAGTTCTGGACTGAAAATAACTTCTCTGGGTTTAATTTAATTATGTTACTCAATTAGACAATCAGAAAGAAAAATGTGGATGACACCAGTCAGGAAAAAGGGGATGTCAGAAAAAGAGGAGATGATAAGGTCATCAGCTCCTGTGGGACAAAAGGAGAAATTAGTAATTATCACCTATGGAACACTGAGTTATCAGGAAATGGCTTGGAGAAAACTGCAGTGTGCCACAAAACTAATATCTCAATTGACTCAATGGCTTCTAGTATCTTTGGAGGTCATTACACTTTGAAAGTTACATTTTGTGAATTCCTGCTACTACAGGGACTTCAACAGTTCTACACAAAGTTTTATACAAAGTTCTGGTCAAGAAGGTTAAGTCTGGATGACCTGGTATTATATGTGGCATCCACTGAAATCAGTGGGAAGATTCTTAGTCACCAAAACTAGAACACATCATTATTATAATGATATTATTTGGTGCCACTATTTTTGTTGTCACTACTGCTATTACTGTTGTTATTCTGTAGAGTGTAAGCTAACATTCAGAGAAGAAGGGACTTTTACCCAAACGTTTCATCTGAAACCCTCACTAAGGTAATTGAACCTGCAAAGATGATACAAATGTTCTCAGTGTGAATTTATTAAACAAAAAATGCCTTACAATTATGAATTCAAGCCCATGGTTACAAGTGTTCACAAGTGCTCTCATTCTAGCTAAATAACACTGTTTAAAAATTATAAAGGAAAATGGTTTGCAAACCTTAAATAGGTCACCTCCCACAGTATCTTTAAAGTGCAGGTAAATTAGCATTCCTTTTTTTTAACTAATGGCAAATTGAGTAAGAAGGAGTTACTAAAACTTCTGATTTCACAGAACTGCTGACTATTTACACTTTCTGCACTGGAGAAATGTTCCTTGGGAAGGATTATAATATTTTACACTGTTTTCATACCTCTCCAGAACTGCAAACTATAAGATGGACCAGAGCCCGAAGTACCAATCACATCCAGTGTCTTTTCATATCATAAGATCTAGCACAAATTCCCTCTCACAAATGGGTCTTGAATAAAGGAAAATGCCATTTGAAACATTCCCATATAACTACTTTCCTCTCCTATCAAGAGACAGCAGTTCATATAGGAAGAGTGGCAGCTGGAAGCTAAGAAGAAGCAGTTGGAACACAGAAAAACTGAGTCACAAAGGAGAGAGTGATCTCCACATTAGATTAAAATGTACTGAAAACAGTAGGAGCTGTTTTAAAATTATTGCTTTCAGTACGAGACTTAACTTTCTCAAGTTCAAGCTTATGTGATGTTGCTTTCCTTCCATCAATTCACTCAGCTTTCAGGAAGTCCCACAGATAAAACCAAAATCAGTCAATGTACAGTTTTGTTGGTTACCCAGGTCTGTAGGTGTCTAAAATTTTTTGAAGCTGAGGACTTCAAGTTAGATACTGCAATATTTAGAAGATCCTCTGCAAGATGAATCATCCAATATAGATCTCCTTTCCCAGATTTTGCTGATACTTCACATTTACTAGAAGCTAACTTATATGTTTTTCAGATAAATCTTCTGCTTTGTTTGTCACCACCGGCAACTCTCTCATTTTCTGTAGTTATCAGTATCACAAAGTTGGTGCTTTTTTGTTAACTTCTCTCCTAATTTCTTTTCCCCTCAGTATTCCCATTAAATCTTGCTGCTATTTCTAATATATCTCAGACATCCAGGCAATCCTCCCTGTCCCTACCAGCAAAACATGTGTTCCCACAACATTTTGGCTCTTTGCTGCAGCAGAAGGACTGCACTTAATGTTTCTGTCATTAAACCCAGCTCATATTCATTCCTTTCAGCAAAGGAGTGTGATCCAGACTCATCTTTGTTTACTCTGCTGCCTTCTGCAACTCAGGCTCTGCTGCCTTCTCTGTTTTTGATTTTTCAAATGATGTTCACTGCTTTCCTCCTCTCCCAAGGCAATCCTGCAAGGCTTCTTAAACTATTTGTGTTGTGTTCTCCCTGGTGTAGTAACTTATCTATATCACCCTTTACTTTTTGTGGTCTCTCACTGTTTGGGAAAGTAGTTGCAAGAGTGAAAAAAAGGAGGAAACTATGATTATGGAGAGGCTAAGTCAATGGGAAGGGTAGGACATAATTTTGATATACCTATAAGAGCACACACAAATGCATACCCAAGTACACCCATGAGTCAGTGGAAGGGTTGTGCTGGGATGCATTTTGAACCTTCTGTTTGGACCACTGAGACTTGAAGCACCCATATGGAAACACATGCCCTTGACAGTAATAAAATGCCTTTCCCTCATCCCTTTTACATGCCACACTGTTGTAGAAGAGAGTAATAACAAAAATATATTGAGTCCTGGAGGCATGTCAGGGATCTGATCTTTTTTCCAAATTTGTTATGGAGAAGTAGAGTGACAAACATTTCTCCTGTGCCCTCTGAGCATACTTTAGGAGCATCAAAATATCATATACGCTGTTGATCAATACACCGGGAGAATTCCATAGAGTGAGACCTATTTTCAGTTTGTTTTATTGGGGATGGAGAGAGGAAAGAAGAGACAAAAGGCAAAAAGTTACAAGAGGAGGAACTTTAAGCTGTGATTCTTTGACTCCAGAACTTCTTCAGAGACCTTTCCTATGACAGAATTAGAAGCCACTGTAAGTTGTTAAAATAGTGATAAATTCTGTTTTCCTATCTCTGTGAGATTTACAATTCCCAGTAATAATATGTATTATCCTTAGAGTACATTTCATCTTCAAAATGTTGAATTAATTCCTATTATTATTCTCTGGAAACATTTTCTTGGAGTGCTTTCATCTTCAAGAAAACTTTTTCTCTACTTTTCATCATGAATCTTATCTCATTCCCATTGAATTAAATAGAAAAATAGTGCTTGTGTTAAAAATAAGGAAGGACATACTTGGATTTCTCCTTCTCCTCTGGGATTTTTTTTACTTAATTCTTTCCTTTATCTTTTGTGTTCCTATCATCTCTGTTCCCTTATCAGATTTTCACCTCATTTGCTTATTTTGTGTCAGTACATCACTTGCTCATCTCTCTATTCTGGTCATCCCATTACCCTTTATTTTCTTTAGGTATTTTATTGGTGTTACTTGTCTGAATCTGTCATGTTTCACTTATCCTTTTGCCCATACGTTTTCTCTCTTTCTTATACTCTTTCCACTACAGCAGATAATATGGAATGTTGGTCATCTATAGGAAAAGCATCATTTTTTGGAGTTTTTTGGGTCAATAGAGTTGAAATAAGAAGAATGTTCAGGCATATGAATAAATCTGTTATACCTCCAAGCTATTCTTTATGAGTCACTTTAAACCCATTTTTCTGAAAACATGGACCTCTGTGAAACGTAGTGGTACCATGAATGAGCATTGAGTAAAAAACAGTCCTAACCAGTATCTCTGAAAAAGGTTGAGGAGAAAATAAGCAAAAAGCCCCTGGTTTTGAGACATAGTGTGTTGTGTGAGCACTGTTCATTTGGCTGGTTGCATTTGTTTTCTTTACAAAGTCTGCTCTTACATTTTTGCTGTGGTGGCATTATTACTCTGTGTTGGCAGCATAAATTAAACTCAAACATCACATTTCTTACATAACAGAATGAGGTAAAATCTCTTGCAGCAATTCCTGAATGAAATGTCATCACCTTTTGTGCTGATATGCACAGCCAAAGGAGTTTTTTTCCTGTTTTGCCTCCCACATTTCAAGGTCATATGCAGTCAGAAGACTATTTTAAAAAACTGGAAGTGATGCTCAACTGCTGTACCAAAGGGCAGGATTGAGCCCTTGATATTTATCTCACATTTTCTATATCGCTGTTTCTGAATCTCACAGGTAGTTAAATAGAATAACTCTTGTCATATTTTCAAAAGACAGTACAAATACTTCCATTTCCCTGGGAAATGTATGTTTTAGTGGAGAGGTCTTTTAGAGGTTGATGTACCAAAGCATGTTTTTTTTCTTTTTCTTCTGAATGTCTAAAAGCATCTGTGTTTTTTCCTTTTTCTAGAATAGCAGTTATGCTTCTTTCTCTCTTTGTCTTTTTTTTTTTTCCTTTTTTTTTTAAGGTAAATGAGATATTGCCTTAGAGTTTGAGACAGGTGAGAGGTGAGCAGGGTACCTTCCTACAGGCTCCTCTGACCCTGAAACCTGGGATGCCGTTTGACAGGAGGAAGAAAGGGTAAGCCAAGAATATAGGTAAGAGCCACTGTAGCATAACAAGCTTCTTCCAAAAAGAAATGTGTAGACAGCTTCAAGCCAGCTCTGAGCAGACCCCAAATGAAGAGGGTGTGAGCTGACACCATTCAGAGAGGCAGATATGGGGCTGTGCCCCCTCTCACTCAGTGGGGTCTTGAAATGGGGCTGGCTTACTACACACACTTTGGGCTTCACCAAAGCTGGGTCCTTCCTGTTGGCACTGAACTGTATAATAAATTATTCTATGTTTATCAAGTTCTATAGCTATAAGAATTGGGGAAATTATTTATAATATTCTATATAAGAAAGGTTAGTGAGTTTGACTGCATTAAGATGATTGGGGGAAATTGAAGGTTAATAGGCCTATTTAGTAATTAGATGTGAAACCACTCAAAACTCTCAGCCATGGCTTGACATCTGTTAAATACTAGTTCCAAGAGACAGAACAAACTGGAAGAGTCTTATTTGTATCTATTTTATGACAGTGAGAAAAAAGAAAGTAGAAAAAAGTCACATTCATAGGCAGTTCCACAGATTATGTTTTCTTGTCTGAAGAGTTTCTTCTCTCTTGAGTGCCATGAAGAATGTGTAACTAGTTTAGTTAAAAGCTACATTAAATTGCTTATACAAGGAATGAATAAAAAATCCTGACTTATCCAGGCAGTATGAGAAAAATTTAACTGAAAAAACACACATCTGAAGACATAACAACTTTGAAATTCATAATTCAAATTACAGTGATTTAAAATTTTAGTAAATTAGTGTAAATCAAATTTATGATATTTAAAAATCTGTAATATAATAGCACTGCTATTTTTAACTGCAGCTATTTCAATTCAAAACTGGAGTTGATTTTAAATTATTTTTCTACATATACAATGTATAAAGAAGCTTGATGTGCTGTGTGAAGTTTTTATACTTCTTATGATGGAGTGAATTTGCCTCTTTTGGGCCTTCTTACAGTTGGATAAGTTGTCTAACGAGAATAGAGAGTGTGGAAAGAGGAACATCACAATAGAACTGAAGCTAAGAAGCAAGTGGTGCTTCACTGATCTTAATTCTGTAGATACACAATGTAGACAGAATTGCAAAGGACTCACAAGACCTGCCTGTGGACTGTGAGATCCTGATCTTATCTGCGTTAGAGCATTTCACTTATTTAAGTCCAGGTGACCTAGGTCTTACCATTTCTCAGCAACTGCCTGTTCACTACACAGCTCCCACCAGTCAGTGCAGAGGAAATGGGAAGTGTTGGCCTGTGGGGTACTGGGTACAGGGAGTGTTAGGCTGTCACATGCTCATAGAATTATGTGGCTTTGCATAAACTGTAGATCAAGTCCATGCACTACTGATATAGAGACCATTGATTCATAAGAAACAACTTGGCTCACACATAGCTTACTCTTAATAACTAACCGGAAATTGTCCTTCTGCAAGACAAGACGTATCACAGGGACAGGGTCAAACACGTCCTGAAAGGTAGGAGACAGACCTCACCAAGTCAGTTTCTGAGTTATTAATATTTTCAGCATTTATCGATTCATTTTAAAGTGCACACACAAAATATGTCACGCTCTGTTTCCTCTGAGAAAGATGTCAGCTTTGCAGTTTATTTAGTAAAGGGTACAACAGGAATGGCTTAACACTGCATCATCCATCTTGAAATATTGCACCCAGGGCTGTATTGCCAGTGGAGATGAACTGTAATTTTTCACCTGTTTTTCCTCACCTTAGACTGAGAGTTTACATCTTCCCCCTTTTTAGATCATTTTTACAGTATTACTCATTATTTCAGCTACTCTGATTGCTAATAAAGACAACAGAGGGTACTGCTGTCATGGGTGAAGTCACACACTTCACTTGTAAGAAGGAAGGAACAATACACTTTATTGATATATCAAAGTTATATCAAGCAGTGGTTTAACAAAATTCATATGCACTTGATTATTTACTGCATAGATGTTATGGTTTTGCTTGTTCTTAGAAACTAAGCAGGATTTTTCCCTTCCCCCTGCCCACTGTGTGAAGGAGATGTTGAATGGGAAGATTGGCTGGGGCTCAGGCAATTGAATAACACAAAAGAAGTGGCTGGTAAAACCACATTTTAAGCTGATGGCCCTCAATATCTTGTCTGTGAGGAGAGGTGAGGAGTTCTTTTTTATCTATTTTTTTTCTCCTCTCCTGGGAAAGGTAAGGGAGTTCATTGTTGCCTGAGCTGGGACTGGGTCCAGGTGGTAGGAGCTTGGAGGTAGTTTTGTTCTTGGCCTGGCTGCCAGCTGGGAATTTTGCTTGGATTTTCATCAGCAAGAAACTGTTCAGGAGGCCTCTCCTCCTCTGTTTTTTTTGGCAGTAGTTCTTGTGCACATCAAAGGAGAGGGGAAGTTATACCACATGACCCAGCCAGTAGGACAGAGTGAGTTCCTGTTTGGAAGGACCCAACGGTGAGGTGGAGGGAAGACCTCCATTTTTGGTTTCTCCAGCACAACTGGGAGAACATCCCCCACATGGCAACCACCTGTGATCCAACAGCACCTCCTGCTGACTGTGGTTAGAATTGCACCAAAGGACACAAACTGAACTGTTTACTTGTTTGTTTGTTTAGCTGTTTGTTTTGAAGGGGATTATTTTTGGATATAGGATTATTGTTTGGTTGTTTTATTTGTGTTCTTTCTTTGTTTCTGCCAATATGCATATATATTTTAATAAAGGGCTGTTAGCCTTCCTTTTTCCACATTTTTTCTCAATTGGAGCCTCAATTTTGGATTTATAATTGCTTAGAAGGAAGAGTTTGGGTCTTCCTCATAACTCATCCTCAGCAAAATACTTGTGTCTCATTTAAACTGAGACAATAGCGGACAGGGTCAGAGAGACCTGTTAGATAGCCCCTCCCATTGCATCATGAAGTTCAGAAAGGACCCCCTTTTTTCTAAACTCGTACTCAGAGAGGAGTCTGGGTGTGGCTGGATCAACTCCTAGTCTCAGAATTGGTCAGTGGTTTATTTCTGAAGGATTAAATATTTGCAATCAATCCTTTATGTCACTTAGCCAAGATTTTGAAGTTTAACATGCTATTAACCACTTACTGAGAATCTATTGTGGCAAGCAGTCTCTCAGCCTTGAGGATTAAGTTTGAGAGGCATCCCTGCTGAAGGGTTGATCCTGGCTTGCAGTTCTCTACCAGGCAGGAGACCCCAATGTGCTCAGGGATGTCCACTATTTCTGGAGTAAGATGATTGACTTATAGTCATATTTGCATATCAGCAATTCATCTGTTTCCCAACAGCCTCTGGCTACTATATTACCCTCCACCCCCCAAAGCCTAGAGGGGGTGTGGGGGAAGCACACCAGCATAGCTGTACAGTAGCAGTATTGGAAGACATTCTATATATACTCACTAATGGAACATTTGCTACTTGGAAGAAGGAACTCCAGTATTTCTCCACTGCGCTAGAGCTCAGCAGACAAAAGGAATAAGAGCACAGCCTGTAATCCCTTGTGTACCCACGAAAGGACCAAAGTAGTAAACACCTATAATCTAGGATCCAAGTCATGCCAACTACTTTCCAGTATAGCTCACACAGAGAGACACCCAGAGGAGGTTAATCTAGCACACTTCCACTCCATTTGCACTGAAGGAAGACAAGTAAGTTCAAAGGCATTTCTTTCTGTAACTATTTTTTCAAAAGCTGCTGAGCTTGTTTAAATTCATTATGCCACGGTCTCTAAAGTCTATTTGCCCTTTTGCTTTGTTTTGGCAACTCAAAGGAATATAAAGAAGTACAACTCGTGCATGGGCCAAAATATCTGTGAGAAAAGAGCTGGAAGTAAAACTGACAGTGATGGTTAGTTACAGCCAGACCACTTACAGTACCTGAACCGATCATCTCATTTCCTTTGCTTCAGAATTGTGGATCTTATAGCAGCAGAGGCTAGGTAGATACAGTGTGAAATTAATGTCATTTATCTTTAAATGTCAAGATAATGTTACACTTGCTTTCTACATTTCGACACATTGTGCTAAGCCACAGCATTTTTTTTAATGTTTCTTTAACCTGAGGTATTATACTGTTTGGAGAGATGAAAGTGAATGTGGATATGGAAAGAGAAGTCCTCTTCAGGATTATAGACACGTATGCAAAATGATGATGGCAGTTATATAGTCCCCCCGCTCACTCCATTATAGCAGATTATGTCCATCTTTTTTATTCCATTTCGTACTTCTTCCTTACACTTCACTGATTTCTTCTTTTTCCCTTCTGCTTAGAATGATGTACTAACAGCACAACCTGCATCTCCTCCCTGATTTCTTTTTTAATACCATTTCATTTGATAATTCCATACTGGGTTACTGTATCTGCTTTACACTCTTCCTTAATGAGCTAATTAAAGACATACAAGGCTCTTTATTGTGGCATATGGAGGCTGTTCTTTTTGCATTAGTTTTTTGTTTCTGCTGTGAGTCAGAACTTTCTTTCCTCCCACAATCTCCTCTTACTGGGTTGGGGGGTGGGGTTTTTTGAGATGGAGAGTAGAGAAAGTTATTTTGAAGATGGTTCCCCCACTTGTCTTCTGACACTGTACTACAGGGTTCCCCAAGTTCCCTGGGATTTTTTTTTTCGCCTTGTCAAATAAAGTACACCAAAACCACTTCATGCTTAGTTAAGTTGTCTTGATTTCCAGAAAAGATAAACCCTTTGCTGCTCTACTGAGCATAAGTCTACTATGTTGTTTTTTTTTCTGGAGGAGCAGAAATGGGATTTCATTCTCTTTTGCCACAAAAAGCACCAGCATCAGCCATTTTTTCTTCCTGCAAAAGAGCACCACAAGCACTGTAGATTTCTGCTGGTGATCCCTCTCATTAATCTAACAAATCTCACTGGTCAGCTCTGTAGGTATGGAGCAGCAGATGTTTGTGGCTAGACTTTTAACTTGACAGCAGAGGTTTTGTACCGTACTGTTATATGAACTCATTCTTTCCCCTGTATTTGACTAGCATTTTCTCCTAAGGTGAACTGAAAACCTTGGAATTCCAGGTTTTTTGCAGCTTCCTGGTGAGATGCAAGGAAAGTTCAGATCTTTTCTGGGATATGAACAGTATGCTGGTGGGTGTCCTTATTCTCAAGTTTCAGACTGAAGAAAAAATCCAAAATTTGTGAAGTACATTTCAATCCACAGTCTGCTTAAGACCAAGCCATGATCTCCATCTGGGCCCTTAATTTTTCTGGGTCCTTCCAAGTTCTGGAAATATTAGAATAGATCGTGCAGCTCGGTTGTGCTAGAGTAGTTTAAAAATTATGTTAAACTCGGCCTAAACAATATGATTTTCCCCAATGAGTTTCTAAAATTATGAAGTTGACAGAAGATGACACTAAACTAGTGTTTTCCATCTCCACTGTCCCTTTCTGTTTCCATCAGCTATTTATGCATCATCCTTGTGAGAAGGTTAAAGTGGTAGGAGTGAAGAGGAGCTAAGGAGATTAGGTGGCAGAAACAGAAATGGAAATGCTAGCAAGGGAAAAACAGGTCTTTAAATCCAGAAAACAGGTGAGTATGGGAAGGATGCATATAAAATGGAATAAACATACACAACTGACTGAATTTAGGAAAGACTAATACGTGGTCTAGTGGCAGAGTCCTGGGAATGTCTGCTAGTGGAAGAGATACACACCTGAAAGATGACTACATAGGACGGGAAGCCCTCAAATCCATCATATTACCAGGCACTTCACATTCCATTATTATATGTTCATTTTACCTCTTCCAAAAATTGCATTTGTACATTATTTACTGTAGATCCACAATGGTATCCACGTGCTTAATTTAAAGTTTAATTTTCAGTCGTGTTCAACCCTAAGATGTTGAACAGGACTCTAGGAATTCTTTAGAAATTGAATCCACACAGGAATCATGACCATAGATCAGCTGTACTAGTCTTTTCCTATTGCTTTGATAAGTAATATGTACTTTTTTTCACTAGGAAATTATGTGTAGCAAGAACTATACTTTAGTAAGCCTGGATAATTTAATGAAATTCTATATATTTCTTACATACCCCCTCAAGAAAACTCATGTTTGCAGCAAACTACACCTGGAAAAAAATATAACACAATGCTGCACATATCATATCCACTTAGAAAATTGTATTTACTTCTGGAAAATTTCATTTTCTTTCCTTCTTTATTATATGTAACTTAATTTTTCTGTTAAATTTTGGAGCCAGCATAGGTCAACTGCTTATTAATGTGCTAGCTAATATTCCATATTTATCACTGATTCAAACTGAAGACTGAGCACCCCATTTCAAATAGTAGTTTCACTTAAAATATCTGCTTGCAGAGGAAGTTGTTCAGTGTGATCTTGAGATTGAGCTGTAAGGTGTCAGTTCCTGGTGGCACAGTAATTAATTTGGTAAGTAGAAGTACAGAGATACTGGTCAGCACACAAATATGGAGAGGCAATGTCTTCCAAACGAGTCTCCTCATGGGACATGCAACATTCCTTCCACACTCATATTGTTACTAAAAGAGGACAAGTCAGGAAAATCGTAGCTGGCTATTCCCTTCTTGAACTACTCATTCTGTGAGAAGTAAAGGAATAGTTAGATTTGCCAGCTTCCCTTACCACCATCTCCCCTTGGAAGAAAGAGGTGCACCAATCAAACTTCCAAGATCTTTCTCTTACCACAGCAACTTGGTAGAGCTATTTAGAAAAGAACAGTTGTATTTGAACCAATATTCTGGTCAGCTCAGTAACTTGTGCACCACAGAATCTTATCTTTGTGTCAATAGGAATGCATTTTTACCCATGCACAAGTTTAGTGTGTGATGAGCAAACTAATCAGCCTATACCCACTCTCTTGTTGCAGAGCTACATAAAATCATTTTCTGTTCCCTACTTTCAGCATTTTAGTTGTAGCTTGAATTGTCAATAATTGCAGCTATCCTAAAAACATCTTCCTTATTTTTTCCTGAGAAAGCCATACAGATGTGTGCTCTGAATTCCCAGCGCATTTCATATCTTCTCTGCACACCTGGAGAAGGACCCTTTTGCCCCAGTAGCCTGACTATTAGAACATCTTTATATATATTGGTTCAATATTATGCACCCTTTCAATGGTTTTGAGATGAGATAAGAGAAGAAATGGGAAAATATGAAAAACAGTAGACCTTTACATCTGTTAGTACTGGTTTCCCAGGTTACCTAAATCACAGGTTATTACGTATGGACAGCCAGCCTGGTAGCCAGAGGATAATTGCCTAAACCAAATCAATTCACTGGGGAGAGAAATTTTCTTTTTAAAACAGTTCTTCTGTCAGAGATCAAAACCAGGGAATCTTTAAAGCTCAGTGTCAGTAAAAAGGACATTGCAAGATACTACATTTATTATTCTACCACAATTTCCACATTTTCTTATTTCACAACTCAAAACAATGAGACAGAGTGTTTACTTGTATAAGAAAGTACAGGAAAATCTCTATGAAAATTTCATAGCAATGTTTGCTATATTTGAGTGGTAAATGAGTTCAAGAGAACATGTAAAATTGATAGAAGTTCCAAACTAATGTAACATGACCAAATCTGACAATCTGTGATGAGCTTATGCTGAGAGGTATATGTAGTAAGGAAATCAATTTATAATCAGAAGACTTCTACATTCCTAGAGTTAATTTTTATGCTGTTACTTAATTTAATCCTCATTTAGTTCTCAGACTGCAACAAACTGCAGTAGTCTCCTAGTCATGTTTACACACATTATGATGCCTCTGACATTGCACATTATTATGTCTCTGACATTACGTACAAATCATGTACAGGATTACCTACCTATTAAAATATTCCTGCCCCCCAAAAATGGAGCTGAATTAGTAACCTAGACAAGAAACCTCCAATTCAGTTTGGCAGCAACTTCAAGCATGCTGTTCCAGTGCTGTGGCCATTGGAACAGGGTCCCATTAGGTTTTCTATTCCTAGGGTTAAACTAAGCATATAAAGGGATGAAATCTGTCTATGCCTTACCCTCACCTGGAGACAGCTGAGCTACTTATAAACACACTAGTATGAGTCAAAAATGGGGTATCTTCAGCAACACACACCTGGAGGAAATACCAGCCTGTGACAATGAGGTTGTTTTTCTACTTGTAATGTTGATGGTACTAATATAAAGTTGATGACACTGGAGCATAGATACAGACCCTTAGCACTTTTTGCTGTAATCATGTTTTCAGAGCTTCACAGGAGGTTTCTGAATGTTCTCCTGTTTTACTGGAAATTAATTAATGGCCATTCTTTTTGCCCTTAAAATCAATGAAACATTAGAAGTGCTGTTTGGATAAAATAGCCAACCAAAAAAATCTGATTCTATTTTCTTTAATCAATTTTATCTCTGTTGATATATTAATATAAGCAAATATATATATAGGTTGATATAGTTAATTGCTGGTAAATATTGACACATCTTTGTTTGGGTATTCCTGCATATAAATAGAGATATTTTATATAATTTATATAGAAAAACACACATATATATTGTATCTTTAAAGAGTCAGCCATTTACACATCAGTATCAGTTCAGGTTAGATCATCTGAAAACAATGCATCCTTTTCCTGGCCTTTACTTCTAGAATACAATATACTTAATTTACTTACTGAAATTTTTGTTTCTGAAATACACCAATAACATAGTTGTACTGCAAAATAGTGGTTTGGAGGTCTGATCTGATATGCACAAAAAAATATAGCTCCAAATAACTACTTCCTTTCTGACTCTAAGTCATTTCAATGAGTGGCAGGTCTTTCGATTCTGCCCCATCTCAAACATTCCCAGAGAACTGGCTGTTACAAAGAACATTATAAAATAAATATCTCCAGCAAGCAAAAGCCCTGAGCTTTGCTGACCAGCAGGCTCAGTTACAGAGTATACACGACCAATATGCACATAACCTAAAAGTAACTCCCAACAAATCCCTCACTTTACCCTTTAAAAAGGAATAAAATAAAGAGGCTTTTTTAAATGTTTGCCCGAGGCAAAAACAGTGAAATAACCTATCAGCTAGAAACTCTGAGTTTCACCTTAAAGGTCTTTGTGGAATCCAGCTTTTTGCCCTGGAGCTATAAAGAAAGATATCAAGTTTGATTCATCTTCACATTAAGTTATGCTAGTATAATTGCATTTCTTCCAGTGGATTTACATAAATGCAAATTGGGCTCTCTCTATCTTGCATGCAAGTAATGGATTTTTCAAGTTCTTTAAAGCATCATCTCTACCCCTTTAATGAGTTAATTCTCTTCTTTTACCAATTTAGCTATAGTTGTAGGAATAAAGCAAGGTGAAATATGCCAAGTTATCATTTAGGGTCTCACGTTTCATTTTTCCACTTATATTTATAACTTCTGAGGTTCATCTTAAGGATCAGAGAATATGAAATGAAGCTCAAGCGAGTTTTACTGTCTTTCACATCAGAATGGCAAAGACTAGCATTTTTTCAATGCTTTTGCTATAAATACTAATTTCTCTCTACTCAACAAAGACCCATTTTCACTCAAAAGCTTTTTGTGAATCCCAACAAAACCACTGAAATGATTTCATTTGCAATGAAAAATAAGAAACAAGCATATTTCACATCGTTTGGAGTATTACTGGGAACATTTTGTTCACCTCTACTGCAAGCCAAGCAAGTAATTAACAACGGAAGGACTTGACTGTAGCATGTATGAGATGGTGTTGGCCCCAGAACCCTTTTGGAGAAGAGCTTTTCCCGACCCTTCATTTAATTTTATTTCTCCTGTGATAGCAAAGTGATGACTGACCCGATCCCTTCATAAAACCCAATAATCTGATTTTTACAGGCGCAAACTCAAGTATCCTAGGAAGATTTGAGATAAGTCTGAAGAATTTCATCTTGCATACTAACCACGAGTTCAGAAATCCTGCTATGTGCTGTTGGCATTCCTCTTTTTCCCAGAGATTTAGACCTCTGAGCCTAGGGCTCGCTTCAGCTGCTGCCATGTGTTGGCAGCATATTGTGTCCTGAATTGAAAACTCAAAATTCTTACTCAGTTTCTCCCAGAATCACATAAGCCATGCTGTATATTTAATAACAAGTGAGTGTGTTTACAGTGGATATAACTTACAATTTTTAGGTAGGCTTTCCACAATCTATGGCTAGAGAAGCTCAAGCCTTTGTGTGCTACAGCTGAGTTTAAAAAGAAGAGGATAAACTTATGAGCAGTGTTTGCAGTTACACGTGATAAGCTGGATAATTAAAATTCATGTGGCAGAAGATAAAGCAAATCATACTGTGTTCAAGCAAGAATTTATTTATAAGCCATGTACTCTATCACAAAGTATGACCAGGTAAATGATGTTATTTTGAATATTGCCTTTTGCTGAAATATCAGTCAGTGATCATTGGCAGAGCTTAAAACAGCATTCATCTGACCAAGCCCAACATTCTGGTCTGAGAACCGAGCTTTCGTCCAGCTTTAATTAAACCCTACTTTGGATAAATTCCTGTGACAGGGTGTAACAGCGATAATAAAAGTATTTAGGAAAAGACACACAGGGGTAAATTATTGCAAGGCACATGACTCCTCTAATTCATAGGCATTGTTAGTGTGGGCAACATCATTAAATGGCTTATCACAGTCAAAACTGTTCTCTGAAGGCAGATGGTCTGCAAATGCATGATTTTATTTAGGTTTTGATTTACATACTGATCTGAAAAGATTTTATTTTATTTTATGTGAAAATGAAAAAATTTGTTAGTTACATTCTTGTACAGACAATCTCATGTGCTTAATTATCTCAGTAGGATATGTTTTATTAATGTTTTGCTTTGAACATATTTTAATTTGCATTTGTGGCAAGAAGCTTTAGTCTTTCTTCTGCACTATCCCTTGTCCTACCACCATCACTTTTTGGTAGGAGACAAAAGGATGTTTGGGCTTTTCCTGACTCTAATGAGTATTTCTGAACCAAGTTTACTGTCAGGACCCTGAATGCACTAATTGGTCTTGATGTCCCTGACCAGCCTCACCAGTGTCCTCCTCTCAAGTACCCTCATCCTCTTTGCCCAGGAGCTGTCTCAGTTCAGGCCTTTCCCTGCTCCTGGTCAGAGCTATGTCTATCCAGCCCGGTGCCTTTCCTGACCCTGACTCACCTGTTCTGTTCACCACCCCCAGCCATCTCCAATGGGATGGGGCCACTGTAGGAAGTCCCTGCCCCACCAATGCTGCATCCTGATAGTTCCTTACACTTGGACTTTTTTAACAGTTAAAACTTTCCATGAGAAAGTTACAGGCATGATGATCATTTTTCAAAAGAGTCTTCAGGCAGCTCCAGTGTGGCTGACACCAGGCTCACTTATTTTAAAGATTGGGCTTGGATTTGACTCCCTCTTTCTGATTTGTAATTCCCATTTGAACCCAAATCATCCACATCCAGGAGTTATTTTTTTGTTTCAGGATGCAAGTGACTAAATGACAGCTGCTCTCAAACCCAACAAATACTTCAGAGTTTAGGCAAAATGGAAAAGTTCCAAAGGAACGTTACTGCCTTCCTGTGAGTATTGATCTTTCATCTGTCCTTTAGTGACAAGGAATCTGGCTGAGCACAAAATCCCAGACATCCTAGTCCAAACCCAGAAACAGGACTAGGGTAATGTCTCAGCAAGAGCTGACACGGTCTGATAGTACCCAGGAATGCTCCTGTGCCCAGGAGAAGGTTAAAAATTTCATCTCAACTCAAGGTAGTGTCTTCCAAGAAGGAGAAGGTGCCTGCATTTTGAGAGCTCACACTTGGTTTTTCTTGTAGAATCATATACCCTCTGCCTCCACACTGCCACAAGCACATTGTGTCCTGAAGCAGCACCTAAATACAATATCCTATAAAATTTGGACAAAGCTGTCCCATTTCCAAAACTAAAGAAAGGAAGAGAAGTCATTCCTGGCCTTTACCAAATAATGCTAAAGATGGGAAGCACATCTGCAATTCAAATGTTAGAGTAAGATGGCTAGATGTCCTGTTTGATGTGATGATCTCTTTTTTTTTTAGTCAGATATCCTGTTGTTTTGATGAGTGAAATACAGGATGTCATTTGTCTTGCATTGTGACTCTAAAATAAAGATTTTAAATTGTCCATTTCATAATGCAGATGTGAGGTGATCAAGATTATCATGAGGAAGCTTGCTGAGCGATTTTATTTAACGTTAGAAAAAAAGAGCTGGCAATTATCTTAATTATCTTGGCATCACACCAAAATCTAAAGATTTAAAAGCAGGTTAATTGGATTTTATGCTTGTATTCAGACTGAGACTGTTGTGATGAAGGTTTTACATTTTTGTTTTTAGTTTGCTCTTTCTTCTGCAGCTCTTTACAAGTGCTTTTGAGGGAATGGGCCTTGCTTGGACTTCTGGCTGTTATGTCAGTTTATTATTATTTTATCAGTATAACACAGATAAAGCCTAATGTGTTAATTTACTGAAATTTTAATTGCTTAACTTTTGTCCTCATAGTTTTAGACTAGGCATAGAAATATTTTATTTTTAATAGAGAAGTCACTTGGATATCTATCATCCAACATAAATAAACTCAGCAGTCATGATATAATTAATTTTATTCAGAAAAATTATTGGGAATTGTTTGCTCTTGATTCCCTTACAGAAAGAAAGAAAAAAACAAACAAACAAACAAACAAGAAAAAAAACAGCAGCTGGTATACCCTGGAGGGTAGATGAACTTGCTCCTGAGACAAACTGTTCTAGATGCTGCCGAGTGTGGCAGGAGAATAAAATTCTCAGCGAGGAGCAAACAAACCAGGTCTGAAGGTCAAATTCTCTTGGCATGAGGGAAAGCTTGTGCATATAGAGTCTCTTGAAACTCAGGAAAACAGAACTGACATAGAGGTAGTACCATGTTTAGGAGATTTCTCACTACTTTTCCTTACCAGTTAGTTTTAGTTTTCTTTGCTCAGAAACCTAATCATTCTAGCTTAAGCACAAAATAAAATAACATATTTTATTAGAACATAAAATAGTTGTCTGTATGGGAAAGATCTGCATGGACTGACCTCAAAACTGACATGCTCTAGGTTCTCAAAGACTACAAAGAAAGGATTTTCACTGCATCAGAAGGTGATGAGAGACCTCAGTCTAAAACTGAAAATGTAGACCTAAGCAAACTAAATCTGTATGCTATGAAAGAAGTTTGGGATTATTTGGCTTATGAAATACACTCTACTCCTAGATGTAACTTCAACCCATGTTTAGATATTTTTCCATCAGCTATGCTCCTGGGAGGCAAGTATGTTGTTTGGGGGGTTTAACTTTTTAGATCTGTCAGAATGCAGCAGATATGCTACAGAAATTGGGGAGGGGGAATGCTATTTGACAGATTTTTTTTTTTTTGCTGCCTCTTAAGAGAACAATCTCATAGAATCATGGAATTAATGGGATTGGAAGAGACCTTCAAGATCATCAAGTCAAACCCTTGATCCAACCCCACTGTGATTACTAGATCATGGTACTCATTGCCATATCCAGCCTCATCTTAAAAACCTGCAGGGACGGTGAATCCATCACCTCTCTGGGAGGGCCATTCCAATGCCTGATCACTCTCTCTGTAAAGAACTTCTTTCTAATACCCAACCTAAACCTCCCCTGACAGAGCTTAAGCCCATGCCCTCTTGTCCTACTGCTGATTGCCTGGGAGAAGAGACCAACCCCCACCTGGCTACAACCTCCTCTCAGGTATTTGAAGAGAGTGATGAGGTCACCCCTGAGCCTCCTCTTCTCTAGACTAAACAACCCCAGCTCCCTCAGCCTCTCCTCACAGGGCTTGTGCTCGAGTCCCTTCACCATCCTTTTTGCTCTTCTCTGGACCTGCTCCAGCACCTCAATGTCTTTCCTGAACTGAGGGGCCCAGAACTGGACACAATACTCAAGGTGTGGCCTCACCAGTGCTGAGTACAGGGGAAGGATCACTTCCCTGCTCCTGCTGGCCACACTGTTCTTGATACAGACCGGGATGCCATTGGCCTTCTTGGCCACCTGGGCACACTGCTGGCTCATGTTCAGCCTCTTGTCAATCAGCAACCCCAGGTCCCTTTCTTCCTGTCTGCTCTCCAGCCACTCTGTCCCCAGCCTGTAGTGCTGCAGGGGGTTGTTGTGGCCAAAGTGCAGGACCCAGCACTTGGCCTTGTTGAACTTCATCCTGCTGGAATCAGCCCAACTCTCCAGCCTATCCAGGTCCAGTTTTCCACAGAACACAACAGGCATATGGAGAAAGCTAAACAAGAACTTGAAAATTACCATCTTGCTATGGATCATTTTTGCCAGAACTGCCAGGAGAACTAGGATAACTTTTCCTTTCAGTCCAACAGGCCTCTCCTTGCTCTGCACTTGGTCAGTCCATTGCAGGTGAAGCTGCTCCTCCCTGACTGGGGGATGTTACAGGCAGGTTTGCCTGCCACATGCCCAGCCAACCATTTGCAGCCTGAATTTCTGTGTGTGCACCTATATTTGAACCTGCATTATGGAGTTACATGGCTTGTCTCACAAAGATGCAAATTCAGTGATTATAAGGAAAAAGTACCATAATGGGTATTGCTCTTTTGCCTGTCCTGCCTACTTTGAGACCATAATTCAATGTACTGGCTTGTAATTCTGTCATTCACATCCTTTGTAGAATCCAGGCACCAACATCATGCAAAATCTGTGGCTGTCATGGGTGCATTAACTGGGAGATGGTGTAACCAGCTGTATTGTCAGGTGGAAATAACTTCTGACTTAGTCACTAGAGGAACTGTCTCTCAATCCACTCTCTGGCATGGTGTCATGACAGTTTCCACCTCCAAGAGGCCCACAGGCAGGATATAAATTGTTTTGAAACTCAAAGTGTATAATAAAATACAGGAGGAAGTATTCCTCGGGATCTCGGCATGCAAGCTATTTTCATTGTCATCACGTGCCTATAGGAGGTCCATCCTGAGGCATGCTTTGGCAGAATGTTTGGATTAGATGATCTGCAGAGGTCCCTCAAACTTGAAAGCACTCTGTGGACTGGTATCACCATCCCTTGATCAGAGCTGAGCTGTACTGCACTGCCCTGGCATCAGCCATTCATGGTGTGATCCCTGGCATTCGCCAGCTGACTCTTCAGTCACCATCATGTTCAGCATCGCTCTCATTTCTCTTCCAAAAACACTTCTGAGAGCCCACTGACCTTCTAAGGGACTTCACAGATAAATTAACTTATTTTCACTTTGACATTGGGACAAAGAAATGCTCCCTGACAAGATCAGTTAATCTATGTGGCAGTTGCTGCTGGTATCAAAGCTTGCTCATTCTGTTTCATGAATAGTTCCTCTTGTGCAGCTCTAACTGGTCTTCCTGAGCAGCATGAGCCTGCAAGGCTGTTTTTTTTTCTGCAAGTATTCCACAGTTTCCTGTGCAGTGCACATGGAGGTTTGAGCTGGTCCTCTGGGTCACTCCCACCAGCTTCAAGGAAATACAACCGTAGGTACCTCTTCTCAAACCCCACAGCCCTGTTAATTACTATAAACCAGGTCACCCTGCAGCTTGAAAAACATAAAAAGGGATGGTTATCTCTGCAGCTTCATAATATAAATCAATAAAAATATTGACCTAAATTATATTTCCCCCCTGCTCCCCCCAGGATAGTTTTTCAAGAATTTTGAGTTGTTAAACTGTCCTGCTGTGGCTTTATATTTTTATAAACCTTTATATTTTTTAAGTGGCTGGAAGATGCTTTTCACAACACTCACAAAAATAGAAAAAATAGTTTTTTGTCTTGTGAAATTGGAGAAGACTTTGATTTTTCTAATTACAAGATTTAAAAAGAGGGGTAACAAAAAATTTAGACACTAATGACCAACCTTTTGCAAATGAAGCTTGAATTTCTGCAACATCACTCAGACAAAAGCAATTCCTCTTCCAATGACTGGTTCTTAATTAAAAAATTCAATTCTTTGGAAAGATTTTATGAATTGCATTAATGAAGGCAACAACAATGCATATAGAAGCAGCTAATCTTTTTTATTAGTTCCTCACTGTTTAAAAGAAAAAAATAAGTTTCAGGTTGAAAAGGAATACAAAGATAATATTGATGCAGACTAAAGATGAAGAGATGTATTCAAACATTTGCATACACAGCATGTACCTTGTGAAAACATGAAAGCACAAACTGAATTTTCATTGGCAAGAATAAGAACTACTGCATAATCAAAAATGTTGCATTCATCTACAAATTCTTTATGAAGAGATGAAAAGTTCTGGTTTAGTATTGGAATTATTAATACTGTTATCATAAACCAATATTTTTCAATATTTTTTCTACTGAATATTTTATTCTGATTTTTCAAAACCTTGGGATATTTTAAGAAGAAATACACTGTTCAAAGGAACACAAGAACTGAGAAGGCTCAAGCTCTTGGTCCTACAGCTGCAGAATATTTATGTAATTGTAACATTCATTAAGCAATTTGTTAATGTTACCTATAAAAGTCAAGCAAAATGCTTTCCAAGATACACCACCTGGCCTCATTACTCATATTGTTTCCAATAGTTACAGCTTTATGTATAAACTACTTAACAATGGTAACTAATTTATTTTGCTTAAAATATTTGAGATATTAACTCTATTTATTCACTATACTTCATCAAATGTGAAGATGTGGGGAGCTGAGCATTTAGGAAGTCATTGTATGAACCAACTGGAAACAGTAGTTCTATTCTGCAGAGAACAATATTATCTGATGCTGAGTATTTATAATTATTAGGCATGGGATTTTTTTTTTTTTTTGGCTCATAAAGAATTTGGAACAGTCACAAGGCAAGCAGGTTTCATTTTCTTAATTGGCATGATTTCTTGTGTCTTTTTTCTGATCCAGTAATATTTTTCACTACACGTCTTTCTTTTTTACTTTTTTTTTCCTCAGAGTGACACAGTTCCACATCTTCACCAGCTTTAGTCATGAGAACCTCTTTTCTTGAGTTGTTTTGCTGTATGTGTTTAGAATTATTATTCTTTGTCTCATTATTTATCTTTAAAAAAAAAATCTTGAATATAAGACCTCTATAAAGCATCTGCACAAGTACACATCTTGCTGTAAGCTAAAAACATGCACTCATAACACTGACACAAACACGCCAACAAGGTACAGCTTCTACAACAGTTACATTGAATTTAACTTTATGCTTGGTAGATAATATCTGTTTTAACAAGTAAGGATCAACTCTTAGCCAATTTATGAAAGCCAAGTAACCATCACTGCACAATAAAAGTAAACCACCCCAAATTGGGGTGGTAGTATTTATTTTCATATAAAGTAGTCATATGAAAATAGTTTCATAATATATGGAAAGGCAGTAGTTAATTTCATATAAACAAAAAGTCCATGGGAAATAGCTAAGCAATTAGAAGCCATTTACGGAAGATAAACATTTTAGGGTGTAGTTTCTTTTCAGCTGGGGAATTCAACATGAAGTATTTAGTGAACCCCTCAGAAAGTGTGGAAATGCTGAACTCAGGCTGTGTATCCATCTAAACAGCAGATAGATCTTAGGGACTGCTAGAGTCAAGTGATGCTCAGTTTCCACCTGGAAGAGCTACTGACCATTTTCTATGGATAACCTTGGACACAGGGATACCATAACATTTCCAGAGTTTCCTTCCAAAGTCCACTCATTCTGGTATTAATCCCTGACTGCATCTGATGGTTACCAGAGCAGAGAGCTACCAAAAATGAGCTGCAGCTATCAGAGAAATCCATATGATTTGCTGCAAGACCCTCTCTGTCTGGAACTGCTCTGAGACACAATGTAGGGAAGACCCAGAATAATTATTTTGGCAATGACAGAGGCAAATCCTTCCAAGATTTTATCTTTATGAAAGTGCTTTATTCCTTTCTCCTTTATGGTTTCCTGTCTGGGCATGTCATACAATCAAGAGCAATCACAAGGCCCCCAGGAAAAATTAAAAACAGAGAATGAGATGTCACTGCCAGCAGAGCAGTTTGTCAAGCCTGCAGATGGTTTTTGAGGAGCTCTTGGGAAAGACACTCAAGCAGGGAAAGAATGTTATTTGTTGGATGAATTAACCAGCAAAATTCACTTTAAAATGCCATTCTTTTGCTATACATATCTACCAGAATCCACATCGTCAATGTTTTCTCTTATTTCTGGGTGGTATATATAATCAATAGCCTGTATAGACCATCCTTTTACCACATGAAGCAATTCTGAAGGAAAGGCTAAGAAAAGCAAATCTATGTGACTGTCCCACTGCGAAGGAAGCTGCATGGTCTGTGAGCACCAGAGAGCTGCCCAGGTCCATTTTGGATTCCAGTTTGCAACCCATGAATTTCCTGTTGGGGTGAAGCATGGCCAGGGTGGATAGCAAGAGGACCACGGGACAGACCAGGGTGGGGACTTTCCCAGAAGCCTGGTCCCTCTGTGAGGAGCAGAGCTGGGCCAGGGATGGTGGCAGGGCACACCAAATATTCCCACATTTCCCTGCATACAAGAGTGGGTTCAACTCAGGATTTCTCAAAACCACTATCGGAGTCAACACAAATGACCATATACCACTCAGAGATTAGAAATGCATTGGGAAGTTAAAAATTAAGCAGGAAGAAAGCCACTTGCAGTAACTCCGAGTATCCTGCTCACCCTCTCCTGTGTTAGTGGCCTTTCAGCAGTGAGAGGAAGGCCGGTCAGAGAGTGGTAGGGAGGAGGCTCTCACACTGAGCTGTGCAACAGCTGAGCCAAGGGAGCCCTGACAGAGCACATCTGCCCAAATGCACTGCTGGGTGCTGGGATGATAGAAACCTGAGAGAGCTTCTATGTGGTGATTTATAGATGGAGCACAGAAAGTTTGTGATAAAGAGCCACTTGCAAGGTGGAGAAACACGTGAAGACACTGCTGTCAGTATTATGGTAGAGGAGTGATTCACCAAGCAATCATTCAGATATACTGACGCTACTTTTGTCTCCTGAAAAAGTTTTCTGTATTTCCTATTAGAACTGAGAGCTTATGAATAGAAATGTGTTGCCTATTAAAATAAGGCACACAGTAAGCATAGTTTAGTAAATTCAGCAATGTTGTGTGGAAGGATCTAGCAAGTTCCATAGTTATGTTTATAATTTTAAAAAGCATCTCAGTTATTTAATTCCAACTCATGCCCCTGCTGGCCATACCTCACAGCAGACTCCTGGTAACTTGCCTTGGTTTTGCTGAAAGCCCTCGATAACATCCAGAGAGGTAGTGCTGCTGGCCCAGTGAGCTTTATTCCACATTGGACTTACTCAACACAGCGATCAGAGGGTGTATTCAGACCACAGACACTACTAGCACATGGCTTCACAATAGCAGAAAGCTCAATAAATGCCACTGGCCAAGTCATGGCACTGGGCTTCTTCCCTCCTGACTAAAAATTGGAAAGGATGCAGAAGTTACAGCCACTGAATTAAGGGCAGAGATTTGGTTTTGGCAGAGAATAGCCTCATCAAGTATATTTCACCCATGTTTCTAACATTGTTAATCTGTTTTAAAGTGCTATGAAATTTGAAGGCACACATAAAAATAAAATTCTACTGAAAACATATCCATTAACACAGACCACGGTGGCATCTCTAAAGCTTTTGCATCATTTCAACAGTACTGTTTATCACATGTATATCCTAGGCAATTTATTTTTCAGCCATAGATAGTTAAGGGATAATAAAACAGAAGTCATCTTTATAAGGTAACAATCCTGTTGCTGATCTCAAGTGCAGCATCCACAAGGACAGGATCAATTGCTATCCGTATAATATTAGATAACTGTGAAATGGCATTAATTTCACCTTTCCTTGTTCTCCCACTGTGCATTTCCCAGCTTTGAGTTCAGATGCAGAGCTGAGAAACTCAGAAAATACCCGAGGGTCAAGGAGTACTGTTGCAGCTTGAGAAAACAGAAGGGGTGATATTGCTAATGTTTAATGTTTTCTAAATTGGAAATGCAAAAAGAGCTCCACATGTGCTGACAGTGAACAGTGAAAGGGGGGGTGGGGATTAAAGAACTGATTAAATTTAGGTAGAATAGCAATAAACTTAAAAATGAAGGAAAGTTAGGAGCTGACTTTTAGGATCTGAACATGGCTGGTGACAAGAATGAGATGTGTCAAAGAAAGACTGTGAAGAAAGCCACACTGCACCTAAAAAGCTGTACAGAAGGACTAGGACTACTTTCTCAGTTTCTTTTTCTATTGCTGTGAAGCAGTACATTTGATAAGCTAGATTAAGTAATAGCAACCCAAGAGTTGCAATTAGCATCTGCTGATGGTGCTCCCTGGAGACAGTAACCATTTAAGAGTTTAACCAAGGAGTAGAGGCTTTTAAAGAGTTTCAGAAGTTCTGTTGGAAACAAGGGGACTGCTGGATCGGCAACCTCTGTGATTGCCTTGTCTTCCCCACTGCTCTTCTTCCCACGTGTCCACCTTCCCAGATGTGTTTTCCTATCCAAACCTGATCCTTTCAAGTAGACAAGCATGTTATCTAGAAATATGGATCTCAGAACTTTCTAGCAAAATGGATTCAGAACAAGTACCATTTTATTAAACACTTGGGAGTGTTTATGATGGTAAATGTTGCAGGTATCCATGAACTTTAGAATAAAATTCAGGCTAAGTGAGTTATTCCAAGGCAATTACAGAAAATTTGTGTCTTTATCTGCTGTACTTAGCTTAGATGGCAAAAGCTATCACCTTAAAATAGAGATTATTCCACTATTAGGAGAACTGGAGGGCAGAATGTTTTGCTACTGTTATGGATGAAGTCATGAATTCTTTAGTGGGACTGAAAATAAAGGAATGATTTAGAAAATTCCCTCCAGAGTGATTACTCTGTGTGTGTCATTAATTTGAGCAACACACACTGTTCAGAGCCAAAGGCAGAAGACAAGAAGCTCACCAGCTTCAGGAGATGAAAAGAAAAGAGGTCATGGGTTGAAAATGCAACAATTCAACATTCAGCCAAGACAACATGACAAGGTGACTACAGACACCGTGAGATTCAGCACCATCAGTGTAGATTCTGAAATCTTAGGGGCAGGATTCCAGAAGTGCTAACCAGTTGCATAACTTTTTTTGTGTCTCAAAATCTCTAAATCTCTGAAATAATAGTTTTCAATACTCAGAGATGCAAGGAGGGCCATCAATAAAACCTCTATGCTGGACTTCCGGAGGGCAGATTTTGGCTTTCCAGAAGACTGGTCCAGAGCATACCCTGGGAAACTACCCTTGAAAACAAATGGGTCCAGGAGGGATGGACATGCTTCAAGAAGGAAGTCCTGAACGCCCAAGAGAAGAACGCACACTGTTTCAGTCTGCTGAAAGGCAAGCTGAAGGGGAAGACGATTGGTCTGGCTGAATAGGGAGATTTTAAAGGAAATTAGGGTATAAAGGAGAGCCTACCAGTTATGGAAAAAGGGGCTGGCTACTCAGGAGGAGTTTAGGAATATAATTAGGTCTTCCTGAAAGAAAATAAGAGAGACGAAGGCAAAACTTGAACTCGATCTTGCCACTTCTGTGAGGGATAACAAAAAGCCTTTCTATAGATATATCAACAGCAAAAGGAGGGACAAGGAAAACCTCCATTCTTTATTGGACATGGGTGGGAACATAGTTATCAAAGATGAGGACAAAGCCCAGGTATTTAACACCTTCTTTACCTCAATCTTCAACACTAAGACAGGTTGTCCTGAGGACAGCTGACTTCTGCAGCTTCTAGACAAAGATAAGAAGCTGAACAGCCCTCTGTAATCAAGGAGGAAACAGTTAGCGACCTGCTGAGCCACTTGGATCCTCACAAGTCTATGGGACTGGATGGGATCCACCCAAGGGTGATGAGGGAGCTGGCAGAAGAGCTTGCCAAGCTGCTCTCCATCATTTACCAACAGTCCTGGCTCTCTGGGGAGGTCCCAGATGATTGGAAGTTGGTGAATGTCATGCCAACCCACAAAAAGGGACAGGAGAAGGACCTGGAAAACTACAGGCCTGTCAGCCTGACCTCAGTGCCTGGCAAAGTTATGGAGCAGATCATCCTGAGTGTAATCACACAACAGCTACAGGATGGACAAGGAATCAGAGCCAGCCAGCACGGGTTTAGGAAGGGCAGGTTCTGTTTGACCAACCTGATCTCCTTTTATGATCAGGTGACCCGCCTGGTGGATGAGGGGAAGGCTGTGGATGTGTCTGTATGGACTTCAGCAAAGCCTTTGACACTGTCTCCCATAATATACTCCCGGAAAAGCTGGCAACCCATGGCTTGGACAGGGGCACTCTCTCCTGGGTTAGGAACCGGCTGGAGGGCCGGGCACAGAGAGTGTTGGTGAATGGGGCTGCATCCAGCTGGTGGCCGGTCACCAGTGGTGTCCCCCAGGGATCAGTGATGGGCCCAGTCCTGTTTAACATCTTTATCATGATTTAGATGAGGGGATTGAGTCCATCATTAGTAAATCTGTAGATGACACCTAGCTGGGGGAGAGTTTAGACCTGCTGGAAGGCAGGAGGGCTCTGCAGAGGGACCTGGATAGGCTGGAGAGTGGGGCTGATTCCAATGGGATGAAGTTCAACAAGGCCAAGTGCCGGGTCCTGCACTTTGGTCACAACAACCCCCTGCAGCACTACAGGCTGGGCACAGAGTGGCTGGAGAGCAGCCAGGCAGGAAGGGATCTGGGAGTTTGGATTGACAGGAAGCTGAACATGAGCCAGCAGTGTGCCCAGGTGGCCAAGAAGGCCAATGGCATCCTGGACTGCATCAAGAACAGCGTGGCCAGCAGGAGCAGGGAAGTGATCCTTCCCCTGTACTCAGCACTGGTGAGGACACACCTTGAGTATTGTGTCCAGTTCTGGGCCCCTCAGTTCAGGAAAGACATTGAGGTGCTGGAGCAGGTCCAGAGAAGAGCAAAAAGGATGGTGAGGGGACTTGAGCACAAGTCCTATGAAGAGAGGCTGAGGGAGCTGGGGTTGTTTAGTCTGGAGAAGAGGAGGCTCAGGGGTGACCTCATCACTCTCTTCAATTACCTGAGAGGAGGTTGTAGCCAGGTGGGGGTCGGTCTCTTCTCCCAGGCAGCTATCAGTAAGACAATAGGGCATGGTCTCAAGCTCTGTCAGGGGAGGTTTAGCTTAGATATGAGGAAGAAATTCTTTACAGAGAGGGTAATCAAGCACTGGAATGGCCTGCCCAGGGAAGTGGTGGATTTTCCGTCCCTGGAGATGTTTAAGAAGAGACTGAATGTGACACTTAGTGTCATAGTCTAATAACTGTGGTTGTAGTGGATTAAGGGTTGGACTTGATGATCTCAGAGGTCCTTTCCAACTCATCTGATTCTGTGATTCTATGATCTCCCATTGTCATTTCATTATTTCTTATGTTATTTGTTCTTTCCAGACCTTCACTCCCTGATTTCTTTTGGTAGTGAATTTACAATGGCTTTCCATCTGATTTTCTCTTTGCTGTCTGCAGTGGGGTTTTGCTTTAGAAAATAATGCATCTGTTGCCCCAGTAAAAGTTACATAATTCTCCATTTACCCATACAGTTTTGCTCACTCTTTTATGTTTTCCTGCTCATCAGTATGCACACCATCTGTGCCTCTACTACAATGTTCTTACATGGCCTCCAGACTTAGTTAGTGGTTTTAAAGTTTTATTACTTTGCCCTTCAGTCTCATGTTAATAATTTTGCTCACTGTTTTAGAAATCTGCCCTTTCAAACCTTGCTGTTAGCAGGTCAGCCACAAAGAAATTCAGCCCCCACACCCCAACATGATGTCAAACCCCACTGTATGGCATGGGCTGGCAATCAATGGAAATACTGTAATAACAAGAACTAAACCCAGTGGTTATATTCTAGAGGATACAAATTTATTAATTACAGAAGAATAGGATAAAATGCAAAGAACACAGGGGAAGAGCTTTTACAAGTGAGTATAAACAATGAAATGCTTTTAAAATTAACTTGGTCACTTTTTCTAATTTAATTATTGAGAAATCTGACAGAGCCTACAGCTAAGTACATGACTCCAGCTGTAAATACATTCTCACACTCATGTTAAACCCCCTCAGTCTTTCACAGTGTGTATTGTGAATCCTGCTAATTGACCCTTAATTTTAAACTCTGCCCTGTTCAGCTAGGGAGATTTTGGACACTGAGAACTCTTGCGGACAGATTTCATGGAACATGGGCTCAGAAGGGCTGCACAATATTATTTACTCAAAACCACAAATGTTTTGCAGCAAAGCTAGTCACTTCCAGGCTGCAGGAATAGCATGAAGGTTTTCTGATTAAGGCACTGAGCAGATGAAAGTGTAAATCCCAGATCTGCTAGTGGTTGCATGTATATCCCTGGGCAAGTCACATCACCTTTCTGTGATTTGTGTCTGCAGCTACAAAAAGCAAATCATTATTTTTCCATCCTCAAGCATTTCTGGAAGTGAGAGCTCCTTCAGAATTGGACTTTTTCCAACCGTATGTTTGTAAGGGATCTAACACAACAGTGTTTTATCTAACTGAGGCTTCCAGATGTTCTATGGAATAGACCATTAAGGCTTCTACTTAATGCGTAATATGAAAAACTGCAAATGATCTTTCAATTTTTCTTTTTTTTTTTTTAGTGTAAGCTAGGAATAATGTAGACTGGAATATCTAGATTTATAAATGTGCTGTTATAGAGGTGCAAATGAGAGCACAATCATGACTTAATCATTCTGAAAGATTTTACTATCTGAATATGATTTTGTTTATTGCTGTTGTCGAGTTTGTGGAACATGAAAAAGACAACAAGAGATACTTCATTTTGAAACTGATGAACACATTAACATTTATTGTGGAAATATAAACAAACTTTGCAAGAATACAGACTGCTTCTTTTGTGCCTTATCAGTATTCTCGAGGGAGAGCACAGTGGAGAACTTCCTTGCAAAGTTATTCTCAAAGACAACAGAGTTACAATGCCTTATTTCATATTAAATATGATTATATTCTGTTATCTTCTACAAAATCATCTTCATTATTTTCATTTAAAAGAAAAAACAACTAAGCAATTTCCATGTTAAAAAAAAAGAAAAATAATAAATAAAATTAAAGAGGATTTTATGCCATTTTTATCCAATCCCATCAGTTCAATTTTCTTTATCACAGTTCCAGAGTATTACTAGTTCTTTTCCCTCAGAAATAATGAAAACCAAAATTGAAGCAGTTGTTATTATTACAAAAAACATTTGTCAAAACAAGGCCTTCAGCAAGGATTATTTTAAATTCAAATTTAGTTACTTACCAGAACTACAGCAGTTGACTACAAGGTAAGTAAATATCTGCATAAAAATTTGGAAAAAAACAATTCCAGTGTGTCTTTATGGCACCAAAAAGACAGAACAATCCTAAATTTTCAAATATCCAAATTAAGTTAGGGTTGTATCTACAAACAGGATGAATGTTGGAAAAATTTTAAAATCATTACTAATAACAAAATTTTGGATATATACTCTCTGTGTTTGAAACAAACATGGGCCAATGCCACAGAAATTAAACAATGAAACACTGTTAAAAATGTTTCCAGCTCATAGTGACAGAAGGAAATAACAGTCATAATGAAAGAAGTTTTAGAATGCTATCCAGCAAGACTCATTTCCTTTCTTTTTCTTATTCCAGAAATTACTGTCTGTTCTCTCATTATTTACATAAATTATGAATCTACAAGAAACTTTATCAAAAAACTTTCTAATTTAATAAGTTTATGAAGCAGTTACCCAAATGAGTTGCTTTTAACACAGAGGAGGCCAAATATCACCAGAATTTCTTGATAAAACACAGACTACATTCAGATCCTTTCCAGTATGGATTTTTCCTTCATGCTCTTCCATGATGTTTGCTATCTTAAACTTACACGAAAACAGAGGGATGGTACCGGGTTTTTTTTCTAACCATACCTCCCATTTCAGCAGCCCTACTGAAAACTATGATTAAAGTTTCACTTGTGCTATTTGCTGAATATTGGAATTCTTGTTCCTCTTTTAAAGTTTTTCTCTTTCAGACCAATTGAGAACACTCACTTTGACTAACAGGCAAATGGCATACTCTCAGGCATTGTGACCTAAATTTCTGAGACAACCAGAAGGTTTTCCAGTAGGCATGATGAAATAGATTATTTTTTTAATGGTATTACGTGCAAGCAAGTGTCAGACTGATAGTTATAGATGAAATTATCTGTTCTTGAAAATAAGTCTGAATCTGGTCAGGTGTGAAACACATCAGCTGTTGTGGAATAACAGCCTGTATAGCTCAGCTCTGCATTAGTAGCAGTTCTTCCCAGATCCTAAATAACAACAATCCATTTGCTGAGCTCTGTGTGAATTATAGTTGCTTTCAAATGGACAATAATATTTGTTGATATTTCATTTCTCTAAACTATGTTTTCCAAAATTACTTCAAGCTGCCAGCATGGTACACTGCCATTAAATTAGATGAAATGGTCTCCCTGCTTTTCGAAGGACCTGAGTCTTGGAAAATATCAGTCTGGTCTCCCACCCACACACTCTCATCATATTTCCCTCATCCACATAGCGTATGCTTTAGCTCAGGCCAGCGCCAGTGAGCAGCCAAACAGGCATGTGTCTCCTGAATGAATGTCTTCATTGGGAGGGAAATGGTCAGTGTGCTACAATGCCATGCATAACATTTGCAAATTCTATATTCTAGATTTCAGTTAAGAAATCACATATTGTCACATACAGTTGGCACCTTCCAGATAATGCGGGAGTCTCTATGTGCATTAGTTCTTAAAAAAAAAAAAAAAAAAAAAAAAAAAAAAAAAAAAGGTGCCAAAATCCAAAATACCCAAAATGTGCAAGAATGCAAAGATTTTTACAAAAACAATGTATTTTTATGAAAATGCAAATTCATAAAAGTCAGCTTGACTTTAGTAAGTCTTGCTGGTTTTGTTTCTTTAAAATATAAAACACAGTCATTTTTTTTGATCAAAGGCATGTAATGAAGCATCCTGGAGCCTGTCACTAGAACCAACAGTTTTTGGGGTAAAGCTGTGATTTATCCTTCTTATCATTCTTATCATATATTGGAATTTAAAAAAAAAAAAAGAAATCCCTGAAGTCTCTTTTACAAACTTCACTGCAATTTACATGAAGTGAAGTATTTAGCACATGTTCTTTGCAATGGAGTCTGGACTTTCCTTGATGACAGGTCAGATCTCTTGCTCTGGCTGAGCTCTTTTGTATTCCAGCACCATAATACTGTGAGTGTACCATGGCTCCTCTGTGGAAGTACAAACTGACATTACAAGTGGAAGAGATGGGCCCTCACCTATCTTTCCTCCCCTATAGAGACATAATCCAGCATGTAGCAGAACCTGGCAACACAAATTACATATAACCCAGCAGTTTCCCCAAATGTCCTCCTGAGCATCTTCCCTTGCCTTTTGTTCAGGTTACAAGCTCTTAGATTTGGGAATGTCCTGATGTTAGTGTCCACTGATAACACCAAAGGGCTCCTCATTACTGCAACTTTCCTGATCAAATCTTCCTAAACTTTTCTGGATTATATGAAACTGCTCAAGAAGCATTAGAGACAAGCCCCTTGTCTCCAGAGCCTTTCTGCACTGCTAAGGCCCCCATCTGTGTAAAGTGCTGATGGGCAGACACCTTGCTTGTTAGTGTTTTTGGTGTGGTTTTAAGACATAACTACAACTTTCAAAATATAATGCAGTTTTCTGAAATTGCCTGCCCAAGGGCAAAACAAGGTTAAAAAAAATTAAATTATCAAAGCTTCACTTTTATATAACATTTATTTTCCAATAAAAATTTCTCTGAAACATTACACTTTCACAAATTGAAGCATCTTGAAAGATACCTTCAACATAAATGAGAGCTCCTTCCTCACTGCCAGAGGTGCAGTTTACTGGCATCAACTGTTTTTTGTTATCTGTGAATTTGCTCTCTTTCTGTCGAAGGTCATCTACAGTCTTCTTAATTTAGAAATTTCTCTTCTATCCAGGACTATTTGTGTAACTCGAATAATTACAAATCCAGCAACGTTCATGAGATTAAATTAGTTTTTGAATGATTCTGCCAGAACACCAAACCAAAATGTTGTATGAAAATTTATATTTACTTTTAATGTTTGATTGTTCAGACTACTTATTAGACTCATTACCATAAGTTAATTATGCTGACACAGAACACAGTGCTTCAGAACTTGTAAAAGTGACTAATTAGGTATGTAATACCTTGATAAACCTTCAAAACACTCTGAAAATGGCTATTAAAAAATAGGGTCCTGTGCTCATTTTTCCTTTATTTAACGGGCTGTGTTTGGTGGACTTCCTGACTAACCAGGAGTAAATGAGAGAAAGTGGCAAGAAAGGTAGCAAAAAACAATAAATACTTTAGCAGGAATGATCTGCAAAGTGACAGGAAAGGAGTATAATCTGAGGGAAAAAATAGCAAAGACAAGATATGATAAGTGTGTCTAGCTGCTTCAGGTGAAGTAACATAATATATGGGGAGGAATTATTTCAAGTGATAAGAGCAATATAATAAGGAGAAATGAGCTGAAAATGGAAGAAAATTAATTTAGGTTAGACATAAGGAATAAAAATGCTAAAAGCAGGGACAATTATAGAATGGAAAGATTTGCCAAGATGGGTAATTAGGGGATCACCATTAGGAATACTCCAGAGTAAACTAGGTAAAACATTCCCAGGTTTAATACTGCCCTAGTACAGAGTGATAGTACTGTTTCTGAAGCTATCTCACTGATGGCAGAAAAAAAAAAAAAAAAAGAGAGAGAGAGACATGAGGAACAGATGAGCATGAGCTCTGATTTAGAAACTTTTAGAGAGTGATTTCCAGAGTTGAATTCCTCCCAGAGAGCCTTAAGAGAGAAATGAAGACTGACAAAGCTGAGCATGGAAACTTGACAGAGAATGTCAGACAGAATTGAGAAGAAACAAAATTCAGAAGAAGCAAATATATCCTCCATAGCCATATGCTTCAGTCATAGTCAATGCCTTAATCATCCTGCAGACACAGCTTTGTGCACAGACACCTGTTCTGGTCTTTGGGAGCACATATGGAGACATGTATGTGTGTCCCAGCACATAGGCTTCCAGAACAACAGCCCAACAGCCTCACCACTGTAACAAAGCCCTGAGCAACACTTCCAAATATGCGTTAATTACTGAACGTGTACTTAGCTAAGGCAAGCTGTAATTCCATCTAATTTTTATTTTTTTAGCCAAAAGCACCCTGGCACTAAACAGAGAGTATTAAGTGGTTTTCTAGGGCGTGGAATATACAGTAGCTCTATTATGAGCCCATGATAATTCACAAGCAGTTCTACTCCTCATCTTATTCTGTGATCTAATTTGGGATCTAATTTTCTTCCACCCTTATCCCATCTCCCACTACATTATCCTCCAAATAATATATGCTCACAGAATAGAAATAGAAGTCTATAAATCTTTCAGAATCATTTATAGAGCTGTTCTGCACTGTGGCATGCATTCAGCTGACAGCTGCTGCATGCCTTTGTGTTCTCATTCATTAGACATTGCTGTCTGGAATAACATCAGCATAGTGGAATTCTTTATATCCTAATTATCCTTCTGCTCTTTCACTTAGTTCACAAGGTAGATGCTCTTTGTAGGTGTATTAGGAAGAATGTCATAGGTATTTCTCTGGTTAACCAGCAAAACATCAAATGTTCTGCAGAACTTTCTCATAATTAAAAAAAAAAACCCAAACCTGAGCAGTAGGTTGGTGCAGGTCAGTTTGTTTAGGGAAGGAATTAATAACAGACATTCAGAGGTACAATTCAAGTAAGTGAAATAATGGTCTTCCTCTGACCTTCATTATTCAAAGAATTTCATGTATTTTCTAAAAAAGAGGGGGAAAAAAAGGAGCAAGGTCAACTGGGCAGCATAAAAGGGCTAAGCCAACACAGGTTGGGAGAAGAAAACAGCTTTGTTAGTTTAACAATGCTATTCTGTCAGCTATTCCACAAGTTTCAAAAGTATTGATGAAAATGTTATAGTTTTGAGAAGACCACCTTCACATAAACTTAAATGTCTTGCCTTTATCTAAATACCAAGGATATCACTATCTGATATCTGGTAGTGAATGAGAGACATAAGACATCCAAAAAAAAGGTCAGCTTACAATGGATCAGAGATGTATGTGTTGGACAGTAATAGCTGGTGCACTGCATTTTTAATTTCTCCAATTTACTAATTAAAAATCCTCCTTGGACAAACTGTCAGTTAATGAAATTAAAATAAGACAGAATTTCTCAAGTGATTATTTATTAAAACATCCACATGTCATGCCATCCGATTTTTATAGTTCCAGGTCTACTCAGGATCTTATTAACAATATATGTTGTGTTTATTAGCAAATCTCTAATACAACACTACTTTTTCAGTCTTGAAGAGTTGTGACTTCTGCAGCAAGGCAAGTGAAAGAGTTGTTTCTGTTTGGTGCACGCTAATGGGCACCATTTCCTTCATTGCATATCTTCAGGGCCTGCTGGTCGGGAGGCTGACTGTATATATATATATATCTCCCTGGGGAAGATAAAACAAAGATGACACAGGGTATATAATAGTGGACTCAAATGGAAGCAGGACATACTCCCTCCGTAAACATTGAGCAAAGATTAAAGATAATGCTTGTTATAGTTTTTAAAGTAAAAATACCGCCTGACTCTCTTTTCTCAGTGTCTGCCATTTGCCTCAATAAGGATTCATTTAGCTGCTTGGGTTAAATTTTATTTTCACAGAAAGATTTCTAAGCTGTGGCAGGGAAAGATGAAACTGAGCTGGGCTTTCTAAGCCAGTCATTCCTAGTAAATATGAGTTTAACTCTGTTAAACTTTGTAGATATCATTATATATACACTTATGTACATGCTTTCCTGGACCAAATTTATAAGGGAGGAGGTGTTGGAGTACTAATGGTGGCCACCTGTTTCTCACAGTCCAAATCTGAGCTAGATGCACTTTTTTCCTCACTTGTCACAAGTGTTACCATTTTCCAATCTTACAGATTAGGATGTCTCTCCATTAAACTATGCAGGCTAGAAGGCAGAGGCCAGAAGCAATAAGAACTAAGACATTAAATAGAGTGTGTGAGCCGTGCAGGGCACTTCATACTCGCAGCTGTGATCTAACAGAGAATTGAAAGAAAGGAGATGAGACTTACGAATTGAGTGGAAAAGGATGTAGTCATGCATGTGGTTGTCTGTTTAAAGCTGAGTGACAGAGTAGGGAAGGCACTCACCACAGCAATCAGCTGAGCCTGTACCAGTCCTGAATGGATACCTTTAATGTCTTTTTTCAGGCACTGAAATGCTAGAGCTCAAAATGGGATGTGCAGACCAGGGAAGGACCGAAGTCAAACCAACATGGCATGTGTGTGACCTTGATGCTAGTTGGACTACAAGCTCAGAACGTTACTGCATAAAATACTTTATTAACGAATACTGAAGAGAAGGTGACAGCCCAGCGCTGAATGCTTGTCAGGATTAAATTGGAATGCTTCTACAGGCAAGCAGGATCTTTGCATTCAAGTGACTGGTTTAGACTTACAAAACTCTCTCTTTTTAGACCTCCTTACTCACCATGACTCCTCCATGTATGTAATGATTATGCCTACATTATCGTCTTGTTCAGCCTTATAAGAGCAGATCTGCTGAGCCAGAGTAGAAACTGGATGGGCATCTACATGGGAAATGATTTGCAGCTTTACTGCAGGCCAGCTCTAGTCCAGCCCTGTGGAATAAACATCCTCTAATGGCCAGAGCACATCAGGTACGCTCCTGGAGTACATCTTCCTGTTTAATTTCAGCCCAAAGGAACACAGTTCATGTGATGAGACAGCTCTCTTATACAAACAAAAGCACACTAGGTGGGGATGGTTGTGATGGTAGTGTTAGGTTATAGCAGCCACCAGGAATCTGGTAGTTTTCCAGCGCTATTCCCACAAACTCCTTTAACACCTTCTGACAAAACATTACCTACTCTACATACCATTCATTTTTCTTCTATTCCTTTGTATTGTGGAGAAAGGAGATCTAGCTAAGAGTCATAACCCCATTTTATAGGAGCCTTGTGTGATAGTAATTCAATACATTATTATATATAATAGGTTTATATATACACGTACACATTAGAGGTCACTGCACCAATATACTAGTGGGTGGATTCACCTCATCAGACTTCAGTCCTATAGGTGAAGCCTATAGGCTTTACCAGTGGAGAGGAAAACAATCACTACCAGAAATATGTTCAATCCGTTCTCAAATGCTTGTTTAAGTCAGGTATATCAAAACACTCCCCAGAAATGGATTTTTCCCTAATTAACCATAGAGGCTAATGATCATTCTCTTGACTACAGAAGTTTTCTAAGCTCCTGCCTTTCAGTTTTCTTGTTTCTAGAAGTATGTGATATTTGAGTTCAGGGAAAAATGGTTTGTTGTTATTTAAGAAGTGTCACTCTCAGAGATGACTGCCACATGGTGGGATTTACCATCACATAGGCTTAACAGTGTGTCAGAGCCTGAAAATGTATTGACTGTACTAAAAAGTCTGGGTGTTTCTTCTTTTGTTGTAGAAACAGCAGATATATTATTAAAAACTAAGGTACTAGTTCTTCTATCTTTTACCAAAGTACTGAATCCACCAGGCTTTATAACAGTAGCACTGGCTTCTCTTAACACCAACTGTTTCTCCAGTGAAAATAGTCTGTCTCCAGAATGTTAATGCGTGCCTTAGTTGTAGATTATTTTAGCATTCCCCCTTATGCAGTTGCCAGACCCTCTGGCCAAAAGCACTGAGACATCAAAGGTCATTTGGGCCAATGATTACTTTTGTCAGCTGGGTAGTTTCTTTCACTTGGCTAATTAATCATGCTCTGCATATTTCTCAGCCTTCAGCCTGTCTCAGGGAAACAGTATGTGTCATTATTGGTACTGGGTTTATTAAAGGCACAGCAAAGAAAGTAATTTGCAGATAATACAAAATTACAACTACAAAGGACAATATCCCAATATTAGATATTGTATAACTGACTGAATGGCTGATGGAAATATTTTGCTTTTCTTGCAACTCAGATATTACCCAGTGGGGCATACAGAAGGAAAGGTAGATAAATCTAGAAATCAGGCAGTTTTAATCCTACAATCTTGTCAGACTGTAATTTGATTTATAATAATTTTACTAAATTGCCTCTTCGTATGCTGTTACAGTTGACTTTCATACCACAATTTAAGGTAGCAAAGAAATATATTTTGAAACATGAAAGACTGAGAATCCTAAGATATCAAGGACATAACCACAAGCAGAATGTCTAAAATTGTGACAGTATTTTTGAGACATGCATATTCCTGTGAGAAAATACACATTTTGTGGAGATTTTATGCAGCATGCTTCAAAATGCCCATTTGCAGCTACAAGTTGTCTATTGTTTATTTCGCAGTAGGAGTTAGTCTAATCTTCGCTTAGCATTCCTCTACTATTGTGAATGTAGAAAGCAGTGGGCAGTAAAACCAAATAAACAAACACAAATAAATACAAAAAGTAACTCTCCTGTGAAAAGCTTGCAACTTAGAGATCTATAAACTGAAAAGGACCCTAAAAGAGTGAGGCACCTAATATCTAACTGTGGATAGTAAGCACAGTTTTTAATGACTCGTCTTTCCTTTGCCAGTGGGGTTTTTTATTTTGGGAGATTGGCATAAGCTGTAAATAGAAGAGGGTTTCTATTTTGGCAATCATGGGACAACACCAGTAGCTTTAGAGATATGTTTAGAAATGTGTCTTCCAAATTCAAAGAAAATGTTAAAAGATATGCAGGTCAAGTTAATCAATATATCAGAACTTAATTAACAGATATAGAAAAGGTGGAATCTTCTGCTATTAAACTCGTTAAGTGTTTTCCATAAGAAGGCACTTTTTCAGTTGTTTGAAATATTCTTTCTAAATATGACCTATTCCAACCAGTGCAAACACATTAGTTAACAAGTGTTAAAAAAGATATAAATGTTTATCTGAAAGGTTGTGGCTATGCTATGGTTTCATAGTTGGCACTATCAGGAGTGATCTTCTCATGAAAATATGCTGACACCCACATTAACATAAAATTTTGAAAAACGAATTACTTAGGTTGTTCAGCTGGAAATAACTTCTTCCCCTCTCAACCCACATGGTTGAGAAGACAGTCAGTGCACCATTTCTGCAGCAAGAAAAGCAGCTTCCAACAAAGAGCTGTGAGGATTAGAGAACATCTTTTCTGCAAGGAACTGTTCCCAAGGATGCTTGAGGTAACTCAGGTAATGAAATTCAATCTGGAAAATTTATACCCTTCTCACTCTCTCTCAGACTTTGTGAGAGTGGTTTAAAAACCTGCACTTTCTTGCCCTAAAAACCTTCTCTTGCCTGTGGCAAAGTCAAATGCAGAACAGCCTCATGCAGGCAGGGGGGAGAAGTCCAAGACTGGACCAAGGAAGGATCCCCTGTGATGTGAGACTGCGGGAAGCCCATGGGAGCAGGGGGAAGGTGAGCCCTGCTTGGTGGAGAAAACTGAAGCATCTCAGGAGACAGGACTGGGGGAAGGAAATTTTGAAGAAGGCAAGGGAGAGGCGATGATACCAGAGAGAAACAAGCAGAGGAAGGCATTCCCAGCAGAACATATGCCCAGAGCTTGGAACAGAAAACAGGACTCCAGTTTTAGGTTTCTCTGCTATCAGCTGATACCTGTGGAACCTGCTGTAAGGCATCTTGTCCCCAGCTCAGTGTTGCTCTGCTGAGGAGGGGATAACTCTTCTATCCAAAATTCTGTCAGCTCAGAGGGCCTAGGTCTCTGGATCAGAGGCACAGACCATAGTAGCTGGATAATTGGGGCTTTTTGTTTGTTTGTTTCTTCTTATAAACTGACAATTTCATTTAAAGAAGCTTAAAAATGCAACAGAACATTGTTAATGCTTGGGTAAGAATTGAGTACCATATATGTTTTAATTTTCTACTGCTAGCTGTGGATGTTGCAGATATGGTTATCTTTATTTACACGTTGCACACTATTTCATTTTTTCTAAAGAAACCCGATGGCACTAACAGCAATAGATGATTCTTTAACTGAATCAACTTATTTTATTTTTAGATATATTTGTGTATTTATTTATGTATGCTCTGTGTGCATTTTTATATATTTATATATTTATTTTTTTTTGTTTAACAGTGGCCTTGTGTCTTTTTATACTGCACATTATTAATTCCCTGCTATGAAAATAAAGCCTTATTATCTTCCTCACAAGGTTTACTATAGCTATCTGCATTAATTTATCTCAGTGCTTGACAGTTATTTTGGTAACATCATCGCAGTGGTGGCTGAGATGAAAAGGAATCAAATCCCATTCTACAGAAAACTCTGGATTGATTCATGTCAAAAACTTGTCAATAATTTTCATTATGTCATTTGAAAGCCTTTGACTTGATAGTTTTGATATTCTATTTCTACATAGCATGTAATGCATTCACAGCAGTTGCAAAGACATATATCCAGAGTCAAGCTGAATTGGTGGTTTTCTTCTGCAAAGTAGCAGAGCCAAGATGAGTCTGTGGTTTGTCACAAGGACAGAAGATGCCAGAGGAAGAGGCAGAGCCATGAGCGTGGCATCAGAGGAGGGCTGAAGGACATTTTCCTTCCTGGAAGCATCACAATTGAATGGATTCTGGAGAACCAGGCTTGCTGCTCCTGCTGCAACCAGAGGTAGGGCAAGAGATACAGAAATAACTGATATTTCCAATAGGAGTTTTACTTCTTCACAGCCACTCTAGGTGCCCTACACCCCCAAAGTTTTTCAGTCACAGCAGAAGTGGGCTTATCTTTGCAGGACCTTGACCAAGGCAGAGCAGTCAGTGAGGCATAGCCACCTTGCAAGTCTCTTTTTTTCCTATGCTTACACTGCTGATCTGATCTACTTCCTTTCTTCTGTATGCTTGAAGCCAACCCTAGATACATCACTGCCCAAACAACGTGCATAGTTCTCTGTGTGTCATAGTTTGTCAAGTCTTCTGTCAGTTTTCTTCTGCTCAGTATTAAAACCTACTCAGTTTAAAAAGCAGTCAGCACTTACTTCGTTAGTGCATCAGCAAGGTAAGTTTTTCTCTGCCTTATAATATTAGCTAATACAATAGGTGTTCCCAATACCTCGGTCCAATTGTTCCCTTTAAGAGACAACAGTAATTGTCAATCAGCTTTCATTATCTGAAGTGCTTATTTTTCAGCCCTGATAAATATTTTCCTTTTCCTTCTTGCTTAAAAAGCTCAGTTTGGAACATCATATAAATTCGTTTGTTGTTTTTCTGCTTTTAAATAATCCAGTTAAAAGCTGTTTTGCCCAGAGATAAATGCTGTTCAAAACCACAGGGGTGACTATAAAAAAAGCTGTCAGAGGTACAAAGAAAACTGTTCATCTACCGTATATAAAGACATGAAATGGAAAAGTCAAGAGAGAGTTGTAGGGAAAGGTCAAGGAAACTTCAGAGGAGTCAGCTTAGAATGAGCCAGAGGGAAACGAGGTGGGGTGGGTGAGACTAGGACAGCTTCTCAAAGGAGAATGCACAGAGCAAGTCTTCATATGTCTAAGACACACGTTTTTGTTCAGATTAATATCTCCCCCTTATATGTATGGGCCACTGGCTTTTTCCAAGAGTGCCTCAAGCACAGGATATTATCTTTTTTTTCTTCTCAAAGTAACGCATTTGAAATAGTGAATTCTGTAGAGACAATAGAGCAAAGAATCCTCGTCTAAAACTCATTTTAGTATATTTGAGTTTAAATCAGCAAGACTCACAGTTGGGGTAGATAGCAAAATAACACTTCTATCATTCTGCTGAATTTACAGAGATTATTCCAACAGGAACATTAAAGAAAATGGTAAGCTTATTTGTTCATGGAGAGAGGAAATGGCAGCCATCATTAAGCAAGTACAAAGAAAACAGGGAATCAAGCAGTGAGCAGAAAAAGAGTAGCAGGAGTATGAGGAGAAAAGATTGGAAATATTCAGCAGTTGCTCAGAAATATGTTAGATTCAATCTGCTTTCAGCCTTAGTCTGCTAGTTAAGTTCAGTGATAGTTGTAGCTAGCTAAAGTCCTGCCAAACTATCAGAGTTTGTGTCTTTAACAGGAGACATGCCTCCCAGTTTGCCAGCAGTTTGGAATGTACTGGACACTAAAAAAAAAAAATGTGACAGACAAGTCTAGAATTTTGGCTTCCCCTTCTTCTTCTGAGTACTTGAAGGACCAGCTACAGCCTCAGTACTGCATACTGCGTGTGAGAGGACCAAAAAGAGCTCGGACCTTTCCAGTTGTGTCTCCCTGTCTGTCACAGCCATTCTAGGAGTCCTTAAATGCAAGTATTCATATCAACCCCTTGAGATCTGCTTGTGGCATAGAAATCCCTTGATGGCATCCTGTCTCCACTTAAGGCAGGCAGGCTTTGCAGTTTTGTCTGTGCAGGGTTAAGAGCTGTGCTTGCAGCAGCGAGTTTCAGTCTTGTTTTTTAAGCTATGCTCAAGACAGATACCTGCAGAGCCTGCTGTAGAGCTGAGTATATGCCTAGTGCAAATTGAGTACCGCAAGATTTTTACAGCAAGTCTCTAAAGAGTTCTGCTAAGCATGTAAGAACATGGGTTTTTAAAGGCTTTATAAGCTGATCAAATCAGTGTAAATAATCAAGCAGAAGTAATGGCCACCTTTACGTCCGTAGGATTAGTTGCCTGAAAAAATTGAAATCCACTGTCTAAAAAAGCAGAGACAATATGGCTCATCTAAGAAACAACTAGAGATGCTGTAGCTTAGGCAAACCATCTCTTTTTCTAACTTTAGTCTTGAAAACATTATGAAATGTTAACTGCAAGCATTACTGCTGTCTCTGCAGATAGATAAAAGGAGAGCATGCAGGCACCAAATTACTACAGCATGCTTCTTCTCTTGCCACTGTCTGGTGTTAAATTTTACCCAGCACTATTTACTGAGGTGCCACACTGCAGAGAATAGAAAAGAAAACTCTTCCTTGTCCAATTTACTTGCTAGCTTTGTATGTTCGGTGAAACCCTGATCAAACATAAGCTGCTGCTTGAAGTAGGACACATTTGTTTACTTTCTTTTTTTTTTTTTTATGTGTGTGTAAATGTATTCCTTAATTAATTCACCTGTTTGCTTATCAGTTGAAAGATATTTTTGTTCTTCTTAAAGAAACGCTCAAGTCTTCATGCTACTACAAGGTTTATATGATTTTTAAGTGGGCATATTTTTAGAAACAAAAGAATTCGACACTAAATTTGACAGAAAGCAAAGGCTTTAGTCCACTGAATCTGGAAGAGCAATTTTATTAAAACTGTATGAGCACTCTGATGCAAAAGGTAAGTGAAACATGGCCCATCCTGATCTTTAAAGTTTTAACGGGATTTTCATTTCTAATATTGCATTGAAGAAGAGCCCATTTTTCTGTTTGTTGCTCAGGATGCACAAAGTAAACATGTCCCTAGGAGAAAGGATAATGTCTTCAGTGCAAACTGTGAGTCACGGCTGGCTTGAGGAGAGAAGTAGTGAGGGAGCAGTGCCATCTACGGGCTAGATCCCTGCATCCCTCAACAGGGATAGTTATCATCTGTAAATCATCTATATCTCCTTCAGGAACAGACATGTATAAACGAAACAGGGTCTCTCAGCAATCTGCTGTATGTATTTGAATACCTTTTGGGGATGTGCAGAATAAATTATATGTTTTTCATCATTTCTTCTGGCTGTGGGCTCTTTCTGGCATGCCCAACAATATGAGGGATTTTCTGAAGAATAGTATCTTACTTTGAAAAATCTATAGGGCTGCACAGTCCTCTGAGAGTGAGAGTTTTCAATGTTGAAAGGAAAACCATTCTTTCCATAAGAAAATTTAAAAAAAAAATCTGCAAGGTTGAGGATACTTCAGATGAGTAATGTGTATCCATGATTTCCCACTGGGAGAAAAAGTGTCTCTGGCAGATACCAAAACAATGATTATGAAGAATATTTAAATTAAAAAACTGATTTGTTGAATTTGGTGCCAGGTCTTACAGTGAAGTCAAGGTTTATACGGGTTAGACCACTGCACAGATGGGAACAGCTGGTCCTTAAATGCTATGAAAAGGATGCCATTTTTTTCAAGGAAATACATAAATTTCTGAGCTCCTTTGTGAGTTCTTGTGCACTGTTGCTTGTATTTGTTCTCTGGACATCTGTATTTGCTCCTAATAGGGACAAGATAACCAAGTACAGTGGACTTTCTCCTCACTCAGTGCATCCGTTTCATTTCTATTTATAGAAAAAGCTGAGCAGGCTTGCAGGAACTAATCCTACTGCAACACTAAAATCTCAAACGCAAAGGAGTTAAAAAGGCTAATAAAGGTCTAGTAAACTATAGTTAAGATAAACAAAATAATGGTCTATGCATGGAACTTTCTCCACTGGAACATATGCAGAAACAAACATTTTATCTTGCTAGATGTTTCTAAAAAAAAAAAAAAAAAAGAAAACCAACCCAAAATTAGGCATGCAGGCTGGGAGGCTAAAAAGCCTGCTGCAGCAGAAGATATCACAGAATGAGTAAATGAATCTTGTCACTCTGAATTTCTATTGCATAGTGATAAAAAGAATCTATAAAAGTGATTGCATAAGTAGGCTTATTACCTCTTTTTGGGGGAGCCCAAATAGATGTTTTCCTACATTTGCCCCAGCTCTTTAAGCTTGTGAGGAGTTTGTAATTGGCAGAAATGTAGACACTCCATCTCATTATAAGTTTTTGAGTAAGAAATATGTATTTTCTTTCATTTCGTTTTATGCCTAGAACCAAATTCTCATGTTACTCATGAAATGTGTCAGCACAACTAGTCTTAACAATTACTTTGTATTTTTCTCTTATTCAGTTCAGTATTTTTCCTTATTATGAGCAGACACAGGTGTGCTGCCCACCACCAGTGTTTTTCACTTTCTCTTGCTTCTTACAATCACATTTTCTTTTGGCCTCTAGAATGGCAGCAGTCTTGAAGTGGTTAGTTAACAGATAAGCTCCATGATATTCACATGGTACCAGTCTGAAGCTGTTGGGTTTTTTTCTGCCTTCAAAGGAATAAAAGACCTGATACCCTCAATTTAAAATGTGTTTCTTTGAGGCTATCACATTCCCCCTGGAGTTCTCATACAACTTTCCCATCTTCTCAGACATAATCAGAGAAGACTTGCAATGTTAATCTCAGTTCTCTTAATCAAAAGAATGCAAATTTTACTGCCCTATCACAGTTTGACATCAGTAGGACTGATTACTACTTAGAGACAAGGGTTATGCTAAGCCTGTTCTTCCAGTGTAGAAATATTTTATAGCTTTACACTATTTGTAAGATGCCATCCTATTTCCCTTCCTCATCAGCTTCATCACTGGATCATAAAACAGAATCATAGAACCATTTTGATTGAAAAAGACATTTAAGATCATTAACTCCAACCATTTTCCCAGCACTGCCAAGTCCACCAATAAAAGAGGTCCTCAAGTGCTGCACCTACAGGACTTCTAAATACTTCCTAGGATAGTGACACAACCACTTCCCTGGACAGCCTATTCCAGTGCTTGACAACTGTTTCCCCAGAGAAATTTTTCCTAATATCTAATCTAAATCTCCCCTAGTGCAACTTGAGGTCATTTCCTCTGCTCCTGTCACTTGGTAACTGGGAGAAGAGGCCAATCCCCACCTCACTACGGCCTCCTTTCAGGAAGTTGCAGAGAATGATAAGGTCTCCTCTGAGACCTCATCTCCAGGCTGAACACCCCCCAGCTCCCTCAGCTGCTACTCACCAGACTTGTGCTCCAGACCCTTCACCAGCTCCACTGCCCTTCCCTGGACAAGCTCCAGCACCTCAGCGTCCTTCTTGCAGTGAGGGGCTCAAAGCTGAACATGGGATTTGAGGTGTGGCCTCACCAGCAATGCGTACAGGGAGACAATTGCTGCCCTCATCCCACTGGCCACACTATTTCTGATACAGGCCACAGTGACATTGGCCTTCTTTGGCCACCTGGGCACACTGACAGCTCACGTTCAGTCATCTGTCAACCAGCACCCCCAGGTGCTTTTCCACTGGGCAGCTTTCCAGCCACTCTTCCCCAAGCCTGGGAGCATTGACTGGGGTTGTTGGTACTCAAGGGCAGGAGCTGGCACTTTACCTTGCTGAATTTCACACATTTGGCTTTGGCCCATTGATCCAACCTGTGCAGATCCCTCTCTAGAGACTTCCTGCCCTCCAGCAGGTCAACATTCCTGCCCAGTGTGGGGTTGTCTGCAGACTGACTGAGGGTGCACTTGATCCCCTCATCCAGATCACTGATGAAGATATTAAACAGAACTAGTCTCAACACTGAACCCTGGGGAACACCACTTGTGACCGGCTGCCAGCTGGATGTAAATCTGTTCTCCACCACTCTCTGGGACCTAACATCCAGGCATTTTTTTACCCAGCAAACAGTGCACCTGTCCAAGCCACGAGCAGCCAGTTTCTCCCTGCATAACCTCACAACATCCTTGTTGTCCTCCTGAGTGGCCTGCTGCTCCTTCAAAAAGTCATAAACTCTCTTTTTAGTCCTGAGTTCCAGATAAACCTCTCTGTTTAACCAGGCCTATTTTCTTCCCCTGTTCATTTTTGGCTCAACATTATCATTAGACCACACAGCAGGGGTACTGAATGGCCATTTTTTCTTGCATAGACGATACATACCCTTTTCCCTAACTGTTTTATCCCTGCTAGGAACTTAAGAACAAATTTAAATTTAGTGCAGGGTATGTTTTCTATTGTGAACTACATATATCTGCTCTGGAAGTGATAATCAATAAAGATGATGTGTCACATTGTTTGCTACATGCAGACATGTTAAATTTTTGCTGCATACTTCTGTTTGCTTATGAAATGATGCTACTTTTTCTGCCTGTATTCTGCTTAGGACCATTTCTGCATTTCCTGCTGCTGTTTTTAATAATGTTCACATATTCCCTAGCTGCTATGAATGGGAGCATAGTAACCATTCTGGATGGGAATGCTAACTGAAAACAGCTAAAACATGGAGATATGCAAAAGAATCAACTATTCAGAAATCAGGCTTTGGGGGCAGAGATAGGTGACTAGTAATTTACTGCATTTGACTTAAGCTCAGTGGTTTTCTTCAGTATTACTTTGACCTTTTAAAGTTCATAGTACTATTTATAGCACTATAAATAATCAGTATTATGCAAAGGTAAATTTCTAATACTAGAACTGACAGTAAATATCTTGTATAAACTTAACTTTTTATTGATGAATCAGGGATGTGTTTTTGTGTAGTGCAGGAATAAAAATCTGAGACTAAGCAAGAGCTGTAAATGGATCTTCCCTGTTATCTTCAAGATTACAAATATACCAGCCACTTTCAAATGTGATAAACTTACTTTATGGAAGAGGTTATTACTTATCCAGTCATCTCATCTAGACTGGGACACACTGACTCTTACCCAAAGTATTCTTTGGATATACACAATCCACAATTCAAATCTTAAAGTTATTAGAAGTTAAGAGCCCTGCTACCCAGTCCACTTTAAAATATGCATGCATTGAAAAGTCAGATTCCAGAGAATGGATAACAGAGAGTATTCTGTTATTCTTTCTTCTTTCCTTCTTCTTTCCCCCTTCTGGCTTAAACCAGAACAAAAATCAAATCCTATTTCAAAGTTCTGAGATGTTTATACTGGAACAGAAACTAAAACAGTTGCTGTCACAACTGAACCCAAACTGGAATAGGGCAAAGGTGTTTGTTATGTGAGACACAGAGCTCAGATGATGAAGAACAAGAATGTGATCACAAGATGCATTTATAAACTCACAGATGTTCTGGTAATTTTACTCTGGTCATTCTCATGTCTAATACCTTTCCTTTGGTCAGATTTTCTATCAATTTAACTGTAATATCCATTTGGTTTATGTAATATTTCATAAGACACTGCAGTCTAGCAGAAGAGAAGATTAATGAAAAAAAAATAGAAAATTTACAGAAGTTACCTTCCTCCTGCTACACTTTCCAGACAACCTAACACTAGCCAAAATTGTCCTACCTATAAAGATTTTATTTCATACTAACAGGCTGGAGATTACATTAATGAATCTGACTCAGAAAACATGAACACTTAGAAGTTGATTCTGCCCCTTTTGAGCCTTTGCAGCAGAAGGTATCATTCAGGGAAGCTTTCTTGGATTGAAAGAAAACCCAAGCGTATGGAAGCTGCCCACAGTCAACTGAAAAAGCCTTGCACAGCCTTCTCTGGAACCTCCCTGGGAATAAATGGAAGAGTGGAAGAAGAGTGAGAAGAATCACACCAAGTGTTCCAGGACAATTTCAACTGGTTTGAGGCCTGATTTCTATCCTGAAATACTTGTTTCATGCTGTAATTTAGTCAGATACTTTGTCAGCAGCAGAAGCAGAACCTGAAATCCAATAATTTTATGCCGGCAGATCCAATATGGCATTTTTCCAACAAAATATTTAGAAAAACACATTTTTTGCATCGTCATAAACCTTTATTTTTAGTCTTTCTGTCACTCCTGTTAATCTGGGCTTGTTTATCAGCATCATTCCTCCTGGACTGCCTCTGTAGGGATATAATGTATTCTGATTGCATAGTGCCTACTCATCTATAATGCTGTTGAGTCAGTTTCAGACATATTTGAGTATTTGGTAGTTTAACCTTGAAATAAATCGTAGAGGAAGGTCTTTTCACCACACCCAAATGTGTTTCTGGCTAATCATCAATTTTTACTTCCATTCTCCTGTCATTATTATAATTCCATTTTTACAGCAGAAAATCTTCCTCTTTAAAATACTGTTCATTATTCAGAAATAAATGACACCAATGTCATGCTTATTATACACTCATTTTGTGGGACTGTTTGTAGTGAGAGTGTGTGTGTGAATATGTGTGTGTGAGTGTGAGTGTGTGAATATGTGTGTGAGTGTGTGTTCTTTCTGAAATTTAATCTCAAACTGAAAATCTCTGCTGTGGTTCCAGGCAGAAATGCAGCTGCTTATTTCCTAAGGGAAACAGCTGGCCCTGCTGTAAAAAATCAAAAGAGCTATTTGGCTTCAACAGCATCAGGATTTTGCCCTGCTTGCACTGGAAACTTATAAGATATGCAGAATTGAACAGCTATTTGTATTTCACAAGGCTTAGTGTGCATTCTGGGTTACACAAACTGATGTTATTCATCAGTAGTTACCTACATCTAGTAGGAACTAGGTGCCATTTTCAGGAACAGCACCCAGTATGAACTACTAGGAACTACAACTAGTACAAAATTGTTAAGAACATTCAGAAACACGTGAGGACTATCCATACCGTGCTTTTTTCTCACGTGGGTGCAGTGGTGCCTCATGGAACCCAACCTGGTACTAACAGAACTCAGGAAACAAGCCTCTTCAAAAACCAGATTTTGGGTGCCACCCAAGCAGTGGATTATTATTCCCTGGCATGTGCTTATATAACCCTTGAAAGCTGAAAAACACAGGGGTTAAAAACTGCAATTTCATAAGGCCGTTGTTGTTCAAAGGTGAGAAGCTGGACCACTCTGGATCAGAAAGTATGGGAACTCTTGTCAGCCATGAAGAGGTTTGAAATGCACTAGGGAGATGTGCATAAGGTGATGAAATTAAAAAGATACAGGGTCAGAGAGGCAGCATTTCTTATTACCACATATCCTTATTGTTACATATCTTCATTGTTAAATTACATATTCCTGCACAACACTCTTTCTGGACAGCTCAGTAGGCTATAATTTATATCCTTTTCAATCTATAATAAACTTAAATTGCTGATTTTTTTTTTTAATTTACTACATGAAAAGATTTACCAACAAATCTTGCAAGTCTGTATAATAGTTCAACTGGCAAATAGAAATCTTCTTTTGATATATAAGGTGCAGACTGTCCACATTTTTCTCTGGAAGATTTGTTATTTAGCAGTAATTTGACCAAGTATAGTGGACCTATAAAACAGAAAAGTTAGAGGATCTATGGTTGCCAAAATGGGAACTCATTACATATATGTGATAATAGATAATTAAAAAAATTTATACACTACAATCTATATAAACCATACAGTCATAATTAACCAATAATTGAATAATTAGGGAAAAAAAAGTCATATGAGAGAAGAAATGTTAATTTTCTTTACAATTCTGTTGTTACTGAAAAAAGGTAAGCTTGTTATGACAAGATTCAGACTCGTTTACCTTCTTTGTCTACCAAAATATTTCTTCAAATTATGATTTTTAGAATCATCTATGTCATCTGTTAGATCTCCAGGAAATCGGGTTTTAAAGTCATTTAATTATAGCAAATTGTATGATATGATTTTTAAAAAATATTAAAAATAAATTAGAATGGAGTAAATTATTTTGCCAAGTCTTAAATATTGTTTTTTGAGATTCTTGCAGAAACAAGAAAAAAAATCCAATTTTACAAAGAATTTGAGTAGACACAGTATTTAAGTAGGCATTTTTATTCTATATTTGAGCATATTGTGAAGTACATACAGACTTTATTATGTTCTGTATTTGAATGAAAGGTTCATATATTAAATCAAGAGACTGTGATACTACATTTTAAGTAAAAAAAAAAAAAATGTTGTTTAAAATAATCTAGACTTTCTTCCCACACAATCATAATAACACTAAAAGCAAAGTGACATAATCATGTCAAATTTTTCAATTTCTCATCCTTAGATTGTGCCTACCCCAGTAACATCTTCTTTAGTTTTCTCTGCAGGTATCACTAAATGTCTAAGTGTGGCTTTGTACTCTGACACTGATTTTTCCAAAGTTCTTTTCCCATTGGTTTCTTGTAAATTTAGCAGCCAGCAAGGTCATTGCTTTGTAGGTTGGGTTGATTCATTTCCACCTAAATGGTAAGCTGTTTTTAAGTTTTTGCTAACTTTTGACATTTGACAGTGTTCTGAAATGCCCACTTAGTAAGTTCTGAAAATTTTCCCTATATGTGCAAATTCAGATTTTTTTTTTAATAAAAATTTTAGACTTAAAAATTAGATATGAAATGCTATTATCTCAGGGGAAGGAGAGCTTACCAGTATAAGCAGGAGGGTTTTGAGGTAAGCAATAAAAGTATTCAGCTACCCTAAAATATTATAAGGAAGACAATAATATAAGACAATAAAATAACTTGTAATATTTTGCAATAACTGTTCCTTAGAAAGTCTGTAAAAAAAATGAGAATAATTAATGAAATGGAAGAAAAATACTGAGGATTTAGGAAGCTAATACAAAGCAAAAGTTGTCCTGTCGACCTTACAAAATAGATTAAAGCCAGTAATGAGCATAAAATCTGCAGAGTTGCCTGTGAGAAGTCAAATCTTTTATTGATGCTTGACAAATAATAGCACCTGAATATTATTGTGTATACTAAAAAACATTTTTAAGACTGGGAATTCAAAGGGATGTTTTTTTATCCTTCTGATCACACAGAATTCTTATTTATTGCTGCAGTAAGCCATCTAAAAACATCAAGGAAGATGAACAGATGAGTTGAGAAATGGATAAACAATTTATTTAACAATACCCTGTACTGCTGCTGTTGCTGTTATGATATGTATCTGAGAAATTACCATTAGCATATACTAATGAGCATTTCTTTTTAGTCCCCAGTAAATTTCATGTTTCTGGATATATGTTTGTTTATCTCAAAGTTGTTCTTACAGAGCCTTCAAGTACAGGGTCTTTAAGTTAAAAGTTGATATTGCAATTCTCCTACTTCTTGCCCCCTGTTCCAGTATTTTACAGGGTCCCAGTGACTCTTTCACCTGCTCTGCCTTGACTCTGCATTGACTCTTTCAAAGCACTGCCTAAGGTACAAAACCTGGTTTTTACCAGTTTCACATTTCACATCTGGCACAAGAAAGCACAGGAGAAGAAAGACTGTTTAACTGTGCTTCCCAAAAGCAGTGATCTGTTCTCTCCCCTGCCACCTTCTTAATGCATTTTTATTTTCTTTTATTACAAGTGCAGCAAAGATCATTGTACTTTCTCAGTAGGCTGCAGATAGCTTACAAGAAAATTAGTGTCTTAAAGGTAGTATATTAGTGTCTGAAAACCAGCAAGAGGGCAAGACAGTGGGATTTAGATCTGGGACTTGAGAGCACAGAGTCTCATATGCAGAGAGGCTTTGATATTGGTAATAAATGGATGCCCAACAAGAATGAGTCCTCAGACAAATTAGGCAGAGATTTAAAAGGCATCCTTCAACCTCCTCTCCTAACCCTTGAACACACACTAAAGCGTGCTGCTCCTCAGCAGCTGGTCTGCAGGCAGATGCCATTTGAGAGATCCTTACCAGAACTATGTAGTAAAAGGTGTTATAAAGCTGTGTGATTCTACCCCTCAGATAAACTTGAAACAGCAAACACCTGTATAGAGTGAGCTCATTTCTATGTTTTTGTGGGACCTAGCTGGCTGTGAAAGGTAGCTCCTTTGTTCAGAGCAAGACATGAATCAAAATTTCAGATGTGGATGTACAAGTTGTGTGGCTTCAGGTTGCCAAAGCAAGAGGTAAATTGTGTTTTGCTTGTAGAGTCAAATGTTTAAGTGGCATCATCCTGCATTACTGTTTCACAGAGGTAAAATATATATGATGCTCCAGTAGGAAAACAAAGCCAAATTTACACTGCAGCTAAAATAAGGTTCTCAGACCTTAACAAGAACAAGAGGACAAGACCTGGCATATCCTCAGCAATTAAAAGAGGTGCAGGAGATGTGCCACAGCAATGCTCTTGCGAGGGGCCAGACCTTCCCATCACAGTGCAGCAGCATGTGGTCTGGGCTGCAAGCTCACCTATTTTACTATTCCTGCCAGTTACTATTTATACAATATTGCAGTCCAAACTGTGTCCAGAATAAAAATTTAATGCAAGAGTATAATACCAATGTGAATATCTGCAAGCATATAAATTTATATGAATTTAATATAGTTATATTTACATAAATGCATTACATATTTGTATTCACAAAAAGTAAATTTAAGTATTTCAGCTCGAAATAACTGATTGAAAATTCAGAGCTATGTTTCCCACATAACTTAAAAAACAATACTCCATAGGACACTCATCTAATGAACTGTATTTGAGGTATTTTCATGTATTTGAAGCAGCCATGGCAGAACTATTTCATGTCAGGTTTGTTCATTTGGGCAATTTACAATAGGATACAGAATGAAAACTAAAATATTTCTAAGTCAGGTATGCAGTTTTATTTGCTATGTCTTTTATGACTTTTGTGCTTCCCATTTGCTTTAATCTTACTGGAATAAAAAGAAATATTTCAAAAAGATTTTTTTTCTTATAACAGAAAATTCAGACACTTTATTCCTTTAAAAATTAAAAATAAAGTTTGATTTCAAAATTGGAAAGTACTATATTTAAAAATTAATATTCCTTTTTAAAAAATAATAGCTCTTTTATTTGCTTATTTTTCTGAAACATATTACGATGTCTGTTTCCTAATATTTCAAGGGGAAGGGGAAAAGGCACACTTCCGTGAAATTTAGTGTTCCACTGAAGTACAGGAAAACAGCAGTCACAAAATACTGCCTGGAAAAAAAAAAAGAATTAAACTCCCTTGTGAGAAATCGCACTGCTTGAGGAGAAACCATGTATTGGTTTGAACCCTGACATTAAAATAACCTAAATTTCCTCTTAGGATAATAGTTTTATTTAATAAGATGCCCCTCATACCTTTTGTATCTCTGATGGCAGCAGCATATCTTCTTTCACTTACAAGAATATGCCTGATATTATAAGAGAGGTAGATGCAATAAGGGAGTTCCCTGGTTTCATGTACAACTATCAAAACGAAACAGTTTTCAAAAGGATTTTGGTTTGTCTTTTTTTTTTTTTTTAACTTCTCCTAGAATCTTAGCCTCGGTGTGCCACAGAAAAGTCACTTTCCATTGATCTAGGAGCCTTTGTGACCTTAAGTGGATCTTCTGGGAAGGGAACCACTGTGACCTTTCCACTCTGGCCAATGTGTAGGACTGACCTGGTCCACATCCACACCTGGGGTACTCAGTTACAGAAAGATGCATTCTCTTCCCTCCTTTCCCCAGGTTTCCAGATTACATACCTTTCTTTAGCTAATAGTTCTCTCTTTTAATTTCTTATGGAAATCATGTAAATGTAGATGTCATCTCATTATGTAGACTGCAATTATGTTTCCCTATGGACATGTAGGTTTGTCACTTGGAATGGTCAGTTCCTATTCATCATGTTAAAGAGGTAACAAGTTATACCAATAATAAAGGAGAACATTTCCAAGTGCTTTGGCCCAGCCGGTTTACGAAGCCAGATGGACCATAATATTGTGGGGATTATTGAAGTTAACAACTACAAGGAGTGTTCAGTGCATGCTCTCTGAGAAGGCAATAGGAAAAGAGAGGGGCAAAGAGTGTCTTCACTTTCCCATAAAATGGGAACTGCAGATATCAAAGGAACTTTCATTCTCCTTTTCCTTGGTATAGCCTCAAAATCAGAGCTGAGAGAGGGAAATAATCTCTATGGCCATCAATTACATGAAATGTTGGCTTTTAGTAAAGTATTAACCTAACCCATTATCAGCAGGCTTGGTTCTATTTGGTTTTCTCCGCCAGTGTCAGGAAAGAATCAAGGCTCCAGAACTGCAGCAAAAGCTGCTTGTGGCAGAAGCTGTGACATAGCAGGGTCAATAGGCCTTAAAGATACTTTACACAGTAAGATACTTTACACAGACTCTGGTCTAGTCCCTTGAACTGGTTATCTGCAAGCACCTGAGCTCACCTCCCTGCTTAGTTTCATCTGAAGGGAATCCATCTCCTGCCCTTCAAGACCTTTCCACAGTGTGAGCCAAAGTAAATGGGAGTGACTGGAAAATTCCCTTGAAAGGTAAGCTCCCAATCCAAATGTTGCTGCTAAGGATGAGCACTCTTATGCTGAGTGAAGGCACAGGGGCACTTAGATAAAGTCTTTTTTTTAAAATAGGACTGCACATCCAGCACCATATTGAGAGAAATAAGAGACTTTTTGGGTGTGAAGCAAAATTACTTATTTATGGAAATATCACTTCAAGAACTGCAGATATTTTAAACTAGTCTGAGGATAGATTGGGGGTGGACTTAGTCTGGGTAGGGTATGTCTATATATATGAATTCCATATATATAATTTAATCCTCTTTTAGGCCTAAAAAATCCAGAAGCTCTGAGTGAAATATTTATGTCTATGTGTTCCCTGACTCAAGAAAATTCTGTGGGTTCCAACTTTACTGTTGCCACCTATCTTTAAAAAATAACATTCAGAATATAAATTAAGAAGGAGGTCCTAGATTTTTTTCTATCATTGATTTTTAAATTAATTTCCTTTCAAAGAAAAGGAAACAATATACTTGCATAATCACAAAAGTTACAATACTGTAGTCATTATCTTCTTGTATTTAATTTTGAAGTAAATAGATTTTACACAGGTTACAATGCTGAAGGGGAAAAGAATATGTGTAATATCTTTTTTTTGTTGTTGTGAAGTAATATACCTTAAACAGCAGTAAACATTCTAATGAAATAGAAGCCGAAGCAGTAGTGCATAAAATTAATGTGCATCAAATGACAAAAAGGAGTTGATAGGCTGATCCATAAAGTTTACATGCATAATTCAAATTATGTTCAGCAGTTTGTAGATTTCAGTTACAGCCCTTTTTTATTGCCAAGTCACAAAGTATCTTTGTTCAAGTAATAATATCACTTCTTTTCATGGTAAAGTTTAAGCAATTCGGATGTCAAAAATTGGATCCACTCACAAGTGCACAGCTGAGGAGAAATAAATATAGCAAAGATTTTACTGAACACAAAGACAACAGAGCAACTTGTCACTTTTTTTTTTTTCCAATATAACTTCAGCATAACTTCAGCTCCTGGAGCAAGGCTGATACTGAAGCTGAGACATATTTCAGTTTTCAAGTTGATTACTTGAACATTATCGAGACATAAATGCCTGCAATTCAATCTGTGAATAACAAACCCATACAGATTGCCTCTAGAGAAAGAGTTGGAAAGGGCTGAGATATAGAACAGTTTGTATCTGGTATAAAAAAAGTTTATATTTAGTAATTGAGAAGGAGTCTGACACATTCTGCTGTTTGCAATTATTGTATCCAGATAGGAACAAATTGGTTTTTTAAATATACAAAATCTTGAGCTTTAGTCCTTTGAGCCTTAGAATTATAACACAGGCACAAAATGATTCTGACCCTTGAGTCTTCAAGAACAGTCAGCAACAAAAATGGCATAGCAATGTAATGGTGACAAAAATATCAGGGAAGAATATGTTCCTATTTTATATCTGAGAACATGGATGGATTCATAAACAACTGTGGTGAAAACAGAAAAGGAAAAGGCATTGAACAGATTATTACACAGTCATGCACTTCTCTGCTTCTTGGTGTAAGAAGAGCACTGAAATTAGATATTTAGAGAGTTCAGATTTCATTAAAATTTATTTGTATTTAGAAAACAACTGGGTAGTTAAATAGAAAATAATACAATCAAATGGACTTCAAAGAGACAGTATAAAGGTGGTTATTATTATTTAGGTATTATTGTGTCAATGGAAACCTTATTGCCAAAGCTTTTAAACTAAATAATTCCTTTTACTGTGGGACTTTGAGGAGTCTCTTCAAAGACCAGAATGCCCAAGAGAGGCCAAGCTAAGGTAATATACTGGCTAACTGAAGAGTTACTAGCCAGGAGAGAATATCCAATGGAAAATATTTTCTGAATGTGTCCAAATATTTCACCCCCCACTAGTGAATGAAAAGTCAAACGATGAAGATGTACATAATACAGAAATTCTGTTCACAGAGAATTTCAATCTTCTTTGTTCCACATTGAAATCAAACACAGAATTTTTTTACACAATCCTCAAAGGAGCTCATTGAGGGGGGCAGGGGAAGAATAATGTTTGTCAACCAAACCTACATCTTCCTACTTCATTTTGTTCAAGTTCAAATGTAAAGTTAAAGGCAAATCTAGACAGGCAACTTGGAAGAAATGGATGTCATTTCAGTCACTTTGAGAAGGATGTTTGGCTATCAAAAAAATTGATATATGTCATTTTGAATAAAATTACTATCGAATGCACACAATTTCTGAAGCTTTAATATTGATAGAACAGCACGATCTCAGAGGATTTAGCTCTTCTGACTGAGAAGCTCCATCTAAAGAAAGGAAGCCACTAGGGCTCAAATATTAAGGAAAAAATGAAAGGCAGCAGCTGAGCTGCAAGCCTGTGCTACCTATAGATGCAGCTGGATTGGTGAATGGGCCCACAGAGACATTTTACTGTGTAGCTCTGAAAAAATACAATTGATATACATCATATTTTTGAATATATTCTCCCTCTCTAGAGGCAGGGTATGATTTACATTGTGCTCCAAGTTATGAGTAAAAAAAATTGTATTAAACTTATTTGGAATTCCTTTTGGACACTTTTAGTCACTTGGAATGAAATCCTAGTTATGCTGAATTTGCTGGGAGGCTGGATCATACGTTTTAAATAGCCTTGATTTTTTTCACCCCTTAGTATCTATTTCAGAATTGCAAACTTTCATTTAGCCTTCTTAGTCATTCAGATTCTCCCTTACTGATTAGAAGAGAATGATTTAATATTGTGAGGATAAAAGTGGAGTTGTCAAAGTGTTATATATTTTTTCTTTGATTACGTGCTCTCATTTTCCTGCGATTTTATCCCTTTGTCCTCTTCTATTTGATTTTCTTGCTGAGCATCCATTGTAATAAAGTGCCACGTTCAATGGAGTTGCAGTGAGCGATTTAAATAATAGCAGGTGTAGATGTGTAGGAATTTTGATTGTAATGCTCTGCTGTGAAGAACTCATGCATTTATAGTGCAGTATATTTCGGAAACCATTATGGCAATAAGCCCAGCTTGAATGTGCCAGGGGCAGTGCTGCAAATGTATAGAGTTGATGGAATTCATTTCAGTCACTTATTCTTGAGGTAGGATTAGAGGAAATTTTGATCAGTTCATGCATCTCCAATTTGGCCTGCAGCTTTGAGCTCTGGCTACAGCAGAGCTCTCAAGCTGAGCACAGATGGGGCTGGATAGTATCTGGGTGAGAAGCTTCCAAAAAAATCGAAATGCTGCAGTGTGTAGGTGTTGGTAACTCACTAGGCAGTATGCTTCCCTCGGGTCTGCTCCTTACATCCCTGCCTTTCACCAGGGTAGAAAATGCCAGCTTGTTAGAGGTATTTCCTTTGACGGTAAGAGTTAAGATCAAGTTCCTTATCAGTTGAAAATCCTATTATATGTTCTCCACTACTTATGTCTAGCTTCCAGCTCAAGCAATTCCATTACATTTTGCCTGCTTCTTCCCATTTCATTTTCAAAAGGAGCAAAGTTAGAACTGCTGTCAATATAAAACAGCTATGACTGCATTTTGCAAAGAATTAGTTGAGGCTATCTGTATTGAAGGAAAGGAGATCTTGTTCTGGGTACTAGTCACAACCAACTGCAAAATTCACTTTTATACATATCTGTTGAGAAACTCCTTTATGACTGATACTTTGATAGTATAATCGCTATAATCTCTTCAAATCTTGCTTGATTTTGCAGTTTGAGACAAGCTTTATGTCTCAAAACTGCTTCTGTTGCGCTAGAGGACTTCAGTTACAAGTTCAAACTGCACTGCAGCTGGGAACTCTTTCAGCAAGTTATGTAGGTAATATAATATGACTTACAGCTTGCTACTCTGTGAAGCATTTGCTCACCCACTGGACACAATGTTGAATAAGATTTCATATGGAATACTCTGGGATGGAGTAGAAAAGGGCATTTTTTTCAGGTACTTGACAGCATTTATTTGCAATGGTTTTAGCACTACTTTGCAATCCAGAGTGAGGGTGTCTCAGATCCATTTCTAACACATTTGCCACTTGGGAAACTCTGTTAAGCTCTTCAAACATGAAGGAGGTTTTTACTGAGTTCCCTCACACCAGAACTGTGCAAGGAAGCTGGAAAGTGAGTTTTATGCTCATAAGCTCTGCTGAAATACCGCTGGGGATGGCGGGTGGGTGAAGTGGCACCACGGCTGTGTGAAATGTCAGTCATGCCATGGGCCAAGTTCTGCTCAAGTTACTTCTCCAGCCTGTAGAAAAATCAGTGGAGCTCCATGAATGTATACTAACTACGAGCATCATCTTAGCCTGAATTTAATGGCATTGCTTTGTAACTACACAGTGGATTGGTGAAGTTTTTTCTGATTTGCATTGTTTACAGGTAAAATGTGTTGGACATAGTATAATGGAGAAAGTAAGAATGACACTGTAAAGTTACATGGAGGAATATTACTTTTATGAAGTGCTTAGAAATCAAAAGCTGCCTTGGCACCCATTGACACACCATCATCACATCTCCTCAGTAACCCACGCCCAAAACTAACAAATGTAGACAGGATGATAACTGATGTAATTTTGGTGATGAAAGTATCTATGATCTACCAAAATTCACTCAAGAGATGTTATCATGCTGAACTTCATCAAAGAAACACAGAAAAAAATCTTTTCTAAAGTGGTGTAAGTGCATTTTGAAAGATGGAAGACAAAGCAGACTAACAAGCAAATTATGTCTGTGATAGAACAGCCATAATTATTGTATATCACTAAAACAAAAGCACATGCAGTATCATATTTTTCTCAGAAGGCAGGGACTTAGAAGGGGCTTTTATATCTCTTTTATTCTCTTACAGCTGAGAGATTTTTTCAGTCTTAGTTGATTTTTGGTCCCTGAAGTTGCAAGACAAAATGAATGTGGTAGGTTATCTGATGAAAGCTCACCTGCACTCTCACAAAGGGGCTCAGAGACGTTAGAGACCCCAAGTAATAGCCTGCCCAGCCAATGCAACCATCAGCCCAGAGGAACACAGGGGTACAGCATTAGGTAGGGATGAACCTCAGCTGAAGACTCAAAGGGAAGGAAGGGCATCCTGCCTGGGCCTTTCCCAGGGCTGCCCCAGGAAACCCATCACCAGGAGTCATTGGGAGCAATTCTCTGAGTCATCCTTAGGATTAGAGGTGGTTGCTGTCTATGGGTGGGGCACATCATGGGATGCAGGGGAAGAACATTTTAGAATTGCACAGGATTTACTCTAGGATGTTTAAGGGAGGAATCAAAGATGAGAAAAAGGAAGGGATTTGGGGAGAAATAAATGGAGATACAGGGAACAAAAGGGTCCATTAACACATAAGCAAGATCTGATTAGTGCAGTTGTCTGGCCTTGTCTCGCACTTGATTGTCACAGTCTGCCTGTCTACTCATTAAAATTCACCTTCAACTGCTATGAAGGAAGGGGCTCTTTACCTTCTGTGTGTGTTTCTGCCTGTCTACCTGTCTGGGAATCTGTGATGCCAGCAGCTGGAGTGGGGGCTGCAGCCTTGGGAGCTCATGTGTCCAGGTGCCCTTACCTGGGAGACTGAGCCAGCCTAGCTGCTGGATGGATCCACCCTGTGTGTGTACACAGGTACTCACACCAATGGTCTGCTGTCCTGCCCAGCCAGAGAGGGGAGCAGGATACGAACACTGGTGATGACTGTGCTTTGGGAATGCCCTGGGTGCCTGTCCATGACCTGCACTGCCAGACACCTCTCTGGATGTGTATAAGTGGGATGCATGCAGGTGCTCTGAGCCTGCTGGGAATAATTTTTCATCCTTGTTATCAGCTGGACCTGGGAAGACAGAGTGGCAGCAGCCCTGCCTTCCTCAAGCCGTCAGATCCGGCAAGATGTACTTTATCATGATATATTTGGAATTTCCAATTCCAAATTCCTCCAATAGAATGAACACCAGTTTTTAACCAGTCTGAGTAGGTCTGCTGCTTAGCTTCCTGAGTGCAGTTCTTTCCTTTGACAGGACAGATTTATTTCACTTGTCAAAAGTAGTGCCTACCCTGAGACTTCCCGGTCACCATGATAGCCATGAGATTCTCAATCAGTTGTGGCAAACATAATGTGCAGATTTAAAATTCCCTATTAAAATTACTCAAATACAGCAATATGTCTTAATACACCCTGCCATTTAAGTGTTAGATTATGAAATGTCAAACAGCTGAGTTACAAATGGAAGAAGGTTTTTCAAGTTAAAAAGACTGCTTGTATGTCTAACTTTCAAAACTCTATGTGTAAGAAGTGATTGCTCTTCTAAATTAATAGCTAAGAACATTAATGAGGACTTGCTTAGATACACAAAACTTAAGAGAATGCATGTGCCTATGATAGTACTTGAAAGTGTTCAACAAGAATCATACCAATATTCATATGCAAAATATTTTGAGGGAGAAAACTATTTAAACTAAGGAAAAAATAACACTTCAATAGATACTAAAAAAAATCATGTTTTAAGGAAAACTGAAGGATGTCATAGAACAAAACAGCTAAAATTGCTGACTCTCATGAAGCAGCACTGTAAGATACAGAAGATGATTTATATTCACTCGGCAGATTACTGAAAAAAAATCCATAGATGTTTAAAAAACCTTAATTGGCTATTCCAGTCTCAAGAGAGAGAGAGAAAATAAGCCTTTATTGAAAAGTACAAGAGCAAGAAGGAAAGCTTTTGATAATGTCAGCATGGATCCCCATCGTTCTTTCACAGGCTTAAGGTGAATATTGATTAGTCAAATTTCCTTGCCTTTTGGGCTGTGCTTTTTTCACATTTCTATAGGGAAATTTTGAAACAGGCTTCAGTTGGGTTTTTTTCTTCTTATTCTTAGTATGCATATGAACAGCATCTGCTTTCTTCCCCAGCAATGGCAATGATCCGTTTCTACTGCCTCAGTTCTAACCAGTTTAACGTGCAAAAAAGCACAGTGTTGCACCATAACAGCAATTCTGCAGAGCAAAATGTTGATGGAAATGGCAGGCTGCTGTTAGAGGCAATGATGGGGTTATGGGAAGCCCAGACTCACTGTGAAAGGAGTCGATGAGGGTCTCTGGGAAAATATGGAGCAGCAACATCTGTGTTTCACTAAGCTTTCATGAGAGAAAGTGTTCTGGATGTATTTTATTACAGGCTTTTGATGAAACTGAGATGGCACCACTGAATGTTTCCAAGATTAGAAATGTTAACATTTCCTTCACCACATTTGGGAGCTGCTTTTGACAGAATATGGCACAGCAGACACAGAGAGACCTGCTGCGTTGCAGATTTTACCAGGCTCTATAGCAGCCATCATATGCTCCTTTAATCTTTCTGCTTTCTTTTTATTTTATTTCATTTTTCCTCTTCTCTAGCAAAATTTCTGATTTATAAAAGCCTGTGTTATTTGAGAAGTAAAAGATCTGCCGTAATGATAGTGTTTAACTTTTGATATAAAGTACTCTTCTTTGGGTATGTTGCAAACAAGATTAGCAGTTTTCCTTTCATATTCTCTGCATACTAATTCCAGCAGAACTGCTATGTTACACAAGCACTCAGCTGCTTTTCCTCTTTTCTTTCCTTTTGATTGTTTAAGACTGTTTAAATAACTAAATTAAAATCCACTCTAAGGTGGAACCTGTTTATCTCAAGAAAACATAATAATGGTCATTGAGACAATGGCATATGCTGATATTGTAATGAACTGCACTTCACAGAATTAGGGCAATTAGGCACTGAAAACTACCCATCCACCAAGTTCATGCACCCACAACAACAGTTTGAAACAGTCCCCTAGGGAATTTCTAAGTGTTTAAACCAGTCTTATCTTTAAATTTCACAAGTGTCAAGAGCACCTTAAAAAAAAAAAAATATCCAAGAGATATTTCAAATATATCTGCATTTAAGATCAAATACTACAACCATGAGGTTCGAAAAGAGTTCTGATTTATTAGGGTACAATTTGTATCTCTATAGAATGCTTAGAACTAAAGCTGAAAATATGTTTTAACTGTGGTTATTGATTATCAGAAAGCTCTAGAGTGATATAAAAGAAATATGTATAAAAATGTCTATAAAGGATTCACTGTGCCATTAAAAAAAAAAATATCATAAGTGGATCATAGACAACTATAGTTCATAAGTTGGTGTTTTTTTTTTTTTTTTTTTTTCTATTCCAATAGAAAAATCCAAGAGTTGCAGTTCAGGAAAGATGTTGACCAAATGGGTGTGTAGGGGAGATGAGAGGTCTAGGGAATGTGGGTTGTTGAAAGAATCCTTGCAAGTAGCTCTCAGAAAAATTTAAGATTAATAGATTTCAAATGTTCAAGGGCCTTCTGCCACAAAGTTTATCCATGTGGTTGGGGAATAAATTAGGAAAAAGGGAAATTTTGTCATGGTACTGAAGAGTCAGTTTGGATGTCTGGACAACTTTAGAATTTTAAGAGTAGTGACACAAAAATAGACTGAATGGGTGTCTTAGAGACCCCATCACTGAAACTTTTAAAGACAGGTTAGATAAGCTCTTGTCAGGTATGACGTGGTGTGTAATCCATCTTGTTAGGACAGGAGGATGGATTAGATGATCACACAAAATCCCTTCCAGCCATATGACTGTTTAGAAGAACAGAACATACTCCCAGTATGATTTATAACCTGTTTCAGCTTTACTGCTTCTCTTCATAATTTTTTCTTGTCACCTTTACTGTTCTGCAATAAAATAACTGATGGAAAAAGAAGTTCTTTGCTGAATTACCCTTCTACGGTTTATATTAAGGAAATACACTGGACTCTTTGGTAACCAGGTAAAACTACGTAAGCAATGCCTGCTTCATGCTATCAGTAATTGCTTTATGCTTACAAAGGCTCTAAGTTTTTCCTACAAATAAGGTTAGAAAATACTTTCAAATGTTTGTCCCAGCATGCAAGGTAGTGACAAGAATTGAAAAACATGGACGACAGAAACATGAACTGCCTAGTGCTGAGAAAAGGAGTCATCTGCAACTTCCACAATTCGAGTAAGCAGGGCAGGCTGCAGTGTATGTGGTTGTCTGGATCAACAGCCTAACTGGAAGGAGTCACAACTTCCTTTCTGCCCACATATCTGATGTACTTCCTATAAAAACCAAAGCACTGTGAGGTAGGGAGGAAGAAAACTAGGAAAGCAAACTGCTGGCACCCACGCTGTGGTTTCAGCCCAGAGCAGAGCTGGGCTGTAGCCAGGGTGTGCATCTGGTCACAGAAGGGCACACTTCTAATTGAGCTGGACTCCTTAAATCTAAGCTGTTTCTGAGCAGAATTTCTAGATAGAATAACTAGTTCCAACTGATTCCCATTAAGTGTCTTAGAGTTCAGCTGTATGGTGGATCAACCTAATTTAAAGTTGGTGGATGTTAATTGGGCTATGATAATTTATCCATAGCAAGTGTTGGTGAAAGTTTTCTGTTCACAACTCAAAATCACATAAATGATGGAAAGAAGCTGTTGCAAATCAGTTTAAATGTGGTAACTTCTAGAGTTTTGGGACTTCTTTATCTGAGCCCACTCAGGCATTATTTTTACATCCCTTAACTCCTGCACAGTTTAGCTTGTCTGGAAATTAGATGGAATTAACTTACACATTAAAGGTTATAAATTTTTTCCTCAGTCATTTTATCTTGTTTGGGAACAGCTGATGTCCTCAGATCTGCTCAGACCTCACCTGCAATAGGATTTTGGTCTCTTTACATTATTTGAGAGTCTGTTGATTGAGAAGTAGGATTTCCACCTAGTCATTCCAGTCCTTACAAATGCAACAATGCTTCTTAGCTTCCTGGAAGTTATTAAAGATCTCCTCCAGCTCTGGTTCATCAGAACACCAGAGTCCTTGATAAGGAGTATCATAGAATCATAGAATCAGATGAGTTGGAAAGGATCTCTGAGATCATCAAGTCCAACCCTTGATCCACTACCATCACAGTTACTAGACTGTGGCACTCAGTGTCACATCCAGTCTCTTCTTAAATACCTCCGGGGACGGAGAATCCACCACCTCCCTGGGCAGCCCATTCCAGTGCCTGATTACCCTCTCTGTAAAGATTTTCTTCCTAACATCCAACCTAAAGATAGTACACTGGATGATTGCTGCCTAATAAGTTATAACTTTTCGAAGGCAAGAATCATATCTATTCCACTGTCTTCCTGACCTGGCAAAGATAAGGTGGGACAAAGGTAAAAAAAAAAAAAAGCAAACAAGCACACACATACAATAACAACTCATTCCAGTACTGATAATTTTGGTCATTTAGTCACTCAATCCTAACTGCTCATTTCAGTTTCAAAGATTAAAATAAGATCTGAGACAACTGAGACAAAAAAAAAAATGTGATTCTCATTTTCTTTGAGAAATGGTATAATTGTCTTTAGATAGTTATTTAAAGACTGCAGATATTAGTTGTGTAGGTAAGATGTGTAGCAGCAGGCCTGCTCCTAGCATGAATGCAGTTACATGAAAAAAGTTTATTTTCTAAATACCTCTTTTCTACTCTTGCAGGCTTTGCTTACTTTTTTGTTATTTCTATTAAGGCAGCCCCACTAGAAGAAGAGGATATGTATTTTCCTGCTATATTTCACTATGTATGTATATGAACTGAGAGTGACTCCAAAGTTTCACTTTACCAAATGGTAGTGATTAACAGTTCAGTGTATACCTTGAATCTAGACTTATTCTGCAAAGTACAAATCAGTGATGCCATGCTAAAATAGGGGTACTGGGATCAAACAGCACCTGGGTGTCTCTGTGGCTCTCCAGAGCCTCTATGCCCCCACCAGACTGGGTGCCAAATTTTCAGGCAGCTCAGTTTAAACAGGGTGAAATTCATCCTGTGTGACAAAATAATGAAGGAGTATATACAATAAAAGAACAGGCTTTTTTTTTGAGCCTGGAATTGTGTAATTTCCCTGATATAAAATAAGTAAATAACATAAGCATGCCCAGAAAAAAATGTGTCTGTGTATCATGTGTGCTTGTATAACACTTGTGTGGTTATTTACCTACATCTAGGCACCTTGTGAATATGTAAAGGAATCTGGGCCAATTGCATTACTGTCATGAACAATGAAATGACTATTGGTTTATATCAGCAACACAATTTATATCAACGATGTGAATGATTCATGGATTTGCATAGAGATAACAAGTGTGACCTCACCGTGCTTTTTGATTTAAGGACATTTATGTACAAGTTCATTTGCCAGTGCCACTCTCTCATTGTTTCAGCTATTGGATCTTGTTTGCATTTTGGATTTAAAATACTAAACTTCCAAAATTTAAAATAAATATTATGAGTCCTGAGACAGTATGAGTGTGCAGATCTCAAAATTTCAAAATGTCATGATATAATATTTGCTTACACTGTTCAGGATGTTTTTTCAGTGATAGAAAACCAGATCACCAACTGGCTTTTTTTGTCATTTATTTTATTTTACTTTATTTTATTTTACTTTTTGCCGCATAGTGCAAAGCCCGGAAGGTCCACTAGAGGAATAAGTTCTGTCTTTGAAAAGAGATGAAAATGACTGACAGTATCACAAAGCCAGTATGCGAGGTTAATTCAAAACAAGAAAATTTAAGCTGCAGAAATCACACCTTTGGTAGGAAAGTTACTACTTATTAGGCATTAACAGCATTCACAGTCTACCCATAATAGCAAAATGCTGCAAAGTTTAAAGCAAACTACTAGAAAGACTATCAAAGCTAAGGTTATATAATAATCTCAGAAAAGTAAGATTATAAATAAATGCTATGCTTTTTCTTGCCTAATAAAAGTACTCATAATCATTAACTGAAAATGCAAGTTGATTTCTAAATTGTCCCATCTCGGATCGCTTCAGGGAAAAGGATATCACGCAGCAGCACCTTCTGCCACGTGGTGCTTTGTGATGAGAAGGTGGTGTCTGGGTTGGTGGTGTCACAGATCTGACCCAGAGCAGTGGACACCTATGCTGAGGTGGTGGGAATGACTTTTTGTACAGCACTGCATCTATCTGAGGCAGTCACGGTGGGGATTTTAGGGCTAGACTTCTTGGGAGGCTGCTCTTGGTTAAAATGTCTCTAACACACTGGAGGGCTGTAAAAAAAGGGTGCTCCTGCAGAGTATCAGGCCCAGAATGACAGGGGTAGAAAGCAAACAGAGAAAATGCAAAAAAAATCCTCTGAAGTCGTGTCAGTATTGAACTAAAGAGCTGTCTTTACTGGTACATTCAAGAGCGTGAGGAGAAATGTTGTGCTGCCTCTGACAGCACAGCACTCACAGCACAGCGTAGACTGCTCGGCAGCACACAGGGCTGGAGGCAGGACTTTCCCTCCTCAGGACTCCCAGACAGCCAGCAAACAGTGGTCTCACACACTATCTGAAGCTCCTTCTGGTAAAGGCTACATGACCATGGAAGCATTCATCTATGCCTGGCTTTCCCTTCTCCCCTGCTTCCCTCAGGCCTCCAGCAGGTTGTCCTACCCCTGCTGCCTGGGATATCTAGAAAGATCACCTGTTATGTTACAGGAGTGGCCATGGCCATTTAGGCTATCTGCGTCAGAGTTTACCCACCCTGCACAGGACAGAGGTGGGGCAGAAAAGGATCTAGCTCAGTACTCCTCCTACCTGGTACAAAAATGTGCTGCAGAGCACTCACGGGTAAAGGTCTGGGGCAAGTGAGTAGTTTTACTTAATCCTGCGAGCAGCATTTATTTGCTGGCAAAGGGCTGAGCAGCTGCTCTTCATGCCTGCACAGCTGCCAGTATGACCTCTTCTTCAGCAGCAGCAGAGTGGAGAGAACAGGCCACCTCTTCCAGCAGGTTAGTGAAGATGCCTGTGTCCTCCTCTGTGTCAGCTTCTGGGGTTGGCTCTTCCCTGCTCTGCAAATTTTCTGGACTTGACAGAAAATCCTCCTATAGGGACCTTTTTGCTCAGTATCTGGCTTGTTTTGTGAGATGCAATCTCTATCCAACTGCTTCTACTCAGCTCCTGGCACAATGCCCCCACAGTAAAATCAGACCCTTCCCCACTCAGTTTCTCCCCCATTCTTGCAAAGTTTTCCCAAGTCTTCAGCTTGATTTCTCCTACAAGTCTCTTTTTAATGTCTTGCTTTGTCATTCCTCTTTCTCTGACCTATGAAGAGACTCTTTTTTTTTTTGCCATTTCTCTGCAAAAAGCCTTGATAAATTTGTTTTCCCATTCAGATCCTCTACTTACTGTTCCCAGGTGCTTCCATTAGAATAGACAGCAGCTAAATGACAAACAGTATTGCTGGTCCAAAAGAGATATGATAGAGTATAGTTCAAGGTGGATTAATTGTGCATATTTTTCATGACAACTTCAGAAAATTGAGCAGAATACAAAATTTGTTCAGAGATCAAACTTGGAGATGTAAGCAGGTCCCCCCGAGTCATCAAAACTTTTGTATTTAGTGGCCCAATAGACCCAAACTGTCTCAAGGTGACTGTTCAGCTGAAAATGCTGGCCAGTGACCAAGTTCAGCTCATATGTTTAATTGTTAAGGGGGACTGCAAACAAGTCTCTTCTGCCACTTAGCAGTAGAGTCTGAACACTAGTGTGCATATTAATACATACGCAGTGGCGATTATGTTGTTTTAATCTGAGGCTGTGGGAGTATTTTTTAGTCCTTACTCAAGATTCATCATCTGCCAATCACTATTTAAATGTTTATCATCGCACTTTGTGCTTTTGTGGAAAGGGGGTTCTTTTCCAGGCATCCTTGAAAGTTAACTATTGTAAGCTCATATGCTGTTTGCAGAAAAAGAGGGAAATGTAGATGTATATTTATGTTACAGAGACATGAGGTAAGCTCAGAAGTTATCATAAACTCACAGAACACTTCTATATATTCTACAAACATAATTATTATCCTTATGTAGATGTTTATATTTGTTATAGGTGTGGATGTGCATGTGTGTGCACACATAAAAGGATCAACTTAAAGACTAAGTCTGCTCTATTATGGTGTGAACTGGTGAGAAGTCTGCCCTGGTAGTGAAGTTCACTTTACTTATATATTTTTTCTTCTTTTGAATTTTTTGGGAGCTCCTCATAGCACACAACCCCACACAGTTATGTGAGCACCAGAGCAGTGTGTATTTATGGGCACCATAGCTTTTCAGGATGGGAGCTGTGTTTCTTGCTCTGTTCTGCTTGCTCAGTGATGGTGTCCTAGTCCGTGGGGAGACTCTTATGGCAGCAGCAATACAAACCTCAGTGATAAAATTTATGGATGAACTTGAACCTGTAGGAATATCTTGTTACCCCTCTATCCATTTCTACTTCCCATAAGTTTCATCCAGGTAGGTACAAGCCAACAGGAGTCCCCCTGATCCTCACTTTAGTGTAGCAGCTGTGATTAGGCTTCGCGCAAGGTGGCAGCAAAAGAAAGCTCTTCATACTCATTCCTTTCCCCTGCACACCCCCTATTAAGGAGAGTTACTGCTTCAACTTTATTAATTGTGTTTTAAAAGACACCTGTTGCTAGTGGTAAACATATGTGTGAACAATGCAGAGTTACTGATATTGTTTACCTTGGGAACACCGTCATACTTCAGTCTTCGTTATTTACCAATATTCCCCAGGGAAAAGGCTAGAAAGTTGCATGCAAAGAAAGGAAAACCATGAAAAAAACTCCCTGTAAATCACTGATTTTCCCTTTCTGATTTTATTTTTTAAAATAGGATTTTTTTTTCCAGAAAAATCACAACTTCTTCAGGAGAAAGGAGCAAGTCCAACACAAGAAAAACAAAACAAAAAAAAGTGTTAAGCTCAATGCTCAATTAAGACATTTTCATGCCAACTGACAAATTGTGATGGGTGTACCAGTGTTACACCATGTTTCCATGTAATCGTTCTATTTTTCCATAGGAATAAGTAGTCCAAAGAATCTGACTATGGAAATCCCAGCTAATAGTTACCCACATGAAAAACAAAAAGAAGTGCAGAGTCCACCCTACTCATTCTCCTGATGCTAATGAGCATTTGCTGTTCAGATATTTTTAGAGGCATTTTTGTTTGTTTGTTGTTTTTGGGAGCAAAGTTATTTTATTCTCCTGAATCACAGTGTGAGTTGAATAGAATATTTTACTGCACATATTAGAGCTGATGAAGCTACTTTAAGGTTCATTAAGCCTCAAAATATTCTTAATGTATCTTTCCCCATCAAAGAAAACCCTAGGTGAGTATTGAATCTTCATAGACTTCGACTCTGTTAAAGTCAATAGAAATAGTTCACTGACAGTAAGTCTTTGATAGAGCCATTATTTGAACTGTGAGCAGAATGGTTGCTATAGTATCTTATTCTAATATCACTGAAATACACAAAGTAAATGGCTTGTTCATTCCCCCTTTCTGACTGCCAATTATGTTTAAAATGTAAATCTAGACTTTTGCTTGAAAATCCCTGCTTGAAAAAGCAGGGATTACTCATCTTGAAAGTACAATATAGTGTGTTCTTTATTCAGAGATGTGGTAAAAGAATAGCCATTCGACTTTGGATATGAACATTCTCCACAATCTTAAAGCTTGTTTTGATGACCATAATCTTATTCCAAAAGCACTGCTTAATAAAAATTAATTTCAGATCTTGAAGAGTATTTTATTATGGAATACAAAAATACTATCTATGTAAAAACAATAAGTTAGTTTATTTACAATACTTTACACTATTCTGCTCTAGGGCTTCCTTTGCACTGGTCTTACTTTCATTATTTTACATGCCTTTATAATTTTGCACAAAGCATTTCCAGAAGCATGTCATCCATGTTCACCGCTCCAATGATGGGCCTGAAGAACAATTCAGCCATCGTATCAGCATTAATAGATCTTAACAAGGATAAAACAACATTCAGCTTGGCAAATCTGGCTTCATCACCTCTGTGAATGAGTCTGACATGTTCATTCAGAGCTTGTTGTGCTTCCCTCTGCAGTCCTTCAATGTACTGTGTACACTGCAGTCCAGGTAGATCTGAAAAGAACAATAAATTATGTTGTTTTCATATGTTTTGTTTATAAAACAACATTATTCTTACAGAATTACTACTAAGAGCTCATAAACTGTAATTATCATTCAAGGAAAGAAGCAAATTAAACTGCCAGAGGACTTTTTGTATGAAGAATCAACATATTAAATTTTATTGGGCAGAACAAAGTCATATCTTGTTGGTGTTCAGGACCTTTAATATTCTTCCTCACTAGATAAATATGATATTTGTCAACATTCAGTTAAGTGTTAAACAAATTAGTTGATAAAAACTTTGACTGAAGAACCTTCTCCAAAACAATGTTAGAGTGGGCTAGACAATACAAATAACTTTTTAAAGTTGTTAACTTCCACAAAAATTTATCACATTCAAGGCTTCCTTCCACATTCCCATTTAAGGCTCCTTTGAGAACTGTTTCTGCTCCAGTTTATAAGTGGCAAGAAATGATGATTCCAACACGACAGAAAGTTTCCCAGTGAACCACAGTAGGGATACTGAAAGACAGAGGCTGCAGAATTAAGGCTGTTTGTGACCATAGAATCATTAAAGCTGGAAAAGACCTCCAAGACCAATGAGTCCAAACGTTATCCTAATACTGCCAGGTCCACCACTAAAACCATGTCCCTGAGCACCACATCTACACATTTTTTTGAACACTTCCAGGAACAGTGATCTAACCACTTCCATGGGCAGCCTGGGCAAATGCTTGAGCACCCTTTCAGGAATTTTTTTTTTTCCTACCAGAGCAATGCTTCTGTCTTTTTGTATTAAACCAGCTTCAGAATTTGACTTGTGTAACGTTAGCTTCACCATTGTAACTTTTTCTCTCTTATTTGTACGGAAGGCAGAGCTACAGGAGCAGTATGATAAATGCAAAGTAACACTATACAAACTTAACCATCAGTAACAGTTTGACAGTGGGAGCAGAGGAAAATCCCTGTCCCACTTTCACAGGGTACTGCCACGCTTGGGAAGTGCCGGATCCAGCCTGCCAGCTATCTTTAAGGTGAGTCACCCATATGATAATAAGCCCTCGGTTGAGCATCAGTGCGATCTATAGAAGTCTCCACAAAGAGAGTTGGCAAATAAGCGCTACACACAAAGACAAAACAGCACTTTGTTGCTGGAAGCCCTGAGCCTTCTCTTGCTCTCCAGGGAGTACAGACCTCCCGGGCACAGCACGGGCAGACCCGCGACCCTCGGGCGGGCTTGGGGCGGGGGGAGGGGGGGGGGGTCCCGCTCCTGCAAAGCGGAAACTCCGAAAGCAACAGGGAGCCGCTGCTGACTCCCAGCTTTTCCTTAGAGACCGGCCGGGTTCTCTTTGTTCTGTAGAAGGTGCCACCCCTCGGGATACCAGATCTGGCCCCAGCAGCCCCCCTTCCCTACCTGACAGCCGGGGTCCTGAGAAGGGCGCAGAAGGTGAAACCTTGCTTCTCATCCCCCTCCTCCACCACCTCTTTCCCCCAAGGAAAAGCCCCGCTTCGCTGGGGATACTGGCGGGCTGTCCCCACCCGGCCACTCACCCGGATTGAAGAGCACCGTCCCCTTGAGGTAAGCGTACTCTTTGGTGCTGATGTCCAGGCTCCAGCACTTGGCCAGGAAGCCCTTGATGGCCTGGATCTCCCCGGCCGAGGGCAGGTGCGGGCCGTGGTGCTGCCGGCCGGGCGGCGGGGCGGATGCCCGCGGCGGGAGCTGCTCTCCGTGCCGCCGGGCCGTGAGGATGCGCTGCAGCATGCTGGGCTCCGCGCTCTCCACCGTCTCCACAGGCACCCTGTCCTGCGCCAGCCCCAGCAGCAGCAGGGGAGCCCAGCAGCTGCGGACCAGCAGCAGCTGCTCCTCCAGAGGCAGCTCCTGGAAGCAGGGCACGTTCTGGACGAAGCGCAGCGTCTTCACCAGCACGGCCGAGGCCGCCTTACAAACCACCTGCGGGCTCCGCAGGGCCACCCGCCGCCTCGACCCGCAGGGGCAGCCGCGGGGAGCCTGTCCCGCCGGCGCCGCCCGCTCCTGGCGCTCCTGGCGCTCCTGGCTCCGTAGGATGCTGTAGAGGATGCTGCTGTGCCGTCTGCCCTCCGCGCAGCAGCGGCAGCAGCGCTCCACGCACGCCATGGCACCCGCGGGTCCAGCTCCCGTAGGCCGGGCTGAGCCGCTGGGGAGGATCGGCGGGGCTGTCCCAGCCTCCTGTCCCGCCGGGAGACACGCACTGCTCGCCCTCTGCCTGGCTCCTAACTTATTTATAGCCGGCGGTGTGTGTGTCTGGGGGTGTGTGTGTGCAGCCGCAGCGCTGTACCGGAGGTTCAAAGGGGCAGACACACTCTCTACTGGCTGGAAAAGAGGGAGGGGGTGGGGGGAATGGAAAAAAGAAAACCCTCCTCCTCCTTTCGCGAGACAGAGACAGCGGTACCCGGAGAGAGCCTTCCCACATGCTGCGGCGCCTTGGGTGGCAAAACGCCCCCTCCTCACTCCTCTCTCGGGCCACGGCTCGACTGGCCTTATTCTGGGATGCTTCGAGCAGGGCAGGGCACGACGAGGCCGGCAGCTCCCGCCGATCTCTCGTTCTGCCACCGTGGGGAGCAGCTCTCGCTGCCGCGGCTCCCGCAGGGCCCCATCGGGAAATGAGTACCCGAGAGTTCTGGGAGAGAGAGGTATATTGTGCTGAATTAGTCCCGCAGCACGGGGGAAAGGTGACGCCACTAATGATACCAAGGACCTTTGTGTGTGCCTGCCCTTAGGAGCGATGCCTCGTGTGCCAAATGAACTCCTTAGTGCTGCCGGGGAGGAGAGGGGAGAAGTGGACCTGCTGCTGCCCCCAACTAGGGTGCTCTGTGAGGGGTGCAAAAAAAGCTCCATCACAGTGCCTGAGGCTGACACGGCTGCAGCACCCACAGGGATCCCCCATTAAACCTCCCCCATTAATATTTCCTTGCTTTGCTATGCAAGGTCCATCTTTTTTATCTCATGTTGTTCCATTCATCCATTTATAACATTCCATTTTCCTTTTGGGCTCTGCTTGTCCATGACTCTTTCCTGTCAGATACCTATTTTTCTGAGACTCATCTCCAGATGGCATATAGATACAAAAACAAGGAAGTAATCCTTCCAGGCCTTGATGTTTACACAGGAGGTATGGGGGAATAGTGATTGCCCAAATGTGGGCACTTGAATGAAAAATAAGCCCATTTATTTTCTCAGCTGGGCTAAGTAAAAGTGGGTGCAGCAGAGAGGAGTAAATAATCACTACAGAAGGTAAAGAGTTACTACTGCCTGCTGCATATGGGCTAAAAAGAAACATTTTCTTGTTTATGTGATCTGAAAGAACCTTGGCACAGATTTAGAGAAAGTAGCCAGTTGCAAGTAACCTTCTGTACCTACTCCATCAGTATCTGCTACCAAGGGAGGTTTAAATCACCCCTGAAATGCCACATTTTCTTTCAGTGAAGCATTCACAGGTTTTTTAAAACAAATACCATTGAGTGCTTTGGATTTTGTAGAAACAAATTAATTTTAAGCTGGATCTCTTTTCCCTGTGAAGTCAGTCCTAACCTACCAGCTTACATAGGTATAGAGTCATATAGTCATTTCCTTTTAAGTGTTCCTTCATAATTCAGATTCAGAAGGAATATTCTTTACAAATGGCTTATACCTTATTTAAGGAACTTTTCTATAAAGCTGTATAAAACTCTGCTGGGCTATCTGATGCAAATAAACCTTGTCTTCCAAACTCAAGTTGTCCAAAGTCTAGATTATGATACTTTTAGTTTTAACTATGAAATGTTTTTTTTTTTTTTTTTTTTTTTTTTTTTTTCACAGACCCAAATAAGATAAAGCCCTTTACTGGCTTTGCAGTAGCAAAGGACTGTTACAGTGCACCACTGAAGTGATACCTACAGCTTGCAGACAGGTCAATTGTGTCCCTGGATTAGTAAAGAATGCTGTTTCACCAAACATCCTTTAATTAAAATATGATGCTAAAATTCCAAAACAAATTTAGTAATATCAAATGTTAGCAATTTTTTAAATTTTAATAATATCACTGGTAGTTGAAAAATTCTTATTTATTTGTCTAGAATATTTCTTTGTCCTTCCAGGTTGTTTCCTGTTATATTCATCAGTGTTTTCTCCACATGTTAGGATTTTAGATAGCTCGTTTTGGCCTGTTTTGTTTTTTCCCTTCTTCTTAGTTTTTGGGGGCAGGGGTCACCCACTAACTTCAGAGATAAATTTTGGCCAGTTTTGGAAAAAGGGCATCCCCAAGCTTTTAGTTGTCTTCAGTAATACTCCTTTCAAGAGATGCAGATTACTAGACTGACTGTGGAATCTAGATGTGGTTTTTATGAACTTTTAGCTTGGAAGTTTCTATGGGAAAGTATAGTACAGTCAAGACCAGAATCATTGCCTTTGCAGTTTTGACCTTGGATTCTAATCGTGGAAGTGTTCTGCTTGTGGGAGGATGCTATTTACACAGGTCCATAGACAAAGACAATATTTACATTTATACCATGTCTACAATAGATTTTTTTTTCCTGATGTAACAATATTGGTTGCAGGTGTTTAATTTTTCAAGGTATTTCTCTTTCAAAATCTTTCTCAAACAAAATCTTAAATGTGGATGCAATTCTACTGTCATGTAATGATTTTGCTGACGGCTCATTTTCTAAACCCACTTATGCAAAAAGTCTTTGTCTTTGATAACTATATAAAAATATGTATTCCATACTGAAACTGAGATTTGACTTATTATGTAGTGTCAGAAATCGCACTGATGTTATAAGTGTACCTCCTTCTCTCATAATTGCATTTAAGCATCCTATCTTTCTTTGTAACTCTTCAAGTATCCTAATGTACATGGCAGTTTCTCTTATTTAGGGTAGATCATCTCTTCCCCAGCTTAATATTATCTTATACATATTTCTTGGTGTTTTTCTTGTTGATATTTAGTAATCTGAACACTCTTTATTTACAAGTCTGAATTCTGCCTGTCAATAGTGTTCAAGCTGAATTAAAATCAACAGAGCTTTCTAGTTGCAGCCAAAAAGAAAACAAAATCCCTCACAGACACCTAACTGTTTGATGGAAAATTCATGAAAACATTTTTAGCATAAAATGGACATGTCTGGTTTCTGCTGGAAGATGTAATGGTGCACGAGAATTACCATGCTCCTTGTGGTACAGTCACAAATAGGTTTAAAAGCTTCCAGACAAAGGATTACTTATTTGTGACCTTTTTTTTTAGTTTGTTTTGTTTTGTTTTGTTTTGGATTGGATTTTTTTGTGTGTATGTGCTTGAGTTTTTTTAATTCAGACAAAAGCCTTGGATATGAAGGTGATACAGTGCAGTCTTGGCAGTCTCACTCTCTCATGTTGCTCTTCAATGTCCCTGTATCACTCATCTGGTAGCACATTTGGTTCTTGGCCAGAGGGCAAGACTTCAGTTTCAGAACAAGACCAAACAAGCATTTGTTTTTATGCTGTCAGTGCTTTAGTGCACCATTAGCTTGAGAGAAACCTTTTATCTTGTGGAGAATTCGATCCTGATGTCTTCTAAATACATACTATTTCTTTTAGTACAAACACTGAAAAATAAAATTTTGATTTTTAAGATCAGATATAAAACCGGGGCTCAATTTGGTGATTAACACAAGAGAAGTTAATTTTATCTCTACCCCAAAAAACACACACAAAACAAACAAACAAACAAACAAACAAAAACCAAATCAACAAACAAAAAAACCCCACCTTATTAAAACAAGGCTTTAGAATTTAAGTATATTGCTGCTTTTCATGTGTTTCTCAGTGTGACTATCCATTTCTTAGACTGACCACCATTCATAGTTCCCCAATTTTACTGGGGTGTTTGCTTTAAAATATGTGGGGATTAAGGGAAAAGTAGCACCATAGGCAATGATCTACCTACATGCTGCACCATGTACTCCTGATGGCACTATTGTCTTCATCCTGGATGGGTACTGGATTCTTTAGGAGGAACAATACTGAGAGCCAGTTGTGAGATGCTGACCTGAATTACCAGAGTTCTTGTAGCTTCCCTAAGGCTGTGATTTGACAGTGTTACTGTCATCCCACCAGCTCACCTAACAGCATGTGTTTGTTCTGGATCAGGATGAGCATATGGTCACATTTTTATAGAATTAGCCAGAGTACATAAAAAACAGTTTATCCCAGGTTTAGACCTTTCTGCCAGCTGCTTGAAAGCAAGTGATGTCTAATCTGGTATAAAATGTAATAATGCAAAATCAGCAAAATCTTAAACAAATCTCAACCTGCAAAAGGGAATTTTTTGATTGTTGTTGTCAGATCAGTTCTTTGCGTAATGTGGTCATTGCATTTTGGATACAGAAATAGTAATCCTGAATCTCGATTTATTTTTATTAGACCATGCACTGCACTGTCATATTTCCACTGGCAGATAGCAAATTTAACCATACATAACCTTAACATAACATAACATAACCCAGACCTTTATTTCTTGTTAACCATATGCTAGTTTACCTTAGCTACTGCAGCCAGGTTTTGAGGGAAGCAAAATTAGGGAAAGAGAAGAGGCACTGTAAACTTTGTGCAGTGAAAGGCACTCAGTCGCTTCCCATTAAAAATACTAATTGATCTTTGGGCTTTGTGAAAAGCTGTGGGTCCCAGGAATCCAAACCTGTACATCTAGGTAAGCTCTTGGGATTAGCTGTTTCAGTGTTTGGCTATAGTAATAGTTTATTTTTCGGTCCAAAGTGAGTTCATGGGGCTCCCAAACATCTGCCAGCGTGGCATGCTTAAGGGTGCAGTCCCATAAGACTTCCTGAGCTAATCTAATAGCTCACTGGAGCTGAAAGAGGCAACTCCACCTTATTTTTGTAATAGCCTTTACAAGAACAGTAGTAGCTAGATGAGATACCTGGAAATGTGCTCTCCTTGCTTTATTTTACCCGGTGATACTTTTGAAGTTTCTGCCCAACCTGAGAAGTTGGAGCACTCATGACATGGCAGAATCCTGCCTGACTGAGTCAGCAAAAAAGTAACACATCAAGGGAAAAATATGTAGTTTTCAGCCAGTTGACTGAACTGAACTCATTCTTTAAGGGGATAAAATGGGTGCCAGAGCAGGTGGAAAGGAGTGGCCTGACGTCTTTTTCAGGAGTGGCAGGAGAATGGAGAAAGAGAAGGACCATTGCTGCAAGCCAGTGTTCCACCCAGCCACTGCATAGAATTGCTCCCCCAGGAAGGTAAAACCCTAAAGCTTGAGAGCAGAAAAAAATCTGGAGTAGGAGAGAGAGGAAATGTAGCAAGCTTTGCTTTCAAATTATTTTTTAAAATACCATATGAAATTGATCTGTACTCTTGCTAATGATGCTTGAATAAGGGAATTGTGTTATAAAATATTAGTGTAGAAATACCTTTCAATTACCTTGAAGAATACATTGCTGATACAGAATAACAGATGAGTAACAGGCAAAAAGCTGGAAAATTAATCTTTTTGAGATACTGTTCAAGGTTGTGGCTTAAAGAATAAAACACATTGTAGCTCTACAGTGACAATTGGTTACTTTGTATCTATTACACTAATTTTTTTTTTTAAGTCGACATTTCTGTATGTTATTGCAGCTAATTGTCTGAGTTCACAAATGCACTTTCATTTGTGAGTAACATCATAGGATGGTCTGCTAATAAAAATTTACATTCAAATAGGCTTATAATTTAGCATGCATTTTATCTGAATATCAATGTGAAGGTTTTTAAAATTCATGCATCTTTCCATAGGTTTTAATTCAGACATATTTCACCCAACTTGGATATTTAAAAATACTATCCTTTGGTGAATCAGTGATATAGTTTCTCATTAGTTCAAGTTCATGTTATGGTATTAAAAATGCATTATTTTCTTCTTTTTACTATTCCTCCAACATGAGTTTGGAAGGCACATGTATGATTTCTAGATTCACCCTGAAATCTGTATCTCAAATATTTATGAACTTCAAACAACTTCTGAAGTTCTTTGGCAGCATTCTCTGCTTTAATCACCATTCACCAGGTTTCTAAATCTACACACATTATGTAGTTAACAGGGAAATCATTTGGCATTCTGTTCTGCTGGCAGATGAGACAGACTACATCTTCAGTTTTGTTGAAATAATCAGGTTAGCTTACCGTCTTTAAAGAAAAGATTTTCCTAACCTAGATCTTTTCAACAAAAGTGGATTAGGGAGTGACCCAGCAGTTATGCTGGTATATCTCGTGTACCTGCAGTCATTGATAGCCCAAAGTACAGTGGGAAGTGCCAACATCTTAATCTCTCTGAGCTGCAGCCAGACAGCATCCTTGGCTGGTCTGCGATTCAGACTTTGAGGCTGGCTGGGATCAGCTCCTCTTTCTGACTTCCTAAGGGCACTGTTAAACACTGAGCTGTTGATGACTGAAGTACAGATCCTGCTCATCTCTGTGCCTCTGCAGGAAACCATTCAATCTCAGTTTGCAAACTCAGTCCAAGACATAAAAGCCCACCAGTCCACTGGTTGTTTATCCAGGTTTTCATCACTCTTACTATAAAAAATTAGCACTGTGTTACTACTTTCCAGATCCAGCTAACACTTTGAAGGTTTAGTTTTTTTCTCTTAAGACCTACTTCACTGATTTGCTTTGTGGCCAGAGAGAGATAATAACTCCCCAGTTCACATTTGCCACTCTAGGCTTCCTACATTAAAGCATCATTAGCCTTTTTAAGGCATTGTTGCATACTGTGCTGGGCACTCATGTTAGACTGCTTCTTTGCAATGACTTCCTGAATATTTTTGAATCTTCTTTCCATAGCAGAGTGGTTTATTAACAGAGGTAGGATGCCTTTCTTGTTTCAGTTTTGCATTTGGCTGCATTAGAATGCATTCCACTGAAACAGATCCAGCAATCCAAGGGGTAGCCTTTTCTGGCCTCCAGTTATTTCTCCTCATCACCACTGGTCATCATCATCCTCAAATGCTTGGGCATCCTTTGAGTCAGAGATGGGAATATTTTTCTCAGTAAGTATGTTTTGTGGATTCTAATTTTAAATTTGTTAAGTCCTTTATTGGTATTGCATAGTGCTGCTGTATGTCATGTCACTCAGAAAAGTGCTTTACCATAAACCTCAAGAATGTTGTATCTGACTGGTTACTCTTGGCTGGACCTGAACAGAGTGGTGTATTAGAGTGTACTCTTATAAAAATGCATTTAGGCTTTATTTATCTATTATAAAATTTATTTAGGCTCCTCATAATCGAAAAGTTTCATGTAGCATTTAGTGTTTTGTGTTAGAAAGATGCACACAGTATTTTATGATTAAAAAAAAAAATAAACAGAGAAAAGAAAGAAAAGAGAAGAAACAGTGGGAATTTGAATCTTCTGACAGTTCACATCTAAAGACTTTAGTGAGGTTGACTTTTTAGGTCCACTTCTTGAAATGTTCTAAAACCTCTAAATACTGGGGTAGTAACACTGAAATCAATAACATAAATGTCACTGAAAAACTCACACAAACCAAGGATTATATGTTATTTCAGAGTTAATTGTTCAATAAGGACATAATGGGCAATCAATTTAATAATGTTTAGATTGTTCTGCTGTGAATACTAATCAAGCAATAAAGTAACTGCATTTGGAACTAGAAATTAGTGTGTTTCTGTGAGAGGATGCCATTTATATTGTGTTAACTTTTGGATAACTCATTTTATATATATATATATGTTGTTTTGTTGGTTTTTTTTAATTAATTTAGAAGCAAAGAGGAAAAAGAGCCTACAGCACTGATGTACATATATATAACTTGATCAATTCATTTTGGTTCAGGGAACTGAAATTAAAAATAAAATGTTCTTGCATTACATTCCTTCTACAGTTATTGAATATGAAAGGTTTATGGTTTTTTCAGTGACCATGATGAAGAGAAGAAAGAGACGCTGAATGCTCAATTAAAAGAGGAGAAAATTTGTTTGTCTTTACTGAATCATCTGCGGAGTGGGTTTTTTTCTGGATGTTGAAACGAGAGCAAGGCCTGAAAGAGTTAACTGAGGCATCTTGCTCTGTTGAAAATCCCCAACACCTGCTCTGCCTGTGTTGCTAAGAAATCATTGCAAACTCATTCTGTTCTGCTTACTGGACCTAAACCTAGGAAGAATGCTAGAAACGCTATACAATCAACCTAGAGGTCATAAATTGAGACAAGGTAGACATTTGAAAAGGAGAAAAGGGCTTAGAGCCTAGGGTTTTTACAAGCTTCAGTAACTGGGACACCAACAATGGGAAAGTAGAAAGGTCAAAGGGAGGAAGAAGAGAAACAGGCCCCCAGTTTGAGGCTGAAGGCCAGAATGACCACCACCAAGAGAAGAATCTGGAAAGCACCACCCTAAGCTCTGCCCAGACTCCACCTATTATCAATACGCATGATTAGACATTGAAATCATATGAATATGTATGTTAAGATGTTGTAATCGTATATCTAGACTGTATAAATTATCTTGTTTAGGCACTGGTGCCTTCAAGCAAGTTTGTCCAGCATGAGCTGGCTTGCTCCCAATGTAAATAAACAAATACCTTGCTGCCTATAGATGAAAAGTCTCTAAGAAGGTAATTATTCCAAGGTTTTTCAGCATCAGTATCCAGAAAACTGGGAAGCATTCAACCAGAAAAGTTACTGAGCAAAAAATTGTTGGTCTCCAGTGTGGTTTTAGTTCAGAGGGGTGAGGTACAGTGAAACACCTGCATGTTGTTGCTGGGTGAGAGGCACCCATGGTGGAGGAGAAATGTGTGAATGAGCGAAAGGTCACTGCAAAGAAGGATGAAAGGCACTGCCAATGGATGGTGATGGAATAGCCATAAGATGTACATGTAACAGAAAATGGGCAGGTAGAGAAAAATCTTAGCTTAGAATACAGAAGAGCTGGCAAGGGATGGAGACCTTTTGAGAATAGAGAGAATTAAGATAATTGACCCTGAGAAATAGGAGAGATTGATAAATATATTTTCTTTTATTCTCCTTTCTGGTAACCTGTTGTTAGTGAGTTGGTTTCTTTGGGTTTGGAAATAGGATAGGGAGTTGGATTTTGAGAAGGAAGGCATCCTCTTTTTCTCCCTGCAACCCATGCAAATCATACTTCACATGGATCTCTCTTTCTGGTGAAATTTCACCAGAATGTGAAATTTTGCTATTTCAATGTTTTCTCTACCATCTCAAGACATGTCTCTGTAGGTTTTGTCTTTGAAAATTTGGTTGTCTTAGAAGGGGCAGATTGGGAATTCCTTCTTTCATCATTTATCTTGCTTATTTGTATGTACCATGAAGAGGGTCCATGTCAGAAGGAAAAAAAAAACATAATGTCGTAATTGACACTTCTTTTTTTTTATCTTTTTGCATCCAGAAACATACTCAGTTTATATCTTCTACTTTTTTCTTATCTGTGCACATGTAACACACTAAATTACATCATTACCTGGACTTTTAATATTCGAATTGCAGTAGTTCTGAGAAATGACGAAGTTGCTGATTGTAGATTTTAATATCTAAAACTTTCATCAATTACATGAGGGGTAGTTTGATTGAAACAATTATGTTTACTTTTGATTAGAAGTATGACTTTTTACTTTTAATTAGCTATTTTCTGACCTTACAATAATAGTTCCCACATAAAACACAGAAAACTTAATCTGATATTTTGTAGCTTCTTTTTATTTTTCCTAAGGCAAATCTGTGTGCTTTGCTTTATCAAACTTGCAAGGGCTAGTGCTTTACTCACACAAATCCCAGAAGTTCCCTGGAGACCTTCTTTTCCTCTCTTCAGCCCTCTTCCTCTCCACCTCCAAATCCCTTGGCAGTTCAGGTCTTTTAAAAGTTTCTATGTCTTGGTTATCCCGAATCTTTGCTGTTCTTTCCTGGTAAGGAAAGAGGGGTTCACTTGGAAGCAGGTCAGACTACAACTGAAAATGTAGAAAGGAGAGAGAGAAAAATCGCTTTGAAACTGGATGAGTGGGTTTTTTTCCAAGGGTACTTACCAAAGGAAATGAAGAGTCTGATTCACTGCCAATGTTGAACTCCATCCTGACTCATGGCATTCCTCTCTGATCACTGGAATTACACCAGCATTGGGGCCTATGTAAAATTATAATGCCTTGGACTGTTCAAAGGAAGTCCCCCAAGTTTTATCCACCCCACAAAATTAAACAAGAGTAGTTTTATGAAGTCAAGAAAGAGAAGGAATGACATTATGGAAATGACAGTCACTGTCCAAGTCCTCTAGGCTGTCAGCTATATCACCTTCATTCTTACAGTTAAATTAAAGCTACAGTGGCTTCACATCTTCATTTTGATGAGTAGACATACTCCTAATAACTTTGATTTGTTCCAAGTGATAACTACAGCTCCCTGATGTTATGAAGCAACATAAAAAAGAAACCTTGGAAACCCCATGTGTTCCCAGCATATGGTGTCTGTGCTGTTCTGTGAGACTGTAATTTGGGAAGGATGATACACTGCTAAGAGAAAATTAACAGTGTTTTCCCAAAACATTTAAAAGCTGAAGTGATGTTGCTGTAACACCATCATTTCCTGTTGCTGACACAGCTCGTGTAGAAACAATTTTAATAAAGTCATTACAGGGTCAATGGAAAATCTCTGTATATACCTGAAGTATTTTGAGTGATTTATGTAAGTCCATGGATATTCATTATGATGATATTCTTTCCTGTTTCCATTGACAGGCAGAGCAATGTCACCGGTAATGTCCAAAATAAATTATATCATCATAAAGCTGGACCTTAAATGCAACAGAATTAAATTTAAGGTAACTGCTAAAGTCTGACAATTAAGGAAGGTTAAAGGACATATTTCAAGTAGCAAATTGCCCTGCTCTGGATAAGTGTTGCCATGCAGTAGGCTTTGTGACACAGGAACAGACATATCATCTGTAATCTGTGCTGCAAGTGCAAGGGAGAGAATGCAGTGAGACAGCCTCTTCTAAATTCTCTTACCTTGGCTGGTTTATAGGTTCTCTGTATCAATATACTCTTTTCAATGCCATGTGTCTAGGAGCACTTCAGTTTTCTGTATTAGGTGTTTGCTGTTGTCAGTGGCTATCAAAAGATTCTTCAGTGAGGGTTCATGTCTAAGTACTCATGACTATTCCCAGCAATTGTGCAACTGGCCCCAGTGAAAATAAGGAGTGCTCATGGATTTCCTGATATAGTCTGCTTTTATATTTTCATTTATGTGAGGTGATAACTAAGACTGAGATAAGCATGCCATTGTGCTTAGGAACTCTAACTAGTAATAAGAGACTACCAACAATTTGGCACAGGGATTATGACAAAGTGACTGAAGAAGATCAAATCCAGAGAGGACAAGCAATAAAGAGGGAAATTATTTGCCTGAGATTATTTATTAAATAAAACCCAGAATTGGGAAGTAAATCTACCAGTCTGTTTAGGCCAGCAATAAATTTTCCCCTAGGTTCAATGAGGCCAAGGTTCTTCCCACATATTGTGGCTTCCTTGATTTATCCTCCCTTCCCCACCAGGCCCAGCATATGCCTTAATTTTAAAATTCCACAGGCCATGCTCAATACAGGGTGTTCATTTTGCTGAACATACAAAACCAAACTGGAAACTTGGTTCAATAATCAACTGAAACAGAGACCAGCCAATTTCCACATCAATGAAGCACTGAGAAATGTGAGCACTATTCATGAAGGTCTGAATCATGCTGGCTATTAAATGCTCCAGGTCAAAGTGCCATTTTCAGAGAAATAGTGGAAGTTAACAGAAAGGGAGTACTCAGCATTTCTAATACCAACATGGGGAACATTTGCCTATTTGTTCACCACTGGTCATTTTCCAGAGACCTTTCCACCCAGTACATACTTCGGGGAAGATTAAATTCTGCAAAATTTCCAATTTCACTTTCTTTAATCTTCTTTGTTTCCTTGTATAGTGGATTCACAAAGGTGTTCATTCTCTAAAGTCTGAGTTTTACTCTGAAAATGCTTGTATAGGTATTACAGGGCCCTTAACTTCAGGAGCCAGTGATATCTGTAGTCGTTATCTCCAAAACACAGAAGATGCTGACTCAAATCTGTGTCACATTTCTTGAAAACATGAAATGTTTCTGGGGAATGGGGCCTGGGGAGAAGAAAATATTCTTAGAAAAGCTGTATAGGAGAGCCTGTTCTTTTATAGTCATCTAAAGCTATCTGAACGGTGTTTTATTTCTTTTTGTTAAATTGCTAAACTTAAATGAGAACAAGCAGGAAGAAGATTAAGTGAAAGAGAAGATAATTTTTCAGTGTTGAAACCTATCATTATGATGAAATGAAGAATATGCTTAATATCCTGAAGGACACTATCCAAGAAAAAAAAAAAAAAAAGGAAAAAGGCCAGTATTATGACACTCCAACTTATTACACAGAATTTACATGCTATTATTTCAGATTTGACTGGTAAAAAAGAGTGAAAGCTTCAGTGTTTTAATTCAGTGATTAATATTGGATTAATGAAGAAGGAGAGACTTTATTTTCCCAGTTTAAAGCTGCATGAAAGTCTTGTTGCATATCACATGTCTGCTATCAGGCCATATAACAGTGATTTTTGTCAGTGAAGCAGTACAACTTAATAGTACCATGGTGAACTGATGAAAAAAAGGTATAAAAATAGTGAAACTTGGAGTTATGTAAAGAGGAAACGTTGCTCTTTGCTTTAGTAACTTTACATGTGTTCAGCTTCTTCACTGCAGACCAAGAGCCATGCAGAATGGAATTGAAACAGATAGAAAGAAAATCTGTAGAGCCAAAATGTGTCTACAGTTGCCCAGTAGATTTGCTGAATAGCAAAGAATTTATTTGGTACTTATTTGTATGTAAGAGAGATTTGATTTTTTTTTTTAATTGAAAGGCAAATAGTAAGAAAAAAACCTCTGTGATTATTTTATTTCCATGATATTCACCCTTGAATGAGTGATTCTCACAAAATACTTACATTGATTTTTTTCACTAAAACGATACAGTTGTGCTCTAATTTAATTATTTTTACTGCCTCATATGATATTACGTGCCTAGCCCTTAGTTCTGTTGCTGATAATTCAGTGTTTAACTCAGGGCAATGAGGAAGATCTAGTTCAAGAAACAAACCCAGTGTTTTGTTTATTTGTTTGTTTTTGTCAAGAGAAAATTATAATTTCCATAAATTCCCAGGAATTATTTATAAATTATTATATTTATTATAAATTATTATATTTATTATAAATTATTATTATTTAAATTTTTTTTAGGAATTATTATCTAAAAATATTTAGATGCCAGGGATTAGATTAACTTTGCTTCAGAAATACATATTCATTTATATTACCAAATGTATGTAGTTTATCCATTCTGAAACAATGCAGGTGTTTCTGGAGCAGATAATGACTTGATTATTCAGATTAAAATTTCAAGATCTAATGACTGCTGAAAAGCTAATTGCTTCCTTAAAACCTTCTAATCAATTAGAGAGACCATCCTAGAGCAACACAAATTCATTTTAATCATGATCAGATTTACAGCCTTCTCTGCCAGTTTTGGGTTTTATTTTCATTTAGATCATACAAGTGTATAATAAGAATACAAATCTACTTCCCCGTGGTTACAGGAGTAGTATTTTTGAAAATGAACAGGTCAGTTGTTTGAACCTCATAGCTCAATGTTCAATTTAGCAGTCTGAGGATGCTCTAGATCTTTCAGTTAAAAAAATAAGATTACTGAATTAAATCCAGTGATTTGGAAATTAACCAAGGAAAGGAAAAAAAAAAAAAACAAAACCAACAATAACAAACACACACACAAAAAAATGAACAAACAAAAAGCACAAGAAAATATATTCTTTTATGAAAAGATGGGAAAAAGCATGAGGATAACTAAAATGACTGAAAAAAAATTCATGACCTGCAGTGTGATTCAGACAAATAGTTCTATCAGAAAATTGTTCTCAGGTTGTGAACACCTTTTTTTTTGCCCTCTAGCTCATTTTTTTTTGACTCTGAGAGCTATTCATCATCCATCCATCCATCCATCCATCTATCCATTTCCCTCAATAACTATCAGTTTTTCCTATGATTAATATATTTCATGTCTTTGCATTACTTTCTACTTAATCCTCTAGTTATGATGAGTTTTTATTCTTTAATTCAGAGTCTGTGCAGTCTGAAGAGGTCATAAGTGAACCAAATCCTTGTAGTGCTCAGCTCACCATGCTGGTAACCAGGAGGAGCAGAAGATTGACCAGGGTTCAGCTTGACCAGGCATTCTACTTTTCCAGGATCAAGCTAGTCCCTAGTTTTCCATTTCACATCCTGTTTTATCATGGGTGTTAACTGCATTACTTAAAGACCTAAATCTGTGGAAAGTCCTCTCAGTGCTTAACTTTAGGCATCTGGTAATTTTGCTTGAATCCAAGAAATCTGCCCTGACCATAATCTATAAGCTTTGAATGTTGAAGAAAGTGCCTTTCTGACTCTTAAATTAAATTAAACCTCTCTCTATCAGTGCACCTCTTTATCACAACCTTGCAGTTTAGCCCTGTAATACCTAAATTCAAACCAAGTTATTGAAGTAGATTTGGATACTTGGTTTGGTTTATTCCTATCCTCTTGTCTGCACTTCTGCTGTCAGTCATTTTCACCAGTGAAATAAAGAGAACCCATGTCTTGCTGGTGTCTTTCTGCCCCAGCTTCATGTAGTGGGAAGAGATGGGAATGGCAAAAAGAGGATCTTAGAGCAAAAGAATGCAGAAGAAACATTCTGCAGTAGTTTACATAACCATTACAACATTGGACCACTCTGTTACTTAGAATGCAGAACTATAGAAGCACTATAATATGTTCTGTATGAAAAAATCCAAAACCACTGATAAGCTAGAGACCTAATCAATTTTGGTTTCTTTCCCCCTCTTGTACTTCTGTGACACTGGACTGTGTCCAGCCAGGCCTAACTAAACCTAACTCAAAACAGTTTGTCTTGCTATGATACAGAGTAGGTTTTTTAGTCCTTAAATAAAAATTTCATCAGCAAACAAAAATTTCTGGGCCATTTTTCAAGTAGTAGGCAGTAATATGATCCTGTCATTACTGGACAAAGACAAATACAGACTGTGTCACGCATCACTGCTGAAGCAGGGCTACAGTGTCTACTGTCTCAAACACCTTAAGTGTTGTCACAGGCAGAGAGATTAGGAAGAGCCAATTGTTATTCTGGTAAGGCTTCTTTTCCACTGACTTTTTTTTTAAATTTTATTTTACTTTTATTATTATCCCTGGACTAAATAACAAGCAGGAGAAGCCTTTTCTCCAGCAAATGTGTGAGATAAGGCAGTGCAGATGTAGTTAGACTGTGTCATTTTAAAATAAACAGGAGGCAATTTTTCCTGATATACAACAGCTGACTGATATCAGTTCTATTTGCTATCATTGCTAGTAGAGGAATGATCTATTAGGACTTCTCTTTCCCCTAGAGAGGCTTAAGTTAAAACTCCAAGGACACTTTCAAGTAGACTGTAATAGTTCAGGCATTCTTATCAGCAGCACATTATGAAATGGTGCTGGCTTTCTCTTGCCTTTCCTACGAGTCTATGAGGCTTTTCTCATAACATCAGCAAAGGACGGGCAAATTCTATGCACATAAATGCAAAAACAGCACTACCGAACTGCATGGTGCAAGCACGTAGACAGCTGTAGATGACTCTGCAGCTTTTCTGAGTACTTAGTCTTCTATACCAATCTTCTGTAAGCTACCTCTTGAAATTCCATCTATAGAGAAGAATTTGTCCATATCCCAATGAAAACTGCAGCAGATTCACTGGAGGATAATAAGCGCCATAAAATACAATGAGCAGCTTGTGATCTTAGTGATAAGGCTAGCAATATTTATAAAATATATTCAGCATGGCCAGTAGAGGGTAAATAGCTTAGTTGCTGTGTAAAGATGAGATAAAATCAGTCTATACTTACTCAAATTGACATATCCTGGAATTCTACCACCTCTATTTTTCTTTTGGATTTTGTTTGGTGTTGTTTTTTCAGTGCAAATCAGAGCCTCATTTTACTAATTGCTTGTAATTCCTTATTTACTTGTTGTAAATTAGGGACAAAGCTTGTCCTTGTCATGAGTGCTTACAAGAAATTGCAGAAAGAGAAATAAATACATATGGTTTATTTACTATTCCAAGTAAGTCAACAATGGAGTTAAGGATACAGCAGAGTTTCATGTTTCTCAGTACATAAGCCCTCCAGATACTCACAAATACTGTTTTAGAGTGATCATTAAAGTCTTAAGTATGCCAAATCCTGTACTGCTGAGACTATAGTCTCTTTTGACTTTGGAAAACAGTGTCTGATAGTTAAAATTGTGTCTGTTTTATATCATCATTAAAATCATATTTATCCCCCAGCTCTGAAATCAGAATTTAGGCAAAAGAACAGACAAATAAACTCCTGTTACATATTAGAACCACTCCTTCAATTTTTTTTTTAGTCCATTCATACTGCATGAGTGTGCATAAAATCCCTACTTTTTTTGTGATTAACTTGTACAACTTCTTCATTGAATCACATCTATTACACCACGTCCATTGTTTTTATGACACAGTTCTCTGAGTGAATTTTTCATTTCTATTTACTTGAAATTCACCTTTCTTTATACCTGCTTTTGTGATGATCACTGGACAATGGAAGTGCAGTGCTTGAGAACTGCACCACAGAGCACAGAGACAGGTAGGGTGAAGAGAAACATGATACAGCTTTGAATTGCCTCAATAAAATAATGTTTCAATGCATTATCAATGCTATTTTTAGGCTGCTGTTTATAACACATAGTTGTCAGTCTAATGGTTTCAAGAAAACCACACAGACACACACTGTCATATGCACTTTTGCTGTGTTTTGCTGGGAAAAGAGCAAAGGTCCAGGGATTTAAAGTACACGATACACTGATATATTTCTATATTGAAAAGCAATCAGTCAGAGCAGAGGCTTGTTTTATTGGAAATATGACTCTGATAATTTGCAATATGTCATAAATTTATGTGGAAATTCACAGAAATATAAAAGTGTGGGCTGCTGTCCAGAGGAGCTTATAGCATCTGTTACAGGTGTCCTGGGCTACCCTGTATTAACATGACTGGAGCTTTGGATATGGTTCCTGAGTTCCTACATCTTTCATTAGCTACATCATCATAACACACAGCAACAGCACAGACTAAGGCTTTATTGGCAATATTGTGATTTGGCTTTTTCACTGTAGCTCAGTAATGAAAAAAGGTATCCTATATCCACTTCTTTTATTGTTTGATTTTTTCTGCTTTCCTTGACTTCATGATTTTATGGAAAGCTTTTTGAGCTTCTTTTTCTGAGATTTAAAATGGTTATGTTCAGTTCAGAAACATAAGCAAAGTAGCTCTGCTTCTCTCTCAGTGTCTATGGTTTGACTGTCTGGTAAACAAAAATGAAAACCAAAAATGCTTACAATTTGGTACACCTAGTAAGGAGAAAAAGAAAAGCTTTTGACCTTTAGAGACATGATGTACACTATTCAGAAAGCAAAGAACAGTGAGAAGCCAAGTATTCTTTTCACTAGAAACATTATTCTGAAATTATTTCATAGTTACAAAATTTGAAGAGATACCAAGGACAATAGAAATATAATGTTCCTCAGAGAGTAAAAAAAAAGGCATTGTTTAACAAAAATGCTGGCAGTGCAATGAAGCAATTCAAGACACTCACAACAATATGTTAATTTAATTTGCCTCTCGTGCTTTCCTAATGGTACCTTTATTTATTTGTTTACCACCTGTTTCATCCTTCTGCTTACTATTAAATGCTGTATTATTTTTTCCATGTGTTAATGGTTCTCTAGATAATCACCACCCGAAATCATGAAGTAAGAGATTTTGGCTATTTTTTGGTTTTGATTTTTATTTATTCATACAAAGAAAATGTAAATTATGGATATACTAACTAAAAGTGTTATAACTGTTACCTTAATAATAACGGTCCATTTAGTTGGGTTAATAATTTAAATGTGGCACTATAAATTTCAGATTTTATATTTAACACATTATATTATGGTGTAGGGAACATGGACCCTGTGATATTGTGTGCTTTAAGAGCAATAGAAGATATGACATTACATACCTCATGTTAAAATTGCTAAGAATTGGAAAGAAATTCTATTTCCATATTAGCACTTTATTTAAAAATATATCTGGAACATGACAAAATGGGATTATTCTCCTGGTGAATGAAATATTAACTTTGATTAACTTTGTGTTGCTGTACCACTTAATCCTTGATATTGACCTACTTTTCTCTTTAATCATTTGAAAAAGTTATTGCATTGAGACTTATGTCCTTGTTGTTTGGAGAAAAAATCATCATACTGTTGTAGGCTGTGATTAAAATAAATCACATTTACAGAAAATTTTAGCTTCACTGTGTTAACTCCTTAAAAGCTTGCAAGGAAGCTTGCAAGCAGCAGCTTATTTTAAGTTGATACCAAGTCTAAATTAAGGTTGTATTCAATATAAACATAGCAATAGAATTAGATGGGATGTTGGCAGAGTGCTGGTGCAGGACAGTGGAGGTCTCTGTTCTTTTCCCAGCTCAGACAGCAGATACTGTGACTGACCTTGGATAAAACAGTCTGTCTCAGACTTGAATTTCCCACCAGTGAAAGGGAACTAATATCTTTCTACCACGGAGGCACGTTTTGAAAATAATGTTTATTCGTGACAGAGAGACAGTTACTCAGTGAGTCTTATATAAATACTTGATAGTTTCACCAGCTTTAATGGTATGCAGTGGCATGAGTTATTAATAGCATGCCTGGGAAGGAGGGGTTCTGCCTACTAGAGCAGGTTACTTGTTCCTACATAGCACCTCAAAGCATGCCTGAATTCCAGCTTTATCATCTTTATATTTATACTATTCTTTTTTTCTTCTTTTCTGTTTGATGTTTTTCAGACGTATTTGAACTTACTCTTCCTGATCATTTTCTAAGTTTGTAAATTAAGACTAATTGAGACTGACCAATAAAGCTCTGTAAGGGAATAAGGCACAGAGGAGATGGCAAGGAGGTGTTCCCATTAAGCTCAGGGAATAATGCAGGGTTTGACTGACCACAGCTCCTGTATAGAGACTGACTTATTTCAGCACGAAGGGGGCCAGGGAGTGGCCTTTGTTTTAGGTAAACAGCTATCCACAGTTGAGTGGGTCAACAGCACTGTAAATTATTCTCCCTGAGTTCATTAGAAGGGTGGGAACTTCTCCATGTGAGTTAGCCAGACCAGCATCAGGATAAGTCCCAAGACAGAGGACATATAACTTAGCCAAAAACAGAGTACAAAACCTGAAAAACTGACAAAAGAATTTCGGAGAGAACAACAGGCTTGAGCTGGCTTTAACCTATGGACAATTTCCTGGTGACTGGGGATCCCAGTGTAGTGGTGGTGAGCATATTCTGAATACAGGTAATGGGAATCCCACTACTGTGATTGAACTGCATATTGTAATTGCTATATATGCATTTTGTTAAGTGTAAGTTACATTTGTATTGTGTTATGCAGTATGGTTTGTATCACTGCTAAAATCAGAAATCCCATGTAACATAATATTTAAATAAGTACATTTGATATTAAACATTACACCCTGTATGCATGGAATACCTAAAATAACCTAATCAGACAGTATTGGGCTTTGGTTCTACTTCACTCCCAGCTTCTGAAATATGTAAAAAACAGAGGTGGCTAATGCAAGTGTTTGAAAATAAACTTTGAAGTAAGTATTTCTCTGCCTTTTAATAGGCACCAGTCAACAATTGTGTTGTCTGAACACAATGGCTTTTTTAACATAAAAGTTTCCTCTTTTGTTTTCAGAGCAGTTCTCCAAACATACTAAAGTTTTTAGCTGCAATACAGACTCCAACTTCTGGCAGCTCTTTTGGCTTTGGGGACTGTCTGAAGGCTGAAATTCACAAGTTTAATAATGTTCCTAACTGGAACTGTGATCCCAAACTATGCACTCATAAACTCCAAAGAAAAAGTCACATTAATTATGGTAAACTCAGTTGCTGATCTTTACAAACATTTGGTTTTAATTAACCTTTCTTTTTAAGCATTAAGAGAAAATTTAGGTGGAGTTCATATCTTGTGTCAGACAAAGGTAAAAGATAATGTGCCCAGTTACTTAAGATGGCTGTAATGAAGCTGACAATGGATAGCCCCCCCAGATCATTGCTTTTTTAGTGTTATAAATTTTTCTCTCATCTCTAAGCCACAATTTTCTTATACCAGTAGTTAGATAAAAGGTATCATGGGTCACTGTGATATCCATGGTTTGCATTGGCCATGAGCTGCCAGTAGGACATAGGAAGAGGTGGGACAGAAATATTTTAAATGGTTTTGTTAAGAATTTCTACTGTTTAATATTAGCATAATGTGACTGGATGGAACTTATGAGTATTTTCCCCTTAGACTGTGTGCTTATAATGTGAAAACTATTCAGTAGACCTTCTGGAGGAAGCACAGTTCAAGCTGCAAGTCTGCTATAAGGAAAGACTACATTAAAATAAGTGCACTCAGCAGCTCAGTTCCATGTGCATTTGATCACAGCTGTGAAGAGCTGAGTACTAAACTTAATATTGCACTACTTTTAGCTCCTAATGGTGCTTCCAGAATTGCATATCTGTCAAAGAATATGAGATCTACTACTTCAATGACCCTAGGCATTCCTGAAATTCTTGTTATCAGTCTCATGATTCACACCTTTTGACTTTCATCAAAGCATGTTAAAAGACAGTATTTGCACAGTAAGCTGTTATGTGGCACTGTCAAAATACTGTTATTTCATGAAAAAAGGTACTGATCTAAGGAAAAAAATATTAAGAGGGATCAGCAGACTTTAAGCAAAGTACAAAATAGTGCAAACAATGAATTGAATAAGGTTTTACTAAAAATCCAGATGGAGTCTCTCCAAAGCCACTTTGGTTTCAGAATTTACTTTGGAAACTCCACAGAACTGGACAAAATTTGAATCTGGTGTTCCAACTGTTTTCCATAAAGGAGTTGAGGTTCTCAATGCGAATGAAATAGCACATTTTAACAGAGTACAATTTTAACAGACCTCACAATATAACACAGACAGAACTAATCAGGGCAGTGACTTGATTATCTCTGATATCACTACATGAACAGTATAATTGTATTGGTAAGGCTCAATCAAGCAACAGATTTGAAAGCCCCACTATCAAAATATTACTAATTTCAGTGTGTAAGGTAGTTAACTTAGACATATTTGGGGTATATATGAACATAGCATTTCATTTTCCTGGTCTCTAGAGCTTCTGGAGAATATGACCACATTTTTCCTCAAATTATAGAGAACTAGGGATTAAGGTCTGCACTAATGAAAGTGTCTGCAAACTGCTGAGGGCAAATACTCTTTAGTTGATTAAATTAGTAAATATCCCAAGTCTTTTGTAGATAAGGAATATGTTTTCTAAAATTTTCTTCCATGTAGTTAGTTGTATGCTGTCCTTTTCAACAGTAATCATTATGCAGGAATAAGAAATCTTAATTTCTTTAGGGCATTTAGAGAGCAAATTTATATTTTAGAAGAACTCCATATTATTTGGGCCAAATGGAATTGTAGGATGTTTTTGTTTTAACTGTGAAATTCTATGCAGATAAAAGAAAAATTTGGGAAGGCCTATGTCTTGAAATTACACAGGCAGTTTTCTAGCATTCAGTATTTTTTCTTCAGGAGTTAGTCTACTGTTTCTATGTTTGCTTCACAAGATACTATAATAGCATTCCTGACTGACCTTAACTTGACTTAGATGAGTGGAAACTCCTAGTTAATTGCTTCTTTCTGTCAAGGTCAGGAAAATCTTAATTTGGATCCATTGAGGGAGAAAGTTTTTCAACGAGCAAGTTCAACCTATTAAAGTATTCTCAGCCTCACATGACTGAGTACTTTCCACAGCACAAGGGCAAGCTGACCTCATCTTTCTTGTGAAAATTTGTTGCCACTTTATACTTTTTATCATCTGAGAAGTGCATTGCACTGCTGTATTGAGAATCTGGTTTTCCCCTTTTTCCAGCTCCTGTGTTTTGAATCCTTTTGCTTCCTTAGCACAGCCTGTCATGGATATGCTGATCTCAGCCTATTTATGCTCACAAAAAGGTGCAGCAGCAAACACACGTGTAAGGTTTTAATGAGGTTTCTGAAAGCTTGAAATCTGAATTGTCTTGCACATGTTTAAACTGTGATACTGTGTAATTCTTATATCCTAAAGTTGTCCTTGGAAACCACAGATTTTAAAAAGGAAAGGTAATGGAGGGCAGAAAAATTACAAAGGAAGTATCAAAGGTCCTGAAGGGTTAAGAGGCTTCATATAGGTTTAGATGTCATGCATACATTCAATAATGTATCTCTGCTGACCCACAGGATCCAAAAGGAGGTCTTGCACTGAATGTCTGGGGTTTTTTTTGGAGGGAGTAAGAGGCAGAGGGCTGCAAATTTGATACCCAGAACAAAGCAGTTTACCACAGTACAGCCTCATCATGTGTTATTTTCCCCATAAAATACAAATGCATGACCCTTACTTCTTCAACTCAGATATTTTTTCTACAAAACCATTTTCAAAAAAATTATATTATCAGTTAGAAGAAATTGTGACATTGTAATAAAGCATTTTTGAAGTAATAATCAATTTCATTTTTAATTGACTGGTTTGTTCAGAATTTCTTGCAGTTGCTTGAGGTGAAAAGGGTCACTTTAATGTGTTCTGAGATTTTTTTTTTTGTCATCCTCCCTATTGGGTTCATCAGTGTTTGACTGCAAGTAAGATGAAAAGTAAGAGCAGTTGTTTCAGTAAGAAGAGCAGACACATTCAGGGGACAGCTTCAAGAGCCCTCTTTGAAGCTACAGCTTTATCTTTTTTTAAATGGAGTATATTTTCCTACATGTCTACAAACAGTTACTTTAAAAATCACCTTTGCCCATATATTAATTGGCATACTTATTTTCTGGAACTTCTAAGTGACAATTTTCTAGTTGCACTCTCACTTTTCTATTTTCTTCATGCCATGCACATCAGCCAAAATGCAAATTTTTATCATTTGCCTTGCCCAGGATGCTATGAATAAATATTTACTATCTTTGGCTTGCTTATCCTCTTGAAAAATCTAGCTTCACTGAATAGCTGATGCTATTCCATTCCTTCTTTACTTAGTTTTGGTGACAGCTATGCCTTCACTAGTCTTCTTTCTTTTTAACTCCGACAGCCCTGCCAGTTCAATTTATTGATCACATTTCTTAAGGAACAGCTTGTTCTCTGATACCAATGAACAAGCCATTCCTAATAGTTCAGAAACATTCAAAATAGTATATGGGCATAATAAATGTCAAATTTAAAGATGGTATTTGAAATATATTTTGCTTTCCTGTATACACATTCTTTCAGAGTGATTTAGTTGTTTTCTTCTAGTCTTGTGATGTGTGTCTTAGCTGACACTTTTTTGAAAAATGCTTCAACAGAGTGCTGTACTATGTGCTTCTGCAAATATTAAACAGGAAATCAAGAGAAGAAAAGTGTAGTACAGCTGAAAATAACATTACCTCAGCTGTGCTTTCCACCATCACTGGTGCTATTGTTAAAGGTAACACTGTAATTATTTATCTTAGAGAGCTTGCTCCAGATCCAGTTCAGAAGGACTAAAAAAGAAGGGGGGGGGGAACTTAATACAGCAATCCAGTCAATATTTTAGTTCAGTAAATTCAGCTCAATAACCCCACAGACTGTGTTTGCATGGCAGAGTGGTTTTGGATTGTGCAAACTACAATTCTTCTGGGTGAGGCTAAACCAAAATATTATCCCCATAAATATATCCAGTGCTCTCCAACTGCTAATGGGATTGGTTCAACAGACCAGACTGGAGTCAACTCAAAGGAAAACCCCTGGAATGCATATAGCATCACTATTAAATCCTCAGCACTGTTTTATTCTACACAGTGGCTTCCACTGTGCTGCACTGCAGGACGTGCTAATGTGGCTACAGTGTGATTCTTTTCCCACTTTACATAGTGTAGCCCATCCATCCCTCACACAACTTTTCTAGCAGGTCCCAGTAAGAGGTAGATGAGAAACAAAGTTCTTTCAAGGGAAGTAATGTTAAAACTATATTTGAACAATTAAAATTCCCAGTGTGTAAGATGCCCTTACAATTGCATTACATAAAGAACCCAGGGAGCAAATAAGAATAAACTGGATCCCTATGAGAGACAAATCAGCAGTAGGAGATAAGTCTTTATTAAAGGAGCATTTTTAGGTGACCAGGTCAGGGTTCAGGAACAGATTGAACAGAAAAAGCATAGATACATGTAGAAACCAGAAATATCTGTGCTTTCTCTGATATTTTGGTTTTGGAAAGAATAAAGTTATTAGAGGAAGAAGACAGTCACAGGGGGGCACTGCTTCTTCCCCTGCATACAGGTTTTCTCAGCCACATTAATCATCATGCATAGTTCCTTACAGATTTACTCGAAATGTGTAAACAATAACTTACTTGCTGTTGAAGGATGCAGAAAAAGTGCCTTCCTAGGATCCTGTGGCAGGGAACTTACTCCTCCCTCAAACATCCAGCAGCAATCTACCACTTGTTGTCCCAGAAGTTGCCATTTCCATCTTCTTGAACTGCTGCCTTAAGGTTTGCCTGACAAAGATAGGGGGGGAAGCAAGATCTCTCTTGGGGCCAGATGAAACAGGGTTGACCTGCTTCTGTTTGTGTGATGCACTTGCATTTTATCAGAGGGAGAAAGAACTCAGTGTTTAATGGTAGAAAATCCTGAAAAATATTTGAAATCCTCCTTCTTTCCTGAAAGGACTTGATGCGGAGTCCTTTTGGTATCTCTCTGTGAAAGGGTCTTTCTAAGATAAATTTACACTTATAGACTTCTCTTTATTTAGATCTAATAACTGATTTCGTCAGGTCATCAACTGTCCTATAATACTGAGGATGTCTCTTACATTAAAATAACTTTGAAATGCTCTTTTCTGCTAGTCAGACTCAACTAAACATAATAGATAGATAATGGTAAATGCACTCTTACTTAATGTTAGTGAAAAAAAAAATGTATTCTAGTTTGGACTATAATAAACAAAACTCATCTTCTGCAATCTACAGTTATTTTCCTTGACATGAGAATTTGTCTTTTTTGGCTTCCATTTATTTATATGATATCTTGTCACCCACTTATTGGAACCACATTTTACACAAATATGGCTGAGAGGATGAACAGTTACTGCTTGTTCATAAGGAACCTGCACTTGATGGCAAACACATATATCAAAGTTATACTGTTTCCTGAGTAGTTTACTGAATTAGACAGGCATGTGATAACCCTAACGTATGAAGTCAATGCTGACACTTAACAAAATCCTAATTTCAGCAAATAAAAGAATAAACAGAACAGTCACATGCACAATTTGATCCTTCAAGATGCATACACAATCTGCATCAGGAATGGTTTTCTTGGCACTGGCACTGGCCTCACTCTGTACCCATTAGTGGATGCACATGGGGCTGTGTAACACTGTCCAGTACAACAGGAGCAGAGATCACTCCCTGAGTAATCCCTTCCAGGTGTTATTCCCAGCATTCCTTGTAATGATGTAAAGAATTAGCCTAGTTTGGTTAGCTCAGAAGGTTCGAAGAATTCCAACCATAGTGTACAGCTTAAAATTTATTTTTCCTAAATTTCATTTACATCCCTCTTTTCTCTTATTTTTTTTTGGTAGCATGCAAGTTTAGGTTCAGCTCTGCAGAGGAAAGCAACCGTGGTGGTGTTCAAAATTCAAGATAGCCTTAAAAGTCTGAAGCATGGATTTTAATGCCACTTAGTATTTCCTCTGAATGGATTCTTCTCCTAAATTATGTTTTTCCTCCGATGATTGATCAACAGACACTAACAGCTTTTGTTGTAGAGGCTTCTTATGTGAAATAAATCACAACAGAGTAAATTAGAATTACAGCACTTTGAAGCCATTCAGTTAAACTTATGAGCCATTAAAAACTTTTGCATGATTTGTTTTTGCAGAGCTTAATTTTAAAAGTTAATGAGAAAGTTAACTCTCAAAGTCATCCTTACACTACCTACACTGTTTCTTCCTTGAAACTTCTGATATCCAACAGTGTACATGTGCTCATGCATTCCTAGCTGTCCCATTAATCTTTTTATATTTCTTATGGATACCGTAGAGATTTCTGACAGATGCAATAACGACTTCCAATTTCTATTTAAATACAATTCTTTCTCTTAGCTGTTATTCTTCATTGCATAATGAACAGATGTATGATGTTCCAAAAAGCCTTCATGGTGTGGAATGTAGACAGGTACTTAGCTTTCTTGAATTATCCAGAAAATATAGTCATTGAACAGGTAATTCAAGAAAATGAAAGAATAAAAGTATTAGAATCAAATAAATTCTTTATTTTGGTCTAATTATGCTTAGAATCTACTGTTTATAAGAAATTTGCTTTTATGATAGCACTTAGTGGCTCACAAGGCTTTTAAAGAATCCCTCACAGCTGACTGAGTTTCTGATTCTTTCACATAATTTGTCTGAATGCTGATGGGCTTCCATCAATTTTTTTTTTTTAACTTTTTTACCTAACTTAATGTTACTCTATTTCAAAAGACTTCAAAAAGAAAAGACTGCAGTCTTACCAAGAATTGTCAACTTTGTATTGAGGGCAAGAAATATTTTAACTGTTGTCAAGGATTCAACAAATTCTATAGTGAAGACAACTTTAAAATCCATACATGACCTTTGTATAGGCACTGTGCAGAGCAAGTATGTTCCAGGGATCTCTGATGATTGAGTTCCCAAAGTGCTCCTCCAGTCATGTTATTCTTCTGAGGATGGAATTGGTGTTGCCTCTCAGCTTTTCTAGTACTGTGGTTATAGTTCTGAAATTTCTGTTCTTGGGAATTTCTAAATTAATGCATTAAAAAAATGCATTCAGCATCATAATTATTCTGTCTTGCAAAATGAAATTCTAGATGACTTCTTCCAAAACTGTTTGAAAAGTTTCTTGGAGAACATCCTGATACTGCAAAAGCATTTTCAGGATTACTGGAGAGTGAGGCATTTCTGAAATGATCTGAAAGGCCAAAGGCCCAGAATAAGTGTTTAAATGATTCCTGTTTGTGGCACAAGCACGCATCCCACACAGTGTTCTCATGTGAACTAAAAATAAAACAAGATTTGCCTTTGGGTCTCAGGAGTATGTACTAGTGCAGATTTTTCTGATGTCTAAAAAGAGAGAAACATGTAAGCTAACCTTTATTTTTTTGAAGTAGAACCATTAATAGAGTTCCTTCTCACTGCTCCAACTCAATTACTTCACATAATATAGGAATGTAATGGTTTCATGCCTTAAAAGTTACTGAGATGGAGAACCACCAAGCAGATTGGTGAAAAAATTTAGGGTAATTGCTTAATTAATTTTTTTTCCCTTAGGCATGCAAGTTAAAATACAGATGGAGTAACAGTTGATAACAGACTGTCAAATATTTTAAACATTTCTGTCCCCCACCCCCCCGCTACTCTGATTGGATTATAGTTAAAATTATTTCACTTTGAGGGATGTTACCATATAAACTCATGGAGATGACTTGTAGTGTTCAAGTCCTACATCCCTTAAATAATTTTTGTGCTGCCAAGTAGGTTTGCATCCTCCAGTCTAGAAGCCCTAATACAGAAAGCACGAGTTATTTCAGCCTACATCCAGTAAAAATAGCCTTGTCTGCTGCTTGCTTTCTGTGCTACATCCCAGTGATACAAACAGTAGTATTCCTTCTGGGAGGAACCAGTATTAAGAGCCCTTTGGTTACAGCTTGGAGTACTTCTGAAGGGCAGCAGAGATGAATCAGAATTCTCCTCATTCTCATGAATTTAACTGAAATAAATACTTGTTAACCTGCTGACTGGCGTAAGAGTGCGACAATTTTACTGGCAAAATCAAAATGACTGGTTTGTATTTTTCAGTGTCTGAATGTTTATTTATTTTAGTGTTGTAATTGTTTGTGCTCTTGATAGACCATTGTGCCCATGCAGGTTTTGTTAATAGGATTACGTTACAGCAATTGATTTTCTTTCAATGAGTAAATAACAAAGTACTTTTACTTTGCCCAGGTCTTACATTTTGCTCTGAGAGGCTGCATGTTCTTGTCTTTCAATAGGTTATATGTGAACTGATGAACTATTCCTGCAAGAAGCATGGTCCTTCAAAAGTCATCTGTTCCTACTTATGTTACTCTTATTGTCAACAAACACTCTTTTTCCAGGGTCAAACTATTGTGAGGGTGCTAGCCTCATTAGTTTGTGTTATATCAGGTACTGCTTGTTGTTAATGACCTTAAAAATAGGTCTTTTTCTGCTGTGGTAGGATGTGAAAGTAGATTTCGAGGATAGGTAATACTATTTATTTAAAATAAATAGCACCACATTATTTTTTCCAGTTCATATGTAATCGTATTTCATGCCAAATAATTTCATTTGAAAAGTCCTTACAATCAACAGGAAGCTAGCATATCTTCATTGATTTCAGTGAAAGTACATCAATTTACAAACAAATTAGGATCTTTTTATTACACTGCTATATGAAAACATTAAAGTGCTTATATTCTCATTAAGATATATATTTTATTGTCAGGTTCCGATCTAGTCACGGTGAGGGAAAGTAAAATGTAAGTAAGAATCTAGTGATCTCTGAAGGGTTTTTTATGTTGTAGGGCTTTGTTTGTGTTTTTTGGTGGTTTTTTTTAAGTTTTTTCGTTAGTTTTTAAAGATACTAGAAACAAGATGAAAACTCATAAAAAGATTGTAAATATCCTGTTTGATCTTTTAAAAATGAATGCTGAACACTGTTTCAGTAATCAATGTGAGTTTTAGCTAAATTTTTTTTTTTTTAAATTTGTTGGTGTAACTTCTGAGAAGGTGACCAAGCCTCTGCTGGACCAAACTTCTGCAAAGAAAGGAAAAATTAAGTAGCAATGTGTATCATCCTGTTTAGAATAAAAGGATTGAGTGGTTGTCCTTCAATATGCTAAGGAGGATGACTGACAAAGATATGTAGTTATCAAAAGGTTCCGAGGGTGATTCCACAGGTAAAGTTGCATTTTAGAATAGAGTTTCTGTGAAACATAAATCTAGTTCTTGAAAAACCTTTATTTCACACAGAATTATGGCATTGGATAGAAATAGAACAGCATTTTACGTCTTTCACAGGGACTTTTTATACAAATCTTCTTGGTCCATAAATCTCCAGATCGGATTGATGGTTTTCCTTTTCTCCAAGTTGCTCACAACATCTTCTTTATCAGTAGGTCTGAAGTCTTTACTGAGCATTAAAAGTTTCTAAACATTTATATATGAAAAACATTATTTTGAAGCTTTCAGAATTACTGACACAGAACCTCCCTGCAAAGAGCAGTAATACCAGAGTCTCTTATCATAACAGCATATTTCCTTAACACATATTGAAGCAGTCTTAATAAGACCATCAAATTTTTGTGATTTCCTGTCCCTCTCAGATCCACATGCTTCTGTGTCAGATTCCTCAGCAGCTGAAAAGGCTATCTTGCTCAGGATATAATGACAAGAAGGCTGAGTAAGGAGACATAAAACTTTATGTAATCACTATTTTCTAACTAAACCATGTGTTGTGCTCAAAAGAAAATATATGTTTTAACCAGGTGGTTTAACTTCATTGCTTTGCTTTTGCAAGGCTCAATAAATTCTATCAACTTCAAAACTATTTGTACAGGCATTCATAGCCACTGGAGACATGGAACAGAGTGGCTGCCAATAAATTTCCCATTAATTTACCAGTAAATAAAATCCTTTTGTATAGAAACCTCTCCTATGATTTTCAGTGATAGTTTTGCCAGGGGGAAAGAACACTGACCTAATGTTTTCATCAAAGTGGAACCAGAAGTTGAGCTTCAGGAGTTCTATGTGTTGCAACAATTCCCTCAAGGCAGTGAAGATCAAAATCAGCATTGTTTGGCTTGTCCTCTTGTAGCTGAGATGGTGGGAGCAACATGAAAGATTTTATTAGAAATTTTAAAGGTGAGTGAAACCACAGTTTGAGCAAGCAGTAGAGCAGCTGCAGGAAGGACTGGCATCCTATAGAGGTATAATTTTGAGCAGCCCTCCATTCTAAAAGGTAGGAAGAGAAAACTGAGGCTAGACCAAAGAACACATGGATTTTTGGAGGGTGAAGAGGTTAGAGAAGTTGCAGTGCCTGGTACAGAAAAACTATCAGTTGCAAAACTAAGTTTATATGTATTACCTGTGCCTTTCAACCATTATTTGTTCTCCTATGAATTAAAGATTATATTCTAAGTGGAGCTGACAGCTGTTGTGAGATATATTACATGAAGTACATAGACTGAGAAAATGAAACATTCATTTGCCCTATTAATCACATGGTAAATGAATGGAAAGCTCATTAAATGAATCTGTTTCCTGTCAAACCTGCTATGGAAAATCCCTGGGTGAGGTGAACTAAATAAATATGTTTGCATAAGTCAAACCAAGGTTTTCTGTGACTTCCATGTGATGTTTATTGAGCAAACAGGCCCAGTATCTCCTTTGCATTATCAGTGGCTGAGATGCATCCAGTCTGTGAAGCTCACTTTTTAATCTTTCATTAGTGTGCAGTGTTCCAGGTTTCCTGTGACTTTGGACAGATTTTTGTGCCTACTTTTAGCTTTAGCTCCCCAACCCTTGCCCTTTTGTAAGTCTAGATAAATAGGTGCAAAACGTTCCTGAAAAAAAGGCAAAAATTGCATAACAAAACTTATTGCCAAAGCATAAAGACTGAGAGCAAAGCTGCAATCATCAATCAACAGGTCATAGCTGGAACCAAACTCTCGGGAAACTGAGACCAAGGAGGTTTAAACGTTTTACACTTGTCTGGGTGATGGGTAATATTGCAGAGGGGAGAAACTCAATGAAAAGAACTTGGTATCATAATATTGCCTAGTTTAATGGGCTACATGAAATCTGAGATGCAGCAGCAATGAAGATAAGACCGAAAGTCACATTATTAAAGTCATAGATATCTAACACAGGTCAAAACTGCATAATCCGTTTTGAAGTATCCACTGAGTTTTGTTCACTTTTAAGTTCAGTATGAGTTCTGAAGCTTTTTGTGGACTCCAGAGGATTTCAATTCCTTTGTTTGTGTGACCATTGATTTTTATATTGGATGCTGTTGCTTATTTACTTTGTTAGTTTTTCAGCATTAATTTATTGTTTATTTGTTTATCGGTTTGTTTGTTTATGTAAGCCATGAGGTCATGGACAAGGTATTCCAGAGTTTGTGTGAGAACTGAAAATCCTCGGATCCTTAAAGTGGTAATGGATACTTCTCTGGATTGAAGGAATTGAAATATAGGTTGCTTAACTGGGTGGGAGTAAAGAAGAATGTGAATGGAATTAAAATAGTCAGGAAACAAGAACAACTGCTGATCTGGAGGGCTGCCTGGCACTTTCCTTGGTTGTTTTGTTCTTTAGATGAGGATATGCAACACAGTTGTGAAAGTCTGGGGCACAATCGGTGCCCTTTTCTTCTAAATGGAAGAAAAGATATTACTTAAATTCTTATTTCTTATTGTTTTATTTTAATTGCTTTTTTTCCCATTAAAAATATTTAGACTATTTTTTTGAAATTTGTGATTCAGTCTAGAGAACATATGTCATAAAGCATTATCTCCTCTCTTTTGTCGGAAAATTCCAGAGAATGAAAATATTCGGCTCTCCTCTCCAAATGCTTTTTTTTTTTTGTTCAACCCTGGAATTTGAGGTCCAGAGGGGATGAATACTCAGAAGAAAAAGGGCAAAGGAAAGCACAGCATTTCAGTACACTTATAGGTGTTTAATTTATCATGATATAATAACTCTATAAACTTGGGATTTTCTTGACTCACACAAACATCTCCAATTTCCTGGCTGTATTGTGTCTCATTCAACCAGATGCTGGCACAGTACCATGCACTCAGAATCTAACACAGTTGTCACCAAGGCAGTAGTTCAAATCTTTAATTTCCTCTTACCCTGGAAAGAACCTATAAGCTTTCAGTCAAGTGAATATAATTTTTCTTGTTTTTTATTTTTTCTCAAATCCATAATGGGCATAGAGGCAGTTAAAGTGGTTTGGGGTGTTTTTTTTTTCTTTCTTTCTTAACAGTACAGGCAATACCAATTTTAAAGGAATGTATGTTTAGCTTCTAATTGGTTCCAATTTGATATTTTTATTTTCAAGGTTATAAAAACCCATACTCATGAAGGCGAAGTTAAATGTTAACAGCTATTAGTACCACGGAAAATTCAGGTCTTCTTAGAACATAAGACTAATGTTCTGAAATCTAAGTAATGCTTACAAGAGCAATCCTTTCATACCAAGCTCTGAGAGAAGGAGGTTTCTAGAACTTTTAATTGCACTATCAGTTGCACTGTATAGTGTCACTATCATATGAGAAGTAGAAAATCAGAGCTGAAACCTCACATTATGACAAGTTATGTCTATTTTCTTTTCATGAGATATAAAATGTGTCTATGGAGGGTGTAGGAAAACTTAGTAGTTATCCTACTTATATTGCCACTTATATATTATCCCATTTTCAGAAAAGTTTTTATTACATTGTTAGTCCAAAAATAGGAATGAAAAATTTGTCCTATTTCTAGAAATTATTATAAAAGCAATATAAGTCCCTTTCAGTTGCTTGTGACACAGGTAATTATGATTTTGGACCATGTGCCAGAGTTTTGGCCAGAAATGTTTTTTTATGGTAGTTTGAAATATATCAGTGAATCCCTGAACAGCCTGCTCTTCAGTCATCTGCTATACAGCTCACAAGTAAATGCCATTACTTACAAGTATTTCAAATTAATTGCATAACTTCCTCATGAGGGGAAGAGGAGAGGCAGGCACTGATCTCTTCTCTGTGGTGACCAGTGAGAGGACACAAGGGAATGGCCTGAAGTTGTGTCAAGGGAAGTTTAGGTTGAATATTAGAAAGAGTTTCTTCACCCAGAGGGTGGCTGGGCACTGGAACAAACTCCCCAGGGAAGTGGTCACAGCACCAAGCCTGACAGAATTCAAGAAGCTTTTGGATGATGCTCTCAGGCCCATGGTGCAATTCCTGGGGATGGTCCTGTGCAGGGCCCAGAGTTGGACTCGATGATTCTTGTATGTCCCTTCCAATTCAGGATATTCTATGATTCCATCTTTAGGAGAGGGCATTCAGGGTAAACCTTGCTTCTTAAGCTGAGCAGTACAATGATGATGATGAGCTCACACCTCATGTGAGCATGGGGTGAAATTCATCTGAAATGAAAGGCAGAATTAATCAAAGTAATTTAGGCACCCTTCAGAGAGTCACTGCAGAGAAAGAGGCACCCATGCCATCATTCTTCTAATCCTAGACTGCTGTTCCAGGATAAGCATTATGAATTTGCTCTGGAAAATTTCATGGTGGGCTGCTCTAAGACATTCATGTGCCTGAGCCCTGAAACAGCTCTTCAGGCTGGTCTGCAGCCTGAAGGATGGATAAATTCCACTGGGAGAACTGTTCTGGTGCTCTGTTCTCCAACTGCCTCTTCAACATTGTATTGAAGTGGACAGAGGTGGTTTAGTGGGTTATTTATGGCATAAAAAGATACTTCCTTGTGTCCTCTACTCTCTTATGTGACGAAAATTCCTGCATTTCAGGCATACAACAGACACGGCCAGACATTTGAAAGGGTATATTCATCTGCCCAATGAACATGTACTGTCTCATCATGTATTGAAATTCTGTCTCTGCATTCATCTGTTATCCTTTGTCTCTGTCCAATTACAATAATGAAAGCAATGTTTTTCCTGTTCACCTTGTGTCCAAAGTATTTAATCTTTGCCTGTGGCCATGCTTTTTTCCTAATGTATTAGCAGGACCATTCTGGAAAAGTCACAGGACAAGTTCTGACATTTATCAACTTTCCTTTTAAAAACAAGATTCTCACAGTGAGAAGAGGTGACATATTAGAAAAGCTAACCAGAGGAAAAAATCTCTTCTTTTCATAACACATGACTACAGTGAGAGATTTAAAGCTTGATGAAGAACCAGATCCTGCAATCAGTAGAGGATCTTTTAAATTGTACAGCAGGTCAAACTGCACCATCATTGTGTAGGTCTCATAATCTATATGTCTTTATTGTCTTTATTCTTCTCTACTGGAAGTGGATTTCTTTAGAAATGAGTAAGCTGTCAGACTAACTGAGATTTAAGTTAATCAAGGAGACTGAGCTGTTACTGGAAAAGGAAGTAGTCCATATTAGATAAAAGTGATTGCGGATCTTGAGGGAATTTAGTCTCAGAAAGAGAAGAAATATGTGAAAAATATACTGAGCCATGAGCAATATGCAGAGAAGAGGGAAAACAAGGCTGACAAGAAAGGGAAGTGGAAAAGGGAGAGAGCAGATATTTACTTAGCTGTGGTACAAACTTTCTGTGTCAGTCACACAATCATGGCTGCACAAGCTAAAGGAAGTTAATGTTATGAGTGCTGGATTATAATGTGATTTTTAATTGATATTTATTATTTCTATAATTATTATATTTCTGGTCTCTCTGGAAGGAAGATAGACTTTTTAAAACCTGGAATTTTTAGAGATTTTTTGTTTCAGTTTCTGAATGTTCAGAAGGCAAATAGCAAGAAAAACAATTAATCTCTGAATTAACTCCTGGTTCACTGTGAAGGAGTTTAGAAATGCCTGATAATTTTTGCAAAGACTCTAGTGTGTGCTTAATTTCTTTCTGCCACACTGATAGCAAGAGCTAACTTAGCCTAGTAAAACAGATCTACACAGATCTCTAAGTCATTAATTGGCTGATGATAGTCTAAACACTGACACCTTTTGTACACAGGATTGCCAAGAACTGGTCTTGTACTATTTGAAAAGAGAACATAGCCACCCTTCTGCAAGGACAGGGAAATCATCTAATCATGAGCTAGCACCCTACCTTGTGAGGTTCTCAGCAATTTCTAGCTTTAGTTTCAGTGAGAGGACATCTAGAAAGTGTCCTTCCTTATCTTCCACACTCAGGCCTTTTATGCCCTTGCTCATGTGTCTCTGAAGTATATTCTCCCTATTTGTCTTTCCTCCATTTTATTTGAGACCTATCTAGCCTGTTATCATTTTTTTCATTGCTGGGATCTCAGGGCAGCACAGGATTTAATGTGCTTGCAAGGTGGACCTCGGCTTCAACCATCTTTTTCAACCAAAATATTGATGAAGAGTATGAGCCATTTAAGGTTAAGATATGTACTATAAATTGGACACCAACAGATGACACCAAACTGGATATATAGCTGAATTAATTTTGGTTTCATATGAAATCAGTAAGGCCCATTGGATGAGTTACAGCCTTGCATTCACTCTGGGAATATCTATTATCTATTTTGTCTTACTTGATTTTGAGTTTCATGCCAGCAAATTGGCCATGTATACCTTCTTGTGTCAGTAGCTAATTTTAGGTAACTAGATTAATTGGAGATGTTATGCTCCTTTAGCTTGTCAAATAGAAATTCACTTTTTCTGATTAATGTGATTCATTTATATTAGATTTGACTTGACAGGATGACAATGTGTAATATAGAATACAAGGATGACAGGGTTCTCCATCTCATCCGTCACATTTCATTATGAATAGTCTAGTCAAGGCTACGGCCTCTTACCTGAGATATGATAAAATTTGAGGAATATTGCAGCCATATATGGTCAACACAATCTGTTCTCACAGGTGGTGATATGCTTTCAGAAGGGTGTCAAGCTAAACGGCTTCCTTACATTCGTGACCCTTTTATGTAACTGGCTTTGTGACATTTGGATGTGATTGAAAAATTACTGAGAAAAGCTCAAAGAGAAGTCCTTGCAAGAAAGATTAGGAAAACACTGTATTTTATACAAAATAAGTATACAAGGAAGGTTAATAGTAACTAACACATCAGTTGTTGGAAGAGAGAATGGGTTGGATGGGGAACATGGATCAATATCCAGAAGTTGAAAAATATGTCAAGAAATAAAAACGTAGCAGGAAATAAAAGAGTAACATTAGCTTCAGCACAGAGAAAGAAAGGAGGAAAAAGCAGTAGACAATAGAAAATGGTCCACAGCTGTGTCCGTGGAGAAATAACATCCATAAGCTCACTTGCAGCAAAGGGTTGTGTCTCAGAGGTGCAGAGGATGAGCTGCCAGTCCAGAGCCACTCAAACTCAGGGAGGCAGGAAGCAAAGGTCAGAATCTCTCCAAGACCACAGATGATATAAAATATGAGGGTTTAAGTGAAAAACTGTGTATCCTGTTGCTTTCATAGTTCAAATGCCTTGCACATATACAATGTATGCTGAATACTCAGTTTCCTGTGCCACAACAATGTCCTTCCTCACTGTGTAGGCACTACCCCTGCCTTCTTGATAATCATGGTAAGGGTAGGACTTCATCTGCATGAACAGATTAATCTGCACACTCAGTCCAGCATGTCCTGGCCCATTGGTGCTACACTGACTCAAAGCACCACTCAATTTGGATGAAGCCTTGAGACATATCAAGTCCAGTCTCCTGCTCAAATTAGATTCATCACTGAGTTCAGGTTTTTGGGGGCTTTCTACAGTTGGGTCTTTAAAGGAAGAACTATGTCTCAAAGGACATTGCAACCTGTGCAATGTTCAGGTTGAAGCCCTATCTCCCCTCTGTTGTCATTCACTTCAAGCTCCTTCCCTTATCCCCTGCGAAACTGGATGCAGTTCCTAGCCCCACACTTACTCAGCCCTCCTTCTCATACTAGGAACTTGTATTCTCATTTCCTGTTCTGTTGTCCATTCCTTCATTCCATAAGTACTTTTGTTCTGCCCATTTCTGTGCTGTCTCTGGCATCTATGATGGCCTGGGGAGCAGTGTCTGTTGTTTCAGGGGTGACTGTCCTGGGATAGCTGCTACTGCAGTTCCAGCCTCACTCATGCAGATCTCATCTGACCAACAGTGATAGGGCATGACCAATTGCTTCTTGTTTCCCATCAAGAAGAGATTTTAAAGTTTCCAGAGCAGCAATTTAATAAATGTTCTTATTGTCCAACACAGGCTTTAATTGTTTTTAAAAATAGGCAAAATCCACATCTGTCTGGCAGAGGAGAGTCACAGAACTTGCCCTGGAAACAGTTTTCACTAAAATGTCTATGATCTAGCATTTAGCTATTGGAGTAGCACCTCTCTCATCATTGTATCACCAGGAGGCTTTGCACAAACTCAATTTGCTGATGATGATAACAGGTCTTGCAGAGAGGCAGCTCTAGGGACTTAGTGACCATCTTGTTAAAATTCCAAAGGCAGATTAAGTTTCTGGTTCTGCCCAGTCCCTCCTCTCCAAGGTGAAATGTGAGTGAGAATGCTAAATGGAGCTTTTAAACATTTCTAAATGTTTGATGGAATGAATGCAACTTTTAAATGGAGGTTTTAAACATTTTTATATCTTTAAACATTCAAAACCACTTGTTGGCATTCAATCTTTTGCAGGGATCTGCAGAGATTTAAGTGTCTTTGTGGATAAATAAGAATTATTACATTAATTTTATAGTTATATATAATGCATATGTATATACATATACATATGCCTGTAGAGAGGTTATGCTTGTCTGATAAAAGGACACTGTACCAAACTTTACCAGATTTCAAGCTTCAGCCCTTATTCATCCTGGTTCTGGGTGGCTTAAAGCAAAGGCAAAAAAAATATAGATGTTTCAGCAAGATGAACATTACAAATTTACTGGTACAGCAAGAGAGAGAATAGAGAAGGCAGGAACAACAGTGAAATGAAGCTCGGACAAGGTGAAGGCTATATTCAAAAAGTAGAAGCACTTTTACAGCCATGATGGATAAAAGCAAGGCATGGCATAAGTACTAAAGGAAAATTTTTTACTAAATCCAACTGGAATGTCAGAGAAAATAAATAAACATTTTGGTACACTTTCCTGTCAACTAGTATATTATAAATATAAAATATATCCTTCAAAAATAAGATACTTGATTCTTTTTCTTTATGCATCTTTTTGCACTTTCCTGATTGCAATTTTGCTGTTACAATGCTGTTGTAGCTATAATGATCTAAGAAAATTTCCTGCAGTTACATTACATTTGTGAATTGTATTTTTTAAAATCCCAGCTATTCTAGCAAAAGATATCTCCTTTCCCTGTAAACCTTGTCCATTCCCTACTATAAAAATACAGAGAAACAAGCTGTCCATAAAAGGTTAAGACTCACAGCTATCAACTGCATCCACAAAAACTGACAAAAAGCAAGCAATGTGGTTTTATATGGTGCAGTGGACAGAATCCTGTTGTTTTGTGGCCAGGTTAAATATAAATGATAACTAAAAAAAGAATTAGGAAGAACACTTTAGACAGACAAATACCTGAAAGGAGGGGACAACTATATCACATGCTCCATGTAACATGGAGATTGCGGAAGATGTAAGAAGAGGCTAGGGGGGATTATTCTTTTTTTAATTAATTTTTTTATCATATTTTCCAATTAGTGAGATTTACTATCCCCTCTTCTCATGCTTTGTTTTAAGAGAAAATTTAAAAGAAAATAGTCAAAAGATGTAGGAATGGTAAAAAAAAAATTTTTATATTTTGTGAATGTCATTTTTGAAAGAAAAGTTTTACACATTTTACATAGATATTTCAGTCACCCTGTGCTGATATTTGTGAATAGTAAAAAGATCTACAATTGACTTAAATAAAATTGGCAGCAAACTTCAGCTGCATTTTGCTTTATTCATAAATACAGCAAAATGTTGCCTCTATTTTTTATGAGTAGTGTATATGACAGTACAAATAAATATATAAATATGAATACAGTGATAATTCAAGATGTGTGAAAAACGCAGAGCTGTGTTTTGATGGGCCAAGTATAAGTGGAATTCACTGTTCAGGAATCCATGGATGAGTATCAGGGGAGGTTTGACCTCGTGTTTCACTGTCACTAAGCAATGGATGCTCCTCTTTTATAAATCCTTGTTAAAGGGGCTTTTTCCAAAGAGCTATGATTCAACTTGATCTTAAAAATCTCCTGTTACCTGCTCTCAGCTTGCCTAATCAGGGTCCTTGTAGCCTGAGTGGCAAGGCCAGTCCAATTTTATTCCTCCATAAAGATATCGCATAGGTAGAATTATCCCAATTTCCTCCTTGATGTTACCCTTTCATTAGTTTCTGGTACTTGTTTCCTTTTTGACCATTAAATACAGTCTGGTTTCTTACTATGTACTGGAGCTTTAGGATGGATTGCATTTATTTCAGAATTCCTGAGACAACTGTGTGTACAATGATCATATTCCATAGACAGCACTATGGTAGCAATACAGGTTTGGAGGTAAAGATAACGGAACTAGAAGATTTTATGGTAATAATAGATCTCTTTCTCTTCATTACATGAGGCACTCTAACTCATGTAATGTTCCTTCCCCAGTGGAGGACTGCAGCAGATTGCCCATTCTTCAGCTCAGTATTAATTATGCTTACTAGTGCTTCTGTAGTCAAAGGTCCCATGATAAACTCCTATTTTATTTTTAGGGGTTTATAATTCATCTTTAAAAGCCCACTTTGGACTGAAATATGTCACCACCATCTAACACTGACTTATCTGACCCAGCAGTAATATATGATAGATATGGAAGGAAGAAGCTGCACTTTGAATAATTCAAGGTGATTACCTCATGTGAAAAATCATTCTTTTCATGTGCATGTCATCAGAATGGCCATATAAGCATGCACCTACCATTGACAGGCTATATCTCATCATAGCACTGTGTCAATAAACACAAGCCAGTCCTCTAACCTACTTTTTCTTCCTGATACAATTTGCATTACAAGAGCTGAATTAGACATTTCTTAAAAGTCAATAGAAAATGTGGAAAAAGCTAAATGTATCGGTCTTTTGACATTCTCGGTGCTGGGATACACGGTAGCATGCTTTTTAATAGGATACCTTAATTTATATGTCACCAAAAAAGAAATCATCTCCACTGATTCTTGTATAGTGGCTTTTTGTGAATTATGTGGTTATTCAACCTGAGAGAAAGTCACAGCTTTAGAGGACAGGTGTGTGCATCACAAGACCCCTGGAACTAATGAATCAGATTAAGTTCAGTACTCTTTTTCCAAACTATAGACTCAACTCAAAATAGAGCATCAAATTCTTTCTGCCAAAGAATACAAGGAAGCTGTGAATCAACAGAGCATGTAATGGTCAAACTGGTCATCAGAACAATGATTACGCTACCCTAAAGGAAATTAAATTGCTATTAATCCACCTCCATCCCAGGGGATTAGGAAATAATGCCCTCTGATTTTTTTTTCCCCAAGGCCCAGTAGTGATGGGGAGCAGACCAGGTGCTCACTGAGAGTCAGGAGCCACCAACCCAGCATAAAATATACCATGTAACAGACTCTCCTCATTTTGTTTGTGTATTCCTCTGTGCTCATCTGCCAACCTTCACAAAATTTTAAACAGTACACCAGGAATAGCCCTCCAAAAATGCAAGAATGGAAATATAAATGCAGGTATAGCAGGGCAAATAACCACTCTACAAAGATCTTTTCTCCTTTAGAAACTATTGCAACATATTTTCGGTTCTCTGTTTCCTAGGTTTCACTTCACTGAAAATGAGATAATTTTTTAGTATAATTTAAATTCCATACCAAAGTAGTTGCAAATACTCTTCAATATTCATCTGTTTCCCACCTTTTCCTATTATAATCTTCATTTCAATTTTTTTTTCTCATATTAGTGGACAGAAATACTTCAGTGAGGTATGGAGGGTTATATATTTGCAGGTCATTTAATATTGATCCTTTTTGAAGGTGTACCATGTACTTTGCTCATTCCAGCTGTTAACACCTTCCTTTAATCTGTACATATTGCATATCCTTCCTGTGTAATTCGTTTTTCAGACATTCATTGCTCTGATTAACTGAATCACCAATAATTCTGGACTTTCTTACTATTTAGGTATAGACTTACCAGGTAGCTCCATAAATGAGATATATATTCACGATATATATATTTCATTTCCTAAGCTTTCTGTAAATTAACTATTGGAACTATAGCACTAACAGGATATAGATAATGTATACTATTGCACTAACATTATATACAATATGTATATATAAAAAAAAAATCTTAAAAGGAGATTCTTCAAGACTCTGCAATCTAATGGAGTCATATGCAGTGCTTATTTTTCCATGGCTTCTACTTGAGCACATATGACCCTCATAAACTTTTATTTAGAATTTAAGTTGTAATTGTTCAAGAGAGTTGAAGATCATTTAAAGAAAATAAGTTTCAATCTGTATGGAACTGAGGATGAAAGGCTCTTCTTTATTATGAGATAATTATATATTGTCATTAAAATGTTTATAATTTTCCATAAATCTTTTAATTTAATAAATAATTCTCAAGTGGTATTCAAAATGAAAGTTTAAGAGCATACAGGCTAATACACTCAAATGAAGTCTTCCTGAAATTATTTCATTACTCCCTGTGTAAGGTTCATATTTAAATCTTTCCCATTTTTTCAATTTTAAGGATATTTTTCCACCTTGCATGGAAATGAGGGAACAAGAAAATGAAAAACATTAGAAAATTAGCATACTTTGCAAAACCTGTACCTAAAGTGCACAGCTGAGATGAGCTATATCAAAATACACATTGCTTGGTTTTGTGATATATGCTGGCATTTTCACAATAGCTGATTCCCAAAATGAATAAACAGCATACATCAGACATATACATTCACTTCTGTCTATATCTAGAGATTCTCAGTATTTCATCACGACCTGCATTTATAAATCTGATTTATCATTTCATTCTTCTTAAGAAGTTCATTTAGAGAACAGTCTAAAAATGTACATCGATCTTGTTCTTCGTCCTATGCAATCAGGAAAACATGACTTGTAATAAAAAGCAGGAACTGCAGTTCTCCTATCATTTTTAGAGCCTAGTTTACAAAACAGTTAGAAATACCTTGATTTTGTCCTACTATTGTTGGATGATGTATAGATTACAGTCTAAAAAGCTGACAAGATGTGTTTAATAGCCTGAATTGATGCATTAATAAAAACAGTAGAAATTCCTCAGTAATAAAAATAGGAGAAATAATTACCATCATATTTGAAAATATCAGGGTAAATTATAGTCAAAACATATTTTAAATTATGTAAAATTATTCTAGGATCCTGTCTAAACTTAAGAATCACAAATCAGTTAACATTTTATGCCCCCTTCCCACCCTAAATCTGAAAGCAGTGCCTCATGTACTTATTCTCATAATTATGAATTTATATTTCTGCAAAAAGACTTATCAGAAACACTGAATAGTACTGAAAAATTCCCTTCAAGAGAGTCCATCATCTCCTTTTGAGACAGCACTGCAAACTCATATATCTTTTGAAGCTGATTTGTGTTTTTTAAAGACAAAGTGTATGAAAAGTCACTCTGCTAAAATGCAGCAAGATGTAAAATGAACAAATGTGTTGTGACCTTTATAAAAAAATAGTTGATAATGTTATTATTGCTACCATAAAGTCCTCTGATTCTTTTTCTGTTAGATGAATACTATATAAAAATTAGCAATAGAAAGGAAACCCACCACGGCTCTCATAAGATGGCTCTTGTTTCCTCAATTCTATACATAGAATGAGAATTATTATTTGGGTGTAATGGATATTCTGGTTTAATATGATGAGGGGAGGGCATTCAAAAGGGAAGAAATTCAGTCAGTTAGGAAGATTACCTAGCAGTGCATGTGCCCTGCCTGTCATTTTCTCTTACATGTTTTGCTCTTACAGAAATTGTCTACATCTGATGTTGTTCAATGTCATTTTATCAAAGCTCTTATTTGAGGAACTTGTTGAGAAAATTAGAAGTGATGAAGTAGCCCAAGGAGGTAATGTCAGAGCGCACAGGAGATTCTGATGTGAAGCCCTGGCTTCCTAATTGTTATTATGCTTACAAGGACACTGTTAAAAGAAAAATGAATGCCTTGTTTCACACCTGCTCTAAAAGGTGCTGCAAGTCTGAGCTTGCTTAAATCATTCTTCCTGCAACAAACTGCCGAATGAAACTCAGGCCATTTAATTTCCAAATACCAGTAATTAGAATGAGTCACATCATCAGAGTTTGGCAGGGCTACAGCTTCCTTTTATTTTTTCATTTTCACATAAATTTTGGTGAAGGTCAGATTTGTTGGGGGAGGAGAAGAACCTGCCTGCTTTTGTGCTCACGGGAGGTTAAAATATGACTTGTTCACAGTGTCCCTCATAGTTCAGGACTTAATGGTCCTTGACGGGGATAACCTAGAAGTTAATTTTACTTTGTGTCCCAAAAGCAGTCATTGTCACTGTAATCCTTCTTGCAGGCTGAAGGATATCTTCACCACCTGATCAGACTTTCAATAGCGATTGATGAGCAATATCATCAACCAAGAAGCCCTCTCCTAGTGTTTTCTGGTAAAAGAGAAAAAGAAAAAGAAAGAGTTGTGCTAGCTTAGCTTTTCATAAATGTAAGCCTTTACAATGTTCCTTACTTTAAAAGTCAGATTTTGCTGTCTGCAAATATCAAACACTGCAAAACAAGAAACTGCTCCCTTTTTTGCTTTCCTTTGTATTGCTCAAGCCCTGCCAGGGAGAAGGATGAGTGCATAGTGGAGATGCACACCCTCTTTCCAGTTTTGTTATCCAGAGAAAAGGGATGTTTGAAGTGAAAGACCCGCACCATCAGGAAGTCCTGTGCTCTAATCTCTGGGCATCAGAGTGTCCCACACACAAAGAAACTTCAAAAAAAGGTTTTTTTATTTCTTGGCTCTGATAATATCTAGTGAAAAATGTTTGGCTAGCACATCTTTACACATGTGATTTTTTTTGTTTACACTTATGCAGATTTGGGAATACTATACGTGATAGGCAGAGCCTCCCTCCAGTCCTTTTAAAGTTACTCTTCTAAGACCCACACAATAAATCTTCTCAAGTAAACACTTATAAAAGTATTATAATATAAGCATATGCTTTTTTTCTTCCCTGACTTTTATACTAAAAGCTGAAAAATTTAATGTTTAATTCCTTGAAAAGGTGTGGGGGGGACAACATCCATCATGAAACTGTTGATATTTATTGAAAAATAGCTATTGAGAGAAAATATAAGGCTGTCTTAGTTTGTCTGGTGACTTTGACCAGTTTCCTCCTAGTGACACAAGAGCCTCTCAGATATTATTCTCAAAACCATGTTGTTTCTGGAGGGCCTGGACCTTGTCCTAGTGCAGGAGGTTCCCAATGACCCCATGAGTGTTACTACTGATCCTCTCCAAAGGGATAGTCTGCTAAATTAACTTTTAAAACATTTTTTTACTTTTGAAGTAGAATTTCTGGAATAAAAATAATTAGATCATTAAAACTTAAAATTATGCCAAATTCATACCTTTCAAACAAAGCACATAGCAATGTTTTGAAATATAAGTTCTTTTTAATAGATTTAATTAATCTAGTTTATATAGTATTGGCTTCAGACAAATGGTTTTCTTGTTGACAGGAAAGCTGTGGGATTGCATACCTCTTGGACTGCACATAGCTGTGTGTGGAAGATGCTCAGCATCTTATGCTGTAAAGAATTTCCTCCACAGAAATCAATTGCAGAAGCATTGGCTTCAGGAGAACTCTGACACTGCAGTAGCAGGGCATTTGTCTCTACAAAACTGCATTAAATGAAGACAAGTTGTGGAAACAGGTGCAAAGAAAGCCCTTGCTCTAGGATGGTTTTTGTATGTGACTCTACTAAATTCTGTGGAGATCAAGCAGAATCACTTAAACTGAGTTATAGAAAAGAACCCTTACACTTAAATTTCTCTAACTGTGAAAATATTGCTTCAATTGCAACTATATTTTTAATCTTATTTTTCAAAGAAAATGCCTTTTTTAATTTCTATTTATTCCTATGAATATTATTTTCTGTTGGGAAGATTTACAAGGTACTCTGATGGGTATAGTCATTGTAATGGTTCTTCAAGGGCATGCTGCTCCAGAAGCATCTCTGGGAGCAAGGTAAAACATATACTGTAATTGTCAAAAAAATTACACTGAAAATTATTTCGGTTCTACTGTTAGAGAAGTCAAACCTTTTTGCCTTCTTTTTTCTAGCAGGGCCAGTCTTACCTACTTAAGCAGGCTGGTAAGACTGACTTTGTCAATTCAGCAGAGCCCCTGCAGACAACAGGTCGTCTTCACAAAGGGTAAATCGATGCTGGGGCTGACAGCTCTACCATACCCATTTGTGGGGTCTGCCAGACCAATCCTAAATCTCCCCTGCCATTTGAAGAGTGGCCCACCTGGCAAATTTTGTACTACAGGAATTGAATGAACATGAGAATTATGTGTTTTTAAAAGCCATTTAATGTTAAATAAAAATCAATTATAAATATAAATACAGATGTGTAGAATAGTTTTAAACACAGCCTATACTAAAAGTCCTTGTCATAGCTGATGCCATTAGAATAAGAGCTGCATTGTTATATATAATTAATAGTAAGCATTCAAAATATGATTCAGATTGTTTTCTATTACAGTAGAAACTTTGAAAAGTTAATGTAAAATTGTCTCCCAACCATGATTAAACCTTTTGGCCTTGGAAGATAAGCAAATACGTTTCTTGATCAGTGTTACCTTAGTAACTGAAAATATCACCTTATGAGTATTAGTGACTGTTTCAACGGAAAATAGGCAAATTTTTTTCCAATTATATGAAAATGACATCTTCTTTTTTCTGATCATTGTGTACTGTGGGGATCAGCCTCTGTCAATAACCCTCAAGTCACTTGTCAACCAGTACGTGCAGTCAGAACCAGTTTCGTATGAAGAAGAGCAAGCAAACAAAATAATTTCTTTTTACACAAAGCAAATTTTACTTGAATAGTCAGGCATTAGAAAAATTCTCTTCACTGACAATGTTCACATGAATATTCAGTTTCACAGGTTCTGTCTTTGAGGTTTTTTTTTAGTTATTCTTTACTATTCCCTAAACTGATATTTTATAGTAGTGATAACAAACAACAGGTGGGAAAAAAAAAAAGGGTCATAATATTCCTTAAGGATGTATATAGGCAACACAGAGATCATTGTCATCCTCTTTGAACTCCTCTACTATTTGCAATTTGGCTGTGGCTGAACAATATAAATGTCCTATTCAGGCACTTTTTACTCTCCTGAACACACAAAATAAAATTAATGTTATTATTACAGAATTAATAGAAAAGAATATACTGAGTGTAAAAATGAAAATGTGACCTGGTTTGATCTAAAATAAATATATACTTATGAGCCAACACTCATTTCTAGGGTTCTTCTAAGACCTCCCAACACTTCAACACATTAAACACACACTCATTTCATAGCAGAGAACTTCTGCTCACTGACACTGTACCCTCTGCAGCTGTGAGGCTTCTTTATGCCTGTGAGCAGGTTCCCAACTCCAGCACTAACACGGAGCCCACTCAGCATCAGGAACAAAAAGGGTGAACTCCTTGTGGCTGTGATTATTACTGTGCCAGGCTCCAGAGCAATCTAGGGCCCCAAAGGGCTGCTCTGGTCTCTCTCTCTGCTAGAGGCAGGGAGGTTGGCCCTGTGGGGCTGGTACAGCTGGGTCCTCTTGTTAGATTAAAGGAATTCACAAGGAACTGAATGATAGGTGGGTTTAGCCCCTTAATGCACAACAGAAAGCTCAAAGGCAAAACTTCAAAAGCTATTTAAAGTGAAGAAGAGGTCAAATGCAGGTATTTTTCCAGCACATGCTGGCAATTCCTCAATTTCTCCTCCTTTCTTAATGAAACCCCTCATTATAAACAGGTACTTCCATGATGTCCTGGGAATTGTCTGCTAGTGGACATCAGAGCTCCTCTGAGTGAGAATTTCCCCAGGAGCACCCTCAGGCCCTCTCAGCTGTGAGTTCTCTGATATCTGCTAAAGTGAGGTCACATTGCTATCTTTCCTTAACCACTTCTTTAAAAGTTATTTATAGGAAACTAATTTTCTTTGAGATGTCTGTCCCCTGACAAATTTAGATAAAATCAGTCACTAAATTGCATGAGATTATAGATTGACATATAAGGGTATATAGACACCCATAAAGGAAGTGAGTTCATAGGCAAGCCCTAGGAAACCAAGCTAAAACAAAAATTTAAAAAATGACACTATGGAATGATGAACAGAAATGAAGGGGGCATGTTTTCCCATTTAAAACAAGATTCAAAAAGATAAATTATTCAGTTTGGAAAAAATAAAGCACAAAAAAAATATGGGCCAGTTTTGCAACAGAAAGAGGAAAACAGAGGGGGCCAACCAAGCCTTCCTATTTTGAAGGACAAGAGAGCACTTTATGAAAACACAAGGTAACAAATCGAAAATAGAATGTACTTGAGGCAAATGACCTAGATTTTTAAAAGGCTCCAGCATACAAAGGACAGCATCTGCAACTGCCATAGCTGAGATGGCAATTACAGCAACTATTCATCTTAATAATTTGGAGAATAAACTAATTGCCATGATATAAAAAGTCAATCTTTTCACTATGATATATTACAAGCTAATATTAGCCCTGTTACAGAACAAAGCCCTGGACCTTCACCTGAAGCACTCTGTGGAGTGAGCCAGGACATTGGTAATGATGGGGAGAGCTGTGCCCTGCCACGCTTTGCTGTTCCTTTAGCTGAGCTGCCATCCTAAGAGACAGCAGTACTCAGCAGTAAATTTTAGGAAACAACAGCTCCTTTCTTATTTCCCTTGCTAGTTACAGTAGGCACATCCTGCAACTGCATCAGCTACATTGCTTATTAAAGAATTCAAAAGGTTTGAAATAAACAGCCCTTGCCCTTTGCAAGAAAGAAAAGCTAGGTTTGATTGCTTAAACAGTAAATATTGATTATTCTTGGAACTACAGCTTCTTCATTTTATTGTGGACAATTTCTTGGGTTTATTCTGGATAACACATACCCTTAAAGAGAAATATCATTCAAGCCTCTCATAGGAGAGGTGTGTTTTGGAAAAGTCATTATAGTATTTTAGCTAGCCTCTAAAGTGTTCTCATATTTACACTAGGATTGGTATTATCTTTTTTCATGCCTTGGTTTGACCTTGTTCACCTAGATACCATGAAAACAAGCTTATTATTTTTTCCCCCCTGACAAATATGCTGAGGCCATACTGAATCAATTACAAGGGCTAAAAGGACTCCTTCAAATGAAATTGTCTCCAGAACAAATTGTGATTCTTCAGTATATTGTGTCATTAGTTTTAAGTTTCTGCACTGAGCTCTCAGTTTATGTAATCTGTTCATTAGTCTCCTGTGATCCTCCAAACTTTGCTCTTTGGTACTTGAAGGAACAAATAAGTTAACCTTTGTATTCTATTCTTCACATTCATCCCAAGGTTTATCTGGACACAAGTCCAGATCCATTTTAAATTACTTGTGGTGCTACAGAAAAACTTGCTTGAGAAATCTGTTGAGCTCCTCCAAAATCTTAACAATTATTTTTTACATTGCAATTAAGCCCTCTTTCACATTTTGTGGGGAGGTGGGGAGGGCGGGGAAGGGTATATATTTCCACAGGTTTGAAAACTTATACCTTTTGGGTTTTTTATGTAATTTGTGCTCCCAATTTCTTTTCAAGAACTTAATACTAGGAAACTGAGGTTTCATGATGTATTAGACAATCCCCTCAGTGCTTTTAAAGAGTCAGTTTCCTCCTTAGAAAAAGAGATATAAATTCACCTACTGGTTTATCTTGATTGCCCATTTAGTCCCCATCCTTTTAAAGCATCTTAAAATATTTGATGTATTAATTCTCACAACATTTTTTGAGGTACAGAGTGCTATTACTTTCATTTTATAGGAGCCTAAAGTCATAGAAGTGTGTTTCTGATCAAGTGACTGAATGAGTCTCCAAATCATAGTGTAGCCTAGTGCCTTAAACATTTGTATCTGTACGATTCTTTATCCTCCCTTAAGATGAATAAAAATTGTGAAGCAGAACAAACAGAAAGTGAGTAGATTAATGGTGTTATCTATTCAGCTTTTGTATTTCTATTAATTCTTTTCTGGTTAATCTTGTCAGAAGCAGAAGATAACAAAAACTGAAAAGCTTAGCATAAGTAGTAGAATGGACTAATAATTCATTAACCTTCTACATTTCACTCACAGTTTAAACCAAAGAAAATGCTATTCTAAAAGAATTTCAAAGTAAATAAATACAGTTTTTGGGTTTTTTTTAGAAAGGAAAGGCAATCTAACATCAGTGTCATTTTGTTTCCACTCCTAAGACACTCAGAAGCTGCTGTTACCCTGACATAAAGTTGAGCAGCTGCTCAAATGTGTGTTGCTATTGACATGAAGAACATCTATAGTCTGTGTGTTCTTCTGTTCAGCTTCTTTCAGCATTGAATTGTAAGACCTAGGATTTTTTTGCAGCTCACAAAAATCACTGTTGGTTTTCAATTTAATAATAAACAAGAAACTAAAGAAACTTCTGGTGTAAATAGCCAAGCAGTATCTTTCTTTTTTTTGAAACTTCTACTCAAGTAAAGTATAAGATAAATACAATCAGCCAAATATGAATCTGGATTTCACATCACAATCTGAGAGATTTCAGCATACAGCATAAGGTAGCTTTTTTTTCAGGTAACATAAGGCAGCTTTTCTTACTCCAGCTCCATCCTTTTTGATATCAGCAGTGTACAGAGTTCCAGTCTAAGGACTTTATTTGATTGTTTGGACAATTTGAATTGTTTATCATTCTTTGGCACAGCTTTGACTTTAAGCATGCACAAAATTCAGGAGTGTTGGACCTTGGAAAAAGGGAAGGAGTTTCAATTCCATCTCTGACTATCTCTCTTAGTAAAAAGACATAAGTAGGCAAGCAAAATAGAGAAGAAGAAAAAAAAACATCCAACTTTAATTCCTCACCATATTTCCATCCCCAGGGAAAGACTGGACACACTGAAAAATTAGCAAGTACACTTTGTTACTTTCCAACTATACACTTATCCTCCCACCTGCCTCTGCCGGCCTGCAGGGTAATCAGAGTGAAAAGGACAAGATAGGGTATTACAGCGTGTATCCACAGAGCAGAACACACGTCTGTGAGGGTGGAACACCCACAACATGTTATCTCAGAAAAATGCATCTCAGTAGCACACTGCCATTGCAGGCATTTTCAACACCTTTTATAATGTACACAAATCCTCCACCCTTTGCATCTCTATGTTGTAAGCAAGGAGACATGTAAAAGTGTGCCATTTCCTTGCGTTATTTTTTGTTCTTGTTTCTGTTTTATATACCTTGAAGTCAGGGTATCATTTCAGAGACTTTTCCAGAAGGATCGAAGTCAGAAGGCATGCATGGGTACTATTTTTAATTCATCATAACTGCCAAAGATATCTTAATCCCTTACACAAAGTTAGAGAACCTGTGTAATCTCTTAAGCACTCGAGAGAGCGAAAGAACACAGGTTAATTCATAGCTTGCCATGGAAGGTCACCTGAATATTGCACTTCCAAACACTGGTCCCACAAAACTGGGATGACATGAAATCATATTCTTCCATTCCTTTGAATCCCTGACAAAAAAACAAGTCATTCCTAATGGAAAGCTTGCTGCCAGACCTCTTCAAGAAATATTTCCCAGGCAAAACCAGAAAAAAAAGTCATAATGAAATGCCAAAAATGCTTCAAATCAGCACTGGTTAGAAAAATGTTTCTGGGACAGGATGACCCAAGTATCACCCTTATTTATAACTGCATGCATTAAGCTAAATTATGATTATTTGTACTGCTTATTTCTAGGCTCTGCAAGCACTGAACTCCAAGACAGACCTCATCCCAAAGAGTTTGTAGGTTAAGAGCAAGTCATTTGGGAAAAAAACCCAAAATCCCATAAGACAATTGGTCAAACTTATATGGGTCACGTTGCTATAATTAAAGTTCACAATTCTTGCAAAAGGCATGCCTCTCTTAGAGGTAAGGACATAAAGAGTTTAAACATATCAATAAAACACTTTGATTTTTAGAATCCTTAATAAATTTTTTTTCTTACTAATTTTCTTTTTTTCCACATTTTTTGTGTTTTTTAATAGCTCTAAGCAAAACAATCTGGACTGCCTAGAAATATTTTGGCTTTCCTGAGGACTTGAATTGTAATAAGATGGGAGAGTAATGGGCGGAATAAGAACTATTTTTTTCTGAGGTTTAAATTAAATTTTCTGTTTTGTTCATTTTACAAAAGCCTATTTATGTTGAGTAGAGTAAACACATTATTCAAGAGAGCCACACAAGATAGAGCTATGAGTTACCACCCTGACAGAACATTAATCCTACATATATAAGGGATTTTTGGTTTTTCCTACATAATAACCTGGAAAAATACTATTACAGGATTTTTTTTTTATTATTTTCATGCCCAGAGGACCAAGCTCAGTAAACCCTCTGGTAGGGCTTTTACAAAAATATATTTTGAGAGAGTTCTCTTTCTTTTAAAGCACACAGTTTAAATAGACAAGACAGAAATCAGAAGGGGAGGTTTGCCAATAAAGACGTACTGCCCAGAGTTTTGTAGAATATTTTATAGTGTTTAGTTATTATATTCATAGGTATCTAATCCCAACAGCGCCTCTGATCTAAAAACAGGAACACTAATGAATAAATCTTGTATTTTATATTTCACTGAACACTGAAAATAACTAAAATTTGTGTTTGTGTGTGTGTGTGGTTTTGTGTATTAAGGTCCTAAATACATCAAATCATGCTGAGAGTCTTTCAGCATAGCATACATGTGGGACGTGTTGGGGTTTTTTTGGAATGCCATGTCTTACAGAATTTCTGCTCTCTCATTTCTTGGCCCAGGAAGCGCATCTTTCATGAGACCAATCAGAAATAATAGCTTGGAATAACAGCATATGAGGGCCACAGACATAAACACAATATCTCTGAGGCCATTAAATCTATATCAGTGTTACGGAAATTTTTCAACATTTAAAAAAAAATTAGGAGTGACTCGCAGACAGATGGCAAACTCACAAAAGCTATGTTTTGCTAGGAAAATAAGCTAGAGATTTTAAAAAACGTACCAAACTCTAGAGTCATGAAGGATGGTTATTTTTTCCTCTGTTTTGAGTTTTGGTTTTAGATGTGTCAGAAGTGGAAATCTCACCTGAGTCTGTTAGATTAATCCTAATCAGTTTATAAATCATGCATGTGATGGGCCCTAAAGGTTTGGTTATGCCAGCTATGCTGGGCTCTACAGCAAGTATATGAAAAAATTACCTTCACTGCTCAGGTTATGGCATGTTATCTATCTCCATCCACAAATGACTTGGTCTGGTAGTCAACCTATAAAAACTTTTTAAAAAAATTACTTCAAAATCCTTTTTACATTCAGAGCCATGTGCCTCATGGCTGATAGGCATGAACTTTAAATAAAGCAGCATCTCATCTGAGTAATATTGCATGGTGTGGAATTATCCACTGAAATTTTAGCAGTACACTTGACATGCCTGAAGGGTATGATATGCATAATTTCAATAAGCTAGTAGTTTTGTAGAGCTTGAATTGGAAAGTGATTCACTCCTGGATACCGTTACTGTACTGCTGATAAATCAGACATGAAAGAATTTGTGATTCAAATTAAAACTAGTTTCAAGTAAAAGATACACTTTATCGTTGCTGAATCCTGCAGAATGGTAGTTCAGCTGTGACAAGCCAGCTAGACTTTTTTGTGAAACATATGTAATAATATTAAATAAATTATAGACTCATGCTGTGTATTTCTGGTTCCATAAGCGAAGAGAGGCAGGGGAGCAGATCCACATTTAGCAGGCATATACTGTCTCCTGCAAAGCAGGACGAACACCAGCATGCTCCCAGGAGAGAAAAGGCTGAGAAATTCAAGCACGCCTAATCAAACATCAAAGGAAAACATCTAATGTCAAAGAGACCTTTTCTTTTCTCTCTCCTTGTTCCTCTCAGGTAAACAGCAGATAGGGTGAGCTGTCATTAGCATTGATGCACCACCAGGATTTACTGTAGATTGTCTGCTCACACAACAAGATCATAGTTTCAACACTGGAAAAGCATCTTAATCCCCAACTGCCAGACTATTTACTTTTCATTTAAATACGAGTTTCAAACAGAAGGATTGCATGGATACTGCTGTCCTTCACTCATCCTGCTCTACAAAACAACCCACTGTGTTAGGTGCATTGTTTAAGAAAGCTTCAGTCCAGTGTTGAGAAATCAGGTTGGTCAGGTAAAATCTGCCCTGAGTAAATCCACCTTCTTGTTCTTCATGGGGCTGGAAGGGACTTCCAAAAATATTGGTTCCCCTGGGATTGAGGCCAAGCTGAGCAGCCTGTGGGTTCCTGGATCTTCCTTCTTGCCCACCGTTTTTCCAAGAAAGTCTTTGCTCTAAAGGATGTATGGAGACCAAAAAGCTGCCAAGTAATCACATCCGAAGTTCATGCCTACAAAATTCCTGCTTGGTTTGAACTCATCTCTGAGAACACCCAAGCCTAACTGCTTTTATGAATACTTATCCAGGGAAACAGTGAAGCTACTTCAGGTTAGGCTGAAAAAAACCCTAGGTTGAACAGTGTCCAGTTGAAAACTGAAAACTCACTTTGACAATGTCCCAACCATCTCCCTTTCCAGACTCAGTTGAGCACACAAAGAGACTTTATAGAACAGGGTTTGTTCCCTTTGACCTGAAAGTTTGGTATGTAAAACTCTCATGCAAAATAAGAATGACATAGATTTCCCCTTCTAACTGAAGAAACCAAAGCTGTATATGTCACTTCTACCAGAGGTGTGGCTATCCTGTTCTTAAAAACCTACATGGGCAGAATTCCCTTGAACTCCCCAAGGCATTTTTTTGTTTCTACACAGTTGTCTATCTTGTCTTTCACCTTTCTAATGACAATTAAAGCTTGTGACTTCCTGTCATTTCCAGAATGGAGAAGCATGGATATGTTTTTCCTTATCAGCAATATAAGAATAATTTTTATCATCTTGTTACTTTTCTGTGCACGCTCACTATACTTTTAGCACAGTACCCAGAGTCTGATACAGCCAAGTCCCCACTATGCTAAGCAAAGACAAAACAGTCTTTGACTTAAAAATAATAACCTTGTTTATGCATCCTAATTCATAGCATGCCTTTTTTACAACAGGGCATTGCTGACTCACATCAGATTTGCTACCCATTGTAGTATCCAGATCATTTATGATGGTCTGGTGCTAGCTATGTGAAACATGGTCCTTTCTCATTTCCTCTCTCTTTCTTCCTATTTAGAAGAATTTGGGTTTCATTTTGTCGTTTGCTCTTGTTTGGGGGGAGCTGAGAGACCTGAGGGGGAGCAGGTTCTCATTGATTGTTGTAGAGGATGCTACAGTGTTTGCTTTGAAAGGTTAGAGGTGCAATTCTTCAAGAGGGATTTCAGGCTGTGGAACACAGAAGACGAAGATACCTCTGTACTCCACACTGCTGAATAACTCTCCTGGGTCTCTGTAACTGTAATGTCTCTCTCACAACTGTGTTTTGAAAATAAAATCTTCAAAGGGTCTGGAGATTCAAAGTCTCTACTGAAGCATTTGGTGCCCTTTGTGTAGATCATGGTTTCCTGAACCACAAAGACTGGACTCACTTATCTGCTCCTATAGGGATAATATATTTTGGTGAAGTCCCCATGTGAGCTGTTTTCAGCTCAGTTCACTGAAACTCTACTGGCACAAAGAAAATTACCAAAGGTGAAGTTCTGATGAAAACCAGTATTTAGGAAAAAAATGCATACACAAAAGCTTCTGGATCCTCTGACATTTCCCTCTGAAAAAGTCAGATTTTACTCTCTGTGAGTTCTAGTAACATATGCTTAGTTGTAATGAACAATAAGTGCCCTGTTTGTATTTGACCTGAAGGAAAAATGGTTTTGAATTGTTAGGAAGCAATCAACATCAGCCTCAGAGTTAAATACCTTACTGCAGCAGCCTGAAATGAATGTGACACAGCAAGGCTTTGTCTAGAGCCAGAGGAATTTTTTGATATTATGAAGCAGTTCTTGTGCATGGTACACACACAGTGTGAGAATCCTGCTACCCAACAAAAACAGTCTGGAAGTTCCTTAACGAGCATTTTACAGTAGGCTTTTTTAAAATACTAAAGGGAGAAGCTTTTGTCTTAACAAAGGACACACCTGGATGAGGACAAGACTGTTTCAGCACAGCTGACTTTTTCTCAGTTAGGGGGAGAGAAGAGAAAGAACAGAAACCAGGTCCTGCCTGGGGGGAGGTTGGGAGGATGGACAGGTACCACCCCAGGAGAGCTCTCTGTGGGTAGAGGATGGAGGAAAGGAATCAACTGTCCATTATCTTAGCTTCTCTCCACCTTTGGCCTCCAACATTACTATGCAATAGAGAAGCAGAAAGAATGTTGAGTACCCTGGTCTGCCCCTGGTTTTGAATGCAATTGTGTGCTTTATTTTGATAAATCTCTGGTGGTTTTGAGTTTGGCACTGTGACAGCAGCTCTGAAGTGCACAGGCACACACAGAGAGCTGTAGGCAGCAGGGTTGTTCCATGCTCCCTGCCCCTCCCAGGTTAAGACCCCCTGAAAGCGCTCCACTGAAATAAAACAGCAGGGTTTTGTTTGCTGGGTTGGGGGTTGGGTTTTTTTTTTTTCTAAATGAAGCCAAGGGCTACAGAGACTGAGTTGGGTTTGAGGAACAAGTTAATTAAAAGAGTGAGGAACACACAGAGGATACAAAGATTTCAGTAGGTAAAAAATCAAACCAAGGAAGCATTCCCTGGAAAAAGCACTTACAAAAGAACTAGAGATCATTTAGAGAATGAGGACAGTGAAGAAACATGCATGTAACATGGGAAATAAGAAGAAAGAGGAGCTGGGGAGCACATGGGACAGGGCAGGCACCACTAGGGCAAGTGGCAGCCACAGGAGGAGGAGACATAGGGGAGACAGGTGAAGGGCACAGTGTTGGAAAAACAGCTGGAGGCACACGCCTCTATGGGACAAGACATGGGCCTGGCACTGTGCTCACACAGTGGCTTCACACAGGGTTCAAGTGATGATGCTGTTGGCCCTTGTCAGCACATATTTTTCCCATGGGCAGCAGTAATTTCATTGTGTTAAAGATGAGATCATGCTTGAATTCAATGTATGAACCATCCTGTCCAGAAGAAGGATGCTGGCCACAACTTTATTGTCAGTATAGAACTGAGTAGCGTGAGTTTTCTTATCATCAGTCATTGAAGGTTCAAAGAAATACTACAGATTTTAGCATTTACAGATATTGAGTAAAACCTCTAAAGTTTTTCAAGGTCTGCTATTTCTATCTGCTACCTGCAAAGGGACCCACTGGTTTCTTTAACTAATCATTAGTTATTGGCAAGAGTATAAACAGCAACATTAGCTGCTTGAAAGTTGCTGGGAGCAGGAATCAGAAGGGAAAAGAGCATCAAGGGTTTCTGTCCTTTCACATACACAATTCAAGAAAAAAACCTGAATACTGAATTTTGCTGTGAATCCTGCAGTAGTCCCATGAGGTAGTCCTGTTACTTCCATATTACCAACTGATCCTGTAGCAAGAGCTAATATTTTTTCTATTTCTCAAAGTATCATGAGAGTATCAAAAGTGGTCAGAAGTGCCAGCCAACTGGCACGATGCTCATGTGACTTCTCCAACTGTGCAGCTGCTGCCCTGCCATCCTCTGTTCTTTAGATAGCAACAGTTGCATATATTAATTATGCCAGCAGGGAGACAGCAAGTTTATGACAGTGCTTAGAGGAAAGCTAAATGCACCTGGCATTTACACAGAAGAGCAGAAAGGGGAGCACTCAATGATGTTTCCTTTTTACTGGTAATTTAAACAGTTGCTCTCATAACTTGGGCACTCTGGTATATGATGAGGTGAGGGGAAACACGTGTTTAAGTTAATGCATAGGTCTAATCACTCTTAAATGTTTTTAATTACTTCCCTTTCGAGGCCTCTGGCATGTGTCAGCTTGGATAAATAACGTCTGTGATGTCCTGCTTGCTTGTGTCTCCCTTACTGTGTGAAATCGTTTTGCAGATTCCCAGACCTGGCTCCTGGGCTGTGACAGACCATCAGTGACTCCCCAGAGCACACGTAGCAAGAGGCTGATTAATACTGGCCGCAGGTAGAGCTCCCATTGCTGCAGAGGCCTTGACAGCTCCATGACCCTCGTCCCTCCCGCCGGCTCCCTCCAGTTCTGCTGCTTGAACAAAGCATCACTTCAGCATTGTTTACTGCAGGAACCCAGACAGAGAAGTCACAACAAGACAATAGACATATAATCTGATAACCTTGTTAACTTGGTTGAATCAGAGCTCCTAACAAGTAGAAGTGTTTAAAAGTGGAATAAAAATATTACAATATTTGTTGTCAGTGGCTTTTCAGCTGTGTCTTTGAAAATGTAGCATTTCTTGTGCTCTTATTTAAGATTAAAGCTAAACTCAAGGACACTAAACAGCATGAACAAGGTCAGAAATGACTTAAGAAAAACCCCTACAACAAATCCTAACTAGAGCAGACAGTCAGACTTCTTCATTGTGTTCAAATGCAGCAAGTAAAACGATATAAAAACATATGAATATGCCATTACAAAAACCTCTGCGCAGCAACAATCTACAATGCACTGCTCCAAATTTTATTAGGACTACGCTGTGACAGTGCCAGCAATTTTATTGAAGGGCAACATGTATTAACACTTCCACATTAGCAACTGAAGAGCAAATCAGTGATCCCAACCTGCTCCTCGGGGAGAACAGTCTGAAGTATTCCCAAATACTTCCTTTCCCACAGCAGTTGCCCTGATCTGACTGGTGCCCTTCAGCAGGAAAGAAGCCAGAAGGCAGCACATCCCACGCTGCTGCTCCTCCTGGGCTATGCTTCCCAAGAGAGAGTGTGCACACATGTGTACTAGTTAGAAACCATAAAACATATTTTGTTCATCTGTGACTGTAATTTTTTCTCCATTACCTGACCATAGTAATCTTTCATGTTAAAGCATTCTGACTTAAAGTTTGTTCACGTTAATTATAGATACAATTCAATTATAAAGATATTTCTAAAGACATTTATAATACTTTAACACAAAGTTGTATGCAGTACTTAATAATGTCTATAATAACTAGAAAGAGAAAATGTTATATCTGTTGTCCCAACTTTCTTTCCTTGGAGGAATCATATTTCACACTGGATGGGAATGTCATTTTGCTTGTACTGTTTCCCAGATGCTAGAGAAGAGTCTTAATGTGAGATGCTGTTAAGCACAGGATTTTTTTTTTTTAATTTATGGAACAAAAATTACTTAAACAGTGGCATTTGTTCTATTTTTAGGCAAGATGAGCAGACAAAAAAATGTAAATAGTTGGAGGAAACCCTTTGACTCAGATTTGTCTGTCTTGCAGTGTTTCTGAAACTGGCATTAGTGACTAAAAAGTAAGCTGTTTCCTGGGAATCTACTGAGTGCTGAGCAGCCATGAAAATCAGATCACTTGTCTATATGTCAGAAAATAGATTGAGAGGTCTAACTTCAGGCAATCAGACTTGAAAGTGCAGTGAAGAATCAATCCTGAGGAAACTTATTTCTCCATCTGTACAGTTACATCAGTGTAATTTTTGGCATAGGCATTAGTTTCATAGAAGAAATTGTCTTGTTTATCTTAGAGAAACTAATTTAGGGTCTGATTTTCCTGGCAGAAAACAGTAGCAGTTCTACAGTTAGATGTGTTCTACAAGAAAAACCAGCACAGTAAACCCATTTTTACCTCTTTAAGCTCTGTTACCTGAGCTAGCAAGAATGCGTGAGTGGCACGACAGGGTCCTCACTGTGTTGGATGGGAAGAGAATGAGAAGCTCCAAATTTGTTTCACATGACCAGAAGAAGCAGGGGAACTATCCTGTACGGAGCTGTTAGGGATGGAGTAGAGGACTTAAACTTCTCCTATCCTTTGAGGCGAGAGGGACACACATTTTCTGAGAGGCTTCTTCAGAAGCTGGAGCTATGGTTAGGAGAGACAAGTAGTCACCCCCTTCTCTGGTGCTGCTGGTATACAGGTGCCCAGGGACGTGGAGGACTGGACAAGGCTCGGGCAGCCTGATTTAACACTAAAATCTGTGTATTTTAAGCAGGAGTCTGGGCCAGGTGAGACAGTTCTAGAGAAAGAAATGAGAGAATCAGCCAGTTTTGTCTCCCTCCTCTCTTCTCTGCCATAAGTAGAGTACACTAATGTGCAAACAATTATCTAAGAGTCAGGAGATTATTACAACCTATTAAAAAACAGTTACATGGTAAGCATAGTAAGCACTTTGCTTCACATATTTTTTCCTCAGTGTCCTAATCAAGGCCTGAATGCTTTTCATATCTTTTAAAATCTCATTTTGTAACAGCAACCTTTTCAGATTTTTATTTATGTCCAGTGGAATATTCAGAATTTTCTGTGCTAAGTACATTACTAAAGCCCTATTTCAAATCACAGCACTAGGGTTTACTGAGACAAAGGCTCAATGAGAGTTTCTTCTTTTTTTTTTTCCCAAAGATCATAAAATAATGTAACAGCTTTCTTTTTTAATAAATATAACTGCAATAAAATCAATAATTCTTTGCTGGCATCAACATCTGAATCTCCAAGTGCCTCTGAGAAATAATCCTCTCCCAAAGATCAAGAACCCCAGTGATGGCCCTGATCCAGCAAACAATGGAACCACAGGTTTAAAGTGTGAACTATCTCCTTACCTGCTCTGAGGATGTCTGGAACAGAAAGGGTGAAACTGCTGCTCTAGTAATCAAGCTTTTGAATAATAGAGCTGAGATCTATATGAAACCATGCAACCAGCTGCTTAATTTCTGCCTCTAGAAGGTGTGCTCTGGGTATTCTACAGCTGTGCTCCAAAACCTTGTAGAATATGAGAATTTTTAGTTCTGCTAATGATGCATGATATGCAAGATTAATGTTTGGATAGCTTTTAATCCCCTGAAACTTCTATTAAGCAAGTTATTTTTCACTGAACTGTATTAAATAGTATCAAAACACTTTCACTTGTTAGAAAAATCCCATAGAATTAAAAGAGAAGGGTTTTTTTCCAAATATTTTAAGATTACAGAAAGCATTATTGATTACCCAGTTCAATAATATTTGTCATCTATCTTTTTTTAACACTAGCAAACAAACCAGGACTCTGCATTTCTACCTCCTTTTTTCCAGTTAGGGAAGGCATGTGGTTAAACAGTGTACCTGTCTGTTTTCACGAATTCTCTCTTATTATACTCTCCAATACTTGCAAGTCCTGTGTAATTTGAGGAGACTATTATTTTTTTCCCAAGGTGAAACTGAATAAAACAGTATTTGCTATGCCCTTGTCTAACATTTAATGTTTAATATTTGTTTTGTTATTTATCACCTTAATGAATTTCAGATAAAAAATGCACCAAAGTTTTTTCAGCCTTGAATATTAAGCCTGTAAAAGTAGATTATAGAAAGCATTTTAGAATTACTTTACATATTTGTATTTAGTCACCAAAAGTCTGCTGCATATTGTGTCATCCCCTGTGAATTTCGGAAAGGTGCTGAGCACTGTCCCATCTTTTGGATCTAAAAAGGAAGTGGACATATTTTGCATAATCTATCCTTGATGGCTCAAGACATGCAGGCTGACCTTGCTACCACCTTCTCAGGAACCACATAAATAAAATTCTTGCATGGAGTAACCACTTGCCCACATTCAGAGGAAGTTGATATTTTGTAGCTTCTGCTCTAAATTTCTTTACATTGTTTTGGCCCAAGGTAAAGGAAAAAAAAATTTAAAAATCAGTCCAGAATTAGCTCAGATTTCACACAGCAGTCTTCCAAGATTAATAAAAAGATAGATTCTACTCTTGGCATAACCAGTCAGAGAAACAAGTGTCAGCTTTAAACACTGTCCCGTCTCCAAGTCTGAGCAATATTACAGGTACTTCTGCCTTAGACAATTGCAGAAACTCTGCTCATGTCTTCATCTGTCAACAGCTGTCAGTGCCTTCTGGATGCTGCTCAGGGTCCTGGAGCTCCTACATGCCTCAGTCTCCCAAAATTCTGGTTTCCCATCTAGAGGTCCTACCCTCATAGATCATTGAACTCCCACTAATTTCCTCTGCACTTTATATGGTCCCAAGCTCTTGATCCTCACTCTGACTTCCTGTTTGGTAGAAGTTGATCCCACCTGCTTTGGAGATTTCATATCTGAAATCTGTGAATTTTTTTATTGTTGCCTATGTGCAGTCTTTGGACACAGATAAAAAATAGAACAGGTCCTTCTGTCTCACTGGTAATGATGCTATTGGCTTCTAAATGTGGAAAACAAACTAGATTTGTTTTACCCCCCAGGAATCTTGACTTTTTTTTTTCCTTTGCCTTAAGATTTAGTTGCTAAATTAAAATTAAGGCTGCAGCACTAGAGGACGTGCATTTTCTGCACTGTGAACCTGTTACTTTCCCACCTCTGAAAGCATTTTTCTTGTCACTTGCTTATCCTGTCTAGGCAATCCATAAAAGCAGCAGGAAAAGGATAAAAGCAAGCAGATTAAAGCTTAGAAAACTATTTGCAAATCTTCTGGTTAATTGAAGGGCCGCTAAGAACATTATAAGTAACTCAGTTTAGGCATATGTAGTAGTGCTCTAGGCCTTGCTGAAAGGGAAGGAGCAGTGTCTGGCAGCCACTTGGGTTTCATTGTGAGGGCTGGGGACTGTGCATTAACCAAGATGCAACCTGAATGAGTTAGTATCTCCATTACCCTTTACCTCAGGATCCCCTCATTTTGAGTTGCAGAAGACACCAGTGAAAACAAATGTAGTTAAGGGAGCTGCATCTGCTTGGTATCCCAAGGAGCAACAATGTGGTCCGTGCTGCCACATCGCACCCTTTGGAGGTTTGGCCAAACTCCCATTCCTAGGTTTTGCTGTGTGAAAATGAGGGCACAGCAAGTACTAACTATTAATGAAGCAAAGGCAAGAGAATTTAATTACACTTTTCCTTGGCTGTGGTGGAGAGATGAGGCTGTGCTTGCTACTATCCCTCTCGGTCTCTCATTGTCTCTCACTGGGATATGAGTAAAGCTTATCACCTCAGTGAGATCTTCACTTCCATTAACCCTCAGTGAGAAGGTTTTCCAATTAGTTTCCCTAAATCCTGAAGGAGGTTTTGAAATCTGAGTAGAATTACTCTTGGGGTGAACACTGAGCAAAGGATGAAAACAACCAAAAGACAAATCAGGGGAAAAAATTACCATTTGGGGATTATATAAAGTAAATTCCTATTATCTTTTTAATAATGTGGTGTTTGGCTGATGAAGTATTGCAACTCCATATTCCTCAACAGCTCCTCCTTTTTAAAAAAGCATAGTACTTTTTTTTTTTTTGGCCATAAATTATAGTTTTGTAAATCCATATGGTTTGCAAAGCCACAGAATAAATTATGGATACATCTGAAATACCATCTGCATTTCAGGGCTCCTTTACCTTTCCACAGCTACTGTTATTTCACTAGATTCCATGGAAAATACATTAAAGAAATGAATGTAAAGAGACTGAAGTCATTCCCCCCACATTTGTTGTGTTTTATCAGTCAATTGACTTTGAAAAAAAAGAATTATTAAATCTAATGAGATGAAACCCAGTGAACCAATAAGGTTTTATTACATGGCAAAAAAATATCTTCTTTTACCCTTTTGTATACAGACACTATTGTTATTATTATCTAGCAAGCATGCCAAGGGCATGCATGCATCATTCATGTCAAAGGATAACATTCGTATTAAGCATTCAAATTAAAGGGAACTCTTATTAAAAACTAAGCAAGTGAATTTGTTTCTTGAACAGAAGTCAATGAGGTTTATCTGGTGGGGTGATGTTTCTGTGCTCAACAGCATCTATTAAACAATGAGATGTGACAGAGTACAATGCTGAAGGTTAAAATATGACTAAAGGTGCATTATGAGTCACAAGGCTGAGGGAATAGAGATTTCAGTCTGGAGAACAAGGCAGTCATCTCCTGAAAATGGACTGCCTAAAGTGACTTATGATTATTGTATAAATATAGAACATGTGTAATGCCATGGTTAACTATGGATTTTCAGATCTAAGGTCATTTTATTACCTGATTGGAGGTAAACACCGACAATGGAGGCAGCTGCCTGAGGTCTCTGAAGCTCTGCAATGCTGGGTCTGTCTTGAGACATTATTACACACAACTTTGGAATAGAATTCCATGGTTAAGGATGTCCAGAGGCATGTCTGACACTGTAACAGAGCTTACTGGGGGCACAACCAATGCAGTTTTCCAGCAGTGTGAGGGCTCCTCAGTGAGATTCACACACTGGAGCCCCAGGAGCTGCTGGGCTATGGCAGGGTCAGTAAATAAGTATGGCCAAGTCCATATATACATACTGACTGGGAAGAATAGATTCAAGTTATTAATTTCTTAAAAATTGCTGAATGCTTGAAGTCTGACTCACTGAACTTTTTAACTCAGCTGATAAGCAGGAGCCTCACACTCTGCTCCATATTTTTCAGGTGTTACACAAATCGTATTATTATGGAAGCAAGGTTAATATTAATTAATTTTTGAGCTGTAGCTTGAATATATTAATTTCAAGATTAATCATAAATATTATGAAAAAATGCAATTCTTGGCCTAAGATCTTGAACAAAGTTAAAGACTTGTTTATTTCACTGCAATGTAAGACTTATTATGGAACCTCATTTGAAATAGAAATAACAACCTGTTATCAAATTATAATTTAGAAGCTGACACTAAAATTAAACTGTCAGCTGTTACCTAGAAAATTAGATATATTGTTTTTTTCCTTTTGAACCAAGCCTTTAAATGTTCTTCTAAGCTCTAGTTTGATGCTGAAATCTAATTAAGACAGTGTGTCCCATGTATTCTAATATTCTGAAGTCCATTTCTTATTTCTCCGTATACAGTGATCAGTATACATTTTGGAGTGTATGAATAGTTGGTTTCTCTTTATTTATAGAGATATCTTTATTTATAGAATTGCCAGTGCTTTGTGTTTGCCTACAAGAACTTTAGGTTAATTCAAATCTGAACCAGACTGCTTGAGACATACCACTTCAAAAGATAAGGTGACATCTCCCCCATTCATGAACAGTTCTTCAAAAACAGCATAAGCAGCTTCCAAGGGGAAACTTCTACTTGTGATCAAGGAGCTTAAAGAAGCATTCTAAAACCAAAGTATAAAGAAAAGGTTTTGCCAAGTACATAAGCCTGGGAAGGTCAGTTCACTTAAAACAACAACAACAACAAACACAAAAAAAACCCTTCAACTGATTTCATTGTTTAAAAGGATGAAATACATTCCATGCTATCTAATTAATGGTGCTTTAGTACAGTAATAAGCAATGTCATATCCTGCCCAGCATCACAATAGCCAGTGAGGAGACTGGTCCCCAGTTCCAGCATTTGTTCCAGCAACCTAATGATCAGAGGATCAGCAATGAATTCCCCAATAGATATTTGTTCTTGCACTGAGAAGTCTCTTGCTTAACCTTTTCCAAAACTGTGAATCCCACACAATAATTAAGAAGTCTAATTGAAAAAAAGAAAAAAGAAAGTTGATATTTGTCCTTTTCTTCCTTTGATCAATTGGCTTTCTCTTTCATTGCACTATCTTAGCTGAGGTCTGCAATGCACCATTTCTTAGGCTGCTTTGATAAAAATACCTCAGGTTCCTCTTATTCATCTCTCAGGCTAGGAGCTTATTTTGCCTTCAAAAGCATGCTATAGGTCATTTATGGTTTTGTAGATTAAATGATCTTAACTAGAAGTTAATGTAAAGTGTTTTACAATAAAAAGAAATAAGAAGGGAGAAACAGTAAGCATGACAATTTATTGAAGTATTTCCTACCTCTGCCAGCATTTACCCCTGTGAACTGATAAAATTCACAAGGTGCAATTGATAAAATTACATAAATACAGTTTGTGGTTCAAAATCAATACTATGCTCCCAGAACTATGTGGAGATTTCCAGGACATTTTTCTGCCTTTCTTTTGGTGTCTTTATTCTCCTATCCATCTTGCTTCTCTTCTCATTGCTCTTGCCATTATCAGACATTTTGTGCTTAAAGCTCTCATTATTATCTGCCTTTTTTCCCACAGAAAAATTCATTTTATGAAGAAGAAAATAGAAAGGGGGAAAAAATGGCTGTGTGTAATAATACAGCAGACGAGTCTCCTATTCAACTATACATAATCGTATTCCCAGAATAAATAAAGCACTTTCTTTCATATATCTTACTTAGCACTACAGTCAAAATTTTTTGAGCTTCAGAAGAATTCAGGTGTGGGTATAAATGCATGTTGAGTATGTGTGCACACAGAAATGGAAACAAAGATGAAAAACAGCTTACTAAAATCAGTATGACTATGACTCTCTGGCTACACCTGAGGATGGTGATTCAGAAGGAAATGGAGAATTAAAGTTTCTCTTTTCCTATTAAAAGGCAAAAAGAGAAGTTTGTTCTGTGCTAAATGAGAGCTGGGAGACCAGGCATGACACAATGATGCCTGAAAACACCAGAAGGAAACATTTGCAAGGTTTAATTACAGGGCTAAAACCATCATCAGAGTAGAATTGAACTGGATAAATAGAAAAATTGAAAAATGGTTTGGGAAGAGACTTCATTGGTTATTTGAGGTCCATAAAGATGTTCATTACAGAAAAAAGAATGGTGTGATACTTAATGCATGATGGAGAAACTTTTGGAAGCCTGTTTGCTGTTTCAGTGTAATTCACAGAATGGAGTAATTTCAGAAATTCTTAAACCATCTGCAATATGTGAAATTATTAAAAGTCTGTGAGCTGGAAAATGGTTCTATGTGCACAAATTGAGAAAGTCTAAGACATGGATTGCTAGGTTCTATGATGTTCATGTAAAAGAAAGGAATAGTCCTTTCTGCTGCACAAATGTCTTGTGACAGGACAGAAAGATTCAACTGTCACAATAATACATTCCTCCTAGTTTTCCAATTTGTTAGCCATCTTTTACTTTGTCAAAGTGGGCTCAAGAGTTATTGCTATATTGAGTCTCCAAGCATTTGTGGAATGTAGTTAATTTTCATGTGCCTCCAAAACTCAAATGTTCACATGGCAATTCTCTAAATTACACATATCTCTAGAGAGGTCTCCAAGACCTTCCTGTCCTTACAAACCATACCCATATACTCTTATGAAGAACAGGCTTTGGATGTATACACTGTCTTCCAACGTTTTCCCTACAGATGCCCTCATAAGAATATTTTTCTACTCTTTTAGAATATCCCCCTTTTTCCATTCACATATAATGCTAATCCTTTTTAGCATTATCTAAGTTAATTCCTTTAAGTAGTGCCTCTTTCCAGAAGAACCTTAAGAACATTGTCTTATATTCTTTTTTTCCATGCTCCAGCAGTATTGAGACATTCCTCTTTTGTTCACCAACAGCTTGAGCAACACAAGCATCTTTGCACGCATGATCTGCCTCATTTCATTGTTTAAGCATCCTTTCATTTTTGTGACATTGCCAAAAAATATCAGCAAAGGTTTCTCTTTTCTTCCCAATAAAAGCACCAAACTGCCAATCAATAACAGCATTTTCTATAAATGCCCCAAATAATGCAGTGGCAAGCAGTCATCCTGCTTGGAAGGAAGACTTCAGACAGATTGGTATTCAGTGATTGTTTCCCATGGACAAGTGCAGCTGGAGAGCCAGGCATGATTTTATCCATTTCCTGTGGACCTGCAACAGTAACATGGTCTCAAATTCGGTTCCCCACTTTGTAGAGATACTGTTATCATTCCTTTTCAGAAAACAAGAGCCTATTAAGCCCTACCTAAGATTTGCTGGCTTGGGACAGAACATAAAATTGAAAAGTAATGCATGACAAAAGCAGTACCTTTGAGGTCACATCACTGTGTATAATCTATCTATATTGCAGTCTCATAACCTTCCTGTCCAAATATTATGAAATAAAATGCTTCTTATTGTACTTTTATGAAGTCGAGAATCTTCCATTAAGGAGGCTCATCTTAAGGCCACAGTCCTTTGTTATGTTACCTCCACAGTGTTCTTCTGCTGCCGTGTCTAAAAGGAGGAATAATGTAGACATTGCTGGAGTTATTGTAGTTACAATGTTATCCAATCGAAATTTAATTGGAGTATTAAAATGTATGATACTTGTGTGAAGGACAGTCTGTACCTTAGGGGTTTTTTTTAAGAACTGGTAATAGTCAGGCTGTTTAAAAAAAAAAAAAAAAAAAAAAAAAAAAAAAAAAAAAAAGGGATTAAAATTAAATGTGTATTTTTCTCCATTGTGCTGCATCTGTTTTCTGTCAGAATGAATCCTGCTGATCTTGGTTTCAAGGTTTCCATTCTGTGTGCTTTTAAACCAAGGTCAAGCAGTAGGCAGCAGAGGAACCTTGAAGGTGTCATTGGCTAGAAATACATAAGCTTTATAGCTGCACCACTAATTATTTATCATTCATAGAAAGAAATATAGATGGGCAAAATGATATAGATACTGATATCTCTATAGCTATATGCACACCAGGATCACAAAAGACAGAAGCTTAAGATTATTTGGCTGCGCACGTGAGTATACATGTGCATTTATCAGTGAGCACAAATGTCTATAAGGTGATAGGTGTTCTTACCTCTTCTCTGTCCAGAATGACATTGTTTCCTGTGTGTGCTATTTTGCTCACACATATGGTGTAAGAAGCCTGAGAAATCTATGAAGGGAAAAATCATTTAAGGAATGCAACAAGGCTGCCTGTCTAATATGATTATATACTACTGTGTGTTTTCTCAAGGTGATTTCTTTTCATTAAAAATAAAGACCTTGGTATGAGGCCTTACACCTGAGAAGGCAGACATTTTTTTAAATGAAAAAAAGAAAAGATTAATTTAATAAATTGGGGCCTTCCTTGTATTCCTTGTTGCGTTTTTCCTTAATTTTGTTATTGCCTTGAAGAAAGTACACATTACCAGTAAATTATGGTTGTTCATACATTATCTGTTCAATCTGAATTTAAAGCAGAGTTTATAGGAATGATTAATGCACATTCAGGACAGATATCCTGTTTTTCTAAGGAAGCTGTGTCTTCTGAAAAGTAGCAGCAGCAGAGCTTTATGTCTGTCAGACAGACACCATGCAGACTGACACATCAGACTCTCGGGAGAAATAAAAAACAAACCTGGCCCCAAATAACTCATCCTCTGAGTCTCCAACTCAGCATAAGAGCAGTTATTTCTCAGGAGCTTCTGGGCAGGTGGTCTGTATTAGCACAGCACACTCAACCATCCTGACCCTGAGTTGTCCAACCTGGATAGATGCTGGGATCCACCTTCCCTGTGCCACTGGCTGTGAGTCCAAGTCTTCCCACAGTGTTGCTCCCTGCAGTCCCACCATGGCACAGAGACCAAACAGTACGAGGCTGGGCATCCAGAGCCAAGAACTACCCCATGGGCTGGATGTTCTCTCAAGCACTGAGTGCTGGCACTTTTAAGCTGTGTCCACATTAGCAAGACTGCTAATGGGGATCTGCTGATTGAAGCAGTTGATGCTCAGCACCTGCCATACATACTGCGAGCACCTCAGAGGGGCTATGCCAGAATAGTTTTGCTCTGGCTTTATAGATTTATTGCTCATTAGCAGCTGGAGTGCCTTACATAGACACCAGGACAGCACTTGCCAGTTTGCTTTCCTCAAGGAATCTGGTTTTCATCCTCCAAGACAAATCTCTGATGTGAGATGCAGTAAGCAGAGACAGAAACATAATCCTGGTTGAAACTAAAATACTAAAGTAGACACATGGTCATTTCATAATTGGCATATTGATATACTGCTACTGTATGGCTTTCTGCACTTTCTGTAGTCAAAGTATGCAAAAATATTCAGGCTTCACAAATATAGACAGTTTTCATAAGAAAAACCCTCAGTGCTTGAAAGAAAACATGAGTTTGATTTATACAGTATATGGCTTTTTTATTCAAACTGCCACAAAGCACTGAATTTATGCTGAGATTAAAAAAAAAAAAAAGTTGGAATAAAAATCCCTTCAATAAACTTCCTTTCTTTAATATATGACTGAATATCTTTCAGTCAAAATCATTACTGATCTTAACAAACTCATATTTTGTGGATTTTCGAGGAAATCATGACATTTCCTTATTAGGAAATAAAAATTCCAAAATACTGTTTCTCAAAAAAAAAAAAAAAAAAAAAAAAAAAAAAGGATACTCAATTTACTGCTTTTTGTTCCTTTATTTCCTTGTCCCTTCTAAACAACTCTGTGAGATAATGATCAGCTCCCAAAGTTTCTCCTTTTGTAGGAGAAACACCTGCATTTGCCGACCATTAGTGCTGTGTCATGCTTTGGCACCTTTGTCAGTTTCTTCAAGTTCTTCCTTTCAGGTGGAGATGACATTTCATCCCTCCCTTCCCCCCACCTCTTTATTTTCATGATTACCTCCCACTTTTTATTGCTTTACTTGTTTGCTGCTTCCTTTCTGCCTACTTGTCCAGAGTGGTGAGATACTGGAATAACGTTCCTATTGTTGATAAGGACAAAAACCCCTCGTTATTTTTAAGACTGATAATTGATGATGCAATAATGTGACAAAGGGCACACTGGCTGACAAGGACCTCAACATGACCCAGCAAAGTGTGTTCAGAACCCAGAAAGGGCTGCATTAGATGAGAGGACAGCAGATCTAGGGAGGTGATTCTGCCCTGGTGACACCCCACCTGCAGTGCTGCATCCAGCTCTGTGATCCCTCACACAGCAAGAACCTGGACCTGCTGGAGCAAGTCCAAAGAAGGGCCACGAAAATAATCAGAGGGCTGGAGCACTTCTCCCATGAAGATAGGCTGAGGGACTTGGGGTTGTTCAGTCTGGAGGAGAGAAGGCTCTGGGGCGACTTTAAAGCCCTTTCCAGTGCCTAAAGGGAGCTTACAGAATTTTTTCAGGAGTTTACAGAAGGAATTTTTACAAGGACATGTAGGATGTGAACATAGGGGAGGATGGTCTTAAGCTGAAGGAGGGTAAATTTAGATAAAATATTAGGAAGAAATCCTTTATTGTGAGGGTGGTGAGCACTAGAACAGGAAGCTGTGGATGCCCCATCCCTGAAAGTGTTCAAGGCCAGGTTGGAAGGAGCTTTGAGAAATCTGTTTTAGTGGAAGGTGTCCCTGCCCCTGGCAAGGGAGTTGGAAGTAGATTATCTTTTAAGGTCCCCTCCAACTCAAACCATCCTGTGATTCTGTGATCATTTGATAGAAAAGGAAGTTTTAATGAGATTCTAGTGTCATGAGGACTGGAACTAGAGAAATTTGGGTTCCACAGGATTAATTGGTTATAGTTGAGTTTCTGATGACTAGGGTGATGAGGCATTAACTCCCCCTGAAATGTTTCCTTTGGGACATGCAGTCACTTTTCTCTGTGTGAGGAATCTCATATACTTTACACGAACTGGACATTTATTTCAGCCTTTTTTCAAAGTGGGCATGAAAAGCATTTTCCTTATCTACTCAGCTCCCTAATATGCTAAAATATAACAACTGCAATTTCCACAGGATGGTCAATCTGAAATCTGCAAACAAATACAGGCTTATGGTGGAAGAAAATAAGCAAAAATAGGTCTAAAAAAATTTCCATTTGGTGTATTAGTTGGGGAGGTGGGAAGATGGGGAAGGGCTGAACTACTTACAAAACTCAACACACATTGACAAATTACTTTGATTTCCTTATAGATATATTTCAAGAGAGCAATGTACTAATTTAAAAAATTCCAAGTAGCTGTATTTTTGATTGTGCAGTGTCCTGACCATCCCTTTATCCAGCACTGATGTAGCTTCTCTTCATACACCAACTCTGGGGCACTGCAGACTTTGTATTACTGTGACCCAACTGCAACAGTTTTGCATGAGATTCTTTACAACTGAAAAATAACTCAAATAGCATGTTTTATCAGAAATGGTTTTTGATAAAAAACACGCTCCACAGGGAGCACATCTAATCCAGAGTTTTCTCCACAGGCACTCTCCTTTTATGCACCAACAGCATCTGTAATGGAAATGAGCTCCTCAAACTGCCACTTTTAGGTGTGGGAAATGGAAAGGAGAAATGAATCCACAAGGCAATTTCATTAGTCAGAAGGCAAATGGATGTATATAGGATTTATAAAACTTTTTTTTAACTGATCATTGAGCTTACTGTTGCTAACTGGGAGGAGACATATGACATCTGTGTTGCTTTAAATGTTTTGGGAGTTTCTGAGTATCAGTTCTGCCACTGTTAACACTGACAGCAAATTGCTGATGCAAGGTCATCGTAATCCTGGAGATAAATATCGATACTTCAGATTAACTTGTTTTTTTGGGGATGGCACCATCTGGACAGCTCTTAAGGTGTGCCAGTACCCTAACGAGCTTTAGTTCACAAAAATTTCTTTGCTGCTGCTTTGTTATTTATTCCCCAGCCAATTAGAATGAACACATTTCTTTCTTTTATTGTCTTTCATACCATCCCACAGACTCACAGCATGTCAAGGTTGCTGAATCCTGCAGAGAGAGTGAGAACTTGATCTGTTTCTCATCAGGAGAAGTGTGGTAGCTGTGAGGGATCCCAGCTTATGTCCCTTTCACACCAGTGTCTGCATGACCTTCCAGCTGGACTTCCCTCCTTCTGCTTCCCTCCTGGTGACTCCTTTCCTCATGGGGTCGCTTTTTCCCCGCGTTGCAAGTGCCTCCTTGTTTGCTCTGTTTCTCTACTATTAAATTATATTATGTTTGTTGATCCAGTGTAAAATTCAATACAACCTTTACTAAATAATTCCTGTGTTGTGAACCCATTTGTGTGGGGATTTTTTCCCAGACATCTTGAAATAAGTAGCAACCTGCTCACTGAAATTGGTGAGGGCCCATTACATCTAGTGTTGTGTTATTCTTTCTATTGTGGGAATTGTGATTTCTATAGAATTTTGCTCTATAAAACTGATTTCTGATTTTGGTTTCCACTACAGGGAAAACAAAGAATGACTGAACTGTGAACTACAGACCTAGGTAGGCTAGATAGGTCTGATTGCTGCAGAAGTGTCCTGGAAAATTATTGCAGTGGAGTTGAGCCAGGAAAAGGTTCATATATTTTAATCCATGCTGATTAAATGAATATTTTTCCAGTGACATTTTACATTGCACAGGCAATCTGGTCTCTTCAAAGTTCCAAGAAACACTAATCATAAAGGCGCTGTAAGAGTCTTTATTAACAATTTAATTTCTCTAGGGTATTTAATTCAGAGACCTTTAATACTGTGTATGACCTTTCCTCTCCTTTCCTGCAAAGTTTTTTAATACTGCTCCTAAAACTTATTTTTGGGACACTGTATTTTTAACCTTTTTTTTTTTTATTCTGACTATGAAAGGCAGCTTATTCTCATTCTTTATTTCTAGAAGCCACCTTGGAGTCCACAGACAAGAGCCTCAAATTTTCTCAAGTAATTCTCTTCAGTTTCCTAATATAAATACTTAAGCCTCAGTCTACCTGGATAAATACAATTCTAGTGAATTAAAATACACAAATGAAATTACTCACCACTTGGTATTTCTTGTTTCTCGTGTTTAAATGAGGTCATGTGAACTTTAAGCTGTAGTAAAATGTCTATTTATATATTAAATAGACAAAAAATTATATTTCTTCCAAATTTGTTTCCAATAAACTTCATCTTTTTTCAACATATTGCAAAAATTGTAGTTAAGCAAAAGACCATATTATAATAGTCTGTATTGGTCTTGGTAAGAAATAATTTACTTTGAAAATAAGCCTCTGTTTCCCCTTATTTTATAATAGAGTATGGGGAGAAAAAAAAAAAAGTTAATATTCAAATAGTGAAATGTTAGGAAGGTCTTTCAGTTTTCCTGTGATTATTTTATCCCATCTATATTTTAGCAGGAGTTCTGCCCCCTGGTTCACTCTCCAGGCAAGTAAAAAGCTGGACACCCCTAAACCCAGGACAAGGCCTCAAACCAAGAGCCAGGTCAGGACCTAAATCCATCAGTGCATGAGAGCACTGAGGCATCCATCTCCTCTTCCTTCCTGCTCCTTCCTATCCCTCTCCATCTCCAAAGTAAAGTGCCAATCTCCCCATTTTCATTTGAAGTGAGGTACCCCAGGGAGCCCCAGTCTGTCTCCCGGGGCAATTCCCAGCTCCCAGTTATATTTGCTCTCAGCTGCACTGCTGGACCACGCTCTGCAGGGCCTGGGTCCTTGAGATACAATTATGATTTCCTAACCCTTCAAGCAGAAAATTTCTGGAGTTATCATTTATTCCAAATGCAGACAAGCATCTCTCTACTTATCTCCTTCCTTTCACACAGTGAAATGTATCCCTTTTATTACAAATAAATGCAAATATTTATTAGCGATGTGTGCAGCCATTATTATTGTTGTCCTGGTTAATGCTGTCTCTGAGGCAATGGCATATGAAATACTGCTTATAGCATCCCCAAGTAGAAGCAAAACTGCTCTTAAAAATGTTCTTTGCAGAGTTTAACACAAAGAGCGAAAATAAATAATGTTAGGCCCTTGCCAGGATCTGCCCATTTTAAAATTTTCAATGGCACAAATCATCATTAATGAAGCACTTAACATTACACTCCCGACAGCACTGCATAAAAATTACTGCAGTCATCCAAAGGATAAGAAGAAACATGGCAGATAACTTCTGGAGGGGAAAGATTTATGCTCTTTTAATGAAACTTTATGAGTCCAAGTTTACATTAGAATAAAGCAGGGGGAAAATATTTATCTGCTAAAAGCTTTTGGGGGAGACATTTGGAAGGAAGTTGTGGAGTTTTTTCCCCAAATGAATGGAAGAAAGGTCAGAGAGCAAGGTCTCAGCAGTCGTGAATCTGGTTTGCATTATCAGCTATTTTGATAAAAAAAATAGTGTGGCTGGAGCCATAGGACACAGAGATTTGCATTATGATGCAGAATAAAGTAAATGCCATTATGCAAGTCCCCTTGTTACATGGTTTTAGTCACAGTTTGCTCCAAAAATAGCTGATAGTAAGATCAACAGCAGGTGTCTAATGCTTAATTTCCTTTCTGTTTATTTGTAAAAGCAGAATACCATGCTCTTTGTACTAAATTATGCGTGGAAAACAATCTCAAATTCATATGCCTGTAAGACATGGATCAGCTCAAAGACTCCTGTGTGTGATAAAGGATATGACTAGGTCTGCATGAGAATCTGTGAGGAGCAAGAGGCTTCGCTCACCTCCACTCAGACTGTGGCAGTGTTTCTGTGGAGTTGGGATGGAGACTGAGCAGGTCCCAGTGGGGGTGGGGAATGTGCCTTGTGGCACAAGTTACTCAGTGCCAGAAGAGAGGGCTACTCATTCCAGACTGCTCCCTGGTGGGAAATGGGTTTTAAGCCAGGAGCTGGCCAAGGGGGAAGAAGAACAACTCCACAGACAGTAATTGGCATTCACCATCTGAGAACAGAAAAGTGTAGGAAGGATGGAGGAAGCACGAACAAATTAAAAATTTCAATGCCACATTTCATCCAGAAGTGATTTTGAACAGAAGTAGCAGAAGAAAGAGGTAATTTTAAGCTTTGTTTCATCATGCATGGAACTGAAATAAAAGACTTGGGTACTGTGAAGAAAAAAAATACCAAAAACAAATATGAAGAAAAAAATACCAAAAGCAAATATAAAGCAAAAACCATTCTTTCACAGTGCTTCACACTATTCAGTCCAGCAAATGCAGAACTCTATTCTCCTATAGAAAGTGTTTTGAGGAAAGTTGAAGCAATACATTATATGGAGAGAGGGATTTTGCTCTCCTGAGCTTACAGAGATAGCATCTAGGTTCTGAAATTCAATTTGTCTGTTTATCAAGACTAACATTTGCTCTCCTCATTGCAATCAATTCCTACTCAAAATAAGGTCATGATATTAAACACATATACTTTCTCAAACTTGATCCCCTTGGCTGAAAATTTGGAATTTTTTCTCGATTTATTAACCAAAGTATTTCCAAATTTAGTCCTTCTTTATTTTCTGTCCAAGTACTTAATCTGTTTAAACCCTGTTTGCATTGCTTCCCACTTTCTCAGAGGTTAGCATCATTCACTAACATATTTAGCTTATCCTTTGCAAAGAACAGATTGTCTCTGTGGAAGGATCATAAGGATCTAAAAGAGTCTGCTCTCCATATTCTATACAGTAGTTCTCTAGAGCATTACAGATTACCCCAAAATGCTTCTGTGATGAAATAACAAATAGTAGCAAGAAAAGCAATAGAAAACTGTGAAGAATTCACATTACTAGCCAAGGAAACTGTTAAAGAATGTTAGCCTGAAATAAATTCCTGTTAATCCTAGATCGATATTTTGCTGTTATCTGCACCATAGATTGTTTTAGCTGTCAAATTTATAATCATTACAACAATGCCCCAAATAGGAAAAACAGAATTAGTTCTGTGGATAAGTTTATATAAAATATTTACCAAAATGCCAGGCAAAAGTGAAAGTAACTGTTGCTTTTCTTTAACCTTTCCTTTGTTAATTATGCTCTCTATCCAAAATGAGTCAAAAGCTCCTATAGTATAATCTTTTTTTCTTTTTTATTAGAATAATGTGGAGGAATTGGTGTGTAAAGCACATTGCATCTTAACAATTGTGCAACCATCTTTCAGAAATAACACTATGATAACTCTGCCTACAATCTTGTCATATAATGTTTTCATTTGACCTATTTTCTTCCAGTGTTCCTGATGGTTGCTGTGGGAAACCAAGACAATCCTGAGCTTCTGTTAAGTTGAAATGTGTCCCTGTGGTTATTAATTTTTTGAAATATAGGCCTAACGTTTGTCAGCACAGAAGCTGGAGAAGATAGGGATTACTGGATACGTGATAAATGCTGAGCATGACAGACTGCTGGAAATGTGTTAGGTATCATGAGGGGAGAATTTCAAAGGCAAAAATAGCAGTTAAGTACCTTTGAACGTTAATGAGAAGTTGGTAGATGAGCATCTGTATCTCTTGATTAACATAATGACAGTGGGAAAGAATGGAAAATAATTTGGTCACTAGAAACCTGTTTCTTATGCAGCCTTCAGTACCAGCCTCTTTATACTGAAATGAGTTATTCTAAGGGGTCACCTCATTTTCTCTTTATTTTTTCCACGGAGTAAAATTGTGCGCTTTACTCACCTGTCCAGTTAATCAATTCAGCCTGGTTGGAGCTGAAAATGCAGGTTAAATCTAGTGAATACAAAACTTGGCTATTAGAACAGTCCCCTCTAATCTCACCAATTTTCTCTTCCCTGTGTTGAAGATAACTTTTATCTTACCTCCTTCTGCATTCAGCATCCACACAGCTCTGTTCTAATGTTTTGCACAATGTGATAAAGGGAATACCAAAATTGGGCAGTCTGACTGTCCCAGTATTTCTGTCATCCTGTCACTGTCTCACTGTCTCACACAGACTCATGTGAGTCCTCCCTGTGGTGACTGTACACTTATCTCCAGAGCAAGATCTGACCAAGCACTGTGTTGTCGCTGTGTGTTACTGGGGGCAGCCTGCTTAGCCTGAAAGGACTCTGAAGAGGTAAATACTTTGATTTTTTTTTTCCCTTTTCTTCGATGCATGACAGCTTGACAGTACTCAGTGAATCTACCATATACCCACTGTGTAACAAGTAGGCTGTGCAAACTGAGTACACAGTAACACACTGCCTGGAAGGTGTTCAGGGACCAAGCTGTGCCTTCATAAACACCTCCTGATCAGCTACTGTAAATCTGGCACACGTAAAGAGCCTTTATGAAATGAAGCTCGTCAAGCCCTGAAAGGAATAGGGGCATTTCTTTGCCTTGTTGCTCTGAAGGCCAGAGAAATTTTTCCAGTGAGGCTGAAGTAGCACTCGGGCACCTGAGCTGTTCTTCCCAGGGCTGCAGAGGAGGAACGGCCACGCTGTGACCTTTGGCCAGCAGGAGATGGAGGTCCTGCTCCACAAATCACCAACGTGCCATCACAGCCACAGCTGCAAGTGGTGGGCAGAACCATCACTGCTGCATCTGCACTGGCACATGAGGAGGCAAAAGAGAAGGCTGAACTCTCACCTCTTCCTAGGCTGAAAAAATAAAATGCTCAGTAAAAGCTCCTGGTTTGGTGGGTTTTCTATAATAGATGAAACATTATCTTTGTAGCTGTTACCTGACATTTTGAGCCCTTCTGTGGAAAGCCTTTTCCATCAGAAATGTTATTGCTATTTATTATTTTACACTTGGTTTGAGGTGCAGCTTATACACAAAGCAAATTATCTGTCTCATGAGAAATAGACTCCTACGGCTTATGGTTTGAGCTGAAAAGAGATCATTAACACAGTGACATTTGGGGAATCATTAGCAAAGGTGATAGGTACCCTTGATAGCCTGAGGAGAGGTTTTACACAGTGCATAAAGATTGTAAAGACCTTCCTCCTGAATATCACAAAGAATTTCTGCCCCAGTGGCAGGAGTCATGCTATGTCTGCCAGTACAAGATTTAACTATCATTAATGTAAACACTGGTTCTGTGAAGACTGATTTTCAGTTTAGATAGCTAAATGCATACATATGTTGGCTTGTGAGACCTAATGAAAGCATAAATAAAAACAGGGAGAAGTAGCTAAACACAGGGAAACCTGCCTGAGAAGATGTGCAGTGATGCAAGCTGAAAGCAGGGCCAGGTGAGACACCAGCACACAGTGCAGTGGATGCCACACTGCTCTGCTGCCAACAACCACTGTGTGATGACACTTGCAGAAGCTCCTGGTAAGAGGTATTGCATAAAAAACTGTATCTTTTTTTGTGTATTAAATCAAAGACAAAAAGATATGTTTGATAAATTCACTAGGAAGAAAAGAAAAGCAGGAGGCCCAGAGAGAAGAATCTGTGTGCTTTTTTACTACTGATTTTTTTAACATCAATACTGAATTACAGCTCTCTGGCTGCTCAAAAAAAAAAAATGTGTCTCTAACTAACCAGTGCTAAAATTCAGAATAAAAGTTGGTACAACAGAGCCATATTTTCCTCTCCCTCTGTCAAACTGATTGAGGCAATTACATAGCCTAGTATCTCTCTAAAATGCAGCGAACTGCTATGGATAAATTCCTTCTTTTCTACACTTGAGCACTCTTCAGAGTGTCACTATTTATGCACAGAAAAGGTAATGATTTGGACAGCAATTTCCAGCAAACTTTCCACATGCCATTCTGTCAATAATTTTCATTCCAGGAAGCAGAAACATTTAAAAAAATTTTGAAGTTCTGGAAGGTCCATTGAGATTTCCAAAATGGATTACAAAATGAAAGACCTACTCACCATCTTTAACATCCATTTTCAGCTGACTGTGATATGATTTAATGCCCAGGATATCTGGTTTATTTTGTTTTAATTTATTTTATTTCAACAGTATGTTACTGCATTTATGATCTATGGATACACATAGGATAGCAGTATCTGGCCTTCTTATTCACAGCTCATCATCTTTGGTCTCAGCATTGAATATGTTGTGTAATATACCAACAGGTTCCTATTAACATATCAAAGTTTCCTAATAAAGCATCTCAGGAAACTCAGATATCTTCTCCAAGGTCATGAGTACCTAGGCAGAAAATCCCAAGAAACATCTCCTCATCTGCTGCACAACACTCCTTTACAGCTCTCTTGCTGCATCCTCTCTCCCAGCACTTCTTCCAGCCTTTCAACTAGTTGCCATCTTACTCCCTCCTTTTTCCCTTCTCTCTCTCACCACCTAGCTTTTCTCAAGGTTTTTGCATCGTGACCCCGTTTGAAATACTGTTTCTGGCTGCCCTGAACACAGAGCACATAGCTCAGTGCCTGAGCAGCTCCCTGCATGGTTTTCATTCAGAACAGAGGAAAAATCCTGGCTGAGAGGCCAATTCCCAGCACCTCACCAGACAAGCCCTGTAAAAGTGATGGATGCCTGCTTCCCCCCAGACTTTCTCTGAGAAATTTAGCCATGTTTTGGCAACAAGGTATCTGTCTGGAAAATCCTCTGAATGCTTCAGTAGTACTAATGCTCGAGTCCATTTCTTTCCTGTATGTGCTTAACAGTAGAATTTCTTCTTTACAGTATCCTACTGAAGTCTGTGTAACAGGCTCAGTGTCATATGGAGCACCGTATTAATAACATCAGTTATTATTTAGCACAACTTCACAGTGCTGAGAAAGTTGGGGCTGCTCAGCCTGGAGAAGAGAAGGTTCTGAGGAGACTTTATAGCACCTTCCAGTACCTAAAGGGAACTACAAGAACGTTGGACAGGAACTTTTTGCAAGATATGTAGTGATAGGGCAAGGGGGAATGGCTTTCAGCTGAAAGAGGGCAGGTTTAGATTAGATGTCAAGAAGAAATATTTTACAATTAGGGTGATGAGGCACTGAACAGGTTGCCCTGAAAGGTGGCAGATGCCTTACTCCTGGAAACATTCAAGGCCAGGTTGGCCAGGGTTCTGAGCAACCTGACCTAGTGGAAGGTGTCCCTAGCCATGGCAGAGGGGTTTGATTGGATGACCTTTAGAGGTGCCTTCCAACCCAAATCATTCTATGATCAAGTAGTCAGCAACGCAGCCTTCCCAGGGCAAGCAGCTGGGTGTGAGAATGCAGCATTGATCATCCTAACCTTTGCCTGAGGGGCACAGAGACAGGGGTCTGTCAGAATGGCATGTGCCATCCTCCAAGCCATCAAAATGGAACTAAAATTCTGTACCACATACTGAGGTAAGGGCATCAAATGGCCTCTGCACAACAAAGGGAAAAACAAACCAGCCTGAAGACCTTGAAAGCTTGCTGATACATTAGTAGGTGTCAAAGAGATCTTTCTGATTTAGTCCCTGACAGGTTGCTATTTTCTACATTTCTCAAGCAACTAAAACCTAGATAATTATCTGTGTATGTTTCCAAGTTCTTAAAACTCCAGACGAAGGAATTTTTGCAGATTTTCCTTTGGTGTGGATTTTAAAAGCTGATAATGGTAAAACAATGACACCTTGTGGCATGGAAGAGCAATCAAACCCACAGAGCTACAGGTTTAGGTAAAGCATCACCAATAAATAGATGCCATTCCCAAAACTACTTTGAATTATCGATGAGCTAATTTTTCAGCTACAAGTTTTGTTCTTGGATCTTAAATCTAAAACTGTTCTTGATGGTTACAACCTCTGAAAGCATCTGTTTAATGACGGGAATAATGTAGATGATCATTATTCAGGAATATAGCAAATCTCCAAGCTAGTTCTGTAACTATTCTTGCAGTGAATAGTTAAATGTTTTCACTTATCTAATACACCCGTATTGTTAAAAAACACTCAGTGTAATTGTTTGTTGTTTCAGTCTCCTTGACCTTACTTCAGGCAAGCAGGTGTTTTAAATTGCACTTGCTGGCAGGAGAAATGCTATGCAGAATTGCTAACAAGAAAGGTGTGATGCCTGTTAGTTTTATGCAGGTTAAAGGGAAGGCTCCAGCTGTCCAGAGTTTTCTCAGTAAGGAGGTATTTCTATTGTAATTACTTTAAATGGGCATAAATGAATGGAACAGATGTGATGCAATGTCACTTTAGAGCTCTTATCAGATTTTAGACGGTTTGAAAATGGTGATTTTGTATCAGTTGTATTAACTCCAGAAGACTGCGGAGTTAATGACTTGAGGGCAGGTCTTTCTTTAATTTGGTGGACCTATTCAAATCATAAAGCATTAATGACTATAAGTGGATGAGAATTCCTACCAATCAAAAAAGACCCCAAGAGTGTAGCAGCCTCTCAAGTAAAATATTTCAAGTTTCATACAGTTTGTAATTACTGTCCCATCTACCAAGTGCCAGCTTTCAGTACCAACACTAATTGTTGACCTTACCAGTGTCATCTTTAACCTCCATTTAGTCAAGGTATACTGCAAATTATTGGGATTTTGAGTGAATGATGATCTGATTAAGATGACTGGTGAGCTATTCCTGGTATTACATTATGCAACTAAAACATTATGCCTGCATTCATATATTTTATAACTGTCTAAAAATTAAAATCTTTTTGTCAGCATAATAACATTGCTGGGACAGCACTCTTTAGTTCCAAGGGTATTCTGGGGACAAGAATGAAACCCACAATGTTATATAAAAAGCACATCGTCAAAGTGTTATACAGGAACAAGGTATATTTGGTGCCTCTGTCATTTGTTACTGAGCAGTTTCAAATCTTGACACCCTTTTTTGCATCAAGAAGTCATTTTTTTTTTCCCAATCTGATGGCAACAAACTATATATTTTACATCGGCACTGTGGAAATTACAAAATAAATCTTAAATAGTATTGACCTCAAACATTAGACAACAAACAAGTCAAATATACCAGCAATGACATATGACTAATAGTGCACTTACATAAAATGTGATGCCAGGAAAACCACTTCTCCTCTTGTAAAGGAGCCTATAGTAGCCAATTATTGCAAAATCTAATGGTGCATTAAGCAATTGCTGCTGTGGGCAGTGCACATCTGAAAAATCACAGAGCTTGACTAACACACATTAAACCAAAAATACCACCCTTGTGCCGTGCCCAGGACTGCAGTGCAGTCTTTGGCTGTGCTCAGCTGCATCTCCCACCCTCCAAACCTCATCATGGGGCATCCTACACCTCATCATCAGCATGGGGCCAGCAGGTGAAGTGCTGCTTGGAGGTTTCTTGTCTGATGGGAGCCGTGTTGCTGGTCAGTGGGGCAAAGATGGGACGATTTACAACTCCTATTTTCAATCCCTGTAAACTTGCTCTGCAGACAGAGACCAAATCAGCCCTCAGCTATGGCTCTGCTTTGCAAACTCTCGTAGCTTGCACAAGTGCAAGCCCATTACCCAAAATCTTTTTCTCACCCACTTATTTCTGCCTCTCACCCCACCTGAATTCCAGCTCACTTGGGTGCTGGAATATTTCTTGCATCCAGCAGTGCTACAAAGACTCACCGACAAGACAGTTATTCCAGGATCATCATACACGTGCTTTATTGCCAAGTTGTACCATCCTGTTATGTATGTTTTATATTTACTGGGTTTACATCAATCCCTGACTTCAGTGACTCTTTCTGGATTTGCACCTTCAGTGGAGACGAGGAACCTCAGCCACCTGCATGCTTGTGTTAAAGAGAACATAAAAATGCTGTAAAATGACAAAAAATAACAGTTATTCAGGTTATGCACAGTAAAACAGCCAGACAACTCCAAAAAAAAAGGATATTCTTTTTTACTTTTTATTACAGTGGCATGAAGATAGAATATTTATGTCCTGATGTGCAGAGCAAATGAGATGATTTTACTTGCTTGCTGTCTCAATGAGTCATTAGAGAAAGTGAGCTGGTGAACATTAATTGTTACATCACAAAAAAAAAAAAAAGAGAGTCTTCCTTTCTTCCTTTATTCTCATCTTCTGTTTGTAAAGTTCTCAGAATTAATAAAATTGGCACTTTCGCAGCTCACAAATGAGAATTAACCATCCATATTGAGAGTCAGGAGATGGATTTAACCTCCCTTTGGCCCTGTTGTGAACTACGCCTGTGGTAATTTTTTGCCACCTTAAACAAAAAGGCAGATGAAGAAATCCTGAATCCTCTAAAATCCCTTAAATATTTTTTTTTCCTGTTTCTGAGAAGTACCTAAATCCCTTTGATTCTTCTGACCATTTTCTTCCTTGGGTTACCAGTCTTCTGATTTGCAATTACTTCAATCCTGAGGGTATCACAGTTCCACCACATAAACCAGAGGTTCGAGGAGGTCTAGTTTGGGAGATACCTGGAGGCTGAAAGCTTCAGGCATCAGTGAGACTGTGTGTCATCCTCCCTTGAAAGCTTCCAAAATCTGTCTGTATAATAAAACCCCTTTGAGAGGTAATAACATTTTAAGATGTGAACTGCACGTCAGGATGATGATGCACATTTTTACCAGTGTTCTACAATTCATTTGCTACAGCTCCTGACAAATGTGGTATCCTGACAAAAAAAAAATAATGAGATCTTTCCTCGCCATGGGCTTCCTGGCTACAAATATTTGAACTAGAATTAAGAGCTGCTAGGGCTCAGAATTCTTCTCATCGAAATACAGCCACAGGAAAAGCTCCGGAAAATTATCCAGGGTTGAATTAGTATCTGGCAGATAACCAGATAGCACAGCCTCAGATTTCCCATCTTGAAGTAGGACAGAGAAATTGTTCAAAAATATAATTACCACCTTTTTTTTTTTTTTTTTTTTTTGCCTCCATTTCCACATCCATCCATTCAACCTGTCATTCCTGTTTAGGCATTTGCCTTTTCTGCCACATCAAGCCGACCACTGAGCATGTGGTGCTTGAACACTCTTCTGCTGGTAGTGAAATAAGTAATATTGTGAGTCACTTGGCCCTTGTTGAGGTGGAACTAGTAAGAAATGAAGGTGGCTACATGGCTAAAGACATTTAAATGTGGACTAGGGCAGCTGGGGAGGTACACCCTGAACACCTATGTAGCATCTGTGGTGTCAAAGCAGGGCTGGATTCTCCAGGTTTAAAACACCAACAGAGGAGATTTGGATTTTCTGGCCCCTTTCTTCCTCTCCTTTTCTGTTCTACACATCAAAAACTTTTGAAAATGTCTTATACTTGGCTTCTTTGCTTGCAGCAGTTGTTTCAGACCCTCTGTAGACTCAGAGAGATAAGAAAATACTGGGTATGACCACATCCAATTTCAAACTTCCCTTCATAATCACTTTCTAAAAAAAAAAAAAATTACTTTTTCAATTAGCTAGCTGTAATTCTTGCATGACCACACCAGGGCCTAAGACCTGTTCCCACGGCTCTAGCTCTGTGTTCACTTCAACCATCTGTTGCTTGTATTCAAACATTTGTTTCATCCTCAGTCAAACCTGCATATTAGTTGATAAATTAATTGCAGCAACATGTCTAATACTGTCCTGCACAAACTTGTATGTAACAAAAAGCTGTGTTAAATGCACATGGGTTTTTGGGAAGTTGAGAGGTTTGTTTTAAATGATGTGATCCATCTGAGACTTAAGCTCCTGAAGGAAATTGCTTTAAGTTGGATTTTACAATCAGGACATGTCTAAGCCAAGAAGTATCTAATCTTTAAAACCCTGCTATGCAGTGTTTCAATTACAGGAACTGTGGGCTAACATTACCACTGCACAGGTCAATTTAGCTAACATGTTCCTAGATGCATTATGACTTATACCTTATAAAATGAGTTTGAAACCAAATTGCTTCAATCATGCACTTATACTTTTTAATCTATGTGTTGAGATATAATTTCACTACCCTAAATATAACCGCAATACTAAACCAGACCGTTTATGTGAGGAAGACTATTTACACATTTCCTCAGAATTAGTCATTTGGCTCTTAAATTCAATTGTGTCTGTTTCATGTATTAATGCTAAAATCCCTTTAATATATTTTTTTCCTTTTCTGAGAAGCAGACAAAGACCTCTGCTTGATATTAATGTCCTTTGTTCGATGTGCTCACCAGGCCCAAAAGTTAAAAGATCAAGTATAGAAACACCCCAGACCTGAATGATATCAAACTGTTTTAAATACTCTGGTGAAAAGACTTCTCATTTTGCTTTGCTCAGCCTTGAATCTGTCACAGATTACATGCTCATTAATTCTCCAGTCACTCATAAAATAGAAAAGATAAATAACTTTGTCTGTTTTACTTTTGCATGTCTTTTAGTGATTGCTATTTAGATTTTTGCATAGAACTCAGTCACTTCACGTCTTGTGTGCAATGACACCTCTAGCATTGCAACAGTGTGTATAGTGAACTAACACTTGACCCAAAACTATCTTTTTTTATGCAAATTTAGGATTTTTTTTACTTACAGGTGAAGTAGGTATATAGCAGGTAAAAACTTGCTCTACAGTGACACCAAATGCAATGAAAAGGAAGCAGAAAAAGCTGAACAAATGAGATATGTCCAGCACTGCTCTGGGAATTCCTTTACTTTGTGTGGAAGGGGCAGGGGAAAGTTAAACCTAAACTCTGCAACCACCCAATAAATCTTTGCTCTAATTTCTTTCTTTCTAAGAAAGATGCTGCAAACAAGGCTCATGTGGCCAGGAGAGGTCTGAGATCTAAACTTACCTAATCCAGTCTAGCTCCTACCTGTTTCTGAGTGATTTAGTGTCCTGATAGCCTATGGAAAGCCCCAATTAGGGCAAGATATCAAAGCCCTCTGACTCCATTGATGTGGCCAATAAGCAGGCACAGTTTGAATTTCAGCTGATTACTCACAGAGAGACATTCAGAGTTAGTTCACAACGGAATAAAAGGCCAATAAGAAATCGTTAAGATATATTTGCAATAGAATAAATGAAAGACAATAACATTGTTCTCACTTCATTTTCTGCACACAGAAACAGGAATTGTTAAGCTAATTATTTATGGTGATTATGGGATGCATTTTATCTGATGAGATACTGAATACTGTCAAAGTGTGTCTGCTCTTCTCTAAAAGGTCTTTACTCAAATAATGCAATTTAAAGGTCTAATATTCACAGGTTATTTTACCCCTTGCTTGTACACTTGCAGTAGGTATAAAATTCAGATCCTGTCTCCCATTTAACTTGCAATATTTGTTCCAAAATTCATCTGGATCTGAATCAAAAGCTACGTAAAATATATACATTTTATTGTACAGACTTGTCTATGAACAAATAATCATAAAAAAAATATTTGTATTTTGCATATAACCTGAAAAATTAGACAAGCTAAATAGTAAGTTGTAAATGTTTTTGTAAATAATGTCAGAATCTATATTTTCCTCTTTTAAGAATGGAAGATAAATTCAACACCTAAGACTGAAAAGTTCAAGAAGAGAGTTCTTGCTTAATCTGCATCTTGAGGGTTCTTATGGTAACTTTGTAAGGTTTTTTTCCCAGCTATGTTTCCTTTGCATGAGTTAATTATAACTCGCTTTTAGTTTAATTTGAGGTTTTGAGCCTGTTTTCATATCTGTGATTAGACAATGCTTAGGGGTCATTGTCCACCCACAATCTTCACCTTACAATAATTTATTTTTTTAGATTGCTGTCCCTTCTCATTTCTTATAGAGCAAAACTGAACTTGTGACTAAATTTAATGAAAGACAAAAAAATATGGAGGTCAGACAATTTAAATTATCTACTTTTCTGTACTGCGATACACTTCCAAAGGAGTACTTAAGAGAATGGAAGGCTGTCAAAGTCCTTTTCCACTCCCTCACCATCTTGTATTTTACTTGTCTGAAAAAAAAAATACTCAATACATCTGAATTTTTTTTTTTTTAATGAGGAGTTATCTATTCTTTCTACCTATTCCTGGAACAGAAGTATGCAATTAAGAGATGACTGTTCAGTAATCCCAAGTCTTTTTATTCCCCAAGGTGCCGTGGAGCAGTCAGAGTTCCTGCTTGTTTCTATAGACACTCTTAAACGTCTTCTGTTTCTTAAGAGTAGTTTTGAACAGTTAACTTCACTTTGAAGAAATGAGAATCTTTCCAGCTGATGTTTTACATTCATCAAAGTATGTCAAGCTAGATGTAGTGGGCCTTTCTGCCAATTTACGGAAAAACTGAACAAAGATAAAAATTTGATTCAAATTAGTTCTAATGATGTGCATCATGAAGGCTTCAAAGTTCAGCCTTAGTCAAGACATGGAAAAGGAACACTACTAAATATGGCTTCAAATGTAAATATATTGATAATGTAAAGCTTGTATAAAAATGCAACCAGCTACAGATTCAGATCAGGAAGGAAAAAAAAGTAATTTCTACATGCTTTCTGCCTACGGTGCTGCATGCTACTCTTTTCTCTTAGAGCTCACAGCTCATAGACAATAAACTATCTTGTTTTCCTTCTTCACTATTGATATAAGGTATTTTGTCAAGGCAGGCAGACAACATGGCTCCAAGTTTTATTAAAATTCAGAATTACGCATCAGAATATCTGTTCCCCTTACAAGGCTTGCCATACAAGGAACAGCAGAATTATGACCCTTCTTTCTGTCAAAGATACTGATCTTCACTTATCAATTGCTGTGAAATCTCAAAATTCAGCTAGCTCATCACTCATTCTGAGCAATGAAAGAGTACAATGTCAAAGAGTTCTGTCTGCCTTAAAAGCAAATTCAAGTCTTCCTTTTGCAAATGGATCTGGACACAGTGCCTCTCATTTCATTGCCTCCAGACTGCATTGTTACAGCTGTCACTAATGTAGAAATGAAGACAAATACAAAATCTATGCTTTGAATAGATCTGCTCCTTCAAAGGCTGCAAAACAGCACACTGTCACAACAGGCTGTAAGGACCATGTGTATGCTGGGTTGGGTTCCACAGAACTCAATTCCAGGGTCTCTGTGATAGCATGCCTTTAATAAGGACAAGCTGCTCTGAAGCATTTTTGATTGTTTGTTTGCTTCTCCATTTTCCACTTCCCCAGCCAGCTCAAATTTAGAGGCCTGATTTTTCAAAATCATTTGTTTTTCTGGCTCCCACTCCAGCAGATGCAAACAATGCTACAGCTGTGTTCATGTGGGACACCTCAGGTCACCCAGGCCAGAGGTAGATAATTAAGAAGCAGAGAAGTCAGGCATGGTATGGAGTACATGTAAAAGAGACTTGACTACTTCCAAGTGGTTAAAAACAGTCTCCAGGGCATTCTGTTTAGGAAAAGCTTTCTTATAATATGACTGTTCTCCTTTAAGGGTGAGTAAAGAATAAGAAATGACCTGCTATTTCTCTTCTCCATCTTCATTTTCAAGAGAAAGAGCAGAGGAAACAGGAAAAGGAGGCTGGTGGGAAAGCTGTCAGCTTTCTATGTCCAAGGGGGAGTTGGAAGCCAGCTACTGGGGCTAGGCACACTTGCATACTCAAAATATTGCTCAGGTCCAAAAATCCATACAAACTTTACAAACCCTATCCCAGAATATCAAGCATTTTCCACATAATAAAAATATACTTCTCAACTGCATTCCTTTCTCATTATTATTATTTCACTCTGTAAACCAAAATTGGGATACTAATGTAAAATTGCAAGTATGAAAAGAGAATCTTGGCACAATATCATGATGTCTTTAGTCTACTTGCTGTAAGTCTCTCTGATATTTGGACTTCACAGTAGGAAAATCTCTAGAGGAAATACTGAAAGGTAGCAATCTGCATTTTAGCAAAAAAGTAGAATCTGTATGTGCAGAATGACGAGTTACATCAGAACGATTACCTTTCTTCATTTCTATTACCCTCTATTTTCTTACCATCTCTGGAGTGTCCCTTTTTATTCTCTCCAGTTTCATCCCTGCCTCCAGCTCCTGTGCTAGGAATTCACACGTCTTTGCTGTACATTTCACCAAAGCATTCACTGGCCCCAGTCAGTTCTCCTGGGCTGCTTTCCCCAAACACTGCCCCCCTCTCACCTCTCGCTGTTTGTGTTTTACCAATCCAGTCATAGCCTGGGCTTCTTTCCCACTTGCCCCTAGCCAACAGTACCACAAACTTTTCTATGGTCACCCAGTTCTTCCAGTTCAATGATATTTTTTCATCTTAAGATACCTCCTTCCTACCCTCTTTCCTTTCTCTTATGAGCATAATTTTTGATTTTCCCTGTGTTTCAGTCATGATTCCTAAGTCTTCCCAGACTCTACTTTTGCAACTCAGTCGACCACAGCTCTAGATCTTTCATATCTTTTACCTACCATCACACTGTTCTCTATCCCCCCCTCCATTATTTTTCTTGATAAAAGAACTTTTGAGAAACCCAAATTAAAATAGTATTTCAACCTTTCAATTCTGTGACACTACACCTTTACTTGCTCTCATTTTAACTCTACGATTTTTTCCTACTTTTTTAATTTGATCTCCTCTGTTTGTCTCCATGGCTTTGTGTCCCCAGTATCATTTCTTTTGCATTTCTCCTGAACTCTTTTGCATCTTTACCTTCATAAGACAAAGATATTTTACTCTCTTCGGTCTAAACAATAAAAAAACCCTTAGATTTTATTTGATTTCTTAACAACTTCATCTTTCACTTCTCTTTTTACCTTTAGCTTATTCTCCATGCCAGTTACAACTGGTGTCCATCAACAAACACAGATGGATCTTGTCCAAGTTCTCAGCTTCTGCATTCCCAAGCACTGCAACGTGCTTGACAAATTCAGTCCTGCTTTCCCCACCCTTCTATCAAGATTGTTCTACTTCCTTGTTTGAGCACATTATTCTTCTCTCTTCATTCCTCCACTGCTATCCTGCTTCTAAATCATCCAACATGAATAAAAACAAATAGGTTTATACCTCCTCACAGCCTAGCCCTATTCCATCTATAAAAAGCAAAATTAATACAATAATTATTTAATTAATAATTGCAATAAAAAATTATGTATGGAGGCACACTGCCTCCAAGATTATGAGATTTGGATGTCTCATGTTAGAAACTTCAGTCTAAGTCAGTGTATGTAACACATATAGCTTCTCCCCAAGTTATGGTCACATCACTGAAGTTACTATTCATATATTTTGGATAAATTTTCTTTCTTTTTATTAAAGGCTTGCATCTTAAACTGAGTAATACTTTGTTTCACAAGTCAGTCCATTGAGCTAATGACTTGCAAAGAAAAGTGGTATTTAATTGGAGCAAAGATGATACAACTTACCCATAACAAAACTTGCCTTTTAAATATTATTTCTAAATTTGTATTTGAGAGATCACATTTTTTCCTCCTCTTTTGCTTTACTGCTTTTTAAAATATGTCGATCACATCTTATAGTCAAGGGTCAGGGGCTGTATGACTTCATTAGACAAAAGAATATGTTTCATGGATTTTTCCAATATGCTGCTGTTCATGTTGTGAGCAGAATAAGAAAACAGGTCACCAGTGAACTTCATTTCATGGTACATGACAACTGGCATGCATACTGAATACAATCTCAAACTGGTTTATCTTCTTACAACTGCCTTTAATCTTCAAATGCAAGATCATATTTTGCATACATCAATGGCTCAATAACCCTTATGGGTGTATGTAATGACAACTGACATCATATTAATTGATTTTTACACAAGTACCTCAGAAATATGATGAAATAATTATTAAATAAGATTGTTCCTCACTGAAAGGTAATATATTATTTTACAAAAGGATGAATATATAATTTTAAGCATTTCAAGTTGAATTAATGGTATTCTAGCAGGTACCATTCTGCTTTGCTCTAGCCTTCAAAAGTATGTTTATTAATAGACTTTCTGTTTTCCACAGGAGTCCTCTGGATTACATGTCTAGTTTGGAATTTTTTTTACAATAGACCATAGGCTATCAGAAATAAGAAACTCTACTACACTTGTTCTAAGAACCTTAAGTTGTTCTAATTGATTAATTTTAATGGCTTTTCCAATGATTAAACCTCTGGCTTCTTTCCTAAGTTTAGCTGGTCAAGACCTGAATTAAAAATAGGAAGAAGGCTAAAAAAAAAAAAGCTGCCTTAGGGCTGCTCTGTACATCACCATTGATTCAGTTGTCTAACATAACTTGTAATGTCCTTATGTCAAAGAAGAAAACACATTAAAAGTTGTCTAGGCCAAAAGGATATAACCAATGGAAAAAGTAAACGAGAGAGAAAATAACAAGGCCAGAGGAAATGAAGCTAAATTAAGTGCCCAGAGATCAAGGCTGCTAAGAAAAATTGATAAAGCAAATGTTTACAAAGAGCTGGTAGGCTCATTGGATTTAAAACTATAAAATTGATGCTATGGGATTGAAGAATATACTTTGAAGAAAACAAAGTAGTTCTGTGAATTAAAAATAAGCTCCACTAGTTCTTTCTTCTACTAATAAATATCTCTCTACTTTTCCACCCAATTCAAGTCTCACATCTGTCAATTATGAACTGTGCAGCTTTATTTGAAGTTGAATTTCTTAATAGAAAATTCAGTTGCATAGCTCCAGATAATTTTCATATGACCTTGAATGTAGAGTTTTTTGTGACATGGGCTGGAATTGGTCTGGATTGGCTGCTGTGAGACTGAAACTGCGGAGCTTCTCTGCAGAAACAAAGTAAAACATTACACCTGAATGGAGTAGCAAGGTCAAGGGGATGCAGTAGCAATATATGCAGTGCCTGGTAAATGTGAATATTAAAAGAGTAATTGTCCTGAGCCACGGTTATGCTAAGTATGGACATTTATCCCTGCATTTGGAAGATATTAAGATGGATAAGTGTCATCTGGGAAGGGGCATGGAAGCAGGAACCTGGAATTTTTTCTAGGATCATGAACCCAGTTGTAAGGACACTGGATGTCTGTCCAAAAATCAGGATAATAAGAGAGTCAAGATATGCCAGAAAGTATGTAGAAGTAATGTTGACTAGGTCCATATGAGTTATTGCCTCATCAGCTGTTTGCGTCTGCCAGCTCATCCTGCTGCTCGACTGCTGCCGCCTGTTCCTTCCATATTTATCATTCAACCCATCCCTTACGTTGGGAACCATGGACAAGGAGCATGTTGTCACTCCTCAGAAATACGTCATGAATCTAATGGTGATTGATGGTGGAGTTTTTTTGTGAAGGTTCAGGATTGCTGGGACTGAGAAGCACAGCCGTCACTATTTCCCAACAACCAGGACCACTCAGGCAGCAAAGCACGTGCAGGAAAGGGGCTGTGCAGGGGCCAGAGTGGCCAGGAGGAAGGATGGTGCATGGGGGGAGGGTGGATAGAACAAGGGGGTCTCCACAAGAATTTCCAGTGAGAAGGGAGGACAAAGAACACTCTCTACTAGACTGGTTGAGTCAGCCAGTAGCACAGGTGCTCAGTGCCAAAAACCGGCTGTGGCCCGTGAACACCAAAGGCACAGCAGCTGCCACACACTGACAAAATAAGGAATCTTTGGTTCATGTCTTAAAGGAGTTAGAAGTTAGGGATAGGTGCTTCTAGATACGCAGTTTAAAAGTTTCTGATCTCTGAAGCAGCAAAAATTAATCTTTGAGGTACAGTAAGAGATGTTACGCCCTCTACCAGCTCCTGATGAACTGTTCTTTTCCAAGGACAGACACAAAAGCAGGTGCCCTTTTTTAAAATTATGCTCCATGAATTTTGATATTAAATAATTAGTTCACATTAATATGTGATTGTCTGGGTCTTCTCAGGACGAGCCTTAGATTAAATGTTAGGAAGAAATTCTTTTTCTATAAGGGTGGTGGAATGCAGGAACAGGTTGTCCAGAGACACTGTGGATGCCCCATTCCTGGAAGTGCTCAAGGCCAGATTGTACGGGGCTCTGAGCAACCTGATCTGGTGGGCAGCATCCTTGCCCATGGCAGGAGAGTTGAAACTGGATGATTTTCAAGATCCCTTCCACCCCAAATCATTCTATGATTCTGTGATCATTGGCTGGTCTTTTCTGGGAGGATATTTGGAAATATCTTTTGATAGACAAACCCCTCCCTATCTGTTGGGTTATGCTTTTTAAAAATAATGAATTCTGGTTACATATAATCAAATAATTAAATTTCTGCTTGATTTCTCTAGACTTTAAAGAACATGTCTGTGCATTTTTAATGTGACCTTATTAATGGAAAAAATGACTGCTCAGTACATTTTTTTTTTAACTTCTCAGCTGTAGCTCTTTAGTCAAGTATTGGGCTTCTCAAGTGACACTTCAGCCAGCTTTTGCTAAATAGTTCAATAAAACCTTGAGATTATTTGGTTTTAAAGTGCTGGAACTGACAAACTCTAACCTCTCGTTCTTAAAACTGGTGAACCTACCATTTCTAAACTTATCTCTAACATATTTAATATGTTTCTTTCTTTTTATATGATTTCTATATAGAAATCCACTGGAATTTGTCACCTGTGCTAAAATGGAATAAAATGATTACTTGGTGTTTTTTTCTTGTTCTGCTCCTCCCCTCCAAATAGGATCCACTTTCAGGTGAGTGAGTTTGTGTGCAAAAATGAACACCGGAGAACGGTGTCCATGGAAATACCAAAGTCAGCTCTGTCATTCATGATTTTAGTCCTACATTCCTAGCTCTAGTTACAGAAAAGTTAATCTGGAAAAAAGCCACTGCATGGCCTGGCTCTGTGATTCTTGCCTTCCCCTTCCCACTGCTTGTTCTTAGAGAGCTCTCCTTTCCCACCTTGTGTTTAATAAGCAAAGCTCAGCAGAGGAGATAAATGCTTGGCAGTCAGAGCTGAGAAAGCCAGTGTGAGGGTCTGGAGGAGGGTTGTGGAGTGTCTGGGTTGTTGCTGCTTCCAGTCCCCACTGTCACCCCCGGGCAAAAGGAGTGTGGGCTGGAACATGGCTGAAGTGCACAGCTAGTAGGGCACTGCTCTGGCCAGAGGTCCCTCATGTCTCCTGCCCAGATGTAGCTGCAGAGGGAATGAAGAAAGCCTCACGTTGGATGCTACAACTCTTTATGCTTGAAAAGTGCCATGAGTGAAGCTGGAGAGATTGCTGTCTTTTAAACACAGAGGTGCTCCTTCCAGACAGGGACCGCCTGGAAATGCTGCCACTCCTCAGGCTTGTCTTCACTGGGGAAAAATATTCTGAAACCTCTTACCCCAGCTCCCCATCATCTCCCAACATGTTTCACAAACCCTGTTCTGAAAGGGCTTCCTCTACCTCCACTGGAGTAGTGAGGGCACTTCTACCACAGAAACTCTGCAGCCACCACCAGCCTTAAAGCATCCCCATCATCCTCCCCCTTTGCCAGTGCTTCCCTCTAGATGTTCAGTGTCTGGCTCTTACTGGTCCTTCTCCTGGCTGCCAGGGGATCATCTTCTGTGAAGGGGAATTTTAGGGCCAAGGGGAGCTGAGAGCACGCAGGAGTGCAATGTGTGAAACCACCAAAAAGGGGGCTGCATGGCAGGAGGACAGAGGGAAGCCTTGGGACTGTGCTGGAGGTTTTGGCATGGCAGAAGTGCAGGAGCCCTCAGTGACCAGCCTCGCGGGAAGCTAAAGCAGGAGTGTAATGCTGGGGGGACAGCAGCACAGAGTTCAGTAACAATCAGATGTTAACTCACAATGAGGCACTGCTAATATTCCTCGAGGGGATTTTCACCTCAGGCAAGGTAGTTGCTTCAAGATTTGCCTTGAAAGAGATGCAAGAAAATCTGAGAATCAGCCTCAGGAACACTGTGCTCTTCAGCCCTTTATAAAGCCTGCTTAATATTCTGAAAAGCCACCCTAATCCTGTCAGCAGTAATGCTGGAGAGATGATAAACCAGCTCTTCCCAGTACAGCAGAAGCAGAAGTAACGCTGCAATAATTCTGGTTTGACCTGAACTTCTGTTCCTTTATATGTTACTCATTTTTCTGCTACACATTTCTAAACTGCAAAAGGTCTTCTAAGTCTGTGGCAGTTTTACCCAGCACAACACTGCCTGGGGAATGGGTCCATGTTAGTTGAGATGGATCCACCAACCAGCGCTGGTGATGTGGGTGTCAATACATTGATTTAAGCTGTTTGTTGTGTTCACGCTCTGTGTAATTAATGCAGATGCAGAAATTCGTGTCCCTTCTGAGCATCCACCACAGCCATCGCACGACTCTGTCAGAGACTGTGAACACAGAGGTGCCAAGTGGGAACACACCATCTGTCGTGGCCATATAGGCTGCATTTAAATAGGTGTGTGGCAACTTACTAACTTCTTCAGTCATCAGAAGTGCAGCATCATATCTTGATATTGGTTTAAAATCTGCAGTAAGAGGTCATTGTAATGGTGATCTCCCTAAACTGATAATTGTCCCTCCTGAATCTTGAAGAACAAGGGATGTCTCTCCCTTTTGCCCTTTCTTGCTCAAGCCCTTTATAGTGGCAGCTGGTTACATCCCCAGCAGGTCCTATCTCTGAGAGAAAGTCATGGTAGGAAGAAGCTGAGGGGAAGGATAGTCCTAAATAACTCTCCATTGCTTCAGCCTTTGAAAGGACAGTAGAAGGGAAATGAAATGAACTTTGGGGTGCTCCATCAACCCCACCAGTGCTGGGAGGTCCCAGGCTACTCCTGCCTTTCAGCAGCTTCCCCAAGGTGAAACAGGAGCAATATGCCTGGCTGGAGTCAGCATTATAGGACTTTATTTCAGTTCTAGATGCTTACCTTTTTGCCTTCATCTAAACACAGCAACCAGAGCATGAAATGCTCACTGTCACACAAAGCACAAAGCCCAGCCTGCACTTTATATCCCTTTTTGTCCCCCTCGATGCTTCTGTGCATGGATAAGAAATCAGAGCTGGCAAAGGGGTTAACCACAAATGCAAGACTTACAGTCCAACAAATCTGAAAAACTCCTTTTCCTTCACTTTTCTCCCTCTGAAAAGGATTTTTCTTGTCACACTGCACATCCAGCCTTCCTGGAGTCCACAAGTAATGTTCAGCTGCCACAGTGATGGGCTCAGACTCTTGGGGGCACAGTCACACTGTCTATAAACAATAAAATTCCTAGCTGCTATAATCATGTGTTCAGCAATGAGTAATATGTTCTGCAAAAAATGCCTTAGGAAGTTTCCAGAGTATGCTGAAGGTGGCTATAAACTATTCTTCTGAGATCAGTTTCTTGACAGTTGGTCAAAATATCAGTCAAAGAGTTAATGAAATATTCCTTACAATTTTCTTTGCCTTTTTAAGTGATCTTAGTCATATGAAAATAACCATAATGTTAGGAAGTATTGTGAGGGAAGAATTCAAACTCTCCTCTCCAACACACACCCCACTGACACTCCATCACCATTTTGAAGCTTTTGTCAAGAAATTATATGCCCCTGACTAAAAATTAGTTATTTAAAAGAGCTACTAAAATATTGGGATCTCTCTCTTTAAACATTTGACCCTGAGGCAGAAGAGGAGGGGAGGGAGAGAGAAGGAGAGAGAATATGATAATCCCTTTAGATAACAACCTGACTCATGGTAATAGCAGCCTAATTGCTATCCAAGTGCTTTCAGCAGGAAACAGACACATATAGAGAGGTACCTGTGCAGAGGAAGATTAGTTTTAAATGGAAAAAGGACACAGATATAAATGCACTTTCATCTGAGTATAGTAGAAAGTAAGAAAAAGATGGTTTTTTATGTAAAAACTGCCTTAAATGCAGGAGCTGCTTCAGATAATGGGATGTGGCTGGTATGTAATTCGTGTGAGAAACAGGTACATTACAGGGCTCAGAATGAAACGGGCATTGGTATTTAGGCAGGGAAAAGAAAATAACCACAGGTGGGGAAGAAGTGGTTGATGCTCTCTGTCCAAAATAAATCAGTTTCTGCAATGATTATGACCCTTCTATGACTAAAATTCATAATGTCAGTCTGACAATACAAAATACGACCTTTACTTGAAAGTCAGTGTGACTGTAGTAAGTGATTTGCTTGGAAGAAAGCTGCATGAGAAATGAATGGTCCATAGTTGATTGCTAAGTATCACACATGCCCTTTTTATGCACGAGCCATGCTCTTGTAGGTTTATGATTCGTTGTTCTTCTCCACTGCTCAGTCACTCTGAGCACTTGAGCCCCCAGCTCTGGTTTCAGCCCCCCTGACACAGCAGCTGTGGGCCCAGCAAGCGAGAGGAGGTTTCCTTGCAGGTTTGGGCAGAGCTTTCTCAGCCTCTGCTCTCCAGCTGCCCTCGCTATTTCCTGCAGCAGTTCTGAGAACAGGGCCGTGGTGACCAGGTGCTGCCCACAGGTCTTGGAGGAAACCAAGATCTGTATTTCTGAGTAAGAGACGATAAAATGCTGCTTTGTTTGCACAGGACACACTCTGTGGAGCGGGGGGAATTGAGTATAAGAATCAATTGTGTTCTCTGATGAAGGAGTCCGGCCTTTCAGCAAGGGTATTGATTTATGCATTCAACTCTGCAAGTTGTTTTCCACTACATCTTTTGCTACTAAAACTCGGTGATGTGAATGTCAATAGGCATGAACAAAAGCCCCATGTTTTGAAAAGCCTGGATGTGTATCTGTAGGACATAAAAACTACTACATTTCTTTCTTTTGCTGTTCTTTGCAAGCCATTTTCATAGATTGCTGGTAATAGATTTGTCATGCAGTACCAACGTGTGTGCCTATGCATTACCATGAATGCTATTTTGTCTTAAAAATAACCTTTTTTTCTTATTTGTAAATAGCATTTGATCACAGTCCAGAAATATTTTATGCCAGAAATTATCTATCTTGAATTGCTGCATAATAGTATTTTGGTAGGCTGCTATGGCAACAGGTGTACACTCTCTGGATTCAAGCATCAAAGGTTCTTATGGCAACTGTTTTTTGGATACCTTCACAAGCAGGAAACTATGCTGAGCTGGCCCAGTAATCTCTGGAAAGACAGCATAATAGAATAAACTGACATGTTTACCACCTTACATTTGGTTTTAAAATATACATAAAAGCATGCCATACAGAAAAATAAAAATAAAAGAAAAAAAAAAAAAAAGAAAAAAAAACACACAAAGGCCAAAACAACACTGTAGAAAAAGAAAAGAAACAATAATACGAGAACATTTTATGAATATTTAGTATAATTTAGTGTTTTGTTATACTGATGCTTAAATTTCAACCAATGATGGACTGGCATTGTCAGTACATCATACAGACTCAGAATAAGTACTGTTCCCTGCCACAAGGCATCTCTGGGTATTGGTTTTTTTCTTCTTTTTTAAGACTTGGTAAAATTTTACAAAACAGGACCTCCTATTAGAAATTTGTTGTGTTCAAATGACCTTGACCTATAATACACAGCAGCAATCCTAAGAAAAGAAGCAGCCATGCTGTCAAGCACTCCATTTCAGCTTCCCTTCTGCATCCCAAGCTACTGTTTGTATTAATCCAACAGATTTTATTATCACCACTGTCCCCACGTGACCCTTCCACAGCTGCAGGTCTGTAAGTAGCTGGTAAAGGTGGTGTCTGCCTGTGATCACAGATCTCTAGTGTTCATTGTCAGGCTTCAGGTCAGTGCAAACCACACATGCACACTCCTGATGATGATTTCTGTTTGAAAACATAGCCTGTGCTTCACAAAAAGGGATGGTAACTCTTGAACAGCAAGACTCCAAGTTAAATAATTAGGGTTTGCATAGAAGAAACCATAAAGTGTCTAGCCCTCTATATCTTTGAGAACATATTATAAAAACTTCTGTGATGGATGTCATAAATAACATTGTTTGGGGCAGAGAGATGAATTAGATGATATCCTAAATTCTGTATTTATGGGGCTCTGTCATCACTGTGCTTGCTTGCCCTTGCTTGAGTGTAAGCCTTCACAAGCACAGACTGAGGGGTAGGTTGGCAGATGCCAGAGAGAGGAAGTTTGCAAGGATATATCAAGCATGTCGGGAAAAAAACAAACACCTGAACATCTGGAAGAGTGTCATATGCTCCTAGTCATTTTTCTATGAAACTTTTTTAATATCTGAAGCTTACTCATAAAACTTTTTATAAAAAAAAAAATCATCTGGTCCACAATAGAGACTGCACTGTATAGGTAGTTTTATTTATTTAATACATACTGGAAGGTTTAATTTAAGTGGTAGAGGGTAAATGTATTTTTATGAAGCAGAAAAGTATTTTAAGAAACTAAAAATTGACTCTGTAGAACATCAAAACTTTCTAACGTCAGCCATTCAAACACTAAGTGTTAATGTGGCTATATTGGGAAATATGCAGAGTAGGAGTGCTCATTTCTGAGGATATCTTCTCACTGGCTATTTGTAGGAAGCGGCTGATGACAATGTCTTTGGCCTTCATGGTCTCCATGTTCTTTTCCCGTGATATCTGCATGCTGATTTGATCCACGTTAGCCATGATAAGCTCTGAGGCCAGGATCTGAGTAGGGGATGCCCTGTTTGCTGTGCTGTCCATGATGTACTGCTTGTACAGTTCCACCAGCTTCTGCTCGAGGTAGTCGTTCAGGGCCGAGTCAGAGAGGGGCTGCTGGTTTGGCCCCAGGCTCGTCAGTCTCCAGCACGAGGAGTAGCCTTGGCCCGTCTTTCGGACGGTGTCGCTGGAGGGGGGGACCCTCACAGACTCCATGGGGGGAGGAATCTCTGAGGACTCCAAGAAGGGGCCTATGCCACTGTCACATGCAAAATCTGTCGTGACTGAGCTGATGGGCACCACGTAGTCCCCAGCTATATGCAAATCGTTGTAGTTCTTGCAAATGCTTTTGCAGGAAGGTGGAACCAGGTAGGTGACCTTTTTTGTCAGCCCTTCGCAGCCATGAGTAGCTGGAGATGGCTGCTCTGTGGGAACAGGGTGATGTGCAGGCTGTGGGAGATCATCCTTCTGCCTTCTGCTGTGCTTGCTACCTCTAGAGCAGACTGAGGAAATGCACTTGCCAGCAGATCTGCATCTCTGAAGGAGACTTTTTCCTTGTGCTTCATCCCTGGGGGAATAATTAATGGACCTCATTTCATATACCACTTCATTGGCTGAACTCTTGCTGTAGAGCTCAGGGTTCAGGTCTCCACAAAGGTAGGTGATTCTGTAAAGATAACCTTCTGACAGCATCCTTCTCTGAAGGAAAGGAACGACCAACAGACATAAAAATGAGAAGAAGAAGTTAATTACAAAAAGTTCATTATAAATTCACTGAATGGTGCTTACACTCACAAGCCTGTTGTAGCTGCAGAAAGATGTTTCCAATTTGGACGTGAACAAGAGTGTCTCAGTCTTTCCAGAGGACCTGAGTCAATGAGTGATCATCCCATCTCCCTGTTGTGCTCAGTCACATCAAAGCGTATTTTGTGTAACATAACATATGCCATGTCCAAAGCATCCAGTGTCAAGTGACTTGTGGAGAGAGGGACAAGAAGTACTTTGCTGTGGAATAGGTCCTGTAATAATTTACACTTAAATATGTCTGGGTTTGCCCTGGACTTCATTAAGAAGCCAAGGTGTTTCCCCCTTATTCTCATATGCTTTGAAACAACTTTTGTTGTATGTGGTTTGTCAGCTGCCCTTGAACTATATAGATTTGAGATTCATATTGAGAGTATCACCCCTTCTGTTCCAGACTAATCAACAACTGTAGGCATAGTTCCCTTTTCACTAAAAAATCTCAGACCGTTAAATTTGCACTTTGCACTTCTGCATTGCAATCAGGATGAAATTAATCGTCTCTCACTTTTAGACATGAAAATGTCAGTGGCAAAAGCAAAACTGGATACATCTGGCCTGGTTTAGACAATTAAATCAAAATGAGGTGAATTGTGTCCTAGATTTGCTTATCACCCTCCAGTAGCTATAAAAGAATCTTAAAGTGATCACCTTAGATGTAGAAATCTGCAGTGTACTTTTGAAAAGACACATTTCAGTGCAATGCATAGGAAAATGCACATTTCGGAAGTGCTCCAGCTCTTTCACTGTGGGATTAGTTGTGCCACTAACTCCAAAATCAGTCTCCATTGCATTTCTACAAAGGCACAATCAGGTTCCAACAGTCACTAACTCTCTCTATTCTCTGATCAGGCAGCTTAGTTTCAAAAGCTGCTCAGAAAAGACTTGCTAGCGAGGACACACATGCATCTGCACATCAGTAAATGTTCTGCCCAAGCTTTAGCAGCTCCACTACCACCAAAACTGTTAAGTCCACCTCTGTGTCTTTTTTTTTTTTTAATCAGATGTCAAGGATACAATCAATGGGAGAGATGTCCTAAAGAAATTGTTCAGTCCAGCAAAGAGAAAGTAGATGCAAATTGAAAATACATTAATATTGAAATTTTCTGTTTATAATACAAAATATCTTGTGTAATTGAGAAACAAGTAGCTTGTCTTTGCTTTAATTGCAAATACTTTTCTTCATTTATTATTTAACCCAATTATAATCCTTAATGGATACTGTCTCTGCAGATACGAAAATATGTCCCAGATATTTGACAATTTGCCTGTCTCTTCCAAAACTCCTGCTGTGCTGGAATCCCAGAATGGGAACACCTTCCCACAAATTGTGAATGAAGAGGTGGCATCTCTCTGGCACACGCTGTACTATGCTCTGCTGCTGTCAATTGCTCAGCTTATCTTTTCCAAGAATGAATAATACTTAATAAAGCATTTTATGTGTCACAGTTGCTAGTGCAGAATGCTGCAATAATAATAATTGTTGTGAAAATCCTGTCTAAGCACAGATATAGACTTTGCACAGATGTTAGGTAGGAGACAGTGTGAGAAAAAACAAGGAATCACTTCCACTCTAAGAAGAATAAGAAGGTTGGAGGGGAAATAACCTTCCTTCAGACAGAAATATTAATGGGAATTAGATGTGTCCAAACACTTGTTTTGGTGATCCTGGATCCTCTCTGATGCTGCCAGTTGTGTGAGATTTCCCACAGGCAGTAGCAATTAGTGAAAAGTGATTCATTTCCACAAAAGGGGAAAAAAATCCTATTTGGGGCTTGGCAATCCTTGCAGTTTTAGGTTTGCTTTAGGTTTTAGTTCTGATTAAGGTGCCCCCTCAGAACTCTTAGCCAAATACTAGAGCTACGCAGGTTATCAACTCATCCTCCTCTCTCTTCTGCTTCTGTTTCTCTCTTTTGCAGTGCAAAGGCTGTTCCCTTTCCCCAGCCATCCATGGCCCAGATGGCTTCATTGCAAAGTCACCACTAACTTTGGCTGTCCTGAATCCGGAATCGCTATACGTTTATTGGTATGCTATTTTTAATGTGGATTCTGAGAAATGGGTGGCAATGTAACATATGGCTCAACCAACAAAGGCAAAGGCAGTTGTGTTCAGGTAGCACATGACACTTCAGTCTTTCCTACTCCCCAGATGTGAGTTGTTTCTGCCATTAAGTGATGCATGCGGGAAATGAAACCTTTGGTTTCATTTCTTTGCAGTGCATTCTGCCATACTTATTTTAAGAGTTTTGGAGCAGACTGTCTGAGACAGGAGTGGAAACAAAAGAACTAGTAAATTCAAAAATATTAGGCTCTTATTGTGCTCAGGAGTTGTGTGTCCTGCTGAATGAGTTACAGGGTTACCCTCTGAAGCTGGCAAGGGCTGACATAGTAATATGGTTATTCCCAGCTCTACAGGGAAATCTGACTGAAATTTTCATAGTCAGTGTTGCGAGCCTGAATGCAATAGGGAGGGAGGTGCATATAAATCTGATCTCTCTTATCCTAGTATTTAATATAATATATACCTCTGTCAAGTTATTATGCCGTCACTCCATCAGTCATGCAATTGTGTCACCTTTAATTTTTGTATTTTAAATCTGATTAGGATTGCAGATTTCATAAATTCTGATTTCTCCTTCCTCTTCTCTTAATCCCCCTTCCGTGCCACAAACACACACATACACCAGGATTCCAAGGGCACAGAAATTATAACTAAAGTCTTTCAATATTTGGGTTTCACACTCCTCAAATTCAGATTTCATTTCCCTCTGCCTGAAAATAACTGCATAACTTTTTGTTACAATTCTGATCTAATGGATTCTTCATGTGAGGTGAACAGAGAGATTTTTCCTTGTGTGACTACTGTCCTGGAAATGGGAGCTGACTACATTCTGTGTAAGCCTTGTGGAGACAGAGAGAGAAGACTGACTGGTTCACACTTTTTCTATCTGACACGGTCTTTGTTATTGTCGGATGATCTTAAAAATTCATATGTTTTGCCTGGGGTTTTTGTTCAGTTCTCCAGCAGAAGAAAGACTAAAGGCAGGATGAACGTTTAATGTCACATGGAGAATGCAGTGGTATTGCCAGTGTGTGGCAGCAACTTTGCCAGGTCATAATTCTTGTAGATGGTTACAATGTTTGCATAAAGACCCCAGATTACAGTCTGAGAGCAGGAAAACAGAATGGGAGTTTTTGGCTAAGGATAAGCAAAATTCTTAAGAACAGCCCGAGAAGTGTAAACAAACTGATATCATAAATTGTGTCCTATACAAAAACCTGAGTAGGACGAAAAGTTGCTATGGCAAATGGAAAGAATATGGTGCCAGCTGGGATCACACTTCAGTGGGGAATGGGACATTCTTTTGCACTGTAAAAGTAGGGGATGGGAACTCATGGAACAGACAAGATCTTTTGTAATATGTCTGGTTTTCAGATCTCTGTGCAAGGCTCTGAGTGGCATTAAAGTTGTGCTGCTGGTGATTGGAGCTCAAGTCTTATCACAGGGTATACATTGAGTTCTAAATGATTTCTTACATGGGATTCTGGATGACAGTCTCCCTGTCTCAAGGGAACTCAAATCCTGTGGATCCATCTGTAATATTTTTTCCCTATTTTAAGACACTCTTTTCCAGGCTGTGGAGATACAGACAGATCCTTTCAGTGAGGTTTGGGATCCACCTCAGAATGCCAGACATGGAAGCAAGAATGCCAGCAAGCAGAATAGTCTGGATAGTAAGCATGCGTGTGTTGTAGGACCCATATCTCACCTTCCACTGGGGCTGGTGTGAAACAGCTCCCAGGCAGGCTCAGTGCAGCTAGTGTGAGGAAACAGGATAGTGAAGGAGGGAGTATAACAATCTGTGCATGTGGATAAGCAGAGCCTCTCCTTAATGCCCCAGACCAACAGATGTTTGGAATCTGAACCTCATTTGGCTTGGGTACAGGTAATGCTGATGACACTAAACTGTGTGGTGAGGTGGACGCGTCAGAAGGAAGAGCAGCCTTACAGAGAGACCTGGACAGTCTGGAAGAGAGGGCCAGCAATAGAAGTATCAAGTTTAACAAAGACAAGTGCAAGTTCCTGAGCTGTGATGACATAACCAAAGAGCCCAGTCCAAGCCAGGATCTGTGTGCCTGGGGAACAGCCTTGCTGAGAGGAACCTGGGGGTCCCAGTGGACAACAGGCTGAACATGAGCCAGCCGTGAAACGCTGGCAAATTGGATCCTGGGCTGCGTCCACAGGGGCACTGCAGGCTGAGATGAAGATATGATCATCCCTCTCAGCATGTGTTAGGCTGCATCTGGAGTGTCCAGTTCTGGTTCCAAAATTCAAGAATGTGGACAGACTGGGGAGCACCCAGTGGAGGGCCATGAAGATAATCAAAGGGAACTCATCATAATATGCCAGTATTTGCAACTGCAAAGATAGAGGCTTTCCTTTCACAAGCAGCCACATGGACAAGACAAGTGGCAAAGTACAAGTTACATTGGAATAGAGTCAGAGAATCATTTAGATTGGAAAAGACCTGTAAGAGGTCTTTGAGTCCAACCATTAGCCTAGCACCACCATGTTCCCCACTAAACCATGTGTGGCACCCTAAGTGCCACATTCACATGTTTTTTTGAATGATTCCTGGAATAAAAAGAAAGAGGTTTCATCTCAATTTAAAAATTAAATTTTTTACAAATGAGAACAATGACTAGAACAACTTTCCTGGGGACATGGTGGAGTCTCCTTCACCAGAGGTTTTCAAGATGGGATTGGACAACCTTCTGCATAATCTCATCTTTTCCATCACAGGCTGGTCTGTGGCTATGATCCTACAATAGCAGTGGTTGCTCTTTGAGGCAGGAGTTGGCCCACTTTGCCCATGGCAGAAGAGAAGAGGAATAGCTAAGAGGTGATTTTGCACCAGCATTCGAATGCTGCCCGCTCTGTGTGTCACTTCCTCTCCCTGCTGCTCAGGAAGATCTGGGATCAGAGGGGCTGCCCCGTGAGGCTCTTTCAGCAGTGGTCATGAGACAAATTCTTCTTGTCCCTGCCCACAGCTCTCTTTACTCTGATCTTTTGGTCTTCCCACAGAAGAAAATAAAAGTCCTGCTCATCTTCCTTATTTACATGTCAACAGTTCAAGAGATGCAGGAAAGATAGGAGTACTTCTCCCATATTTCAAGGGGAATAAGTAGGTTTGAGAAGATAATAATAATCTTGTATTTCAAGAGTGTGAGAGAATCTACTTGAAGGACAGGCTGAAGGAAGCAGGTGAGGAAAAACATCTTCCCCAAGAACACATTATACTTTATATGTCTATTGTACTGTTGAAAGTTCTTATTATACAAGTGTCTACCCATTTTTAATCACGCTAAAGAGATGACAGTGAGCTTCTGGAGCAGCTGATCTCTTTCACTTAAAAAAAAATACATTCTTAGTGTATATTTGAATGCTATTGTATCTTTAAGTGGACTTTGGGGGGACATGCTTCCATAAAAATACAATGAAAACAGTGTGCTGGTAAATACAGCTGCTTTAGCTCTCAAATAATTTTCAAAGAAGTCTGCTTCATCGGTTCAAGATCCTTGAAAATTCACAAGTGCAAGCCTTGTTCATAATTTTCTACATTTTTCTTAATCATATATACCCACACAAAGTAGGTTTAGGATCACATCAATCCAGTTGAATAGCATTTTACATCTCATATCCACAGCTGGAAGCAACAGCACAAAAAGTGAGGCTGGAAAGAATAAGGCTCCATATTCAGGAGAACTTGACTCTGTGATATTTCCACACTGTGCTTTTTTGTTTCTCTTCCTGGGGTGGAAATCATTTCATGTTTCTGGATGCCTGTGTTTATTTTAATGAGTTTTTAGTTGTTATCATGACTGAACTACATGAACTACAGTATTTTGTATCTAAGCATTTGAAGTGAAGGGACAATAAATTCATGTGCACTCCTATAGAAGAGACTACTCTTTCTAGAATTGAAAAGAATAAATGGTAAAGAAAGAAAGAGAGAAAAGGATGAAGATGTTCCCCAGGAGTGAGTGAAATGGTCCACAAACAGGCATTGAAACATTAGTTACATATGCTGTAAAGCATAAAAAATAGGGGAGTGGGTGCATGATGTGCAGGAACACCCGTGTCAAACCATGAATTTGCAGCAAACCAGGAAACTTGCTGTGAATCAGGAAAACACAATGATAAAGTTTTGTTCATACTTTTAAACATCATTGTATTTGCAGAGAAGCCTCAGCTTTTTCTTCTATGATTTTTTTTTTTAAATATGATGCCCATATTCATCTCTTGGTGTCTATTTTTATTTCTAATCTACAAAGAGAGTACTCCGCTTTGAAGACTGTACTCACATAGTACAGTAACACATGCAGAAAGTTCAATAACAATATCATAATTATGATAAAAGCAACACACCTGGCAGGACTACCTTTAAAAATATTCAGAAAAACGTTTTTAGTCTGATTTTGTGAAAGTCTTCATAAATATCAGAGGAACAGTGTAAGTTTTTTCATTTTGAAGTCACATCGCTATCACAGTCGGTCATGGTTGTGAATATGGTACCATGGAAATGTTCTCATCACTTCTTAAGGTAGCAGAAACTGCATGTGGACAGTGGCTAAGACTCTGCAAACACACATTCAAAACAGATAAAGCACATCTCCATTGCTGTGGTTCCACACAGACAGAACTGAGCCACGTTGGTAAGCAAGGGTAACATCATCATACTTTTTATAATGCATAGTATATTTTAGTTCTTACCTCCAAAAATACAGCAGCTGAGCAGGTACAGCAAATTTGATGTCTTCTAACTAGGTTGAAGCTTCCTGTATGTCTGTCCTACCCCAAAATGCAATGTTCTGTTTTTATTTCCTTTTTAAATACACTTCTAAGATAACATCTGTTATACTTCTAATGGTTTATAGCAAAGAAGCATAGAAAGAAAGTCCCTTAGGGGTTCAGGGGGTTTTATAACCAACTGAACTGCAACACACTGAACTTGCTTCCCCTTTTATGTCTAAATGAAACTTCATTGTGAAACCGTGTACTGTTAAAATAGCTGATTGCAACACACTCAGTCCAGGCAGATGGACTGTTATATGAAAAAAACCCTGGGGAGTTGAACAGCCAGAACAATCTTAGAGAAACTGCTCATCTGTTGGCAACTTACCACGCACCCCATTTCAGCCACTATCCATTGATCCCTTTTTAGCTGATGCACAGAGACATCTTGACATGTAAAAACTGTCATGCCAAATAGGTTGGAAGAGTGAAGTGCCAAAGCAGAAGTGTATTCCACAGCAGGCCTACTTCGCTGTCTGCAGACCCTGGTACACATCATTTTCCATCAAACAGCACAGCACAGCTGCTTCATCAAGGTTTTTCTTGGTGTGGGTAACACCTGTCAGGAGAGAAGTTAGACCTGAAAGTTAGACCTTCTCTTTTTTAGCCCTCAGTGCTTGCCATACCCAGGCAGGCAGCTTGTCTTAGCAGGGTCAGTGGATGAAAATACCTTAGGCAAGCAGGAATTTATCCTCCAAGCTTGAGGTGTGCAGACAGTGAATATGGCTTTGAGGTTGGTGTTGGAGTATTCCTTAAAGGGCAGAGGACAACTGTTTGAAACATGGAAATGGACTGTTTAACTGATCCCAATTTAACATACAAAATTTGCTTAAGAAGGTGTCATTAGGCATGCCTTCATTGTAAGAATAAGAGAAATATTTTAGAAATGCATTTTAATTCTCAGCAAATTTTAACTTCCTCGTTGAGGATCTTTTTTTTTTTCTTAGAAGCCTCTAATTCTGCCAGTTAGAAACCATACTTCTTAGAATACCATTTTCCTAAATAATAATTGTGATGCAACATATGATTGAGACTAGTATCAAAGTTTTCTTCCAGAGTCTTCTAAGGTATGGACATGGAAAAAGTACATGTGCCAATCTAGCCCTACCTACACATCCCTAGCTAATTCATACAACAGTTTAAAAAGTAATATTGTACCAATTATATGCCATGTTAGGATCTACACAGCTAAAATGCATAAAAACTGGACAAAATTGGCAGTTTAATGCAAGTTTCAATTGATACTTTTGCTGAAAAAAATGATCCCTGTGGAAAAAAAACCTACTACCAGACCAACTCTTTTTTGCTTAACGTTATCATTATTAATAATATTAATATTAGTTTACTTTTTTCCTTTAATCCTTCATTCTTACTGTGGACCAATCTCAGGCTTGCCAGATTTATACTGGTCCAATGCTATTATTTTGATGTTCCCTTATCTGGATAAAAAAGTATTGAAGGGAGCAAGAAGTAAATCACTAGGAAGTTTTATCTCTTCTGTAGAACCAGAGAGCTCTATAGTCACAGGAGATCCACATTTCTAGTTAGACTGTTGGAAAATAAATTTGGTAGAGTAAAAAAGCATTTCTGTAAAGGTCCTTAGAGAGTTTTCAAAAATACTTTTTTAATCATCTAAATCCATGTAAAGACAGGAAGATAGAAACAGACAAATATTTTAAAGTAAAAAGTGCTTCCACGGCCAGAAAACTACAGCTAATCAGAATCACTGGAAAATCGATCTAATTTCATGGAGACACTTAAGTATGGATTTAAGACTTACCTTCAGGCAACTAGATTTGGAAAATATAAGTGGTCTTTTTTTTCCTCCCAGTCATGAACATGAAAGTTCACAGTTCTCTAAAGAACACCATCTCTATTTCTGCACAGTAGCTTTATGTATCTATGGAAGGGAGACATAAACCTGTAATTTTTTGTCATATAAATTGTGCATTAGCATCCTGACTGGGCTTTGGGGGTATTAATTTATATTAGTGACCTTTTCTACATTCACTCCTGACCTTGGAAGACCTCTCCTCAGCTAAGAAGCACTGTTCTATATGAATTTCTACCTTGTGGCTTACAAACTTCTCTGCATGTAGCACTCAGAGGGCCTGATCCAGAGCTGAATGAGCTGGGAGATGATACAGCACAGTGGTATCTGACCCCTTTCACAGAGATCTCTGCATGTGCTGTGCCTCCTGGGCCCAGTGGAATAGATGAAAGAGGAGAGGAAAAGCTTCAGCACCTCAGGGAGTCTTTCGGTCAATCTCTTCATCTGTAAATGCAGCTCAAATTCTCTGAGGCCATGCCAAATAATTTTTGTCAGTGTACTTCACCACGGCAAGCCCGGTGCACCAAGACTGTGTATCCCTATATTACCAAAATGTAAAAGAAAAACGTTTCAAGTAAACTGTTTCCTTCTCTACCACATTCTTCTTATTCACAGGGAATTTCCTCAAGGAAACTGCTTTAATTTTGATCCCAGATACATCTACCTTAGCTTCTTATTTCAGTTCAAGAGTTTATTTTTAAAACAACTATGCCAGTTGTTTGCCCTCAGTGCACTTTGGTTTGCCTCTTGAAGCATGGGAAACAGACTCCTTTTGGATGAAACTCAGTGGGAGGACACACACCAGGACTATATGTGAAACTTGCCATGGCCAAGTTTCCTCACGGACTTTCATGGAGCCACAGTGGAGCTGATCCAAAATCACCCCCACCCCCCAGACTATGCATCCCAGGGAGGTGGGGTTTCAGCAGCTGCTCTTTCTCTGCCAACATCTGCTCCAAAGGTGATGCACTATTTGCTGATGTCAGCAGAACAGAAAAACGCTGTCAAGCGACTCACCTCTAGGATAGTACCTGACAGTCCATCATTCCCAGAGTGACCCTTGCCCACCAACATCACTGAGCTCATGTGACTCAGAGCATTGTAACTGATAAGGCTGCACTGCCAGAAATAGAAGAGAAGGCTGAAGTTCCTCCTGTACAGCTACAGACCCCAGCACAGAAGTTCAGAATAAATAAATCTCTGCTTAGCCTGGCCTATTGGGTCAAACAGTGCAATGACTCGTCACTTGCAGTCTAAATGTTTGTATTCTAGAAGTTATAAATTGGGAGCTTTGGAAAGGACCAATATTCTATAGATTTTTGTTAAAATTAATAGTGGTAATAATTGCAGAAAATAAATCTATTTTCCTGCATATATAATCAAGCAGGTATGTACACAGTAAGCCCTCTCATTATCAAACAATTTCAGCTCTATTCTCATTTGGTATGTCTATACCTTTAACCAGGAATTTTAAAATTCAAAATATTAACAATATCACTTTAAGATTATCACCTGGTTTATAATTACTTTGTGCAAAGGACAAAGGAGATATTTTTAAACCTTTTGATCTTTGGAAGGAAAGAGTTTATGGGAAGGAGATAAGCATTATCTAGTACTTCATCATAAAGAACGATCATGAATGATTTATGTTCATTACAGCTGTAAAATCCGATATATTTCAAGCTTCCCAGTATGCCATACTTGATTAGAGCTGAAAAGTCAGTTTTCAATGCATTTATTATGCCATTATAATTAATTATTTAAGTAAACCAGCAGTATTTAATCAGGGAAGAACCTCCATCATACACAGTTTTCTTTCCTCTTCCTTCATTGTTGGTAGTAGAAAATAGATCAGCAAAAATTTCTAGGTAAAATATGAGGATTCCCATCTTCCAAATGATTGCCAGGAAAGTCTGGTTTCAAGATATCTCAGGCTGAAAGGAGTCTTCTGTGCGAATTACTCCAGTTGTTTCCACTTGTTATGTGGAAAAAAAGGTGGCTATCACATCTTTCTCTAGCCCATGCACTTCCAAGGAGGTAAAAAAGGTCATGGATGCACTGAGAGCCTTGCCATCCTGGAAAAGGTGAGGGAGTTTTGGTGCCCACCTGTATTTACTGTCTCCAGCTTTCCATGACCAGTGATGACCCAGGCAGCAATGGGAAGTCTGACTGTCCTTGGCACCCAGAGCTTTAATTCCAGGAACTCAGCGAGCACAGTACCTTCCATGTGGTTAAATCCATCAAATTCTGCAGTTTGATACTTCAAAATAGTCATTTCATCACACAAAATCACCATTAAATCTTTTCGTTAACTACAAAGGCAAGGGCCATGAATTTCTTGATTTCTGGTTACATTATAATATATCTCTTTGTACTTCGAGTAAAATAGGGTACATTTTCTGCCTTATATGCTCCTTCTAGTCAATAAAACATATAATTTATTCCTGTGTTCAATTTTGTTTCTCTTTTGTGGATGACATAAATATTTAGTTATATGCAGACATCTCTACAGATTTGATCTATACGAAAATCAAGAAAACAAAAGCAAGGCCTTTAAGAGAATTATAAGCAAGACCATTGCACTCTCCAGTAAAAATCTCTAAGGTCAAGGGGAGTTTTATATGGGAAAATATGGCATATGCTGCTTTTCATTATTTTCCCAGAACCAGTCTTTTCTAGTAATGAGTAGCCAGTTAATGAAGTCTTTTCAGTTCATGTTCTTTTCTTCTCTCATTAATTTACATGAACTAGGAGATTGATCTTGTCACAGTTCAGAAATCTTTCCCTTCAGTCTCAGCCTCTCTTCATCCATAAACCCTTATTTACCTTTCATGGTCAAATTGTTCTGGCCATATTCTTTTCTTTTTAATGGTCATAAATAATGCTGCACTGATGTACCCTGAACAAAGTGCTTTATTGTCCAAGTGATCCCACTGATGGCAGAGACTATATTGAGGTTTCCCTGCACAACCACACATGGGCACATAAGCCTGTAAGCGCTCTCAGTGCAGGAATCACGAGTGACCTGCAAAGCATCAGAAGGCAGTGCTGGGCAGGCTGCCCTCTTTTCAAAGCCTGGCCAAAAGCCAAAAACTTCTCTCTCTCTCTTTTTTTTTTTTTTTTTTTTTTTTTGGGTCTTTTAACTCTTACCATAATAACTTAGAAATGGATGGTTTTTAAGCCAACAAGCAAGAATATCTAAATGCCACCTACTTTTTAGCACCCCTCAAATGAGGATAAAAGGTGGCCTACAGTGTGCAAACACACAGATGTATATATTTACTGGCATCCTGATGTACACCATGGATGCTGTGTACAGCTTGCTCTCTGCTGCTGACTGAAATACCCCAGGGTATGATGCATTTCAGTCGGCAGCAGAGAGGAGCCTGACTCTGCAACACGCTGGGTAAAGTGCAAACCACAGTCACTCTTCAAGTAACGAAGCGTATTCTACCCCAGCTCACCACTCAGCTCAGCAAAAGGGTCTATCAGCAGCTATAAACTCTCCTTATCCTTGCACCTTCCAGATCTTTTTAGGCATTTTTTAAGCTTCTTGGAATGCAGACATCGGTTCTGCTCTTTTCGTAGAATTTGTGTTGTGGTGGGCATCAGCAGTCCTTTGAAAGGCGATTTCCAAAGAGGAAATTTAGCAATGGTGTTTTTTTCGGGGGTGATTTTTGCTCAAGATGCATCATTCCTCTGTAAGTTTTTAAATTTCAAAATATGTGTATATACACTGAAGGTTTGGTGGTTTCTCCCAGTTTTAGTTTTATTTAATGCTTTTCATACATTGAAAATTTCTTTAAATGCTTGAAATTCATACAAATAATTTCACAGCAATGTGATAAATTTTTATTTATAAACTTGAGTGTGTGTAACAGACAGGAGCAATCAAAATTAGTATTTCAAGTGGCAAATAAATAAAACAGCTATCCCAAATCCCTGAATTTCAAAGCATCTCCTGCAGAATAAAAAAAGTGCTTGAGCCTCAACTATGGCAGATCACTTCCTACTGCAGGGGTTCCACAGGGCTGTTATGCTGTATTCTTTACTCCACAAGTCTGAAATGATTACTTGCATATGCTTAATTAAGTAGCAGCTAATTACATCCTATCAAACAGATAAAAAGGCACATCATTTGATGATTTTATATATATATTAATATATTATCTGAATGATAAGACTAATCAGTAAGTTGGTGAGGAAATATTTTTTCTGCTTACATATTTTATTGAAAAGCCTTTTTACAGATTCAATGTGCAGAGCAGAGACTCCAGCAGCCCACACCATCCTAGGAAGAGGGCAGCAGAGATGTTGTTTTACCAGTGTTGCCAGAGCTTGGCTTTCTTCCCACAGGAACCTTTTTTCTGTTTTTTTTTTGCCTCTGAGTGAGCTTGGAATTCCCTTCTCAGCAGGTCTTCAGATTTAATAAACTCTAAGCCTCAGCAAATCCCAGCTGATAAGAGGAGGAGCCTGTACTTTCACCTGCCTGCACCTTGAGGACAAGGAAGACTATTCATCTCTGCAGGGCAAGTACAATACAATACTGGCAGTTTTCTTCCTGGCTTTCTGCCAGATTCCCACTGTGGCTACACAGACCCTCTGGGATAAGCCAGTCTTTTCTAAAGGAAGAAGTGGTTAATTATAATACAAAAGTTTCAAATGCTATTTTCAAGGGTGATACAGGTTGTCTGGAACAATGCCTACATATATAAAATCCTGCCATATGATACATGCTCTAATTCCAGTGTTTGCATTGGGTCTTTGTTAAAAATAAATCATGCATGCCACTGATAATGTACTTCTTGGTTTAGCAACAACTGGTGAGGCTTTAAGATCAGGCAAAGAGCTTTTATCTGTAAAACAGGATTGAGCAATACATGAGGGTTTTCTTTTTTAGTTTTTTTTACTATACCTCTGTGTAATATAATAAAATTGAAGGCAGTTGGGCTACTAAGAAGGCTTTTTTTTTTTTTTTTTGTTAGTGTATCAAAATACCACAAGGAAGTTTCAGAAATCCAGGAGGTATTACGGAGGTCTGGTTACCTTGGGTGTGTTGGCACGTCTGTAATTTCTAGATAGAGCCATCCCATGATAACTGGATTAATTTTATGCTTCTTTTTTCCTCCAGTACTAGCCCTTCATTTGACTCTGATTCCTACATCACTCACTTTCTTATTCTTTCATCTTTCCAGCAACCACCTTTTTCAGCTATCCCAAATTCTCTGTGAGTAACATTCATTTGAAAATTGTGCTTGAAAGCAGCAACAGAATAAGCAGTTGATCTGCTGAGTCCTTTTAACAAAATAATTAGAGAAAAACCTCCTGCAGTTTGGTCCAATCAAATCAGATGCCAGCAAACCACTGCCCATGGTTTTGTTTGAGCTAGGTATTCCTGGGCAACTATGACATGCATGAAGAAAAACAGGAAAAGCAGCAAATGTGAGAGTCTGCAACAAGCATGGACAAACTGCCAGTTCCATCTGCTAACAAGGAATGGTTGTCAGCATAGTTCGCTGCTGCTGAGCATTATCCAGGGCCCTGAGACCCAACAAAGGAAGTGAGAAGAAGAAATGGTATCATGGGCAAGTTTCTGAAAAAGAGCTTGAAAGCAAAGGGTCTCTGAGTTCATTTTTTTTAAAGAGATGGTTACAGAGAAGGAGCAGAAAAATGGTAAACTGAGCAATTACACAGGCATAGAGAACCCAGGAAGCTTTTTCAGATGAAGGCTGCAATTGAGATTTTACAAGGAAGACTGATAGGAAAAAGTTATTTAGTTATATAAATAAGAGGACAAAAATTTTAGGAAAATAGATCCAGTGTGGTTTCTGAAAAAAACAAGGATGGAACTCAGTGAATTAATGACAGCTGTATGTTTGAAGTGGTGCTTGGGGGATTTACTGAATAGACATATCTATATTCAGGAAGATGGGACAGAAACAATACAAAGATTTAGAACTAACATAAAGCACTTTAAATTAAAAAAAATTTAAATTACAAGTCACCAATGTGTCATTGTGAAAAGAAAGCCAATATCATCTTGTGCTGCCTTAGGCAGAGCACTGTCCATGCTTTGAGAGAGCTGATCCTTCTCCTCTGCTCTACCCCTGAAGACACTCAAAAACAACTGGACACAGTCCTGAGCAACCTGCTGTCATAGACTCATCTCTGAGCAGATATTCAGACCAGATGATCTTCACAGGTGCCTTCCTGCCTCAGCTGGTCTGTGTTGCTAAATAGGAAGGAGGTAAAAAATACAGCATTTGGTAAAAAATTCAATAAATATTTCTTTGCAAATGTTTGCTTCTGCTGCCACATAAAACAACAGTGATGTGTGAATACAACACACAAATACGTGTGACTGCAAGCACAATGACACAATAGACAAAAGCTGGATATAAAACTCTACAAAGAGGGAGCAGAATGACCACAAAGGAGGAAAACGGAGACTAAAGGTAAAGAGAGATTTGATATTTGTTCTCAAAGCAACTTTTTATATTTAATAATTGGGGCTATATTACCAACAGTGCCAACATCCTCTATGTTCCTGAATGAGATCTCTAAGTATTACATGGACAATTTTCTCAGCTTGTAAAATCACTTAATAGCAAGCATGAGTTTACAAACACTTTCAGGTAAACAAGACAATTCCATGGATTTGATTACACAAAAGGGAAGCAAATTCAAATTATTTCAGTAATGACTAAGGCAAACAGGAAATAAACCACCAAATTAACCACTCAAGGTGGTGCCTACAGGCCAAATAATTACATTTTCATAGTAAAATATATGAATGCTGGCATCAAGAATCCCAAAAGAGCAGAGAGATTTCTGAAAACCAATAAGAGGCAGGAAAACATAAAGTTCAGGACAATGTGGATAACTCCTAAGTCAGTATTAAGGAATTTTTGTATCTTTCTCAGCATTCTAGAAATGTTGAAAAGTTGTAGGCCTGTGCTGTCAAGTAAAATAGGCTATTTCCTTTTTTCCTTCTTTAAACTGTTTGTCTTTTGTATTAGGAAGCTGGCATCTTTATTGACTTGGTAAAGCTATTTATCGGGGAAGAACTAAATAAATCATCAGAAATTAGAGATGTGTAGTATCGGTGACATAATTTCTTTTTTTTTTTTTTTTTATCTTGCATCACACCGAGCTGCACAAGCATCATTGTGTACAACACAGACATTGTAACTTAAAAATTACAGTGACCTTACTGACATCTGTGTCATCATCAAACGGAGGAACCATTCGTGCTAAGCCACACAGGGCAAAACTAAACAATCGAAAAAAGTTTGTAAAATAATTATACATAGCAGGTGTCATAAGAAGAAGCACTTAGCACCAGTGCATAACTCACATTCTGCTATGGATTTACTTTTACCCGTAACTGGGAAATATTTCACAACATCCCTGACTCACCCATCTGTAATATGTGATGCAATCAATGTTCACAGAAATTTGCATCCAGCCTAGCACCAGAACACAGTACTTGAACCCCATACTATCATGCCTGCGCAAAATTCAGGATTAAGGCTGCTTGCTGTCCTTAAAGCAGCTTGTTTACCACTCACAAACTGCAAAGAAAAGTGGGCATATTATCAGCGACATTCTCTGGTAGCCTTGAGGAGCTCCAGAGTTTGACTGCTGATGTCAAATATATAAACCGAAGTCCTGGTCTCTGGTGACGACCCTGAAGGGCTGGACTTTTATTTTTAGCTAGTCACTGAATCACTTAAATCACTCCAAAGAGAAGTCTGGGAGGGCACAATATCTCCATATATGTCCCCAGTTACATCCCACATCTTCTCTGCACACCCCACATCTCTGCAGACCCAGCTGCACATTCAGTATGAAGATCGAGCTCTCCTGAAGAGCAGGAGGTGTTTGGTTATTGCCTTGCTGCCTTTCAGCTGTGGCTGAGGAGAGGACAGAGAAGTGACAGCTTTAGCCATTCTGTTGCTTACTTCGCTGCCCAGCAATGTGACTTCTGGGATGAGCTGAGCAGGTGAGACCAGCACTCATAGCAAGGGACAGGCACTTCCCATCAGCTGGGCGGGTCTTAGAACAGCCCAGAAAAAAGGAAAACTACCAGCACCCTAACTCATAATCCTGGCAGCTACAGAGGGCACGGGAGGGAAGGAGAATCAAAGTTAGCCCTTTTGCCGTTTTAAGTGCTGAATTGAATTACTTATGATTGGGATGTAGCCCTTAAATGGTGGAATGTTTTTTAAGGCAATAAATACCAACGTGACATGAGGAACAGTGAGTGTCTTTGTAGTGCAGGAGGGACAAAGCTTTGTCCTGTCCTCTAAACAAATTTATTCTTATGAGACCATTTGGGAATTGAGAAGTTCTTTTACCTGCAGACTGGAAAGAATCATACTTTTACCTTTTTTTTAAATTATTATTTCTCCAGTCTTTAGGCCCACAACCACAGAATATTATTGAACTCACCTACTCTAGGCACATGTTTAGAGGCACAAAGGTGAGAGAGTTTGGGCCTAAAAGATTTGCTAAAAATGGACATTCCATCTCTGAAGAGCTTCTGTGACAGAACACAGCCCGGTTCCTCATTCTTCACCTTCAAAGGTCAATGAACTGAGCATTACTCATAAAAGTGTAGACTGAACTTTGCACAATAGGTGAAATTTGTTATAATCAAGACAGCCTCTGAACTTGGAGCAATAAAAGAAGCAGAGCAACTGTGTAATAAGTTCAGTATCCACATACCAGTCACTCTACGTGTAGAAGGCCACACCACATTCAGGGTGTCTCACCTTTCTTCCACAACAGCCTCTTCAGTGAGTATCAGATTTCTTCTGGAGGCTGGTTGTTTAAAGTTTACCTGATGAGGGTTTTTTGCAAAGCCAAAAGATAGTGTGTCATACTTAAACCTACCCTCTCACAAGAAATACGCTTTGTTAGCTGGGATGACCTGTTTTACATACACTTTCTCAGTTGTCAGAATTACAAGAAAGTTAATCCTTCTGCTGATGTGTATAAAGAAAACAGAATTTCAGTCACAGAAGAGCTCTGTGTTTTATGTCAGGCTTCCAATTATTACAAAATTTTAAAGATCAAGAGGCAAAAAGAAAATAAGAATCAGTCTTTTCAGGAGACTGTACAGAAAAAAATCCTTTTATTTGGATGTTGTGTCCTCTGGGAACTTAAGGAATAGTGTAACTGAATGTCTAGGAGAAAAAAGGTGGTGTTTCTAATCGTAGAAGAGAACGATGAGGCAACTTTCAAAGTTCTCTCACAAACTAAATTATTTTATGAAAAGTAATGGCATTGATCTGTTAGAAAACCACTTAGTAGTTTATGCTATTTGATGTATACTGTGATGTTATTTTAATATCTGCAAATATTCTATTCTTTTATATTATGAAAACTTTGTATATATTTATATTACATATATATAAGAAGACATTTACTCAATCATATATATTATGTACTTCTGTATTAAATTTAATTATTCAGTGTTCATATCATTTATTTTCAAAGTTCATGTCATGCATTTAACCATTGTGAATTAATTAGAAATCTATTTCTCTACATTTCAAAAGCCTCCAAGATTTCCAATGCTCTCTGTCCTTTGTTTTAGCAGACTCACGTGCTCCACCACTAATCATCTGAGAACACTGTACAAAATACACCATGAACATAGTTTTTTTCTGTTCGCTCACTGTTTATCTTGTTTACAAAAGTACAGCAAACAAAGCCGTAAGCAAAAAAAGCATTTCTATAATAAAATTTTAATCCTGTTTCTTTCTTAAGCAGTGACAAAGCAAAGCAAACACACACACACACACACACGTCAAGTATATTTTAGAGCATCCACAGGAGAAAGGCATATCTTTTTTCCTTCTTAAATTCACTGCAAAATCTTCCTTTGACTGCAGGGGGAGCAAGAATTTTCCTAAAGTATTTTTGAAACATTTAGCTGTGGTGCACCCAGTGAGCAGTGTCTTTTTCATTAGCCAGATAATTATTTCTGCATAGAACAGAAAGAAGAAACTACACCCATAGCATGTGAAATCAAACTGAGCAGTGTGTTGCCTCAGGCTGACTCCCAGTCTCAACCAATATGGTAGAAACAAACGTATAAAAGAGGCTAAAGGTAGTAATTTAATTTCTTTGTATTATTGTACCAAAAATATGATTTCATACCGAATGAATAGCCAGATATAAATTTATCTTAGAATAACAGAAAACATATGTCATTAGAAAGGTTATTTTTCTACTTTTGCAATAAGTAGATGAATTTTACCACTGCTAAACTGATGTTCGTCACCTGAATGTCCAGCCTTATGATTTTATCTGCATCCCTATTATCTTTTGGCCCAATATCCCCAATAAGGAATATATACTGACAAATCACTCTTTTTTAGTCATTAGAATCTTATTAAACTCCATAGAAGAATCAATGCAGCTTCTAATGTCCTCACAAGGACGACTCACAAATAAGGCAGCTGGAGCAGTTTCCACCCCAGCTCTCAGCTCTGCCCCTAAGGAGCTTCTGCTCCTGCAGAAGAGCCTTGTAGCCCAGAGAGAACCAAATGCCATGAGTAAGCTGTTCTGATAATGGACCAAGAGCATTACTGCAATTAGAAGTTGATAACAAGTAGATGCAGTATGAATACATAAGTATATTCTGCTGATGAACCACTGCTGGGTAGACTGAAATGTCAAAGGTCTTGAAATATGAGGGGATAACATTACTGCAGTGTGATGCAGTTATCAGGAACTCACCTCAGGAAACCTGAGCAGGAAACTGTTTTGAGGTCTATTAAATAAAAACAGGAACCTGCTGTTGGGAGGCCATTCAGCCAGTGTATAAGCTTCACATAATTCACCATGTGCAGAACTGCCCAATAACCTATTGGTGCAGCCATAACTGAAAGTAGAGGTGGAACCATCTTTACATTGCACATATAAGGCTATCACAAATACCTGCTGCTGCACAAGTGTCTGTGCTTTAGAACCCAGCATGCAAATCTGAGCACTCTGCTTGCCTGCGTTGCTGCCTACAGAAGTGTTACCTCACGGTCGCCCCAGGGAAAGGCTCCCCTTATATTTCCTCTGCTCCAGCATCCTGCCCAACAGGCTTGGCTGCAATCCAGCTGGCTCTGACAGAGGCAGATATTAACACCAGCATTGTCCTGGGTTTCCAGGACTGCAACAGGTCTGGTGTCTGTGCTGGGTCAGGACAGTGTGGTCAGCAGTTCATCCTTGCCTTCCAGGATTGGAGAAGGAATAGCTGCACCGGTCAGTGTTTCAGACAAGCAATTTTCTTCGTTTTGCATGTTGTGCTCCTCCACCAGCACACCAGGGAAGTGCAGTCTTTAGATTAGCAGTCCTGAGTATTGCTTAGGAGATGTGGCCTCAACAGATGCTCAGAAAACATACAATATATTGTTAAAATATCAAATTCAGTCTTTGAAGATTATTCCACATATCCACTTTCCCTTTGGGTGACAGATCTTTTTGCCTTAGTGATATCTACTAGACATGTCTCAACTCTCTCAGGCTCTCCTCAAGATACTCTAGAGGGTTTTTACCTCACAAGCTCAGTTATTCTTCAGTACTGGAGAGCCCTTTTCTCTTGGGCAGCTTCACTGATAGCTTCATTGATAGTTTGGTCACCTTCCTCCTTGTGTTCTTGCAGTTCATTGCAGTTCATTATATCTGAGAGTTTCTTTTTTCAGAGCTGAGCATACCTTTCAAGTTCTGCTTTGGCAATCATAGAAAGAAATACATGTAATATCTTCCAGATTCATTTTGAATCCTATTCAATTCCCAATTCAAACACATCAAGGCATCTTTTATGAAGTTTGGAAAGACTGGTATTCATTTTGGTGTCCCCAATGAGGTATAATTGCCAGCTTAGAGAGAAAAAAAGTTTTCTGACTCAAGAAAAAACTTGTGCATTATATGTGTCTGTCTCTACTCCTTTGAACCTAAAACACTCCAAAATAGAGAGCACAAGCTTCAGGAATAGCTCCTGCTGGTGTGTGCCATCACATCAGTGTCAGAAATGATCTGTCACTCTGGATTAAGTCCTTTCACGCCCTGGTCTCTGGAAGCATCACTCGAACTGATACCTCCTCATCTGATATCTGGAATGTCTTTACCTATAAACCAGGCTTTGCTGGACTCTTCTTACCTACTCAGTGATCTTCTGCAGAATTAGTAGACTGTAAATATCAAGTCCTCACTGGAACTACTGAGTTTTCTTTTAAACACCTGTCCTTTTATTTAGGGAAATATATAGAAAACTAAAAATACATTAAAAAAATATTAGAACCATAAAAAAAAACAGGGAAAAACTTTTAATCTGGCAGCAACTCCTAAGTCTGGGTTATCCAACTACCATGTCAAGCTTTTCTCCTAGGTCTTCCTACCTTTATTTTGAACCATCTGTGTAGGTTATATATCTGTTGACTATTAATCTAGGAGCAATTTCTATCTATTTCTCAACTGCTAAAAACTGATGCAAAGTTAAAAACTGAAGCAAAGGATGTCCCATGCTCCTGTTCTAGCAGGAAATTCGTTGGCACTGAAATCAAAGGTTGAGATTTGCATTACTTGTAAGTCCTTGATAACCTGGGTGTGGAAGTAACCATTGCAATCAGCAGTAGTTCCACTTGCAATGTAGGTGACATTTAGGTACTTACAGAGGACCATTCTAACAAGCCCATTTTTCTGACAGGGTATCCATTCCCAAGTTTCATGTTTCTGGGTAAGAATGTAGCCACATTAGCTAGCAGATTAGCTGAAATTTTGTGCTTTCCTAGCAGTGTACTCCTTGGTTGTCCATAGGGCTTCGCCTTATTGTATTTCAAAATGCTCTCTGATGCTCTCTGATACCCTTCTTCCCTGTGGCTGACACTCAGCCTTACAGAGATATTTTTGCTTTGAGTATTTAGGGCAGAGGTGACTGACATCAATGAATGACTGTCTTAGAATGGCCTTGGGACTATTTCCATCTTCAAAATCCATAGGATGACTCCTTACAGATTCTTTATTAAACCACTGCAGACTATGAAGCACTACAAAACTGATACAGATTTTAGAAACTGTGCAGGTTGTGACAGCAGTCTTGAGGTCACTCTTTGCTTGAAGCACTTTTATTGTTTCAGATTCTGTTTGGAGACACGCTATGTGGAAACTGGCATGCAGTACTTCTGAAGGAAGGCAAGAGTTTTTTAGCTGCAGCTTACATTTCTTGAGAAATATCAACCACTAGTACACTATCTTCATGCTCCGTCTCTGTCCAGATTACAAATGCAGAGGAACTGACAGCATGTGCCTGATGTCAACCTACAGACTTGCCATGGAGTTGAAAGGAGTAGAGCTGGAGCATGGCTACAGGTACTCCAGACTGAGTGCTTGTTGCAAGAAAAGGCACAGACCCACAGAATTATGCAGGCTTGAAGGAACCCCAGGAGGCCAACTGGCCCTACCTCCTGTCCAAACAGGCACAGCTAGAGCAGGTTGGTCAGACCTTGCCCAGTTGCATTTTGAGTACCTGAAGGATAGAGATTTTGCAGCCTCTCTGGGCATCTGCTCCACTGTCTGACAACTCTGACTGTGAGGGGAAAGGAAAAAGTTAAAGAAAAAGAAGTTCCTTATTTCTAGCCATTCCTTACATCTAAACAGAGTACATGTCTCTTCCCTCCTGTCATGTCACCATGCATCCTCCATGCTTTCCCAGTAGGTAAAGTTATAGGTAGCAGTAAGATGTCCCTTCGGCTTTCTTTTTGTAGGGCTGAGCAAACACAGCTCTCTCAGATGCTCTTGGGACTAGTAGATAAAGTACTAAGCTCTCCTCTCAGTTTTATGAGAGAGACACTAGTTTTGTGATCTAAAACTGAAAATGTTTTAAAGTTACACATAGGAATGTCTCTAAAGGAGACAGTCCAGCCCAGTATTCATGATAATAATGTCCATTAACATCTCCAGAATTTCCCAATGGAGAGCTGACATTCAATTTGATGATGTGGAGGCAGAAGGTCTGTGAGCAACTGAGGCAATCTAAGAGGTTGCAGCTGCTAAATATTTAATGCTGTCTGTAGTCTCCTCCACATTATCTCCTACTTATTCTTAACCTTTCCCATGCTCCTCACTGTGGAAAGCTCTGCTTTTGCACCAGCTCTGGCACTTATTAGAGCAAGTGAGTCAATTCAGCTTCTTGGCAGAGAACAATCCGCTTTTATTTTGTCTGGGTATGTTTTCTGCCATATTAATGAGCTCAGACGACGCAAGTAAAAACCAGACCCATTGCACAGTAAGCAGAAACTCTGCATGGCCAGGATCGTGATGGTAGTGGTAAAAACATCATCTTTTAGGACCTATGGGTGGCTAGATCCACTTATCCCATGGAATCCTGACTCTCTCAGTTATTATCACGTTATTCAGTCCCGTGCTCTCTGAGGGCAACTGCAATGCAGTTACTGATTCCTGAGGAAGGCAATAGCCAGCAAAAGCAGTGCCTTTGGACCTGAGAGAAAGTTGTACTTTATCTCTGCTCTCCTAAGGACTTGCTATGTGACCACTGGCCTGTAATTTAGCTGCTCTGAGCCTTTCTCCATATCTCAAAAAAAAAAAATGCCAGAGGCATTACACTTTCACAAGAGGTTTTGCAGAGATAATACATCAAAAACTTTTGAAGTTCATAGACAAAGTATGGATCCTAGGGGCATCTAATTATCTAGAATAAATAAATAGAGCACTATATAATAATCAGTACTAAATTCTCAATGCCCTTTCTGAGGATATTGCACAGTAATTCAGCATGCAATAACCAAACTGAAACAGAAAACTGAAAATATGGGAAATATTTTCTTTACTAAATATGTATTTTCCTTAATATACTTGAAGATATTTCTACATATAGGATGTATATTTGATGGTATGTTTTAATATACACTATCCTTTGTCCTCTCTGTGGACATTTGGCACCTGTCACCTGAAGCTTTATTTTCTCCTGCTTTGTTTTAGTTTTTCTGCACAATGTAAGACCACAGGTTAGTGTAGGATTAACAGATTTTTTTTAACCCAGTTTAGCAACAGTGTCATGGCTTTCATACAGTTCCACTTCTGCATCTTGGTTTTAATATCTACACCACATATCAAAACCATCCTGGAGTGTATATCAGTAAATTTCCAATCCTGAGCTTGGATTTAGAGGCAAAAGTGTCAAATATCAGGATTTAGAGCAATTCACATTTTTTCTAATCCTACTATCACATATAGCAATTTCATTTAAGCTTATTTTTTGAAATATCCACCATTCAGTAAAAAAAAAAAAAAAAAAAAAAAAAAAAGATATACATGAAAAGATGCCTTTTATGAGCAGCAGTTGCACTGCCTCTGCTAACTTGAAGGCTGAAGTAAAGAACAGAATGAGACTATGAGAACTGGCCCTATCATCAGTTTATGGAGCATGAATTAGGTTAACTCATTTGATAAAAATAATTTAAAAAAAAAAAAAAGCTAGTAAAATACAGCTGTTACGAAACCAGTAGAACACTAACTCATTTTTAATGTGTCCCATCAGCCATAGAATCATAGATTATGCTGACTTGGAAGGGATCCATCAAGATCATTGAGTCCAACTCCTGGCACTGCATGGGACATGCCAAGAATCACATCATGTTCCTGAGAGCATCGTCCAAATGCTTCTTGAATCAAGAGTAAAGTTTCAGGAGTAATATTTGCAACAGTTGTCGCCATTTTTTATGGAGGGTAGATGACCAAGTATCTCAGAGTTAAGGATTTTGAAAAACAGAGTATCTACTACACCACTAATGAATATTTATATTTCTCTGAATTATTAATTTTAATTCCCAAGAACATTTATTTTTATCTATACATTCTTGAGGTTTGTGTTTGGGTTTTTTTCCCCGATTTCCCCATGTTGATTTGAATAATAGGGCTTTGAGCAATCTGATCTAGTGAAAGGTGTTCCTGCCCAAGGAAGGGAGATTGGAATGAGATGATCTTTGATGTCCCTTCCAACCCAATCCATTCTGTGATTCTATGACTCACATAAAGACTTACTGGCTTAATAACTACTTTTGAAAGGACTTAGTATTAGTCGTTTTCAAACTGTGAATTTCTTTTATCTAAATTTTATTTTTGTCCACCAGAAAGGCAACAACTGTCTCAGGGTTCAAACAGTGTGAGAGTGATTCTAAATATAAAGTGTCATTCAGGGAAAACCATTGTCTAATATCAGGTCAGAAGTAAAACACATCCTGCGAGACATTCATTGCATCACTGAAGTCGTGGCTTCACAATAAAGCCATTCTTGCCAAATGGTAACACAGTACTGCTGCCTGTGGACACCTTCCAACACAAACGCAGAAGACAGAACGTGGAATTGTTCACTCTAATTGCCCCACCCTCCTCTGGATGTACTCCATACAGTGCCGCAAACGATCTATATAAATGTGAGGGCAGGGGCAGCCAAGGTCACGACCTGTTGGTGCTGAGCCAGAGAAATGGAGTTTACCCACATGTGCCGGGACACGCACCCTCACACATACCATCCAACTTCCCAGTAGGCAAAAGGGTGCACGTGACAGTGTGACTCGTTAACCTGACACACCGTACACTTTACAACTACACCTGTTCCAGGCTCGTTCCAAATATTTGCCTTGCAGTCTTCCTGAGGGAACACAAAGATCAGACATATGTGAGGAAGAGCAGGATTTAATGGCCGAGTTCCCTCTGTCACTACGAGGCAGAAAGGGAAAGACGTGGACTTCTGGCATCCACTCCTTAATTCACACTGTATCACATGCTTGGAGTAGCCTGACACAGTCACACTCTGTCCTTAACCTGAGGTCAATAAAGAAGAATCAGCCAGAAAGAGCAGAATGTAATTGCCAACTTCCCTTCATTCTGCTGAGATTACAGAAGAAAATCAAAGTGAACTAAAAAACCCACACGAAAAGCAAACAACGGTGTTTATGTGCTATTGAAACCAGTTCTTTAGGAACTAAATTCTGCTGCCTCTTGAAAATGCACTGCAAATATTTATGTGCTTCATGAATGTGTTTATATTTTAAAGAAACCAAACCAGTGGGGCTGTATTCAGAGGTGGAAAAACCTTCCATTTGAGTTCAGTTTAGAGAACAAGAGGTCAAAAAGCTGTGTGTGTAACAAGGGTATCATTTGCAGGAATCTGCATTGCGTGGGCAGTTGAAAACAAGCAACCTCTTCATAAATGTACCATTTTGGGGAATTGAATTCAACTTTCTTATAATTAAATTTGCCAAAATCAATAGGAGTCTCCATTATTTCTGCCAGGTGGAAGTCATTATAGCAGGTATATCTAACTTCCAAAATCACTCCTTCTGTCATGAATAATATATGCAAGGTTTCCAACTAAGACTTAAAATTTATTTTCCTTCCGCCCTCCCCATTTCATATGTTCTTCAGCAGGAGAATAGAATAGTTAACAACTTAATATGTATTGTGTAGATTTGCCTCGGTGAAATCTGAGTCAGAAGCAGAAGAAATTAGTTCACACAGATTATCCACGCCCGTTCCTTTAAAGGAAGCTAATTCCTTTAAAACTGTCTCAGTTGAGTGTGGCCTCACACTGTCTTACTGTAAAGGTACAGCCACAGCTCCACCCTTCCTTCCCCTGCAGGCAGCTTCCCTAGGACAGTGCCCACTATCCCTGCTCTGCAAATAGTAATGCTCAGGTATTGTACAATAAATACCACAGGAAAAAAATGTTCTATTCAAACATGAAATGGGAATGTAAAAGAGGAGAGAGCACACTGCTGAATGACCTGGGATGAATAAGCTATTCTCCCTGACTCTGTATTTTCGAGTTTCAGATTAAATCATTTCCCCCTTCTGTCTGATTTACTTGCATGTCTATGGCAGGTTAAAGAAATATCATAGGTTATTGCTGCCAACCCTTCTGTTCCTTGTCTATGAACCTACACAGGCAGTGCTAAGGAACACCCAAGGAAATGGTATATCTGCACCTCCTAGAAAATCTCTGTAACTTGGTGATCCTTATAAACTGTACATAGGTGCAGTAGTATTTCATGTTTTGCATAAATATCAGTCACATTACTTCCTCCCATTCTGGATCCTGAGAGAGTTCAACCTCTGTTGAAAATAGTCACATCTTATCTTGAGTTAAAATACACTCAGAACACAATACTGCAGTTTTTAAAAGAGACAAAAGAAATAACAAAACCACACTTTCCTAGGAGTTATACTAATTAATTCAGATTTAGCTAAGATTCCGTGGGATTCACTCCTCAAATTGCTAATCTACACAGAGATGCTGTAGTCTTGCATGAGCTTTCCTGGTGACCTGCATCTGTTGCCAGTGGCTTTAGAGTGGAAGTTTCATGTAGCATACACCATGGGAAGTGAGGGAAGTTGAGGAGAGATATCTGACAAAGCCAGGCAGGATCACTATAATCTTTTGGTACAAACTGCTGGGGATCCCTCTCTAAGGTTTGCAGTACATTTGTGAGCAAATTCATCTCTGAGCTATGGTTAAATTCTAAGGAAAAATGACAGTCTTGGCTATAAAATTTGAGAATAATAGAGAATCCTTCATAATACTGGGTAAGTGGTTCCAGTGTTTCATTACTCTCAGTGTTGAAAATGTGAATCTTGCCACTAAACTGTACTTGTCTCATTTTAGATTTTGTAATTATGGGCTGCAATGAAATCCCCTGCTATTACATATTAGTGGTTAGTGCTGTTCACATCCCTGCCAAGGCTTTTAAGTGCCAGCTGAAGCACTAACAAACAGAACAAGGAAACGTCGGAAGAGCTGGGTGAGATGTCACGCAAAGTATTCCCAAGCGGCAGCACCCAGATTTTGCTTATCAAGGAGTAACAGCGACAAAACACCCTGAGTTTGGACACAGACCAGTAACGGGCAATCACAGCGCAGGCAAATCAGTTTAATGGTGTCTGTGGGGGCTGATTTGCTGGCACCCTGTGTCACCGGCAACTTTTCGTGAGCTCCAGTCAATGTTGTTGGTTTTTGCAATTCCATCACGGGTCTTGCAACACCAGCGGTTTTTCCTGAAGCACGAGTTACCAGCAGGCAGGTAAGGAAGGGAGACCGAGATTCCATTTTATTAAGCCAATGAATATTTCTGCGCAACGCAGGGCAAAGCTTCAAGAGATGAAAAGCCGCTTTGGGGCTGTATCGTAGATATAAATATCATATCTCGGCCAATGCCGTGGTCACTCAGTTTTGCAGTAATACAATATTCGCTCTGAACATAAAGATTCCCAGAGGACGTCCCGGCTTGGCGTGTCCCGAGCGGGATTCCGCCTCAGAGAGCGAGTGGGTTATTCCGATTACGAGAGAAAGAGGTTTCGCTCCGGGGAACGGCGCCTCAGGGCACCAGTGACCCCAGGCGGGTGCCCGGGAGCTGGTTCCGCGGGATCCCCCGGGATCCACCCTGTCCCCGCTCCGGAGCCGCCCCCGCCCTCCCGCCTCCCCCCTCACGCCGAGGGGCGCCGGGGCGGGCTCAGGGCAGGGTGATGAGGGCGTGACGCGAGCGTGCGTCACGTGACACACCCCCTCGCGCGCCTCCGGCCCCGCCCCTCCCGCCCCGCCCCCGCCGCGCCCCGGGCGCTGATTGGCCGCGGGCCGACAATGCGCGCGGCAGCGCCCCCCGCCCCGCCCCCGCCGCCGGCTTCACCCGCCAGCCACGCGCCGCCGGCCGCGAGCTGCCCGCGCGGCGCCGGAGCGGCCGTTACGGGCGTGCGCTGAGGGACCGGCCCGGGGAGCCGAGCGGGGCCGGGCGGGCTCATGGCCGCGACCGACCACACAGCGCTGGGGCCGCTGGTGGGAGCCATCGACCAGGGCACCAGCTCCAGCCGCTTCCTGGTGAGCACAGCGCGGGGAGGTCGGGGCGGCGCCGGAGGCAGGCGGCAACCCCCCCTAAACACGGCCTGAGGGGCAACCCGCGGCTCCTGCGCCTTCTCCCCACTCCGCCCCGGCGGGGTCCTTGGCCGTGCCCTTGGGGAAGGGCAGGGGGAGCGGGCCCGCAGGGCCGGGCTGCGCTGACCCGGCTTCTGCCTCCGTGCCGCCGGTGGCCCGGGGTTGCCGGAGCCACCGTGTCCCCGCCGGTATCCCTGTGCTGCGTTCCCGCCGGGAGCAGCGCCCATCCCGGGGAGCGCGGCCGGGAGCGGTCCCGGGGCGAGCCCCGGACCAGCGTCTCTGGCTGCTGCTCCAGGGGACCGCGAATTCCCGCTGGTCCGAGCAGGCTGCGCTTTAAATCTCTGCTGTTTTGAATCTGTCGGGTTTTAGCTATCGATTGTCTTGCACTGAACGGAATCAAAGGGACGTGGTCCCCAGGCACTAGAGAGGTAGATCCGTGCAAGTGCAGGGACTGTGATTAGCTGCTGTTCAAACAATGCGATGACTCCGCTGTGCTTCCCTCTAAAACCTACCCGGGCCTGCTGAGTGACTGCTGCGGTTCCAGCCCTCATGTCAGTGCATCCTGTGCACTGTAGGTATTCAGGTGGCTGAACCTGCACACCTTGTGAAACACCGACTTGTTTAAACGCTTGAGGAGGAGAAGTTTGTTTAAGGATGGAACGATTAATATATTAGCAGTATATATAAGCCCTTTACTTGAAGGATCTAGTTGTTTGTATATTATGCAATAGACTGTAACTAATGCTATTATATATGAAATGTACTATATAAACTTCCTGCTTGCAAATCTCTACAAATGTCCTGTCCCTTAGTCAGTAAGTAGTGGTAATTTGACTTACTTGAATCCCACTGATAAATTCCTCCATGAGAAGGATAGAGATAATGACTAGGTATAAAATGTTGTCAGATGTGCACAGTATTGATTAATTGAGAAGTTTAATGTTTTGGTTTACTTTTTTTTTTTTTTTTTTTTTTTTTTTTTTTTTTTTTTTGTGAAATGTTCTTTCATGAAGCAGGAGACTAGAATATCTTCTTGACCTGTGTTACCGTTATTACTCAATATCACGACCTTCATGGGATTGTCAAATGACAAAGCACAGATCTGGGGGTGGAGAGAAACTCCAAACTGATAAATGACACCACCAGGCTGTCCTGAATGCCAGTCAGGAGTCCCTTCTGGGAAAAAGTCTAAAGAAGTTCCCTGTAACACGTGAAGATAAATTCTAACTGCTCTTACGTGTATGGCAAGTTAACTTTTTTCTTATCCTGAAAGGATAACCCAGGTAGAACTAAAAGAGACACTGCAAACTTTAAATTTATATGCACGTGCTTTTTAAAAGTTCCTCTTACGAGGAATTTCTTACACTAGACACATTCGTTGATGGCTTGTATGCAGTCAGGGGGGATTTTGTCTGGAAGGTATGTTTCCTCTGTTTGAGGACTCAGCTGCTCCCTAATTTTTTCAAAAAGTGTAGTGTGACTGTCACTCTTCAATTCTTCTTGTATCTATCTCAGTTTCTCTCAACTCATTTCAAAATACAGCATTGTCTTAAACTTGGCAGTGTGATTGTAATATTACGATGATGAAGTTGTGTGACTTAGAGAAAATCAGGCATGTGATCACTGAGTTAAATCAGAACGTGGGGGAGAGGGAAAGAAGAGGGCAAAGTGTGCAGGGATCTGCTACAAGCCACGTCGGTCATGCAGATAACAACAAGTGTATCTGGAGAATTCTGTGCCAGAAAGGGACTGCTGCAGTTAGAAGAGAGACTTCACTCTGAAATATTTTAAGCCAAAATGTAATGAAGTGTTGTTTGTACCTAAGTTGTTTCCTTGGCTCTCTTATTGCCTCTCAGTCTTTTATCATTAGTTGTTTTGCTTGCTTTTCTCACTTATCTCTCTACGTTTTTTTTCTATAATGCTACCAACAATTTTTGTCTTCACCAAGTCACAAGCCAAAATCAACTTGTTGTTTACTTTGTGTATCTAGTTTTTTTAAGGTGGAAGACAGATGAATTTGACCAGCTTAAAGAACTCTGGGTGAAAAACTGTCTGGTCCTATGAGGCCAAAGAGTAGTGTCAACAGTTCAGAGTCTAAATTTACAATTACTGGTGGCAGATTTACCGGTGGTGTTCCACAGCAGTCAGCAGTGAGGGCTGATACCCCACAGCATTTTCATCGACAGCTGTGGGGATGGGTTCGAGTGCCCTCTCATATGGAGGCAACCAGTGGACTGGAATTCCATTTGGAGAAGGGGCCTGGCAGAATCTTCATAAAGTTCAACAAAGTTTAGCACTTGGCACAGAAGGCTAAGGAGCTCCGTGGTGAAAAAGGACATGGATTCCTGCTGGACAGCAAGTTGAATATAAGTGAGCAGTGCATCCTTGTGGTGGTGAAGATTAACCACAGTAAGAAAAGTGCAGAAAGTAATTATTGCCATCTGTGTGGTACTGTGCCTGGTGTTGGACCCCCACAGACAACAAAAGGGATTGAAGAACTGGATTTCATCCAGGCAGAGGGTCTCTAATATGATCACTGTGCTGCAGCTTTCTTCACGAGCGGCTAGGAAAGTGTCTGCAGCTCTCTAACTACAGCTTGTAGAGAACACAGAATCAGGCTTTTCTCAGACACGCATAGAAAAAGACAGCAGGCAACAAACACAAGTTGCACCAAATGAAGTTTCAAGTAGATGTAAAGAAGACGTGTTTCACTCTAAGAGGCCGGAAAGTCTGTGGAATTTCCAGCCTTGCAGATACTCAACACCTGACTAGAAAAGGCCCAAACAACCTGATCTTAAGTTTAGTGAGCAGTGAGTTGATTTAGATGACCTAGATGAGTTAGATTAGTTTCAGAACAAATTATCCTGTGTAAGGACACAAGTTTTCAGTCTGTTGCATGAATGAGGAGTCTGTGTGAGCACAGGTGATAAAGAAGCACTAGAACTCAGGTGCATTTCTGTTACTGTCACTGCTTATTTATCTTTGCCTCTAACACAAAGCACACATGCAGTTTAAATTTATGTGGTAGCTTTACCCTCCAGGAACCCTCTTTTGTATCTCTACTTTGATTATCTACTTTTGCAAAATGAACTATGTAACTAAAGCTTGCAACTTTTCCGTTAAGTTGGGTTGAACCTGGATAACAGAATTAACAGAGAGAGTGTAGTGCATCAAGTGCAATTACTGAAGGCTCACTCTTTTAATCATATGAAGCAGGAAATTAAATTGAGTTGGCTAAACAAGTGTACACAGATGACTAAATTCTGGCCAAGATGTTTTGGCAAATGTTTTCATTAAATACTTGCATGTTCTATTTTACATTATTCACAAATCACATAAAAATCTATAACTTCTTCTGCAAAAGTCTAAGGCTCAGGAGACAATAGTGAGCTGAACCACTGTTTGATCTCTTGAAAGGCACTTGCTGAATAAAGTCCAGGAACAGCAAGAATTGAAAAATACAGTGAAGTGCCTATACAGTACTAAGTTCTAGGTTTGTCAGGCAGACACAGAATTTTTTTTCTCATGTCTGTGAAATATTTCTTTCTTCCTTCACTTCAAACATTCAAATAAAATTATATCACACTGCAAGCATTCTTTCAATAAACAAAAACTTATTTTAGGTAAGGAAGAGATTAGTACCCACTGAGTTTACTCTTCAGAGTGGAATCCGTTTCACCTCTCTACTGAAGTAACATGACCTTTCAGGAAAAAAGCAAAACTTAATTGCATAGCTAGCCAAGAAGGGTTAAAAATATTGTAAATACATTTTTTCCCTAGCTCCTATCACTTAAAATACAGTGCAGTTTTGCATTTTATTCCCGTAATAATAAGCATAGCCTAGATGGGAGAGGGATATCTGTTCATCAGGAGTCTTCCAAGAAAGATGATTTCTAGGAGACTCCTTAAACTGTACTTATTCATAAATTCTGACTGTCTGCATTCCTGGTTAAATGCTAAAGAGAGAATTATTGTTTGTCTGTCAACCTTACCCCAGCTGGGTTGATTTCAATGCAATTGCAGAAAACTCCAGTTCTGAGCTTGTTTGTCTGCAAAGCCATGGCTGTTCCAGCTTAATAGAAACTCCTGAGGATACAGCACAGACTAGCAAAAATAGCTTTTCTGCAGGCAGAGTTAGGATACAAAGCTTGAGAGTCATAGAAAGTTACTTCTAAAATCTGCTTTCCCTATTGTCTTTTCAGGTGAGCAGCTTCTTGCATCACTTCTGTGAGCCTCATATTTCTTTTCATTCTTTGAAAATTGTTACAATGGATTGATACTAATTCTTTTCCACTAAGATAATAAAAACTGAATGTAATACAAAATAATACATAATATGAGTAACTGCACCCCTTCATGTGATGTATTATATTAAAGACCCTATAAAGAGCTTGAATTAAGTGATCAGCCCTTGTGCTTGTCTGCTTGCTCACATACAGCATGGCTAAGTAGGTCTTTCTTCTCTCCAGTCTTGAGACTCAAGGCTCAAGCTCTAATTCTTTGCTGGGAGTAGAGGGAGGGTGTTATTTATGCCTTTTCTTTAATCTCTCACAGATAATTTAGCACATATCTGGTGACTTTCATCTCTGTTCAAGACAGCTCTACATGTCTAAATAGCATAGACAATTCTTTCGTGACTACTGCTGATAAAATAAGGACAAAACTGACTTTTTCCCCCACCCTACAGAAAGCAAGAGATTAGTATCATAAACTTGAACCAGGTCTTAATCAATATGAAAGGAATTAAAGCCTCTACTCCCAAAAAATTACAGAAATACACTTCAAACCTATTCCAAGAGGAATATATTGACCTAATCCGAATTATTCACAGAGTCACAGAATATGCTGAGTTGGAAGGGACAAGGATCATCGAGTTCAACCCTTAGCCCTGCCCAGGACCATCCCCAAGAGTCAGACCATGGGCCTGAGAATATTATCCAAATGCTTCTTGAACTCTGTCAGGCCTGGGGAGCCTGTTCCAGTGCCCAACCACCCTCTGGGTGAAGAACCTTTTTCTTTATATCCAACCTAAACCTCCCCTGATACCACTTCAGGCCATTCCCTTGGGTCCTGTTGCTGGTCACCACAGAGAAGAGATCAGTGCCTACCCCTCCTCTTCCCCTCATGAGGAAGTTGTAACTGCTATGAGGTCTCCCCTCAGTCTCCTCCAGGCTGAACTGACCAAGGGACCTCGTGCAGCTTCCCCTCAAGGCCCTTCACCATCTTTGTTGCCCTTCTTTGGACACTCTCTAACAGCTTAATATCTTCCTTACATATGGTGACCAAAGCTGCACATAATATCATATTTACTGTCACTTACTTCACTTTCTCACCAGTCAAAGAAAAACAGGGACTATATAGGAGATTTTTTTTTTTTACAACAATTGTGGGTTTTTGGAGGGAGTAGGCAAGAAAGACTGTGAGGTCTCATTTGCTATATTTATTCCCTACTTTGTTTATCATCTTGTAGGTTTAAATTTAGTGACTCTCATATTTGACATCTTTTCATGTATCAGAATTCTATTTATCAATGTAGAATTGTAGAATCACAGAATGATTTGAGTCGAAAGGAACCTTAAAGATCACCTAATTCCACCCCATGCCATGGGCAGGAACAGCTTCCACTAGACCAGGTTGCTCAGGGCCCCATCCAACCTGGCCTTGAGCATGGATTGTTCCAAGCAAAACCTTTTAATCCCTTATCTTGAGGGAGTCTCTGCTGCTTTTGTTGAGAACGTCAGAAGGTTATGGATTTGTTTATAATGGATTAGGAATGTATGTTTACCTAGTTCTTCTCTATGGACACGAAAAAATCTACGCATTTATAGTGTTATTGTTTCTGTTGAGAATTTATTGCTCTCACAACTTACTGCTATATCTGTGTGTCTCACACTCCCGATTCACTCAATGACAGGTTCAGTAGAAAGTCCTCTGTCTTTCTTTATTCTAAAACTTAATCAATGTGAATATGCTTTTCATAGAAAGGCAATTTCAAGTAAAAACATCTTATTGTGCCCATGCAAAAGTTAACCTCTCCTATTACATATGTTGTGTAGCAGTTTAAGACCCGTATCCCCTTTTGCAAGTTCCTTACAAAAGTGTAGTACTGACAGAGCTTTCCCTTTTTTTTGATAGCTTCATATCAAGCCTGAGCTGGTAGATGAAACATAGATAACTAAATATAGCAAAAAAAAAAATACAGTGGTACTCTTTCAATGTAATCTTTCCAACTGGTAGGAGAAAAGAACAATCATGTACCTTTTTAAGACTTCTCTTCTGGGCAGTGGAGAACGAAAATTAGCTTTCAGCATTTTCCAGAGGTTGTGCTGTTTTCATCATCGGAGGTTTTCAAGACTGGCCTAGGAAAAAAGCCCTTGAGCAACCTGGTCTAATCTCATAGCTGATCCTGCTTTGAGCAGGAGGTTGTACTACAGATCTCTTGAGATCCCTTTCGCCCTGAATTATTCTGTGATTCTGCTATCTAAGTAGAATGTTTCTAAACTTCAGAGTTCTACTCTGAAGATATACTTCAATGTTCCAAAGAAACTGAAGAATCAGAACTTCATCTCCTTTTGTCAGAATTATTCTAATAGTTTCAGAATAAAGTGTACTGTCTAAATGTAATCAAGAGCTTATGGATTAAAAGCTTTAAGAGAAATTCCTAAAATTTGTGGAATGAGAAGAGAACATTAACAAAGAAGTCCAGAAAAGACTAAGTTGTATCCTAGAGGGCAGATGGGTATAACTGAATTTTGTTTCTTTAGCATGTGAGTGGTTTCTAAATCTGTCTCTCCTCTGCGTGTCATAAAAATTAGGATGATGTCCTTCTGACATGTTCTGCAGTTCACCTGAACCTGTTAGATTTTACTTTCCAGGTCCCTGAACATTCTTCAAGCAAAAAGTTCTGCTTGGTGCTCGAAAGAAAGAGCCATTTACACAGGAATGTCATTGCCCTCTCAGTTACTCTGGTTTACTCATTGTACAGTTGAGTTGGATGTTTTACCAGATGTCATCTTAGCTTGGCCACAGCAGAGATTCCTTTTGGAGATAGACCACTGATGGTTAATGAAGATTATTGAGCTTTCCACCTGACCTTCTACTGCAAGGCAGAACCTCTAACTTGTGATTCCTTCACAACATCTGTTAATATTGTTCTCATGATTCTCCACTCTGCTGGTTTTGTTGCAGTATATCCAAATTTAAGTTACTTTTCTGCATGTTCTTCTCTTTTTTAATGTATTCTGTTGCTGCAGTGGCATTCTTTTCTTATCAGGTTGTTCATGAGCTCTGTACTTGTAGATTTTTTGAGGCAAACTAGGTTCTGCTTCGGTGCTTTTTCTCTCTTCACAGTTTGATCCCTTCTGTGATTTCTCACAGATTCTCACTCTTCTTAAAAGCGAGCTAACCCAAGAAAACACATAGCTCTGGCATTAGAGTGTCACAGCAGGAACTAAAGAAATGTTATTACCAACAACAGGGGGTATTTTACTGGGAGATATTCTAAAATGCATCATTAGTTTAATTTCTACAACCACTACAAGAAAAAATGTGGTTCTTTCCCAATCCATCAAGAAGAAAACCCAGTTGTAATTGCCAGACTAACAGCAAAGTTTACCAAAATACTCTGCCTATCTTAATTACAAAAATGCATATATCTGAACCCAGGTTATATGGATATCGAGGTTGCCAATATAAAATTACTATCCATTATCACAGCACTGTATTTGTTAAAAAAAACGTTAATTGATAGTTGTTTAAACTTCTGTGTTCACAGAAAATTTCATTGTGTAATTTATTTGCAGGTTTTTAATGCGAAAACAGCGGAGCTCTTGAGTCACCATCAAGTTGAAATAAGTCAAAAATTCCCTAAAGAAGGGTATGAATTTCTTTTGTTTTTTATTTGTGTAGAGCTTATATATTTTTATCATTGAGTGACCAAAACTCAAGTTGATTTATAATTATTAAGAGCATAATATCTGCCAAAAAGGTGGTGTTGTAGGAAAAATGGCATAAAAGAACTCACGCTGGGTGTTCTGTATATGCCCTGAGTTACAAAACATTAAAAAATACTTAGTGTACTCATTACCATATTCAATGTCTAAATTTCAAAGTTTAAAACTAAAATTTATATGAGACTTAGCATCTCATTTAAGGTAAAGGTGTTAATTTTTACAGTTTAATCATAGTCTTCAGTTCAATCCATAAAAATATCTTAGTTTGTTCTCTGAGTGTTTTTTTTTGTTTTTTTGTTCCTAACTTACCTACCATTTGCTGCCAATGCCCCACGTATGGAATAAAACAAAACAAAATGCTTTGTTTTCTGCAGGTGCTTTTTTGTGAAAATACAGGTTACAGTTTAAAAAGGGGTTGAAATTCCTTACGTTTTTCCTAGATACCTAAAACATTTTTTTGTAGTTATAATTGTATCAAAATGTTCAGCTTATTTTTTAGAGTAGAATTTCTTTTTTTAATGTAAGTTTTTGCTAACTGGTGTCTACTGTTTGTTAAAGATGGGTGGAACAAGATCCAAAGGAAATATTAAACTCTGTCTACGAATGTGTGGAGAAGACCTGTGAAAAACTGAAACAACTGAACATAAACATCTCTGACATAAAAGGTACTTAGGGGTAACTGAGGACTTTACCATACTCATGGTTGAACAATTAAGATTCTCTAATTTTTAAGTTAATAAATAGAAAGGTGGCAGCCTGTGCAGCCTCAAATAAAATGTAACATTGGAGTTCAAAAAAGATTTTTTGGAGGAATAAGACGAAAATAAATCTCCTGTATATTGGCAATACAGAATCTACAAAATAGACTTAAACTAATCTTATAAAACCACAGACAAGTGATAAATGAAGAAATTCTGAAATTTAATTTAGAACTTATTGGGAAAAGCTAATTTTGCCAGTGTTGCTAGTGCTGTCAGTGTTGTTACTGTCTCAGTCTGTGACCAAAAAAAGAGAGAGATTTAGAGTATATAGGTTAAGAAGCAAAAGTTGAAAGACGAGTTTTTAGAAGAAACAATTCTAGATTATAACATAAAAAGGTTGGAAGCTTTTTATTTCCCATTTACTTTCCTTTTCTCCTTACCTGTCCCTCCCTCCTCTCCACCTCTCCTTTCCCTCCCTCACCCCCCCAAAAGAGGAAAACAAACCTTCTGAGAAGGATACTTCTTTCTATTTTGTCCTGAAGCCATTGGAGTCACCAATCAGAGAGAAACAACAGTGGTTTGGGACAAGACAACTGGAGAACCTCTGTATAATGCTATTGGTAACTACTATCCTTTCTGAATATGTAATATCATAATACAAGCATGTTGTGGAAAAAATGCTTTCCCAGTTTCCTGTGCAGATCTCATGGCCTAGTCTACTAATTTCTTTGGTTTTTTGGAGATCTGTGTCGTAAGATCTGTGTCTGTATACATACCAGTGCAGTTAAAAAACCCCATTCCATAAAAATTCTAACTTAATAAATATCTTTATGGGTTTTCAAAAAACCCCCAATGTTCCTGAGGGGCTCCTTGGTTCCTTGCATGTGATGAAGTTCTGACTTGTGCCCAGTCACTTCCTTTGAAATTTTCAGAATGCTATTAATTTAACTCTAAAGGAAAATCATGGTAAGTGGGTTTAAAGAAAACTATTGATCAGATTTTGCCAGCTGAAAAATAGTAATTGTCTAGAATTGCTCTTTTAGGCCGTGTCAAGTGCCAGATAGAGTTTAGAGTGGTATCACTGAAAAAACAGAACTCTTCTATATTCAAATATGTATAGTTAACAACTTTATCTTAAGACCAGCTATACCTTAATAACTGACGTGGTCCTTTAGTTCAAAGTTTATATAGGAATAGTAAATAATCAACCTGCTTGTTTTTTAACCTATTAGTTTAATCACAGTCATCTGTTGCAAAGTAGTGTTCATCATTTGCTTATACTCTGATCAAGTATATGTCCTATTATGTGGAAAATTCTGTTTGATTTCTCAAATCGTTTTTCTGAATCAAACAAGTTTACCTAACCATTTTTAATTTTTGCAACAGTGCATTTAAAATACATTGGCAATACAATATTCTTTAAACTACATGAAAAGATAAAAATAGACAGGAATTTACTGGCAAAAGCTGTAAGTCTGTAGAAGCAGCCTGTCTTTTTGTGTATTAAATCTGTTGATCAATTAACTTTATTCATGTTTTTAGTGTGGCTTGACCTGAGAACCCAGTCAACAGTTGACCGTCTTCTTAAAAGAATTCCAGGAAAAAACAAATCCTTTTCTAAGGTAAGATATTCCAGAACATTTAGCTGCTACAATATATGATGTTTTGCATATATAGATTTAAAATTCCCCACAGCAAAGTAAGTCAGTTGTAGTTTCTAGTCCCTTCTTAGCTTGCCAAAGTAATAAAAAATGTGCATAATACACTGATCTCAGACTAGAAAATATTTCAATGCCTGAAATAAATAATTAACACTCCTTACACATCTCACTAGAGAAGTTAAAGGAGTAATAGTGAAATTTAATCATGTGCTATCTAGCCAATGATAAGTAAACATCACACACAAAAATTAAGATCATGTATAAAAAAACTGTTTGGGAAATAATGTATTGATGTGAAATTAATAATCCATTCTCATCTTATGCATTAATATTTAAATTAATTGCAGCCAATCTGATAACTGGGAAGATAGTTCACAAAGAGCGAATTCATTTTTATATATATGAGTATATATATAACAATTTACAAAAAATGCTTAAAAAGGTGTCACAACTCTTTGATTAATATTGTCCTTGACTGATTGTATCAATATTACATATTTTTTATATTACAAGTTTTTGTAGGCAGGAAATGGATGTCAAAAAGCATATAAAATTTCTTCATTTTTAAGTTCTAGTGGAGTACAAATTTCATCTTTCCCATGTTGTGCTGCTCATTTTTGTTGTTGTGACTTGTTGTCAAGTCATATGGAGATGTCTTAGATAAGACAGGACTTCTGCAAACAACTTTTTCCACGTAAATGATCTTTGAACTGCATTTAGATCAGCTTTGATCTTTGTCCATTAGTGCACTGGTTATTTGGTTTTGCTGTTCTCAGAACTTGTGTGTTGTATGTCTAGTATTTATCTAAATAACACTGTGTAATTTCTCTTGAGTTTTGCATCTTTGCTTTTTCACTTACTATCACCATTTTTAAATATAACTACAGTATTTATGGAAAAGATACTTTCACAGCATTAAAATTATTTTTTTTTTTAACTTTACAGTTTAAGACTGGCCTTCCACTTAGCACTTATTTTAGTGCAGTGAAACTTCGATGGCTTTTGGATAATGTGGAAGAGATTAGGAAAGCAGTTGATGATGGAAGAGCTATGTTTGGAACTATTGATTCATGGCTTATATGGGTATGTATTTGTGAATTTATTATCACTCTTTGTAAAACTAAGTTCTATTTCACACAAATTTCAGTGCAAAGTATTGTGATACAGTACTGTGACAAAGTACAGTGATACACTGGGATCACACAATGATGTTAATTCAACCCACTGAAGAAATTCCATTAAAGTTCCTTGCAAGATGAACTACTGTCCTGTACCACCATATTCTTTATAGATCCTTATATGTAACTTGCCATTATAGATTGCTGTAAAATTTTACTCTTGCTTTCAGAATAATCTTGGGATCTAGGAAGTTGTATCAAGTCTGCCTCTTTAGTTGTTGCAGAAATATCAGAGTTCCCAGTCCCAAGCTAAAAGCTTTGTGACTTGGAAATTTTTTTGTAATTTGCTGAAGGAAGCCTATATCTTTCCTTGACAAATAGTATTATTTTTTTGTTCAGAGTTTGACAGGTGGAAAGAATGGAGGCGTTCACTGTACAGATGTAACCAATGCCAGTAGAACAATGTTGTTCAACATTCATTCCTTGGACTGGGATCCTGACCTCTGCCAGTAAGCTCATTTTTTCAGTAATACTGTTATTTAGGTAGTTTCTAACTCATTTAATAGTGAGAATCTCTTATGTAGACTAAGATCAGCAGTTACTTTTGTATTTACTGTTGACATTAGTGACTATGATTCATTGTTCTCCAGATGTCCATTTTACAATGGTCTGGATTAACTAAAAGTAGCAGAATCTTTCTGTAGGTGGAGGACTGGTTCATGTAAACAATGACATTTAATAGTTTATTACTTAATCAAATTTGTGAGGCAGTTACAGTGATAGTGTCTCTATTTTAAACTTATATTTATTACCAACAGTACTATAAAGATATTGTTGGAAGAGGAATGACTTCCCACGTGAAAGAGTTGCATATGTCCTCAAAATGTGTAAATATATGCTGGTTTACTCCAAAAATCAATGTCATGTACTGTAACAAGTGGAAAAACACATAACTATGGATTAAACCCTAGAAATTAAGGTTCCTTTCATGTGTTTGTTTTTTTTTTATTTCTAGCTTAGACTTATTTAAGAAAACAAATACAAGATGCTTTCTGATTTAGCACTGACCATATATATACGCTATTTTGTATTGTGTTCAGGTTCTTTGAAATTCCTGAGGAAATACTTCCAAAAGTACGAAGCTCCTCTGAGATATATGGCCTGATGGTATGTCTTCTAGTATTTGTGTGAAGTTAATCTTGTAAAAATATAACTATATCAATATGGATTTGACAGAATTTCTATAGATTAAGAATAATGTTCTTTTCTAGACCCCCTATTGTTTGATTTCTGATTAGTATGTTGTTATCTACTGTTGTATAATATTATATGAAGTTGAAAATTTGTTTACTTTGATGCAGCACCAACTCTTCTGATACAGTGGCATCTAATTTATTAGATTCAAAACTGGATAAACTGTACGTTTGATTTTGCATTCTTTTTCCTGGTAGATTGCACTTTTTTTAATTAAGAACATAGAGGCATTTTGTAATTAAGACAAGTTATGGGATTTTTATTTCAAATATAACTCTAACTTCCCTGAAATGTAAATATTTTTGCTAATGTGTTAATGGAAATGCTATTAGAAGTCACTGCTGACTTATTTATGTGAAATTCGGATGGGAGTAAATTGTATTAAGCTGAATGAGTGAGGTAAATGCAAAAAGATACTACCTGACCACTACAAGAGAATTGCTCGTCACTTTAAATGTGAACTTCTGTTTCTCTTCCCCTTTCCTTCCATTTTTTTTCTTTTTCTTCCTTTTGCTGGCTGTAGAAAATCTGTCCTAGCCTGGTGAGTAGAGGCTTCCATTAGGCTGACCACTTATATCTTACCCATTCTGCTCAGATGCTGTGCATTTCCATTGGTTTAAGGATTAGTAAAAATGCACATTCTAGACCAATAAATTTGCCATGTATTTCCAAATCTGATATATTACAATTAAAGTTCGTGCCAAAATTATTTCTAAAATGTTATCTCAATGTAAGTGTTTGTCTTAATTTGCAGACTGTTGAATGTTTCTTTTCATAGTGAAATAAAAAATTCAGCTACTGGCTAATAGACATTGGCTGTATCATTTTATAAATGAGAAAATAAAGCCATTCAGTCTAAAAATATTAATTCTATTATAGTTAAACATCAGATTCATGCAGAGTTTTTCAGTGAATTTATAAATGCAGTAACCATAAATCCATTTAGTTAAAATGAGAATTAAAGAAAAAGACATTCAGATTGGAAATACACTTGCATGGCTTCACTGAAAATGCATTTTCATCATCGCATAAAGAAACAATTTAAAGAAAGAAGTTAAAATTGTCAGGGAATAGTTAAATAATTAAATAAAATTCTCAAGATACCTTTACTAAGTTTGCAGAACTAAGTTTGGGTGGAAGTGTTGACCTACTGGAGGGTAGGAAGGCTCTGCAGAGGGATCTGAACAGGCTGGATTGATGGGCCAAGGCCAATTGTGTGAGATTCAACAAGGCCAAGTGCTGTGTCTTGCACTTGGGTCACAACAACCCCAGGCAGCACTACAGGCTGGGCAAAGAGTGGCTGGAAAGTTGCACAGAGGAAAAGGACCTGGGGGTGCTGGTTGACAGTGACTGAATATGAGCCAGCATGTGCCAGGGTGGATAAAGAGGCCAATGGCATCATGGCTTGTGTCAGCAATAGTGTGGCCAGTAACACCAGGGAAGTGATCATCCCCCTGTACTCAGCTCCGGTGAGGCTGCAACTCAAATCCCACATTCAGTTTTGGGCTCCTTGCTGTAGGAAAGACATTTGAGATGCTGGAGCATGTCCAGAGAAAGGCAATGGAGCTGGTGAAGGGTCTGGAAGAGAAGTGCTATGAGGAGCAGCTGAGGGAGCTGGGGATATTCAGTCTGGAGAAAAGCAGACTCAGGGGACACCTTACCGCTCTCTAAAACTACCTGAAAGGAGCTTGTGGTGAGGAGGGGTTCAGTCTCTTCTTCCAAGTAACAAGTGATAAGACAAGAGCCTTCACAGCAGTGGTTGTCAAGCATTGGAACAGGCTGCCCAGGGAGGTGGTGGAGTCATCACACCTGGCCTGGAGGTACTTAAAAGATATGTTAATGTGGCCCTTAGGGACATGCTCTGATGGAATTGTCAGTGCTGTGTTAACAGCTGGTCTTGATCTTAGAGGTCTCTCCAGCGTAAATGACTTAATGATTCTGTATCAGAAATGTAACTGAAAAACTCTGTGGTAGTATTTGGAAGAAAGTCTTTATGAGGCTCAAAATCCTGTGTTGTAAAATCATCTCTCTTCACTAAAAGTGTCACTACAGTCACGATTTTTTCTAGTCACTTTACCATTTTGCACTTTTGCATTTTACACTTGGCATTTACTGCACAGATTACACTGAACCTAATTTTCTGTATAGTATGGTAAGACCTTTTGAGGTGACATAAAGTATATCTCTAAAATTCCCTGCTCTCTGTTTCTTAGTGTTGTAGACATGAGCTGCATTAAGCTGAATTTGAGTGTACACCTGAACCAAATGGTTGTTTTCCTTTGAGCACTAGAAATTTAGCTTCTTTTTCTTCGCCTTCAATTATAGTCACGGAAAACTAACTCACAGCTTTTTTTCTCTTTTTGCAAAACAGAAATCTGGAGCTTTGACAGGAGTACCAATTTCTGGGGTAAGTCCTACTCTGACTCAAATTCTAGCATGACAACCTGACACTGCATGAACAAAGCTTCACAGGACAAAAGCTTTAAGATGAGTGAGTTCTGCTATGAATTAAGTTGGGGGTTTTTACTTTGGATTAAACATGAAGTAACATTTGGAAGACGAATTACTGATTGGCTTGATTCATCATTATTAAGGCCTGGCTGTGGAAATACAGCTGACAGCTTTAATGCATGTGTGTAGTGCTGTTGGAAACTTAGGATCGCTAAGTAAAGGAGTAACATTACAAAATGGAAGCAAGCTCTGCTTCATATATATAAAAGAAGTTCTGTATATACGTAGTCCAGAAATGCTTGACAGATTCTCAGCCTTTTAATATTCAACATATATAATGATAATAAATTTTATTTTATTTCTTTAAATTGTTCACCATAGGTAGCACAACACTTTTCATTTTTAGTTCTTACAAAAAGAAGAGTAATAAAAACCATAGCTTATCTCTTTAGGTTTTTCCTCACTTTCAGTTACCACTTTCAGTGGTACAAATAGATTCAAGTTACAGTGAAATATATCTGTTCATGGTCCCTTTTCATGCACATAGTTCATGTGCAGACATTTGCTAAAAGAAAATGTCTTTCACTTTCAGTGCTTGGGTGACCAGTCTGCTGCTCTTGTTGGGCAGATGTGTTTTCAAGATGGGCAAGCAAAAAATACGTAAGTTATTATTAAAGTGAAACACTGCTCTGTTTTGAATTTAGTATTACGTTATTTTTCAAGCTCACTGCCAGATGCTTTTGTAGTTAGCAGATCTACTTTTTGACTGTACTGACTTAGAAACCATGTCCTGACTTTTATATAAAGTAGTGAGGTGCTGAAGTTACATGGCTTGTGAGGTATGTTTTGGAACATAGCCACTGTGAGAAAAACATCACTGTGTGATAGGAGGTTTTTCATTTTAAAATTTTCCAAAAGGGAGATTAAAATAGTTGTAGGTATCATTTAAATTGTGGCCTAAAGTTAAATGAATAGAGGCCTGTGAGTTAAATTGCATAAACCTGAATGGCAGAGCATTGCTAGGTGAGAGAAGTTAATTTCAGTTGCAGTGCTTGGTTTTGCTTCTCTGTCCAGCCCAGAATGGAGAATATTGCATTTGTTTTTTTCCTACTTCTCAGCCTCTTTGTGAACCCTGTTTAAAATAACTAATCAGTTAAATCAGGCAACTGGTGCAATCAAACACTCATTTGAGGAAAAGCTCTCTGTTTAAATGACTTACTGTTCCATTTACAACCACATACTTTATTGAGCATGTAGGTACATGCACTTTCACAGGTATAATTACACGTTCATCTATACTTGCGGCTAATTGACCTCCACTTTGATTTTATATTTATGCACAAATTAAATGGTTAGTGGCCTTGTGTTTTAGTAAAAAAATGTGGTTCTAAGTTATGTTATCACAAAGTTTTTTATAATAAATGTTTTTTATAACACAAGAGACCTTTTGAAAAAAAAAGTGAATAGCACTAAACTAAAAGGTACATGTAAGATTTTTTAACTTATTTCTGTTATTGCTTTACTCTTTTTCACTCCAAGAATAACTGAAGACTATCTCAGTAGTGTTTTAAGCTAATAATTTGCAGGGGTTTAGAAATGTAGGGAACTCATAATTTCTCAGAATAAATTACAGTGGATTGCAGTATTTTATACTCCTTTTATTAAACTGTGTCTTTATACATGCGTCTATATGCACATATATGTGATGTGGTCTTCAAATAAGAAACATGCCATTTTTAAAAGTTTTTGAATAGAATATATTTAAAGAAAACTCTTTTCTTTGTGACAGGGGCAACATTTCTTAAAATTTCCCCTTTAATATTGTGAAATATTTATTTTATAAAGTATCTTTCATAATCAGCTTAAATTGAAGTAGGTAAACACTACCCTAAAGAGGAATTCACACTTAGTTTTCATAGCCATATCTGCTCCCTGATGAAGTGTTATACAAGAAATAGCCAGAGAGAGAGGAATGTGACTAGATTTTTCAGCTTCAGGCTGCATTTAAATCAACCTTTTTGAGGATGGTTTTATCATCAGTTAATGCTAAAATAACCTTCAAGGGTCAAAATGTGGTGTCTTGATTCTCCACAGGGGACTCATGGATTGATGAGTTACAGTAACAGGTTATTCTTTAAACATTTTGGTCTAACTTTGCTTTGCTTTCATGCTAGGTACGGAACAGGCTGTTTCTTGCTGTGCAATACAGGTCAGAAGGTCAGTTGCATTTTTTAGTTGTTCCCTTTTAATTTTTTACAATCTTTATTTAAGTTCTCACATACAACTCTATGTTAGCCTTTCTTAGACTTACTAACAACAATTATGTTGCCAGACATAAGGAAAAGCACAGACTGAAATCTGAAAGAATAGAAAGTAATAGTTTGTTGAAGGTGTTACAGAAAGACTCCATTTCCTAGCTCCTTAAGAGTCCAAACAGAACTTTTCATGGCAAGTTTCTTGCTCTTTTCTTGTACATGTTTCTTAACATCACACAGGGAGGCTTAAGTATTGTGTTACTTAATCACAGGCCTTTTTTCTCTTTGCTATTTTATTTCTTCTCTTTATTTTTCTCTCATTATTTCTTTGTAGTTGGAGTTGAATAAATAACTCGAAGCTTTGGCTTCCTTCTCATTTCCATCTCCCTCTAAAGATCCCCAATTCTTTGCTATAAGGAGGCTGGAAAGATCTGTGGCAGCTTGTGGAAACAAGAATTAGCACCAGCAATCTGAGGGTTCTGTGACAGGTGTTTATTTAGAGTGACTGATAATGAACTTTGTTTAAACTTCCCGTATTTCATTTGAAGGTTTGGTTCCTTGTTTATTATAATTTGAATGTTTTAATTTAAATATTTCCTGCCTCTGTTCATGCTTTACCTTTTCTTTTCCATTTCCTCATTTAGTCTGTGTTTTCTGAGCATGGTCTTCTAACCACAATAGCTTACAAACTGGGCAGAGACAAACCTGTTTGTTATGCACTAGAGGTAAGTTCAGTAGTTTCTTCCTTTTTGTAGTGATATATGTTCTTGTTTACTTCTGTTATCTGTTATTTTTATGTTATCTTGAGCTGTGCAGAAATGAAAATAGCTCTGTGTTTTACCTTGTGTGCCTCAAGGCATATGTGTGGCTTTGGTTATCCTTATCTCCAATCCATATCATGTAATCTAATAAAATATTTCTTCATTGCATCATTTATGTTTTCAGGGCAAGATGGTGAAAACTTTTTTTTTGTTATTCAGTCTCTCAAATCCTTCATAAATGTTATAAATAAATAAAACAAAAAGACTTCTATACTAAATTTGGTTTGGGAAAAGAGGGAGTGAAAGTACTAGTGTTTCAGTTATCCTTTCATAATAAAAGTCATAGCTAAATGTTTTTTTATTTCATTGTAATGGATTTTACCTCTACCTTTAAAAATCTGAATCAAATTTCTGGGAAAAAAATCCTTTAACAATTTTGGGTTTTTTTACCTACTTAGATTTAAGTGCCTACTTAAAGAATTTTGTTCCTTGGTTCACCACACAAGTCTGAGGGCATCCAAATTCTGTAGAAAATTGAATTTTTACTTAAACTTCAGGGCTCGTTGTTTTAAAGCTCTGCTTCTAAAGCACAGATCAGCTGAGCACGTATTTGACACCAAAGCTTTATTGGGAACAGCAAAATAATTACTCTTCCACCTGTGCCATTAAGTGCACTATTATAATCTAATAGTTATTTTCAAAACACATATTCTAAATTCTCTACTGATACTGAGCTTTTGCAGACACCCTATTATTTCCATGTGAAACAAAGACAACACACATAATTTTTTTCACTAGGAGAATAGTTTGTGGCTTATAGTGCTTTACTAGAATGTGGGAGGCTGTGTTCATTTCCTTACCTGAGGAAAATAAATCTTACATTTGCCATGTTCTGTCAAGCTTGGGGATTTTTATTTTGTGTGGGGGTGTGAGAGGTTTGTTTTATTTTTTAAGCCATGTTCTTGAATCAAGAAGGGGAACTGTCTTGAGAGTGATTTTTATTTCTGCATACTGAAACAGATGCACATGTGCTTTGCTTCTTCACTTCCAAGTCTTTAATGATATTGTCTGAAAACATGGCTTCATGATAAATGTCTTTTATCCTATATCCATGCTAGAATCATCCAAAGTCTGCTGGTTTAAGACACTTCCCAGAAAGGCAAAAAATATGGATTCAGCCTTTTCTTTTAAATCAAACTGGTATCTTGTAGCAGTAATAGCCACCTGCTTAGAAAACACTCCTGCCACTTCTAGCAGTGGCTTTGAGTGAAAATACAATACTGCTCCTGTTTTACTTGAAGCTCGGTCTAGTAAACTGGAGATTGTCTTGTGGAGAAGTCCATTTGCACTTTGCAGTGAGATGAGAACCATGTCATTCGTGTGTGATATAATGGAGCCATAAAGGGCCAAAATCAAAAATTCAGAGCAATTTTGCTGGCAAATGCACCAGTGCCTAAATTTTCTGCCTTTCTGGGCATTTGTATGTAGACTGGATATAATCAGTCTTGTTTCTTTAAATCAAAGCATAAAAATCTTAATTTCTCTGGAAAAGAAATCTGAGGCTACTGGACCTCATAACTGTGTATTCAGGAGAAGACATAAATTAGAAAGACAAGAAGACTGCTTAGGAAATGTCACTGTAACTTCCCCTCACGGAGAAAAGCACACAATATGTACCTTTTCTGCATGGAGCCTGTGTAACAGGCTGCCCTTTTTACACGGCAATTTCCAGATGCCAAGAAACTTGTGGTTTAGTTGTGAGCATTCTTGGGAGTGCTTCAAGCTGTGACTGTAAGCCTGAAGTTGGAGGCCACAAGAGGAGCTACCCCTCCTCTCTAGTCATTTAAAAAGGAACACAAAGCTACCAGTTGTTGTCTCCTAATGAGGTGATTTTGTTTCCTTCAGGGATCTGTTGCAATAGCTGGTGCCGTTGTTCGTTGGCTGAGGGACAATCTGGGTATCGTCAAGTCTTCAGAGGAAGTTGGTGAGTGTTAACAATTTGAAACTGTTCCATTTTTTAAGTTTTCCAGTGTCATAATGCCTCTTTTGGTGAATGAAAACTCAAAATATTAAAGAAAATATATGGAAGGTGCATGTATTTTGCTGTGTTTAAATAATTCACTTTGCATCCATGAACTCTTTATTATTGATACATGTATTTCAAAGAAACTCTCAATACAGCCTTGGAAACTTTGTTCTTTTGCAATCTGTATTTTTTAGTAGTTTCCCTAGCAACCAGATATTCAGGTGGATGCTATATATACAATATATCTCCTGGTTTCATGCGGTGTTTCCAGAGTCAAGAGTATTTAAATCTGTATTACAGAAACCAGATCATATTTGGTCCTAAACCTACATATTCTGGTCATAAACATGAGAACCTGAGGCCCTACATGTACAACAAGTTATGCAGAAGGCTTCATATCAATCGAGTTAAAGACCTGAGTTTGCAAAGTTGCCTCTTAAAGGAGTTGTGCAAGAGAGTAATCTGTCTTGGCTAAGAATACAGTAATCCTTTAGCAGTTGTGCAGCTGATGTTTTCTGATTGAGCTGAACTGAAACAAGCTGGTGTGTGATATTATAGAAACTAGGAATATATCAAACTTTGGAACAGGAAAAAAATATCAGAAGCATGCAAAGGCAAAAGTTTGAAAGTGACTGATTTAATAAGATTTAAGACTAAAAAGAGATACCTTACAATATTTTTAATAATTTGTTATCTTATTCAAAGGTGGAAAAATTTAGTATTAAAATTTTATGTAAAACTTCAAAGATTAAGCAAAAACTTAAAACATAAGTCTGTTTTTCTGAAAGAAAACTTTGCAGATCATACAACAGAGTATAAACTACTGTCATATGAATTAGTCAGTTGTTGAGACACTACAGTACCTCTTCACAAGTTTGTGTGACTAAACCTTTGGAAGGTTGGAGTTTCAAGAGCCTTAACCTTGTCAGTGTTGGCAAAGTCATGTAGAACTTCATCATCTCTTCCTGTTTCCTTGAATATGTCTTTCCTTCTCCCTTCACAACTTTTTTAGTGGAATCTGTATGAAAGTACCATTTTAGAAAGATTTTTTGAAGAAGTTTTCCTGCTATTTTTGTCTAATGCAATGCTCCTCTGATCAATGCAAACAAAAAATTTACAAAAGCAGAAAAAAAGTACTTTTCTTTCTTGTCCTAGGAATGAGCTGTATTTTATCTCCTTTGCAGTTCTAGATGTCTTAGTATAATTTTTTTATGACAAATATTTTAGTATTGAGTTAATAGATACACAGTTTTTACTCAGATATTAAGAAACTTCAGATTTCCTTGTGGGTGGCCTTTTGATTTAAATACGTAAGCTGAGAATTTGGAACTCTAAATCCATTTGAAGTTAATGGGAATTTAGTTCTTAGCTCCCTTTGGTCTTGATCCAGTTTCACTTGCTTGTCTTGACTTAAATGTAAGAGAAGTGTGACCTTTTGGACTGCTTTGAAGATTGCATTCTTTACCCACAGGATAACCTTTGAAAACCTCACAGAATCTAGGTCAGAATATTGAGCACATAATTTTGGGGATTGGTTTTGATTTTTTTATTTTACATTTTACATTTCCCACAACACCCTGTGCCCTATATTCCATTTATACTGTTGCAAACAGAAAATTAGTTAACAAGGAGCAGAGTGCCAGCACTAGTTGTATTTTTTAATTGTATACATGGCTTATGGCTTGATTATTTTTGTAGCTACCTAATCTATTCTGAATATTTTTCCAGTTTAAATAATAACACTTTTAAATGTTGTATTTAAATGTTGGTACAGTTGTGAAAAGCTAACTGAAGCCTGTTTGTGTGTGTGCATTAGAAAAACTGGCTGCAGAAGTGGGGACTTCTTATGGCGTGTACTTTGTGCCAGCATTTTCAGGACTGTATGCACCATACTGGGAACCCAGTGCAAGGGGGTAAGGATCTGACTGAACACCGCATTTGCAGAGGGTTTTAATTATTTTACAAATCTACCACACTTGTCTTTCCAGGCATGTGAAATTGTTCTTTTTGTTCCTTTGATGTGTCCAGATACATCATTCTCTGTGGTATCTTCAAGAAACTGCTGAGTTTATGTTTTGTATTTAACCTGTTCAAAACAGCAGCTGCTACTGGGAGAAAAGGAAGGATTAGCCAGCTCAGCTACTCATCCTCCTCTCCCCTTCTTGCCCCCCTCTGGAAAAAAATTAAAAATAGGGGGGGAAGCACGGTAGGGAAAACAATTTCTGGTTCTGAGAGGATTTTCATCTCACTAAAGTAGAAGAGGAGGTCTGCATTCCTGTGAGCTGTTAGGCAACAAAAGTAGGAAAAGAAGAACATAGTGCTGATTAGTGGTTTTGAGTTCAGTTTCAGGCTACTTAAATCCTTCCCACTTTTCCTCCTTCCCTTATATCCAGCTTCCTTTCCAGTCTATTGAAAACTCTTTTCTACTCCTTTTTTTCCAGTCCCTTTCTGGGTAGTTCAGACTTAACTAGCTGGTAGTGGTTCAAACAGTAGCCTTTCGTTTGTCTTTTCTGCTGTCTTGCCTACTGTTCCTGGAATCACACATGCCATGGGAATCACAGAAGCACATAAATTTATATATAAAACCCCTTCCCTAAAGTGAGGAAAGAAGTCTTAAAGGATATCTAGTTCCCAAGCTTTTGAGTAGTTTCATCTTTAGAATTTAGATGCTTCTTGTACCTAAGGAAAAAGAAGAATTTTTGAGATAAATGTTTTTACCATTTTTCAGATCACAGTGCTTAGCTTTTTGTCTGTTAAAAGCTGATCTTTGGAATGGTAACAACTAAAAATGTCCTATAATATCTTTGAACTTGCATGTATCCATGTATACCAAATACAGCAGCTTTTCTCTGTAGTATGCTACTATTCCTTGAATGTTGAAATAGGATGAATAGGATGGTTATCTGCTCTGCAGTTGAGAGTACATTGACAGAATTCAGCTTACTCGTGGTTAGATTTAGCAGAGTTTCCATATCCAAAAACCTCTTTGAAGGTTCAGAAGCAGTGAATGGCCAGAAAGATCTGAAAACAATTTCATGCATTTAGAGCATAGCACTGACTCAAACTGCTTTTCCATAAGAACTGAAAGCAATAGAAAATTTATTAAGATTTTAATGATAACTGATATTATTTTTTAAAGAGAAATCAGCCTCAATCATACTTTTTTTTAAGGCATACTAGAATTTATGGAGGTGTTTGTGTATGTGGGGGGTGAATATAATCCGTCTGCATGCAGATTGGCAGAAACAAAGTAATTTATGGCATCTGGATTGACTGGACCCTGAAAGCACCTTTGTAAGGAAAATGAGAGAGTTTGGATTAAAGGAAAACAAGCTTTTTAATATTAAAAAGGAGTCCTCATACAGTGGACTGTATCAGCTTTGAATTAGAAGACCTAGGTTTGAAGTAACGATGTATGTCTGCTAAGAAGTGTGTCCTAACTTTGGGTTTTTTTCTCAACAGTATTATCTGTGGCCTTACTCAGTTTACAAATAAAAACCACATCGCCTTTGCTGCACTAGAAGCTGTCTGCTTTCAAACACGAGAGGTAAAGGCAAATTGGGTCCTAAATTCATTGTAAATTAGTATGATAACAGGAACTGTAGCACTTCAGGAAAAGAAGGGATTTAAAAGGTGTAATGAAGTTTAATTATATGCTTTATATTGTACCTCAGTGCTACTCTTGTCTTTGCTTATTGCTAATGTTGAAAAATTTTTCCTGTGAATTTATCTAAGATTGACTGGTACATTACTTTGGAGCGGCAATGCTGCGTTTTATCAGCACTTAAAATAAGGTAAAAATATTTTGTGAATATTTTGAGAGGCAGAACATAGAAATATTAAAATGACAAGGCCAGTGCTATGACTAAAAATCTTCATTCCTGTAGGAGACTGCATTTTACATTGTCTGCTGTGACAGAGGTGGCTTCTGGTACACAAGAACAAAAATGAGTTAAAGTGAGACAACAACAAATATATCAAGGGAAATCAGGGTTCACTTCTTGCCCGTTACATCTTTCACTGCCTTAGCTGGAATTCTGCAAGACCAAACCAAAATTCTCACAGAAGAAATTAATCCCCCAACCAAATCAAAGGGATTGATATCAGTGTGAGCATTTGAATCTTTGTACCACCATCTACTCCTCCCTGTGTTTGCATTCCCTGTGTTCTGTGCAAATACAGGAGAAAATGAAATCCTTAAACCTCACAGGATAACAGTCAAATCTTCATTTGATTGCATGGTTTAGACTTGTTATTTAAACACACTGATTTTTAAAATAGCACCCAGCTCGAACTGTGTAAGATGAGGAAAGCAGCGTGCTGTCCCTGTAATGACATAGAATAAAGTACTGGTGGAAAAAGACAGAAATTTCACCCAAGCTTCTGCTTTTGAAGCTGTGCTGACAGCCTCTGAGTCCTCAGAAGGTTGTGAAGGAGATTGGAAGTAGCATTCTAATTCTCTAATTCTTATACTACAATTCAGGGCAAAGTTACAGGGAACTGAACTGACAGTCTGGTTTGTTGTCTGCTTCTCTTTCCTTGTCTGTCCTCCCATCCATTCCCTCTCATGTGACAGCTCAATGAACTTTCCAGCAGAAAATTATCCCTCTTTTTGCTGGGCTATTTTTCTGCTGGATTAATGACCTCAGCTGCCTTGCAGAGGAGTACAGCAAATGTCAAAATGTGAGACAGGGCATGTGGCTGGGAGTAGGAGAGAGGAGAATAAAGCTTTTACACTGATTGAGGGTGAAGTTTACTGTTTGAGCAGATCTAATACTTTCCCATGCTTTGGTCAATGTGGTTTTATCACAATGACAGGAGTGCCTGATCAGGTCTCTGGACACATTTAAATGAACAGATTAAGTCCTATTGGCACAGATAAAATACATGTACATTTTTCAAAGATACATTGTTTGTTCTGTCTTGTCAAAAAGAAAGTTCTTTTAATAATAAGTTAAAATGGAAGTCTTCAGGAAAACTCAAATTTCACATCCACTGGAGTTCTTGCCTGTTTTATTGTGACATTCTGAATACCTTATAATTCAAAAAGCTCCTTCCTTATGCAGACCGATAACACATGTTATGTTTTTTCTTCCTGAAGGCATTTTGAAAAATAAGCCATTTTTCAGTTCTAAGAGGTGTACAATGCTGTCATTAGACAAAAGTTGCATATTTGGATACCATGCTCTTCATCCAACCTCATACAATATAGATAGCAGCAGCCTGGTTATGATTTTTGTTCCTTCATCTTCCTTGTTTGTAGCATTATTTTCATTTCTTTTAATCTCTACTGAGAGCACGATGATCCAACAGGCTCTTTCACAGTGATTAACAAAACCAGAGCCTTGTATGGTAATCCTGTGGTGTTACCAGCAGCTAAGGTTTGAGGCAAACCTTATGTTCTTAGGAAATCCTCTAAAAAACCATATTGATAAGTATCATTAAATAAATACTTAGAAGTAAAAATAAAGTTAATTGGCCTTTTTTCAGCTATCTGCTGTGCTCAAAAGAAGGAAACATCGTTTCATAAAAAATTACACCAAGTTTATTTTTGCTGTCTATCTTGTTTAAATGTAAAATACTCAGTTTTCAACCACTAAACCAAAATATTTGAAGAGACTGCTCTTTCAAAAGAGTTCAGCATTCCTCAGTTCCTACTGAGGTGTCTTGTAGATTGCCAGTTCAACGTTTTAATCTTTCAATTCTTTAATACATCAAATTAGAGAAAGTATCTAGACAACCTAAATCAGCTAAAGGACTCCATTTAATATTGCTTCTTCTTTTCTTGATAAATGTTGTAGTCATCATCAGGTTTTCTTCAAAATTCTTCTCAGGCCACATGAGCAGCACATATAGGCTATATATAGAGCATCAGAGCAGAAAGATTTCTACACTAGGATTTCTGTAATTAATAGATGCATGTACTGTATATTAAACAAAACTGTATTGTCACTACTTCTGTTTTGATCTTTTGATATATAGGAGAAAAGAATGATCTCCTTAATGCTCTTTAGTGAAGTATCAGTATTTTACTCTCAGAGGGTATCATGTATTTCTCTGCAATTAAGTTGTAATGTATATTACTCTTACTTAAGATTTTAGATGCCATGAACAAGGACTGTGGGATACCACTAAGTCAGTTACAAGTAGATGGAGGAATGACCAATAACAAAATCCTCATGCAACTCCAAGCTGACATTCTTTGTATTCCAGTAGGTAAGATGAAATTGCAACTCCTATTTTCTTTTCAAAGCTGCTGAGAGCAGATTGGATGGCTTGTTTAGGCGTTGTTTTTATATAGATAAGTAAATCTTTAGTCCTAATGTTATTAAGGTGACTTTCATTACAAATCATCATGGTCTTCTCTGTGATTTACTTTAGTAAAGCCATCAATGCCTGAAACAACAGCTTTAGGAGCTGCTATGGCAGCAGGAGCTGCAGAAGGAGTTGGAGTTTGGAGTCTGAATCCTGGAGATTTGACAGCAGTGACATCGGAACGATTTGAACCACAGCTCAACCCAGAGGGTAAAACCCTTTTATGTTATCTGAGTTGCAAACTTATCTTTTGACCAACAGGTTAGGTTTTTAATTTATTGCAGTCTGACATACTGATATAAAATGAATATTCTATGAATATCCTCACAAATGTTGAAGATCACGTTGGTAGTGTTTGGCTTAGAGAAAAATGCATTTTGCTTGCTCTTTTGTGCCCATATTGACCAGTAAGATTGGAGGATGGTTAAAACAATGTAGCTCCATCAAGGAATATGTTGGGTTTTTTTTTTCTATCTTCTCTTTCAGAGCAGCTTAGCCCCAGGCATTGCAATCAGTAGCTTTGGATTCATAGCAAGCAAAATCAAAGAAATCTTGAAGTTTTTGATGTGAAAGATGATTTCCTGTGCATTTGTGAGTTTTCACAGATGTAGAAAGGACAGACTGACTGTTTTGGGGAGACTCTTCATTTGGCTTTAAAAAGCCTACATTAGTTAATGGGTTTTAGCTTATCTCTTTTATCAATTGTTAAGTGCTTGTAGAGATGGAAAGTATGTACTTGACCTAATTAATCCCTGTGCAAGACAAATGCTTTTTTGTCTTTTCAATTATTTCTTAATTTTTGGTACATAATTTTGTCTTACAATTTGATTATAATTACTTCTACAATGTCTACTTCAAGACACCATTTTCAACACTGAAAGGTTTCTGCATGAATATCAATTACTTCATTTTGTCCTGCTTGTAAATCTTCTTAATGGTGAACATGCAAAAAATTTATTTGATTTCTTCTTACTGTGCATAACTGTGGCCTTTGAGGTGGAGGTTTCTTTAATTCAAAAAAGGATTTTATAATACTTTTTCTGCAAAAAAGTAATACTGTGCTGAAGAGTGGAAAACTAATATGGTAGTGTTTGGTTCTTTAATACTTATGGTTGTATTCCTATGCACTGAGAGGCTTTTCTGTTTGCTGATTTCTCAATTTTAGAAAGTGAGTTTCGGTACGCCAGATGGAAGAAAGCTGTGATGAAATCTATGGGCTGGGAGACATCTGAAGCTCCTTCAAATGGTAAACCAAAAATTAATTCAGGGCAAGTATTATTAATTAGCCAGTTAACCTTTTCTGTTCATGCCGTCTCTGGACTATTACAGCAATTTAAAGATCATTTTTTAAAACTACTGTGGATACAAAGCAGGAAAATACGTAGTTCTTCCTCTTGAAAGGAGGGCACAAGTGATATCTTCTAGGGCTCTAAAAACAGAAAATATGAAATCAAGACTAACTGCAGGTTTTGCAGAATGGCATTGGCTTACAAAAGAAAAAAAATCTTACCTAGAAGAGATACAGCACAATTCTAAGACATTGCAGGGATTTTGTAAACTTTCTTATACTATAACCTCATGTTGCAAAGGAGAAAAGTTCTATCCTTTGATTTTTCTTGCCATATCTTGCTGTTGTCATTTGCTGTATATTATAGAGGGATTGATACCACATCAAAATCTATTTGACCCATAAGGGTTAAGAGCAAGAAGTTATCATAAAGTGAAGAATTACATAGACCTATTGTTCACACACAGAGAATATAAAAGCACTCTTGAGGGACTGAACAAGATCTTTCTTTAAAAGTAGAAGGCTTTCTCATCTGTCAGGTTTGAATTAAATTAAAGCTGCAGTCTTCTGTGATCTCTAATTTGAATTTATATTTGAACACTATTTCAAGGTAATTTTTTAGTCCTTGATCATCCTATAACACATCATGTGGGCTTTATCTCCATTTCATTTCCCGTTTAGAAACTGTTAGAATGAGAAGTTTTAAGTAAAGACTCCTCAAAATCTAAACTCCCCCCACAATCCAAAATCTACAGTTGGAACCCTCAAGTTTCAGGAAGTCTCTTTATTCTTGAAAGCTAAAATTTTCCTTTTGCCATCCTATATGTTGATTTAAGTATTTTATTGAACACCATGTTTTACAAACTCTGCCAAGAGTGGGAAGGGAAAAGTGGTAATTTAGCATGAGCAAGATGATTCACTTCAGTATTGTCCAGTATGATTTAATACTCTGATGCTTCTCCTACTTATATATCTCTATTTCCTTTCGAAGAATAAAAAATTCTGCCTTGAAGAAAGTAAAACTAGATCTTTCCCTTCAGTTCATGTGAAAAGAGCTGTGTTTATCAAAACTTATCTCACTGATTATCTGGTTTAATACCTGGGGGAAAATGTTATTTTCCTTAGTTCTTGCTTTGAAACTTTGTCTTCTGCTTGCTAAGGATAGTTAAGATTGAAGAATATTAGAATATGGATGGGCTCAACCTAGATAGTGCTGACAGTAGAATTTAGATTTGAACTCTTACACTGAGAGTCTGTTATGAATTGTTGTGGGGTTTATGCGTAATTTCTTTTTTAGTTTTTCTGCGAATGTCACTACATTTGTTATCTTTTGCTGTTCATATGATCTTTAACACATATATTGCAATTTATATATATATTTCTCTTTTGATTTGCTTGACTGGAAACACCCTCCCCTGGATGACATCAGGTGACACTAGTATCTTCTCTAGTCTGCCTTTGGGTCTTTTTATTATGAGTAGCATGGTAATGTTAATCGGAGCAAAGTACGTCTCAGGTTAGTTATTATTTGAATTAGATCACTTTAAAAGCTGTCTGCTCTAGTTTAAGTGTTGGGTTGGGGTTTTTTTGTATTCCATCTGTTTGTTTCCAGCAAAAATGACTGATGCTTTTTGTTGTTCATGCACACGAATGTTTGAGGTGTGAATCAGACATAATGCACCTAAGGGAACCAAGTAAAGGCCATCTCGAATTCATCTTCATGTGCCACAAAATTTGTAGTTGTTAGATGCACATGAAACCTTGAACTCTCCCCTCCCTTTGTATCTATGCAGATTGCACATTCTATAAAAGGGATATAGGTTTGGGAAGTCTAGCAGAGCTTTGCATTGCCTGAATTACAGTGTGCATTGCAGTTAGAATAAGGTTCCATCCTTTATCCTGTATTTCTTCTTGTAATGTCTCTAATTATTTTGAGGATCTTTTTTAAATGAAGACTTTCTTCTGTGCCGGAAAGGCTTCATGCGCCTCTTTGGTTTTTTTGGTCCCCTTGAAACTATTGTATTGCTAGAAATCTTCATCTACTAAATCTATAAAAGATTCTTTTTGTACTTTGCTCTTGATGGATAAGTGAATTAATCTTGTCTAGAAGAGAAGAGACCCTAAAAGGCTTATCTGCAAAACTGGGGAAGGGACTGTGTGCATATGCAATGAAGATGCATCTTCAACTTATTAATATATGACTTATTTAAAAAAAAAATTCTTAATATTAATGACATTGTTAGTTGCTTATGTCAGAAGTAACACATTTCATTAAAGTATTCTTAGGGTAAGAAAAAGAAGTTTATATGGTGTTGTCATTTGTTCTTTGTTGTTTCAGAATTTCATTCCAAAGAAAGAATTTTACAGTATAGGCATTGTTGCTGCTTAGTAAGCTGTTTGGGGGTGGTTGTTTAGTTTTCTTTCTTTGTTTTGGTTTTGGTGGGATAGGCAGGGGGTGTTAATTAAACAGACAATTGAGGACTCTAGCATGCTCCTATGATGATGTGTTTGTATTTGTTTCTACTCATTCATCCTGAATTAACTATTCAGTTGTAATTTTCCTTGCATGGAATAGACTGTCAGAGCTTGTAGGAGAACTAAAATCAAACTAAACAAATGCTACGCGAAAATCAAACTGAACAAATGGATTCACATTAATTTACTAATTCTGGAATGTATCTGTGAATGAGAAAAATCTACAAATCTTGATTATGAAGAATAAAACAAAACTAGCTGTGAAGAAGTGGGTAAATTTTTAACAAGCTGAACAAGGCAACTTGAATATAAATTCCAGGTCAGGTTTTTCATCACATGGAGGATACCTAAAATAATATGAAAATCAATGATAAGTGGGAAGATAAGCAACTTAAATTCTGGATTTATTGCTTTTGAAAAACAACTAATCACTAACCTGCATATAATCATCTAAACTTGCACTGCTGGAGCTCATAAGAAAAGATTTCCTTTTCTCCCTTCCTTAAACTTGTCAGTGCCCTTCTGACCCACAAGTGGGAAACATACTCGTCCCAGCTCACTGTGGCCTTCAGAAACCATTTTGTCCTTGTTTTCAGGTAACAGTGACTATGATATGGTTGCTGTTACTATGTATATATAGTTGCTATCTATACATCAACATAATTATTTTGTATAATAACATATTGGTTTATTATTTACGTGTAAGCTTCGGGATGGGAGAAGTTGCAACAAATTTCCTCCTCATATTTGTTTTAAAAATGGTGATGTCATAAAAGAAATAGCAACAGGTTGATATACAGGTTGTGGTTTTGCCCCAGCTGTGTTCTAAGGTAGAACATGATATATAGAATTTGTGTGGCTGGCTGGAGCAGGGCTGCTTCCCCCTTAGACAATTTGGTAAATATTGTGTTGCTTTTAAAAGCCAGATTCGGTACAGAAACTCCATTTAATTAATTTGTTACATTTCATCTTTTAATGAAACAGTGGAACTCCATCACAGTCATCAGTGTGCTGGAGGAATTTAGTGAGGACTGAATCAGGTTTGAAGATTGAATTTAGTGAGGACTGAATCAGGTTTGAAGATTGAATTTAGTGAGAACTGAATTCATCCTTCATGTGCTGAAACAGCAGTAAGTCTTGCACGGCAACAGTCCTGTTGTTGAATGTGTCTCTCTAGGGCAGGGCCATGATTTTACAGCTACTGAAACACGAAGGAAAAATCTGCTGTGCCAGAATAGAGAACACTAACGTGGCAAAACCCCATCTACAGAACTGCTAAGCTGCCTTTTCATGTGGCACCCGATGACTGAATTTGAAAAACAATACTGTATTCCATTATATCATTTCATAATTCCATCAAAATCCAGTCAAATACTTGTACCTTATTTTATGATCTTCATTCTTCTCTCCTGAGGGGAAAGGGTCATTATTTTGTTTTATTTCACTGTTGAAGCAAGCTGTGTATAGCAACTGGAGTCCTTATGCTAAGATGTTGTCAAGTTTTTCACACTAGTTTTGGAAGTGGACACCTGAGAGATTCCAATATATTTTATAGCTGTACATTTTTTTTTTGGTGGGGTGGTGGTAGAGTTAACTAAAATGACCTTATATTTTATTAGATTCAAGTTTAAATAAATGCCTGTTCATGCCTAAATTGGCATCTCAAGTGAGATATAGTTGGGATTGGCTATATATGGGATCTTATGTGACATCTGGCATATAAAGTCCTTTGACTTTATTCTCACAGAATGAAATGTCAGTGCTGATAGTAATACTGTATTCTTCCTGCTTAAGTACCCTGTGGGGGTATTTTTAAGATTCTATTTGTCCTTTTTAGTTTCTTGTGTTGTGATAGTTACTGCCAAATTGCATACTAATTTACATATAGGGATAACTATGCAGTTCTGCAAGATAGCTGCAGTAATATTTCCCAAATTTCTGGAAGCTGAGCTCATATTCAGAAGAAAATATGCTTACATTCTCTTTCTTCAATTCTTCTACTTGTTAAAAATTTACCCATCTTAATCATGTGGTCTCTGCTCTCCTACTACGTTCACATCCCACACACAAGTGCTGGCTTGTCTGGTGTCACAAGACACATCTAATTTACAATTGCAGTAATTGAAAACAAAAGTTGGTTTTACTGAATTTCTCTTACAGCTCAGCTGTGTTATAAAGCATTGTTAATGTTTTAGAGTAAATTCTATGTTCCTAATGCTTGCTTTTTCTTTTTTAAGGTAAATGAGACTACTTAGTGGACTTGATGGATGCAGCTGATTTTTTTGTCGTGGTTTGTTTTGTTGTCGGAAGAGATTCTACCATCAACATGATTATGCTGCTTGTGTGGTTCAATATACTCATGAATCCACCTGTCACCAGTCTCTGAGTAACCTTCCAGTGGTGCACTGAAAATTCCATCTTCAGCCCTTCATTACTCTGTTCCCTTCCCCATCAGCTCCAACTGCACTGGAGGCCTTTGCGTGAACTATCTCACGTCATCCTCTAAAATTTCACAAGCCCAAGGTTTGTTTGATAAAGTGGTATAACAAAAACCTGCAATCTCTGAGGTAGTGATGGCAGATGTTTAGCTGTCCTTTTCAGAGGTTTGGTACTTTATACAACACACTGCAGAAAATTAATGATGCACTGTAGAACTTTGTAAACATCTTACAATTCTTCCAGCCGCTCTAAATTTTCATAGGTCTGTGGTTGCCAAAGATGTTTTATTGTAGTGGGCACAGGTCTAAAACAACTTCAGTGGTACAAACCTTCGAAACACTAGCCCAGAATGGATTACCAGTAGCACACAGTGCCACTGGTTTGGCAATTAATAGGTTGCTGATACAGCCCACAGAGTACTGTTAAAGTATTCAATCACAAAGTTTAAAAGTTCTGTTTAGCCTCTGGCACATTTACCCATTATAAGTATTTAAAGACACCAAGTCATGTGGTTGTACCTTTAAAGAGATGGGAGTAAAGAGATGTTTTGGTTAAGGCCATGTTTCATCTTCATCTAGTTTAGAAAGACAATTTAACCCAGCCTGATACTGACAGGACAGCTGCTTGGCCTCAGCAACTGGTAACTCTTAAAGCTACTCTGTACAATGCACTTTTCTTGACCAATACTGCACATATTCTGTCATCCTGCTTAAGGATATTTTAGTGACTATTTGTTATACTTTTGAAAGTTGAAACTAAGTTAGTTTTCCTTAAAGAGGGTCCACTCCAAACTAAATATCAGGTCTTTAGTTCTTGATTTCATTTAGTATATCTCAGGGACCACAATCTCCCTTTCAGTTTCCACCTCCATAGTTTTAACAGCAAGTTGTTGCAAAATATGCTGGGACAATCCAAACCCCTGGCTCAGTGGAGTAAGTGGCACCTGAAATGGGCCACTGGAATTCACAATTTACGTGACAACTGAGTCACATCCACTTTAAAACCTTTTGTTTTCAACATGTAAAGGAGTGAGGCAATGAATAATCTTACCTTCAGCTTTCCTGTTTGTACCAACAGCATCCCAAATGCCAGCCTTCTTGGTTAGATCAGAGAAAAGGTGTCCTTGTATAGTGCCATTAGATGGGTATGGAATGGTAGCGAGGCTAAATGTGGGAACAACATGGAGAATTTCAAAGATGTGTTTAAATGCACTAGGAGTTAAAGGGAGCGTTTTTGTGTACATTTGTTCTTAAAGATTTTTGTTTTTGACAAAGTTTGTTTTTCTTTGTTAAACTATGATTAGAGGCTTAGTTTTTAAAAAGATGTTAAATATGTGTGTCTGAAGCAATGGATTGCACAGAAGTTCAGGTCTGTACAATATATTTAATATCAAGTGCATATTAATTGCCTTTTTATTGTCAAGTGCAATGACCTTTGAAAATGTGACTTTTAATTTAGAAGTTAGAGAAGGAACATTTTTGTCCTGTGGTTGCATGTATAACTTCAGCAGAGAGGGGGGATTTTTGTGCACAGGTGAAAAGAGAACAAAATCATTCAAGTCCTGTCTCTCCTGTAAATACTCATATGTGAGGTGTGACAGCTGAAATTTCTGGTGTTTCCAGTTTGTACTGGAGAGGTGAGGAGTGAAAAAAGAACATGATCCCATAGAAAAATCTTCATACTTCTTACCTTTGCTCTGAGCTGTTGCTGACCCCGCCGTACTCCAAGGAAGAGGAGGAACAGCAGCCTGTGGAGCACAGGGGGCAGGGGCAGCACACACCTCAAACACTGGACTCCTGAGTATGATGCCAAAACCACTGAAGTGCTGAACCTGGGAACGATTGATGCTGACGTGTTGCCTTTGCCCATGACACATGAGGCAGGGGAGAAGCTTGTACGTAACAATTAGGAGAGGGATTTTTTGCTGCTTTTCTGACTTATCTTTTACTGGGAAACATAATTCCTATTGATTTTTCACTGAGTAAAAATCATTATTTTATTTTCAATTGCTGTTGCAAATGTTTTTTAAGAGTTTCACACCACTGTTAACTTTCTACCAACATAGTTGAAATATATTGTAAACTGCCTGTTGGCGGGGAGGGGACAAACTGTTCAAGTTAGCTTTTTGTGAAGCTGTGATTTATTTTTTTCTATAAATTACGAGTTTATAAATTCTTAATTGAGAAATACATTAACTTGGTATTAAAGTACCATAAATTAATTGATATAAAGTGTTGGTTTACTCTCGTGCATTTGGAGACATTGCCATTATTGTTTTGTACATGGGGCAGTAGAGCAGCCTTTCTCACAGACATGTGCTTTAAATTGCTCAGATGTACAGATCAAATATATGCAGTACTGCCTTCTGCTTCAGAGATACATTTAGTCTCAAGGACTGGATCAGGGATCACATTTCCTCAAGTCCCTCCATGTTCAGGAAAAAGCAGGAAAATACAAGTAAAACAGCAGGTAGGAGCATGGTCATAGTACAGGTTTGATCCAAAGGGATGGTGGGGCCAACACACCAAACACTTCTTGGTCTTATAGTCTGGTGATTGGTACAGAGTCAAAGCTGTTAGGAGCTGGAGGGAGAAATGTCCATGAAACAGCAGACATTGCTGGGGGCATAAGGAGTTTCTGTTATGTTAAGGAAGAGGCATGGGGGTATATGTGGTGGGTACATTGAAGGAGTGTGCCTGCCAGATTCTTGTTTGTTCTGTCTGTTTGTGGCTTCCAGCTGCCTTCTACAAATGTAGTGCTCCATGATCCTACAGGGATATAGCCTCCATTTGTAGTCTGTACAAATCTCTAGTCCCGTATATCGAAATCAGTTGTGTGAGTCAGAAACAACACACGCGCGCATGCACCCTGGAAACAAAAAGGCACTTAAATTTCACATCAGCACCCCAACTTTAAGTAACATGTTATTACTCTTACTCAATATCAGGCTTCTCCCTTGGCTCGTGAGACTCCAGTGTTTTCCTTTCACACAGCAAAGTTGCAGCCTTGCCCTTAGCTGCCCTGCACCAGAGTGTACTCAAATTCCGTGACTCATCAAGCTGGATTATTAAGAGATTAGAACTTTATTAATTTAATTAGTATCAGAAGTTTATAAATAAGTTTTGTTGAGCAAAATCTAATACAGTGTTTAGTCTATTACTGGAACTCTATGAAGTATAAACAAGCTTCTTAATATCCATGTCAGCATGCAAGGTATAATCTTTCCCTCTAAAGAACCCTAGATCTGTATCGGTTATTGGAATGCTGTCCCATTACAAACTGCAGCCTGGACCCAGGATGACTTTCTTTTTCTTAATTATTATAATTGACTGGAATTTATGGAAGTAGTACTCATCAGTCCTGGAGATACAGGCAAATGAGTATCAGTGCTTTAAAGCTGGGAAGTGGCACAGGAACACTGCTGGAATGATTTGTCCAGATGGATCTATGCTGTCCTGAGGAATCTCGCCAGGCTGGAGAAATGGGCTGGCAGGAACTTGACAGAGGGAAGTGCCAAGTCCCACTCCTGGGAGGAACAAACCCTGGCCCTGGGACACGCTGAGGGCCAACCTGCTGGGAAGCAGCTTTGCAGAAAAAGTCCTGGAAGTCCTGATGGATGCCAAGTGGAAGCATCGTTTGTAGCAATTGTGATGAAAAAGGCAAACAGCAGCTTGGGCTGGATCTTCACCAGCAGGTCAAGGAAGGTGATCCTTCCTCTCTACTCAGCCCTGGTCGGACATGCCTGTTGCACAGAGAAGCTGTTGATGCCCCATCCCTGGAAGTGTTGGGTGCCACGTTGGATGGGGCTGTGAGCAACGTGGTCTAGTGAAAGGTGTCCCTGCCCATGGCAGAGGGGTTGGAACTGGGTCATCCTTAAGGTCCCTTCCAGCCAAAACCATTCTATGATTCTGTGATACCTGGAGTGCTGGATGCAGCTCTGGGATTGCCAGTATGAGAGAGATGCAGGCACACCTGAGGGATACCTGTGACAGGCCACGAAGATGGATAAAGTGTTGGAGCATGTGTCATGTGGGAGAAGCTGAGACAACTGGGACCACTCAGCTTGGAGAGAGCTAAGATATAAATTCCTGCCGAGACTAAAGGCTATGGAGCCAGACCCTTCTCAGTGGTGCCCAGTGACAGGACAAGAGGCAAAGGGCACAAGGAAACACAGGAAAGCTCATTCAAACAAAAGAATGTTTTACTCTGATGATGAGTGTGAAAGGTTGTGAAGTCTCCATCCTCCAAGGTACTCCAAAGCCAATGGGACATGGCCCTGGTCTCACTGACTCTGCTCTGAGCAGGGTGTTGGCCCAGACAATCAGAGGTGCCCTCCTGCCTTTAGCCCATCTGTGGGCCTGATTGGATCAGCCACGGCTCGACTCCAGCAAAGGCTGAAGGCTTGAGCCGGCTCTGAATAAATGCCAGGGAAAAATACATCCTAGTTTACCTGGACAAAACCAGTTCACTTTGTATGAATCAGTTGTCAGCCACTGTTGTATTTCAACATTATTCAGCTGGCATTATTATTCTGTTACCCTGTGTACCTATTTACTTTGGAATAGTCAGGCCTATTGTGTGGGCTGATTACTTTGCTTGGTTTAGTCCTGAGAGACGTTCTTTCAAGCAGCTGCAGTGTGAGTTCACGGTAGAATGATTGCTTTAATCCAATACTCTATTTTTCATAGGGAATTATACCATCAGGTGGATCAAAGTAGCTCAAGAGGCAAGCATGGGATAACGTGTTTCCAAAGATATCAGAGTTAAATTGCCATTAGCAAAACCTAAAAATACAGGTTCTTTAAGTTTTTATAATAGAAAGACATCAGTTTGGGAGTAATTTTTTCTATCTGTAATGCTTATTCTTTAAATCTATGGGCTGCCACTCTGGGGGTTCCTTTTCTGACTGTTGCCCAAAGTTCATCCACTTCAGTTGGAAGGATCTCCTGGATGTTCAGTTCTGCAGGGATAAGGCACTCTGAGAACTGAAGATCCAGCAGCTCTCACTTCCTGATCACCTGACACACTTCTTGGGTCTTGTGCAATTAGCAAAGCTCTTGCAGACAGGATGGCACTGGCCATCAGTTGTCACTGTCTAGAACATTTTCCCTCCCATCACTAAAGCCATTGCAGTTGTATTCTGTTTGTTTTGGTAACAGGAGGGGTTAGTCAGTGTGCTCAACAGCACCCACATTTCCTATGCTATTTCATAAACAGCTTCAGGAGTTTTGAGTATTTAATTTCAGCTACTTATTTTTTTGCTAAGTTTTCTGACTGCATCTTCAGTTTGAAGAACTGACTCTTCGTCAGAAGAAACTGCTTTAACAAGGTAAAATGCTTTTAGAGATCTCACAGTACAAGTACTGGAGGCATCAGGTACTCCCTAAGTTTTTGTGGGTTTGTTTTAAGGAAAACAGGGAAAGAAGGGGAATATAGAATGTGCAAGAGGCATGTCTTCATTGTGAAGCAAAGTACAAAATAATAACCTTAATACTGTTCTCAGGTAAACTTCAAGATGTATTATTAAGTCTCTTTAAGACACTCTCTCTCAGGAAATAGGTTTGAATCACCAACACAAACTAATCTTATTTGGACCTTGGTCTCCAACAAGGTGCAAACCACTTCATGTGCAACATGATACCTCTGTTCTGTGACTCTTTAATACATAAGTCTTAAAGAAAACAAACTGCACCTTGCCTTGCTTTGGATTTCAGCTCACTGACAAATTTCTGACCTGAATTCGTCAGGGGCTGTCATACCCAGCAACATTTCAGAACATTTCTTTGACTGTTAGCAGTCATTTTGTTTGACTGCTCATTTCACACCAACAAATGAGTGCCTACAATGCAAGGTTTGCCAAATTTCAAAATGTTAAGTAATGTTAAGTATTGCTAAGCACAATTCATATTAGTATAATTAATAATTAAATTAAATGAAACATAATCGTGCTGAAAGATTTTATTTGCTAATCTTGAAATAGGTTATTTGCTTATTCATGAGGGTGTGAAATACTGGGTCTCGATGTGCAAATGAGCTGTGTTGTATATTGGAATATGCAGGTATGGTTTTATTTTTCAGTGTGTGAGGTAAGCCCTGAGGAAAGGCAGATAAAAAAAAACATACACAAATTTTAGCAGTTCAGAACACAGTGTAACGCAATAGTAGATCAATATAACAAGCAACAGGATGGTTAAAGGTCATAACAGTAGGATGACACTGGTTTACAGAATATCTTTAAACATCTGAAACTGTTGAAAGATTTCATTATAGCTTCTTTAAAAAAGGTAAATCAGCTATTCTGACTTGCTTTTCAAAATCCAATGAAACTATCACAGCAGCATTTGGCACGGTATTGTCAAAATGAAAATGTTGAAATCATAATTTAAATATTTATGCAAAACATGAGTCACAGCTGTACTACCTTACAATAGAAACAAAGATAACATCAGCGTGTGAGCAGCTCACTTACACACTGTAGATCAGTACTGCCAAACTAGTTTGCAGTTCACGTGGTACTAAACACATATGAGGAAAGACAGCGAACTCTTTCATAATAAAATAATAATTAAAAAAAATGGTGTGGTAACTCTTGTTTACAGATATTCCTCTAAGATTGATAATGTTACAAATTTTCACCTAAAAGTCAGGAAGTTCCAGCACCAAGCTTACACACAGACCTAGCAGTCCATGTCCATTGAAGTATAATTAGGTAATTTCTTTCTCTCAATGGAAAATTCATCTTGGACACTGCCTAGACTTTGAAATGATCTAATGTTCCATAGTAGGGATAATGGATGTAAGTAAGATCTGTGCATCTTTTGTTTCTCTTTTATTTTGAAGCTAAAGGTTTTGTAGGGCACAAGACATGAAATCTCATTATTGTGGTGCTTGAAATTACACTGAGCTACAACTGTTGAACAGACACCTCCAGGGTACCTCTCACTCTCTTCTCTGGCCCTGTAAAAAACACAAACATTTCATATCTATATTTATATGTTGAGAAGGCTGCTAACACTTGTTTATTTTGGGGGGTTTTCTTATCTACTCCCTTGCTTAGGGAGTGGATAAACTTGGCGTCAGTTAAAGCATTCCTGTCTCAGAATGGGAACGAGGAGCTGGGGTTTCTCCATCTGTCCCATCTCACCCTGCTACTGGAGCAAGATAATATCTGGCAGTCTTAGGGCATACGTAATCATGCATCTGGATGACAGGCAGTGTCACACTTTAAAGATGCATTTTTCAAGCCATATACTCCTTATTAACTTTTGTAGTACGAAATCCTCTTGAGAGACAGCCTCGTAGTTGCAGCCCAAATGAAACGCTAATACAGAGAGACGAGCTACATAGGAGTTCTGCTGAAGTCCACACATTGGATGTTTGCTGGGGTTTGGTGTAGCACCTTATGGAAGTTCTGATGGGTCTGGCTTACATCATGTCAAGAAGAGAGTACTGCTTCTGGAAAACAGCATTCAGGAGGGGAAAAAATGTGTCTGATGCACTGGACACTTGCATTTGCGTAAGTTCAAATACCCCCTCTCCGTGTCAGCCTCACGCTGAAGCCGAGCCTGCACTACAGCCCTTTGCCAGCAGAGCTGTGCTGCCTCTGCCCGTAAGGGCACTTGGCTGGGTTGATGGCTTGGTGCCTGCACACACCAGACACGGTGGCAGTGCTGTGCTTTCACTGCCTTCATGGGCCTTTGGGTGGGGACTGATCTAAATCTCTGTATTAGCACAGCAAAACTGCTTTGCTGCTTTCTTATTTCTCTGCATTAGGAAAGGCTTTGGCAGTGCTCACCTTGGCATCTTGGGCTTGAACTAAACCAGGCTGTTATCAGAGCAATTTCAACAGCTCGTTTTTCAGGGCAAGTCACATAATGCTTCTAACAAATTAGAACAAATACAGTCTATTCCAAAGTAATCTTTCTTCAGCAAAGACAAACTTTCCAATCATACGAGAAGGGAATTAAGAGTTCACAGAAAAAAAGCCCCCAGTGACAGTATCACTTCATTTGGGTCTGTGCACAGGTAAGATCAATTGATTCCTAAAGACTTCTTTGCCCTTGGATTGAGCTTTAGTAGCATCCCATATGGTGGAAATTTTCCTAAGAACAAAAAATAAATCTGTCACTGCTGTCATTTTCTTACCAGAGCAGATGTTAAGGAAATGTGGTCCTGACTGTAAAAATGAAGCTCCTGTTTAATCAGTCGAGTAACTAGACATTCCTCGCCCTATGTCTCATCATTTAGCAAGGCACATTTCATACATAACAGTCATTTGCATGTATATTTATTATGTTATTATGTTCATATTCAACAAGCATACATTTGTTTTCCTTCTTTGACATTTTCTTCATTTGCTAGTGCCACCTAGGTTAACATTAAGTAAATGCCACAAGTGACTTGAGAGAAAATAGTAAATGATGCTGCAGTTTATAAACAACTGCATTATAAACAAAACAAAACATGTCTATATGATTATGGTAAGCTCTGCTTTAAATCTGAAGCTTTTGATTGATTAAAAGTTTAAAGTCTAAATTGTATTTGCTGAACAAAGGAGCTTTCTTAATCACATTTTCCCTTTGTTGAAAAGTACCATCTGTTTATAATTTAAAAAAAAGACACTTGTTGACTGTGTTAATTTCTCAAGGAAACTCAATTCATTTATAATTAAAGGCACTCACTTGGCAGTTTGACAAACAGAAGCCCTTTCTTTATTCAGGAAACAAGCCATGCACAGGCAGCACACTGAGTCTTGCTCTCTTCCCTTCCTGCATCACATACACAAGAAGATTCTTGCTGCCAATTAAACCTGGGCCATCTTTTAGGACATAAGGATGTTTGCTGAGATTAGACTTTGTCCTTGTGTATCTCTTTGCTGGATACACACCAAAGGAGTGTTTAACACCGTCATCAGTAGGTGGGCAAACAATACCAGCCTCTGTCAGGAACCTGTGGCTGAATCACTCAGGTAACAACCTGGCATTATCCTGGTTCCCATTCAGTTGCCTTCTTTCCTTCAGTCTTCTTCCCTTTATTCACTGTCTGTTTTGGTATGGGCACACCCTGTGTGTTTAAATGGCTCAAAATAAGACTAACCCTTTCTTGCTTGATCATTGCTGTGTGGGAAATGTCGCTCACTTATTCATTATTCTGCTCTATCTCCTTTTTTAAAAGTCCTTAGTTGTTTATCCCAGCAGAGATGAGAGGGCACAGTCCATTAACCATGGCCAGCTGTGAGTGTAATCATCCTGTTTGCTGTGCTTACAATTGCACGGAACTGTGAGCCCAACTTTGTACCCATCAAGACCAGTAAACCTCCTGGGCTTCATCCCATCACCCCTTTGAGTGTGCCTGGAAGTGCCTTAGGAGCACAGAGCCAGCCCTGGAAAGCAAAATCATTCTTCCCCCCGTGTGGTAGCACAAGAAGCCACACACACACAGCTCCAGTGACTCCCTCCAGACACAAGGCAATAAAAGCATTCTCACCTCTGTTGCTCATTGCATCCAATGGTTTGGCGTTCTCTTTGCTTCCCCTAAAAACTGAGCACACAAGCTGAACCCATGCATGGGTTCCAATGCTCCAGCACAGATGGCAGGCTATGAAGCCCCTCTCTCTTTCCATTGTCTGAAATCTGAGCTTCCAGAGTACAGGAGTCAGATGCCCTGGGGAGGAGCTGGAAGGGAGGCATGAGCTGCCCCCCAGCACCTCCTCGCCTGCGGGGGAAGCCCTCCCTGCCCCTGGGGTTTGGGATCTCAGCAGTGGGATCAGCAGCTGGCCCTAAACTCGTGCCCAACGTGCAGCACAAGGTGAAACTTTTGTGGGGACTTCAGGGACTTTGAGGAATAATTTTGCACCATGCTTGCAATAGGATGAAGGAATTCACCTGGGGTCACACCAGGAATCTGGGATGCTTTTTCTCAGAGCTGTCACCACAGGACCTAGACAGATATATACAGTTTCATCAAATACCAACTCCTTAACCAGGATGGCAGTCGTGGTCAGCTCCCACTCAGCCATTCACTTCATATCAGCTTTGCCCTGGGGACATTTAGAAACCAGCCAGGACCTTTGAAAAAAAAAAAAAACAAAACCAATTTAAAAATCCAGAATACTGCAATTGCACGTGTTTAACAAGTTTCTCAATCAAATTGTGTAAAGGAAATGGACTTGAAACACTACAAAAGTTTTAATTAAAATTTATTTCAATATGTAGAAGGAACCCAACAACTTTTATAATTAAATCTTGGCAAAAGGGTTTTAATGGAAAATGCCAGTGAGTAAATTGCATTAATTGTATAAAGCTACTCAATATGGCTTTCTCTGCTGCTGTCCTGATGGAGTAGAAAAGAGAATAAAAAAACCATGCCAAAACCTCTCTGCACCAGAGTGGATATTAGTCACTTCAAATTCTTTCCTTTTTAATAGACTGCATTAGCTTAACTTTCAGAGGGAGGAAAGTAATATTCTCAGTGGTGAAAAACAGCTGGGTATCATTAACAGCTTCAAAGTGGAGGTGATGCTTTTATCAGTTCCATTTCCCTTTTCTCCCTCCTCTCCTCCCTTCTGTCCCCTTTTCAGAGCCATAGCTTTCTTTTTCCTGTTCCCACTTAATTCCCACTTAATTTATGGGAAAATGTAGCTGGATTTTTTGAGATTTCCTCCTGTATTTTGACAAACAAGGTGCTGGTGTGCACTATTCAACAAATTTTCTTTTCCATTGGAATATGTCCTTTGTCTGAACTACCTGTGCAAAAAGCATGACAGTGAGAGAAGCCACCCTACACCGTGTGTGCCTGAGCCCCCTTTCACCTGGCTCCTCCACAAGTGGAGCTGCAGCTTTGATATCAAAAGGATGTACAACTTTCATTATGTTCCCTCCTTTCTCCACACACAGCTCCTTGTCTCCACAACAGTGCCTCAGCACTCTGTGCATTCCGCTCCAGAGAGCCCCTGTTCTCCCCTTGACCTTCTGGAGCAGAAGGCAGGCTGTGTGCCAGCCTGGCTCTGCCACATCCAAGCTGTCGGAGCAGCACGATTCGAAAAATAACCTGATTTTTAGGGTACCTATGAGAAGGTGGTGGTGGCCAAGCACATCAAAATTTCACAAAAGGCTTGTTTTCCTGCAAGTGCACTCTGACCTCTGCATAGACCAAACAACAGTGGTCACTCTGTACAGGTTTCCCAATCAGTCTCATGCCATGGTGTAACGTGGCAGAAGTTGTCTGGCACTGCCCCGGGAAGCACACACGCTACCACCTGTCTAAGGGCCTGGAGAACATATTTATTAGGCTTAAACCCCTGCTGGTCTATGCAGGCAGAAACTGGGGATCAGGGTGCTCTGGGGATAACGCCCTCTGCAGTGACAGCCCCTCTGGAGCTCACTGGGTCGCAGATAAAGTGTTGCACTGGGTTTATTTACAGACACAGCAGGGAAAGGGAAGAAGCAGTTCCCCATTTGACACACAGGGTTTAACAATCCCTTTCTAATGTTTCCTATTTAATGCACACTTCATATAAGACTGGAGTCGTTCCTTTCTAGGCAAAGAACCTGACTCAACACAAAGAGCTCTGTGTTGGGTGGAGAGGGCAGGTGTGATGAGGTGGTGGCCACATCCAGCTTCTGCAGGGACCATGGCACACTGAGAGCTGCCCTCCAGTCCAGACCCTTCTTCCTTTTTTTCACTCAGTCTCAAGAATGGTCAAAGAAAGCCCAGCAAATCCAAGGGGACATTTTCCTCCTCTTAACACAAATCTGTCCATCTTCCCCTCTGTGCAAGGGACAAATAGAAACGGTTTTTATGTGGCCTAGCTTTTCTCCCTATTGCTTTTTTGTTGTTCTCTTTGCAGACAGAGAAATTTTGGTGGTTTCTGAGAAATAAGGAAGGCTCTGCCTTTTGAACCACTGCTGTTGCCTGTTGCTCTCCCCAGGAAAGAGATGCTGTCAAGCCGAGAGAGAGAAATCTATTTGGGGCAGTCCAGTAGGTGAAGACCAGATTTTGCAGGATTAGCTCCAGAGTAAGTGCCATCATTGAGGATATGTCTGGAAAAGAACACTAAACAGAACTGTTAGCTTGTTTCTACTTCTTCCCTCCTATGGTCAGGATCCAGTGTTACCTGGAAATTACTGTACCCAGTGTTATACTGAAGATGAAACTCCCTGTTCTTTTCCACCTAATGGGATTGCCATTGTTAATTATTTAATACAAGTTTCTTAATTATTTTAATACAAGTTTCTCTGTGCATAATCCACACAAGGTCTGGATTAAAAATATTAATTGCAGGTATGGTTGTGTATATATATGCATATTTTAAAGCTTCTAGTTTTCATCTCTTCTTAAGCTCAAGGAGAAGATAAAAATAATTTTTTTTTTTTTCCAAATCATGTAGTGTTTGAGTTGCTGGACTTGGCAGTATGTTTATGTCCCCTAACTGGAGTTTGGAAGACAGCTCTCATATAGGTCTCTTGGGTCTACTAGAGATTATCTTCTCTTTACACATCTTTTTTTTTTTTTTTTCTCTGTGATGTAGTGTGAGTACATCAGGATTATTCCACTTGAAGTTAATTATTTTTCTGTTATCTCCCTTTGTGAAGTGTTAAAAGAGAAACTTACATTATAGGGCTTCACATATTTATAATATGTCCAATAGCTGATTTTTATTTTTGACTCCCTTTTTTTTTTTAATTAAATGATATTTTCTGCTTTTTAGGATTTGATCTGTAACATGGTGAATCATTGTCTTAATTGTAGTTTTATATTTTTTTCTGATGGGGGCACAGAGAAGTGAATACAGAGCTTTCATTATTAGAACGTAGAAAGGTCACAAACTATTCTAAAAATCAAAATGTGAGTGGGTGGATGAATATATAAAATCCTTGTAATTATTTTGCTTTCCAGACTGCATGGTGGGACTCGTGTTATTTATATTCTGTCACAGATCTATTACATATTAACCGTGATGAGCCATCAGCTCCAGATTGAGTTTTGAGCCAGTGTCTTTGTTTCCTTGCGTGATCATTTTAGTTTCAAAATAACCTTTTTTCTCTTTTTCCTGTTCCTGATGGGGCTAATGAGCAGAGCTTGTATGAAATACCCCAAAGGCAGTCAAAACCCCAGAATTTAATTGCTGGTGACAAACGACTTTTCCTGGGAACATTTCTATTCCGAGCCCTGATTAGTCATTGAAAAATCACCCAAGTGATGTTTACATAGCTCCTCAGGATAAATATTTTGTAGTGGGCTGTTGACTGAGTCTCTAAATGTCTTTGGGGTTTGCTCAGGTTTTCATTGCTCGTTAATAATGTTTTCAAACACTGAAACTTCATCGGAGAAAGCAGGAATAAGTGAAGAATTTTTGGGGCTGTGGGCACATGGCTAGGTGTTGACTGGACCATGATTAGATCTAATGAGATGTTTCCTCCAGCAGTTACCAAGACAATGAATTGGGATTGACTGGGGACAGGATGCTTTCTCCTTATTTCCATCAATGGTAGGACCAGTTTGGCAGTATCCAAGGACATCTCTTTTATCCTTCCCATAACTAAACAATAGACAATTGAGTGCAAACAATGGAAACACAAGCGACAAGGCTATCCATTGGGGGTTTAGTAGCTCAAGGGAACCTGCTGCCAGAAAATCCTGTGCAGTGTGGCTGTGTGGCCTTTGCCCAGCACAGGAGTCACTCCTGGGCTGCTGGGACCTGGCATGGCTGATTCCATTGGCACTTCCCACTGCCTGGCATCCTACAGGCTCCACCAGGCTGAGGAGAGCAGGCTGTGGGGGTGCCACTGGTGTGTGAGCACACCCTGTTTCACCATTGGCTTTAGAATTCTTGGCAAAGCAGAGTTGAGGGCTGCTGGTGAGAATAAGGTGATGGTTTGATGACTTTGACATGAAAAAGAAGCCAACAGTCCTTCTCCCCAGTCACCCTTTCTGCCTGACACAGAGCTCTCCCAGCAGCAGTGCACACAGGATTTACCCTGCTCCTGCCTGAGAACAAACCTCACACATTGACTGCAAATTCTGCATGCATTGGGCAATACTTTTAGTCTTGTATTACTTTGCACAGGGAGAATTTTTGCTTGCTGTGTTTCTAGCAAATGCAACATGAATGATTTTAAGAAAAGGAAAGGCACTGGCATTTCATCATGGAGAAGGATCAGGAGACCTCTGTGTGGCCTAAAGTACCTTCAGAGGGCTTTGAAAATGGAGGGATTATTTTACACAGGCAGTAGTGACAGGACAGGGAGTAATGGTTTTAAACTGAAAGAGGGTGGGGTTAGATTAGATATTAGGAATAAACTCTTTACTCAGAGGGTGACAAGGCACTGGAACAAGTTACCCAAAGGACTTATGGATGTCCCATCCCTGGCAGTGTTCAAGGCCAGGTTGGATGGGACTCTGAGCAATCTGGTCCTAGTGAGTGACATCCCAGCCCACGGCAGGGGGAGTTGAACAGGATGATCTTTAAGGTCCCTTCTAACCCAAACCATTCTATGATTATATTACTTTAAATTCTACAAGATACATCAACGCTTTCCTGACAATATTTAGGCTCCTGTTACCCAGCACTGAAACATGGCTGAGTCTTTTCCGTGGAGTGAAGCTGGAGTTTAAAACAAATGCATCAATTTTCTGGTATCTGCTACTGAATCTCTATTTGAATTGAAGGGAGAGTACAGGTCAGTGTGCTGGGATATCAGCAAATGTGGTACCACACTGTTGTAATCGGTACAGAACTTAGACAAAAACTTTCGGAGCTTCCATATAAACCCAAAAATGTGTGTGTAGTGCAAAATTCAGCCTGTGCTTTGACTTGCTTTTTGTCTACTTGAGCTGATTTTTGGGTAAGTATTTAAAAGGTGAAGTGTCAAAACTAGAGCAGATACCATAATATGTCTTTCTGAGTTGTGAATCCCTGGCACCTTGATTTTGCAACTAAACAAAACTATCGCTGCCATTTGGTAGCTTAAGAGCCTTATAAAGGAACAATGAAGAAATAGTTTGTCACTGTTTTATTTATAGCTGAACCATGATTTAAGATAAATAAATATTTGTAAACCAAAAAATGTCTAGTCTTTACTTCTGTTGCATTTCCTCTTGTGCTTTTCCCATCTTTTAGTTGAAGGACAGGAAAGGATTTTAAAATCCCCTGACGGTGGATTTTTTCTTTGTCTTTCAGGACAGGCAAATGAAAAAAAATGGTACCCAGATCAAAGTGCTGGATGTAATAGCTCTGATCCAGGGAAATGTCTTTGTTCACAGGTTTTAAACTGTATTTTAGTGAGAAAGAAGTAGGTGTATTCTGTGTTTCCAGAATAAAAAATCAGCTTTGACCAATTTGCAGCCTTAGTCCTTCTCCCCAGGATGGAGAGGAGATCTGGGTTCCCTGATGAATGAGAACAATGAATATGCAGATCCAGCACAGCAGTCTCTTAAAGGATTGTCCTTTTAGGACACTTAGTAAAATGAACAGAACAAACTGAACCATGGGAAATCTTGGTTTATGTCTCACATCACAGACTCTGAAATACAGGGTGCCTGAAGCAAAGTGAAACCACCAAACGTAGGGATAGGATGGCAACACTGGAGTAAGAATTTTTCAGGGAAAAAAAAAAAGTTAGAAAAAGTAATAAATGTTTCATTGTCTTTAATTCTAAAAGGAGACAGATCAATAATGGGAAAGGTACCAAAAATTTCTGTATCTCAGTATTGATTTTTATGTTATATTTATCCTTTGAAAGTCACTAGCAGGTCATTACTGAATTGGATAGAAGAGCCCTGGAAAGTTAAGGACTTTTACCAGCCTCAAAAGCTACGTATTTGTCATGCAAGGTTACAGTGACCTTTTATTTTTGGAAAACCATTAGTTCCACATAGTATGTAAGGAAGAACAGTCCCAGCTGTCAGACAACAAACCTTAAGTCTCTGTTGCTGTCTGTGAGGATTCATACATCATCCTTTATGTTTGGAAAGAAGGAGTTTATTTTTTTAGCCTAACAAATAATTTATTAAGTTTGGCTTTTCAGTTAATCATTACCCAGCATTGCACCATTAGCTGATTTGTGACCCTCATTATTACGATTTTATGTTAAACCTGTGGCATTTACAGGCTGGACCCCTGTATAAATATATGCTGGACTAACCAAGGTTCTGTAAAAGAAAACAAATACCAGATCAATGTCTAAAAATTTCCCCCTCCCCTAGGAACACTTGATAACCTCTGCATTTGTGTGTGTGTGCTTTCAGGGCTTGGGCCGTTCACTCCCGGGTTTCCCACACAGACCCTCCAGCCAAAGGACAACGTGTAGCCCTTTTGTAGCAGCAGTAGCCAAAATTCCCATTGTGCAATGCTTATTTTACAACTTATCTATATGACATTGCCAGCCAGCCTTCTGTTTAATTACAGTTTAAATTTAAATGCATGCTTTTTCAGTCAGAAAAAAGATTCTCTATCCTTTTTCTCTTTCAATATCTCATTTCAGTGTCAGTTTTTCATTTTCCACTCTGCTTGATGACTACACTTTTTCTTAAAGTTAGCTCTTTTTTTTTTTTCTTCTGTTGCTTCACGAAGAAGATATCTTCTTTGAATACTAAACATACACTGGGACATAAAGAACCAGCAAATCCCCACATTAATCCTTCTATCTAGTTATGCTTTACAGCTTCATTTCAGTTTTTCCTTCAGTAGAGAACCAGCATCATAATAAACTGCTCCCAGGTAACCCTTTTTTTCCTCAGCAGCAATTAAATGCTTTTTGGGGGGTAAAAAAAGGGAATTGTTCAGGGAATTTTAAATTAAAGCCTTGACATTTCATAATAAATTTACTAGAAATGCTGACCGTGAATGAGATTAGGGGGAATGTGCCAGGGAGGGCTGTGCAAATCCTGACACTGCTTGGCTTCATCTGGTGAGGTACCAGTAAATAGCTCCACCTGGATCCTGTGAATAAAGCAAGACTAATTTGGCTAAATTAATTCTGTGTTATTTGGGAGAGTTGGAAAGACTGGGGGGGAGGGGAAGGAGCAACTCCAAAACCCCCTTCCACCAATGGTTTATACCTCAGTGGTTCTTCTTTTTAGCAGGTAAAAGATGATCAGGATGTTAAAAATAGCATGGTATTTATAATTTATTCAGTTGTTTTTCTTTCAGATTTTGGTGCCCCAGTTAATAGAAGTGGTGTTCAGGCTTTCTTTGAAGAAAAATAATTTCAAACTTTCCCTGCAGTTAGGGATTTTTTGACAAGGGCTTTGTGCTGAGTGTCTGCTTTAATAATCCTGTAAACTGCAGTAAAAGAGAGAGTTACACTGAACCTGAAACTCAACCGCAGCATCTTTTATATTCTTCCAGTGTCTAATGTCTGTAATTTACATAGAATCTGCTGTGAACTTTTTTTTCTCTTTGTGAAAAAAAATTGCTTCTTTTGCTCTTTTAATCAGAGAACCGTTTGCTGTTTCTTATGTACTTGACAGGCTTTGCCAGACAGAATGGGAAAAACCTAATTTGTACAGTTTCATTTCTTCTCAATTTTGAAGGATGTGATTATTTCTGTTTCTCTTTTCTGAAGATTGTAAGTCTTCAGGTAGGGATCTTTAAACAGTAATTACTGCTGTCAGGAGGAAAGCGAGAATAAATGGACTGCTGGGTATTTGCTATTACCTTTGATGATATTCAGCTTTGTTCTAAATGCCTTGTCATTATGTTTACAAGATAAAGTAACCTCTGTGTTTTGGCACCAAATTCTGCTGCCTTTCTTAATGTGCATAGTCAGAGCTGTCAAAACAAGTAACATTTGGATTGAAAAGGATGCACTGAAATCTGAGGAACATGTGGACAAAAAACTATTTTCTTATTGAAAAGAGAACTGAGCACATGAACCAAAGAGACTTTTTCTATTAACACTCTTCACTGAGTTCCCATTATTGCAAAGGTGTTTTAGTGCTGAAATCAGAAATTGCACTAATATTAGAGCTGCTTTATTACATATTTTTCTGTGAAAGAAAATTGACTTCTATAAATAGATAAAACTGCATGTTCCAGGCTAATATGTTTTTACTCTGTGTTGTAATCTCTGTAAGTACTACAGTTCAGATGTTTCAAGAATCCACATCAAACACTGAATGGTGGACACCACAGTTATTGAATTCTCCTAAATATTCCTGTAAAGTATGTTAAGAGAGGGGGTACAAGTGTGGGGTGAGCAGTAACACTTATCTGCTGGCAGAGGATGTTGGCTTCAGTGCTTCCCCTTGGGAAGAAATTCTTTACTGTGGGGAAGGTGAGACACTGGAACAGGTTGGTAGAGAAGTTGTGGATTCCCCATCCCTGGAGGTGTTCAAGGCCGAGCTCAATGAGGCTTTGAGCAACCTGGTCCTAGTGAAAAGTGTCCCTGCCCACCCACATGTTGGAAGTAGATGATTTTTAAGGTTCCTTCCAACCCACAGAATCACCCTGTGATTCCCTAGTCACAAAACTGGAGTGGTAATAGGGAAAAGCCCAGCTTTGGCTACATTTTTGCACAGTTCATAAGATGCTGATTTTTCAGTATAACTGAGAAAGATATTATAATGTTCAGTAATTTTGGAGTTTGTCAATATGAGAAAAAAAAAAAAACAAATTAGTATAACTGGAACAAAATAGAAAGCTAAAAACAGAGAGGCTCAGATTGATAAACCTTGGTTAGGCCTTCCAAATAAATGAGCAAGAAAATCTTTTTTGTAGTAAATAACTACACAAAGGTAAGAGCATTTCTTTCTCTTGTTTTCCTCATTATCATCTCACTCTTCTCATACCTGAATAGTGAATATCGTAAATAAAAAAAAAAGCAACTGGCTGCAGTTTCTCACAAATTCTGTCACTAAAATCCTAATCTGCCAAAACACTCTTACTGAAGCAGACACACATAGAGGATCCTCTTTGCTTCAGCAGGACCTGAGTGCACCGCTGTAGAACTGAGCTCCCAAACACTCCCTTCTGCCCAGGCATGGAAAACAGGCAGCAATCAGCTACACAGCACTGCACAGGCACTACCTGGCACTACGAAGGCTTTAGTGAGAACACACTGCACTTGTGTCAGTGCAGTTTCAAAACCAGTAGTTCAGACTGGCTGCCCCAAAATCAGAGACAGAGGAGCAGAGGCTCCAAGAGGTGACCAAAATCATGAGAGGACCCTGTGTCCGAGGATTTCTGAATCCTAGTGGTACAGCACAAGTGGGGATGTCTTTCCCTAGGACAGTGGCATGACAGGTGCATCAAACACACCCAGATCACACGTGTCGTGTGTCTGACTCTGCAGCATCAGTGACCTGCAGGAGCCCAGCAAGGCCTTGGCCTGCAACTGCCAAGGCAGGTGGAAAAACATGACAGCTCAAATGCATGACCTGAAAACAACCTGGATGTCTGCAGAAATTTAAAAAAAAACCCAAAACCTGACGAAACAAAATTTATCTCTGGGAGACAGTAAGTTATTCCTCTGGATAGGGAACAGGTCCCTCATTTGTCAAGGCAGAGAATTTCTTTCAAAGCAGTTTCTCTTGTAGAACAAATCTAATGTCAGTAGAATTTGTGAACTGGAAAAAGAGTGAAGTGGTTATCTTTCACTTCCAGTTTTAAGGAACAGCTTTCAAAACTACTGGGAAACATTTACACATTCTGAATTTATTGCTGTAAAAAAAATGCTTTCCTTTTTAAAGATAGGTTTCACCATGTGGGAATTCCACACACTTGGCGATTTTTAAAGCTCATGAAAACATCTCTATTTCCCTCGGTGGTGGAGTCGCAACCCGAACACAGTTAAACAGTGTAGCCATGTTTAGCCTAACACCCTGCCATCACCCTGTTGTCTTTGCTGTCATTCTGGCTCCTTCCTGGGTTTACGTGCCCTGTTCTCCAGAACAACTGCACCCTCCCAAGTGCCTTTCTGTGGCTACACACACCAGTGGTGTGGAGCTGCCAAACCCTGCAGTCTGATGGACACAGGGCTGCAGCTGCTCCGTGCTCCCAGGGATGACCAGAAGGTCTGATCCCGTGTTCTCCACAGGCACACGGACACAGGCAGGTGGGATACACCGGTATGGATATGTGTGGCTGGGCACAGATCCATGCAGGGAACACACTTCATGAACACAGACAGCACCAGGGGTCTTGCCCCAATCCCCTCTGCAGTGGGCCAGGATGGAGGTCTGTCAGTGGGAGCACACACAGACACACGTCCCGTGTGGATCCCCCAGCAGCTGGATGGACACAGGGTGTCCCTGGGAGCTGTCCCAGCTCCTCACCCTCCCCAGCTGCTGGTCCCTGTGCTTGTATGCACTTGCGTTTTCCTCCAAAGGCTTCTAAGTCTCCTCGGCAGAGGTAGGGGATCCACCCATCCTGATCTAGAAGTACAGCCTGGATCCCAATAATCTTACTTTCCATAACCCCTGCAGTGTGGATACCCTGTCAATGAAATAAGCCAATTCCATTTCATTCCTAGTGAGGGAGAGTGTATTTGGAGGGCACCAGGACATGGGAGTGCTCAGAGATTGATGACCCGCGTGACTGGAGTCTCAGCATTACCACTGAACCAGGGAGATCAGAAAGACAAGGTGGCACAGTGACTATTGATTCTCAGTTCTACATATTGAGAACACAGAGCTGGGATTGAAACAGTCACCCTCTCATGACAGAGAGTTCCTACTAAGAATTTATCAGAAAAAATAGACACAAGAAGTCAGAAATTCCCAGGCTTTGCACCTCAGTGTCAGTGAACGGGGGAAACCCTGTATTTAGGGATTAACTAGCAACCTAGGAAAGAGCAAATCCAAAAAGTACATTGATACAGTTAACACAATTCTTCCCTAATATTAAATTCAGAGAGAACTTGAAGTTCTACATCAACAGTAGCTCCTGCACTGGGATACAAATTGCATCAGCCACCACTGCAGATGTAATAACATCTCAGACAAGCATTTCAATAATGTTATTTTTCATGACACATCCTGCATGCACACAGCTGTTCAACACTCAGAGTTGACTTTAAACATTCATAGTTAATCTATTTCACTCCTAAGAGTCTCCTTCATTTACAGAAGTGCTGCTGGAGAGAGGGCAATGCTCACTCAGTGAACATCCACACCAAGAACTGTTGTTCATTTAGAAATATTTTGCTATCCATCAGATAACCTCGGCTAAGGAACAAATACTTGGGGAACCTCCTTGGCCAAAGTAGGATATATTTCGTCTTGGACTAGAACTGGAAAACAAGCAACTGGGAAAACATGATAGAATATTTAAAGGGCATGTTTGGCAAGTTTAATAGAGCTGAAGTTGAAAATAAAAAGGATCTGGTTATCACTCTCTTGAATGATGGTCCTCAATTTTAACACTGTAATACACAAACTACTAGATGAATGTTGTGCATACAAATCGCTTATCACATGGTTAAATAAAAAGTTAAGTACAACACATATATTTTTTAAAAAAAGCCTATTTCAAATATCTCACTTTAATATACAACACAAGGTATGTAAATTTTGCTGGCAGTTACTGTTTTACCAGAGATAACAATTCTTCCTACCAGCATTGGTTTGAGTTTCCTAAAGGGGCACCAGGGTCAAGGCAGCCACTCTGCTTCTCAGTTACATTAAAAAGCAATGGTAAAGCCTGCAGTAAGTTTCAAAATTACATGTGTTAAGATTTGCTTTATAGATCAGTAAGGTATTTATCCGGTTCTTTGTCTGTGATACAACACTGACCTGAGGTACCAGTGTTGGGAAGAAGAGGTGAATGTACACACAGCTCATTACCCACTTACTGCAGCTTCCAAGTTTTCAGAGGTTGAAGGATGTGCAGGGGCAGCTTTGTGGTCATACATTATTAGTCATCATTATTAGTAAAAAAAAAATAAGGAAAAAAGATAAAGGAACAGCTGTTTGGCTTATGAACTATTCGTTTTGAGAAAAATGGAGCAGGGGAATTTAAAATCAGTTACCTGGAATGGTTACCAAGCGATCACTGCAGTATCTGCAGTGATGAAACATGACCAAGTCTTTTGGCCACCACAGCTGTTCATCACAAAGCAAATTATGTACACAAGCCTAATTAGAGGAAAGGATTCACAAGCCTTCATAAAGCCACAAATTCTCCCTTCAAAGTTCTCTCAGACCCTGCTTGCTCTAAACTCACGCATCTGCCTGGAAAGTGCATTTGACTGTCATTCTTCCCCTCCTTGGGAGCTCAGAGGGGTACACGTGGTTCTGGATTGTGGGCAGGGACACTGGGCACTCTCCAGCACACAGGGTAATTTGCAAAGAGACTCATTTATATTGCCAAAAGCAACTTCTGCTTCGCCAAGTCATTAGAATTAATTGAATAGGCTCAAAAGCAGAGAAGAGTAATTTCAGGTGAAATGAAATATAAACTCCCATGTCAAGAATATGCAAGACTGGCTCAGGACACTTGAGAACAATCCAGCAGAGAGTCCCTGAGAGCTTGGGATGAATATTTATGGAGCTGTGACTTACCTCTTTGATGCAGGGCAGGGACGCCCCAACTTCCTCCACAACGTTCAGGCATTTCCTGAACCACCTTTTCCACAAGGGTAGGGAGTGTTTGGTCCTGATTTTTGGTTGGTTTTTATTCTTTCCCAAAAGGCCAAGGATCTTTCCTGCTGTGGTAACACCTACCCCTCGGGTGCCTCACCTGAAGGCAGGCCCTGTGAAGCGATGGCCAGTGGGCCAGTGCACCACAACTCACTGTTGGGCTGTACCAGTCTGGAGCCAGAATTATCATTTTCAAACCTATGAAAACCTCCCTCAACTAGGATTTTTTTTTTCCTGAAATAGTCCATATTTTTCCTAAAAAGAAAACCCATTGCCACATGCCTAGACTTCTTTTCCTAAAACACTTCCAAAAACGTAAGGAGCCTTTAGCTCAAAAGGAAAGCAGCATCTGTGTTGCAGGTCTTTCATTCATAGGCTTTGTTCCTTTGTTTCTAAAGCAGTAACAGAACCCTATCTATCTTTTCTTTTTTAAGCAAACGTGGCAAGACAGCTTTTGCCAACTTCAACATGGTCACAACGGTTTGGGAATAAAGGAAAACTAATTTGTCAGTATCTTCAAAATGGAACTTGTAAAAGCAGCAAATACATGCCAGGTTCTAAGTCTTGTCTACCCAGAAAGAAAGTATCTGCAGAGAGGGGTTTTTATTAATGTATTTTCATTTTATAACTTTTTATTTTTTAATCAACATATACTGTTTTCTAGAGACAGATCATTTTGTGAAACAAAGTCGTGCTCCTGCAAAAGTCTTTTACAGGTCTGGCCTGGCTTTTACTGTCAAGCTAGAACATGCCACAATCACTGACCCTCCAGTTAAAAATCAGAGCCCCTTCTCTAACAACTTCACAAGGTTCCCACAGAACATAAGGTAACCCACCATTCAGAATGTGACACTTTGAGTCCCCCACTTTAATCAGGTATCTAAATCACCTCCTTCCAAAAAGTGCACTTACAATCAGAGAAGGTGCAATTAAAGAATTTAAAGCACTTACCCAGCACACCATAGATCATCCCGACTGATTAGAAGCAGCAGCACTTAGTTCCAGAAATACTTACCAGATCACAGGGCAAATCACCTTTTAAAGAGCCACAGGTTCACTACTGTCAAAACCAAGCAATTCTGAGGAATAAATCAACTAGTTTTATGCAATTCTGGCAGATTCTCCTCCTCCTTATGACTTCAGGGAATAAAAAACAAAAAAAGTATTTTAGCTTTATGTGGTCTCCATTAGCACAATACACTTTACAAGTACCTTTACATAAAAAAAAAAAGTTTGATTTTGAACTGCAATGATTTCTAAAGCAAAAGAATCTAATGCTTAATTAAAATATAAACCTGTCCTGAAAGTGTGATAAATCCAATTCAGCAAAAGGGATGCAGAACTAAATTCTTACCTACGTTTACTGACCAAAGCCCAAACCTGAAGCTGCAGCAGGTTTGTTAGACGAGAACGTGGTGAATCACAAACTGTGTGTGAGCCAAACGGGGCTGTAGCACAGCTGGGGAGCTTTCAAGGTTTAGATCGTCCTGAGCTGATACAATCGAGGTAATTGAGAAGAAAGACCAACAAAGCGCCTATTTGTGCATTTCCCATTCTCCACCCTCTCCCAAAGCAGTGCCTTTCTGTGGAGGTTAGAGATGAACTTCTGTAATCCAGATACTCAGTATTACTGCTGATAAGCAGGGAAGTCTGTCAGCCAGGCTACAACCCAAAGCAGGTAAGGTGACCTCTTTATTAACAACTTTCCATTCAAATATAAGAGAGAAGTGGTGAGCTCAACTTCACACTCTGAACATCCCATCCATTTCCATACCAGAAGCTGCACAGAATATCCATCATCTAAAAGGGGTTCCTGCTTATCCACGTCCATGGGAACAGGATTTGGACCCCAGTTCGTTATTCAGCAAATGCCTAAGGATCACCTAAACAAAAATCCCAAAAGCCCTGAAACAAATGTTCAAGTGGGAGACCAGAAACAAATCAGGCTATGAATGCTAAAAATGGCTGTATTTTTTAAATGTCTTCAACTACATACAAGGACAAATGCAGGATGTGATGTTTGCTTAGTTTTATTAATTTATTTCTGCAGGAATCTGCAACTTGGAGTATGCACTTTCTGGAGGTACCATGCATGCATAGCCTCTGAATGCTTTTATACAATTTCATCTCTTAGTAATAAGTTCATTCACAGCATACACAAATCTAGAATGTAGACACCATATATACAGGATTAAACAAGATCGTGTCTCTTTTTAATGAAAAAATTTAACAGGGTTTCACACAGCAGGAAGTATGGATTAGATACACTGGTGCCACCATAAATAAATAAGTTTCAAGAACACGGTTTTTTAAAATTGGTTTCAAAGGTACTGGAAATCCAGGATTATGATATTGCATTAACTCCACTTATTTCTGATTATTCAAATCCAAGAAAAATATTTGCATTTATGGACATGAACAGCAATGAAAGCCCCAACTGAAGAAATGTGGCAAAATTCAGTCATGTCTAGGTTCATATAATATTGACATTTTGAAACAAAAACAAATGCAGCAGCACATAGAGACAGTACTGACTACAAGATGTGATATCTGTGCCTTCTTTCCTTGTGGGATTTGGAGTCATGGAGTACAGAGCACGTAAATTCTGTGGTACCACATGAGCTCTTCAATTGTTTATGCCCAAACTGTCCATATCAGGATAGTCATTTTCACATTCTAGGGTACACCCCTGGATTCTAAAATAAAAACTATCATCCTGAGGACAAGCTTGTTTTTAACATATTTAATATTCTCACATTCTTTTTTAAAACATTCTTTATTGGTTTTATTTTGTCCCCATTTCAACTCAAGTATTTCTATTTCCGTTTCAAGGGATTTTACAATCAATATTAAAAGTATTTAGGAATTGAAGCGAGAGATGTATAGCTGGGACAGAAAAAGTAACTGAAAGAAAAGTTGGATTTTTTTTTTTAAAAATGTGATTCAGTAGCATATCATAAAGTACTGAGACCAGCTCTTTTAAGAATTATTACACCTTTTCACCACACCTCCCATTTTTCAAGGGAAACACACACATACCACAGACACACAGATACACAATTCAATCTGATCTAAGACTACATTTTACAAAGTACTTCCTTTTGCTTGACTTCCTACCCCTTTTCTCTTCACCCAAACAAGACTAATAATTACATCAAATGAAAAGCAGATCCAAAGTTCAGGATTTCTTTTGGTTTACTATGTTCTGAATAGTTTTCCACAAGCCCCACTCTAAATAAACTTTTAAAGAACTACAGTAGTATCCTATAATTAAAGGGAATTCATCTTAATAGCACAGTAAATATAAAATAAGCTTTATAAAATTTCAATGAACAGTGAGATCATTTTGAATAACTGAACGTCCAAGTCAGTTACAAACTCTACCAATCTAGTAGCATGGCTGAAGGAAAGCTCGGTCATTAAGGAAAAAAGAAAACACAAGTAGTGCATTAACTCAACACAACAGCATCAGCATCCCACCATTCTCACACACACACAGGTTGTATACAATACAGTGCATTTTGTATGCCAGCTGACATTAGGGTTTTATGTGCATTCAATAAATATTATATAAACCAATCTTTTTGGTATAATCTACAATTCAGTTGGGATGTGAAGGACATCACCTGCTTTCAGAAGGAAAATGGATCTTCCCATATTCAAAGTACAATTTGCATTCTAACAAACCACAAATATTGAAGCACCATGTAAATTCTTTACTATTCATGTTTGAGTATGGGCATTTACAAGTAAAAGAATAAAACTGAAAAGTGTGGGTGTTTTTTTCTTTCTTTTTTGTACAAGCAACAAATGAGAGTACTTGAAAAACCAGAGTAAAATTACTGGTACAAAGGAATTCTTTTTCAGTTTAATGGCACTTGCCCACTCTTCCACAAAGTATCTTGCTGTCGTGGCAGCCCTTCCTTCTCTTCCTCTGGTGAAGCTGGACTAAGATTTGCAAGTCTCCACATGTGGTTATTGCAGTTCAGGGAATTACTGGACTGGATGCATATTTCTCCCCCCCTCCCCTTCAAAAGTAGCATCTATTCTCCCTGAAAATGGCACAATTATATTTTTGCTGACACATCTACTCTCATTTGCTGACTGTCACTTCAGTTGCTATCTTTTTGTAATTCCAGCAAAAACAAGTGCTTCCAGAACTTCAACAGAAGTATAAATGAAAAGAAAATTGAAATAGTACAAAGGCAAAGGCATCAGGATAGAAAAATCATGAAGTTACTGGTATTGTTTTGGGCAATTCATTATACAGCTGATAATAGCTATGCTTCTGGCTCATCTGTTTTCTAGTTATCTCAGTTTTGTCAGACTGCCCACTGACATGCACAAAATTGGTATTTGTCTTCTAATTTCACAGTAATTTTTTTCCTGCTTTCCACATGTGATGAGCTCGCCCCAGAGAAGTATAAGTCATCAGGAAGGAAGGAAAGCTACCTCTGATGCCTTTGACTTTGTTTTGCTCATCAGCGGTGCACACTGATTGATGGATCTCTCCTAGCTTATTCAGAATTATCCTGAAGATTTAATTAGTGCAAGAACATATTGAAAAACACCAGATAAAATATTGGTTCCTCTTCTAAGATCAACAGTTTGGTTCTTACTGTTGTCTTTATAAACTGTGGGGAGAGAAGACACCAGATTGAGCAATACAGTAAAGATGAGTTTTCCTCTACCCACCCCTTGGCAAATACTGCTTTATTTTAAATAAGGATTCAGACACATGATTGTTCTACCACATCTTAACATGTTATCACACATCAAGTGAACTGTGGTAATTGACCATATGGAAGTGCTGCCATGAGCTAAGAACGGCTTAAAAAGAAGTAGCTTAAAACTCCCCTGGCAAGGTTTAGCTGGCAAATTTTGCCTTATGGTCACAAAGTCAATTACCAAAACTCAGCTGAGGTGCTTGGTCACGTCTGAATTGTGATGAAGTCACACCATAAAAACACAAATGCACTGTACCAGCCTCTGACCAGTACACAGGAACATCGCACTCAGTTGCACAGTTGTGTCACAATCATTCAGCTGCCCAAACCCAAGTTCGAGTTCACAAGTATCGAGTGTTTTATTACAGCAACCTGAAGCATTCAAACAGATTGGACATCACCTTTATAATACAGTATTTCATATGCAGAAAAGTACCAACATGATTTTCAGTTGCGAGTTTCGTGTTCTTCAACCTACCACAAGTATTTCCTGACCAAAATAAAGAGAATGCAGTGTGTAATTTTTTCAGGATCTGGCATCTGCTATTTTGTACAGGCTGGTTTATTACCAATGTGCAAATAAACCTTTACTGAAGAGCTGATTAATTATTTTTCATCTAACTTTGATCTGGGGCACAAAGTACCTTCTGTGCTGTAAACATCATGAATTCTTCACAAATTGGAGGCTGAAAAGGCCTAAGGAACTGGGTACAAACTCTTCTCATACACAGCCATGGCTGAGCTCAAGTCTTCCAAACAGAATTTGGAGTAGCCTGTGTTTGGCATGTCCCTGTGCTGTCACACAGCACAGGCTTAGAAGATTGTTGTATATAAAAGCATACTTTTAGCTTTGAAACACGACGGCCCAATGAAAGCATGCAGCAGTATTTGCATCTGTAATGTGGTAGAATTCATTCTCGGTTTATTACCAGTGTTGACACAGCCAGGTGAGCACTGTACAAGCAAACAGGATTGTAAAAAATTACCTCTGATTAAACTCTCTGTAACACTCATACGGTTTCTCATTTAGTCACCTCAGGTTACTATTTCAAACAGCAATTTTTTGTAGACATAAGTTACCCTGAAAAAAAGCAGCAATTACAGATACCCTTCTCCTTGTTGGTTTTTTGTTTGTTTGTTTAAACATTGCAAAATTTATTGTTGCATTTACCTGTCTTCTTTTTCAGTAGTTTACAATCTAGAAGCACAGGGAGCCTTTGTTTTCCAGCTAGCTGGGGCCAGGATAAGTCAGCTCTGGCTCTTCAGTTTTTCTGGTTAAGTGTAACACTTCACACCCTTACTAAGAGTCCTATAATTTTTTTTTTTTTTTAAAAACAGTAGGTTTGGGGGGTTTTTTTGTTTTGTTTCTTAGAGCCACTAAGCAGCAACTATAACCACAGGACTAAACACCAGTAGTTATTTGCTTTCCTGCATACATTCTTCTCAAAATTAATCCTTTTGCATTTTCAGGTTTCATTTTCTGCTCCGCTCACTGCAATGGGAAAGAATTTAACCCTTAATTTATTTATCTTTTAGTGTAGCAGAAGCAGAAACATCTTAACATGTTACTCCCACCCCTTGCAATATGAAGATTGTTGACTGGCAAAGGCTGGGCAGATGGACTGAAAGGTTCCCCATGTTTCCTTCTCCTACAGCTGTCGGCTTGAGAGCCTGTTTTCAACCCAATGCAGCCCCTTCCTGAATTTCAGGTGTATCGTGGCATCTCACACTGTTCACAGCGATTCAGTGCTGGGTGATTTAGGAAGGTGCAGCTCCCACAATTCCATGGAGCCCCTTCAAAGTCTTCATCTCTTGGCTGAGTCCGTGGAGTCTGTTTGGAGCTATTTTGATGCTCTAAAGAAAAGCCCAAAGAAAAAATTTTATTTCAGAAGAGAAGGATGATTGTCAAGATCATAATTCTTGTTGGTTACCTAATTAAACAGTCTATTTTAAAATGAACATGGAAACCATAACACTAAAGGTCTTTTCCTAAAGCACTTCTAATTCAGTTTGTGAAATCTGAATATTGAAAGTATTTCACATCTGTAAAGAGTCACTTAACCATGACATCTTAAAAACAAAGACCACTCACCACTGCTGGGTCACTGATACTGCTCAAGGTTTACTGGCTTAAAACATACAAGTTTGTTACTGCTACTGCAACACCATCCTGTTAAGGAATGACTTCACAGGTTTACAAAGAGCAGTCTATTACCAGATTTTAAATGCCAATAGCCCTACTTAACCTGAAGTGAAAAACTACTTCTAACTTAGATTCTTTAGTCTGACAGATGACACTTTTTCTGCATCTTTTCTAGCATTTATCCAGGCTGAAAAAAATACAATATAAAAATAAAACAATAGGCCTGATTCAAAATAAGACAATTACTTTTCTTCCTCACGGCTTTGCAGCAGGAATCTGCATATGGGAAACAGCATTTAAGTCTGCTTTCATTCATATCAGTATGTATGCAAATCATACACGAGGTCTTAACCCATGGGAAGACCTGGTTTTCCTCATCTCCTACCACCACTTCAACACCTCAGGTTATCTGCTAAAAGTGACAAATAGTCCCAGGATGCGGGAGCACAATGTTGCACAAAAAGTTAATATTCAAAACAACAATAACACATACCTAGAAGGTAAGGTTAAGACACCCATCTGCTAAACAAACATCTCTCAAGCAGCTTTATTAAAAGAGAATTTAAGTGTAACAGAGGCCTGCAATTTGCAGTTGCACACAAAGTAATTTGCAGCTGCACACAAAGAACATGTTGCTGCCTCATCTGCTAAAAACACAGCAGACAGCTGAGGACAACCTCAGTGCAAACAGTACTTAGGTTTGTTTTGATGCCTCAGGGCTGCCTTTTTTTTTTTTTTAGCTTTTGTAGATTTTAGAAGTAATTGTGTAGTGAGACAAGGGAAATAAAAGTGACCTCCTCACTTAGATGCAAGCACTCTCCAGCCCAGACATTGTGCAGTCACATTAAGAGTGCTTGACCTCGACAAACTCCTCCTAAGCAAGGGGCAGTGTGGGCACTTGACTGGCCAGATGGCAGCACAGAGCAGACCCTTGTCTGCCCACACCCGTCTGCCCGCCCACCTTCAACAGCTGAACGTTAAAGAATATTTATTATTTTAGAAAAAAACCCAAACAAACAAAAACATCTTTCTAATGTCATCATGTTAAAAGCCAAGCTCAGAATACAGTAGGCCAGCCCTAAAACTGAATTCTAATAAGCTGACAGGCAAAACTGGAAAGGTAGTCATACAAATCCTTACAAGGCGTTATCTTTCCAACTGTCAAATACAATTAATTTAATGCAGGTTTTGCACATTAGTTTGCTTTGAAATAATAAATCAAACTGGCTAGTGTAGTAAGAGAATCCCTTCAAGCATCACAGAGTAATAGTTCCTTAAATCAACCACATGATCTCTGCAATTTAATATGAATCCAGGCTGCCTTCACACCATGGCTCACCTGCTGCTCCCAGCTTTCCTGGACACTACCACCAATGCAGGGAACTCATTCAAGTTTTATCTTTTCTTTAAACCACAAACAGCAGTTCTGGGCCTTCTCTTTCTTTTAAAATTTCTACACAGTAATAATTTAATTACATTGCTTCAAAAGAGGAGGAAAGTTTCATTACGTGAATTCAAAATTCAACTACAGAAACCTTTGTGAAGTGCTTATCAGCAACCAGAACTTATTTATAAAATTCATGGTGTCAAGGTATCTATATAATTACTGATTCAGAAGAGCTACTTCTTTTCCACTAACAAGTGCAGTACATGCTAGTTACAGTAAGAGGAGACACAATACTATGAACCTTATCACACAACAATTTCAGAGAAAAGAAAGCTCTATGTCAGAGTATAGGATCCCAGACTGGCTATTTCAGCAGAAAGTTACAAGGTGTCTTTAAAAACTTCCACTAATATTTAAAACCATTCTTTTAACAGATTTCAATAAGAAAAACATAGGTAAAAAAAAAAAATACCTGAGACAAAAGGTAGGGTTCTGATCTGAAATCACCACTGACCACGGTTGACTTCAGGAAGTTACTGAGCTACACAGTGACTGTGTGTCTGCTTGGGGTGTGTTGATTCACTCTAGCATGCACTGACTGAATCTCCACTGGACAAAAAGTGAGACTAAATTACAAAGCTCCTATGCTTACAAAAAACTTAAGTGTCCTGTACTGTATACGAATCCTGATACTACATAAATAGCACTGAAAATTAATGAACCTAGGCAAGTGGACACTTATCTCTTTTGACCAATGTGAGGAAGTGTCCTCCTTGGTCCTTAAAATATCTGAAGCTCTTGCTGCGCTAAAATTTCAGGGCTACTGTGAAATTCATACTGTGCACAAAAAGAGAGAGATCAGGCAAGTTAAAATATAATTAAGAATCTAAACACAAATTTAAAAAGCTGCTGTGACCAACTAAATCTGTATAAAAGACTCCAACTAAACGATGAAATCCTAACAACATATTAGAGGACAACTAAAAAAACCTGACATAGAAATTTTAACCTAGAAGTCTTTAAAAAAGAAAAATATTAGGAGGTTCAAGTAAACATGTAAGAATTTGTATATTTTCAGCTCTTTTTCTAATAGTGAATAACAGTATTTACACTCAGGGTATTAATAGAACATTCATTTGCAACAATCTGCCTGAGGAAAACAAATTGAAAACTAGCCAAGATTAGTGCATTTAAATAAAAGTGTTCTTGTTTGATTTATATAGAAAGAAAAATTAAATAAGTAGAATTACTTCCTGTCACCACAGGGATTTTTTTAAAAACAAAAATATTCTCTCAATGAAGATTAGGTAACTTGATGTATATTTGTTAACCTACCCTTTTTATATGGCTTTGGTGGCACAACAGGACCAGGCTCTATGTTATCATAGAAGTTAGATGTGGCTTTCGGATCAAAGTTTCCTGTCAGAAAAGAAAAGTGCAACTTGAAGTTTATTTAAATTCCTGTGCCATGATATGAACATCTAGAGGCTTCTGATTTTATACATCTTTTTATAACAACATTATCTCTTAGCTTTTTCACAAGTTTTGACACAAATTTTCAGTTTTGTGTCAATCCTAGTCATTTTTAGCAGGGTAATCCCATACTGAAGAATCAGCTCCAGCTCAGTGTTTTATATTGCTCTGTGAAATGTAAATCTTTCTATAGGATACTTCCTTGATAAAAAAGGAAGACTGGGCATATTCTAATCTATTTGATTCTATTTATGACAAGTTTGTATTGCAAAAAAAGATTTTGGAAGACCTCAGTAGATTTTTGTTTGCCAGTGTCTTGGTTGCAAACTGCAGTTCTGTTTGGTATTACTTGGCCAAAGCCTCTGTCAGCAAAAAGTTTAAATTTTAAGTAAAGGATCTTCACAAAGGAGCTTTTTTAGGTTGGAAAAGACCCCTAAGATCACTGAGTCCCACCATCACACCAGCACTGCCAAGTCCAGCAAACCATGTTCCCAATCACCACATCAATGGGATTTTTAAATACCTTCAGGGATAGTGACTCCACCACTTCCCTGGGGAGCTTGTTTCAGTGCTTGACAATGCTTTCCCACAAGACATTTTCCCTAATACTCAAACTAAACCTTCCCTGGCACAACTTGAAGCCATTTCCTCTCATCCTGTTGTTTATTACTTGGGAGAAGAGACCAACCTCAAGCTGGCTACAGCCTCCTTACAGTGGCCTCCTTTTCTCCAGGCTAAACACCCCCAGCTCCCCCAATCCCTCCTCACAGGACTTGTGCTCCAGACCCTTCACCAGCTCCACTGCCCTCCTCTGGACACACTCCTGCATTTCAGGGTCTTTCTTGTAGTGAGGGGCCCAAAACTGAAAACAGGATTCAAGGTGAGGCCTCACCAGGGCTGAATACAGGGGGACAATCACTGTCCTGGTCCTGCTGGACACACTATTGCTGATACAGGCCAGGATGTCATTGGTCGTCTTGGCCACCTGGGCACACTGCTGGCTCATGTTCAGCCACTGTCAACCAGCACCCCCCAGGTCTTCTCCTCTGGGCAGCTTTCCAGCCACTCTTCCCCAAGCCTGGAGCGCTGCCTGGGGTTGTTGTGACTGAAGTGCAGGACCCAGGACTTGGGTCTTTTTGAACCTCCCACAACTGACCTCATCCCATCATTCCAGCCTCTCCAGATCCCTCTGCAGAGCCTTCCTACAGCAGATCAACATTCCTGACCATATCCATTTTTTTTTTTTTAAAGTATCAAGTTAATACCTCTAGATTGAAGGAGATCAACTTCTTTCAGTGTACAGTCAACATTTATTTGGAGTTGCCTGTTGAGGCTTCTCAATCTGGTCATTTCCTCAGGCTAGAAAGAAACAATCCAAAATAGTCATTGTGGGAAAATCAGTATCTTATTTAAAATAGAAATAACATTGCTATATCTTCATTAACAGCTTTATTAGAAACTGAGTGTAGATAAGGCACTGGAAAAAAACAATTTGCTCTCAAAAAACATTCTTCTATTGGCATGTGAGGAGGAAAACAAACAAGTTACTTAATACTAAAATTGGTTAGTAAGACAACACAGCTGAGCTCAAGTTTATAAAACCACACACCTTATAAAACTCTACAAATTGACAGCTTGCTACCTGAGTTTGCATCAAGATGACTAGAAAGCAGAATACAAGCTACAGCCCACCTTAATTATTACTTGATTAAAACTAAGGTCAAAAGTTTACTTCCATCACCCCAAGGAGCTTCAAGAAGCCAAACATTCTAGCGAAGTATATTTAAATCATTCAATTGCTGAAGGATGCTAATTATTCTTAACAGTAATCAATGAAGTCCCTATATTTGCATATCATTAAGAACCCCTAAGTTACTGGAATGTGAAGCATTCTTAATACTAGCAGCACTGATTACTAACACCTATGTAGAAATAACTATCTTATCCCAGGACACATTCTGGCATCAGAGTCATGAAATCACACAATGTCAGAGGTTGAAAGGAACCTCTGGAGGACACCTGGTCCAACCCCTCTGCCAAGCCTCCAACCAGACTTTGTGCCACTGACAACCACACTCTTGGCCTGGCTGTTCTTCCAGTTTTTAATCAGCCTCACTGCTCACCCAGCCCACACTTCACCAGCTTCTGTATGAAGACCTTACAGGACACAATGCTGAAAGCCTTACCAAAGTCTAGACAGACAATAATCACTGACTATCTAGGTCATCAGGACAGCCTTTTCATCCTAGATGTTTATCGAATTGGTTAAGCTTGACCTTCCCTTGGTGAATCCATGCTGATCACTTTCTTGTCCTTCATGTGCCTGGGAATGGTCTGCAGGATTAGCTGTTTAATCACATTCCCAAAGATCAAGGTGAGGCTGATCAGTCCATAGTTTCCTGGGTCTTCCCCTTCTTGAGAACAGTAGTATTTGCTCTCCTCTAGTCTTTAGGCACTTTCCCACACATTATTAATCAATCAAAGATTGTCTAGAGTGGCCTTGCAATGACATCTGCCAGCTTCCTCAGCACTCAAGGGTGCATCTCATCCAGGATTATGACTTCATGTATGTCTGCTTTGCTTAAGTATTGCCTGACCTGATTCTCTTCCACTAAGGGTACACCTTATCTGCTTCACAGTTTTCTTAAGGTCTCTGGGACTTGGGATTCCTGAAGCACTGTAAAGACTGAGGCAAAGAAGTCATTCAGTATCTCAAGCCTTTTCCATGTTCTATGTAACCAGGTCCCCCATCTTGCTGAGCCCATGTTTTCAATGGGCTTCCTGTAACAGAAGCCCTTCCTTTTGTCTTTGACATCCCATGCCAGATCCAACTCCAGCTGGGCTTTGTCTTTCCCAACCTCATCCTTGCACACTCAGTGCCTCTGCATTTCTCCCAGGGACATTCCTGCCAAATGCTGCCCTGAGACAGGTGAGACACACAGCAGCCACAGTAATTAAACAGCCAACAGCCCCTACTGTGCCTTCCAGCCCACACCTGTGTGCACTGCTTATGTCAACACAGTGAGTAAGTCTGAAGCGATTTGGTTAAGAACTGCATGCAGTGGAAGCTATTTTTCAGCCACACGAACTCCCTTATCAGAGCCATACAGTTGTTTGAGCTACAGTCACTTGCAGGTGGAAGTCACAAAGATAAGAAGAATCAACAAGGAAAACAGGAGAGGGAGGTGCCAACTATTTGAGCCAACACAGCCACTGAGAAGTTACTTGGCACATCCTGCACATACCAGATGAGAAATACCGTCTATGAGATACAACTACTCCAAAGTACCTTTTAAAAATAAAGTTAAACCCTCCTGCATGAACACCAAGCACTATATGGCTCAGGCTCATTGGGCAGACTTGGATATACTTTTACAGGCTGTTAGGAAAGCAACTATATTCAGTTCTGCGGTCTCCAAAAGCAAATGCATTCAACTTTCAGAAGTTCTGTTGTGAACACTAAGAAAGCTGAACATGATTCATAAATTACAAGGACTACCTTAGAGCAAGTCAAGAAACTACAATAAATTATCTCCAAAAACTCATGATTTTATACTTTTTTGTACAGTACTTTAGTTCACTGGAAAATAAAAAATAAATCTGTATGTTGAATTAAAATACTAACAAATTGCTTACTGTTGGAATTGCAGTTGTACAGCTCACTCTTCGAAGCCGCCTCTGCATTAGATCATGCTCCATACCATTGACTTCGGTTTTCAGCCGTTCAAGCTCTTCCTTCTCAAGCTTCAGTTCCTTTGCTAATCTCTCCATCCTTGCTCGTTGATGTAACAGCAAGGCTAATGTTTTACACAGAAGAAACAGTTACTAACACATAAAAACCTGGAAAACTGAATTCTTAACTTATGCGTAAGATTCATGAGTGACCTTTCTGGGAAAAAAAAAAGTGATTGTAAACATGCAGCCAAGTATCAGTGTGAAGATGCTTTCATGCCAAATGAACTACAATTTAGAACACAGTTCTTCCAGAATAAAGACACATTTTTAGACAGTAACTTGAAGTAGATATTACCATTTTGGTCAAAGCTTCTTTTTTTGCATTTGGTCTTTCTCGTCTCAAAAATACAAAGGCACCTGTACAAGGAGACAGCTTCTCAGGATGAAACAGCAACCTAGTCATATTAATACTCTACTGACAAAAAAAAAAAAAAAAAAATACCAGAGGTAAGATCAGAAGGTAACACATACTTCATGCCTGCTGCTCAACAGCAGCTGACACACCAGCCTTGAGACATCAGCCAAAGTCTGATGTCAGTCCTGAACTGGTTTTTTTCCACTGCTATCAAAGAGTATGCTACAACAACTTTAAGCAGTCAGCTTTTCAGGAATACTGAAATATTGAATACTTTAAGTTCCCCAGAGTTCAAAGGCAAAACTATAGAACTTCAACAAAATAGCCTAGAGAATCCAGGAAATAAAAAGTGGGGTAAGCTTAGGTGCTTCAGACTCTAATTCTACAACAGAGCTGATTCCTCTCACCTCTCTCTGCTGTTAGTCATTCTCTCATTTTTGTCTTGGTACTGAAATTTATGACTGTCACAAGTTGATGTTGGGCTCCCAGAGAACCAAAGAAAAAATTCTGACTCCCTAAAAGATAATAGTTTCCTCAGGAAGAGCATTTCTCAGTATTTCATGATGATGTAAAACTGGTCAAGTTAGTGTGATGCTTAATCCTTTCTGATCTGGCTGGTTTTACCTGATTGAAGTCTGCTAGGACAGAGAAAAATAAGACATTTGATGTGGGTATTCAGACAAACAAGCTGCTCATGTAACAACGTTCCAGCAAACTGTTCAAAATAAAGATGTTGTAGAACCTGCAAAATTCAATTTCATAAAAGGTCCAGGTAGCACCTGCCCTTTTATTTACCCCTATCCAACAAGGGCAAAGAAAAAGCACATAATATCTCAAGAGTATTTGCATGTGAGCTAAAAAGAAGTTAGACAAATAAGCAACAACATGACACAACTTACTGCAGAATAACAAACAAACCTTCAATCAGGAGTATTAAAATAAGGGCTTTTTTATCAGATACAGTCAGTATTCTGCACAAAAATGTAGCACTATACTTTGGATTTTGTATGGATTCACCAATTCACAGCCAAAGAAAAAACACTGAACATCCTCTCCAAGAATAACAACAGATGTTTTTATACTACAGGCACCAGTACTACTGAACAAAATTGTTCTCTCCTTCTTTAAGTAGTATAGTCATGCAAACAGAATTAAGAAGTGACAGTACAGATACCAGGCTGTGTGATTTTCCACTATTGTTACCAAAACTTGTCTTTGTGTGATTCCTCCAACTGATCATGGTATGACTACATTTTATAGCTTCACATTATACTCTCAAAGTACAACTCAAACATGACTCATACTACAAAGAAACAGTACAAGTACAGAGAGCAGAAGGAATTTTTGGTAACATTTTTCACAGTGGTTCACATTAAAGAGAAAATTAAACAAACTTGTTCTGTGTATTAAGCTATTAAATATACCCTTCTTCAGGATTTCTTTTGGCGCAGTAAAGGATATAATATATATATTTATTCTTCAACACTTTATTTCTGTCGAGAATTCAGAGTGCAGCAATATCAAAGACTCTGGTAGGTATTGCCACAAATGCAAGTGCTCCCAAAAGCATATACTAACTAGTTCTATTTAGTTTGTTTTCCAAAGACAAAAATCTAGTCAAAGACACAAAGGCAGAACCAGATTTCTACATTTCAGCATGTGTTTTTCAAAGCTATGCGAAGCTACTTGTAGCTTTCTCACATAAATAAACTGTTCAAGGAAGCTGTAATAGGGACATTACCAAACATGTGGTGTCAGCACTACAGACCTACTGGCAATCTTTCTTACTGAAAAACTGGGTCTAAAGAACTTCTAATTGGGTCCACCAGGTACAAACCAGCACTATTTCAGCTCTCTGAAGTTAAAAAAAGGATAGAAGAAATAACAGAAGAATAAACTCTCTTCTCCAAACACAAATCTGGAAAATAATTGTTGCTGGTCATCATCCTGTCATTACCCCAAATGACTTGCAGACTGATTAATTTGCTCCGTTTTAAATTTTTCAAATCTACACAGCAGATGACTCCAAGAAAAGTTTTCAGCTAAAATTTCTGGAAAATTTCACTTTTTTTTCTTTACTGTATTACTGAATACTTCATTTATATATGGCATTAAAACTATGTTCTACCCCTACACAGCAGAACACACATCCTAAAACTTGTCTGCCAATCTCTTCCTCCTCTTTGAAAACTCTGTGTGGGAGAAGAGAATTTCGGATTAAGTTCTTCAAAATAATTATTTTAATGCTTTTCAAAACAAAATTATTATTGGTATTGACAAAGTTTTTTTAGCTGCAATCCTACCTCTCTTGTCTTGCACTTAATATTCTTCAATCTACACCAAATAAATTGGATTCAAATGCAGAAGCCAGTGCTTCAGGTCTTATAACACATTTGAATATGGAACAAATACAAAAGTTTTAAAAATCCACATGTAAATTTATGACAATTCTTCAAGCAGAATTTACAAACCAGACACATAGTTTATGAAGACACTACTTACTCTAAAACTGCAGTGTTTTGTTTAAAGAAAGTCCCCTAACACCAAAAGCATAGCAACTTTAAGACCCTCAGAAACTCTTTATTCATTAGACTGCAACTTAATTTTTTTTTAAAAATTGGAACAAACTCATTCCGTGATTTTTGGTGCAATTTCTATTTTTCTCTGTACAGGTTCCAAAATTCCCACTTACTAAGTAGTAAAATCAAGGTGAAAATGCATTTTACAACACCACAATTCACAGGGTTAAACATTTACCTTGAGTGTAAGCATAGTCGTCCGATCCAGAACTAGAACTTCTCTGATATTTATGGCTTCCTTTTTCTCCTCCAGATCCTGGGATTACAGAAATAGGCTGAATAGGTTCTGGTGCTGCAGAACGCTCTTCTTGGTCCACTAAATTTAAAAGATTCTCAGTCGGTGCTCGACCTACTGTGATTTTAAAAATGGTTGGGTTTGGCTGAGATACCATTACCCGAGGAGACTGTGTTGGTGCACCTGTAGGTCCAGTTGGTTGAGTGTAGGTAATATATACTGGATTAACACTAAATGGAGGTTTGGGTTGCCCCGACATACCTCTTGATGGAGAGCTTGAAGGAGGAGTAGTGGCTGCATACAGCGGGTGCTGGTTTCGTTGAGATGGTTGATTACTTATTGGTGAAGGGCTTCTGTTCATTGCAGTCCCAGGTCTTTGCGGTGGCTCAACTGTAATTTCTATTTTATTCATGGAACCTTTGGATAAACTAGGTCCAGCAAAAGGAGGAAGGTATGACACAGAGTGACTGCCTTGTTTTTGAAAAGTCTGGGATGCCTGCTGATATGGATGGGGTGGGACAGTTGAAGGGCTGGGAGGCATGAAAACATGTGAACTCTGATGACTCAACTGAGGAGGCTGAACTTGGTGTTGAGGAGAGCCAAAGGGAGAGGGACACTGGGACGCCGGTGGCGATCGAAAAGCCGACTGAGGGATCTGGGGCTGTTTTGGAGAATACTGAGAAGGTTGGTAGTTCTGTTGATGTGGATATACAGGTAGAGGACGGGGAGTATAATGTGGAACTGGGCCCTGTGGCGATGAATGCCACTGTGTATTCTGAGGAGTCTGTCGTCCTGAAGAACTTTGAGATGTTTGTCTTATATAAATAGAGCCAGGAGTCCCATAAAGATTGCTTGGAATCTGTGGAAGAATTTGTAGAGCTCTGGGTACGCTCTGTCCAGAGGGGAGGTTTTGTGATACTGTAACAGTAATGGGATTTGTACTGTACCGAGGTATGTGCATATACGTGGGAGGAGGGCCTTGCATAGCAGACGTGTTCATTCCTGGTTGTATGGAAGATGGCTGTGGAGGTGGCTGTGGAGGAGGAGTAGCTGCATTTCTATTCTGGTCATTCATGAAAAATGGATTGTAACTAGGAGAAGCTGCCACGACAGCAGGAGCAGAATGTGGTTCTTGAACTAAGCAGATGAGCTGTTTACCTGCTGTGCGCTGAGGGTCAATGTGTCCATCGCTTGAGCTGTGTACCAGTGTACGACCACCATTAAGTTGAGCTCCATCCCCCGCATGAAAGCTGGTATGAGGATGAATACCCAGATTAATGTGCAAAAGGCTATTTCTGTTCATTCTGGTGTCATCAGGGCTGTGGTACTCCATGTACAGGTATTTGTTGCTCTCCTGTGCAAGGGCTCGACAACAGGCATCGAGGTTGTTGTTGTTCTAGGAGTAAGAAAGGACACCTGTTACTGTCACACAGCACAAGGAAGAGCCACTGCTCAGTGTTCAACAAGCCCTCAGCTGATGCCACAACCAAGCCCCAACTTGAACACAACTAGGGAAAACATTTCATACACAGGAATTCTGAAATAGAGGTAATACCTGCTGAGTCATGGTATGCAAGTCATACATGGCTCATGCTGCATCTGGAAAAATGCTCTGGTAACATGAGCTACACTGTGACATATTAAAAAAAAAAGTCAAATCCACTTTTGGGAAAACAATAGTTAGAATTCTTCATATGTTGTTCAAGGACCAGGTCGGTACAATTAACTACTTCTAGTATCAACACAAATCAAATTGCACAAGATCAAAACTGCAAACTCTGAAAAAGCAAAACAAAAATGAAGATGACATTTTAATGCTTACCCAAGTGTTTACTGTTTTCACTTTTCTTTTACTATTTACCTGAGTATTTCTCTTTACCTGAAAGTTTAAAAGCCCAACATTTTAGACCATCTTTTATTCATTGAACAGTATTTAATGCCTTAAAAAAGTAGCCCAAGTTCGTATTGCTTGAAGAAGTACTGCCAATTCCATAAAGCATCTTACAATTACAACAAAATTTCAACTGCCTTTAAGAATTTCAAGCTTAAGGCTAAAAAAGGTTTATTCACACATCAGCAAGGAAACCAAATAATCCCTGTAAGTGTTTGATTTGTTCTGTGGTGCTAGCAGTTGAAACTATACACACAATAAGTTATGAATCAAATGAGAAATCTAATGGGGAATTCCCTTTCCCTTCTTGCACTATCCCCTCATTTTAGCTTAATCTAGTCTTATTAAAAGAAGAACACAAATGACGGCTTTTTCCAAAGGAATAAAATCCCTAGAAGGCATTCCAGATGGTGGATTTTTTTTTCTCCCTCTTTCTCATATGACAGCCTGTATCATCAGTGGTTCAGATTTTAAGTTAAATAGTAGTTAAAGGAAACAAATTTCACTTTAAGTTCAACTCAATCTGGCCCTCAGCACCCAAACTTTGTTACACATAATCTAAGACTGGTACCTTCTTTGACAGAGCACCTTCTTCCAGAAGAAGTGTGTACATATTTATAGACACAAACACCCCCGCCTTCCTCAGTGTGCTAAAATTACTATTCTAGGGAATATACATTAATAATGGTTTCACTTCTTTTTTAAACACTATCCCTATATAACTTTTTATACATAATAATACACATATAGCCTTGCAATACAATTTTCAACAGCCTATCTATTGGCTGAAGTCATGCTACATTTCTTTTCTGAGATGTTAATTAGTCTTAGTTAATTTGTCTTAATTAGTTAATTAGTTAATTAGTCCTAACACTAGAGTGAAGATGACTTTCCCGAAATTTCATGGTTTCACCAACAGGCGAACGAACATACATAATTCAGCATCTTGTCACATGAAGACTTACTACTGAAGATAACAGAAGACAGAAGAGTCAGTGGGAATATCCAGATATATCACTAAAAATTGAAGATGAGAATATGTGGGAACCAGATCTTGTCATAACAACCAGAACCACAGTGCCAAGACAGCAACCTCAAAGTTAACCACTACCATCAGCCACTTGCCATCTAAACAGAACTTCATAAACAGAGTACTCATCTTCCTTAGGTCACTTGGTCAGGTGAAGGTAGGAGAGAAGGTAGATAGGACAGGCTCTAACCTGATTTGATCAGAGTATAGAATATATTTGTCATTTCAAAGGACCCTCCATTTTTGACAGGTCTAAAACTCAAACTGATTTAAATCTAGAGTATTTATTGCAAAAAGTCAATGAAAACCAGCTCATGCATCTTAAATATAAAGTGGGTTTGGAAACAAAATCTACACTTTAAAAAATAACAAGTATTTTCTATGTAATGTTAACCAGCTACCCAGAATGCCCTATTACAGCTACAGAACACCATATGCTTCTGCAGCATTAGGGGATCTTTAATTTTATTGTTTAAAGATGCCTATGACAAACACAGTTCATCAAAAGGATCATGTACTTAGCAGTGCAGAAGAAATGACTGTCAGGATAAATAAAGCTTTAAATTACTGGGCTTCCCCTGCTTTACATTTGTGTGAAAGCAATTAATTTGTATTTGTATGGTTTAAAAGGCACACAGGGCAAAAATTACAGCCACTGTTCTAAGTAAGCCTGCTCATCAGCCAGGGACAGGGAGGATGCAAATACAGCCTTGTAATGTTAGTCATGGCCACAACAAAGCCAAACCAGATCCTGTATGTTTCTATTCCATTCCTGAATCTTCCCGTTAACTGAAGGTATTCCCAGATGAGCACTACTTTGCAAAATGTGCAATATGTGATTTTAAATGAAGAATGGAAGGACAAAATGAAAAGGAAAAGGTGGGGAGAGGAGGAGGGGGGAGAAGAACCATCACCACCTGACTTGGAAACAGAGAAGTAAAATGAAAACTTTGGAGAGCTGTGGCAGAAAGATGACATGAAGACAAAAAACCTCTTAAGATTCTTAGCTAAGGCCAGCTCCTCATCTTGGAAGGAGAGTAACCGTTTGCCAAAATCTTCTTCAGTATCTGCATGTTATTTATGTAGCCATCATCAATAAACATCCCATTAACCACTCCCTTATTCCCCATATGCATAACAGTCACAGGTTGCACAGACAAGGAAAAACTGTCAGTGGAAAAAAAACCCCAGGAGCCTAAATGAAGAATAAAGAAAATTTATCCCTAAAACACAGGACAGAAATGCAAGTACCACAGTCCTCTAACCTTTTAAAATAAAACCAAAGGAATAGAAATCTATGCTCCATGTACACTACTGAAAAGGGTTTTCGTACTAACACACAATACACAGACTATACCATACCTGGAGCATGCACTGAGATACCACCCCTTCGGGTATCTCAGGGAAACGCTGCCGGAGATCATGGAGTACCTGCACGTCAAGCTGTTGACTGCCCTGCGCCATGCCAGATGGATGATGTTCCAGATTACCAAAGAATGGAAGTCAACAGGCCTTCCAGTGATTATGGTCTTCTGAGGCTTCTGGCATTTTCTGTAAGAAACAAAACAATTATCTTTTAAGCCATCATATTTTTTCCTCCTTCTCAAAATGCACGTGTAGAAAAACTACTTTATTCAATTTTTAGATCTAGCTATCAAGAGAGACAACAGCTTAAACACAAGAATGGGAACAATCACATCTCAAAGTTTAACATTAAGCCACTTACTGTACCACAGGTACATCTGTATCACTGGAATGCGCTAGTTCAGGTCTTTACTCAGTCTCATTGTCACACCGTGCAGATATCACTTTAATTAATCTGACCCACATAAAATGCAACTGCTACATATTTACTTCCAGTGATATCCTGAACAGTTTGCAGGAAAGTCTGAAGTTACCACAAAGCGCAGATGTCTGTTATTTACAACATGCTAGAAATAACAGGTTGGAAAACCAAGCAGCACAATCATCCACAATACTCCTCTATTAATAAGGCTTAAATGCTTTTGTCTTTATATCACTAGAAATCCAAGAGGTAAGCAAATTTTGTGAAACATAACAAGAATTAAACAGAATTCAAAGAGTCATTTTAAAGATTATGGTGAGTATCTATTTAATATTTTTCTAAAGCACCTGTTAAATTCATACTACTGTAATTAGTGACAAAAATAACCCTCTTTCCATTTCAGGATTCTTGCATTCAACATCAAAAAGATTCTATCTGAATTTCAATACCCACAGACTACTAGAAGGCAAATACAGTCTGAGTCAACAAATGCTTTTCTCACTTGTGGCTCATCATCACAGCAGTAATCAAAAGGCAGCTGAAATCTAAGCAAAGATTCACAAAAACTTTGCATGAAGGTGGTGCATGACAGCCCTTCTAACACATCCATCATTGCTAAGCTTCAAAAGCCTTTCCAACAATGCTGCTCAGCTGAATTCTTAACTGCAGAGAATGTAGTGCTGTGCTCAAAAAGGAAATGAGAGTCAGATAGCAGCAGAGTTGGTGTTCAAGTAATATATCAGCTACCCAAAATCCCAAGCTTAAATCATGCTTATCTCAACCTCAGTGCAACTGTGGTGGCACAGGGCACAGGTATTCCAATCAACTTTCCACCTGAGCTCAACTTTCAGCAGCAGTCCAGAGCAGAACAACAGATCAGTAAACACACACATCTCTCTGCATAATAAACTCCAGCAGCTTCCCATGTCTTTCCTTTGGAAGTCTCTTAGTTTTCAGAGGCAAGAAAATAAAACATAGCTCTTCAAAGAAAAGTCAAATGTCAGGTTTAGAGTAAAAAAAAAAAAAAAACAAAAACAAAAAAACAAACGTTGGTAAAAGCTTTCAGAGGTAAAAATAGCAGAAGTCCAGCCTAGTTCACCACCTGGCTGCTTTGTACATGGACAGCTCTCAGTTGCCATCAGCATTCACTGAACACCACATGTGCTCAGGGTTCCTCTCTGTCCTACCTCATATTCCAGTATCCAATATTACACCTGTCACATCACAAACCTTTTCAAGATGAATGAGACAAGTTTAAAGAACAGTGAGATGTGTGAATTATCTTTCTGCGACTTCAGAAATACTGCAATAAACTTACCTTGTATAATCACAATGCATTTTGTCCTCTGCAGTAATGCTGCAGACTCCTTTCATTTTATAAGGAAATGAGCTTCCACTGACTACAAGAGCCAGCTGAAAATTCCTATCTACACTCATGGTAGGGATCTTTTATAGAACTTTTTTTTTTTAATTGACAAACAAACATCATATTCTGAAAGGCAAACCATGAGCATAATACTCAAAGAAAATCTGACAGCAAGCAAGGTCTGTGTAGTTCCAGACAACTTTCCTTTTCCCAGGAGGAAGAGGCTGAAATGCAGTAATGGAGGGGTACCCTACCAGAATAAATTGCAGTTAAAACCCCTTTAGAACAACAAATGACAGTAAATGAAACAGAAGATAATCACTTTAAGAATTTCATATGCATGAGCAAGAGCCTTTGCATCACTTCTCTCTTCAAATAAAAAATCAAACATAACATGGGTGAGCAGACTGGAGATCCATCGTCAATACATACAATGTTTTTCAACAACAGTTTTAAAATAAAGAGGTTTTATATATATATATATTTAACACTTTCTGAATATGTGTGGTGAATAAAGGTGTAATAAAAGTAATTGGCAGTTACTAGCCAACTGTGAATTTTATCAGACTTCCAAATGCAATGTATAACAAATTCCCATTTTCATTTTGAAGTGTTGAAGCTTCCAGCCTTTGGAGTTACACACAACTCCTTGAAGAGAAACCCAAAACAACTGTTAAGAAGCATGAACAAACACACAGTCATTCAGAACCCCTTGGATTACATGGCTGGACTACTGTGGAAATTTGTTGTGTTTTTTTCCCAGTCAGTACCACAAAATTCACTCCTGTCACCATCTAGCAGCCCAGCCTATGTATTGTCCAGCATTTTGTTCTGCCAATTCTGCTTGACCTGCCTACAACCACACATTTTCCACTCTAAGCAGGCACAAACTGGCTGGAATACAATACTCACTTCCCATGTTGCTCCACAGCACGCGGCAGGCGGGGCAGCGAGTTATTCAGAGCCAAGAGCTTACAGCACAGGCCACACAGCTAAGATGCTTAGACAAGAACTCCTGCTGAGCCTCAACAGACTAGGAAAGCAATCCTTCAAAGACTTTCTTCCAAAGCATCCACAGGCTAAGGGACACACTGAGGTGCATTACATTACCAGCCTTATAATTACTGAAAGTTCAGTGCATCAAAAACCAACCCAAAGTCACAATGAAAGCAAGATGTGTGACTTTCAGAAATGAGCTGAAGGTGCCCAAACTCCAAATGGAAAGTATTTCATGAGGATGGAATAAATTAACACTGCCACAGACATGGCAGTTCTAAAGGCAAAACCAAAGCACATTGTCACAGAATTGGTCCTGCTGTGTTAACACACAGAGCCACTAGTGAATCTTAGGGATTATGCAAACCGTGACTCAAGTCCTAAACAAGTATAATAATCAGTTTTTCACACCTTTTACATGCCCAAATTAGATGTACGGGAAAGCAGTATCTTTAAATTTATCTTCTTTCCTTAAGCCATTTGCATACCTTCCAAGTTAAGAAAACAAGTAACAATTCCATTTATCAACTGATGTCACTTCTCTGAAAGAATGAGAAAAGTAGGATTACTGTAGTCTTGATACTCCCCACAGATGTGTCCAAATATGGACAGAAGGAAATTTATTTCACTACTGCCATTTTTGAAGCATTAAATCACCTCAAATGAAGATACAGAAACCGGGAATTAAATTCAATTGAAAACTAAATTAGATCAATACACACTATCTGAAAATTTATAACTTGTGTTCTGATATGCACTTATGAAATTACAACGTATGGAGCAACTACTATAATTCCTGAGTGAATTTCCAGGAAACAGGTTACCTGAAGACAGTTTCTAAGGCCTCATCAATTGAAAGTTAATTGTTAAACAATTGTTAATTGTTTTATAACAACAGTGGGGCAGTGAAGTGTTAAGAGATAAAAACCAACAAGACAAAACACAGCAATAAAATCACTTTAGAGAATCATATTCTGAGTTGGAAAGGACTCACAAGGATCATCAAAGTCCAACTCCTGGCCCCGCACAGGACACCTCCAGAATCATACCATGTGCCTGAGAGCACCGTCCAAATGCTTCTTGAACTCAAGCATGTTTGGACTGTGACCACTTCCCTGGGGAGTTTCCTATTCCAGTTCCCAACCACCCTCCGGGGAAGAACCTTTTCCTGATATCCAACCTACACCTCCCCTGACACAACTTCAGTGGCTCCCTTTCACCTCAGGGTATTTTAAGATTCTATTACATGCATTTATATAAATTGCAAGCCATTCAGTGAATTACACATTTGGTAATTTCTAGAATGACATCACCCCTTAATAACGAGCTGCTTTAGGGTAGATGTCAATTTAGCTGTAGATAAATAGATGTAGACAAACTTTCATCTGGACATAGGGCTACAGTCCTCCAAGGATGCCAAGAGTCGTGGCATGTGAGGCAGCATGAAATAACAGATCAATAGTAGTTCACTCATATACAAACTAAACAGCTTTCTGAACTTTTCTTCCCACTCAACTCAGCCAAACTAATTCAACCTGCTAAAACAATTTAAAAAAAAACAAACATCTTTTATTAGCTTAATAAGCTTACCCTGCACAATGCATGCCCACTGAACACCACACTGCTGTGGAACGGAAGAAGAAAGGGTAAAAAGGGGAAAGAGAGAAGCAAGAACACCACTTCCCTCTTTTCAGCACAGGTAAGCCACCTGATCAGTTAAAGCCATAACGAGAAGACACCTTCACCTGAAGCAAACTTAGAACACAAGAACCGAAGCTGTTCTGGTAAGAACAGCACGGAATCACGATGGGGATTTTGCCAAGCACTGTCAATCCTGGAGTCAGATACTGACCAGGCTGTGGCACTGCAAGAAAGCTGCTCTGTCAGCTGAGCTCTGCAGGTGTCACCAGCAAAAGGCTCTTTGAAATTTTACTTTGAGCTCCACATCACTTGCCAAACACGCAGGCAACACTGCTCTCTACAAAAATTCTTTCTGAAAACTGTGACAGACCAAGCTGATTACAGGCATCAGCTCTTTATGACCAATATGGTTATACCCTCTCCAGCTTCACTGATGCACTGGTTACATGCTTCCAAAGGCTGGGATACCCTCCATACAATGCACTGCATGCCAATAGTAACATCAGAAGACAAGAGTAAGTAGCTCAGCTGACATATTTAGAAAGCACTTTATTAGAGTAAGTATTAGTATCTTTGGGTTTTTACCTAATATTGTGGTTTTAACAGATAAATACAATTTCAGCCAAAGTCTACATTACTGTATCATAATACCCCAATGCCACTACTGTATTTCACTACTCAAGTAGAGATTAATGTGTGTATTTACCGTGGTACTTCCTACAATGACTGCAAACACACAGTAGAAAAGCTGTTAAATAGCAACAATTTTGTAAAAAGGTCTGCATAAAACTATGACATTTGAAGATGAACATTTGAACTGAGTTTCTTCGCACAAATCATTAACTACACAAAACCAAGTTTAACATCCCATCCCATACATACCTGCTATTTAATAAGCATCAATTATAGCCTTGTAAACATGCCCAGCACATGACCTGGCGGAAGATGCAATCATGTAATCCCACTTCTAATCCTTGAATAGCCTCTGGAACCACTGTTTCCTTAAATTCACAAGGGTCTGCCTGCAGTAGAACATTAAACTGGCTGTAACTGGTTTAAAGTCATCACAATATATTAATTCCAAAACTGGAAATAATGAAGAGAACTATTTTGTACAACAGGTTTCCATTTATCTAACCATTATACAAAACCAATTAACCCATCCCACAAATGTCAGAACACTCACATCAATCCTTCTAAAACTTTGGATTGCTCCTTAAGCAAAGGCAAGCAAATGTTTTCATGGTAATGTAACACCTTTATAATGATTTGCTAGCTAGATGACCTTAAAATCTCAGACACATGAGAAACTGTGTTATAACAGTGCCAGGAACAATTTTTCCTCACAACCATCTTCAGTCACACACTCACTCTGTTTAAATATGAAATATATGACAAAAAACCAAGGATTACTTTTCCCTGCAGCAGTCTAGCTAAAATAATTTTTTTTGATTACATATAGCTAAGAACAACTCTCCCACCTCAGAAACCACAATTACCATTTGCTGGCATTTTCTGTATTTACAGGGTGATCCATCCCACAGCTTTTGGGACTGTACGGCTTCACAGGATAAGAAAGACACAATAGAATTTAAAGACATTTTGTCAGTTCATACAGACATATGAAGTACAATAAAGCAAAAGGAAAACAGTCAATATTTAAAGACAAGCTCAGCATGCTGCTGGCACTGCTCTGAATGACTGGCTACGTCACTAAAACCACAACTTCATGGTTTGGCAAGCTGTCTGTTGATGAACACTCTTGTGTAAATGATCAAGAGATTCATAAAGCCCCTGGGTGGTAGGAAGGCGATGTGAACCACAATAAAGAGGTACACAGCATAATGAAACTAAAAGTAAAGCTGACAAGCAGCTTCATCTTTCTTCTAAGTCTCTTTTATACCCTGTGAGGCTGCATCACATACTAGTAAATACTTCTCTAGGAATTTATGGTTCTCTCACTCTAATGAGCAACCAAAAGCAGCTCTTACTACAGAACAAAGCCACAAAAGAGTAAGTTCTCAAGGCAGTGGGACAGTTCAGGAATGATGCTACTATACCTCGAGTACCAGCTTCCAAAAGGGCACTGCAGAACAGCAGGTGCACCCAAAGCTGCAAACACAAGTGAGTTTGTACCGCTCACAGGTAATCCTGAGGTTATCACAAGTATCATGACAGTACCCAAAGCTATGAGGATGATGAACTGGCTTTCTTACTCGGGCATATGATCTGTGATTTTTGACTGTTTGTGAAATACTGGCTGTGGCTGGGAAAAATCCTGCAGTGAACAGCGCACTGTCAGATTTCCTAATTCATCAACTTCAGCGCTGGCCCTGCTAAAAGCAGTTTTTATGATGATGCAAAAATTTTTTGGCAGTTACATTCTATTTTGGGAATCAAAATGAGCCAGAAAGGATACATTAAAACATGAAACTGAGTATACACTACAAAGTATGGGAAAAGTTCTATTGCAAATCCACAGATCACAAACTTCAGCTTATTCTTTATTTTAAAGTACAGTCTGTTATTCATATTTCCAGGTTTAACAATTACTAGAAGCTGAGGTTTATACTAGAGGGAAACTGAGCCAAACAACTGCAAAAATAATGGATTATTGCTTGATACACGATTTGTTCCAGAAAGTGAGCTTCCTTCTCAGAAGCGTGAGATCAACATTTCTTGAAGAAGAAATGTCTCCAAGTATTGCTATGGATGGAGAGTTATCTGCAGGTCACCAGCTCCACCTCGACCAGCTCAACAGGAATTTATTACTGTTCCAGCCTAACATATGTTTGATAGCTCCTACAGAATGAGCCTCAGCATTAGGTCCTGCTCCAGCATCACAAATTCATTGCCACACACTGAATTTGCTTGTAGGACATTTGGAACAGGCTTTGTTCTGAAGATATATTTACACTGGTCAAAACACCTTCCATGAGATAATTCTACAAAACAAAACACTGTGCGTACTTTTGCAGGAGTTCGGATCAGTAGGAATTCGCTAAAGCCGCAAGTTTCAAAATGCCTGAACACAAAAGTCATAATTAAAAAAATAAAAAAAAAAAAATAAAAGAAGAAAGTACCAAATTGTAATTTGTATTACCCACACAGAACTTGTAATGGCTCATTGTAGTAGTGTTGTAAACAACATTTTAAAATAAACAGTAAAATTTCTCTGTTGAGCCTCTGATGAGATTTTCTATGACAAATCCTGAAAATATTCTATATTCAGTGAACTGATTGAATTAAAGATCCCTATTTTGTTGATAAGTGCATATATGGAAGAGCTTTACAGGATGCAGACAGCTTTTGTAATACACCTCATCTTCAATATTTACATTTTTCTGCATCATTGAGAAGTGACCACAAAGCACATTTACACCCCTAAAGATGCAGCATTCCTTTTCCTGCAGAGATAAAAGGAGACTCTCACTAGTTTCAAGTTAAGTGACCTGCCTAAGTTTATCAGCATCTCATAGAACTGACAACTCTGCAAAGTCTATTGCACAGACTGCCCACATATTGTATTCACATCTACACCCAGAATGACCAGTTGAAATAGGACAGAAAATGGGAAGTGTGAACACCTGTGCAACACTGGCCTGATGCCTACCAGCCTCTCCTCACTTTGGCCGTCTTAAACTAGGAGAAAAACCCTAGATTAGAAAGAAGTGGAGTGAGGGGATAACAAAACCTCCTTTCAGGATCCCCAGCAAACACAAACTGATGGAGGATATGACTCCACACAGAGGAAACAGAGGAGGGAAGCAGACAGGCACATGTAAACGGGAACAAAAAATAAGACACAAGTAAGCAGAAAGCAGATACAGAAAAACAAGGAACAGACAGGAGTCAGTAGAGAACAACAGCAGAGAGAAATAAGAAACCACACTCCCTACACACCAGAAAGCATCAACTTCCATTTCTGAAGTTTTGAGTTAAGCTTTGGTGCCCTGACTATGAATTTGACATGACTAATTGCTATAAAATATGGTGAACAAGTTACACAGCATGCCTGTCCTTTCTATCATTCCAGAAGAATTTGTTAAGATAAGGAAATGTAACACAAACCTTGCTGATTCTGTGATGTCTTCTGACAAATCTTTCCATGAATACCCACTCACAAGGGTGCCACAAAAAATTCAGATCAAGAGGTTACACACCTCATTAATATTATTTATGTTTTTTCCAATGTACCATATTGAAGTTATCTATAATCATATGGGCATATGAAGAGATGATTGAGTATCTGCAATAGTTGAGGAAATGCTCTGCCCAATTTCCTAGCAAAACAGAAGACACCTTAAAATAAAAATATTATCTGCAAACAACAAATATATACACATGTACATAGCTATATACACATATGAGCAGAGATGTCATAAGCCCTAGATTACTCTTTTTATTGTTTTTTCTTTTTCTTTTGAGGGTAGAAAGGGTAGAGTGCCTTAAAATTAGATTTTTGTTTCTGCAACGTTTTATTTTCTTTTAAGATCACAATCATCTTCTGCTAAAATTATTTTAGCTTAGCCTCAGACTGACTTTCCAGGGAGATGTGCCTTAGATACTGTACAATGCAAACATTTTAAAATGTTCTCATTCTACACTGACTTTAGCATTCTCTATTAAAAAATACTAAAAGCACACCAAAAAAAACATCTGGTAGAGTGAAAGCTGTGAGTCTCCCCTCCTTCTATAAGCAAAGTCTATGTTACAATTGTTGCAGCAAAAAATGTTGGCCTGTAAGGTGATGATTAAACAATCAACATTCAGATAAAGCTGTAGCTGTCCTGTCTTGTGGAACTGCTTGAACAGCAAATCTCCATTAGGAAGTCTAGATATTTCAGATTCACTTGTTCCATAATCCTGGGCCAGAAATAGGACAAGCCAAGAGAGATAATGGAAAGACTAGAATACAATTGTTCATCCTAAAATGCACTGATGCATTCCTGCCAAAATTCTTCTACAGCTTTAAAGGACTTGAATGGCATCCAATATCTTTACTTGATCAAAGATTTAGAGTATCTTCTTCCTTACAGAGAGCTCCAAACCAGGTGGGTTTGACACCTGAGAGAGCAGGCTGAGAAGCTACAGGTAATATCAGAAGAATTGCAGGCACCTACACTGAACTTTTTTCACAAACAAAATTAATTTCTGCTTTGAGTCACAGAATGGTTTGGGTTGGAAGGAATCTTACAGATCACCTAATTCCAACCCCACTTTTTATTGTTTTTCTTGAATTAAAAATCGAATAGCTACTCAGTAAAGTCTTCTGTTCCCAACTCAATGTAGTATTCAAAGTTTGTAGCTGGAAAACCCAACACCTTAAGCTAATGAATATTCTACTCTAATAATGCAGCACTCTTAATACTGTCAAATTACTTTCCTGCTCTTCAGTGTGCTCTGGGCAGAAGACAGGATTGGAAACTGATTTTTTCTAACAATTTAACATTAAATTATAAGCTCAATGACTCATTTGTAGGTCATTCATAACTATGTAACAGCAAAACACACTCTACCTCTCTCTCTGAAGCTTTAAAGTCATGACTTTGGTAGGTTAACCAAAGCCGTGTCTGCAGTCTGGACACCTTGGTTACTCAATTCAATGACACTGTCTGCAAAGGCAGGTTGTCAGTATTCAGGTCATCAGTCATAACATTTGTTTATTTTTCTTGGTCTGACACCAGAAAATTTCAAATTCAAGTGATGAGATTAACGCAATTCCTGGCTGGAGCATGCATGACTTTTTACATACAGCTGAGTATAAAAAAATACCAAACCAATTTTGTGATGGTGCAGCTGGATGCCTCTTTCACAGAGCTTGTGATTACAATATATTCCTCTAACAGGAAAATGTTAAACCCCTCTGTAGCTTTATAGAATCAGCTTTACAGTATAAAAAGTAAAGGGACAGAAATCCTACCAGTCTCTCCACAACTGACACTGCATGGCTGTCTGATGGTGAAGTTACAAGCAAATTTCACTTTCATCAGTTACAGCTACAGAAAAAAGCTATAAATCTGAATATGAGACAAAATAAATGAAGCACACTCTGAAACTTTCAGGAATACGTAGTATTTGGCTTTTCAAAGCATTTCACCCAAAAGTCTTTATTCACAATTTCAGTTTTTAGAATACCTTTTTTTTATTCTACATGACAAATAACCTTCCAGATGTAAGTCAAACATGCATGTTAAACATTTTAAGCTATCAGCATCTCTCTAAAGCCAAATCATTTCCACACTGATCTGCCTTACTGTACTCCATTTAAGGTTGGTAGGATAAACTGCACTGATTTCATTTCCCTTTTAGGAAGCTATCCTCATAATCCTGCTTTAGAAGAAGAAAAAAAAAACTAGGGCTCAAAGGCAGCTTCAACTTAAAAGTTACTAACTAATTCTACTTTCTAAGAGGTTTGGATTATTTCACTTCTCAACAACAAAAACATGCTGTACAGCAGCTCAAAGCAGGTGCATCCTCCAAAATCAGTGTCCTCCTTCACCTTAACAGATCTCTGTTCTTATCAATGTTTGGGGTCTTATGGATAACTTCGTAAAGCAGTAGCAAAAGAACTGTTGAAACATTCTCTACACTACACTGAACTTGCCCTGTTATTTGTGCTGTGCTCGGGGCTCTTCACCTCCACCAGAGTGGAACTGACATCCACTCACCAGTGTGAGTGGTTGCAGATGTGCTGCCAGGAATGTAAAAGCCTTTCACCTGATGTGACACAGTGCTTTCTTCACTTAGATGCTGCAGCACAGGAGGAGATGTGGTATTAAGTTAGTTCTTTAACCAATCTCCCAATTTCTTTACTGTTAAAAAGTGGCAGCGTCCATATCTTTTGCAGAAAGGAACAATATGGAGCATGCCCAGCTCTTCAATTAGAAACTCAGAACTTCGATCTGAAACACAGATCTTTTGGGTTAACTCCCTGGAGTCTTAAAAGAGCATCATTTACTGAGAACATAGAGAGGGTAAAAAAAAATAAATCAAGGTCATGTATCTTCCCATAAATCCAGTGCAGTCTGGTACACAATAGGAGGTTAGACAGCAGAAAAATCTGAAGTTTAAAATAATTTGCAGTCACCCCCAGGCCAGCCAAACACAACTGCCACCAGAGCATTCCCCTGAGGCCAATAACTGGCACACAGAGCCTGTCCTGGGCAGGCAGCACAAAGTGAGACACTTCTACATTTCTGAACCAAAGAAGCAGTTGAAAGAAAAAAATCATCAAAATAACACTGTAATCTGATGCCTCGATCCCAAAATCACAGCACAAGTCACACCCTCTGCTTAAACAAACAGCTGATGACTTCTTCAGAATTCTCACAACATTAACGCAAACAAACTCACAGCTCTCAGCATTTACATGATCCAGACTCAACTGCACACTTTGGGTTTTCTCTACTTTTAGAGGAGAGGGAGAAGGAAGGACGTAAAAGTCTTTTGACATTTTTAGTGCTGTTCAACCAAAAGCCTTATTCTGTGCTGTTCTGTGTTATCCTTCCCTTTCAGGATAGGAAGCAATGCTACACAAACAATTAAACACTATTACTTTTTTTAGAAACAGAATTCAAACCTATATGAAAATTAGACATAAACATACCTCTAAAATGCTATGAATAAGCACATTAAGAATAATTCTGCTAAACAGCTTTGTGTATTTAAAACTTGGTTTTCAATACCTGAGCAATACTGTAACAGATCTGTCACCTGTTAGACTATATATCATATGCAGTTCTCTATTCCTTCCAATTGCTGGATAAATATGCAAATTAAGTAGTTAGATACATCTAAGAAGCCTGTTCTTTGATTCAGCATCAGCTTTATAAAACCAAAGGTAATTTATCTTTTAAAAAAGCCCTAATAATACAGAAATAATTGTATTTTAATTTCATGACTACTTCAGATCACCAGTTTTCCATTATGGTGAACCAAACTCAGTACTGTTTAAGACTGGATTTCTTCTTGCCTGAAAAAGACTGGATTCTTCTTATTAAATACTTACTCAAAAAGCACAATCAAAAGAACCCCCAGTTACCAGATTTACATTTTAGTATCATCTTTACCAACCTTACTGATTCTATGTTTTAGCCAACTTCTGCCAAGAAGGGTTACTGGGAATTCAGGGTATACACGAAACCTTGAATACTTGAGGGCCACTAATTCTCCATCACTGTCTACACAGTTAAACCTAAGGAGTTACTCTTAGTTCAAATATCTCACTACATATTTTGTCTAACTGTCAAACAGATTAAAAATAAATTTCACGCAAAACTGAGGACTTGCAAAAGAAAATGTACATTTGACTGACTCTCTGTGCATATCAGCTCAAATACAGGATCTCTATTACTTTATTTGTCAGATTTCCACACCCAACTTAGATGAGAAGTGCAACTTCCTACATATTTGAAAAGTAAATGAACTGGAGACAGATAGAACAGTCTAATGAGAAACTGCCTTTAATAAACAAATTTCCAAGCGTGTGTAAGAGTAAATACATTCTTTCTGTAGTTATACATGCTCAATTCAACTGAACTGAGTCCAGAATAAACAGAAACTACAGAAAAAAAAAAAAAAAAAACAAACAAAAAACAACCACCACCAAACTGGGCACACAATTAAGCTACAAGTTCATACACTGTAGTATTGACTTTCTACTTATTACTATCCAAGTATTCACTATGTAAAGCAAACTTTCAATAACTGAACAACATGAATCATAATAAGCACTCTTAAATTGTATTAAAAATTCTCAACCTGCATAATTAATTACAAAAAGTGACTATTTTAAACTCAAATTATTAGTTTCAAATAAGAACCACATATTTAAAGGAAATATCATTACTAGAAATCAAAATTACATGTTCCAAATGTACAGAATCATTCACACAACTGTTTTTACCTAAATAAAACTGAACTGACAAATGGATTTTACATTTTAAGTCAGTTTTTAAATTAGTAATGTAAAACAAACATGTCTAATGAAGACTATCTTAGAGTATCTAGACTAGTCTGGGAGTCAATAAAAAGACAACTTCCTACTGAATTTTGTAATATTAGAACTGCTTATTAAGATGCTATTGAATGTTATTTTCGGGGAAGGGAAATAAATTCTTAAACATCAGAAGTGCAAAATAATTAACAGAAGGGGAAAAAAAAATCACCAAAAATAACAAACATATCTACACCTAAATAGCAAGCTTCTTACAAACTTTTTTAACGAGGAACTCAGGACTGCAATCTAATTCCCTTCTACGCAGAGACACAGAAATACAGTTACAAGGGAAAAAAATACTGAGCATCCCAATCTATCCATTTTCTTGTCAAGCACGCAGAGTCACAACTGAAAACACCAAACAAACAGCAATCCCAGAAGAAGACAGGATTTTGCTATTGTTGTTGAACTCTGGATAAAACCATTAAAAATCAAAACAAGTGAGCACTAGGCACAAAACCACATTAACTTCAGGAAATAAGCAGCGGAGGGGGAAAAAAAAAAAATCTTTGTTCAGGGAAGTATTTATCATCATAAAATGCTTACCGACAGCACACACTCTGGGTCCTTCCACAAGAGAAAACTGTCACAAAGGAAGTCTCATCTATTTCATAATCACCTTAAACCAGCAAAAATACAGTATTTCTGAAGAAAGAATTTGCTTCTCCTTTCCTTTGAAACACTTGCTCCTCCCAACACACCAGCACAAATTTAGAGACCAAACAGCAAAGGGGACATTACTAAAGCTAAACTTTGTTTTACCAACACTAAATACTGTCCTGGTCTGGATCAGCTCCATGATTCACCTCAAAATTCCACAAAACCTTGTGTCACAGTCAGACAGACACAACACTGACAGAAGCAGGCAGCCTGGGTGAGAGAGAAGTGTTAAATCCGAGTGTCACAATGGGATTTGAGCAGGAAGATCTCAAAGCAGGCTCTCCCTTCAGGTAAGACAGAAAAAACTATTAGAAACCAGACGTTCCCATTACAAAAGCAGTCCAAGTCATAACTTCAATTCCATTTAGCAGATTTCCTTTGCGAAACAGGCGTCTCAACAGTTGAACAAACCATGCAACCAACAGCTGTGGTTGCAACCAATATATCCAGTTGGTCACTCTTTATTTTGTGGTTTAGACACTGAAGAAGAACAGGTAACATTTCTAGAAATCTTCTTTCCGAGGTTAAATGATAGAAGAATCAGTATCCCTGTGAAATCCCAATGATCTACATTCAAGCAAGCCAGAAATCTAAGCCTTAGAGAAGCACTGATTGTTCTGAACTCTGATGAAAACCTGTCTTTTGAGTATTCATTTTCTTTTTTATTTGGAAGAATTAGGAGAAGCTCTTAGTCTTGACCACAGCAAAAACACAGCAATCATCCCAGATCAGTTACGAATTTCAAGAATTAGAAAATAAGAATAATCACAGAACAGAGAAAATAACCCAAAAAGTAGGCCAAACTATACAAAGTACCTACACTGAAAAACTTTAGTATTTTGAGATGCATACAAGTGATAAGTGTAATCTAGTGTCAAAAAATAATTAAAACACCCTCTTAAAGAAAGGTTTGCAATCCTCACAGATTCCCTCCTGAAAAGTTATTCTGCAGAAAGATTTACAATCACATGAATAAACTCAGAAGTTACTCATCTTTGACTATCTGTAAGTATTTCTTAAAACCAATACAGATTACACATCCTCAAATATATGCATAATAAAAATTTATTAAAATTCCACCTTGAGGTTTGCACCTTAGTAAACTCATTTAATTTTTAAGCATTCTTTTTTTCACAGCTAGTAACATCATTAACCCTTAAAGGAACCCCAGTTAAATACTGCTTCATACAAATGCAATACAGCTATTTTACAGCTTGTCAAGAATGCATTATTCAAATAATCACCACTACTTCCTCCATATCAGAAAAAAAGAAATCGAGCAATTTTTCAGTAGATTACTCCTCTACTGGATAGTCTTCTAGTAGGATTCTGCCATGCTACACTTACTATCAGGTAACCAAACAACTAAGATGATAATACTACATAACATGGGATCATCGCTACTAGTGAACAAATAATCCAAAACACCAAGTTTTTCTGATTGGTTGACATTTATTATAATTTAATAAAAATTAAGATTATTTATGGTTATGTAATGTGCTTACATAATTCACGAATTCTGGTATACACAGAAATAACTTGCCCTACAAGTCTAAGTGTATCACACACTTGCTGGAAAAACAAACCAAGCACCACCCTCACCCCCGGAAACAAAACCAACTGTGGTTAAAAAAAAAAAAAAAAAAAAACACAAAACAAAATAACAACAACAACAAAAAAACAACCTCAGAAAAGCAGACAAAGAAACGTCTACGCAAGTCTAAATGCATTCCCCTTAAGCATACAGAGTTTTCATTTTCTGAACAGACTAAATAGCCTGTACCAGAAATAGTTTCACTTAAAAATGAGTGCAGCTTACATAAGCATGTGACACTCAACCATTTTTACTGATGGCAATACAACCAACAGTGGCAAAAAAGTACTACATTAAACATGCTCAGTTCAGCAAACAGCATTTAGGAAGCAATTCAGAATATCAGTAGCCTTTAAGGCTAACTAACTAAGGCTATTAACAGAGCTTAAACTCAAATATTCCATGAATAGGCAAGTGGGTACAGTAGTCCAATGACTATGCTCAGGAAAAGTTACTCAGAATAGCCCCAAAGCAGAAATTTGCCACTCTCATGAGGGCACAACTTTTCCTATAAGACAAATTTGTACTTTCTGGAATCTGTGTTTTAGCACATAATCAAAACATAAGAACAAAAGATACCAAATGTCGATGTCACAACTACTTTCTTCCCTCCTGAATCAAAGATTATAAATCAGAGAAAAACACTTAAACTTTTTGGTTTTTTTCCCCTCTTCTTCTAAGTACTTATGAAAGCCTTATCTTTCAAAAAACAAGAGACATTATGAGAATTCTTTAGACTTCTTTACAGAAAGATGGACCAAAACAATGATCTATGGGGTAGATTTTAACAAGACTCAGTGGAGGGGAAGCAGATAAGGACTGCTTGGTTTTGTAGGAGGTTTTTTTTTTTTACACTCAATTCATAGAATAGAGTCAAACTTCTTCTGATGCTGTTCTGCCAGCTCCCTGACACAACTTCCCTTTCATCTAGTTCCTAGAGCCATCAAGTCCAGGAACTGCAATCCCCACAGGGATGGCTTCAGTAAGCCCAGGACTGGCAATAAAAAACTTCTCCACCTCCCCCAACTACCATCAGAGTGAGCCGAATTTTCTTTTTCAGGAGATGTGGATTCCTTAAGAGAAGTAGGAGCTCTTCCTTCATCTTTGCTATGTTTGCAGGAGGGGAATCTTCCATTAGACTCAAGACACCAGTCCACTAATGCTGTGTTTCGAGCTCTCAGTAACAGATGTATACGAGAACAAACTGCACAGGGACTTCTGAAGACAAAACCCCAGAACTGAACTGCACAGATAAGAACCAAACAGAACAAGCCTCCATGCCCTGATCGCATCTTGGGTAACATATGCTCTTAGGAGATGTGTCATGAATTTTTGCTACAACTTTTACAGGAAGATGTCTCAGTTAAGGAAAAGCAGCTTTCAAGTGCCTGGTGTTCCTCCAGAAATAGAAGTACTGTTTATCACAGTACCAGGAACGTCTGTGTTGTTGGTACTAGTGCCTTGCTGAGTAACAACAACAAGGATCACTGAAGATGCCTCAATGTCCACATTACTATAGAAACATGACATCCAGCTGATGGAACTAAAACCATCGAGACCTGCTATACAGAGATGCTGAGAGGATTCTTTCTTATCTTTGGAAATCTTAAAATTGTCCTCTACAGTAGCCACAGATTCATCTCCCTCTCACAGCCTTTTACTCTCAGATAAAGGAACTATTTCAACACTTCGGTGATTTTTTTTTTTTTTACTCTTTTTCTCTCTCTCTTTTTTTTTAAATACAGTAGATCACCATTTCTAAAGACAGACCAAAATAGCTGATCTTACTTAGGTCTCTCTTAGGCCTAAGGCTACCTTCAGCCTCATTTACCTCAACTCCCAAATCTTGAAAAGGACTGGCAGGTAGAACATTTACTTGACTTGGAATTTTCTTTAAAGGAAAAGCAGCATTCACTGTATTTAGAGACATGGCTTCAAAAGCAAAGAGACAAATTTCATTTAAGAGGGGTCTACATTCTGCCATTTATAAATTTATAAAATTCAGCTGCAACAGATGTGATAGAAACGGCTTTCTTTGTCTGGCCCCTCTTACTTTAAACCGGATATTCCAAGAAAACAATAATAAAAGAATATGTTTGTTACAAGAAGTGTTCATGAACTCAAACTGACACAGAAGGAAGCTGAAAGTGAACAGGGGTAATTATCTCTCTGTCACTGCCTGCTACTGAAATCAGTACATGGGCATCGCAGACCAACATCTCCAGTACAGAATCAAGACAAAGTACAGAACTACAAACATATTCCTCAACAATTACTCAAAAAACTCCTAAACTCACAATCCATGAAGCACTTTCAGACCAACAGTGAGGTTTATTTTGAAACACCTGTATAAGCCACTGATGTTCATGAAAAAGGAACAGCATGCAAACTTTTTATAACCATATTTTCAGGATGGTGCCCAAACAGCAGGAGATGAAAGCACAGATGCAGACTAAAATAACTGCTACCCCATGCTGTCCATTTGAAACTTAATAATTTGCAAAACCCAGGATAATGTACAAAATCAAATCATAAGGACCAAGTGCATAAGATTAGGTACTGACAAAAATGTCAATTTTAAAATATAATCTCATAAGTGTTCCCAGTCCAGCTGTAACACTTACTCAGCGATTACTGAAGTGACATTTGCACACCACCAGATCACCCAGCAACTAAAACTTGATTTTTACTAGGAAAAGACAAACTGGCACTTCAGCAGAATACCCAGGAAATAATAATTTTTTAAAACCTTCAAGTCAGCAGTGGGAAGAAAGACACTTGATGTAAAGCTTGCTAGTAGAAATTTATCCTATTAACATTTTTTTGAGTAAATATGAAGCAACAGAATGAAATTATACCAAATTAACACTTTGCCTTATCTAAACACATAATTTCTGATCCGTCATGTAGCAGGATTATGGTGAGAATTACTACTCCATCAAGATAATCATAAGAATTTCAAGAAAAAAGGCAGATACACTTCAAGGCAATGCTCTGCAGAAGACCTAGTGCCTGGCTTACTATTTCTGAAAGCTGATCTTCAAGAACATCAGCACGTAAAACAAGTTCTGTATTTCTTTCATAACTTGCACAACACCTGGGTTAAAAAAAAAACAAAAACAAACAAAAAACAAACAAACAAACAAAAAACCAAACAGCCACCCCCTATTTATCAAGTATTACTAGTCCTATGCCCAATGCCAAGAAAACAAAGAACAAAACAAATTCACAACTCTTTTCAAGTGCTAGGGAAAAAATGTCCACATTTTAAGTTAAGCCAAAGTATACAAACTCCCCACAGAAAGAATTATACTTGAGGATTTATTCCAATGTGACAAATGACACACATAGAACAAACCAAACCTTTCCCCGGTCATTTTCCACTGAAGCTGTGACATTGTAAAGCAGTAAGAATTGTTCAAACAGTTGAGCCTTCCAGGTAAATCACCTTAGAACATAACCAAGCAAAGGAAAAATGAAAGCTTAAAGGTGCAACAAAATTAAAATACTAGCACTGCTACCAAATCTGAAAAGAAACAGTCAACACTGAATACAATTTAGAAAATCCTTCAAGTTTTTTTCTTGCAAAACATCCAAAATAAATACTGATAGTAACAGAGTTGGGTTTTTTTTCCTAAAAATTCCATTTGCTCTTAGAGGAAAGATGATTTCACAGAAATTGATCTGGCTTTCAAATTAATACACACTTCAGTGCATATGCAATTTCATTTGAAAGCAAGTATTTCATTATGAATCTGGAACACAACTGATTGAATGTAATCTGCTGAAAGGTGTTTTTAAGAAAACACCATCAATGATCCCACATGCAGATAGAAAAACCATCTGTATTTCAGCTGTGACTGCCAGGTTACTGAACACCACTGCAGTAGAATGACCTCTCTCCATCTAGTCTGTGACTTTTCTGCTTGCTTACAAAGCCCCCCGTTTTACACAACTCTCTGAAAAGAGCAAAAGGAGAAGTAATTTTCCTTACAATAGAGTTAGATTAGGATAAAAACCTGATAATTCATTGAAGATGCTTTTAAAATACACCTACTTTGAATTCAGACCCTGTATAAAATGAAACCCACCTGAAATTCAAGAACTAACGCTTCTTGAGAACACAAAGCTGTACATAAGCTTAACAGAGATGGCATTTTTCACTTTAGTGCTATGCTTGCTACTGTGAAATAATACTTGAAAAGGGAGAAACATTCAACGTAATAATCAGTGGGGTGTAAGAATATTGAAATGTTAGTTCCACTCAACATTAAACTGAGACAGGCAGTGTGATCCATGTAGTTTAATTAATTTTCAAAAAGAGGAAAATAACAAGAAAAATGTTAAACAGTGATAACTCATTGCACAACTTGAGCTATATGTTTTATTATTAACACTGTGGCTTTTATACACTGAATTTTGGGAGATGTATTTCAGCTTCTCATGTTGAGAAAAAGACCTCAGTGATGTTTTTGCTGGAAGTTCTGCACGAGTCTCTTGTATAATAATACCACAGTGCACTGACTGACACAGCACAGAAGTTGCTGGCCAGCTCTCCACCTCACACAGAATGAGAGATACCAGAGAACCATCTACGCTGTCAGGTTGAACTCACATCATTTGTCTGAAGCTGGAGGGACGTATTTGCTAAGCACTACCAGCACACTCATAATTTGAAAGCCTTTCAAAGGACAACTTTGACTGACACTTCCAGGTTTGGCGGACTACAAGAACCTATTCCAGCAATGTTTTCAACCAACACCTTCAACATTTGCATACACAAGTCTAAACAAGTATTTCAAAACTCATCTTCCCATTCAGGAAGAACGCTTCTCACATGGGAACTGGCACCACGACATCAGCACACATTTAATCTCAGCAAAGTGATTCTTGGTCTTTCAGGAGAACAAGACAGCCAATATCACCCCTCAGACAATATTTTAATCTACTGTGCCCATATATAAGTAAGAGTCTGCAGAACATTTGTATTATCTACATGACTGAAGGAAAGTTTCAACTTGCAAGAAAAAAGACAATAACAGAAAAGTTTAGCAGGGATTTGAAAGTAAATCCCTAATAACAGAGCTGCACTTGGCAGCACCAACACTTTTCAGTTTATTTTTCTGTTTGAGTATGGGCAGGAAAAAATATTGCAAACCCACAAGCCACAGATATTTCTACTGTGTAACTTAAAACACTTTCAGTCAAAAGTGGTCCAAAAGGTGCTTATGAAAATGTTTCAGGATTTGTATGAACTGTCTCTTAATTTCATGCTCCATTTGTTACCTGCCTTTTACCGTGAACATACCATGTAACAAAAGTAACTCCTTCACTTGAACTTTAGTTGCCCTTGTGTGTGCACACACAGGTACAAACACACCAGGCACTGCTCCTGTTTCAGCTCCCAGCAGTGGGAACAGCAGCATCACACAGATGCTCCTGGAGCAAAATGTGTCATACCATAGTTGAGTGGGATGACTAAGCACATAAGACAGACTTGACATTATCCAAAATTTACTAGATTTGATCATTTACTCAACGTTTCAGTCATCTCAAAAATACCTTTGGTGTCAAATAAGTAAATCAAAAGCTTTTGCTTGTGGTGTTAGTGATTTTGCTGAAACATTGCAGCTGTGGAAGTAAAGACGTGAGCTATCATCCCACATGGAGATACAGCTCTTTGAAAAATAACTCAATAAAATATCTAAGTTTCTTGTACTGCAGTACATAACTCTTGCCCTAACCAAGAGTACTTTTGCAGGTCATACTTTGAGGCCACTTACGCTATTTAAAAATACACACAAAATGAATCATCACAGGTTTGAAGTCAGGAGAAAGAGACTACAGACCACTGCAAACAAAAACTGAACTTCATTTCAGCACTACATAATTTTTGAGAGGGGACAGAAGGAGACAAGCTACTACCAGATAACCTTAAGAATCACATTAATGTATTCTCTTGGATGACTTCAAAGGAATCCTTTTTTTCCATTAGGATTACTCTTTACTCTGCAACTCAATTGACAGACATCAGCCTAGGCATATCACCAAAGCTGAGCAGAAAAGAAGGCACATTCTCACCACACCTATTCAACTTCTCTTGTCTTCCCCAAGATGACAACTAATGGAAGGAAAAAGGAACTTCAGTGAGATCCAGGAAAGAACAAGAATGGCCACAGATCTCACAATGCCCCCTTTACATTTATCTGCAATCACTTATACCAAAGGTTATGGCCCAAGCCAGAGGAAAATACATCACAAAAGTATAAAATCATAGTAAGAATTCATCACACTTGTTCAATTCACTGTACCTAAACCAAAATATTTACCATTAAGGGCAGACTTAAACGCTGATTTTATTATCCTTTACTAAAGTGTATAAAATTTGGCACCTTAGTAGTTTTATGAACTGAGGCAGTCCATATATACATTAACAGAGGCTGTTATGGCATTCTTCAGATTGCTGCTTTCAACAGACACCATTCACAACACAGGACAAAGGGCAAGCTTTAACAAATGTTGTGAAACACTTTATTTTTAAGAATCCTGTTCCTCTCTCTACAAAGAGGAAATGAATTCAATATTTCTTCTTTTTACAAGAAATATGTTAACCGAAAATATACTTGCAGAGATGTAGAATAAAGTATTGCTTTTCTCACAGATCTGGAAAACAAAATTAAAATTACCACAACAGTGACTGGCCTTTCACCACAGAAGCTTTACCTGTAACTTTTAAGAGTTCTGTAAGACTGAGTGCTCTGAAAACAGAAGTGGTCAAGTGGACCTGCCACAGAACATGAGCCCATAAAGAAATACTACTCAATTTTGTCACAGCGAACACCTGCACTAAAAATAACAGACACATTTTCATACATCAGCAGGATGGGTTGACCTGACCCCTCTCAGTATTTACTGAGAACAGAAGAAGAGGGGAAGAGGAAAAGCTACTGTGTAACATCGAGCTTAAATATCTTGAAATGTACTTATTATAAAAGCAACTACAAATAACCTCTAGCCAATTTATTTAATGTTTACTGCATTCATCAGCTATAAAGTTATCAATAGACCACTAACAACATCTTCAAACTGGTTACCACTGAGACCTTCCACAACAGTTTAATGCACGTTTACCTGAACAGTGTCTTGCTTTAAGTTTTCCCACTACTTTCCAAGTGTGGCTTATCTGAGCCACTCTGGTTTTTTGGAGGCAGGGAATCTCTACCAAACTCTGAACTACAGTTACTTCCAAGCCATCCAAGCTATTGCCTTTCTTCTCCTTGTTTTCTCCTTGCTAAAGCAAGGGAAACAACAGCCAATATCACATTACAAGTCATGTCTGAACAAGGGGAAAGCACAGTGACTGCAGCCAAATGTTAACACCGAGCAGTATCAAGCCCTAAATACGAGCTGCATCCTTCCACCACATCCACCTATATTAGAAAAACATACCAAAATGAAACCCGAGCTCGTTTTCCCCGGTGCCAATATAAACAAGTGATAAGATCTCAAACCCGACCCGAGGCAAGACTCTGGACAGAGCATAACCGAGGCCTCGCTACCTTCGGGGGCCTCCGTATCCCCGGAGCCAGAGCTCGGCAGCAGCATCATCCTGCTGCAGTCACGTCCCAGGGGCAGGGGCAGCCTTCACCTGTGAATCTACTTGCTTTTCATTACTTTATTAATTTTTTATTTTAACACTGCAAGAGCAGCACCGGTGGCCCAGCAGACACCGCAGGGGGACACCCCTGTGCACGGGAGGAATCCCCGGGCTCCAGAAACAAAGACGAAACTTTTCCCTGCTCGGCGCTGCGTGGGAGTGCGGCAGCAAAACAGGAGCCAGGATCAACACGAGCCGCCTCCCGGCACCACACCCGGGCCCACGCAGGGCAGGACACCCCCCGCTCCCGGGGCCGGGAACACCCCCCGCTCCCTCCCAGGGCAGCTCCAGCCGCTCCCTCCCGGGCAGGAAAGGGACAGGGGGACACCCCCCGCCCAGTGGGACGGGGGGAGCGCGGGGTGTCCCCCTGAGCGCCCCTTCCCGACCCCGCTCCCGGTCCCACAAACCCACCCGCTCCCTCACCGCCCCCCCCCCCTCACCGTGCTGCGCTGGGGGCTCGGCTGCGGCTCCGGCGGCTGCATTCCCGCCCCTCGGCTGTGCCCCGGGGCCGCGGCGCGGGGGCCCCCCCGCTGCTGCTGGCGGGAGGGAAGGAGGGAAGGGGGCCGGGAAGGGCCGGGCAGGGCCGGGATCGGGACGGGGCTCCCGGGACAGGGGTCCCGGCGCGCGCGGCCGGGCGGCGCTTCCGGGCTCGGGGCGGCGCGCGGGGGCCGCCGGGCGGGGGGGCGGAGCGCCGGCTGCCCGAGCGGCCCAACGACACCGCGCGGCCCGCGCGCGCCGGGCGGACTCACTCTCGCGAGACTTGGCGGGGGCGGGGGGGGGAAGGTTTGGACGGGAGTGGGCGTGGCCGCGGCGAATGGGGGCGTGGTCGTAGCAGGGGGCGGAGCCGGATTGAGGGAGGGGTCGGGCTCCGGCGTTCCTGGAATCTGGCATTCCCGGATTCTGGCGTAACCGGCTTCTGGGGTTCCCGGACTCCAAGATTCCCGGGCTCTGACATTCCCAGATTCTGGGATCCCGGCCTCTCAGATTCCCATGTTCTGGCATTCCTGGGCTCTAGGATTCACATGCTCTGGCATTCCTGGGTTCTGGCATCCTGGATTGTGGCATTCCCGGGCTCTGACATTCCCATGTTCTGGCATTCCCGGTCTTTAGGATTCCCATGTTCTGGCATTCCCGGGCTCTGGCGTTCCCGGGTTCTGGGGTCCCGGATTGCGGCATTCCCGGGCTATAGGATTCCCGAGCTCCCGCGTTCCTGGACTCTGAGAACCCCTTGTGTTCCTCCCCTCCTCTCCATCGCACCGCGAGTTTTTCCTCAGCTCCTCTAAACGAAGGTTTCCAGGAGCCGGTGGACACAGCGCTGGGTGTTCGGGGATGATGACCCGCGGTCCGGGCTGCCCCCTGACCAGAGGATCCTCCTGAGCGAAGTTGGGCGGTGGATGGAACTCAGGGGTTGTTTTCTGTGTATTGACGGTGACAATAAAGTGTGTGGACACAAATGTTCTGGCACAGTTCACTGTCAGTGGTTCAGGCTGGATGGGACCACAGTGGGTCATCCAGCCCAACCTCCCTGCCCAAGCACAGAATCACAGAACCAACCAGGCTAGAAAAGACCTCTGAGATCATCGAGTCCAACCCTTGACCCAACACCTTGTCTAATAGACCATGGCACCGAATGCCACATCCAGTCTCTTAAACACCTCCAGGACAGTGACTCTACCACCGCCCTGGGCAGCCCATTCCAGGGCCATCCCAGAACACATGGCACAGGCCTGCACCCTGGCAGTTCTGGAATATCTCCAGTGAGGGAGACTCCACAGCCTCTCGGGCAGGCTGTTGCACTGTGTGGTCTCACACAGCATGGGATGTCTGTGAGCAGGAAAATGCCCCTGTGCTGTGCTCCTGCCCAAAGGGCTCATGATACTGTGCCATTCCCAGTAGAGTTTTTGTGTCCCTCTGTTGGCAGGACACACTAGAGGCTGTGATTATCTGGATTGATCCAACATGAACTTTTCATTGACATCCACGGGGGCTGAATCTTCCTGTTGAGGCAGAGCCTTGCAGATGGTTTAGTGGGTGTACATTGATTTTTTCATCCACAGACTGGGCCTTCACTTGAGATTATGTTCTGTTTGTGTGCCAGTGTAAGCTGGTCTAAAGCATCTTTTCCCAAATGATAAAGACCATGATTTGTGTTTTTCGAGTGGGGAGTGGTGGTGGTGTGTTTATCTACTTTTCTTGGTTTAGTTAGCATCTGTCTTGTGTAGATTATTTTTCTTTCTTATCACATTTCATCAGAGCCACAGAAACACCATTGCACTGATACCAGTGAGAGCAGATGCAGAGTTCTGTAATCACCTTCTGTTTCTCTCTGGTAAGGAACTGGAAGTGCAGGGAGGATGTGTATCTTGTATTGTCATTACTGACTCTCCACGTCATCTTCCATGTGCAGAGGCCTCAGCTCCTGTGTCAGAGGTTGTGTGAAGTTAATTAAGGAATTCCTGTATTCTAATCCCTGCATCGGAAACAGGCCAAGCCTTCTGGAGAGGCGAGATGCAAAACTGGGAGTAAACAGGATCTCTGTGCAACAATACTGTTATCTAACAGGCATTGATTCTTATCCTGTGATTGGAACTGTTATCAAGATGCTGAAGTGCAAAAATCCATAATTTCCAAATATAAACTCGTGCTGAATGGTTCCAGTAGCTGTATCTAGTCTCACTTAAAATGGAAGAAACAGCCCTTGGTACATGGGAGTCTCTGTGCCCTGGGTTACCTGTACTGGCCATGTTTTTTTGTGTTGTCCAGCTACTGACTTGATTTGTCCTGTCATTTGTTGCTTCCAGATTTTTCAAATCAACCTATGAGTCAAACCTCTCCTCTACTGTTTCTCACTGCGTCTCTGTAAACTCACTCTCCTACAGCTCCAGTGTGTCCTGGCAAACCATTGTAGCTTCATATATAAGTGGGCTCCATGGCTCCATTTCACTCCAGCAGCAGCCAGTGATTTTTGTGTGGAAATTACGCTTTTCCTCTGCAATCCTCCGCAATGGACTGTAATGGAAGACTATAATCTAGCAGTTGCCTGACTCATATCCCACTTTCAAAGCAGAAGTGTTCCAGCAGAAATTGCAGAGGCTCAGAATTTTTCATCTAATCTCAGCTAGTCCTAGGTTTGGGAGCAGGATTGCTATACTAGGAAATTAATCAGTCTTGAAACTTCACAATTAATCACAGCAGAGCCAGTGGTCTGCAAGAGAATTTAGGAGAAAAATCCTTATGGGTATTAGGTGCCTGATTACCCCAGAAATTAAAGATTGTGTGTATTCTGACTTTGCTGAATGCACCTCTGGAAGGAGATCATTTTATTGCTGATCCAGCTTTTTTGTCTCTTATCTGTATGACAACTACAAAAATTGATTATATGCAAAAGGAATATCAGGAAAGTATTTAATGTATTTTTAGCTGCTCCTAATGGGATTTAGCAGCTGGAAACAAGGAGAGCTGGCACTGAGTCATAATCAGGGCAGTTCTTAGACAGCTGTGTGAGAACCAGTGTGTCAGACAGGGCTCTGAAATACATCACCATTTTTTTCTGTATTTTAAAAAATGCAGTATATGCTATGAGAAACTTGAAAACTAGGCCTCAATACTTGCAGCTCAGACAGTTAACTCGAAGTCAAATGGAATTCATTGTTAAATCCAGGCCTGTAATAACTTCTAGATGAAAATGCCTCTGGGCTCTGTGTGACGTTTTTATTTTTAATTTAATGCTTATGGCACTTATTACTACTCATCTTTGAAAGGCCTCAGGTTCGGATTTAAATTCCATGCTACATTCATTTTTAAGCAGAACAAAAATGTAGTTATTTCTGCTCCCCTTTTCTCTTTATGAGCAACAGTCCAAGAGACCCATTTTTCTATTTTGGAAGAAAGCAATTTTCTGCATATTTGTGCCAAGGAATTGCAGTCAGAAAAGTAGCTTGAGAAAATGGCCCTTCCATAGGTTTTCTGTATGAATAGTTCCTATACTCAGTTAGTTCAATTTACAAATCAAAAGCATAATTTTCCGATGTAAGCACTGTAAACTGAGTCTTGAATTTTAAAGGGCTGAGTTCTTTCTCGCTATTGCAACGTGGGCAGTCTGTTGTTACTGAAATATGCCAGAAGGTTTCTAAGTCCACTTCACTTTTCTGTGTTTTATTACATTTAAGGCATTTCCTCATCTTACAGTGAATTCTATGCCTTGAAAACAATATTCATCTGCTAGATTACAAATTTAGTTTTGGACCTATGCATCACCCTTTATACTTTTGCTAAAGGTGTTGTAAAACTGTTTTGACTCTGTGTACGTACCCTGGATGTTTTTGAATTTCAAACTGGTGTCAGCCATGTCACTCTGAGCAAGCAGTATAAAATGCTTATTGTTTTAACAAGGATCATGGATCAAGAAGTTGAGTTCAAAATGAAGATATCTTGGAACTTATCAGTCAACACAGAAATACTGAAGTTGAGAAGTCTAAATAAACCTCTGAGGAAATGGCAAATATTCCCAAGAGCAGTCAAAAATGTTGTTACTTTGTGTTAAGGTAGAATCTTTGCTGCCTTATAAGGTGCAGATCTAAGCAACTGCAAGAGTTTACACCCTCTGAACAGCCACCTGACACAGTTTGGGGAACCTGTTGGTGTATGTGTGTGTATGTGTGTGTGTGTGTGTGTGTGTGTGTCCAGAAAATGATAAGGCATTATTCCTCACTATTACCTTTTCTGTCTCTTGTGTTCTCCATTTTTGACATGCAACACTGGGATCTGTATATGTTCCAGAACATTTTCGAGGTGTGCCTTTGTACTCTCAAGTTCTGTGAGTGACTCCAGCAGGCGGGGACAGAGCTCTGCTGCAATTTGGGAATGGTCTTCTGACCCCAAGAACAACACAGGCACTGGGAAGAGCAGAAGAGCTCTGCCAGCCTGCACCTCTTAGTTGTCTTGTGCACAGCACTCCCCATTTTTATTTTGCAATTTCCATAATTAAGTTTGCTGCTTTGTGGATTAATCTGTGACTTGGAAGACTGAGATTCTACAGAAACACACGTTCTCCATAAGCATGCCTAAAGACTTCAAGTGTTCCTGTGCAATGTCTTCTTACCAACTGCAGTCCTGGCATAGCTGTTGTCACTAGAGCTATTTAGTTGATGCTGAAAGACTGATGAATTGAATCAGTAATAACATATAAAGTGTTGTGATTTTTGAATGTTTGAACGGGATATTCAGTGCGAGAAAAGCGAAAAGATATCCTTGTATGTATACCTTTATGAGCATGCATTTTTGTTGTAAGGGTTCGAAGGCTTCAGTACTATACTTCAGAGGAAAATTGTGATTTTTTGTTTTGCTAACATGACATAAAGACCGTGCTTCTCTTTTGGATGATATATAAATACAATTGATTCGCTTGGGGTTATTTTTCTTTGCTGTTAACTTTAGTGCTCTGGTCAGATCCAGTTTCTGAATACCTAGAGTTCCCCCGTGGTAGCAGGAATTTAAATGAATGATGTCACTTGCTCCTTCTGTGCCAATGCTATTGTGTGGAACTACTGTATTCTGTAAAATGATCTTCTGTTTTTATCTTAGATGTGGCTGTCCTTCTGCAGTGCACACAATACCTGTGGTTTAAGTCCATTGAACCGTTAATTTGTCATATAGATGCACTTAGACTGGGGAGGCTCTGATTTTTAAAACAGCTTTTAAGGATTTTTTAAATTATTAAGGATAACAGAAACACATTTGTCAATTACCATGGTAGAAGGCTGCGTTTATTTTCCTTAATTTCAGATGATTTGGTGGTTTGCAGTTCCCTTAGGATAAGGGTGACATTTTTGCCACAATTCCTGTAGTCAGATCCAGTGGTATCAGGGTGTTTTTTCCAGTTCCCAGATTTTTTGCTCAAGTGTGACATTTGAAAAGGAGATAGTGCTTTTGAGTTGTACTGACTGCTTGTCTAAACTCATCATCACATGCTGGCAGTGGCCCAGTCATTGCTCAGTGCCTGCTTATCCTGTGAGCAGGAATACGGGCAGATAGCAGATCACCACATCACATCAGATATTGCTGCTAGTAAAAGCTATCAGAATGATTGGGTCAGAAAAACCCAGTCTGTAGAAATGAAATACCCATCCTTATGGGAATGCAAGGGAGTTCTGTGCAGCATACAGAAAGCTCCACTGCCTGAGGATCAAATGTTCCTTACACTCTTTCTTGCTTTCCTGCTCATCTGTTGGGCAAGATAGACACAAAGGATGTTACAGTTGCGTGAGTTGTTCCAGAGGCAAGGAATGGTGTGTTTCTACTGTGATACAAGTACTTCCTTTTGACATCTCTTGTTATATTCCTGGAAAGATGCAATAGAAAATGATTTTCAAAACACACTCTGTAATGCCACACAAAGATGCAACCAGGATGAAAGGATATGAATGAAAATCAAGTACTTACATGAGGTTTAGGAGTGTCCAACTCGTTATATATAATACAATAGACTTCATTTTGTGACTGTTTTGATTTTACAGCCTGCTGTGGAATGTTTAGTTTCATCCCTACTAAAATATTTTGGGGCAGCAGTAACACTGCCTTAGTAGGGCATAAGCTGTGTGGAAAACACTTTTAAAATTCAGTCTATTGAGCCAGCACTTACAGTATCTTTACTCAGTAAACGACGGGGCATAACCAAATTAGGTTTAATCTAGCTACCATGCAGTTTAACAATCATATAAATAAAGCACTGTAGGTTTTAGTGAGGGTTCATAAACTTAATATGTCTTTTATGTAGGGTTTTCTGCTGGTTTGTACAGTCAGTGATGAGGTGTGTGCTGCTGAGTCTGTATTACTCCAGTTGCTGTATCTAACTAGATAAAAGTTAATGTGAGTGTGCCCACTGCACTAGAACCAGCTCTTGTGGCAGAGGCACCTGCACAGAGGCTGCAGCGGTGTCACAGTACAGACTGGGTTGGAGGCCAGAGATGAACATAATTTATGACCTACATGTGTTGCTAACTAGTAATGGAGAATTTTGTCTCAAGTCACTGGGCAAAGCATGTTGCTTCTTGGACCTTGAAAAGGAAGCTTTAAGGTAGATCCCTATAGATAAAAGTGTCTTGACTATTGATTTCCAGTTTATTACTAACTTGCTAGTACTGAAGGACAGCTTATAGGCAGAGTGGTTCTGTAACTCAGCAGTACCACTTCAAGAGGAAGGGTAGGGCTGTTGAAGGGCACTGGTACAGTAGAGTTGGAGCCAAGATATTTTTTAAAACTCAGCTTGTGCTGCAACACTTTATTGAAATACTTTCCCTCAAATATGGAGAAGCTAACACTTAACTCTGAAGGCATCTGTGACTGCCTTTCCTGTTCCAATCTCTCACCCCAGGACAATAGTCAGTATTATAAGTTCCAGCATTCTGGAACACCTGTGAGCTTTGCAAAGGTCTAATGATAATCTAAGGCCAGGGCAGAGCACAGGACATTGTTGGTGGCTCACAAGGACTGTGCACAATGTGACCTCAGTGCTTCTGCAGCCATGCAGAATCATCGTCCCTTCTTCCTACCTAATGCTGGGATCAATCCCAGCAGGGACTTCAACACTTCTGATGTGATTTACTCTCATTGAAGTGAAATGTAAAGACAACTAAGGGAAAAAAATTAAAATCTTAACTTCTTACATATGTCTCTCTGTTGAGGTTCTTTTGCCATCTTCTACATATTCCTTCGTAATAACTTTAAATTAATTAAAGTGTCAGATCACAAGCATCAAGTATCTATGATTCTCTTTTGATCCTCAGACCACTGTTTTTTGAGGGAAAAACTAACTACAGGACCTAATATAAAATATATGAGAACTGGAAACAAACCCTGCTGTCATCAGGCAGAATTAGATGAATGTTAGACAAGACCCTTTCTGGGAAATTCCAGATAGTCTATGGAAAAGTCTTTTCACTGAGGTACTCACAGTAAAGATTCAACACCTTCTACTCTCCTTAAAACTATACACTCCTGAAACTTGTTCTACCATATTTGTCCTTAATGAATAGAAGTAGATTTCTCTGAAGACAAGGAAAAACTTCCTGCTGTTGATTTTGTATGGAAGACTTAAGTTTTATTGAATTGGGCAACCATCTGAAAATGCATATCTTACATAGATTTGTTCTGTACTATTTGAGGCTCTCACAGTCCAGTCTTGTGAGTTTTTCTCTACACAGTTTAGCAGAGCATGGAAACAGGTTCTTATTAACCTCCTGTCAGGTACTGCACGAATAAGAGCAAGCGAAGGGACAGAAAATTCTAGCAATTCTCCTGAGTTATATGACCAGGCAAAGTCAGGGTGAGTGATTTCCTGCAGGTCAGTAGATTGAAATACCAGGCAAAGTTCATGGCAAAGGGGAAAAAAAAAAACAACCAAACAAACAAAAAAAGGAAAATATGAATGCTGACTTTTAGAGAGACATAGCTCAGGGAACTAACACCTTTTAAATAAGCCTTTAATGTGACATGCAGCTTTCCACCACAGAAATTGAATGTCCTTTCCAAGCAATGTATTTTCCTTCCTGTCAAATCTGTGCCAACACAATGGTAAACATAGTGAATGTAAGTTAAAAAGAATGAAAACTTTCATTATTACAAGGAAATTATTGGAAAAGAGAAAGTGAATGCTTCATATTTCAGGCAAATGATATGAGGGGACTAGGTGAAACTGTAAACAAATTAGGGGTAATATTTCACTTTTCATTAATGATAGCGTGACTATAAAGAATCACATTTTTCAGCCTCTACTGACAATTAATTTCTTCACACATACTTTCAATTATATGTAAAATGAGGTAGCTACTCATTTTGAAAGACAGATAACTATGTATTTTTAATTTATGTTGTCATGAGAGAGCCACACAATCCTTTATTGCAGTAAAACACAGAGCATGTTCTTGACATGGGTTACATTTTTCACATCAGACAGCGGCTGATGGCACTATTATTGCAGAGTGTGCTTTAAGTGGTCTGCAGCTATGGGAAGTTACTTTTTTGTCTGCCTTGTCCCCAAGGGAATGTTTTGTTTCAGAGTCTGCATATGCCTTTGAAAATGTACTTTCAGCAATATAATAGCTGGAATGGTGTTATTCATCCTTGGACACAAGTATTCTGCTCCAAAACTGTTACCCAAAGTTAACAGGCTGTATTGCATCTGGTTTCAAGTGAAAGCCATTCAGTTTTACAGTAATTAGAAAGTGAAGTCTAAAGAAATAGCTGCTCCTTAAAACAACCTTCCAAACCTCACTCACAGAGGGTCTGCTACTTATTAATATTCAAGTCAAGGCAAAATTATTTGCGCTTCCTTTGGCACAGAAGTTAATCCTCCTGCATCGTTTGCATGGGAAAGCAGCCAGATCCAAAGCGTAGACAAAACTCCACGAGTATCCCTGGAGCAGAGGGCTTGCAGGACTCCTGGCCCTGCGCCTTTCTCAGTAACACCATAAATCTTCTGGAAACCATTAGCATAGGGGGTGTGGCTGAGGCTGATTTTTGCCGCTTCTATTTCCTATCTCATTGCAGTCTCTCAGCCAGAAGATGTGTCTGCCAAGGTGTACATAGAGGGAGCTGGTGTAGTTCCAAGAGCGAGTTTGTGCTATTGAATTCTGTCAGCCCTGCAGCTTCACCCAGATAAAAGTGTTAGTGAAGTCAATAAGCTTGCAAGGACTTGCAAAAGCTGTATGATTTGTTGTTTGGTTTTTGTTTAAGGATGAGGCAGGTTTTAGGACAATGTTCAAATGGCACCACCATTGATTATTTTTCAAGTAACAGTAGAAAAATTGCATCATGTGCAGAAATTACCCATCACAGCTGGTTGTATTTTTAGATTTTTAAGGAGCACTCTTAAACCTAACACAGCTGAAAGGTTTCCCACTGAGTTGGTGTGCATAGGCTCAGACCCTTAATATCTGAGAAGAGAATCAAGAGGAAGACATACTTATTTGAAGGAGAATTAAACATGCGCATCTTTCTTCCTGAAGGTAAATTATTTTTTTCTAGGCTTTCTTCTCCATGAGTTATGACCATGTGCAAATTTTCACTGCTGTGTGTGTTTTAGTTGTTAATGACAGGATCCACAGACATCAGAGAAACCCATACTGTCAATTTGTATTTCCCTTTCAGCCCTCTCAGTTGTCAGTGTAAGCTGAGAGTTTTATCTAGATTTTACTGTGGCAGGCTAATAACCCCGAAACCAAGTCAGCATCCAGAATCTCTTACAAGAGCAACTCACTAAAGATTTTTAATATACCAAAACAGCAATTGCTTTCCAGGTCAAGGTTACCAGAGGCTAAATTGTTTGAAGTTTGATTCCACGTAGCCTGAGAACAGGATAAGTCTATAATTATGTCTGTTTAGATCCCTGTCCTTTTGCCATTGTGGGTGCAGTATGGAAACCTGGAGTCCTAATAGAAATGAAGGATATTTCAGCTCAGTTGAGGTCAGTGTTTACAGGATGAGCTTTGTAATTAAAATTCAAGTCATAGTTCTAATATTTTATATATATATATATAAGTTTTCTCAAATTCTTGGCTTCTACCTGAATTATGTCTTCATTTCTCATCTTTGACCATTTATGTTTTCTGTGTTACACTACTGGTGCAGATATCCCCTCTCCAGTGAAAACTTGTTCCTGCTGATTTCTGCAAGGCCTTAGCACCTCACTAAGTTTTGTTAGATGTCAATTCTGTTTGTTCTGCATCTATTTCTAAGATAAATTCAATGTTTTATTAATGTTGATGTGCATGTAAGCAGTTACTACCTTGCACCATGTCTCATATTTTGTAATGGTGAAGAGCACAGTGGAAGTGTGTTAGGGAACACTCTGGGCTGGAATAGTAGCATTTCATAGCCATTTAACGCTGGCAGAAATGGATACACAGGATGTTTTTTCTTTAGTGTGCAAAGTAGCTGCCTCAGTTACATCTCTGCATCTTCCATGGCAGCAGAACATTCATAATACATAACACCAAGTCCTGAACTTGGCCTAGAAATTGAGAAGCAGTTTAAATTTTTTCTTGCTTGTGATTTTGCCAATATGATTAAATATAGTTTTATTGAGACATTTGCTCTCCAAAATACAAACCACCTTTTTTTAGTTCTCCAAGTGTTCATTTAAAACAGACAGTTTAGCTCATACACAGTGATGGCTTCCTGAACAGCGGAAATGTGCTTCCCTAACAGATCTCCTATTCATTTATCCTTCCCAAAGTATTTTACGTAGATAATTAACACTGGGTAATTAGAAGTATCTTCAGTCTGTGTAATTGTACAGCCTATAATTTTTCATAGTAATGTGATTCATTTTATCTGAAGTTGTTCAACACATATCTTTGTAGCAATTTAATTTGCATGCCTGGTTGGTACCGCCTTCCCTTGGTTGCCTTCATTTTGTGAGATGCTCAATTAGTCACAAGGCTAAAGAGACAGATTCAGGCAGATTCACATCTTTGAGTACGTTTTGCTCACTCAAATCCTTTGTAGGACCTAGAAAACACACTATCCTTAAAGCTAAATCTCCAGTGCAGCAACACAGCCTTCAATTTTTAGATAGCACACCAAAAGGGAGCAATTCCATGGCCATTACTTCCTAGGAAAAGGAGGCAAGCATCCGTGAAGGAGGAGGAATCTGTTAGCCATGTGTATCCTTTTCCACAGCTTTACAGAAAGCTCAGGATATTGGCATTTCTGTTCTCCCCCATCATGTGCTTCTGTGCATTCTCTGGAAAAGCCCCCTGCCCCTCACCACCCCTGGTAAGATTGGGGCTGCTTGCTCTAGGCCACAAAGCCCAAAGGTCTAAAGCCATAACTGCATAAAATTCAGAATCCATGTAAGAAAAATAAAACTTAGCAGAGCTTGGCACTAATGTACAATGCTTTAGTCATGGGGTCAAAAATCACTTCTGATTTTATTTTTGGTAACTCACTGCAGTGAACTGTGTTGCCCAAAGAGAAGAAAGGTCCATTCATGCGTGTGAAAACAAAATTGTTTCAGCCATGACTCTCCAAAAATGTCTTATATACTGTGCCAGCTCCTGCACATGAGATGATTCCCCAGGCCTTTGATACTCATAAATCATTTCAGTAAACCTTATTCTTTCTGGCTTTATTTGATTTTTCTGTCTTAGGATGTATCATAGTAGATAAATGTGCCATTCTTTGTCCAGTGCTCATTTTTTCTCTGCTTTAGAAAATCTTTGAATTTGGTTTTGTCTTCCATTAGATCGTGTAGTGAAGCATTTGGATGCTTCTTAAGCACCATAATTACATCTTTTCAAAGTTTCTCCATCACATTAGCTCCTACACACACGTGTTTCTTTCCGTGTTATTTCTAATCCATCATATCTGAATGACCAAAGCTTAAAGTGTCAATGAAGGAGTTGTTGAGGAGGATTGAGAGGAACAGTAGCCAAGAAACTTCCACTAAAAAGGAAGAGACTGAAATACTAGCCTCCAGTGTAGAAAGAGAGACAGCTCTCATGGAGATCTTAAATGTTTGCAGGGAAGAATGATTGTTTTTTGTTTATTTGTCATCTCTGTCAGTCTCTTGGCAACTAGACGCCCTTCATTTGGTTTATAACAGCTCATGACTATTCTGACAAAGACTGGAGACATTATTAAGAGTAAAATATAAGGTTCTTTTTTATGGTGCATTTTGTCCACAGGAAAGTGTGCCATGGACTGGATGTCCTAAGGCTGCCTATGACAAGTTTTATAAGAAATGTGTGGCATGGACAAGAAGCAGACTGAGCACATTGTTTCTTTGGCTTTCTCTTCCTTTTGACAAGGGCTATGTGAAATTCTCACTTGATAGAGATCCAACAAAAGGTGAACATTTTTGCTCATTTGCTAACATTTGCTAGTGATTAATAAAAGGGTAAATGTAAATAGATGAAGCGTTCATTTCCTAACCCAGGTTGAGTGGCTTTACTAAATCAGAGGACTGCATTTGTGTAAGGTCTACAATGTGGACAGAATTTAATGGAACTTTTTACTCTCAAGTGCTGATAATACTTCTGATAGAGTCCAGAAACAAATTCAGAACATGTTTTGATGCAACGTCACCACCACCAAAATAACCCAAACTTCCAACAGAACACATCTGAGTGGCACTGTGACTCGCACACCCATGGCTGTCAACAGATTTGAGTCAAATTTCATTCTCAGTTACCCAGCTGAACTTAGAGGTTTGGTATACACCCTTTTGGACCCGTTCCTGCCAGCAGTCTCTACTAGTTCCAGCAGCACACAGTGTCATTGCCTCTTGTTGTAGGGAGACTTCGGGTTCTGGATGTGGGGTCGTTTTTAGGGACTGAATCTACAGTGATCAGCTGACTCCTTTCTGATCCTTTCATTGATATCACAGTCCGGTGCACATGACGTCACATCCACATGACAAATCTGGAACAGAGCTGGCTTCCCTGCTATCATTAACTTTGGTTCATCACGATGCTTCAGCAACCTGCCAAGCTCTCCAGTAGTAATGAGATAAATATAACCGGCTGAAGCAACAACACGAGTGTAAGCAGCAACTTTATCTTGCCATTTCAACTTTGCACTTGGGAAAAGGAATGACTGTTCTGAACGACTATCACAGCAGTTGCTGATATTAGCCTGAGCTGTTGATGGTGACAAGGTTGCCAAAGGAGACTTACAATGTCCCAGTGGATTCACGTTTTATATACGTCAGCTTGTAAATGGTCGGAACTTCCTTTTGGCATTACAGGGGATCAGCAGTAAAGAAGCTGCATAAGCCAAATTCTCCCTTCTTGTAATTGATGCAATTGACTTTTCAGACAAGCTGGCCCAGAGTACACATTTAATGCTTTCAGTGCTGGGCTGCTTTTGTTCATTTTAGTGGAGCAGCTTTCTCTGGTTTGCCCAGGATTTATATGGATATAAATATACAAAGGATACCAAATCAGGTTCGTGAAAGTGACCATCAAAGAGCTCAGTACTGTGGAAGAAGGGCTAAAAGTTTTATCTCATCTACACTGTTGTAAATCAAAATTAATACCAACAAATCAAAATAATTTATCTTGACAGGAAACTATGATACCTAATACAGAATGTATATATCCTTCAGCACCCACTGTGGTAAATCAGTGCTAGCAAACAGTTAACCTGTATTGACGAGACACTAAAGTAAAATAGTTGCTTTGGTATTCAGGGCGGGAGGGGAGTAACCAAAAAACTGGTTCTACCAAAAGAGTGCAGGAAACAGACCTGCAAAGCAAAGGGAAGTGACTGGGGGTAGATTCCAGTCATTGTCTGGCTTGGGCAATTCTACTGCCTTTACTAGTAGAACTGAGACCAAAATATGTCCACTGTGTCTTTAAGAGCCCAGCAGCCTTAGAACAGCAAATTAGCCTTAGTCTGCAGTCTGTGTGTTAAATGAATCTGGCTGTTTAACATATTTCCTCTGAGACTGCAGTTGCACATAGTATGGGTGTACCTGTGCTTCTTGCTACTCCTTCAAGGATGACACCTCCTATGTTATGCTTGCTACTGTTGTACATTAATCTGCTTTAGAGTTTTATGTCAAATACTTTTTTGAAATCCAAGTAGATTATGTCCATTAATCACTTTGCCCAGTCTGTGTTCCTTGTGATCTCATCTCTTATTAATATCTTTAGGATCTTGCCTACCACCAAGGTCAAACTCGTCTATAATTTCCTAGCTCCACCCCGGGCCTTTTTAAAGAGGGTTATGTTTGTGTAACTGCGTCCTTCAGTAGCTGCTTCCTTTTCCGAAGGCCATGAAGAATCTTTCACCTGGTTTGCATGGTTTTGATTTCTAAAGTTTTCTAGAAATCCTGAAAATGTTGCTCTGATTCAGTTGAGTTAGTTTGCCCTAGTGGTGCTTAGGTGTATGTCTGGACTACTCAATCCTAGAATCTTTCAACATCTAGTGTCACCTCATCTTCTTAGATAGAAAGTAGTTCACTTTATTTTTCATTTATCTCTTTATAGTGTAAGTTTCTAATTGCAAATTGAAAAGGCTTCATCTTTTTTTTTTTTTTTTCACTTTTGTGAAGAGTGATTCTTTTTGCTGTGAAAGTGTAGGCAACATACAGGATTGCTTGGGCTACACAAATATTCTTCAGTAGATTCTATTTTTCATGGGTAGAAATACAAAAGAATTCCTTGGAAAGCAGAAAAAACTTCTACTAATCCACTGAGTTTGGAATCATACCTGTCTGGCTCTAATTCTATCTTGTCTTCTCTGTATATATCCTCTTATATATCCTGTATATATTCTCTTCTATATGTGTATATATATATATATATATATATATAAGTAAGAAAGAAAGTTTTTAGAAGGAAGACCATATTATTTTGTAGGCTTGAACATGTCCAAGTGTAGTAATGGAATTTAATAAACAAAATGAAAGAGAAATCACGGCACAGTAAAGAATGATATACAGATTACAGGCTAAAGACTTCTGGTGAAGGAAAGTTTACAGACAGAAATAATGTGTTAGTACATTCTGTAGGTAAAGACTTTGTCCAGATTGAAGCAATTACAGTTGCATGGAAGAAAATGATCTCTAGAAAGTTAATTAAATAAATAACATCCTTGCCAGTGGCTTCAACAGAAATTTAAATAGACAAATAGACTTATCAGCAGCAAGTACCATACCTCTGATAATTAGAACCAATGCCTTTGGTGTGGCTTGGCAACAATGATGAGTCACAGAAAGAAGTTTTGACTTTTTTTGTCAAGTGTATGTGTGACATGAGAGTAAGCAGGAGTTATCACTGGAAATTCTGATTAGGAGTCCCTCAAGAGAGCGTTAAAAATACATTAAAAATAAATCATGGAAATTTGGTTTTTTGATTTTGAAGGCAAACCTCTTGCTGCTTTTAAGTTTTCCTACCCTGATAATTCACATCAGTGATATGACTAGATATATGCTGTCCTTGGTTTTGATTTGGATTCTCTGAGTGAGATTTCCCGTTCATTCTGTGTGCTGAGCAGGGCAGATGAGAGCACAGAACATGCCACGTACATGGTGTCAGCATTCTCAGCATGTAGCATAGCTTCAAAGGCATGTCACAAATCAAGATCATGTTTAAGGTACTGTTGTCTTTGCTGATGCTTATGAAATTTGCCACTAGTGTTACAGCTTTCTTTGTTTTATAGCCCAGCCTCTTCATGAAGGAGTTTACATACATGACGTGATTAAGGATGGAGCATAATGGATGTACCTTTCACAAAAAAAATGTGGGTTTTGCCAGCATTAGTTAGCAGTATGATGTGGGAGGGGGCATGAGTGGTGTTCCCAGTCCTTCCAGAGGGAAAGGTTTGGGCAGGAATAGGTACCTTCACTGGATCGACACTTGGTGCGTGGCTGGTATTGCAGGCAGGAGTTTGGCTCCTATTCACATGCAATCAGGAGGAGCAAGGACTTTAAAGGAGGGACAAGACCCACCTGACAAGGTTTGGCAAGAAGAGTGTCTTTGGGAGTCTTCAAACCTAGTGAGAACAGGTTGTAAGGTAAGCTGGTGAAAGTTAAAGAGAAGTGAAGGCACAAGGAGCAGTGGGAAAGTGATAGCACAATGGGGAGGGTCTGGCACTTCTCTGTGACAGGGCCCGTTTCAAGTGCCCACACACCAACACCTGCTGCAAATGAAGGTAAGAAGTTAGAAGTGTGTGCACAGTTGCAGAGCTGTGCCATCTTTGGGACAGAATGTGGTGAGGTGGTTTATAGGACTGGAGTGCTGTACAGGTGGGTATAGGATCTTCAGGAAAGACAAGCCAGGAAGCAACGAGGAAGGCTGTGCAAGAGGATGGCTGGTGATGAACTGATTGGGAGCTCGGGGATAATAATCAGAGGATGTTTTCACTGGGAGGGTGGTAAAACACTGGAACAGATGACCTGAAGGGTGGAGGGAGATCTGCATCATCAATTCCTCAAGACTGTACTGGACACAACATTTTTAAACATGCTTCAAGCAGGGGCTTGGACCGGGATGACCTCCAGAAACCAGTCCAGTATAAGTTATTCTATGATCAAGTGGAGAGCAAGCATACAGTGTTTAACCTCCTTATACCCCATGTTTAGACTGATTTCAGAGAGATCACATACTTACTTAAGCTGAAGTGTGATTTAGAACCAGCCATGCCAAAGCTGAAGCCTAAAATCCTTTTTTTTTTTTTTTCCTTCTCCTAAAGAGTAGCTGGGTTTTTTTTTCCTTCCCTTTACACATATACAAATCACCACCTGGAGAGAGAGGACATAAACAGCAATTTATGTATTTGCATAGTATTCACTTGAGGAGCAGAAAGAGGGGGTTAAATCCCTCATGTTTAGCAAGGACAACACAATAAAATCAGTGAGTTGCTGGAGCTGTTCTAACGTTGCACCCATCAGAGGGCAGCAGAAACTGCAGAACAGGCTGCTTTGTCACTTTTAATTTCACATTCAGAAAGAACCAGAAAAGAAAAGAAATGCTTTAGAAAAAGAAACACTTTAGAAGCACTTCTGGTAAAAGCTAGCTTGATGCCTAATTTTAATAACCTTGAAGTGGTTTAATGCAATTCTGAGCACAACAATTTTCAACAAAGCAGTGTAACTCAAATTACCTGTTGGTGAGAACAGCTATTCTGCATATACTGTGATAGAAGAAAACCAGACTATTTAGGAAATTAATGTTTGAATGAATGCTTTCAAATAACAAGTAGAAAAATACGTTGCAGTTTGCTACAGGGGTATAGAGCTTTGTAGAGAAATTTTATGCAAATAACACCTGTTGGAAAATAAAAGGGTTGTTCCCTAATTTACAGCAATGTAGGGATTTCCTACACTAATGCATTTTCAGAGATTGTATCCACAGTAATAAATGAATGGCATTCAGAAACAATGAAAAGCTAGAATTAACATGGGATACAGAGAAGATAGTCAGCATAATGATCTCTCTAAATGCCTACTGTGTCATACAGAAGGATTGAAATTAGTGGCAATAGTTTTTATCTGTGGATGACACCTTGAGTTATGTTGGGAGTAGCAAGTGAGTATAAATAAAGGATGCATTTTTCTTGCTACTTATCAGTTATTAGCAGTATTTTGAAGTGCTTCATGTAATTATCAGAAAGTAAATAAGGTTACACTGAAACAAACAATGAAAGTATTTATTTGAGTAAAATGTTGTTACTGTGCCAAAAGAAGACCCTTGCAGAGAGGGTTTTTAAAGGGATGGAAACAGGAGCAGAGCCCACTTTCTATACCTCTGTGGATTACACAGACATTTGGACACCTAGTTTATCCATTTATTGGAAATTCATGCAAATTCTCACTCAAATCTCATCTGCTTTCTTATTCAAAGAATTTTCAGTGTATCATATAATACAAGCTGAGTCCTGGTAATGGTAGAGAAGACTGTTCAGGCAGCTCAAGAAACATGGAAACCAGTCAGCTGAAATCATTCAAGCAGCCTGCTCTTCACTTCTTCCCTCGAGCAAAACCACAAATCAGAGTTCAAGGAGAAAAAAAGCAAGAGATCCTTCTTCTGAGACAAAAAAGATCTGTTTGCAGAGGGTTTCCAATCCATATTGCTTCAGGAGTATGCAGCTCACTCGTGCCTTAGCTAACCTTGTCTCTTTTGAATATCACATCCATCACCCTAAAGCCTTGCACTCTCTTTGTGTTGGATCAGGCAGGTGAATTCACCCTTCCATCAAAGACACCACCACAGTGATCTCTCAAACTAAGAAAAATGAGGAATATTTTGAGAAGGGGCAAGGATTTGGTGAAAAAAAACACTAAGGCATGACAACTGTAGATTTTCTGAATTGTGGTTTTTCTTTGGAATTTTTTTAAAATATATATTGAGAATGTGTAATGCTTGGGGTTGAGGCAGAAGTGCATCTAAGCCCAATTTAGCAAAAACTGGGTTTCCACAAGAAATGCTATTAATTCTTACAGAAGCTGTCCAGATCCTGTGAATTTAGAGGGAGGGAGATTTCTCTGTGTGAGGATTTTGCTTCTGGTCAAAGGCAGGAGCTGTCAGTTCGCTCTTCCATCTGACTGATTACATCAGTGAGAACTAGGTGACAAGTGACCTTGTTACTCATAAAAGCAAGATCCACTTCAAAGACCCTGCCAACAAACAGTTAATTCAGTTTGGCTGATGTCTTTTTGCCTCACACAGTGGTACATCACACTGCTTTGAATATTTATTGCCTTAATTTTCAGCCCTGAGTAAATGAACACACCAGTTTTCACTCTCTGTAATTTATGTAATTACCTTTGTCATTTGCATAAGATTTAAGCAGATAGAAGGATTGGAGAGAGGATAAGTTTTTTTCCTTAAAGTTTTGACAAAAAAGTAAACCTGTGATTTTAGAAAAGAAAACAACAAACATCTTTTGTCACACTTGAGGGCAGCTGCTACAGTGTTTTTCGCTGGACACTGCAGGCAGAACTAGCAAGTTTTCAGTGCTGTCATGAGTGGCAAGAAGAGGAACATGTAGAATTATTATTCCCCTGAAGTCACAGAACACAAATTAGTTCAAAGCTGATTATGCTTTAGTTTTTTTCTTGAGAAGGTCTGAAAGATAAATAGAAAGCAGGCCTTGGGAGATAGCATTTTCTCCACAAATGATAAGACGTGTAGTAGGTATTGGTAAAGCATCTGTTTTACAAATGTCTTACACTGGACTAATGCCTTCTGCATCCAGTGATAATTTTGCATGCTTCTAGATCTGTCTAAAATCGAGTTTGTATCACTTCAGCTATTATTATTATTATAAAAACTGAAATAACCAGAATAGGTAGCCTCCAGTGTAAACACTGTTGTAAATGAATAACAGTGATTAGATTAGCATAAACAATTCTCTCACAGAAGAATATTGCTAACTCAGCACAGCTGAACTAATATGAATTTTCTGCAGTGGAAAAACCACTGAGGAGTGCAAGGAGGTACCTGAGGCAGTGGTACCTTCAATCCTTCTGCAGTTCCCCTAAGGGACTACTATTTTAATGCCAATGCTCACTCAGTGTCTGTCTTCCCTCAGTTTACTGTGAAGCCTGTTGAGTTCACTGACCCCGGTACTCCTGGCAAAGAATCCAATATGCAATGTGCTTTATCCAGTCGTAATAAAGCTGGTTGTGGAATGCTGAACATCCGTGCTGCCCCTCTCTCAGCATCTTCCATCAGAACCCTCTGATCAGTCTGGACACAGGCAATGGAAGGCAAAAAACAGCGGGGAAAGGGATGAATCAGAGAACTAAAGGAAAGAAGTGAGAATGAAGAAGAGGAACAACTGCAGCTTTTGAATTTGTTAACTTTGCTGCCCAGACCTTAAAACTTAAAATTGAATGTATTTTAAATCTAATACCTAACAAATGTATTCCTATCACTGCCTCGTCATGTTTCCTTATTTTCTCACAGGTCCCAAAGCTTTGTTCCTGAAGAAACTTCCTGACACTTTTAAATAACTCTGTCTCTTACTACTAACTACTTCATAGATCAAAAGTTGGTAGGGGTTAGGAAAATGTGTACCAGGGCCTTTAATTTCTTCATGGTTAAATGAACAGTAATTCATTTAGAGGCTAAAAATGCAACATCAAAGGAGTCATCACTTCAGTGGAAAGGGTGTTTAGTCATGCAACAGTTACACAGATACAAAGACTATGACAGTTTTTTCTCTTAGGTTCTCAGAAAAGGCATTTAAGAGTGAATATTGCTTCTGACAGAAAAGGGAGCAGGTTAGTTCTTTTTTTCTTTTCTGTAATATCAATTCTCTGCTTCCAACACAGGCAAATATTACCGTTGATCCTGTAGTTCTGAGTTCACTAGACAAGGTAATAACAGGGAATTAACCAATAAGACTCACAGGCACAGATTTCCTGGCTTTTTATTAATTCTCCAAGTGAAAAGTTTCTGGAGCTGCTGTTGTTTGAAATTGCGTTGTCTCCCTCTAGTGACTGCTTCTGTCTCTCAGCTCAGGTTCAACACAGCATTTTCAGAGACAGGGCACCTTTTACACTTTGTGTTGCATCCTGTTACCACCCTATTAACTCCCAAACACTTGTGTTGTGGCTGTTTGGTTTGCAGTGTTGCTACCGCAGCTGTCAGTGGGGCCAAATCAGCTGTAGCTTCAGAAATTCCACCTGTAGCAATCCTTGAAGGAGGGAGTGCAGGCGCCACATAGAGCAGGTGCTCTGCAGTCTCTGGGTTTCTTTTAGGGTTAGGGTTGATGTTTGATATAAAGGACCACACGCTGCCATCATGCAGACACCAAGTTCTGTAGTTCAGTGTATGGAAACCCAAGATGTTTTCATTGTGATCTTTAATTGCAAAGTGAGTGTTTGCCATCTGCTTCTCACCCAAGAGCCATAAATTAACGTTGCCAGTTCAGCAGGTAACACTTGTTCTTTTTACTCCAGTGATTTTAACTCTTCGCCCTCTGGGTCTCACACCCAGCTTCTTAGTATCTTTTTGCTTTGATACTGGCAGCTGTGCTCCCATAATTGTTGATGAGAACCAACTGGAATCTGAATGTGTAGGCCATTATTATATCTGAATTGATAAGATTCCACTTGTTGGATTTCAGTCTTGCCTGATTTATGGCCATAATGCCCTTGCAAATCAGCCATCTGAATTGGATCGAATTAGGTCGTTTTCTGGGTGTGGTCTCTCTCTGTCCACCCTGAGCTTTTGCAGTGGATCTGGCTTCATGCACAGGGGGATTCAAAAGAGATAAAGAATCATTTCCCCCTAATTCGTTATCACAGGGATCACCCCCTATATTTCCATCCTGTTCTTCAGCGGATGCAATTACTTTTCTCATCCGTACAATGCCAGGTGGATTAGCAGCCTGCTTAAGCATCATATCTACCTTTTCCTCCAATTTTTGGTTTTCCTACTTTTTTTCCTGTAACTGCTTCTGCAGCTGCTTCAATAGCAGTAATAATTCAGCTACTTTCCTCCCTTGTTTCCTCTCTCAGATCTTTTCTCTCTACTGTGCATTTTCCTACCTAAATTCTCCAGTAATTGCCTTTCTGTGCACTCTGCTGAAGCAAGTAGAGTCCTAAGAGAATCATTCTCAGTCATAAGCTTATCAGCTTGGATTCCCATTTTTTTCCTCCTCCCTCCTTTTCCCGATTTAACTGATCCTGCAGTCCTTTCACCAAATCTGCAGAGATCTAATAATTTCTCCCTCTGCCCGTTTGTTAGTATAACCTCTCCTTTTGTGTGGCAATTAAAGCTGCTCCCCAAATTGCACATAAAACTGCTTTTCTTTTTCCCTTTCCTACCTTTTGTTCATCTTTATCCAATAAACCACCACTTCAGGGCTTTACCATTTTCCATTTGCTGGTTCTGTGCCTGGTGCTGATGGGAAGGGATCATATTCTCTCAATTTCTCCAAAATGAGGGAGCAGTCAAGCCTTGACAATTCCCAGGCAGTCATGACTTGCTGCTGCTCAGACCCCTCCCAACTCAGAACTGAGGGATCACTTCACACCACTCCCTGCCCATCGTTCATGGGTGCAGTGATGGTATCCTGTACAGACCCTTTTGACCACACTTGCATCCTGCCCATGTCACATCCCATTCCTGAGAGAAAGGGGATACCCGAGATTCATAGATGCCCATGGTCAAAAAAGAACAACAAATGTCAGAGTCCAAAAAAAACATAGAAACCTCTTATATTGAATTACACATTTGGCATAGAAATTGATGCAAGCTAGTACCTTGTCTTCTAGTAGTAAGAGAAATAATGAAAGAAGAAAGAGAGAGAGAAAGAGAAAGAGGTCAGACAGGAGAGGAAAGGAGATCTCCAGTCCTGAGTCCAGCACCCATGCAGTCAAGAGGATGTTCAGAGTCCAGGGGGGCACGACCCAGACTTTGTGGGGGTACCTTTTTATTCATAAGTTTTCCTCGATGTAGGGCTAAGTTTCTCACTTCTCCTGTAAATGAGTTACCATGTGCAGTTCATTCTTCTAGACCTTTCTGGAACTTAGTCACAGGTATTTAGGGGTATTTGGTGGCCTTGACCACCCCCCCCCCCCCCCCACTGCAGGATTGACCTTTACCATCTTCTGTGGTGACCCTGTTTTTTGTTTGTGTGTCTCTGTGGACCCAAAAGAGGAGGTTGGCTGCAAGAGAAGTGCTGCCCTGTCTCCACATGGCCCCTTCCTCCAGCCACATTCTAACCTGTCCCTTTGTTATCGGTCTTGAGACATATCAGCAAATTCACTCCTTGTTGACAGAGTAAAAGTCACAGAGGGGTGTCCCCAGATGCCTCATCTGGGAGTGCACCCAGAGCATGCAGCCTGAGGCAGCAGTGAAGGACAAGCTGGGAGAAGGCTGTGTTGAGTGAGGGCCAGGGCAGAAGCACCAGCCCTTGGGGAGTGATTTCTAAGACTGGGGAGAGGGTGCAGGGGCTGTGGGGAGTGTTTTGGGAAGGGCAGATGTTGTCCTTGGGGCAAGTGACCTCAGGACTGCAGGGGTGTGCACCCATCCCCGCAGTGCTCCCCAGCCTTCTCCTTGCTGCCTCCAGACTGCCTCATCTCCCTTCACTCCAACCCATCCCCAGGCCCCCACATCTCCTGCCCCAGCTGCCCCAGATACCATCTCCCTGCCGTCCAGCCCCATTAAGCCCCTTCTCTCCCACCACTCCTGAAAGCATGGCTGAATATCACCCAAATCATGACGGTGGATAAAACATCCAGTGGAAAATCGATTTAGAATCAGTTTGGAACAAATTAGAGACCAAAGACGTTAAAGGGTACAGGAGACCTTCCAGTTGGGTTACGAGTTGCTGAACAGACACCCTTTCTTTTTAAACTCCTGGTAGATCTTAGCTGGAGCAAGGTCCAGTCTTAATCTCAGACAGGGACAACAGTGTACATCTAATGGAATTAATTACATGGGTCCCACTGGCATTGATTTAGCATGCTATCAGCCACTTACGGAGGATCCATTGCCCAAGCAGCCTACCCTTCACTTCTTTCCGTGAACAAAACCACAAATAGACACTGATGTGGAATTAGTGTTCCAGTTGCTCTCAAAATCCCACAAAGGCAGAATAATGTCGTGGTGTTACACTGGCTTACATGGATGGAACTGGATGAAAGCGAGGAATTGTGGATGAAAGCAAGGAAATGAAAGATGTGCAGTCCCTCAGGTGGGCTCCTGTGCTAAAAAGACAGCTCTGAAGGCGCTCCAGCCTTGCAGCAGCAGTCAGGGTAGAGAAGAAGACATACAGATGTAACGTCGCTGGCATTTCCCCATTTTTAACCTGTGCTCAGCACTCCAAACCTACCCATCTCTGAAGAGCAGAAGGAATGTGCAGTGTTCATGAGCTGACCTTTTTGTGTTCAGATGTGTACAAAAACAAATTAGAAAATGAAGAAGGCAGCAGGAAGCTCTGGCTTATTGGTTGTGTATTGTTGTGATCTCCACTGATTACTTCAGTGTATTGGAAGAGGAGAAAAGTAAATGTCAGATATTGAAAAAGAATATCCTCGCCTTATCTTTGGAAGGTTCATTTTAGTGAAAGGAGTCATGAACTGAAAGGCATTAGAATTCATGGTTAGTTCAGTAGTCTGAGGTTTCTTTGACCAAATCCCCCTCCCAGGGGCAGCAGTAAGCCAGCAGTGACTCTCAGCACTAGCTGTGTGCTGCAGACATGAAAACAGAGTTTGAATTACTGTCTTAGCTGCTTTCATAGCTTTTATACTATGTTTTAAGAAGCATATGGGTCTTGAATTACTAAATGGAAAGACATTAGGCAAAAAAAAGAATTTGGCCTGTGTTATCTAATACTGTCTTCATTTTACCTTTTTTCGTTTCTTTTTTGTTCTATTTGGCTGTCTTGCAGATGGCCTCATCTGAAAACTGTATTAAAAGACATTTTTAACTTCCTTTGTTAAACTGGTGTTTGTGCTATTTATTTTGCAGTGTTTATCAGTACAATGCAGCATCACATACATCGCCATTTTCTTCTGTCACCTTGGTGCTTCTGACCAGAATGTGTCCGGAACAGTGGCATGCAATGACATTTTTCAGACACTTTCAATAAATGTGTGTGAAATCATTCATATATACTTCCTTTCAGAACGAGATTAAAGAAAAAACCTAACACGGGAAAGCATTTTTACTTCAAGCTCCTGATTTGTACATGTTAGCACTGGAAAGTAAGCATAACCTATACTTCCACCACGTATCCAATTCTGAGCATTTGGGGGCAGAGTAGTACTTTTGGAGCAGTTCCACTCATTTGTGGAAATTCAGTTCTGAAAAATGTCTCATGAAATTAGCAGAGATTAAGGCTGAGGGCAGTTGCTGCATGGACTCTTTTTGAACTGTCAGATGAGTGTGTTTGGCCACACTTCCCAAGCCCCATATCACAGGTGGAGGCCCAAAGAGGGTGCACTGTTGCTTTCTCCTTGGCCACACATCTTTGTGTTCATTTCTCAGGTTCCCCAGTTCAGGTATATCAACTGTGAGTGGAAATAAATAATTATAACTTGCTCTTTCACAGCAGTTTCACGTGGAAAGCACTTTGCCAAAAGGCAGTATTGCCCCAGTTTCATAGGTTAGATGCCAGTGAGGACCGAGACAGGCCAGTGAGAGTACGGTCTGGATTTCCTGAGCAAGACAAGAGAATCCCTCCCCAGTCCTCTAAAGTGCTCTCTGTGTTTTTCTATGAAAAGGTGCTGGCTATGCCTTTAGTGCTGCACAGGCTCTGATGTGCACTGCTGAAAAGCTTCACATCTGCTCACCTCTAATTTAAGGAATCTCTTGAGAGAAGCCAGAGTGCCAGGCTCTGAAAAGCTTTGTGCATTGCCAGTGCTGTCTGGCTGCCTCGTCCAGCTGGACCACATCAGTATGCTGGATTAGCTTCTGGAGCAAGAATTCTTCCCTTTATGAGGAATCATATAAGTAGTTTCAGAGTTCTTTCCCTTTTCTCTGACACCTTGAGGCTAAGTTTGCGGGTCTGTAGCACAGTTTCCCATGAATTAAAGTGGAATACAAGACCTAAAGCATTTATACAGTCTATATGTTCCCCAACTCTCTTCTGTGTTGAGTTTTCCTGTCAGGTTTACTTGGTGCTTCTTTGCAAAAAATAGTTTCTCTCCAATAAGAGAAAATCTGGTAGTTGCAGGCACCAGACTGACTCAGGAGTTCTCAGCTATGTGGTGGCAAGTGCCACTGGGCACACTGGATGATCATGAATGTGCTACATGTGAGAGACTGAAGACCTGAAGGAATTTATGTAAACCTTGAAAGAGTTAACGCCTCAAACACTGAGCAAAAGAGAATGTTGCTATACCAATAAGACCAAGTGAGGGTGAAAGAGAGGGTCTTGTGGAGACAGAATAGCGCTTTTTTAGGACTAACTTCCTTATCTTGGCTAACTATTCCTAAAAACAAGTTTGAGACAGCATTGCACTTGCATCTCTGATGGAGGGAGGGAGGAATTTAAACCATGACATGCCCCAGCCCCACTCTGAAAAGTTCAAGAATAACAAAATGCACACGTGAGAGGACTATTCTGTAAATAGCACTGCTGAGAGGGGCTGTGTGTGCTCCTGCCATCTGTGCATCCACCATCCAGAGGAACCAGACCAGACACAGCACTGGAATCCTGAGTGGTGACCCAGATCCTTTTCTATACCTTTATTTTCCTATCTTTCCTTCTTCCTTTCTTCCTCTTCTTAAAAATTTAAATTGCTGCTGCCACAGGCTGTTCAGCCTGTCTGTCATAAGGTTAAAAGTTTAATTCACTGCTGCCACGGGCTGTTCAGAAATGTTTAAATTGTTTCTGCCACAGGCTATTCAACCTACCATAAAGTTTAAATTGTTGCTGCCATAAATAAAACTTTCTAATTAATCATTTGGTGTTGTTTTACTTTAATTTAGCCCAAGGGTATCCTAAACATAGGCCACCACAGTGTAGTCAGTCCAGGATTTCCCTTTTGGGAACTGACATTTTGGGGCTATCCCAGAGCAGGTGACCCAGGACCTCCATCTCAGGACCCAACATTATGTCACTTCCCTGTGCTGCCACTTTTCCTTGTGTGGAAAAAGGGGATGATGAACCTGACCTTAGTTAGGAAAATATTTCAATCTGGCAATGTTAAATGCTATAAAAGAACAAGACATTATCAATTTAAGAAAGAAAGCATTTTACCTTGTCATACCAAGGTCTTAAGCTTCACTGTCTTAATTTGCAGCTGGCAACCTTAATGGCTAACCCAGGCTCTTTGATACTCATCATTAACAAGAGGCAGATTAGGGGTTCTGCTGAGGCAGGTTATCACTTCTGACACAGAGAGACTTAATTCTGCATTGGCAAACCTCTGTCTTTACTAGTACAGGAATATTTCTTGCATTTAGCAAGAAATTAAAATCCTAAAACTTTTATATCTAATAATCAACCTATCAGAATAATAGTGGCTTTTGCCTTCCTAAGAGCACCTCTACTGATGATTAATACTTCATCTTCCTAGTATTCACCTGTTCAGCTAGAATGGGAGTTGTGAAGTTGGTTTCCAGCTTCCAGCTTCAGAATATCAACCTCAAAAGTGCCCATGACTAGTTCAGCTCTAATCTGTCTGCAGAGAATCCAGGCTGCCCTGTTTGCCAGCATGTGGGCAAATCACAGAATGGTTTGGACTGGAAGGGACTTCAAAGATCATCTTGTTCCAACCCCTCTGCCATGGACAGGAACACCTTCCACTGGATCAGATTGCTCAAAGCCCCATCCAACCAGGCCTTGAACACCTCCATTGATGGAGCATCTTTCTCTGGGCAGCCTGTTCCAGTGTCTCACCACCCTCACAAAGAAGAATTTCTTCTAAACATCTATGAAATTCTTAGGTAGTGTTTTGCAAATTCACTGTTAACCCTCTAGTAAGTCGTACTAACTATGAACAAACCCTGCTTTTTTGATGCTCATAGGACTTAAGACACTCGAGCGGGTAGATTTTCCTGACAGTGGTCAGTACATGCTGCTGACACAGCATGACCTCCCCTGTCATACTGCATTTTTTTCACTACCAGCACTTTCCCTTAATTCCCTGAAACAGCTGGAGCACTGTGACTTAAACAACAACAAGGACAACTCAAAGCAAGCCTTGAGTCTGGAAATTTTTGGTGCTAATGCTAAAACTTACTAAATGCATCTGAAAACAAGACACTTAAGTCTGGCAATATTAGCTAGAGGAAGGGCTACTAGACACAGTGATGACCTTGGGTTTCAGTACCCAGTTCATACTTAAGAAAACAGCAGTTGCAATGAACTTGTAGTAATTAGCCTATTCATTACACCACCAGTGCAAACAGCTGGGGCAGAATGAAATGGGAAAGACCAAGGAGAGTGTTAAGCCTGAGAGCTCAGTACTATTTATCATTTTTTGGATCCCTGCTTGGTGATCTTTTCACAGAGACAAGTTTCCTTTGAAAAAATATATTAAACATGGAGGAGAAATGGGGTTGGCCATTTTGCATCAGGGAGTGTATTTCTGGATAAGTAACCTAAACCAAATGCAGACAACTGATTAGAAAGACCTCCGACCAAAACAGTTGTTATTCTGTGAGCACAGGGAGAATAAATTAAGCTTCCTCAGGCAGCCACAGTAAATAGGAAGTTATGCATAGATTAATGTGCTAATGATTTATGTACCTGCCCTTTACCTGTGACTCCTTTTCTCTAGAATTAACTCTAATTTTCAAGGACTCAGCACATGGAAACAGCCTTTCTTCATTACCGATTTTCCTTTTTTTTTCTCTTTCTCTCATACTAAACTCTTTCCCCACATTAAAAAAGGTAATATTCAGTCTGACACTATTCAAAAGTTTAAAACTCAATGCTTTTCAATGCACAATGTTTGAAGTACATCCACCCTAACCGGGATATTTTCACTGCCTCTCTGTACTATATAGCATTTATTTCTAATTCTAAAAACGTCTGTGTAGATCTTATTGCCATCAGATTCTTGTGCTCAGAAAACCTGTTTCCATCCCCTTTAGGCTAGATTCAGTAAGCAAAGGATGGTTAGGACAATATCCTAAATATCCAGTGTCAGACGAACCCTGTTGCCTGTGCACATTGGCCTCTGTGAACAGCTGGACAGAGCTGGTGCCATGGGTTTTGCCAGTGGCCTGAGGTAAGGTTGCACCTCAATGTCAGCCTGCCCCAGAGGCACTCACAATAGTCTAGTAAAGCACCAGTGGATATTTTGCTTTCCATCACTGAGATTTCCTTTATTGGAGCCCCTCCTTTGCCATTTTGCATGGCTGGGACAACAAGGCCTGGGACAAATAGAAGTATTTGCTTTCTAGGCAGAGAGATAAAAAGCTGTTTCAAAAATAATTTCAAAACATTATTAGCATTTTGATTTGGTAGCTTTTTGTTGCTCCCAGGGTAGTAGCACCCAAAACGTCTGAAACAGGCACAGAATCATGGCAGTGGGATGCAGCAAGGCACTTGGATGCTACATGGTTCTTGACTAGCACCGAGATGAGAGCATCATCTAAGTTCTCAGAAAGAGTACATAAAAGTTTTATTGGCACTAATTTGAGATGACCTGAGTGCTGTACTTCTCTTGGCATGTAATACCATGAAAGCTCAAATAAAAACTTTATACCCTACTATCCCCTCAAGCCTCGGATGCGTATTTTCAGTTAAAGATGAGGAACAAAGTGTCAGTAGAATAGACAGAGCAAAGGTCATATTGTCAAGTATTCCTAAGATGCTGATTTATTCTGTCCTTCTGTCCATATTCCTTCTCTGCTTTTAACCTGGACAGTGTTTACCCTACAGTGATTTTCTCTATAATAAGTATCAGTGAGATGGGGCTTCTCATCTCTGACCTGAAATTCCTCTGCTGCACAACAATATTAGGTTTATCCTTGTTGTTTTGAGCAGCAATAGCGTAGTAAAGAGCATATGTTTGAGTAAGCATAGCTTTGCACAGGATGTGCCCAAAGGCAAGATCATAAAGCTTACTTCTGCAAGGAAATATTTTGGGGAAAGCAGATTCAGAAGGGAGCGCTGTCACTGTTGCAAACTATTCCAGGGGCTGCTAATCATGTAATGGGAATGGGGTTTGTATTACACTGCAAACACCTAAGCATTGCAGGGCACAAAATATTTGCCAGTACTTCCTATTTGGAAGCAAAATATAACCAAAGCATGTGAAATGTGGCCAGATAAAGAGCAGGGTGTCACACTAGTCCCTGGCATAGCAAGGGTTGTGTTAGACGATGCAGAAAACCCACAGAGGTGTGGCAGCTTCTCCTGCAACAAAGAAAGAAAAAACCTCATCACATAAAACCTTTTCCCATTTTTTCATTTTTGTTTGTTTGTTCTTTTTGGTTTTGTTTTAATCTTTAAGTTTAACCTAAATCTAAACATTTTGGAGCATTTGATCTAATCTCTCAGGAAAGATTTGGACAGTTATTGGGTGCTCCTGCTACTGTTATAACCACCAGGGGACACCTCAGAGCTGGCATGAACCAGCAGGGCTGCATGGACAGCTGCAAAACAGCACTGCCTTCAGGCTTCCTTAATTTCAGTGAGTGCTTTAAAGCATCCTCTCTTTTATTTATGGCAACTTTGATAAATAGGGATTCAACAACTGGAATTGCTTCTCGTGCCCTAAACTGATTAATATGAAGTTTATGCAATGTTTAGTGCAATTATTTGCATCATAATTAAATATAAGGTTATTACAAAGAGTGATCAGGTCAGTCAGGAGGGACCGAAAGGAATGCAAGATTTTCCTTATGCTTTGTTTGTGTTTGCTCCAATGCTCTAAGTTTCATTTTCATGCTTTCAGAATAGTCAAATAGTGGCAAAATGAATTAGGAAAATTTTTATGTTTTCATGGTATATACACGTGTGATAAATTAAATATTCTGTCCTGAGCTGAGAGTACAGTTGTTATACTCATTTATCTTCAAAGAAAGTGATTTCAACAAATTTTAATATATTTACATAGTATAAAGAACAAATTATTACAAGTTTTATTTAAGACTGGTATTTTGATTTTCCTATGGCTTTTGAAATAAAATAAGAAAAGTAGAAACTAAAAAAATAAAAATAAAGGAATGTAGGTTAATTTAAATCAGAAAGAGGACACATTATAACTCACAAAACATCTCTTTTTTTACCTCAGAGTTTTGAAAAGCGATGTATCACAAGCCAGTTGAGCTCTCTAAGAGAATTCCAGTTCTTTCAGACCTGTTCAAGAAATGGGCATAGCTGCACTTCCCTGTGTGAAACTCTCAGTAGGAAACCTCTAAGTTAGTGTAAAAGGAGGCTTTGGAGGCTTTGCTTTGCTCTCTGGAACCAACCACCAGGCTGGTCTTTCATGGGATATATTCTGCTGCCTTGAAAAAAAATTGTAACTCTGGCCGTATTTCCTCGCAACAATATTATCATTGTCAGGGAATAAGCCCATCTCCTGAGCCGTGGCCTGTGGAAGGTGATGGGAAGTCCCTGCCAGTCTCACTGGCTTCTCATCAGGCCCTCAGGGCTCTGCAGCACCAGCACAGTCGGAGCTCCCAAGTGCAGGAATTCACTCTTGTTTCTGCAGTGAAGTCGATAATATTTTATACCTTTTTTTCTCACATTAAGTGTATTATGCTCAGACAGATAAATAAACATCATCATGGCCTCATGTCACCCCATTTCCATTACACACACACACACAGATTGTAATTGAATTTATTATTCAGATGTATTCAACTATCGAAAGCAAGCTAATTGGCATAACATATGCCTTGGGGATTTTTCAATGTTGTTAAGTCACAATGTATTAAATGACAAAAGTAACAGCATTTGGCACATTTTTCCAATGTGAAACTTGATTTAAGGGCGAGCTGAGTAAACAGGGCCTAGATTCACAAAATTTGTAATTTCCAGTCTCGATACCTCTGGTGCTTGGACAGCTGTGTCTGTCACAGCAGTCACAGTGAGTTCAGTGCTGCACCTCCTTGTAATGCTGAGAGGTTTCCTGTCAGTCCTGCAGTGCCCTCTGAGGCTACAGGGAGCTGCAATGGGGTTCACATGGTTGTGCACCTGGTGAGATAAGTGCATACACAGAAAAAGAAATTTCAGCCTTTTGGTTCGAAAAGAAGAGTCAAGTCAACTTCTTACCTCACAGTGTCTGTCTGGAGAAGAATGGGTAACCAAGGCAACTTCTCTGAATTTTAGAAAAAAAATAATGCAAACCCTTTTGTCCTGACATTCTATTGTTGTATATCAAGAATCAGATGAGATCGAAGTGACTTCAGTCCCCTCTCAACTCTCTTTCCACAAGTTTCTTCTTCATCTCAAAACACTGCTGCTCTGAGTAGACCAACTGCAGAGCTGTTGGAAAAAGATGGATCCTCTGCCATGTTCTTACCTCCACCAATACTGCAGTAGTTCAGCAGGAATTCTTTAGTGTCTCCACTTGAAAAGGAAACCATTATTTTGGTGCTTTAAGCATCAAGATTTGATGTGCAGTTCACATATTTTGATGTTAGCCCTCCCCCAGTTGGTGTGTCATCACAAACCTGCAGAAAGGGAGCCAGCAAAGTAATACTCAGATGGCTATGCATGAGCATGAGGTGGATGGCAACATTTACATGCCTGATGCTGAGCCACTAGCTCTGCTCACGGTGGTCACATATCAGAAATCCAGTGTCAAATGAAATTGTAGTGAACCTTATCAAAACTGCTGTCCTTTTCAAGCAGCAAGTTCTTTGGCTGATTTCTGCCGGTGCCCTCTCATGAAAGGGATCACTCAGCTGGATGAAGAACAAATCAAACAGTACTAAAAATGCTTGAAAATTATTAATCTTGCACAGAAGGGCACTTACAGTCATTTGAAAGTGGGACTTACGTGACACAATTGCTTTTCAGATTAAAATGGTTTCTTTCTAAAGATTTTCTTCCTGTATTAAGTTCATATAACTGGATTGTGTTTGTACAAAAACCTATAATGATTGTTTTTTCCCTACCAAACTGCTGCTATAGCTTCTGTTGTCAGTTTGATTAGCCTGCCTGCTTGTTTGAAGTACTGTCAAGGAGTTTTAGTTTTAAACATCATTATAAATAGCCTAAGAAATATTTAAAGCACAGTGGACATAAAAATGTGGACTCATATTTTCCCTTGATCTTTTACACATTCTTTGTCTGCTTTTTAAACAAGATTTTCTTTTTCAATTTAAATAAATGCTGAGCATCCAATATTTCACTTCCATTCTTCTTTCAGCATACATTATTCAGCATCCCATCATCTGCCCCTGTGCTGCTCAGCTGCTGGAAGTGCTCTGTGCTTCCCTCATGTTCAATCTTTGATATCAAACTGCCCACAAACACAGTCACCTGCAGAGCAAGGTTAGGGCTGGTCTCTGCTGTGACAGTAAGGAAAGGTTTGAGTTCTGCGGGGCAGAAATATCCCCAACCCCTTTGTTCTTCTAGGGTGCAGAATAGTCCAAAATTAAGAGCACGTGTAGGCACTTCATTGAATTTGGGCCACTGAAATCACTGGAGGTTTTGTGAAAACTGAGTGTCATACACATTTTTTTCCAGTGGTGGCTCTGTAGAAAAACGTTTCTCTATCTGTTGCCTGTCAGCCAGGGTTTTGTCCTAAACCCCATTGCAGCAGTACCTGGGCCTGAGGGCTCTGATCAGCAAGCAGGGCTTGGGGGATGCTCTGCAGTGAGAAGGGAGGATGCAGATGCACTGCTTTGGGAGGGACTCTTTCCCTGTATTTTCTGTTTTAACTGGTCGATGCCATGAGTGTTGCTGCTGCAGTGGGAGGCATCAATAAGGATGAGATTTAGGAATCACATCCCAGACCAGCCCTGCTCAGAGTCCACCTCCTGCCCCTCCTGTGCTGCAGCTGCTGGTGGAAGGAGACTGTTGATGCTCACAAGCCTCATCCTGGACTTATTGATTTGGGCTTATCTGGGAATTAACTCTCTCCATCAGATATTTGCTGTTATCACAGGGGTTAGTGTGATGTTTGAGACAAAACCCTCTTTTAAGATTTACTGCTTGGCTTTTGCTCATCTGAATTTCCTCTGAAGCAGGGAGAAGAAACATCAGCTTTTCAAACTTCTTAATGTCAACAGTGTCAGATGGTGGCAGGTATTCTCATGACAGTGTGTGCACAGATACGTAATGTCTGCACAACTGGCTCAGCCCAGTTTAGTAGGACTAAAACATTTCTCTATGATTTTCAGTAAAACACAATGAAACCATTTGAAAATGTTGTGATTCTTTTTTTTTTTTCCCTAAAAGGCAATTTTGAAGGTATTCACCACTTCAGAAAGCAGAAAACCTGTCTTTTGATTGAAGAATCATGGGAGGCAGTAACATTAAATAAATAGAATTAAATTATATTACATTAAATAAAATAAGGTCTGGGACTCAATATTAGTGAGTTTGGATGTGTCATTGAGTGAAGTAGTGACAAACCCTCTACGGAGAGTGCAAACTCTTAATCAAAACAAGATCAAAGTGCTGTGGAGCACCTGGAGGCTTCCATTGCTGCAAATAGCAGGGAATAAAAGGCTGCATGTGACACCAGGTTTGCTGTAAGCAACTAGAAAAGATCCTTAAAAACAAATGGCTGCTTTCTGCTAGAAGGTCTGCTGGGGAATGTACGAACTGTTACTCCTTTCCTTCAGTGTGTTCCAGCTTTTCTGCCCGTTCCCTGCCAGCAGTCAAGAAATGGCTGGTGCAGGCTCTGAAACTGCCTCTCGGCCGCTCCACGGTGACCCCTCAGTGCACACAAGGGTACAGGGGAACAGAAGTACAATTTGTACTAAGTATGATAAAAATTTACTAGAGGTGAATGTGCATATGCTGATGGACGTGCCAGAGGTGAGGCAGCCCCGTGTCCATCAGCGTTACCAGCCACGAACACAGACAGGGATGTTGGCAGAGCTCTTGTTGCTGTGTTTTAAGTATTTTTCCAGTGCTTTTGCTGCCTTCCTGGCTTGTTTTTAGGTCTTTGAAAATGAGCTGGTACCCTTTGTACCCTTTGTACCTTGGTGTTTACGAAATGCTCAATTCCTTATCTGGGAATTTCTTCACCTCAGGATTTAGTGCTCGTTACACCCAAACATGGTGCATGGTGAGTTACTTCAACTTCTGGACACTGGCTTCACTCTGTATGTAAGAAAAGAAACCATTCAGCAAACAGCCTTTTTAAAGCCCAAAGTGCTCTCTTTTGGGCAATTCCACTGTGATACTTTAGAGCAGTAAAATGCCATGAGTAACCTGTGCTTCAGGCTGAATGCTGTATAACCTGTGACCACTGACAGGCATTACAGACCTGTGGACTGCCTCTTCCAGCCTTATCAACAAATGTAACCAAAATAATGCAAACTTGGCTTCACTAGATAAAACAATCTCATATGTAAAATACATTAAAAATTAAAGTCAAATTAAGGAAACATAAAAACCTAAGAGATTAATTAGGTTTAGGCTTTTATCCAAATCCTCTTATTCTTTCCCAGGACGAGGTTCAAACAAAGCAAAAAGCTAAATGTAATAATTGCTATTACTGGTTGATTTTGAGAAGTGATTACTCTGAGGCAGGCTGCTGCATATCTCCAGGAAAAGAGGTTCTAACCTCTTCTTATATGCCCCTGCTTACCCACAACATTCATTCATGCTGATGTTCCAAAGCAATGCCTTCAGAGCCTGTATTGTCAGAAATTGCTGGCATCTGTGCAGATATTGCTGATACTTGATTTCACCATCAGCCTCTGGCATCGGGAAGCCTTGCAAGGTCTTGCCAGCAGCATGGGATGTGCCCAGATGTGAGCACATGGAAAGGGCAGGTGGATGAGGATGAGCAGCCAGCAGAGCCTCAAGAAAGCTTAATAACCCCATGGGCCATTTACAGCACTTGCCACTTACAAATTGGCATCAGGCCAGAACTGGCTGGGTAAAAGCACAAACATTGCTTAACTATATCATAACACCTTCTGTTCCTTTAATTGTCAATTGTGCATTATTGCTTTGAGGAAGACTTACTTTTTCACTGCAGAAAACAGCAACAAGGCAGATAGTCATGATTTACTGCAGTATTCCTCAGCAGTTGCAGTCAGAGGGTATCTTTCAGCTGTCATTACATATTTGAACGTAGCAAGAAGATAGAATGGTATGCATATTGATCAGCAATTTTTTTGTTATTGTAAGGGATTTGCTACAGGTACCATAGGTGCACTGGAATTCACTTTATCCTCCCTTTAGCTGGGTTAGGACAGCAAAACAAGTCAGGGCAAAATGACCTCAGAAATTTGTTCCTCTGAGTAAGAGGATTTTAATTAACTGTCTTTTGAAGGAAGTCCATATCCAGTTACTGTTAAAGGGCATTCTGACCATTTTGCCTATTAAATTAATTTCTGCATGGGGAGGGAGCAGAAGGACAAGAAAGGAGGAGTCCTTTAGAAAAAGGAGAGGAAATAAAGACCTATCCTGATTAGATGCTGGGGAAGTTCATCTGGTGGAGCACACGAAAACTGACTGACACAGAAATCAGAAATATTAGAGTTTATTTCTGCTGCTTCTGTGTACACTGTGAGCTGTTAGGTTAAGAATACTTTTAAGCACATTAAAATATAATATCTAAGATACTTCTCTCTTCTTGTATTCAATTCTATCACCTAACATTCCAGTATATTCTCCCGCTGTGCAGAAAAAGCACAGATTTTCTCTGTAGATGCCCCACTGCATGTCCAGAGCTGAAAAAGAGTGAGCTGGTCAGCAAGGGGTGTTGGTGACACTGTAAAACACTGTACTCTCAGTGTGAAAAGGGAGCAGTGGTGGGGCTGCCTTTGGTGCAGCTGCAGCTTCTCCTTTCTCCCTCACTCAGTCACACTCCTGGCCCAGTTTGTCACTGCTTGGGAGGGCTGGCTGACCTATTACTGCAGAAATGGGGGGAAATCATAAATGAGTGGGTGGGGGAAGAAAAGAAAATCAGAGAGTCACAGAAACATAAAATGTTTTAGGTTGAAAGGGACTTTAAAGGTCACCCAGTTCCAATCTCCCTGCTATGGACAGGGACACCTTCCATTGGAAAGGGTTGCTCAGAGCCTCACTGAGCCTGGCCTTGAACCCTTCCAGGGCTGGGGCATCCACAGCTTCTCTGGGCAAACTTAGAAGTTCCAGTACCTCACTACCCTTTGAGTAAAGGCTTTCTTCCTAATATCTAATCTAAATCTCTCCTCTTTTAGTTTAAAAACATTCCTCCTTGTCCTATCACTATCCACTCATGTGAAAAGTCGCTCTCCATCTTTTTTATAAGCCCCTTTCAAGTACTGGAAGGCTGCTGTGAGATCTCCCTGGAGCCTTCTCTACTCCAGCTTCCCAGCCAATGTCTACAAACCCTTACCATGATTCTCAGGATGCATCAGCCCCAGGCATTATTCTGCTCCACGCAGTGACTGTCTCATTTCTGATTCCAAATTCTTTGTGATAGGATTGCCCTTTGCTTTTCTCAAGGGGATGATGAACCTGAAGCTGATAAGGTCATGAACCAACACTGCAGTCCCTGAATGGTGAATGTGAGAGGATCTCTCATGTCAGCTTCAGGCACATCATGGATGTGATCATGGAAACCCCCAAAATCACATTCTATATATAAATGCACCAGAGTTCTGCAATCAGAGGTGTTAATTAACAAGTAAAAGGATAACATCTGTGACCATTAGGAAACACGCAAACATAAACAACCAAAGCAGCAGCTTGGTTTTAACATCTTCCTTGGCCCATATTCCCTTGAGCCAGCCTCTTTTCACACTGTGGGTCTGAGGGCATCCTAGCCCCAAAAACTTGGAATGCAAGTGAGCATGTGCAAGCTGCGAGTTTCAGGGTCTTTGGAAGGTCTCTTTAGGGTGAAAATAAAGGCTTATTTGCCAAATCAGAGCAGGAATGGATTAGCTCATATAGGAGGCGGGATGCCTCTTTGAGGAGAGACAGCTTTTAAATATCTGTCTACCAAGATACACTTCCCAGCTATTAATTTGGATATTAAAGAACATCATAGACGTGACAGGGATTCCATCAGCCTTCTTAATTTCTGCCCAGGGACTTGCCATGTACTATTGTTATACACAGCACTACTCAAGTAGGTGGAAAAGGCTGGAAAGAATGCAGTTTCTCTGATTTCAGTTCTTTCTCTCCTCAATTCCTTTCAGCTTTTTGCAATCACTGTATCTGTTTTGCAGTCAGTGCACACCACAGGGAACATTACTGATCTGTCCCTCTAGCTCCTGTGTCCTATGTTTGATCCACTGAGAGTTTGGTGTTGTGCTGCTTCTCAAGAAGCAGAGATCCCTGTCTTTAATGTCTCTCCCAGCACAGCAGCCATCCCATAGGGCCTGGAGGGGGTGGATGATAGTTTCTCACCCTCTGTGGATAAAGGAAAGGAGCAGAGGAGGGATGCATGTTGCAACAGGGACTGGGGATTTTATATATTTATATGTATATATCTATATCTATATCTATCTTTCACAAAAAAGGAGCAGAATCCAATGACTTTGTTGCACCAACAGAGCAGGTCCTTCCTCGGGTCATGCAAAAGGTACTCAGAAGTCATCAGAGCACTGAAACAGAGACAGCAGCTTTTTATGTCTAGAGGAGAAGTCACACCTAGCACTTATGGACTTTTTTCTTGCAATACTCTTTTCTAATATCAGCTGGAGAGTCCTCTTTTTTTTAAATAACATTTTAATGAAGCTGCTGCTAATGAGAGCTCTGTCAAAAACTTCCAATTATTACCACAATATCCCTTGATGTTTGTGGGGAAATGGAGCATTGGAGTATTAATTGACCTCCTGATAGTAGAGAATACCCCTCTAGCAGAACGAGAATTAAAACTGAGAAGCTCTTGGAGTCCAGTGCTACAGTATGAGGAAAAAAGCTCTGAAAGTTTAGGGAAGGTCATCATGATGATCCAAAAAAAAAAAAAAAATTCCTCTACAGGGAAGAGAAAGCAACTGGATTAGCAAAATATCTATGCAAAATGCAGAGTTTATGCAGAAGTTAAAAGGAGTTTTCCTCCACACACAAAAATATGAAACCTGGGTAAAAAAGGAAGGACTCCTTGCTGGCCATAAATACTATGAATACCTCTGGGTCCCATCAATGCAGCTGTAGGCTGTAGACTAATGTACACCATATTGCCAAGGAAAGATTTTTGAGAGTTGTTTTTAGTCAGTATTTTGTTGAAAAAACAACCAATCAATCAAACCAACCCAGACAGCACAGGCATCACTAGTCACCGTGGCTGCTACCCTGATACCTCTCAGTCTTACCTGTAAGGAGTAAATCATCCGAGAAAGGTGAAAAAATTTCACATGGGAAAACAGGAGAAACACTCATCTGAGAAAAGTAAAAGCCTGAGAGAATAAAATCTACCTTACTGACTTAGATGAAATACCTATACCTAGAAAAGTATGTGACAGAGGCTCCATAAAACTGTGCAACCAGGGAGCTGTTGATGTGCTTTATCTACAAATGTCAAGTTTAATTCATCTATTTCACATAGTTAAGGGCTTACATACAGTGTAGTCATTGCACATCAAACTTGCCATGTGACAGAGTGCTGTGAAAATACTCTAGATGCCTTGAAGGAGTGAAGGAAACCTCTGAGCACTGTGTGAATGAGACTCCCCTCATGTCTGGGAAAGGGTTAAGCTTTCAACGGGATCCCAGAAAAATGTGGGTAAAAGAACCTTCACCACTGTCTTGTTTTCTCCCAAAGCAAGAGCAGTCTCAGTGTCCACACTGCCCCCCTACTGCTCACAAAACATAGTCCCTGGGTCTGAGGGGTGAATTGGACCTGACTGCAATTCCAGAGCTGGGAGTGAGCCACATTGCTCTGGTTTGTAGCATTTTGTGTGTGGGATGGAATTCAGTTCAGATAGCCCCCTCCAATCCTCTGGAAGTTTATGTGAACTGTTTGAGTGTCGAGAACAGAAATCTTGGATTGCTAGTCCCATAGAGAAAAAAGGTTGGTCTTCCTTGTTGCTTTACTTATTGATAGCTTTCTGCCTACAAGACCTGATCCATCTCTCCCTGCAACTGATGGGAATGTTCTTTCCACATTCTGCCTGGAAAATAGGCTGTCTCATTCATTTCTGTGACCTGGGCTGCTGTAGAAAACATTTGAAGAGTATATATAAGTGACCTACTAAAGTGACCATCACTGCAATGGAACTAGCTGGCTCCATTTCTGTTGGTAAATCTAATGTGCTGAGGACCACAGTCTTCTGACAGAAGAGTGTATCCACACTGTTGGTCCTTCTTGGCCTCCCAGGCAAGGTAGTCACATACAAGCTGTGACACAAGGATACAGAGTATGGAGAAGACAAGTTATCTGAGGCCAGAATTGTCCCAGAGGCCTTTTAAAAACTACCTAAGTTGCAATGCCCAGGAATGTCTTCTGGTGTTAAATAGTGTAGATATAAGCTCTATCTGCTTGAGCCCCAAGCATAAGTGTTGGATACAAGCTTAATTTATTACTTTTTTTACTTTATACTGATGGAAATTCTTACTAGATGTTTCATCCCAGTCTTTTGAAGTAAGGTCTTATCCTGAAAGAAAGGTCAGCCCACATGTTAATCTAAGCTTCCCATTTACTATGTTTCACTGTAAACCAGTTTCTTCAGCTTAAAAAATAGAAATGAAAAATGAAGGTGCCTGTGCTTCTTGCAGTTCTTTAATTCTGTTTAACTTGGAACATGCCACAGGACAGAAAACTGCAAATTTGCCCATGATGAATAGAAACAGAAATAGTGTGGCTGGAAAATTCAATCTGTTAATTCATGCAGGGTGTTGCTGGAAAGGATTTGGTGATGATAAAAGTGTTTACAGTTTTGATGAGAATGTAGGAACTATAAAGACATCTGAAACAAGTACTGGAAAAAACCCATCCCAACAGAATGTAAATAAGCCTTGCAAATTCTCTAAATATCCTGAGAGTTATTCTATCATTATTCATTTAAATAGCACAACTGAAGTAATTCAGACTTTTTGGATAGGATAAAATTTTTTTGACACAGCCAATGACTGTAACCAGACGTGATATATTGTTCTGCATCACCTCCGGTTCAGTGATTTATAGGGGCATTGTTGAAACAGCAGATTATTAGAGAAGTTAGAAGCACTATAAAAGACAGTCAGATAATGCCAGATTTGTGTTCCCAAGCTACGTGACAGAATGAGTACAATTTTGAAAGCTTCAGCATCAACCAGAATAGAAACGCGGCTTTTAGTATTTTAGTAATAGTGTTATTAACAAACTATCTCTAACCCATGTCAAAGTACTTAATAAGCTATAATAATGTCAATTAAAATACAATAATGGACTTAATAACGTGGCCCATAATGGAAAAAAATATTCATGTGGATTATCTCTTCATACCCAAGAGAGAAATTCTAATGAAAGACACTATAATGAACATAACACTAAACAGCCTTAATGTAATGTGAGTTAGAAATATGCCAAGATAGAAAATAGTGTGGATAAAGTCAAATCCATGTCCCCAATGTTCATCAGCTGCTTTGCTTGTTGTTTTAAATTCACAGATCTTCAAAGGCACCAGTAGCAAAAGCCGGTCCTTGGCCCAGGTCAGTTTGAGATGCAATTCTGAGAAAAAAATCCCATAAAATTCAGTCTTTCCAAGGGCAGGTCACTTTGGTGGCTTCTCCCAGGACTTGCCTCTCCCAGCAGCTACACTCACATCAATCAATACTGGCATAGCAGTGACAGCAGTAGCCATTCTGGGTAGAATGGTAGTACTGGCACTCCAGGATGAAGTTGCTTACTGCTGGCTTCACTCCACTCCTCTGGTTTGTCTGTCATCTCAGGACTTTAGAGCCCAAGTCCATTTTGTTTAAACCTGAGCACAAAGCTTGGCTTTCTGCTGGAGACACCTCTTCGTAAGGGAGGTATCAGAAATGGTGGTCAACCAGCATATTTGGGATCCAGCAGCCTGGTGTTCTGTTGCACAAGCTGAGGCTTTCTGTGTATGTTAAACCCATGCTGTTGGCTGGGGACAGGTGGTGTGCCTTGAATTCTGCATTTTGGAATGTCCCAGGCTGCGTGTCTGCACCACACACCACCAGAGTGCTCCTGTGCAGATGTTTGTTATCCCTCTCGCAGACTATATATATCCAATTCATTACTCCCCTCCCTGTTAAACCATGTGCAAGCTGCCCGTTTATTTGTTAGACATAATTCAGTTAACACATATTTACTTTTGCATATTGGCCATTCCTGAGCATATTTGAACATCCAGCTGCAAGCAAATGGTGCTGCACAGCATGACTTAGTTCAGGTTTTACCAGGGTTCATTTATGCCCACCAGGACCATGCTCCCAGCATGGGATGCTGTGACAGTACAACCCACTCACCCCTGTGAGTGAGGATTGGGCCAGCAACAGTAGCAGGAGATGCAGACTTTCCCACAGGGAAAGCTCCATTCTTCACTGTCTACCTCCAGGTCATTTAAATTGGTCCCCATGTAACATCTTTAGGCTTTCACCTGCAGTTCCTGGTTTTTACTGAGAGATTACAGGCCTGAGGAATACAAATCACATGCAGAGACTTCTTGAAATTCCATCTGGAAAAGGGGAACACTCTGAAAACTACACTTATGATAAACTCATTTCTAGTAAGACTTTATTCTACAGGTTTTGTGAGTTAAATTTAGGTTTACATTCAAAAGCCCACCTCTAAGTTATATCAATATTCAGCAAAAGGCTGAATTCTTTTTTTATCTTACTGGTTCCAAGGCAAAGTAACATCAGAATTCATGGACAATAACAGACAGCTAAGTAGTTAATCCAGAAATCAAATCTACTGAAAAGAAGTGTTTTGAAAAGGTGCTCACCTCATTGAAAAACAGTGGTACAGAATGAACCTAAACAAGAAATTGTATAGCAGAGAAAGTAAAGAAAGTGGATGTAATTGGAGTTCATGAATTTTCTAGCTACATGCTACATCTCTTAAAATGTTACAACACTCTTCTCACTACTCTCTTTTCTGTATTTGTCTCTGTTTACCATTCCAGTGATATGATTTAACTCTTTATACTCACTTTACACTCTTGGCTGCTATTTTATTGTTATGTTTATTACCCATAATGTAATTTGTATAAACAAATTAGCAGCTAGGCTTTAATGCATTTGAAATCAAAAAGCTTAAGTGAGAAATCCACTTAACAAATTCTCAAATACAAAGGCACAAACTAAGAAGAACTCAAATAATAGGAGAATGAAAAAAAATACACTGATCAAGAAATTCCAGGTGTGCTTTTCAGAAAATTGTGAAGACCCAATTTTCAGGTGTGCCATTCCAGAAGCAGAACAATCCTGGATCACTCTGGTTCAGCCCAGAACCCTCTATATTTGTCTCACGTTAGGATTTACTTGATTTAAATAGATTTAGCACAAGCATGTTCTCTAAATGTACAGTAAAAACAACCTCACCTCCCAGTCAAGCAGCTAGAACATTATATGTTAATTTGAACAATTGCCTTTGGTATAATTAACGCTCATTGCCAGGAGCCCCAGCTTTGGTGAAATAAGGAAGTAGGCAAGATCTAAACCTTACCAAGCAGACAATGCAATTGGTGAATTACTGGATCTAAAAATCAAATGCCTAGATGTAAAATATGCTGGGGAAATGACAGGAAGGAAAGAGGTGGAAACAAGAACATGCCTGCGAGGTGTGGAGTCTCCTCCACATGGAGAAGCTGTTTCCCTCTTTGCTGAGCACTGTGCCAGAGCTGCTCAGCACATCACCAGATGCAAACCCCATCAAGCGGCTTTCAGGTATCAAAGAGGTGGCAGGAGTCAAGGCTTTAGTGAAGTAATGAATGATCCAAGGAGATGAGACAGAGAAGCTTGTCTGGTCGGGTCGTGATCTCAAAGACATGGTGCTGGGGAGGAGGGAATAGATAAAATGAGAGCTAACTAGTTATTGAAGTACTCATGGCCACATGTGTACTGTAAGCAGAGGCATAACTAACTCAGACAAGATAACTGCCAAAGCTCCCTGCTCTCTCCTCTCCCCTGGCTGCTTTCCTGTTAGATGATTTGGGAAATCAAAAATCTCAGCAGCTAATCTATACCACCAGATTTCTGTCACCCCAGCAGTTTCTTTTTCTAATGAATATTGAATGTATGCTGACCCTGAGATGATGACGGTGCAGAATATTTTCAGGTTCTTGAAGGTCACAATAAATTTTGGGAAGCATTGTCAGCATAAAAAGGCTTTGGTGTTCTTTCACCTAAAGCTAGATACAAATGTGCTGTGACCTTTATTTGACTCGTATCAATGTTTGTGAATGACGTACAGCTCAAATGAAGAGACCAGCACCACACCTCTTGCTCAGTTTGCTGCCGTGTTACAGTTGGTCGGCTGATAACCGTGCAGCTGCTACGGGGCAGAACACCTCAATAAATAGGCTGTCGAGTTTAATTGGACTAGCTGGTAAATATATTGATAATAAATAAGATGCGATTTTGTATGGCACTGAACCACTCTCCTTGCACTTACTGGGGGGCTGCAGTAACTCAGTACTTCCCTGGATGAGACCCAAGGTGCCTGCTCTTGCTCCCATCGAATACAATTGCAGTTTCATCATTGATGTTATTACCAGCCGGACTAAGCCTCGAAACTTGTGGAAGGCTTTTGAACTTCTTTTGATCTGTGCATGACACAACTGGCGAGTCTCTCCAGCGCTGTTAAGTGGGTCTTGTAGGAGACTGTAATAGCCGATGCAGAGTGTGACGATGCAGCCAAACGAGCCGCGTTCCTGAGTGTTTGTTTTCTCAGAGCCCTGGAGACGGGTAGTTACGGGAAAATCTTGAGTTCATTAAAATCAAAGGAGCTCCTGGTGTGCGTGACTGCTGAGAAAGGTGACTGGGAGTGTTCCCTGGGCAGACAACAATGTGCATGTGTAAGTGCATGTGCCTATGTGATAATATGCCCATTGTGCTTTTTAAGGCAATTTAATGAATTCTAATAGCCCGACTTAATGCTTTCTGAATGCTGCACAGCGGTGAGATGTGGTTGTTTGTTAGTAGGTAAAATATTTTGCTGATGGTTGAAGTGGGAATTTTTAGGAGACTTATTTATTTAATGATAAAAAATGTTATTGAGTCAAATGTGCTGATTCTACTTCTGTAAGCTAGCCTGTCTGCTTGGTCTGATAGCCTGAGTGCACATACATGAATGATGCCAGCCTTAAGAAAAAAGGAGTGTCAGCATCCCTTCCTGATAATGACAAATGTTATTTACTCCAGAAAGGCAGTTCTTTGGAGAGAAGAAGGAATAATTTCAGGTTTACACAAGGCAGCAGGGGAGAGGGAGTCCCCCTCTCCTGGAATCAGTCACGCAGTCCCACGCCAGCTCTGGAGCCCTCTTGGTCAAGCCCGCCTGAGGCTGTTCATTTCACAGTCCTCTGGTTCAGATAACTTAAGCAATCAAAAAAGCATCTGATTTCTACCCTTAAAATTGCATTTCCTGTTGCTTTTTCTTCAAATGTTAGTTTGAAAGGTGCATTAAAAAAATAACTGACTCTGCAGTCTGCTTTGTTTTACCATTACACTTCCCTGGAACTGAAGATATCCTGAAACAACTTGAAATAAGCAAAGCCAGTGGAGTTTTTCTCCTTCTGGACCCAGGTACCCAGGCTTGCAGATGCCCCTGGGGTATTTAGGGGAAGTGTTCACAGACGCCAGGACTGGAAAATGTACAGATTTACTGCAAAAGGCCAGAGAAGGAGGAGCGTGGAAAATGTTCCCTGTAGCAGACAAGCAGCCGATTATCACCCCCGCTCCGGAGGGTCTGTGAGGGAGAGACACGCCACTGCTTCAGGCAAACCCGGTCTCACACTGGGGCTTTGTGGGCTTCAGATGCTGTGGTGTTGTGAGCACAGCATTGTCCTTATTTCCAGCATCTTGCCTAAAGGGAAATGCATATCCGTAGTAATAACACAAGCAAATAAAGCCAACGTGGTTTTACCATTCAAACATACCTAGAAATAATTGCATTAATCAACATAATGTGGATGGCTCGTCCCTGGAAGTGTCCAAGGCCAGGTTAAACGGGGCTCTGAGCAACCTGGTCTAGTGAAAGGTGTCCCTGCCCACGGCAGAGGGGATGGAACTGGATTATCTTTAAGGTCCCTTCCAACCCAAGCCATTCTATGATTCTGTGATAATAGAATTGAGGAGGAAAATTGCTTTTCTGTTTTATCTAATTCGAGACACTTCATAGCACATTTGACGTGGTCTCCCAGCTAATGAAGGTAAACACAGCAGTGTCTTTTTGAGAAATGCATCTTTGTTAGTACAAAGCAGCTACTTTGGCTGGAAGAGCTCAGATTCAGGCATCATTAGTTAGTAGTGCTCCAGGTAATCTTTCAAGCCCTTGCTTCCGGACAGGTGGCTTCTGGCTGACCACAACTACAGCAGTGAGGAAGATACTTGACAACTTTATGCCTTCTTCTGTCACTCTGAATGCTGGAGCCACTTGTCTGTACATTATAAAACATCAAACATCTTCCTTCCATTATCTGACAGTGAGATGAATCTTACCTGCTGGCATGATTGCTGCTTTCTGGCCAAGAATATACTCATTTACTGAACACATCTTGTTCAAAACTGACTGTGCCCCAAAATAAATCCCTCATCTCTTTACAGCTCCCATGTTGGAGTTAAGGAAGAATGGACAGAATCGCACACTGAAGTAAAATAACACAATCAAATTACCATATAGCAACCAGGAAGAAACTAAAATAGCAACACAGTCTTGTCTCATTCTGGAGCTGGAGCACAGCCAGTTTGCAGTCTCCTTTTCTCTGGTGCACCCTTACTGAGATAAAAAAGCTGTTATCCAAGGGTACCTTGGAAAACCACCTGTAACAGATTCCCAAATTGTAAATACAAGAGGAGTTAGTTATGGAAAGATTGACTTTATATATATGCTACAGCTCACCCGTTTTTTGGAGACAGCTTTGCCACTAGTGAAAATATATTTAAAAAGCCAGACATATTTTCATGATCAGCTTATTTTATGATTCTAATAAATACAAATAATAATTATTGTTACTCTTGGGCAAACAAAAATATCTGCTTTGTTATATAACACACGAAAGGAGACATCATCTCCTCCAATTCAAGAGGTTTCAAATCTGCTAAACCCTTGAAAATTTTGGACACAGAGATTCCTAGTGCATGCAGCTATATCCAAGATATCTCAGTAGGATCACTCTTCACAGAAATCTCCTTTTCCTGGAGGGCAGAACTGATTTCCCACTTTCTCCTTGGGGGTCTGCTTTGCTCAGCGATCTGTTAAGGAAAGCTGGACGAGAATTCAGGCACCTCCCAACCCTAATGAATTTTAACACCAGTAAGTGAAAAACATCCCAGACCAAAGCCCTAACTAGTTCAAATGAGTGCTGACACAACTGATTAGTTGTTTCTGATTTGCTGAATCTAGTGCAATAAACATGGCCAATGGGTTAAAGTCTTTGCTTTAGGATCAGACAAGCATCCATCATCCATAATGGGTGCTCTCAGACAGCTCATTATATTTGAGCGACTATTGATTGGCAAAACCCTTGGCCCACAGTTTGCAAAACTCTGAAATTTGTCACTTGGCTTTCAGAGGCACCAGACATTGAGTGCTGTTCCCCTCAGGGGAATCTGGAAGCCGCTTGGCACTGCTGAGATTCGGGACATTTACTTAGCTGGGTAAATGTTGATTTACAAACCTAAACTTCCTTTTCAAATTCGAAGGGGTTTAAATGCTTGCTAAATCCATTTCATGAAAATAAGAGATTGAAATCCTAAGATAGGCTAACACACTTTAGAGAGCTGTGCTCAGTACATTTCCTTCTAGCTGTGCTAGTCCTGGTCCCTCCATGTAGCCCATCTGCCTCAGCAGGGCATAGAAAGACTTATGCGCTGACAAAGGTGGCTTGACCTGCTTGTGCCTGCTTCATCCCTTGGTAGATTCATTTTAGGAAGGGTTGTGGATCCTGCTGAGGCTCTCCCCTCCCTCCCTCCTTTCCTCCCTCCCAGCAGTGCTGGCTGGCTGCAGCAAGCCCCTGCAGACCACAGAGCCTCCAGCCCAGCCCCAGGGCGCTCCGCATCGCTGCTGGGTGCCGCGGTCAGACCACGACCAGATTCCTCCCATAAATTGCATAGAACCCTTCCTCTCCCCCAAAGGGAAGGATGCAAACCGTGAGTCTTCTTCACTGAGGAATAGGAAAGGAGGTTGTATCAGAATAACTAACTATTTTTGCTAATAAAATCTGAGAAAGAGCATGACTGCCTCTCTTGAGCAAATATTATCTTCCACAGACAGAGGAAGATAAATTGTGATGACTGTGGTGGTACCAGCACTCCGGCAATGCTGCAGCCCTGTTGCTGGCCATGCTTTTGTCTTCTGCTTGCAAATTGCTCTGCTTTCAGAAAACACTGCCAGAACTGGTGCTGTCAAAACCAACTCTGTGTTACAGGGGTTTTCCCCTTTTCTGTGACCTTGGTGGTAATTAAGTGTCTCGTTCTCACTGGGAAAAAAAACGTGAAGCATGAATTGGACCTGCTGGCCTGGCTGTTGATTTATGGGTCAAGTCTCTAGCTGTTACAGACAAAATTTTTAAGTCTCTGATTAAGAAACCCTGCTGATTTAAGGATCTCACAAGAAATGTGTGCATAATGAATTATCTAGAGATGATAATTGAAATTATTCCTTGATGATTCATATTGCCTTCCTTTATTAAATTACCATTTTAGAAATCTAACAAGGGCAATGCAGGCTGACGGCTGGTGACATTACAACATATATAACAGGTCAGCCAAACAACATACTGCAAGTTTGGGTAAGTGGTATTTGGTCCCAATCAGAGATGCCAACAGAAAGCAGAGGCTGAAGGAGAAACAAAGGCCAGACTGGTATCATTAAGGAATAAATGTTTCTCAGCATCCAGAATGTCTGCCTTTTATATGTCTGAACCTGTGGTAACTTTTTTCCTCACTTGAGCAGAAGTGTGCCTCAAACAGTCTGTGGTAATGCCCTGCTCCATTATTCGTTGCCATATTGACATTAAGTATTAATATTAGTACTAATTGCAGTATTATTTGCCTGTAATAAAATGACAATATCTGTTCTTGCTTAGGAAACACTGAGAGCTGCCTGGCATCCCCAAAATCTATATGTACATAGGAAACATGTTACAAAGACATGTAAAAATGTGCAGTAGATGAACAATATTTTTCCTTTCTGAGCTCAACTTCTACTAGCAGAGGCTTTTTAGATCTTAAACCTTGGTGCTTGAGAACCTATTAATATCTTCCCTGTGTCCTCTGGAAAGGGTGTGTAGAACATCAAGTGTCTCTTATGGTCTAATGGTACAAGGAAAGAGTGAGCCTGAGCAGTGGGAACTGGGAAATGCAAATGCACTGATTCTGATGTTGCTTTAGTGTCATGTAATATTTTTCTCCAAGCAAATGCATGATAGCAATCACTGTCTCTGCATCTGACACATATCAGGAAAGTACTAGAAAATGCAATTAGCCAGTGTTGGTCTTTGCCATGACATGTCCCTCTAAGAAGGCTCCACTTATTTCTGTGTTTCATAAGCTGATGTGAGAAGGGTCTCAGAAGGAGCCCTGTACCTTCAACCTTCTCCAGCAGTGCCATTTTCTCATGTCTGGGTGTTACTCAGTGAACACAGAGCGGCTGGCAGGGGATGGCCTGGACCACAGCATCATTGCAGTGTCATTGCAGCTCTGGCAGGGGTGAGGGATCTGTCACCATGTGAGCATCACCCCAGGAGGGCATCAACTAAGCACACAAGTGAAATCAGAAAATGGTGTATGCATTTTGAAGGTGCAAAAGAAGTGGCAAAGGCAAAAGACACAGTTCCATATCTGCAGCAGTTTTGCAAAGAGATTGTGCTGTTCCTGTGAAACATTAGCTCTGCAATTGCTTAAACCCTGGGGTTTTGTATTATCTAGCCAATACATGTGCTGAAAATGAACAAAACCATATTCTGGACTTCAATAATTTTTACATTCCATTGGCTGTAACAAGTGTCTTCTCTGCAATAACTTAGGAAGCCCAGCAAAACAAGACTTCAGCAAATGCACTTAAAATGCAATTAATATACAGAAAGCCTGACCATAACAGCTTGTGCAAGAAAAATTATTTTCAGCAGGATGATTTCCATATTTTCCATGGGGAAATCCTTGGAGAATTATGTATGAATGCTTATGAAGTGCATGCACAGTAAAATCCAGTGTGTCCTGGACACCCTGGGCTTTGCAGAGCTTCCTGAAATGCTATTCAGCACACAGAGTCCAGCCTGACCCTTGGGACACAGAAGCCAATGCACCTTCACAGCACAGCAAATGTACTTGGGCTCAAAATCTGTCAAGTCTTGGGCTAGAACCACTGCCCCAGGTGAGTCCTCAGATGCCCTAAAATCCTGAACAACTGCCCCAAGCAGTTTCTGGCTGGAAAAATAATGCACTGTTGAGGTAGTAGGGGTGGTGGCTGCTCAGGGAGCTTTTGAGAACATGCACTCCAAACCAGCACAGGCATCCAAATAAAGCCCCAGTGATGCCTGTCTTCAGAGGATGCTAAAAAGTATTTGTGAACTGCTTTTTCCTAATTTGTGACTTAATTTATGAACCAATTGCTTTATAGCCCATATGAAAATGCTGTTGGACCATAAAATCGTATTAGCACATCTCTGTGCTTAGGAGATGGGCATAATTTATCTATGAGACTGGTTTTTCCGTAGCCAAAAATCTCCTATAACACTAACTCCTTCAGTCACAGCAACGAATTGGTACTTGTCGCCACCCAATCTCGTTATGTTCCCCTTCACTTGATCCTAATTATTCTTACCTCAAAATTCTTCTCCGGAAAACTCTAACCTCTTCTCAAGGACCATTTTTATTTGAAAGAATCTCCAATTTAATTCCAAACCCCACTTCTTCTCCAAGCTGCTTTATCCCTCCAGACCTCATAATGTCTTTCCAGTCTCTCCCCATCTGCCTCTCTTATTTTTACTGTATTAGCAGGGGCACTTCTGTATATGTGTGTGTGCAAGCACAGATGTAGTTACTATGATCCTTCTCAAAAGCTTTTATTAATTTTCAAGAGCTCTGGACTTACTTCTGGGATATTACTAAGACAAAATACACAAGTGATTTCCAAAGCTCCCCAGAAGCACCCAAAGGAGTCAGCCGTGTGGTGGTCAGGCCACTGAGGTGGTGCTTGCCAAAAACAAAAAGACAATGCTTGTTATGGAGGTTTTGTGACAAAGCCAGTCAAAGAAAAAGACCTACAGCCACTGGAAAATCTCCAAAGGTGGCAGAGAAAGCAGGTAAATCTGTGGATCAGCAAAACAGTGAGCATGGTTCCAGCTGGGGACAGGTTCATGGAGGAGCTGTGGTGCCAGACTCAGGCACAGGCAGAGCTGTGTAGGTATGGGGCAGGAAGAGGCTTTACATCATGCTAAGTGGGACTGTGGGTCCAAATATCCAGCCAGAAGAAATGAAGTGTGGCAACTGAAGCCATTAAGATAGCATTTCCTAAAGTGTTTTTAAGGATGAATTGAAATGCAGTTCTTTGCTTACTTAAAAAAAAAAAAAAAAAATCTTCCATTAGCCAGCAGTGTAATCTTAGTGGTTTCAGATAGTTCTGCCTAGTCACAGACACTTTTTACATGAAAAAAATTGTGCAGCCTATAAACACTTGTATCTAATTTTTATATTTTTCCCTGCACTTCTAGAGGTGAAATCAACACAAATCAGTCTCATAATTAATTGCATCTCTCTGTGAATGAAAGCTGTTTTACAGTCACTTTCTAAATTTCTCATGTGGATCCTTTCGCATCTAGTTCTCTTCTTAATGTCTATCCTAAAAATGTAGCATTCTTGTAAAACAGCTGTTAGTATTTCTCTAATAGGTCTCTTAGATACTCTCTCAGCAGGAGTATTATCTTCTAGTCTATCACAATTTTCTTTTTACCTCTCGAAGTCTGTTTGTTATGAAAATTACTCAGTCGTAAGTTGAGCTTCTCTCTTTTTTTTAGTGAGATCTGAAGGAGAAGATGAGAGAGAATTATTTTCAAGGGTGCAGCTGGAGGAACGAAAATAAAAGCTAAGAGCTAGAAAATTCATGTTACTTATTAAAAAGCTTAAATGCTAGAACTCAGGCTATGAAGTGCAGAGAACAGTTGTTTACCAGCTCTTCATTTTAATGACTACCAAAGATTAAAGTGGTTAACAAAGTGAAGTTTCAGAGCACAAAAAGCAATGCTTCATCCCTTGAAGTCATCAAGACTGGGTTGGATGGAGCTTTAAAACAACTTGATCTGGCTGAAGATGTCCCTGCCGATGGCAGGGTTTGGGAAGGGTGGAAGTAGTTGGTCTCTGAAGGTCCCTTATGTCACCATCCTGTGACTCCATGATTACAGGATTCTTGTGAAAGTATTTCATGCTAGTAATTAAAATTATCTTAGTGCGTCACCGATAGTGTTATGGCAGAGAGGCAGGAAGGGCAGAGGCTTGCCCACCTGGTCGTCTTGACCACTCTTTCTCTATCAGTAACCCCCTGCATTGCTTTGAAAGAGGGGCAGAGCTCCTGGATGCACTGCCCGGAGCATTTCTACAGGTATTTCTACCAAACCCTGCAGTGTGGTATAACATTGCACCTCTCGCAGAAAATTTTTCAACTACATGACTTACCAAAAAAAAGGTTAATTTTCACTTCACACTCAGCAAACTAGAGTCACACTGAGGTTTTCATAAGTTATGCCTCTTTAGCTACAGTTCTAGTAGTCTCTGAATTCCTGGAAAATTTACTTTGGCGTAATCAGAGTATTTGACACGAGTCCTCTCAGTTCTGCACTGCCGCATTTCCATGTTTGAATGCATGGCCTTGTTTAAAATGTATTTCCTTTTCCACTTTCTTATTTTTCACATTCTCCTTCACTGCATTTATCCATATATTTGCAGATGAAAATTAGCCTTGCAGACCACGTCGCTCTCCTTGTCAGAAGATTTGTTCTGCTCCCGTAGTGCTTCCCTGACTTTTCTCTGCCTGCTCCTCATCCTCTGCCTCCTTTCTGCAAGCAGCAGGTTGAAGGCACCCATCTCCAAGCTTGTCTCTGCCTTCTGCTTGTGCTCTCTCCCCTCACACCTCTTTCATCATTCCTCTTTTGCTTTAGAAATCTCTACTCGCCCTGATCCCTGGTGTGGGCATGGCCCTCTGAAGGACACGCTGGTGGCAGGTGATGGCAAATGCTGAAGGTGGTGTTACCTCACCTCAGTGTATCACCTCCCCTTCCATTAGAGCACCAGTATGTTTCTTGCTTATGGCATTTCCAAAATCTTGTAAGAACTTCGGAGCAAGTAGACGAGGTTGAGCTATGTTGAATGAAGGACAAGAACTTGGTAGTGTTGGAAGAACTGGGGCTGTCACACATAAAAGAGGACGGAGGCACAAGGCCAGGGTGGGACATGACCCTGCTCCTGCCCCTCCTTGGGCTGTCACGGGGGGTGACCAGACCCACAGCCAGGAGGGACTTCCATTGTAATGGATTCAGCAAAAGAGACTTGGACACCTTTGACATCCTCCAATCCTGGCCTGTATGGGGATGTGCCTTTATGGGATACAGAGTAGCGCATTTTAGGTTTGCATGTGACTTATGGGCTGTTTCAGTGAGGGAAGGGAACCCAAGATAGGGAAGGGGAGGGATCAAGGCATTTGGGGCAGGAAGAATCAAGGAAAAACATAAGGGGAAAGGGGTAAAAGGGGGTAGTTGTGCACATAAGTCGCTGGTCCCTGTGCTTGTCTGACCCTGCCCTGCCCCTGGCCAGCACAGTCTGTCCCTGTTTTCTCACTGAACACCATTTCTGCCATTTTCCTGTGTGTGTGTGCGCTGGGGTGGTCTGAGTGGCAGCAGCTGGAGTGGGACCAAGAGGCCTTAGTACCCTTCTGCCTGTGGGCCACCAGTGGCACGTGTGAAGGGGTGTGTGTGTCACACGTGCCACCAGTGAGCATCAGGCTGGAAATTCAAGTGGTCTGGGAGCCAAGGAATGGTCTGCCACTTGGCTACTGGATGGACCATGAGGTTTAAGCCAATGACTGGGGTGAGTGCAGGGTTTGGAGGTCCCCTGAGGCACCTGTTTGTGTGTGTATATGTGTGTGTGCATGTAGGCAGCACTCGCTCTGGTGGGTTTGGGGGCACCCAGCAGCTCCTTGTGGGTACGGGCTGCACAGGGGCTGAGCAGCATCATAACTCTTCCCTGTCTGAACACCAGAAGAACACAGCAGAGCTGGGCTCGTGCTGACAGCCTTCAAAAATCCACATGTGCTGTCTAAACAGGAGGAAGACTTTGATACAGACTGTCAGCCCTCAAATCCATCCTGCTTCAGCTCACCCGGAAAACAGCTCTGCAGCGTAAAGATGTAATCCCTGGTGAAACCTCTTCATGAAGGAATAAAAAGAGAAGAAGCCAGAACATAAGTCAGCCTGCTATTGCTCAGTGTTTCATATTGGCTTTGTAGATAAAAGTGTTTGCAATCAATAGCTTTAAATTCTATTTCTACCTAGGTCCCTTTAAGTGACAAATAACTAAGATCCCAGTTTTGGACCAAACCATGAGAAAGAGTCAGTAATAGTTCATAATACTCAGTCTTTATGGCCTTGGATTACAATTTTAATACAGAATGCCTGGCTGCTGGGTATTCTAACTCATGTATAATCAGCCATTCCATGTGCATGGCAGAACAGGGAGGTATTTCCCCTCAAAGGAGTTGAAAGAGAATAGAAATCCAGGCAACCCTGGAGATTTGTCATGCATAAAGGCCACCAGACTTTGCACCTTCAATAAAGTGAGGAGAAAATAAAGCTAAATGCATTATAATCCCTCAGTGGTATTATAATCCCTAATCTGAAGTAAAGGATGTGTTGGAAATGCTTGGGATATTAGGCTATTAGGAAATCTATTAGGCTTCCCTGTTTCCTGCCTCTTAGAGGAGGAGGGGGACTGGGGTATCCCCAGCTTCCATAAAGAAGTATGGAGAGGCTTTAACAGAACTGTGCCAGAGTGAAAGCAACAACCTTATCTAATTTTACTTGGGCCCTTACAGGTTACAGGGAAAAGAACGAAGTCAGGGTGTGGCAGCTTTATATTCTGCAGCTCCAAGCCCCACATGCACTTGTTCAGGGATAGCGAGTCTCTCCGGCCACTCGCTCCTGCCTGAGTGGCAGCTGCAGCCACCAGCAGTCACAGGTGTGCCACCAGTTGTCAGGAACTTCTGCCTCTCTCTGTGCTATTTTTGCTCTTTTTTCACCTTACTTTTTTTTTTGCGTTGATGTTTTCATTCTTCTCCCCACATTATTGTTTTCTTCCCTTCTTTGCTTCATCACTTGCCTCTCCATCATCTCTCTACCCTCAGCTGTGCTCTTGGTCCCAGGTAGTTCTCCTTTCATTTACTGACTGACCTTGTCATCTTTCTCCTCCCTACCTCCTTTTTTGTTAATATGCTGAGGTATAGCAAAGCAGTATTTTGGCTGGAAGCAGTGTCTTCCCGAGGAAATCTCTTTTCCTGGGCCCTTCTGTGTTCCTTTGTACATGGAGTTGAATGTCACATCAGAAACAGCGACTTTGCACATATAATCTTTCCCTTTCTTTCTTTCTCTCTCTCTCTCTCTTCCCTTCTCCTTCTTTCTCCTGTATCCTTCATATTCTGTGTGCACTTGAACAGTGTCATAGCCTCAATCTGATTACAAATTAGTGCAGCTCTGTCAAAGGCAGCAGACAGGGTTGAATTAAAGGCTCATATCAATGCAAAGTGAAAAAGGAAGCATCGTGTTTTTTTAGTAGGAGACAGACTTAATACAGAATGATGAAAAAGTAGAGTGGATTAATAATGAGGACAAGGAAATGGTAGCAAGAGCGCACTTCATAAGGCTACCACTCTTCCATGGCTTTTATGAATTTCTGCAATATTTGCTAGAATAATAGAAAGGAGCAGCTGCAGGGAAAGGCACAGACAAATTACAAGCCACTAGTAATATGTGTATTCAGGACAGGTCTGAAATACCCTCAGATAGTGGTCTGTGATATATTAAATGATAGTGTATATTGCATTAACCTATGGTTAGTTACTGCTCTGTCACAAACACTGCACTGTCTTGGGCACTTACTTTGCACGAGGCTTTCAAGGACAGTAGGATCTGCACAGCTTCAGACAGGTCTATATGGCTGGATATAGATGGACCTGTGCTCCCTCCAGCCATGCTCAAAGATGAGTTTGTTTGGGCAGAGAAAGAGCACACCCAGGACCATGTATATGTGGGGGTGTGCATGCATATATGTACTATATACATGTAAAAATATAAATTTTGGCATACAAAAAAAATTCTGTTTCAGGACAGACTTAAACACTGGGTGTTCTTGGTTTTTTTTTCATGAAAAAACAAGCAGTGAGTAAGCTCACACCTTAGAGCACTGCACAAGTCCTATTTTGAAAATGCTTTTTTTCCTTTTGGATTTTGAGTGATGATCACAGTTCACTTTTTCTCTCCTTCCCTGACTGTGTCCTGTGCACAAACCCCTTGGCTGACAGAGACACTAGCAGTGGTTTTCTGCCCTGTCCATGTCTGAGTAGCAGTTCCAGCCTGGACTTGACAAAATACCAGCCTCTCCCTCACACTGAAGAAATTCACAAAAAATAATGCTGAGAATTCAATTTTCAGCCAGCTTAATGACACTTAAATATTTACTTTTTAAGGCATCCTGGAGACTCTGACACTGTATACTCCTTCAGTCTGCTTTGTGTCCCTGCCTCCTCTGCCTTTCACAGGAGACACTGTCAGGACTGAAGATCATATGAGATGAGATACATCCTGTGTAGACAACAGCTGCTCACAGGCTTCATTGACCTGAATAGAAAAAGAGTCCTGGACTAGGAAGGAGATTAATAAAAACAAGGTTTGGTTTGCTATCAAGGACCAGGAGCAGGAGACAAATGTCTGTCCATTCCACATCATAATGCGTAATGGCAGTAGCTGCAGCTGTGGTCGCTTGTAGAGAGGGTACAGAGGACACATGGAAGGTAGGAGCCATGGGAAATTTGTCCCTCTGCCCTCTCTAGCCCCAAAGTCTTGGAGGTGAAGGTGGCAGCAGCCAGAGGGAGGAGGCAGCAGCCTGGGATCTGTCCTTGGCTGTTTTCTGTATAAACCCCATTGTCATCAATCAGGAACAGGACGTAGCATTCAGAGAACTCTCCTTGCTTGGGAGCTTTGAAATAAATCAAAATGACTTTACATGGCCAAGGTTGCTGCAAGCTTACATATGCTTGAAGCACCTCTTTTTTTACATTGAAAGATCTGTGTCTTCTTTTATTTCTTTTTCTCCTGCCATACAGCCCTCATCTTCTCTTGCTCTCCTTTCTCCTTCTCATCCATTTTCCCCTTCTCTTTCCCCCTGGCTCCCCTTCAAATGTAAAAAGTCGAGAGGATGGCAGCATGAAGCTCTCAGTGAGGATACTGCCTGTTGGTAATGGACAGTAGATGGAGCACATCCACTGTTTTAAGTACTGGTGGGTTTCATCACATTTTTACCTCCTGTAAAACTATCTATCATTTCTACTGCAGTGAATCAGTAGTTGCAAGGTAGCACAGCTCTATACAAAGCAGCTAATCTCGGTTAGACCTCAGCAGAGAGCATTGTGACTCATGTTGAACCACACGGGGCCCAACACCGATCTAGGTGGGAGATGAAAATCTAAAAAGGAACAGTTTCTTAACAGTTTCCAGTTCTGAATGCTGCTCTTCTTTTCTCTTTTTTGTTTAGTTCCCCCCCCTTTTTTTTTTTTTTTTTTTTTGTTTGTTTTGTTTTGTTTAAATTTTTTTCACTTAAGAAAAATCTATTCCACAAGTGAGCACCAGCCTGGGGTCCATCCGCTCCTGCTTTCCTGCCTTTCTGTGCCAGGTCTGCAGCTTTGTGATTGCTGTGCACCACTGCAGCAGCTGAGGGACCCCAGGGTGGCTGAAGCAGCATCTGAGGGCTCACATCAAGCCACCTATAAGCACATGGGACTTCCCTTCCACACTAGCACTGGGCATATGGGAAACCTTTGGACATCCATCATTTCTGTCTGATGTTTCACTGTCTCCCGTGTATTTTTCATGAGTCTGGGGAAAAAACTAACAATGGCAACAGGCACAGACTAGCTTTTAGTTAAATGAGCCTAGAAGTCATGTGTGCCCTCAGTCTTTTCTGTTTTTTCCAACTAGATCAGCTGCTGTAATGAGGGAGATTGCAAATCTTGCTTTTGCTTACCTGCTTGGATCATCATGGCTACAACGTCACTCCTGTCACACCACAGGTCATCTCACCACTGCAGGCTTTTGTGTCTGTCTCCCTGTGAGCCCTGTGCTGTCCCTTGCTCCCTGGACATGGCTATTGCAGAAAAATAAACCCAGGCATTTCCAAACAGCCCAGCTGCAGAGGTTCATGGCTGGGAGGGTCTCAGCCCTCCTGGCATTGCTCCTGGTCTCCTAAACCAGCATCTCTTTATCAGCAATATCCAGCCCCCTCCGCTGAGCCTCAGGGAGTAGTGGGCTTTGGAGCAGATGTTCATCTTTCATTTTCAGAGTGTTTTCCTATTAATGGTGAGTGGTGAGAAGGTGACCTTTCCAATCTGGCTACCTGATACTTAACACTTAAGTAGTGCATCACACCTTATAGGCACTGTGCAAACGTCCACTGGTGTTCAGAAAGGGAGTAAGGAAGGTGCAAAGAAGGATGAGGAGCCCTGGGATGAACTCACTTGACCTGCCCATTCCTGCAGTGTTCAGCAGAGACTGGCAGATTTACACAAGACACCATCTGCCTGATTTGTATCCTCGTTTGAACAGACTGATTTTTTTCTCTGCCTCTCCTGGTGTCAGACCCATTTTTGAGGTCCCTAGCATTCCCTTGGGACATGTGGCTACTGGGAGCTGCCCAGAGCCCTTGTCCAGTGAGGGCAAGGACAGCTTCACCAGGCTGGCCCTATGCCTGTTTTGGCTGTGGCTGCACCACATTCCCTTCCCTCAGGGCTTCACTGTAAGCTGGCATGTGCCACCAGAGATGGGATTTAAGGGGCCTCCCTTCAGCAGTTGTGTAATAGTGGTGTAGACAAGGGGACAATTTTGCTCTCAGTTACACTGGCAAACCCCAAGAGGCTTTTTGCTAAAAGCATCTTTCATTCTCCTCCTCTCCCCCTCTTCAGGATCCCCCAAGGGTTTCTTGCTCTTTCCCCTCCTCCTTGCAGTCACAGTGGAGGGAGATGGATGCTTCATCTCATACCTTACTGTTCCAGACAACGCCTTATCAATGCTGTCTTTGGGATGGGACATTGAGGCACTGCTGCTCATGAGGCCAGATGTGGGGAACCAAAGAGTTTCTGGAGAGGGGCCAAGCATTGCTGCTGGTGCCCTACTGCACTGCCAGTGCCCCTTTTCAGTGTCCTCTCTCCACCAACTGTGCCAGAGTGGGAGAGGCCAGGCAGGGCTGCATCCTGCTGCATCCTGTGCCTGAGGCATGGCCTGGCTGGTACTCCCTGGCTGGCACCTCCAGGGAGTAGCCTGGTGGGGCAGTTGGGGGCTCAGCCCACTCTTCACATGCGAGGCCACTGTAATTCCTGTGCCCTGTGCACAGCAGCCAGCGGGGAAAAATAACAGGCGCTCCTGAAGGTAATGGATTACGACCAGCGGTCATTGCTGTGTGTGTTTTCCAAGGCTCATTTTATTCCCTGCTGTAGTCCTTCAAATTAACAGTGGTCTAGTTATTTACATTTGAAAATTGGATGATATGCTGGACTGCTATTTCTCTATTGACTCTGTGCCGCTAATACATTTGGAAATTGTCTGCCTGCTGCAGATAGGCACTGCCTGCTTGGAAACATTTGGAGTCCCTCTATCAGCGTAGCAGAGGGAGACACAGAAAATAGGAAAGGACATCTGATTGTTTGCGCTTACCTTCACCCAGCGGTAATAAAACAGCGTTTGTGTTTGATACATCCCCTGCTGTGCACCAACAACCTGTGCTATGCCTGCCTGAGGAAGGCAAAACCTGGCTGACATTTCTGCCCCATCCTTTTTGGAGCTGCGGAGGCTGTAATCAGCTCACCCAACCTTATGTGCATCCACAGGAGCCACTGGCTGCAAAATCTAGGTGGTGCAAGAGCTGCACCAGGGCCTGTGAGCCAGTGGGACCTTGCACTGCCCTCAAAGCCCAAGGCCAGTGCTGGGCAGCAGCTGAGGGTGTTCTGCTTCCCACCATCCCTTCCCACTGTGCCAGCAGTGCCTCATCACCACCCACTGGATCATGATGACAGGTCTCATTGCTTTGAGTTTCTGGGGTGGAAAGCAGGACAGATGCTGCTTTCCCATGGGCTCGACAGCTGTAGGTGTTGGGGACAGAGTGGCTGAGAGCTGGCGGGGCTTGGCAGGTGGATTCCTGTTCTCCAGGTATGGTAGATGCCAGCAAAAGGTGTGTGGAGACAGGAGGAGGGGGACAGGGGAGGTGGCAGAGCCCCTGGCACCTTTAAGGAGACAAAGAGAAGGGTTGCTGACAAAATAGATGGAGGGGGAATAAGGCACCCAGAGAGAGAGAGAAAGCAGGATAAAAGCCTTCTGGAAAAGCCAGGCAGCCAGGAGCAGGATGGCACAAACGGCAGCAAGTCAGGAAGTGCTGTGCTGTAGTTGAAGTGAGGTCTGCAGCAGAAAGATTCCTGCTCCTCTGTGAGCCACCACTCGCAAGGGAATGGTGTGAGACCCTGCAGTGCCTGCTGTCACAAACTCACCTCTCTGAAGGGCTGAAATCGGATGAAGCTTTCGTCTTTTCTCTCACCTCCTCAGCCTGGTTTTGCTGCCTCACAGACAAGCTCACAGCTTGTTGCTGCTCTGAGTAGGATGGCTGAGAATGTCTTCGTGCCTCCAAGTGCTTGGCCCTTTCCTCCAGTTTTGCTCCCCTAGAATAAACCTTGCTGTGGTCCTTCTGGTCCTCAGCTCCTCCATCCCCCACTGCCACGGCCAGGGTGTCTCCGGTCTGGCCCTGCTGCCTCCAGGGAAGCCACTGCTCCTTTGGCAGCAGAGTTGCCATGCCATGCCCCTCAGGAGAGAAGGAGGAAGCTCCTGCCATCCCCGTGGCTCCCCAGTGGCACCACAGAGTGGTAATGGGAGAGGGGAAAGGAGAGCTGGAGTGTGGACTTGCCCACAGCTTGCATGGCAGAGAGGGGGACTGGGAGGGTGAATAAGAATCAGTTCCTGGGGCAGGTGGGACTGGGCTGGGACAGGGTGAATGAGGGATAATTTACAAACATGAGTTGGACCAGCTGGGGCAGCTTTTGGGGATCATATGTGAACTACCAAATAATACAGAACAGAAACATCTTTAGAAATCTGAAAATCTCAGGATTTTTGTACAGCTGGCTAATATTTGGACCACAGAGTTGCTTATTGCTTGCTTGTTTAAGAAAGAAAAGGCTTCTCTATTTCTGTTTTCACCACTGGGATGTTTGATCCAGCATTCCAGCCTGGCAGCAGGAGCAATAAGCCCTGATTTCAGAGGACACTCCCACTACAAGCTGGCATGAGCATGCTGCAGGCTGCAAGGTGTCAGGGGCTGTCCTCCCCACAGCTGGGCACCTTGCTGAGCTGAAATGTAATAAAAAGCCACACAAACCACACAAAGCAAGGACTTCCTAGCTGGAGCTGGAGGGGTTAGTGTGGGTAGGGAAGGTGCTACACAGCCCTGGACAACCCCTCCTGGCAGCAAACAGTCAGCAGCCCTCAAAGCTGCTCAAGGCTCCCTAGTAAATGCTGGCACATCATGAAACCTCTTGCAGAAAATCAGAAGTACATTGCAAGTGATTTTCCACTCAGTCCAGAGGTTGAAGCTGTTGCAAATCATGGCTGGTTCGATGGTGTCTTTTTTTGAGCTGGAAGGCCACGGGTTAATAAAAGTTTGATTAGATATATATATTTCTATATAACCCCTGCTGCTTTCAGACACATCTGTGCCCCCAACTGCTTTGCAGACGGCAGTGCAATCACCAAAGTGTAGCAAAGGCACTTGCCTGGCTGCAGAAGAGAGAAAGATTTGTTGTTTGCTTAGCTGTGACTGAAGAGAATATTCCCTGTGTGCAGGTGGGTTTGATTGTCATGTACGACTGCATTTAGTGTGCTCAGACAGTGTTCACACTTTAGACTGGTACAGCATCCTACCTATAAATCATATTAAATATTAACTGGAGGGGAGCAGAGATATTTTATGCCTATTTTTTTTATATGTTCTTTCTTTCTTTCTTTCTTTCTTTCTTTCTTTCTTTCTTTCTTTCTTTCTTTCTCTCTTTCTTTCTTTCTTTCTTTCTCTTTCTTTTTTCCTCTCTTTTTCCTCTCTCTCCCTTTCTCTCTTTTTCTCTCTTTCTTTCCTTTGTGTTACAGGAGAAATGTCAAGCTCCAGGTTGTTTTCTCCTTGTGTTGCTATTTGCTGCGTTCACCAGAGGGCAGTGTAAAACCTGGGGTCTTGCTGCATTTAAGAACAACTGAAGTGAAACCCATGACACTGTCAAGTGCTTAAAATTAAAATGCTGGTTTGTGCTTACAGAAACAATGTGCACCAGAGCTTAGCAGAGGGCTGTAGAGTTCAGGGAGGGATGGGGAAATCGCCTGTTAATGGATGACTGCCTTGGAAAACATCAGTTGCCTTGTGCTTCTGCCTCAACTACGAAAGCTCCACATAAGCCTTTCATAAATTAAAATATTTCTGCCTTTAAGAAACCCCTGCTGCAAGCACACTGCTGAAAAAGGTGCCCCACCACATGTGCCACCTCAAAATTATCTTCTGAAACACCTGGAGACATGTAACCTCAACTGATGAGCTGTCCTCTCTCTGCTTTGCTGCTCCTGTGTGTCCTCCTCATCCCTCACTTGTGCCAGGAACTGCGGGGAAGAATGAATTTGAATTCCACTGTGCAAATGGCTGGCTTGGCTCCAGGGATGCCCAAAGTCTCATCCCCCCCAAGAAGTAACCCCAGCCCTGCTGTGCCATCTCCCTGAGGTATGTCTAATCACACGGAGGCGCCTCTGCCAGGGGCTTCCCAAAGTTAGGCATGCACTGGCACACAGGCACACCCCTCCAGCACCCATTTGAACACAAAGGTATTCCCCTATTTTATCTTTTCTATATTTGCATTCACACTACATGGGAGGATGGAGACTGCAGTAAACAAATATCCTGGGGTTGAGGGAAAAGCCCAGTCTGGGGGAAACGTGAGGTAGCTTTGCTTTGAGCCTGCTGTCTCCCCTGTGCCTCTGCAAATTGTGATTTGATAGAACCCTTTCGTCAACCTCGTCATGAGGGCTGTAACCGCATCAATATTTCCGATAGCATCATGCACGTGTTCATCCTAAGTAGGTTATCCTTCACGCTGTGCAGCTTCCAACCTGCTTGCTGCAATTTATCAGTGGGGAAGGATATTTTGGGAATGATCCCGTGTCTCTTCTCCATGTCACAGGATAATGTGCTGCACATAATAAATCCCACCTGCCGGATTTGTCAGTTTTTTACGCAGTAATGACACAAAAAATATATATGCAGCTCTCCACCTCTCTGGATTGTATGGCTTTTTAAGTGACCATCCAGTTCACAGCATTCAGCACTTCCCTGAGTGTTTGTTATACCCATCCATGAAAGTGCTCAGCAGAGCCATGTGGAATTGCAAATGGGAGCTGCAGGACATCAGGACAGATGTCCAGACACCGCTCCTCTGCACTGTATTTGAGACCGTGGCTGTGTGCACACTCTTGTGCCATCGTTTGAGATCTGCTGGAGGCACAGCTTGCTCATGGTGGCACTTTGTGCACACATAACAGATTTTATGAAGCTGAGCTGATTTGGTGTCCCACACTTGTCCTGACAGTGCCAAGAAAGCCGGGTATAGTGGTCAGGGGTGTGGGTGATGCTGCTGTCCCGGCTCAGGATCACTGTTTTCACAGCTCCAGATTGATGCAGAAGGGACAACAAGGAGAGGGAAGTAAAAAGGGAAAGGAGTAAGAGCAGGAACACTAACTTCAATACTCTTCCTTTTGTAGGTGAGGCTATTAGGTGCCCAAACTTAGAAAATGCCAAATTTAGGTGGCATCATTAACTTAGGTTGACTCCTTCGCCAGAAAGAAGGATCAAGGGAGCAAAGGGCTTTCCACTGAGCCTCCCCTGCTCCACGGGGCCTTTTGGGATGACTCACTTGTGTGCTCTTCTTTTCTTAAATAACTCAGAGCAGTGCAAAGGTGAGGTAGAGGTGAGGAAGAAGGAGGTGGCTCTTGAACAGCCCTGACCCAACAGAGAGGTCTATTCTGGTACGTATGTTCCCAAGAGGTGAAGCGCTTGCGTGCATGAAGCACATCCCTCAGTGTGCAGCTGCAGCCAGGTCACAGGAGTAACTCCCAGGCAGAAAAGAAGCTGCAGGAAGGGAAGGAAAGGCAAGATCCCAACCAGCAATGCTATCACCTGGCACTGGCAGCTGGGAAGCTGTAGGGCAGTGAGTGTCTTTGTTAATGTAAACCCTGCCTCTACAGGCATTCCAATGCTCTGTTCCTTCTGTGAGATGCTGGCAGGCTGTGCCACAGGCTCTTTGTGGAAGTTGAGTACTTTGTGACTGAAGGCAAAAGGAAAAACGTCATAATTTGTATAAATCAGGTGGAAGTTGGGAAAGTTATCCTGCAGATGCTAGGCAAGGATCAAAGTGCTGGGATCATGTGCAGAGCCTAGCTGGAGAAAAACTCTGTGCAAAGGAGCTGAGCAAATGTTCCCTTTTCCATGGAAATGGAATCCTTCCATTTGGGCTGGGGGGAATGGGTGGGAAGGCCATCTGAGCACAACAGCCAACAGTCTGGAAAATATAATACCAAGTAATGCATGCCATAATGAGACAGCTACCTTAGCAATAGCTGATGTGAGTTCCTTCATGGTCATGATTTCTTTTCTCATACAAAAGCAAAAAAAAAGCCTTTTCATGGCAGGCAAAATCAAAGGTCTCTTGAAGCCTGCTGCTCAAGGAGTTTTCTTCTAAACCACAGAACCATTACTATTACTTTTACACATGTAATTACTCACTGCAGCTAATTTGGAGCCATATTTGAAAGTGAAATGGAGATATCCTGTTTTACCCTTTTCCCCTTAGCCTTTCTTGGCATTATTATCATTCTCTGCTCTGGTGCCCGTAGCAACAGCCACAGCCGTCCCCACGTGCCCTTAGAGAGTAAGAGCTGCTGATGCCTGACATTTATCCAGCTGGGCTCTTCACCACGGGCTTTTTCTGCTGGGGATCACATCTCCCTAAGCCCCTCAGTGCTGAGGGATGGGTGTAAGTAAGCTGCAAAATGAGATGCATTTAGTGCCTAATTCCTTAAGTAACATATTTCAGGTTTGGTTGCTTGATCTGCAGGAAGCCGTCCTGTGAGGTACAGACATCCACAAACACACTGGATAATGACTTTGTGTGTTTATTTCTTTAAAAATAAAAATAAAATGTTCCACTTGAGTGAACTGCCTTCACAGGACACCAGCCATGCAGTTTGCAGCCCCCTTTGGAAGCAGAGTCCTTTGGGCTGCCCTTTGTAGTCTTGGTTCATGGAAGTTATGCAGCCTTATGTGGCCAACACAAGTTCCAGCAGCAATCAAGGGGACAATCCCTGTTCTTAAAAAAAAAAAAAAAAAAATAAATCCCCCAAAACCTTTAAAGAAGCAAACGAAGCAAAAAACCCACCTAAACAATCAAAGAAGAACCAGTATACCTTCCTACAGGGACTGTAATAATCTTCTGCATTGGTGCATTAAAAAAGGGAGTTTCTCACTGAGAGTCTTCAGTGTTTGAGATGTCAAGAGTAAGAAAAGACAGAAAATCCAGTCCAAGGTTGCAAGGGATATATGGGACCCCAGACCTACATGGTGCCTACACACATTCCTAAGTGTATGGAGAGCAAGTGGAGAGCCCAGTGGGAATGGGAGATGGGGGCCAGAGGTGGAGAGCCTGCTCTGTAAGTAAAGCTGTGTATTCGAAGTGGCACAAAGGAAAACGTAAATGAAGCACGAAAAAATGAGACTCAGTAGGGAAATTAGTGGAGGGAAATGAAAACCTCATCAGGAGGAAAGGCAACACGGAGTGTTAAGCAAATGCATTGCCCTAGAAGGGAGGATCAGGTTTGTGGTCAGCTGTCGTTCATGGGGTTTGCTAAAAACCTGAGGGGAAAGGGGTATGAGGAGGCTGTGGTGTGCACAGCCCCACAGCCATCAGTGCCTGATGGGGAACTTGGGGTGGCTGCAGTCGTGGTGGATTTTGGCAGCTGCTTGTGCAAGAAGGGGGTGGGAGTGGGGCGTTCTTTACACCGAGGGGGATGAGGATGGTGGGAGGTGGGGTTGGTACTGTGGGCCAAGGGGAGGGCTGGGACCCCATTCCATTCTGCTGCACTTGAGTCTGAAGCATGAGGGCAGTGTGGGATGGGATTGGAGGTGAGGATGGTACAGGCAGTCTGGGCTGAGAGGGAAGTGCCTGATGGTACAGCCAGGGCTGGCTTCAGTCATCCAGCACCTCAGGGGAGGAGCTGCCAGGGACTCTGGGGAACCAGTCCAGGACATCAGAAGCAAAAAATGTCTGCAAAATGACTGCACAGTAGAAGTCAACATGTTTTTATTGGGAGAGGATGAGCACCCTAAGGATTAGAGAACTTTTAAGGAATCCTTATATGCTGAAAAAAGTGGGGGGTAGAGACTCCCATGTACTGTGCTCACAGCATCTGATAAAAGCCTGCAGCACTAACAATGCTGCAGTTTTGCAGTATGAAAAATATGAAAATAGGGAACTCTGGGCCTTCATGTGGGTACTTGCAGTTAAAAGATTTAAAAATGCAAATGGTCTTTTCCCTTCAAGTAGTGTTTTGACTTTTAAGTTTTCTTAATGTAGAAGAGGAAGCCAGCAAAAAAAAACAGGTAGAAAAAACACCTGCATAGGAAGTTATTGAAAGACTTAGTGGCATTTGTCTGCTTGCAAGTTCTTGTTGAAGGAAGGCTTTGAGCTTATCAGTGAGGTTAAAAAAAATAGGGGGAAAAAAAAAGATGAAAGAAGCTAAGTTATAGGCTTGATGCCTTTATTACTTTCTGCCAAGGCTGGAAGGCCATGCCAGCTCTGCCAGGTGTTTCAGAAGAATAACAAAAGAAGAAGTTACACAGATCCAATATGCTTGCAGCCACTTTCCTTAGGAATCAGAATTCCTGAAGAAACTTCAGCAAATGCTGAATAAAATACTGCTCTGCTGCTGCAAACCAAAGGCTGTTACAATTTAAAATAAAGTTGAATTAATACACATTGTCAGGCTTTATCTATTTTGACACAACTTAATGCTTCACAGGCTTAGCACAGCAAAGGGCTTGTGTGTGCATGTCTGGGTGTGCGTGTATGTGCATGAATGTACACGCACACACACACACACCAGGAAGATGTGTGTTTCATGCCTATGTCTGTCTGTGTGCATATTTCTATATATTCTATATATTCTATACATTCATCTATCTAGAATTTATTCTAACATAGCTAATATTTTCTTGAGACCATGAATTTCTAAGCACATATTTGTGGTTGGTAGGAAAAACCCCAGTAGTTTCATGTCTTATCACCTGCAGCTGGTTGCAGCCTTTATCTAAACATTCACTGTGGGATGCAGCAGGGAATTATGCTGGCAACTGCCATTAATCTTCTGAGCAAAAAGAAGTATTTCCTACATCAGTGTTAAAATAAACCCATTTGTCTGGTGAATGAGGCACAACTAAAAATTACCCTGATGCAGAAGTAAAACTCCTCTCATGATGATATTTTTGATTATGTACTAGTCTACCATAGATCATCAGGAAGGGCATCTTTATATAGTGCAAACTGAACAGCAAGGGGTTTGAGCAGTTTTAACGGAACAGTTTTTATCTTATTCTGGGACATGGTACCTGTTCTGAAATTGCTCTAACCTGACATTATGTTGCAACACCACCAGTGGATAAAAATACTCTTGTCGATACTCTTGTATACTCCTTGTGTACACAACACTTGACTCCTGTTCCCACAAATACTTTGGGATTTCACTGTGCCTCTCTTGTCCCCTGAATGACCACGCAAGGCCTGACCTGTTGTGGTCCTCAACCTCACCAGAAACCTTTGCTACTGCTGTGCTCCCCAGCTGCTTTACAGGTCAGCTGCCCATCAGTTTGCTTCTGAGCCAGAATGGAAAGAGCTTTCATCTTGCTGAGGTGGGAGCACCACTTTGGAGGTGAGCAGGGGATGTGGCTCTGCCTTGCACACAGCAGAGGGGTGAGCAGAGAGCTGTGTCAGCTGGAAGATGTGGACATGCAGATGGCAGCTTCATGGCAGATGGGCATGAAGAGGCAGGTAGTATGTGTGCCAGGGGCCAAACAATCCTTATACAGCCTCATGGAGATCTAATTGATGGATTTACTGAACTAGCCACTGACTTAAATCAAATAACGTGTTCTCAAAGAAACCCATTTAATATTGGTTTTAATGCTCTGAAAGACATAATACCTGCAAAATGGCACTCTGTGTTGTTGATTTGGGTCATCAAATAGAGTATGTGTGAAGGAAAAAATTATGGGAATGCTGAGCAAATTAGCATGATTTCTTGGTTTCCTATTATAGAAGTATAAAACTTTTTTTTTTTTTCCAGACACTTTTTGAAAATATGGACATACCAGTGGTTGGGCTGAGGATGCTGTTATTCCTGGAGATGTTTTTGTGGAGAAAAAACAACCTCTTCCATGCAGCAGGAAAGACAATGAAACATTGTTTTGTTGTTTTTTTCTTTCCTGTATGTGTGCATGTGTATATAGAGGGGTGTGTGAGACAGAGAGAGGAAAGTCTTAGAAGTAGTGACTTGCTTATGTCAGCAAACAGGAGGAACTTGCTTGGACACAGTAGCAAAAAGCATGTGCCAGCTATTGAATAAATGGCATATCCATTGTAATGCACAGATAATAACAACAGAAAAGTCTTTACGACTGGTAAACAATTGCCAAGTGACTAATACAAGCCTTGGGTTGGCAAGCAGTAGGGGCTTAGGAAATAGGCTGAAAGAGCAGCTCAGTGTATTTGTGAAGCCCCACAATTCACTTGTATAGCTACAAGATTTCCTTACCTCTCATCCCTCCCTTAAACCACAGGTGCATTAAAAACAAGGTTTTGGCTTTATGAGTTACTACCTATGTGCTGCAGTCATCTTCCTCAGCTGGTAAGCAGCATTATCAGCTTATGGGGTTCATGTATGGAAGTCTTACACCTTGGTCTCAGCAGGCCCACTTTTCTTGCACAGATCTGTGGTACTTTCTAGCAAGTTGATATGCTTGTTCTGAGCTGAAACAAATTCCCAATGAAATCCTCTCAAGAAGAGGAAGATTTATTGTTTTTCAGCCTGACTGCACACATGTGCCCACAGGCAGCCAAAATGGGTCATAGCCAGTGAAATGCCCCCAGTGCCTGAGTGTGGGGCTGGGCAACAGGATGCTCCTGCTGCTCCTGCACCTTTGCAAGGAGGGGTAGATCAGGTCCACGCAGGATGTCAGTACTTCATCCCCACCTTGCACAGTTGTTCTTCACTGCAGGGCACCTGATGTAAAACTGACTGTCTGTAACACCATAGTACCTTCGAAGCTGCCACTGGGAAGGCAGTGCAAGCAGCTACTGCTACTTGCATGTGGGAGGGCTTGGAAACACAAGTACTTCATCCAGCTCTCCATGGCACTTTGCCAGCTGTGCATATCCAGCCAAATGAGGCCAGGGATGCTCTCAGCAGGCACCACCATGGAGTGAATTGCGCCTTTTCTCCATCTCGTATGTCATTGCTTTCCTTTTCCCCCATCCTAGATGAAAAGACAAGGGTTTTTTTCCTCCCATGTCACCTTGATTTCTCCTTCCCCATCACTGCAGCAGAGCGCTGCCCACACAGCCCCACAGAGCAGCCAGGGGGGTGCTGGGCTCCTGAATGGTAGCAGGAAGCTGGGGGCTGGGCTGGGCAGCAGTGGTTGGGCTGAAAAGTGGCAATCAGGGTCTGTGTAGCAGAAGACATCCTTCATGTGCTGCCCTGAGTGAAGGTCTTTTACCATGATGGGCAGTGGGGAGCAGAGGAGACGTGTGGCCTTGGTGGGAAGGGAACCTCCCACCCCCACAGTATTGCTGACCTGGCTATCAGGGCTTTAGGATTTCTATCTATCTATCTATCTATCTATCTATCTATCTATCTATCTATCTATCTATCTATCTATCTATCATCTATCTATCATCTATCTATCTATCTATCTATCTATCTATCTATCTATCTATCTATCTATCTATCTATCATCTATCTATCTATCTATCTATCTATCTATATCTATCTATCTATCTATCTATCTATCTATCTATCTATCTATCTATCTATCTATCTATCTACCTACCTACCTACCTACCTACCTACCTAAATATATATTGAAAAGGTAGAGGAAAACCTATGGAATCTATGAGCAAATGGCAGCGTATTAACAAGGCAGCCAAAATCAAAGAGAAATAATCTTCCCCTCTGCCCAGGGAGCCAAGGAAACACACTGACCAGTAAACAGCCTTGTCCTTACAAGAAGGAGGATATTTCACCTGAACTTACATAAGGAAAACATTCCTAGGAGCCACTCAAACCACCACTTTATTGATGGATGTTAGGAGTTGTAAATAATGGGGCTGTGGGCGTGGGAGAAGTAAGTGAAGTTATCCTCCCTCTTGCTTAATTGAATTCAACAGGAGTCATCACTGTGGGCTGCTGTACTTTGTGGATTGTGTAATCTTCAGGGAAGACTTCAGTACAGCAAGACACACTGATTCACTTATGTAGGAGTGAATCCAGAGTAACTTGTGTCTGGGAGAGAAGATGTGGGATGCATATTTATTTCCTCCAGTGAATGAAATGAGGAAATTCTCACCTTCTCCCTCTATGTATTATCAAAACCATAGGTAAACATATGCTGGTTTTGCCTTTGTATTGTAATTTTTTTCATCATATTATTTCTACCACCAAAAGGTAGATCAAAGACAGCAGTGTGACACAGCTGAGTGGAGTCTGGGTATCAAAACCTACACATTTCTTAGATATGAGAAGGGAGATGTGTGATCATCCTCTCTGATGGGAACACACACTTCCTAAAGCCCCAGAGGAGAGGGGTTTCCTAGAATTATGCCTGCTGGCAAGGATATTATCAAGCGCTGGACTGAACACTGAAGATCATTCTGGTCCGAAGCTCCTGCCTGCGACGAGGCAGAAAGTGTGGGGCTAGCAAACCCCTAAAAGCTTGGGGAGCATAAAATCACAACTTCAACAGGGGAGAAAAATCTCACAGCTAAGGCACTGAGATATTGCTGGACAGGGAATGCACTGGGTGAGTGCTGAACCACAACAACAACTGCTGCACCTTTTATAACATAATTGCGTGCTTTATTGATATACACAGTAAAGCAGTATATAATACAATAGTAAGGCATATATTTGGTGAAATTTGGTATGTTGTGAAAAAAATGCAGTAAAACAGAAGTTTATAAAAATAATTAGTAAATGTTACAGTGTTGGGTGTTAAAACACAATATATTATGATATCCAAGTAATAAACCAGTACTGAGTAACGATGAAATAACATGCCATATGGTATTTATGTTTTCAACTACACTGATTATGTTTTACAGTTTAATATTTTGTCATTATAAGGAATATGAAATAATTCCCAAATTATGCTTAAAAAAGCAGCAATAAAGCTTTCAACTTTTTAAATACTTTTTGACAGACTCACTCCAAAACTAAGATCTAGAAAGTAAAACAAACAAAACAAAACCCTGATGAAAACAATCGTGCAATCTGTTTTTCCTCCATTTTTTTTTCTGAAGAGAAGGTTTAATGTATAAGGGGGGAAAAAAAGACGAAACCCATTTCTCAAATCGCAATTTAAACCTTCTGCTAAAAAAGGCAATGAGAAATAGTGAGGGTTTCTACTGTAATAAAGTGTTAAAAAAAGCTCTTTATTAGGAAAGCAGAGGTTTGGGGGGATTGTACTTATGTTTATAGATTATTAACGTTGTTGTTATTATTTAAACATGAGACCTGGTCACACAATGGACACGTGGTGAGGATGTAACATTGTCATACATAATTGTCAGGAACACCACAAAACCAAAGTGAGGTAGAAATAGCATGACTAGCTATGTTCAATGTTAACTAGCATTCAAAATAAAATCTTTCCCAAGTTTAATTACAATTCATACAAGAAGAGGTAACAGATTTTTTTATACTCTTGCAATATAAAGTCAGATGGTGTGTTTCTATGTATTCTAAGGTAAAATTAAAAGCTGGTTAAGAAAATGAAGTGGTAAAGCTTTTGCTGACAGCACCTCATACCCAAACCAATCTCTCCCGAGCTGCAGTCAAGCTGGCTAATCTGTTTCGCTACTGGTTCCTCTCTTTCTCACGTTATCGTTAATTGTGCAGGACTACTTGTAGAGAGAAACAGGGAAGGAGAAAGGAAGGACCAGGGCCTTTGTTTTGGTGACAAACATCTCATGGAGCAGTGTGACTACCTTCACCTGATCACCATACGCGCGCAAGAACAGCAGTAACTCTTGTACAGCCTTTCCCAAAGGTCACTCCCGGCATTGCAGCTCCTTGGGATCGGCTGCTGTAGCAGGCTGAGACACGGGACTGTGGAAAGCTCTGGTTGTACTGTCCAGAGGATCGAGGAGCTTCATGCTCATTAAGAGCACTGGGAGCTGGACAATGCTCTGTGATGCTCTGAGGGGGTCAGGAGGGAACTTCTCCCCTGCTGAAAGCACAGCCAGCAGGTACCGGACACCGAGCTCCGAAAGTTTAAACCAGTAAGGCAATTTCTATGTTCCTTTACTAACAGCATTCAGGAATTTAGTCAGCAGAGGAAACACTGGCACATAGGATGCTAATTAAACTCTTTCCTTTCCTTCTTTCTTCTGGGTCTTCTCTTTTTTTTTTTTTTTTAATAATTTTTTTTTTTTGCAGGCTCTGTCATGTAATGTGCTCTTTCATTTAATTATTGCAAACTAGCTGTGTAATTGCTAGTTGCTGTCCGAAAGCAGGACAGTAATTAATGTAATTCTTAATTTTATTGGAAAGATATGACATAACTACCTTCATTGGAAGTTCAGTTTTGTGTTTTTGGTTTTTTTGTTTTTTTTTTTTTAAACCAGCTCTAGTCAGATAAAACCAATGAGAAATGTAAGTTGGCCATTTTGGTGTCAATTCAGGAAATACTATTTCTTTTTCTTTTTGATAGGCAAGGAAAAGAACACAGGACATGAATCTCTCTGATGCAGTTACAGAGCTGAAATGAAACTAAACAAATGCACTGCCTCAGTTTTTTTTTTTGTGTTTTTTTAAGGGGGTTTCTATAAACAATTATTTTTATAAAGCACACTTTAGTTTACAATCTTTCATTATAACTGTTATAAATTTTTTTAAACAACCCGAAATGCGTTCCATATAAAGAAATGGCAAGTTATTTAGCTATCAAGATTTTACATGTAGTTTTCTTATAATTTTTGTACAATTGCATAGACGTGTAAAACCTGCCATTGTTAACAAAACAGTAACAGACTTAGGAAACTACTGAAATCTACAGTATAGTACCACTACCCTTCACAAAAATATAGATTTGTTTTCTTGTAAACTCTTACAGTCTAATCCTCTTTGTAGTATGAATATTATAAAAACCATGCGGAACGCCTGAAGTTGTAAAACACATCTTGCTATTCTAACACCTTGTCGTCGGTCATCACTGTCACTAAGGTTTCCATCGCTCTTCCCAAGTCGTCTGCCATGTGGAAAAGGCTCCCTACATTGTGGCCTGAAAAAGAAATTCAAAGAAGAGGAAATTAAACGAAGAGGAGACAGCAGCACGTTGGTAGGAACACTTTACAGATCCACCACTCTCCATGCGCCGCTCGCCACCATCCCCAGGGCAGTACGCTGGAGAGCATTTTTCAAAAAAAGTGGACTCCCAGATGAGTCCAACAGGTTGTTATTAGCAAAAGTTGTCAGGTTTGCAGTACGCTTCAGCAGCAATACTGTCTTGAATGACTATGGTAAACCATGATGACAATAAGCCATTAGCCCCCACAGTGATGAAGCATCATCATTATCACTGTTCACCAAAAGCAACAATTAAGTCCATTGACATCACAGAAAAGCTTCTGACTGATGCTGAAAGTGTTTGAGCATTCAATGTTCTATCAAGGAGAAAAACAGAAACAAACAGATCAGCAGTAATTAACTAAATCATTAAACCCAAGAGGTCCCAGCAGGATACCTGCACAGACATATAATAATGACCAAACTAAGCAGCTCAGCTCATTCAATCATTTTTAAAATACCTTTTCCTTTTCAGACAGCAGTCCAGCAGAAACAAAGATGCTGAAATTATGAAATAACTACTATGTAGGGGTTCACTTACGTACTTCTCCTCACCAATAACCACTCTGAAGTCCTAAGATGGTATAACCACAACCTCCTAGACAGAAGTGATAAATAAACACACAGTACAATTCTGGAGATGAAACCTGCAACTTCTCACACTCATGTCACCACTGCTTCAATGGCAAGGAAAGGCAGTAACACTGATGGGCAGTAACGAATGGATTCATCACAATTAGACACCAAACAGACTTGAAGACAGGGAGATTAAATTGCCAGAAGTTGCCATTTTAGGCCCCCGGCATACCCTGTCTGGCCTCCCACTTCTGTTCAGAAGAGTGGGGGTCTCCTGCAAGTCCTCTGTCAGATTTTCAGCCTTCTGTGACTGTCTCAAATACCCTCTGGCACCTCAAATGACAGAAACATCCCATTTCAAACAGTTGAATCCCATCTGGAATCTCCCTACTGAAAAAAGCATGACTGAAGAGGGAATCTGACAGAGATTTAGTCACCATATCAGATGAGCATCGAAACCAAGGACTGAATGTTCAAGATTTCTTGCAAGGACAAGGAATGACAGAAGGTCTTAAAGCAAGCAGAAGGAAATTATATTCCACACAGTACATAATTGTATTACTGAATTCATCACCACAGGTTGATGTTGAGGCCAAAAACATAAATGAGTTAAAAGAAGAGTTAGAAAATAATTGCTGAAGAAAGATTTATTTAGATGCAAAGAAGTGCACGTGACCTCCAACTCAAGAAGACCCCTTGCTGCAGAGTGTCAGCAACAGCATTTATAACAGGTGAGGTATTACTCAATAAAACTGTATGTTGCTATGGCCTGAGGGGGTTTGATTTACTCTCTGAGAGCACTTGTGACAGAGTACTTGTCTGGAAAAACACAGGAGGTGCAATGCCATCTGCCCACAACTCTGCTTCCCAGAAATGCTTTGCAGGAGCCTGGATGCTGAGTCCTCACCATGGTCACTGAGGAAGGAGCACCCAAATGAAGGAAGGATGTGATCAGGGCACCAGAATACACCTTTCATGCAGTCTCTACCTGTAATGTGCCAGAGCCCGACTGTTACCACTGCACACTTACATGTTGGGTGCCCCTTCTGACACAGCTGTCTTTTCTGACAGGAATAAACCTTCCCTGTGTGGCAAATCAGACTCACCATCCTTTTTATGTTCATATATTATGGTTTTCATGCACTACTGACATTTCTACAGTAAAAAGAGCTTGGAGTGACATTAGTTCAGCAGCACTTATGGAATAGAAAAAAAATTACCTGAGAACTATTCAGTGAATGGTTTATCTTGGAAGGGACCTTAATGACTATCTAGTTCCAATCCCCCTGCAATGGGTAGGGATGCTGTTCAATTGGTCAGGTTGCTCAGGGCCCCATCCAACCTGTCCTTGAACACTTCAAGGGATGGGACATCCACAACCTCTCTGGATAGCCTCATCCAGTGCTTCACCATCCTCTAGGTAGAGAGTTTTTTCCTAACCTCCAATCTAAACCTGCCCTCTTTTTAAACAATTGCCCCTTGTCCTGTCACTGCCTGTATAAAAAGTCCCTCTCCCTCCTTTTTTTATAAGCCTCCTTAAGGTACAATGAGGTGTCCCTGAAAACTACTCTTCTCCAGGCTGAACAACCTCAGAGGTTTGTTTCTTCTGGAGAACTACTACCACCTTCTACATTCAAATACTCTTTTTTTACAGTTGTTAGACTGTTTCTTTTTAATGTAGCTAGTCTGGATCTAAATGACAACTATTCAACAAGGTGCCCATTCGACAGAGAGCTGTGCTATTTGTGGCACAGTTTGCCAGATATCAATACAAAGCAATATTTGCTTCTCATCTGGTGACAGTTTGCTAATTGCACTAATGCACAGAAAAACAGATGCACCAACCAGCAATTTCATCCATAAATCATTAAAGTATAGCCATCCTATTCATCCTGAGCAAAAACTTGTAATTTGCTCATCAGCACGACAAGTAACTGAGTATGAAAAATTCCTGCCAAGTTTTGGTCAAAATATAGTTTACTTTAAAATAAATGTATCCTACCACATGTATTTTAGATGTAAGGGATAATCTCTCTCATTGGCATCATCCAGGCTGAGATCGATCCAGCAAACTACACCATGAAAAGTGAGGATCTGACAAAGTCATATGAAAGCAAGAACATATATATCTGGGAGATGCTTATGCAAACAGGAAGGTAACTGTCCCTGGGCTGCTCTACTTACCTGAAACTCTGACATGGCTTTATCAGAGTGACCCTGGTATAACCAGAGGGAGGTTATAAGTGGCTTGCCAACTGTGAGAGACAGGGCTGCTCATGGGGTCATGGTCTCTCATTCATATTTGTTGTCATCTGTTGTTTCTAGAAACAACAATGGGACTCCAGGGCTCTTCAGGGATTCCAATGCCACTCATTCCCAGCTCAGGAAGAGCGATCACCCTTTCATGGACTTAGAGCAACCCAAACTGCTAAACCCCATCTTCAGAAAAAATTAGTATTTGGTAATACTATTTTGTTCTGTCAGAAAGAAGCAAGGTGAGACAGGATAACTTCAATCAAATCATATAAAAAAAGCCTTTCAGAAGTATTCCACAGCAGATACAAACTGCTGAATTGTTCAGGTAATTAAAACACAAGCCAAGAAGTCCTTATGCATCCAGGAATCCCTAGGTACTTTTTAATACACAAAAATTACAGAAATGTCTGGTAATTTTTTTTCTTTGTTAAGTGATGCCGTATTTTTGAAATAACCATGCTTTGAATCCAGTCTCTCCTCAAAAGCTGCACAGAGACATGCAGGGTGATTAGGGAGATATGACTCCCTGTCCCCTACAACATCCACACTCTCCAGCACAGCTCTTAATTTCCTCTGCATAAAACCTGAACAATCATGTGTCTTCTCCTGAGCCATCTGAGTTTACAGCTCAGAGCACGACCATAAACCACTGCTGACTGCAGTTTATGTTAATAGCTGGGCTGTAAAGTGCAGCAGCCTGGGGACCACAAGTCTCCAGGACAGCCATGGGATGGCAGGAGGGGCCAGAGGAGCGGGGATACAGCCGTGCTCCAGCCATACAACTGGCAGACCCTCAGCTGGGTGTCACTGCACTGCCAGCAGCTTTTCCTGCCTCTATTGGACAAGGAAGTAACAGCCAGGTTAATCAGGACTGCAAAGAGCTGAGAACAAATTGTACGATAATTTCCTGGCGCTGCATGTGCATGGAATGCACCCTCTTCTGTAATGTCTGTTACCTAAATAAGGGCTCAACATTTCACTGGCTGTTTCCACAGAGCTCTGCTGCCTCTACTGAATGCTTGCCCTCTCCAATACTAAACACGCAGGACACTGACATTTTTAATTAAGAAGCAAATGAGAAAAATACTGTCCTAAAAGCACTTAGAAAAATACAGATCAGAGTTTCCATTATTATTCATAATTCTAAAGTAATGTCATCAAAGAGGGTATTAATTCCATTTTTTTTTTTTTTTTTAAATTGAGATGAAGAAGTCTTTTCCAATCTCGGGGCACTAAAAGGTTGAAAAACGCTGCTGTGAAAGAGAAAAACTAGCACACACTTTGAAATGCAGCAACAAAGCTCAGAATGGACATGGACAGTATTAACTTCAACTTATAAAAAACACAGCTGCATTTGCTTGGAAAGCAGAAGACACTTATTTCTGTAGACATTAACTTCTGGTCACATACAGAATGATGTGTTTCACATCTGCTGAATTTGCTTTAGAGATTCTAATGGAATTAAGGCCCGTGGGTGTGGGCACAGTAATGGAATACCAATCTCATCCTACAGCTTGTCAGAGAAATACACGTGGAGCATTCAGATTGGAAAGAGTGGATAGAAAGTAAATTAAGAAACCCCAACACAATGCAGGGCCTTTTTCAGCATCACAGATTTCTAACCCTTCCCTGACAACAGAAAAATCCTTCTTGTTGGTCGTTTGGATTTTGATACCCTTATTCATACTGAGCAATTACACCAAATCCACGGGATTACACATGAAGACAACACCTAATGTGAGCAGTGGGATCAAAACTTGGCCAGGTGGATTTAAAACCACATGGCCTGCCTTAGCACAAATAGATTCACACATAAAACGAAAGCTGTTCTACACCTTAGCTCACACTTCATAAGTAGATGGACCATTGAGTTTTATATTCAGCTCTGCAAGTTGCCAAGGCTCCTCTGGAACAGTCAGTGAGGACAAACTTAGCTGGAGAGTGGCCAGTGATTCACTGAAGTCAGATTTTTAGGGTTAAGCTGCTGGAATCTGATCAGGTAGAACATGCCAATTTTTTTTTTTTCCTTTTAATTAATTGTGTCAAGTATGTCCTCTGCCTCAGAAGCTTTTTTTGAATAATATGCATAAATATGAATGAGGATAGTAGAAATCAATGAGATGTTTTGCTGAGTTGGAGAACAATTCTCAGTGTATGAGCTGAGAACATGCAGGGCTGAATAGGAAATAATTTACATAAAATTTCTGGACTGGTGCAGTCTGTTGATGCCATCCCAAGCACCCTTTTTTGATCCATATGAGAGGACCTGCCATTTGAAGACAGACTTAACCTGTACCGAAGATCTTACACCTCAAAGTAGCTGGACCTGCCCCAGCTCCTACAGCCAATGCAGAGAAATCAAGGCACCACATCAGGACAAATCCTGGCATTCCCAGGGTAGCCTGTCAGTGACTGGGGGGTCACAACAGCTCTGCTAAAACCCTCAGTGCCGTTTGTTTCCATGAGCCTGTCCCTCTGCACCAGCAGAAGTTTGGAAACTGGGTTACCTTTCAATTTCTCCCTCATTCACACAGAACACCTTCTGTGCAGGAAAGGTCATTTCACAGCTACTGCAACTGCACTCAAACAGTCTCTGAATATTTTGTCTTTAATACTAATTTTCACTAGAAATTAATCTTTCAAATGTAGTATCTGGTTGGCGAGTGAAGAGCAGCTTCACAGAGGTAAAATCAAGGCTCTCTGGAAATACTTTCAAAGGTGCTGTGACAACACGGTGCAAAACATTTCCCCTCCATTAATGAGCAGTGACATACAAATTCCAAAACCTATTTTGCATCAAACCGACCATGTCCAAAGTGCACAGTGAAAACCATCACCCATTTGCATTGCTCAGTACAACACTGTGGAGCTGGTGAATGTTAGTAGCATTCTTCAGTCTGCAGCAGTACACCAGGAAATTTAAACACCTGAATGTCTTATACCTCTCAACTCTCACTGTTCTGAAGGAACAGAAAAAAACCCTATTCAATAACTGGAGATGACAGTTGGTACACTGGCACATATATGTGAATAAAACTATGATTATGTAAGCAGAACAGCAAGAGACATGGGTCTCCCTGTTGTGCTTACATACAAGAGCATCAGAACATAAGTCAATGACTGCAGCATACTTGCTGACAACATTTATCATTCAGAGGCTTAATTTTAATGTATTATTTCCTCCTCCCCATTCCTGATTTTCCACCTCTGGGAGGATGTAAAAAAAATGCAGATCCCTGAGCTCACATTGTCTCCACTGAAAGTTGAGAGGTACACTACTGTTACAGCACATATGGGGAATGCACTCAGCAAAATCAAACAAAAGCCAAAGCAAAATAAAACCACCCCCAACCCTCACCAAACCCAAGCAAACCCGTGCTGTGTCACACGCATGCTGGGCACGGAAAGCAAGCTGTGACAAACAGAAGCCATGGCAGTGAGCCTGCGTCTCACTAACCTCTCTCACTGGCTTTCCAGGGGCATTTCTTCCTTTAGGAACAGAGAGAGGAAGTGGAATATATATCAGCAAAGAAAGGGAAAAAACCACACATGAACATACATTTTATACTGTAAGAGACACTACAATTTCCATTTAGATATTTAATATTAAATAAAAACCACATTTCTGCTTAAAGAAAGACTGAAAGTGCACTGAAATCCACCTGATTTATTCAACAACAGTTCTGCCACCTGTGGCTTGGTTAAACCTCTCAAAACACTTGAGAAAACCATCAGCCCCAACTTATAGGCCTTTCAGTTGAGAATAAGGATTGTAGAGACCTGAATTCACTTTCTGAGCATCCTTATTTCCTCAAGTTGAGTACTTTTGGCAATCAGTGTAAGCAGTAAAATATTTTTCCCAATGTCAAATTAATTTATCCAGTCACTTTACATTGTATTATGGCCTACAAACATTGAGGTATGCATTAATAAATATACACATACGTGTACACACACACTTATTTTACACCTAGAGCTGTACACTGGAAAACAACTTGCTCACATTCAAGATAAATATATTCCAAAATATGTTTGCAACGTGCTGATCTGCAAGCATGGTAAAACTGAAGGGGCAGAGGGGAGAGAGAGAAAAGAAAGTTCAAGTAAAAAGGGAAAAAGGGGAAAGTATCTCATCCCGTTCAAGAATTGCTAAAAAGGAGGAGTCAATAATTGGTTTATCTCAAAAGATGTTCCTAACAAGTCTTCATGGAAACCACACTTTGATCACACTGATTCTTCTCAAACACTTCTCACAGCATATTTTTTTTTTAAACAAAGAAAGCCAGGTGTCAATCAACAGCAAACACTCCCTTTCCAACACACAGCCAGTGACAGTAAGATGCTTGCTGTCTCCAGAAGGAGTGTCCCACTGTCACTGTCACATCACTGCCCGCACTGGCAGGGCCAGACTTGCAGTCTGAGGTGAGAAAGTCACTGTGGTAAATGCTGTTCAAGAAAGAGGGTGATCTTTGCCCCAGACCTGCTGCAAACGATGTAATTGTAGGCAATGTATGAGAAAGCAGGGAGAGCGACAGATACCTACGGGAGAACATGCTGGTCACAGTAACCTAATTGCTATCGAGTTTTTCTCTAGGTGTGGAAGCCTGCAGGAGAAGGGAAGGCAGGCAATAAATAGCTTTGCAGGTATTTTACAAGTTGCAGAACAAGGGTCAACAGCAGAACAGAGCTGGGCAGAGGCAGGAAAGGGGAGGAGGAGAGGGCAGAGGAAGGGAATGGCATCACTGACCACCATGGGTCACAGCCACAGCTCAGCCACAAACTCCAGGCAATGGAGAGGGCTGGGGCAGCCTCTGAAAGCCTGGACAGCAAAGGCTACCATTTATTGAACACAGGAAATTTCATTCCCTTCCCTTCCCTTCCCTTCCCTTCCTGTCCCTCTCCCCAGCAGAACACTTACTATTAGAAATGACAATAACAGGTTTGATAATAACATGTTCTGCATTTGTGTGGGTTTTTATTCTGCTCCTCAGCAGAGCCTGGACTCTGGTGAAGTCTGTATCAAACATGCTGGTGGTGCACAGAGGCACCAGGGCTTGATGTATCCCTTCACAAAGGACTCCACCTTGCAGGCCTGCCTAACTCTCTAGGACTTACACATGTGCCTATAGAGCATGCCACCTCCTCTGGCACTTTTATCAGGAGTCATGAATTCCCTAAAAAAATGCCCTTCTTTGAGGGAATCTCTCACCAATATAAATCATTTAATAGTAACTCCTTGAAGATATGAAATCCATTGCATGCTTTGGTCATTTGAGGAAGAGCCCCAGAGTTTAGGTCAGCAGGTGGTCTAGTTAAGGACTCCAAGAAACTGCAGCCTGGTACAGCCTGGTGTGCAAGAGTCCGGGGCCAGGAGTGAGATCCAGCAGGTGACAATTTAGCTTGGGTCAAGAAGAGAGAAGGAACTCCTCACATGCAAAATACTGGATCCTTTTGGAGGTCTTAAGAAATGCCTACCTGTCTGGATAAGCACCTACAACTGCAGCTACACAGTGATTAATTTAAATCTACATGAGACAGAGTGGATTTTGCTTTAAAATGAATGCATTTAAAGGTAACTGGGATAGCTCAGCACCACACAAAACAGCTGGTGAGGATAGTCTGTGATGAGTAATCAGCCCTAGAATTTGTTAAATGCAAAAAAGAGTAGTGCTACTACAGTAACAGCTAATTTCTGCTGGAGGAGATTAAAAAGGGCTTAATGGATTTTACGTTGTTTCCTTCTTTGCATATGAATGTGTGTTTCTAAGTTTTAAGGCAAAGAGTGTGGCTTGGCATAAATTGCAGAGGAAGAAGATTGTCTATACTGCTGCAGTTCTGAAAATTTGTGTCCCATAAGGCATCAAAATACTGATATGTAATCCATGGGTACCTAATCATCTATTATTCCTGCTCAAATCAAGATTTCCTGCTCTAAAAAAATAGAAGAGTTTTTCTTTCTTCTTCTTCTTTGGAAAGCTACATGACAGTGTACCACAGACAAAGGCACACATTTGGGCATTATAAAACATGAAAGACCTATTCATCCCCTTCACCATCCCATCTGCAGCTCTAGAGGTGTAGCCAGATCAGTAGTGTTGTGCCATAGGGGAGTGACGAGGGATCTCAGTCACCCAGGCTCACTGCTGTGGGATGCAGGACCATAGCACAGACAAGGTTATATGATCCTGAAAGGGCTAGGATATCTAAACTGGAAGAGTATTTCCAGAATACCCTGCAGTATAAACTCCAGGGTACTCTTCCACTGATTCAATAAGGTGTGAAAAGTACATAATTTTGCTGTCACAATAAGAGAAACTGCATTATTTGCAGTGCTGAAAGTTGTTAGTTCTACTTAGGACATTAGTCCTGCTTATAACAGAGCCTGGCTGATGCAAAAGCAAGAGGAGAAAAGGCGACTGGTGTGTTTAAATGTGAATGAGATAAAAATAAAACTTCTAAAAAATTGTGCTATTCTTGGTGCCATTAATTTATTGCTGTGGGGTCTTGTAATTTCACTGCACAAGACCATATCTGTGTTAACCAACACCACGGTAAACAGTAAGTGAGTACTGATCTCTCTCCAAATGGTTTCACGTTATGTCATGTCCTTTTAGCTCTTTCAAGCCATCATGGTCTCATTTCTAACCATTTCTTGGCTCCCACATCTTCATTATTCCCCAGCAAGGGCCCTACATTGAAATCTGGGAAGTGCTCTCACCAACTTCAGCCAGCTCAAGAACTTCTGCCCCTAAATTCCCCTCTGAACATCATTCAAAGAAAGCAGTCACCATGGAATCACAACTGCAAACCTCAGCCAGTCCACCATGAGATCCACCAGAAGTGGTACAACTTTTTTATCCTCAGTGCTGCAGGAGAGATGAATTTGGCTTCAAAAATACTAGCCTGCCAATCTTGCTTTCTAACTGTGAACCAATTCCCTGGAGATTTAGTAGTTTGGGCACAAATACAGCGTGAAAATGTTTTCCTCTGTGGCCCATTATCAAGCAGGGTCAAATAAACCACTGAGGTGGTATTTAATGGTAGATTTCCACTAAATGTCAGACCTCTGGCTTTGACATCTGTTTTGAGTTAGCACAGCAGCTGTTTGAAGCAGCTGCAGCAGTTGTGAATTTGCTGGGAGCAGCAAAGTAAAAGAGGAATGGATGGGAAACCTTGTAGATTAAAAGGAAAGAAAAATTCCTTAAGGACAGCAATCATCAGGTATTCAGCAGAATTTCTCTCTCCAGAAATGAAACAGCTTTCTGCACCAAGAGCCAGCTGTGCAAGGAGCATGGAGGTCCTGTGCTCCTTATGAAATGCCAAGAACCACCAAAAGGTTAAACTGAAGAAACAACAAACAAAACCCCTATAAAAGGTATATAGTACACAAGCTGTAGCATCTGAGGTCTGCTTATGCAGGTCTAGGACACAATTTGTTTTACACATGCTTCTCTAAGATACATTCAAAATGATGCTATGAGGCCTTGATGCCCTTTTAAAAACAACACTATGCAGCAAAAGCTTGGAAAATATCATCATCATAAGGAATCTATCTCCAGGTGAGTGACAGTTAATTACTACTACATTTTACTGCTTTGTTTTAGAAGTCCAAAAAAAGAGCTCCTATGTGCTTTAGTAAACTGCTTTCCAGCCTGAGCAAATCTTACTCTTTAGGTGCTTTTGACAGTATTTAAACTAAATATTTTGCTGTTAATTTATATCCTGTGATGCTCAATTACACATCTGTGCACCCAAGCACAGAAATTCGATCCTTTTCTCTCTTCACTGCTTATTCAGCTCTGAACTTTTCTCACAACCAAAGCTTCCAGAGTCCAGTTTGCTCTTGTCACATTGTTCTGCACTCCTCTAAGACGCTGTTCTCCTACTGGCAATAGGACACCCAGAATCATGCCCCTGATTCAAAAGGTGTGTCACTCTCTGTGCTGTGACATGCTGGATATTTAGCTTGAAATTTAACATGCTTGTTTTACAGGACACAAAGAAACCACATTTCATAGAATCACTAAGGTTAAAAAAGACTTTTAAGTTAACTGAGTCCACCCCAGCACTGCCAATTCCACCATCTCCTGTATCACAACCCATTTTTGAATGTCAGACTAAGATGACTGTGTTTCTTGCATCTGACAATTTTTTTAAAATTCTACTTAATAAGAAACAATATAAGAAAATGTATTCCTTATGGATCTAGGCTGAATGCTTGTTCGGTTTTATTGTTCTGTTTCCCGAATACCTACTTGAGGTAGGTATTCTGCCTATACCTTAAGATTCAATCCAACTTGTAATGGCAGGAAACAAAATGTGACTCACACCACACCCGAGTCCTCACACTCAGCCCTCTTCTCAGGCTGCTTTGCCAAAGTGCTTTAACTCTTTCCCAATTACACTTTGATCTTTTATCATAGATTAGAAACCTGAGATACAGATTTGTGCCTCTCAACAGCAGAAGGGTTCCTGATTCAGTAGTTTGTTGAGACCAATCAACTCTGCTTCCTTTTCTTCTTAATGCAGTCTTGTAAATTATAAGTCAGATCCCTGATGCCTGTGGAATCTGACCACAGCATCCTCCTTCATGTCACAGTGACATGGTTTACATGAGGCTGAAGCAGATCAGCTGTGGATGTGAGCTCTGTGTATGTGGAGATCAGCCGACTATAACTTAATTGTTAAAATTGGAACAGAAGAAAACTCCAGTAACAGAAGTTTGCATGAGATCTCAGCAAAATTGACGAAGTCAATAGCCTTCTGTATCAGCCAGTGAATGGAAATTCATCTGCACTGGTTGTAGGATGAACTCTTATAGAGAGCCTATTCAGACCACTCCTATACCTCATCCAGAAGTAAAAACATAAACCTGGCATTCATGCAAATGCATCAAAAGATACATGAAGAACAGAGAAACCTAATTGTTCATTTTTGGTGAATATTTTAACACATGAGCTATCCACATCTAGACACATACTATTATGCAAGATCTCCTAAATACAACATATTTACACAAATTACGGTCACTGATAAGAAAACTGTTGCAACCTCATACACAGCAACTTTAAAAATAAATCCACTTTTATCTTCATATGAAAGATTTTTCATCTGTTGTCTCTCATAATTAATAGAGACATATGACTTTTTCACATAATGTTGAGATGAATACAGTTAATTTATTGGTTTAAATTTTCTTCCATGAGATCTTTCTAAATGGTTCCATCTTTTGATTTATACCATGAGATCTTATACAGTTTTTCCTGCCTTCTTTTCCACTGCTCACAGGTGATGTCTGGTGAGAGCTGAGCTTGCTTTGAAACCAAAGGATGGAGAAAACTCCACTCCACTGAAGGTCTACTACAATGGTTAATGCATTTCTCTACTGAAGAAGAACCTCTGGGTGTTGTGTGAAAACTGTACAAAAGGCCCTGTGGAAAGTCTATGGCCCTATTTAAATCCACTTAACAGGCTGCCAACAGACACCGGGACTTTCTCTTGCCAAGAGATTTATGTCTGAGCCTTGCTTCACAGCAACAGGCAATACCCCAAACTTCCCATCTCCTGCTAGGAATCTAAGCCATTTTTCTTGGCAGCAGAGTATTTTCTCTGGGCTCAGAAAAGACCTTCTTAAATGAAAAAAGGTTGAACAAATAAATCCCAGTAACACAAACTGATTATCTTTAGCAAACAACAGGAATGAGCAAAATGGAAACAAGTGAAAGAAATGTTGTGGCTGTGCACACAAGTGCAGCCCATACTGCATAAACAAGCAGCCTGCTCATTTTTACTCCATCCCTCTGCACCCAAGTGCTACATGGTTGAGAACTTTGACTTAGAACTTTAATATTATTTCACATCAGATTCTTCTTGGAGAAAGATAAGGAAGGACAGAAGAAAAACGTGCTAAGACATGTAATGAAAAATAAATCAGCAAGGGGACTAACCAAAAAAAGAGGAAATGCTGTGAGAAAAGGAACATTGCAAAAAGGAAGCAAAGAAAATGCTTTGAGAAGAAAGTCTCATACAGACATTTTTTCATCCACATATCTAGCAAGGGCTACCTGTGGAGGCAGCTTGAGCTAAAGGAGGAGCAGGCTGCTTCTCCACTCTAAACAAGACAGGTTTCTCTATAGCTATTGTTAAAATGAAAACAAAGAGCAGCAAAAAAAAGGGTACCAAAACAAAACCCCCTGAAAACATCAAGGAACAGAAAACACTTTTATCTTCTTCCCTCTCATCTGCCATGGGCAGCAGCGCTCACCTCTGGAGCTGGGGAAGGAGTTGTTCAGCTGCTCCATCACTTCCTCCAAACCTGTGCTTGTGTCCTGGGGAGGGCTGAGCAGCTCATCCTCACCTGCAAAGCAAATCCACACCGTGGCCTGAGACAAAACCCTTTGCTAACAGTTAGGTATTGCATAAGTCCTTCACAAAGCTAAGGCTGTCCATTTAATAAACACATTTTCTGCTTAGCATACAATCAAAGTTTCAAAGGTGAATTTTGTCGACTGTTATGTGCCTCTTTCTTTACAAGGATCTAAGTGAAATTAAACAATGAATTTGAAATAATTAATGCTGATTTTAATTTGCAAAAAGGGATTTAAGAAACAATCTACTCTGGTAGAAGAAGTAGGGTAAAATGTCTGCTAGGAACATTTAGTTCCATAGATGACACTTGTCGTTTCAGCTTCTCTTATTCTATTAATGGAAAAAGAAATTGCTGTTGTGAGTGCTGCTGTTGAGCAGCTTTCTAATAGTGCTGGATTCGTGTTGGCACTGCTTTGCCTAGCTGCACAAATCAGTAGAAACCCAGATTCACATCTGCATCAGTATTAATATTTCTGACAGTTTAATTGCATCAGATTGGCGCTCCAAGAACACTCAATTGTACTGTAAAAGGGTTTAGCAGCAGTTTAATAAAGCGAAATACATTTCTCCCACTGAATAATTTCTATAACCTGATTATAGGGCAGCATCTTAATGGGAAATTCAATACATTTTACTTTTACTGGAATTCTTTTGCTCATGGTTTCATATAACTAAAATCCACATGTTGTTTTTACTGTATGCCCTAGCCTCCAATACAAATAAAGCATCTGGAAAAAGAATACACCTAAAGGATATACTTTGAATGAGATTCTCCTATTTGCTAGATGTATTTTATCCCTATTAAAACACAAAAGTAATTTTGCCTGCTGTAATAACCACAATTTTGAAAATGACTTAATGACCCTTTATTCTAACATGTCTTGCCCTACTCAAGTAATAAACTCTGATTTTCTGTTAACATTTATGTTCTTTAAACATTGAGGTTCTCCATGCTAGTGGAAAACCTAGAAAAAGGGATACTAAAGGAACACTTTGGGGCTGCCTATATTTTGGCCAGGAGTTTCACAAGACTTACTACTGACCAAGAGTGATTTCTCCCACTCCACTACAAGAGGTGGGGTAGAGTGTCTGCAAGAAGCACTTAATTCATATAAATGATAGTCTTTGTATCAGCTTCTTTTATTCCATTAATGGTCTAAAAATAGCTGCTGAGACTGCTTGCAGTTTGTTCAGCTTTCAGCTGGTGCTGGGTTCACACAAATCAACTCACACCATGAGTTACTTTCACATCACTGACAGAGGTGTCTTAGCAAAAGTAATGTCCTTCCAGCCTTTGCTGGATGTCAGGGTGAAAACTGAGAGCAAGATCTTGCTGCTTCTATCCAGGCTGAGGACTTTTATCAGCCTGCAGAAAGCCTCCTGGCCCTAAAGAGCAGAAGAAGAGGGCAGTGGTTCTGCTGTCCTGGTCAAGGATAACTGAGGATAGGTACTGATTTCCAAATGTCCTCGTATGCGCTGACACAAACCAAACTGTGCTGACTCTCAAAAATGCTGTATCTTTTCTTTAAAATGCATTGTTTTTATTTTTTTTCCTCATTTGGATGACTTTCCTGAGCATTTCCTTGTAAATGACAAAATAAGACATCAGCCAAGCAACCTGACAAAAGTAAAGATACTTTCAGACCCCAACTTCCTCTCTTTACCCAAAACAGCCTTCCCCATTTGTGTTCCTACAAAAGGCTTAGAGCTGGGTGAGTGTCAAATATTCTGGTGGTAGCTGAATGAAGTTCAGCAACAGCCTCTGGCTTCACAGGCCTCAGAAAACCTCCTCTGCTGCAACATTGCTGGGAGAGAAAGACCAAAGACAAGGACTTTCCCATTAGGATTCTATAAAAAGAGCAGAAAAACCTTTCCACTTGCCCAGGTGTACTTCAGGAATAAGCTCTTCTATTTGTTAATTAGGATTTGAGTGAGTCACTGCTTTTACCAAATGGACAACACTGCTGGTGGAAAACCTTTCACAGTCATCTCTTCCTGGGAAAGCGGAGAGAGAGAAGTGCAACAGGTCTACATTCAGAGAAAAACACCACTAACATCTAATTTTGAAGAGAAAAACGTATAAAAGCTACCACTACACTACCTCATAACCTAAGAAACCTAGAGATGCTCAATATTTTCTCAGAAAGGATGGCTCCCTCATTTTCAGGCACATGCTTTCTGCATTGGGAGCATTATTTACATCACTCCTCTGCTTCCTTGCAAAATTCAAGAGTATTTTAAGCTGTGCTTCAGAAAACTCTCAGACTAGTAAGCAAAGCCTGCTGGTGTGAAGGCTTTGAATTAGCTGTGGTTTGTTAGCTCGGTTAGTAATTCTTTTTACAAGCTCCACTCCATGTTGCCAACAGTGTGGCTTTGCTGAGTCTCAATATAATCACACTGATAATGGCTCAACATCTCACTGTCCTTCCATATATTGGTTCCATCGAACAAATCAAATAAAATTAAGTCATGTGTAAATATTTGCTTCAAAAAGTTTTAGCAGTTTATAGGACTCTGTCATGTTAATTAATTAATTCCAGTCTTACAAGTTAAATGGGAACAATTTTATATCGAGTCAAATGAAAATAAATACATGATTATATTTTGTCCTAACATAGGATGACATAAGAAACTACAAACTATAAGACTTCTAATAAGATGTCTGGGAACCACTTCCTTCCTATCTTTTCCTGTGTATTTTAATTAACATATTTTATGTGATGAAATTCATGACATTTCTTCAGAAAGATGATGCAAATTACTCCACTGATACATTTTGTCTCTTTGTGTATGCCCTACATGGCAAAATGTTTCCTCATTGGTAATACGACTAATGAAAAGTCCAAATGAAATTGCTGTTACCTGTGATTGTCCTCTCACCCCAGGATTTCACTTAAGCACTCCTAAAGGTACAATTTATTTCACATTTTTTGTTGCAGGGCACATGGAACCCACCTTGTTTGATACTGGCGCAGGCTGACATTATTGCTTACACTTGGAACAGAAGAAAAATCCCCCAAAAAGCTGCATTTCCCACCACAACAGCTCTTGAGACACAGCAGAATGTCCCCTCCCATTCAATCTCTCACTGCCATTGACACTCACTAACAGCAGTTAAAAGCAAAGCTCTCACTTAAGATTCTCTCTAATATACATTAAATAAATTTCTGTGTATGAAACTGAATATTATCATCACTCTTGAAACATTATCTTGCTGAAGTAATGTAAGTGCATTTGATTAAAGATGATGCAACGATTGATTGCTTTTTTTACTAGCAAAAAAATCCTTACTGCTTGGTAATAAATACTTCCTAATTATGTAACAGATAAGAAATCAGGAAACTGCTACAGAGCAGTTACTAAAATCACCAAAATAATAATTCCAGCCTCTAGCTACAGCATGTTATTACTAAACCTTACTCCACAACTCATTTGATGTTCATTATCACATCTGATGTGTTATTTAGAAAAGACACTAGATGAGCATTGCCTGTAAGTGACAGTTCAATCCTACTGATTGAGCCACAATATATTAAAAATAAGATCACATCAGTTAACACAGGGATGACTAATAATACATTTAGTCTCCTAGCCATAATTAATGCTATGTACATTTAAATCAGTCATGCTTAATAACAGAAAGTCAGTTTGAATAAAATAGTTAGCCTTTCAGTGATATTTGTTTTCAGAAGTCAAGCCCTGGCTAAGCTTTGCGTTTAATGTCAAAATATCCAAGCTACTCTGTGCATCATGATCGAAAGCAAAAGCCTGAATAATAATGAATGTGTAAATAGCCAGATGACATCGAAGACCATTGCAAATATCTACTTCATTCTCATTTGAAATAAACAGAAGCCTGTTTTCCATGTTTAAGGAATTTTTTTTCTGGAAAATGAGACTATAATTATTTTTTATGACAGTCTGAACTTTGTTATCTTACCCATGGTTTCTGAAGTCTGGCTGCCAACTACACGAAGAAGCATTGGCTGACTGCTGCCTGACCTCTGCAAAGAGGTAGAAGGAGATGATAGTGTTGTACCATTCACCTTGGCATCTGCCTGTGGCTGAAAATTGAAAAAACAAAAAGAAGAGGTTGTTATTAATAGCTCACTACTTCATATCTCTGTAATTTTTATTTATTCCATGAATACAAAAAATTTCTGTCTGTTTTTAAGTAAATATATCCATGCAACCAATCGATTTGAATTCTGAATAAAACAAGGAAGAAGACTAAATAACACTGAAACCTCATTTCACATTCTCACTTTCAACCTGTAGAACAATTTAATATTTTTCTCTGACTAGCCCATACATATATGATTTCTTGGGACTTTGTTACTGATAATGCCTCACATTTGGAGAACGTGAAGGTCTACAGAGACCTAGAAGAAATGCCTGAGGACTCACCTGCTCCAGCAGCTGCCTCAGCCTGTGCAGCTGTGATTCCAGCTGTTTGTTGTGATCCTCCAGGATCTGCATCCTGGCTTCCAGGCGGCCCTTGTGCTGGCGAAGCAGCTTGGCTTCTGCAATGAGCTCAGCATCCCGGGGGCTTTGCGGAGAGACCGGCATCATCTCCGGCGGGGACGGCAGTGGAGACAGTCCTTTGTGGTCATGCTGCTGCTTCAGACGGTCATACTCTGCTTGCAGGTTTCTGTTGGGAAGTGACAAGGAGGCAAAAGCTTTATGAAGCCAAACAGGTAGTGCAGAGGATCACAAGGCACCTCCTCTCATGTGGTGTGATGTGATTAAATCCTGGGGGCAGAGGCTCACCTGCACCACCTGCCTTTCCTTCTGCTGAATCCACACACGTGGGCTTACACCTTGCAGATCCGCATGGACCTGGTATTGTACAGACCTGTGATGAAACATTGCCTAAAGGCTCTCTCTGCAGCACCAGAAGGCTGGCTGGACTCCAGACACCCTCCAGCAGCCCGGGTACGGTCTGTCCTGGGCTCAGCCTTCCCTCAGCTTCCTGCGCTTTATCCTTCCGAGCAGAAGTCGGACTGCCCCTGTTCACTTTCACGCATGACTACACCTGAGGAGTAATTAGTGCTAGAAGAGGACTTTGAGTGATCAAAGCAATTCACAAACACTAACCAAAGTGGGTGCCACCTGGCCAGACTATCTGTTTTACAAATGAGAAAGCTCAGAGAGGCAGCCACACAAAAAGCCAGAGCAGAAAACACAGAACTTTGCTGTTGTCAGTCAGGTCACATCACTCTCCTCTCTTCATATCTGCAACTGCATTTCCAGCCCAGGGCTAAAATTATCAACTTAAGATGAGAAAAAGACAAATTAGAGAGCCAGCCACTTAAATCAAACTGCACTAACTTTTTGGGCTATAATTTCCATCTTCATTTGAAATGTAGTGCCGGGAGTGATGCAGTCTACTGTAACTTTATGGCACTGCTAAGCTTTTTCTTTTATTCTGTAAAGATCCCATTTTTCCTCCAGTAAAACACTCCATAGATTACTATGATCTACAGTGGTCCACATAAAAAAAAAAATCTAACAAGCAGGAAGAACATAGAAGGTAAGAAACTGAAACCTTGTCAGAGATAACACAGTCCAAAGCTGTAAAAATAGTAACTTGTAGCAGAAACTTCATAAGCAAGGGAGGCTTAACAAACTGCACTGGGATTTTGTTGCTGTGATGTTCCTCTACTGTTTCCCAGAGGGTGGAAAAGCAGCTCAATGCTCTGGTAACTGCTTACTCATCACAAGCAGTGACCCAGATTTTAATGTTACCAACTCGCTCTTATTTGAGGTTGTGAGAAGAGGCACCTTTTGCCACTTCTGCCTGCAAACCACAATACACACTGACAGTTTGGTCTGGAAGCTTAATAGCACCTCAGAAACCTCCCAGTAAACTTCATTAAGCTCTGAAGCACTTCTAAAGGTATGTTGTTGAGACCAGGAAAAGAACTAAAGCAGTATGCACCAGTTCACATGGGTGAGAAAGCAATGCCAAGGACAAAGACAGGCTATTGACTGTTCTTCAAAGGTCTCCATGCTCCTCAGCAGCTGCATAATGGACAAGTCCTAACCTGGGGCTGTGGCATCCCCCACAACATCCCTAAGGGATGTCTGACCTACACGATCCCTCCTCTGCAGAAGTTTTAAAAGATTAAAAAAAGGGGATGATAGTTCTTAACTTTAGATTGTTCAAAAATTCAAGATTTCCTTCTTTAAAACCCACACTATGAAGAGGGTTTGTTCAAATGATGTTATTTTTTTAATGAGTCCATGAAAATTATCTGGAAAAAAAAGAAGGGCTATCTGTACTGGATATAGTCATACAAGTTATGCCTTCTGCATGACTAAATGTCTTCTGATACTTCTCGCTGAACAAACTGGTGAATAATTAATAAAAATACAAAAGGGAATAGGAATAAACATGACAAGAGTATGAGACACAATCTTATTGCTGACTAAAGCTTATATAGGATTGATCATTAAGCTTGTTTTTCACAAAGCCTGTCGATAGTGGCTATCACTATCCCATGAGGAATTTCCCAAATGTATGATACAGGCAATAGTCTACAAACAGCAGTCTCAAAAGTTTGAAGTGCTGTAAAGCAAAAGATAAAACATCACCCTAAGGGCAACTAAATAAATGCACTTGGTCATTCTTACAACATAATCAGATACCTTGTTACAAAGAAATCCACCATTATCGCCTCTATCAATATAGAGAAGTCCTTCCAGCAACTGTGGTATTGAAATACAAGTAAGGACCAGGGATTAATTCAGATAAAAATGCCCTCCTGTCTGATAAAAAGTAGTTTAAAAATCTTTCTGAAAGCTTACAGAAAAAAAGAGTAATGTAAGGGATACTGCACATTATCCGAGCAGAGGTATGTTTGAATTTGGAAGTTCTGTAACTAAATGCTGTAATATTGCTGGAACAAAGGAATGTCATTTTGAACAATGCCTGTGGGCTTGCCCAGTGCACCTGTATCAGTGAGTTTTCCATCTGCACCTTTTCATTCCAGCTGCACAGTGCTCAGTCCAGAGAACTGAGATGCATCATAGCTTCAGAGCCACAGATGCGGAGTGCAGTCGATCAAGAATATCATAACTGGGATGTAAACATACAGCAGTGAGATGTGTATTAACAAAGGGAAAAAAAAAGCTGGAAAATAATAAAAGAAGGAAAGAATTTGGAACCTGCTGTAAGAAAATCCCAAGAGAGAACAATTAGCTTTTCCCCCCACCTCTGAACGGTTTTAAGCTGTGTGGTGAAAAAGGACTGCTGCTGTGAGCGAGGCACCCAAAGCACTGCCCACAACCCTCAGTGCCTGCAGGAAAGGCACCCTCTGACACTTTCAGCATGAAATGGGACATAAGAGAAAGGGGAGATAAAAAACATAATCCTCTCTAAATGAATGCAACTGAGCAAGCACAGGCAATACTTGGAAACTCAGCTTCCCTCCACTCTAGCTCAGGCTGGGTGACTTCTACATCTGGCTGTGACAAACACACAGTGCCGCCGCATCTTCTGATCACTGCGAAAATGATCCCTTCTCCAGTAAGAGAATATTAAGAAAACTCAACACACATATTCCATTTACAATGCCTGCAACTCTTTGAGGCATTCATGAACAAAAATAACAGAGGAAGCATGCAGTGTAACCTTGATTTATGCAACTGTAAAGAGCTGAGTAGTAAAGCGCTCATGAATTATTAATCACATCTATCACTGGCAGCACTAATTGCCTGGTGGCAGAAAACCTAGTGGACCCCACTTGCTGAGTAGTCCTCTCAAAGGCAATTGAGAATTTGTGGATTCATGTTATTTCTCATCTCCCTACAGAAAATCAGTGGTCTGAGGAAACAGACAAAGCTGGCAACTGAACCACCTACTACTGTCCCTCTCTCTAAGATGACAGTGTTTACTCATGATGCTTCACACTCAGAAGATCTAGTTCCCCTTCTTCAATGCCAAAACAAATACCAAAAGGAGCCACAGCATGTTCAGAAATGCATCACTTTCTCGCTATTGGCAACTATACAGAAGGAACTTTGAGGAGACCATTCATCAGTCCTCAGATTTGAAGGAACTCCAAAGCTACACCGAAACAGGGCAGCTTTGAGACCTGGGATGCTAGTGCTGCTCTGGTGGCACACAGCCCACTGTGTTCCCAGTGCAAGTCAGGAAAGCAAAGGAAAGGCAAATAGCTCTGACTGGAGATCTCATTTACTTAGTTCTTGTTACAAGACAGCTAGGAGCTGGGAGGAAAAAGCACAAGAGAACTCTCTCTCTTACAGAAGTATGTCAGTGACCTTGATTCAACTAAAATATTAGGAAACATTCACTCTCTTTAGTCATTAGAATAGCAAGGAAGTATTTTAATTCTTTGCAAAAAGTTCTGAGTCTCTGTCTGCTTTCTTTTTAATGCTAGTGCAGTACATCCTAGTCAGTAGTACCTATTCTACCACTTAACCTCTTGAGAGGGCTTTATAATTAGATTTTTCTTTTATATTGCAATATAATAATAATGCCTTCCATAATAAGATTACCTTGTGAATACACAAGAAACGCTCTTATCACAACATGCTGTGATGCAAAACTCAGCATAAGCCTGAAGGCCTAAAACTCAAATGAAACATTTTCAGCAACTGAAAATATTCTCTAAAATGCTCACATTTTAACAAATGTAAATTATTTAGCAGTCAAATCCTAGGCATAAATTATTTAAGGAAGTCATACTTACAGGCTACAGAAGCACCAAGGTCTTAAAATGCTAGCAGATAAATAATGAATGTCTAACAAGAGGTCCTTGGAACTGACAAAACCCCCAGTCAGAACCATGTCACAGCTAGGTTAGTTTATAAGTCAGATAATGCATTTCAGAAGAACTCAAAACAGGCAACAGAGCCTTTTAAACTGTCCAAAAGCAAACCCTCAGAATTACAATTTCAAAGAGTCTTTTTCATTTGAGTAACAAGATGGAAATATTTGGAGACGAGAAACTGCAGCTGAAACCCAAATGGAGGTCAGAATTGAATAAGCAGCTCAAAAGAGATGAAGCAAAACAGAGAAGGGCTTTTTTGAAAAGCAGGAAAGTGTGGAGAGTGGAAGAAAAAGAGAAATGACAATGAGGTGCTCTGAATACCACAGTACTGCTTCTTGTTGGTACTTGATGCAGCTTTCCCAGGAGCTGCTGAGGAGTGACTGCATGTGCTGACTCTTACTGTAAAACCGTACAAGATACAGCAGAGAGCGAAATCTTCATTATCAAAAGCCTTTGGCAACCATCAAAAGTGGTTTGCACAAACTTAAAGGAGGAGAATGACTAGAAAATAGAAATCTAAAGGGACAAGACTGTGTTTTTTTAAATGTAAGTAAGTTATATGAATGGGTCCTGACTGACCCTGTCTGAATAGCTTATTTTTCTGAACAGGAACTAGTGTTTAACCCATAAAATCACAGATATCTGGCTGTGACAAGCTATCAGGACAACAAGAACTCGTTTGCTTTTTAGCAGCTACCTTACTTTTTAAGTACAAGTTATTTATAGCAGTTTACAGAGACAGAAGTCATGATTTTGTCATAATCAATGAAATCACAGCAGTGTGACCTCCACGCTCCCACAGAAACAGAGATTTTTGTTCCTGCTGTATTGAGAACTGAAGTATCCATAAAAGGTGAGGTTGCCTGGGGTGGCATCACCTCCATAACTGTGCCTCCAGTAGTACAAATGAGAAAACAGACTAATAGTCTACCAAACTTACAGTCTACAGCTCTTGTTTAATCCAGGACTGAGAAACTCCAAACCAGGTATTTTTAAGGTGTAATTCCTGTCAGAGATCTTTTACCATGTTATTTATCATCAGAAGTTGCTATATTAAATAAAGCTAAAATTCAAGGCACCCTGAAAAGGACCTTATAGCCTGTTTAGCTATCTACCTCCATGTTACACTAGTTTTCATATGCTACCTTTCTAATCTAATACTAAGCTGCTTTAGAAGTCATCCTCCTTTCGGGTAGGCAGCTTATTTTGTATACAGATAGAAAAGCATTATGATGTTTTTCTTCTTCTATGATTCACTACACAATGCTGTTTAAAAAACTGCACTCATCTCCAGAAAACTAAACTAACTTATTACTGGTTACCAGATATGTCAAAATATGGGTTTTCCTCCACTCGGGCTTTATGTGCTATGCAGTAGGAAGTTTGTGGTTTGTTTCAAACAAAACCTCACTGCTGTTCAGTGAGCAAGAGGTTTGTTTACTACAGATTTCTGTGTGGAACACTTTCCTCATCCTTGATGCCTACGGATCCTCCACATTTTCCCAAATCCTCCTGATAAGAAGTGATGGAGTCACTGTAATTGATTAGTACCATCCAAAGGAGACTTTTACATGGAGAGAAGATCTATGACACTGCCAACTCTTGCATTACTTCCTTGACATGCCTGAGGTAAATGATTACTGCATTAAACCCTCAGTGTAAACAAAAGTACCTAGCTCTTAAAGAAGCAAGAAAAAAAAGAGCAAGAAAATGCCTCTAGACTGTACTATAAAAGCTCAAGACAGTAGAAGCCAAAAGAGCCCATGTTTTTTTGTAGAATTAAATGTAGAATTACAGTCTGATTTTTGTAGTTCACAGTTGCAATTACAAATCTACTGCAGAAAGAGAACTGCAGCATTGTGATGCCTCAAGTATCCATTTGGGCGTTTTTATGGTGATTAATGAAGATAACTTCAATTAAATTTAAAATTAGAAGCAAATTATACTTGATAGTGAAAGACTAAAGAAATGGCAACAAGGAACACCAAACAAATGAAAAAGAGAACCCAACTTTTACTGACTTTGAAAGTACTTCTTTGTTGGGAGAAAATGCAAATTGATAACTAATTTTATCCCTACAAATACTATCAAACTGAATTCCAGTGTAATTATTTCACAGATATTTTATGTCAAACGCAGCATCTGGTGGTGTAACCCACCTGTTTTCCTCCTCCAGGTCTGCGAGGATTCTCTCCAGTTCCCCTCTTTCCTCACTCTCCAGAGAAATCAGGATCTGGGCAGGGCTTCGGGGCTGGCTCAGTGGGGACTCCTGATTCAGACTTTGGCAGTAGTGCTGGATTAACAAGTGTTCATCATCGCTGGAAAAGAAAGAAAGGATAAAACACGCTGTTCCCTTCCTTCTTTTTAACTTCACAGTGAATATGAGGAGATGATTCACTCCCAGTCTTTCATTTCTTACAAAGAGATTTGCTGAACTCTTTGTAACCAACAGCAGAGCAATGTACCTTAAAGCAAAATCTGCTGACCTGTTTCACTTAGTCTCTGGCAATTTTCCTTCTCTGCAGAGTCCACCTCTCTCCTCCTCTGCTTCTCAGAAAACCAAGTTTGCAACAGCTGACAACCCCAGCTTTCCTCTTCTGCCTAACTTCAGTTAGGAATTTGCTTTAAAAAGAAAGCTAACCTCTGCTGCTTGATCTGTGTCGTGGAAGGGTCATTCAAGCAAAAGCAATGCATTTATTTTTGTACCTACACACCCTCCTTCGGTAATAAATGTGTGCTGTATTTATCTTTTTTTCTCCATAAAATTGTAAATGAGGTAAAAAAAAAAAAAGTATTGAACTCATCTAAAAAAAGATGCTATTTTTCACTTAGGTGGGTTTCTTTTTAAAATTAAAAGTGATGTACACTCTCAGAATACATTTGGGTTAACATGTGTGATCTTTTTCTTTATTTCTACTGCCCCTGAAACTGTCTGGCATTTGAAACAGAAAGATCTCTGGAAGAGAAAAATAAATCTAATTCTGAAGGCCCTGATCACTTCCTAGAATTACATGGATTGTTTTAGGTGTGGTTAAGGAGCTAAGGAGATGCATCCAGGCCCTAAGCTATGCAACTAGCACCAGCATTAACTGTGAGAAACCATGAAAGGTTTCCCTTTACACTACAAGACAGGGACATTAAAAATGACACTGCTGTTGGAAATTTTGTCTAACAAAATAACTCAGTCTAGTTTTTTTTCTGTTATGTTTCTAGACCAGAATTTAGCAGGCATTTTGAACAGCTGTTATTGTTCAAAAATTATAATTTTCCTTGTTTCCATTTGTTCCTGAAAATGTTAATGATGCCATTTTATGACTGCAGGAGTGCCAAAGCAATATAGAGCACATTAACATGAGTTCATAAAAGAGAAGTATTAATTTTTCACAGAAGGAAATGCTTGCCAGTTCCTAAATTTATACTTTTCATGAAACGCTTCAACTGTGATTTCCTTAAAACCATTGCTTTGCATTTATAAATATTCTTAGAGATCTTAACTGAATTAACAGTGAACAAGTGGCATAACTACTGCAATATGTCACTTTATAAACATACTCTTTTTCTGTGATCTTCAGCCTGCACATATCTTTTATACATAATTGCAGTGACACTACATAAGGAAATGTTTTGTGATTTTTATATATATTGTGTGTATATATATATATATATGCGCTATGTTTTTATTTCCCACCTTCCTTGTCTCCATCTATCACTCTTCCTGCCCTTATTAGCTCAATAATCTAAACCATGTAAGAATGACAATAAATAATACTTAATCTGACATACAAAACTGAGAGAATTACAGTTGTAAATTCATGGTAAGCTTTAATATTGCTGCAATTTGTATCTACCTGGATAGTATTTATTCCAAAATTCAGAATGTACAGGTTTGTTCTCATTTTAATAGTATAAACTGAGTAACAAACTTGGGATAGTCACTGGTTAACTTGTTAACTGAATCATACTAATACAACTTCTAACTAATCAAAGAATGAACAGTAAGACCAAAGTGCAATACAAGAGATACTGCATACACAAGATTTGTGTGACAAGGACATTTAAATATTTCAGTGGACAACACAAAATTCCATCTATTATAGCACTACTACTATTCATAACAATGCAAAATTAACATACAACTTGGGAACAATTTTCATTAATTGCGTGAAACTATACTGACATTACATAATTACCAGTTTAGAGGTGTTATTTTAACTTTCCCCTTTTTGACCAATATATTAGAACAATACATTTGGTTGTACAGGGGATTTTCTTTCAAAATTGGCAGGCAACAATCCTGCCAAGTCAAAAGAGAAACTATTTAGAAAAAAGAGAAACAGCTTTATCACTATCCAAGAACATCGCACAGGCTCAGAATCAACCTCTTTAAATGCTGATTTGGAACCTCAGATTAAGTGAATGAAAACTTCCCAGAGTACTGTGCTTTAAAGGAATACTACAAATTTAGCTTCTGTCTGAATTTTCAAACGTCAGTGACTTAGTGCTTCTATCCTGTCTTCAGAAACATTCATCATAGTTAGTTTCCTAGTTCTATGTCCTTTCATTCCAAGAATAAACAAGATCAAGAATATCATCAGGGGAGGAATATATTACCATGTCAGAAAACCACAAAAAGGTCTCAGTGTGACATTAAATTTTTAAAAATTTAAAACTTCTACTTATGACTTTTCATTTGAACTAGTACAATGAATGCTTGTCAGAGATCTGGCCAACTGTAAAGTTTACTGCTAATATTTCATGGTAGGGATGAGTCCCTCCTGGCTTACACTTGCAGTGCATTTCAGGTATTTGTAGACCAAAGATTTCTGTTTAGCTTCATGAATGTTTGGAATGACACTTTGCCCACACCAACGTTTTCTAGCTTACAGCAATTTAACCATGACTAACCTTGCAGTACAGACAGAAGGGTTTTCTTTTTGTCTTTGTCCTTAAAAAACATCAGATGACAAGCAATTTTTCCTAGTAATATGGAAACTATTTGTTGAATAAATCAATAATTTTTTGAAAGAAATTAGTCATTTTAATTTTGAAGGTATCAATCATTTTTTGTATAAATTTGGTATTAAGCTATAAGCCATAAATCTAGACCCTATGATACAAATTGAAGGGACGTGAGTTCATTGTTAAATTGAACCAGATGGTTCAATAATGTGGTACCTGGCCATGCAAACTCAGCACTACAAAATTTCATTACAAGTTAATAACCTTCCCAAGAAAATACATGTCAAAACCAGTAAAACAGCCTACTTACATGCTCTCATTGGGTGAAATACTGTCATTTAGATAAGAACCATTGGTGTTCTCCATTTCTGCTAGCCTGTGGAAAAATAAACAAGACTGATTAAAACCAATTATGTTTTCCAGAAACTTCATCTGCTCTAACATTCTGGAAAGAATTAAAGAGTATGATGCTTTTGATGAATTTGAAACTCAAATTAATTTACACTCACTGTTGATTACCAAAAAGTTTTGCAATAAGCTATTGCAAAGGATTGTTTGTTTGTTACAATGACCTGGTTAAACTCACATCTAAGTTTATATTCCACTCCTCTTGATTAATTAATTCCACAATCAAAGAAAAGCCTTAAGATGCCAGGGGATTACACAAATTGCTTTGTACCTGGCAATATCATCATCAGAACTAATGATCAGTCATTTCTCATTGGTTTTCACACTCAGCCCCTCCTAATCGTCCTGGATAATTCAGAAACACCTCTCCTGATTAAGTGATATCGGGGGAGAGAAAGAGGAGGCTGGAATAACCATTTTTCATTACCTCAATCCTTGCAAATTTACTTGCTTGGTGGAAAACCCCTTTCATATTTGTGCAATTGACCCACTTTTTGATTCTTAAGAGCAGTATGAAAGCAGAGAAGTGAACTAAAGCAGCGATATAACACTACTTTAATCCTCCAAATCAAGGAAAAATCCTGTTTGTGGTATTTCATGAGATGAATTACTTAACGTTATAATGACACTTGAGATTTCATATAAGACTTTGGAGGTTTTTGCTATTCTCATTTGTTTAATTACACCAGGGTCCTTATTAGAAACAAAACTCTATGCAGAATCATAGAATGGTTTGGGTTGGAAGGGACTATTAAAGGTCATCTAGTCCAACCCCCCTGCAATGAGCAGGAACGTCTTCAACGAGACCGGGGGGCTCAGAGCCCCATCCAATCTCACCCTGAATGTTTCCAGGGGTGGGGCATCCACCACCTCCCTGGGGAACCTGCTCCAGTGCCTCACTACCCTAGCTGTAAAAGTTTCTTCCTTGTATCTAGTCTGAATCTACTCTCTTTGAGTTTAAAACATTACCCCTTGTCCTCTCACTACAGTTCCTAATAAAAAGTCAGTAACTGAGTGCCCAGCTTAATGATGACCCCACAGAACCTAAAGGCCACTTCTGACCACACAAGTGCTCTGGCATGCGGGTTAGGAGAGGCTGGTTAGTAGCAACCAAAGACAATGCTCTGCATCCCAGAGTCTGGAAAGCAAAACCCCAAATTCTGTGTTTCTTTAAGAAGTGCTCAGGTAGCTGCTAGCCCTTGGGCTTTTTTTTTCTTTTAATTATTTTTTATAGAAAGATCTGCCTAACGTCCAGCTGGTCTCATACCTGCTAGCATAATGTTCAATGCGTGAATGAGTATCATCGTGTGAGAGCTGAGGGGACGAGGCAGGCCTATAAGGCAGAAAACACTGATTAATCACAAACAATACCCCTTTAAAAGTAAAAAGACACTTAGCCATGCCTATACCCTCACATCTCTATGCCTTATGCTACGTTTGATAAACAGCAAGTTTTAACTCCAGGCGCTGTGTGTGCCTCCTCAAGCCATCGGTGCAATGTTCTGTGGTACCACACCAGGGATTTTCACCATTTTGCAATCCGTCTGCTGTCACGACTCTTCTTCACACCAACTCCTGCAGACGCCTTTTCCAAGGGATTTATAGAAGAGCTTTCACCCTGCTTTACCCTTCACACCTGCTGCCTTCACTGGCAGTTCTGCTTCACATGCAGCCCTGCACCGGCTGCCAAAGTCCTGCTGGGAACCTCTCCTCTACCTCCCGCCCTGCTCCAGTGCCTGCTTCCAGCACATCACACTTAAAAGAGCCTTTAAAGATTACTCCACGAGAAGCTAGAGGTAAATACAACAAACATACAATGTCTGAAATGAGCCTTTAATAACACACTGCAGGCACTGATGATTTTGCCTAGTGTCTTTCCAGTTGCCATCTGAACTGTAGATCAGTGTGTTATCACTGATCTATCAACTGTAGATACAGGGGAACACTGTCAATTATTTTGGGTTTTCTGCCTGACAAATCTGATGGTATGAGGTCCTTTTCACTTTTTTGGTGCACGAAAACAATTCATGGGACTTTTCTCATCAATTAGAGCATTGATTCTTACAGCCTCAACTCTGGAAAACGTCAACATTAAATTATGTTGCCTATGCAGTTCAGAGAGCACTCTTTGCTCCCATATGGGATTTTGCCCATTTACACTTATCAGGATGTGCTGAAATAACAAAAAAATTGATGCAGCTTCAAAAACTGTATGGCAATTTTCGTATTTTAGCTAAATTTCAACTGCTCTTTATTCCATCTCTGCCGACTTGCCTTCTAGAACTCCAGACTGAGGGAGGAGTTTCACCCCACTTTAAACTGTTGGAAACTGTGATTCGGGCTGGGGCTGCCCAACAGTGGCAACTGCATTGCATAAGCGGGTGAGTTTTGTAGTTGCTGGTTATTAACCAAAACTGTAATAATCTTCTGGTTTGTAATGCTCCCATATTAGGAGTTTGCTGTAAATCCAGACTGGTCAGCTCCAGGTTTCTAATCGGCCTGAAAAGCGCTCTAGTTTAGGGTCCTGAATTCATAGAGCCGTATGCTGGATACACAAAATTCATCATCATCAATGTCTCTTCTCACAGGACAGCAAAGCTTTTCCTCTTCAAGACATCACAGGCCAAGTATCACAAATCTCATTTCGCCTGAAACGTGCTTTGGCCTTCAACTGTGCTTTTACCCACCACATGTTCAAACATTACTGCAGCACACCAGAGGATAAATACTCAGTTCACAGAGTTCCTCAGTGCAGCAGAGATTTGCCAATGGCTTCTCTGCAACTGGATATCCTATTTTGTGTAGGAACATGTACACTGAAGGGAAGGGAGGGAGAAAGGATGCAATTTCTTTAGAGCAGTGGATTATGGAGCAAGATAACAGTGATTTTCTCATAAATTGATGTATTTTAAATTTTTTGTTTGTCATATGGCAGATATTAAGCTGGTCTAAATTGGTACCATCAATGAAAGGTTTTATGTTGCTGCTAACACTGTGCATAGACTAGGAAATCTGTCTTAAAAGTAGTTACAGTTTTAAGTTGGATCATTCTTTTAGTCCCTCTCACACTGGTATTGCACATGTATTTGTAGCAGTATGAAGGAATGGACAGCACTTGTTTGGGACCTACTGGACAATGAAGAGATGTCTCTTTTTGCAGTAGTGCAAGACAGGCTTGACTGTATGAACACATTCTTGCTGCCTTAAAACTACGCTTCAACTTCAGAAGTAACCAAGTTATTATACATATATATTTTTTTTTTTTTAAAGACAATCCAGTGTTGTGTAACTTCTTGAAGCTCATTCTCTCAGCCAGCTGCAGGCAGGGGGTGAGGCTGCATTTCCAGGTTTGTCTCCAGAACATACTGCAGTGGAGATCTACCTCAAACAGCTTTTTAAAAGTTTGCTCAAGAAAGCAAACTTATTAGAGAAGCACTGCTTTGTGTTGAATTCAGCTGCTCAGAGGTAAAGTTTTGCCAGTATCTGAGCAAGCTTGAGAACAACTGTGCTGAACTGTACATGCTCTTAGTGACCACCTGCACTAGAGCTCAGAGTCCTTCCTCTCTGAGCACACACCCCCAGCACACCTAATCAGCTCCAACAGTCAGCAAGAAGGCTGAGTGACACAGCCAATATTTAGCCAAGATAACCATCCCTTTTACAAGGGCTCACAGCTGCATTGCTCAAGCTGGGCTCTGCAGGAACAGCCTGGGAATTCTAGTCAGGTCAAGTGGTGGCCAAGTGGTAAATACTACCTCCTGCAATCCCCTGCACCCCCGAAGATCTGGCTGGCAGGATAAGGGCACTTTTTTTTGCTGTTCGGCATTTTAATTAATGCTTCTTGAAAGTGCAGAATCAAGTAAAGTGTATTTATACCACTGACAATCACTCTTTGAGTAAAAAGACACAAATTCTCACAACTTGTGAGCTGTCTGGAAATGCCTGGAAAGCAGAGCATCTGTACAAAATACTGGATAATAAGCAGAACCACTAAATTCCAACAAAAACTCCAAACTATCTATTTATAAACAGTTCCATATATACCACATGTTGATGTCAGGGTAGCACTAGCATTGCTGACTGCTGCCAGGTGATGCTGTTCTGAAGTGCTTCAAAGATAACCAGAAAGCTGGCACAAGAGCACCAGAAAAAGGCACAAGTGTAGAAATCAGAGAGAAGTTTTATGATAACTGGTTTGACTGCTGAAGCTGGAATCAGCCCTGTAACCAAGAAACAGCTTTAAACTTGGGTAGCTTAGTAACTTGAGCTGTAAACCAAGTGCTATATGGCACGAAGGAAAGGAACAAAGTTAGCAGAACAAAATAAAGAGCAATTCTTTCCAGCCACTATTCGTTTCTTATTTTTCTGCTTTCTTGTCACACCAGACGAAAGGATTTGCTCTGGAAGATACCTGAGTTGGTCTGACAAAAGGTGCAACCTCTGTACAAATCCTGCTTCTCAGCACTTCTCTCAAGTTTTCTCAAGTATCACAGAGGAGTTAAACTCCCTACAGCACACACCACCAAACCTGTGATGTGAAGCCACTGGCGTAGTCATACTATGAGGTTATTACTGTAAGTAACTGGAATTAAACATGTTATGACAGTTTAGTTTCATGTTATGTCAGACATAGCAGTGTTATTTCCATATGATCCAAGCTTTCTCTAAATGTTACTTTTAACTTTGCAATTGTTTTAAAGGTTAAGAAATACAGATCCCCAGTTGCATTTAAAGCTAAAGTGCATACTGAAGCTCAAAGCCAATCTATTTCAGTCTGGTTCCAGCCTTTTGGCCTTTTCTGTGGGTGAATCCTCAACTATATAAGGTTTGCTGTACTGGATGTTCTTCTTGGTTGCTTAAATTTCCTAGAGGTAGAGCACTTCTCGACCTCCCAGTGGATTGTGCTCCAAAGGAAAATTATAAATCAGTATTCCAATGTATACATTTCAGTCTTGTTTATTCTACAAAAAATTCAATGGAGGTGCAAGCCATATACATTTCACCATATAGAAATATATAAAATTCTATTTATTAGTTTCTCATTAGTTATCAATATGTAAATTAAAATTAATTATTATTTAACATTATTCTAGAATCAACCATGTAACACTAGAAGTAGCAAATGCCACAATGGCAGGTATATATATCTTTAGTTTATGCTGAGGCTATTACTACAATGGTAAGACAATGCACATGCAGGAGTGGTGCAAGAATGAAAATCATAGCTGAAAACTCCTGCTTTTTTTACTTATGAAAAAATACAGTGAACATTTCCTCACTTCAACCTGTCTTCACAAATCTGATTGTATCTAAAAGACTAATAAAATACCCAGTGAGCTTTGGATTAACTGGGGCACTTGAGTGTGCAAGTGTGTGCACTTGCACATAAAACCAAATTACAGCTTTATCTACAAAACGATGTCATTCCTGAAACTTAATTAAATCCATCAAGTTCAAACTCTGTCTTTCAAAAAGCATTCAGTATACATTCAGAGGGATCAACACTTATTCAGAAATACAGGCTTTTAAAAGACAAACTTTCAAAAGCATTAGTAGGTCTGCACAAAATCCCTGTTAATTCAATGAAAAATACACACTCCAGAAAGAGCACATAGTACACAATCCATGACTGCTGGAAATTCCAGGATTCATCCCATTCTACTCTTTTGGGATCAAAACATTCCTTCAGGGTGCATCAAAGGAAACAGTCATAAAGAAAGAAAGAAAATGATCATATGTAAAACTAAATAAAGAAACCAAAAAAAAAAAAAGTGAGGGAGCGCAGCAGCAGTAGCAGCAGCAGCACACTTCAGCAAAAGTACTCACGCAGAATCTACTGGCCAGAAGTTGATCAGAGTAACAGGACTGCAAGACAAAAAATGAGGAGGTGAAGAGAGAGGCAGAAGAAACTCAGCAGCAAAATAACTACAGAAAGGTTTAAAAAAAAAAAAAATCACAACAACTAAAAAGCAGAAATCCAACAGACCAACATGAATGGCTGTGAAGAGCAACCAACCAAAAAGTGAGGAAAAAAAATTGAAATTTAAAATTTAAAAAGAGAACGAAAAAGAGAGCGAGAACAAGCTGTGTGCAATTGCCATTAAACAACTGAATAAACTTGTAAAAAAACCAAAGGGAACTGGGTTAACTCATTGATTTCTCCATGTGCATCATTATTGCTTTTTTTTCCCATAAAAGACTTCAAAGCCATTTAATAAGACTAAATTTATAGGCTGAAAAAAGAAGAAATAATCTGGGAAGCTTGCAGACACAGTAGCCTAATTAAAAAAAAAAACAAGGAAAGACACCCATTTAGAAGCAAATAAAAATTTAATGAAGATATCATTAGTCTCCAAATTGCATATCAAACTCAGACGTTCATAAGACTGTCAGTAAGATCGTGAGTATTTTTCTTTTACTAAGTGAAGCTGAAGTTCTTGTATAAGGACAGGTGAAAGCAGATAAAGGCAATGGCAACTGGAAGCCCAGCTTGTGTTTTCCTGCCAGCCAAGGTAAACAGAAATGAAAGACATAAAGAGGCTTTATGCATTTAGGAAGTGAAAGGAGTTGGCACCAGCTGGGGAGCTCAAATAGTGTACCAAATGAATTGCTATTTAGATATTTCAGAGCTACTCACGTTTCCATGTTGTCTCCCTCCAAGACAGTTTGCACAGGCAGGTAGCCCATTCGTGGGTGCTTTGCAAAATATCTTTTTGTTCGAAATTTGTTTTTTAGTACCTTGGCAAAGTCACGGACGTCTTCTCCTGAAGTTGTCTGAAAGCCACAAATCACAATGAAATCACCTTTCATGAGGTTATCACTGCTTTTCAGTTGCCTCTTCCTTTGCTGGGTCACTTGGAAGAGCTGTGGCCACACCAAGCAGTGCCACCAATGGCTTGAGCCCCAGAACTGCGAATTTTGTCTATCACTGTCACCTTACACAGCCACACGGCTAGTGAGGGGGAAGGACGAAAAAGGAAGAAGCTCCAAAACCCCCTGACTGGCTCATGCCTCACCTCAAGTGATCTCAAGGTAATAATTAAACAAGAATTTGTCATTTCCTCACCTGGCTCCAGGGACTCTCTGCCTGCTTTTCGTTCAGCACTAACACAGCTGCAGGGGAGGACACACAGCCAGCCCGTGTGTCCCGTCTGGTGCTTTACTGGCTGGATCCCAACTCTTAACACATCTCATGGACTTGTCAGTCCACAAAAGTCTCTTGGAACATTTTCTTTCTAGTTTCCTTTCTCGGCCTCCTCAGCCATTAGTATTTTGATCAAAGAGAAACAAAAAGCAGGTGAGAGCTGCTGAAAGCCCTCAGATCAGTTGTTTCTTCCTGCACCTGTTCCATCTGAAGCTATCAGACATTTGAGATCAGTACCCCAAGGAGGACACATTTTGCATGAAGTTTTCTACTCCCCTGCCTGCAGCAGCTTTCCTTGCTGCTGTAGAGACCAGCTGAGGAGCACAAAGTGGAATTAGTTTCCTAAAGCCCACAATGAGGCAGAAAGAGTTCAAAGGATGTCTGCTGGGAAGACGCAAGACTTATTGAGAGCCTGATGAGGAGTCAGGCAATTTTCTGATGAATTTTAATGTAAGACTTCAATTACCTTAGTCAGGCTGCACTCCCTTCTCTCCACCTTGCAGAAACTAGAGCCTGAAATACTGCTCTTTTACAGTAAATTAAGTTCTTCCTGACCCACATAACAATATTGCTTCTCCAGTGTATCTACTTTAAAGGAAAGAAATGAGGGAAAAGTTAATCTTTCTGACATTTTTAATGAGTTCTATGCCTTCTACTTAGAGAGGAAGGAGGTGCTGAGACCTATCAGTCAAGCCAACCTTGACAGAGCTGCTCAAATATAGACACATAGATTTTTTAACAACTGCCCAGGTAGAAAAATTAAGGATGCTCTGAAAAATAATCTGAAGAAAGATTGAAAAGCATTAACAGAAAAGACAAATATTATTGCTGTACTTATGACACCTACGAGCTTCATGTAAAGCTGGAAAGAATTTGACTCCCTTTCTGGTCAGTCTATCTGGCAGCAAAATTCAGTGTAAGCAATAATTAGTAGAGAAGTGACACAAAAGAACCTACAAGCCAGTACAGCAGCATCTGTATTTACAAGAAACGGAGATAATGTTTGATAATTTTAAGTGTCACTTCCTTAATACATCAAAATTAAAGACATTTGGGGAAGGGAAGGATTAAGTGTGGCCAGACAACCCAGAGGACTCTGGAAAGGAGATTCACTGAGGTGATGCTCTGCACCCCCCCATGCCCCAGCAGGAGGGAATTCCCTCTGCTGAATTCCATCTGCAGTGCCTGTCAGGACAGCTCCTAACCAGGTTGTCATCAGGAGAGCACACAGAGAACATCAGCTGGAAAAAGGGACAAACTTTTAATATTAAGTCTTGGTATAAATGGATTAAGCACAGCTTTCCGTCCAGTTTGTTCACCTGTGGCATTTATAACCATTTATTCCTGCCTTGCCTATTTTCAATGTTGTGAACACTTTTTATTGATTTGACTGTAATTGCGATTAAGTCTTTTCAGGTATGACTAACAATAAAATATTCCTTGCTTCAACCCTCCTTGGACTGTTAGTCCCCCCTCACTCCCTTAAACCTTATGCATGACAACCACACAGTAAGACACTGTGTTTGCACAGAAACATCCTGATCTATCTGGTACCACAAGAATCCCAGGAAGAAAATACATCTAGTGACAATCACAAGCATCAGGCAGGCACCAGTCATACGATCCAAGTGTCATTTAAAAAATGTTCGAGGAGCACAAGAAAGGCAAAGAAAACGTGATCATTATTATGTGGACGAGATGATAAACTGAGGCTATTTTCAGCCAAACTTTCTGATTTACTGCATGTATGTTTTATTACATATGATTTGCAGAGTAAAATCACCCAAACAAAAATTCTCAGCAGAACTGGTTTATGAAGAAAAAACAGTGGGGTTTCAACATCCCAGCTGTCTTAAATCAAAGCAATATATAGGCAGTTGGGTTGAACATGTTCCAAAACTAGTCTGAAATCAAGACTATTTCCTAAGAAAAAGTTCTTTTTATTCATATAGGAATAACTTTACTACCATCTGACTTTTCCCAGTTAGGTTTAAGAAGTGCCTTGACAAACCCCACCCCAGATCTCAGCTGTATTAGCTGTAGACAGGTATATCAGTTTGACATGCTTCCTTCTAACAAGGTGTTTTTTATGCTTGTGTGTCACTGTTCATTAAACCCAAACAGAAAAATGATCCTACATTTCCATCTCACTCTATAAGTTGTCTTCTATGCTTTATTTGAAACCTCTTTAATAGTCACATCTCTTTGAACAATAAATCGAGCTGTGTTGCTTTCAGGAATAATTGTTGCAATTTTTCTGTCTAAATGAAAATTAGTCAACTGCCTTGCCCTTATTCTGCCTCAACCTTTTGTGGGAGAGGAAAAGTTATCACCTCCCTCAGATATTTAACATGAGTTCTCAAATCAAAGCAGAATTAAAAACTGCAGTGCTTGAAAATTTCTGAAAGTAAGAGGGAGGGAGAATAAAAATACCAAAATACTTGACTGTGCTCATCTAACTATTGCAAAGATATTATCAAAAAAGGCATCACATATCTTATGTCGCCAAAATGCATTTTAAGGTGAGAGATTAGTCCGGAGGAAGAGGAAAAAATGCTCTGGCATATGCAAACCCTTTTTCATTTATTTAGGAAACAATTACATTCTAGACATGATAGTTTCGGTAGATGCTTTGTTCAATCCCCCAGTATTTGGGTTAATATTTTTTAACAGCAGCAACATAAAAAAGAATAGGGCTTGCTGTGTGTCACATTCACTTCCCTCCCCCATTCCCAAGTTAATCCTTCTCTAACTCAACTCGCTGCTGGTGCAGCCAGGCACAGCACATTAGCACGGGCTGCTGGAGTTCAGGATTCACAAAAAAATGTACTGGCTGTGAATGGTTCTTTATTCTCATCCAGCAAACTGGATGTCATGGCAGATTTTCTGTTCACCACCGTTTTCTCCTATTAAATCTGTACTTTTAGGGAGAAGGTAAACCTGCTGGACACGGTGTTGCAATGAGTTGCTGCAGGCTGGGGGTGTGTCTCACAATTCTTTTTCACTTCTCTTTCCTCAAAACATATCAACAGGTTAAGAAAACAGGTGGAAGATAGTTTTGTGCACTCTGTGCACCATTCACAAATCTCTCGTGTTTCTTACTAGCAAAAATAAGAGGGTAAAGTGCAGAGCAAACCCGCAGTCAGTTCAGCAAGGAGGTGGAAGGAACGCTCCAAGGCAGTCAGTTGTTTGCTCACTCTGCCTACAACTCAGATCATGAGATTCTGCTCTAGGAATTTCTGCAATGGAGAAGTCTGTTCAGACCTGCCCGGGCAGCGCCAGCAATTCCCTCTGACTTGGGCTGCAGTTCAGGCAAATCGCCCTTTCCAGCAACCTCAGTCCCTGGGGTACGACACTGAAAAGCACAGCCAGGGAATACTGACAAAGCACCAGCAATTGTGCTTTAGTGCCCTTGCAGAGACTCAGGTGAAATACTGCCACTGAAATGCTACAGTAGAAGTTGATAATGTAAATAGCTATCCATAAATTAAAACTAACAAAAATAATGGCTTGCTTTATATTTTAGGAAATACTTTTTGTCCTGTCTTTTCTGTCTCTAAGAAAAGCTGAAAGTCTTCATTTTGGCCATTCCTTTTTGCCTGGATGAAGATGTAAAGACCATTCATATAACTTTATAAGGCTAGCCCATGTATAATTTTGATGCTTTATTTTCACCATTTATATTTGACCAGCAGATGAAAGTACACAGCTAGGAATTGTCCCATCTCACCAGGAAATGCCAACCAGAGAGTGCATCGCTTCAAGACCACCATGAACAATAGCAAAGGCAGCTGAAAGCTCAGTCGTGCTACATGGTGGAACAATAACTGGAGAGTGTCTCTAACTTATGCCCCTCCACGCTGGTCATGAGTGGCCAATGAGAAAAAGGAGCACACTGAGAGGTGAATTCAAGAATTTCCTTTGCCAGCTGTCATGAAAGAAACGTTTACACAAAAATGATCCTTTTGAGAGCTGTGCAAGAAGGGTGAAGACCCTCAGCACACCATCACTGCAGCACACCTGCCCTGCGCTGCATTAAACTTCTGCCCCTCAGAAACTAAATCCAGCTTGCTACCTTGAGGAATTCCCTGCTATTTTATACCATCAAGAGATCATACAATACAAAGGTACTACTAAAGAGTAAAGGACTTAAAAATGCAACCATAGTGTTCTGTGGGAGAGAAAGTGAAGCAGCAACTTCCTGAGGAGAGGAAGGAAAATCAAACACTGGGACCTAAGATATGAATGAGTATTTACACAAATCATGGGCTTCCAGACAGATCCATCCACTATGGCACTAAACATGGAACAAGAATACATTACGACAAATAACTGTACAAACAGTGAACTTCAATTTGCTTCAAACCACTGGCATATCCTTTACTAAGCATGAGAAATTGCTGGCATGTACAGTATATAAAAGGTGATTTAAATATGGGAGAAGCAAGAAAAGCCACCCAAATGCTCCATTACCTTGTGCATAGGAAATGAAGTTTTTCCTTTCTACGTAAGAAGGGATAGTAAGGGTCAGTAAAACAGCTACTTACTGGTGTGCAGTATTCCACCATGGGATAGTGCATTTTGTGACCTTTTGCAACACGGCCAGAGAAGAAGCAACTTTGGCAGATGTCATAGTTAAAGTGCTTTAAACTTCTGTACCTGAAAGGGGATAAAAAACATTTCACAGCTTCAGAGCTTTGTATGTGACTGCTTCATATCAGCCTGTCAAGTTTTCTGAGTAAGTTCTCTTCCCTGAGATATCACACGGTGTGCAATGCCCAGGAATGCTCCTCCGCCCCAGAGGGACAGGTACTGCTGCCTCAGATGTTTGTCAAAGGTCTGAAACTTCAAAAAAATTTCTAACATTGGGCAACAGTGAAGATTTCTAAAAAATCACTCTCCTTTAACATATGAGTGACACCACACTTTTTATAACACTAGCTTCAGATCTTTTACTCTTCATCATGATTCCTAGCACAGAATGTCCTCACGGAGGAAAATTCCAGAAAGTAATGCCCTCTCAAGTAAGTCACTCCGGCAACCCCCCTTGTGTCCTTCCTAGCACCTCTATAAAAACAATTTTCCTGCAGAGCATTCCATCCATGCAAAACTCCAAATGCACTTTTGGGCCATTACTTAATCTCATCAGCTCTATGAGGCAGCTAACTGTTGTATCTGCTGTGCTGAAGTGCTTGAAAGAGCCGGAGGCATAAGGATTGTCTTGTTCCAAATACACGAAGCAGTTCAGCCACAACGACCTCAAAAGAACATTGTTTTACATGTACTGAGCACAGTATTAGCTTTCTAAAAGCCTCCCGATACAGTATCTTTTTGTCAAGTGTATACACAAGGTTTTCAATGACTTGAAAAGACAAGAGAAAAAATTTGTGACACACAGATTCTACTATCACGATAATAGATTTGTTATATAAATTTAAGAGACAGATGAGATCAGTCAAGTAAAATGAGACGCAAACACAGAGCTCCAGTGTCCGCCTCCCGAGTTCCCGATGCCTACAACAGACTATCCATTCACTTGCCATCCTTTGATTTTTCCAAGAGCCACATTATTCAATTCCACCTACTTGTCTTTGGCTGGTTTATACAAAACCGTGCCAGTAATACAGTAGCTCATAAACCGAATCTGGGAGCAAGAAAATTAGACTTTGTGGATGTGTTGAATTACTCACATCCAATCCATAGCTCTTCCTCGGTAATATTTATCATTTCCCAGTAAAGATATTCAAGGGGAATAAAAGAAGAGAAAGAAGAATTTAGATGATTAGGGGAACAGCCTCTCTGCAGAAAAGCCTGGATTCAAAACAAGCCAATACCTTCATTAGTTCCCCTGTTTCCCACTGCCTGTGAAACTGCATAGCAGAAAGCACTGCCCCACTACATGCATAAAAGCAACATTCATACTCTCCCAGGTCAGAGCAAAATGATGGCTTTTCTGTGTAGCACAGCTTGCTGCTGTTATCTGTCTGGGTTTTAGAAACAAAATTACAGAAAGCTCTTTGTAAACAATACGATAACACAGAAGGAGAAACACAAATGTTAAAAGACGACTGTGTGCATAAAAAGGACAGAAAACATACAAAGCAGCTATTGCAAAGCAAAGTGATAAAACAAGTCCAGGCATAATTGAAAGTGCGTATTTACTTAGCCCTTAAGTGGATTCTCAACAGGCATACCAACACACAGCCATTTTACAACACAGTGACTTATTCATTGCCATAGTAACCACGGTGTCAATCCAGATGTTTAAATGGACCAGCAACATTTCCCCCACTCCAGGTTAATGTTCCACCACCAACATTCTTTCTCTGAGAAACGCACATGTAGCTTTACATGTCTGAGAATTTTCAAGGCACTTCCCTGCTTTATACCATGACAGAAAGCAATTCATTAGGATCCAATTCAGAAAATGCAACTGCATGCATAGGACACACTGAATATAATGCAAATTCTATTAGCTGTGCAATCCAACAATGCTTTTGATTGAGGCATGGAAAGACTGGGACACAGAGGAAGGGCCATATCTTAACTGAGAGATAGATGATTTTTGTCCTCCTCAGCTCTCACATCGCTGTCTAGGTGTCACTCTCCCTTTTGTCCCCATCACAATTATTTTTTCCACGAACAACATGGATAAAATCAAGTGCATGATTTCCCTGGAATCAAGCAGAGCTCTTGATCCACCAAGCAGTAGAACACGTGGTTGACAGCGAGCGAGTTTGTACCTGAATCCAATAATGGGGCACTCCTTACAGATGTTACACTTCGCCTGGTGTTTGGCAGTCTCGGCAGCAGCCACCCTGTGCAGGACAGGCAGCCACACCATGGACTGAGGTTCCAGCCTCATCCAGTCCAGGAAGAGGGCTGCTTCAATCTCTGGTTTGTTGTTGGCCTGTAATAGGAGGGGAAAAAAGACAGGGGCTGAGCACAAACGATCTGTAACCACCTAATTAACAGTTCAAGCTATTCACTTCCTGTCGACTCCGTATCTTCTCCCTGAATATACTTCAGATAAAAAAAAAATCAAAACCCAAAAAAATCTCCAGGATCCTGCCTTCAAGCCAGAAATTGAAAACTATTATTAATGTTTCAAATCCCTCTTTCTCTTATTCCCTATTACGATAGACAGCACTACTACGTACTTTGTCACAGAGAAAATCATCCACTTACAGGATCACCTTTGATGCCTGATCTCATGTTCCCCCTCTCTCTTATCTGGGTCTGTATAGCAGATATTAAGGAATACAGTGAAACGACGGAGTCAATGTTTACAGGAAACATCTCTCCGTCTTGCAGGGTCACATGAAGCCAGCATAAAACTAGGTATCCGAGAACTTGAGTGTTGGTTTCAGTGCTGAAAGTGAGGTGATGCATCAGGTAGAAACCATGAGGGACTCTGGTGGGGAGGGTTGGAGGGGGGAGGACGCGTCTGCACAGGGAACAGCCCAAGTAACGAAGCAGGATGCCATCCTGCTCTGTTTCTCTAAACCATCACTACCATGCTAATTTCAATTCCTCAAGACATTTCCTTCCATGCTACCCACTGAAGCAGCATATTTATGGTCTGAATGTATTTAAATCCTCTGTTTTCCTTTTTCTCTGGGCTTTCAAATACAGCTCTCAGTGGGACGGTCTTTTATATTTCAGACTTCACAAGGCAGACAGTCTTCCTTTGTGGTTCCAAACCTATTTGAAGCATTTAAATAAATAATAAGCATTAATGTATCATGTACATGGATCAAGATGAATAGGGGATTGAGTGCTGGGTTTCTTTATGCTTGCTCTCAGTTATTTTTCCAGTTTCTCATGAAATCTGAGTTTAGTATGACCTAGCTCAAACCTTATTTCATTAAAAATGCTAGCAACAAATTTGGAGAAAAAAATAGCCCAACTGATCTAAAGGACAGAGAGCTGTAGGGAAAATAAATTAGTTATGTGTTTGTTTTCCTTTTTTTTTTTTTTTTTTAATCTAACACTGTTTGTAACCTTGACAAACAAATTAACTGATCAATACTTGAAGACTGAGAAAAATGCATAGCCTCCTACACAGAACCCCTGGATGCAAAAAAGATGTGGAATACCAACTCCATAATATTCCTTGAATAATGCATTGCATTAAAATTGACTTCAAATGCTGCTACAATACTTCAGTTCATTACAAACCAAGCTTCTGAAGACTTCTGAAGACTTCTGCATTAAACCATACTGTTTCTTAATGTAGCTACAGGATTTAGGAACTCCTTCAACAAATTAAAAGAGAGAAAATCAAAAGCACAGTGAAGTCCAGCCAACACTGGCAAAGGAATTTGTTCAGAACAGCAGATACTGCCTTCTTCCACAGGACATCAATGAATTCAAGGGAATTGAATTAATTCTAGAAGTCTCCCAAGAGAGAGGCATATTCATAAAATATGATCATCTATATGTCTATTTTTCAGCTAGAAGCCCAGGCATTAAAGGGTCTGGGGAGAGACTTTCCATGGCTCACTCAGAGAGCCAGCATCAGTCAGGAAATACACTGGCAAACCATTACTCTGTCTAGCAGACTGCACTTTCTATACAGAGGCCCTCTAAGCCTCAAAAAAAATTTAAAGAGGATCTCTTTAATATACCATTTCTAATAGAAAAACATGAAGTGTACAGAAATGCTGCAGTGCAAGCTGCAGTCAGAATAAGAATGAGCCACTCAAAGCCCTGCTTTCCACTTGTAGCTGCTTTAAAATTGCAGGGAAAATGCTGCGGCAATGAAAGACTTTCTGTAACACCCAAAGATCTATTTTAATTTTGCAGTCACTGTCAATTGCCAGCAGTCCCAATAGCTGCCTACCCAGAGCTCTGCACGCTGGCTGTACAAGACCTGTGCTCAGAGAGATTAGGTGCATTAAAATGTATCAGAACTGGTTCCGAATTATATTACATGAAGATTTAAAGCCACATGGAGAAAAGCTGGTCAGGGTCAGACAGTACAGGACAGACAGTTCTCCACTGTTCCCTGAGCTGCTATTACGATTTTTTTAATAATCTCTAAATCCGGTAAGGCAGCAGCTGAAGATTTTACATACAGGAAAAAGGCTGAATTCATACAGTTCATATCTGAACCAACAAGATCAAGCTGTAAAGAATATTAATGATTCTTCTCTTGAACACATTTCTGTGCAACTCCCAATTTTTATGGTAATAACAGAATGAATCATAAGTAAAATTCATAAAGGCCTTTCTAGCTTACAAGTGACAATTTCTCATGGAGGACATTCAAATTCATTATGTTCCAGACATCTGTTTTTCAGTATTTACTTTTCAGAAACAATGGGGGAATAGGAAGTTGGGTGGTGTTAGCATCTCTATGCAATACTTGGGAGTTGAGGTTTTTTTCCTTCTTCTTCCAGCTAGTAGTTTAAAAAATATTCTGTGCTATGTTAACTGTCCCTAATATGAAATACGCTCCAAAATACAGTTGGGATTTTACTCGAACAAAGTGATGTGTTTTTGGACTAAGTCAATCAACAGAGCAGAAATTTCTGATAGCATTTTGATGAGCTATATTCTGTTTACGTGCAGTGTAGGAAATCGACTGGAAATAAATCAACATTGTTAATTTAATTGTGTTTTTCATCCGGGATGGAAAGCTTTACATTAGCAAATGGCATTTTGGACAAATCAAACTCACGAATGGGATTCATACGACTTGTTAAAGTTTAAAAGTGCAGAGCAAGCCAGTAACAGCACCCCTGTCTCCCTAGAGTCAGGGACTCCCTGTTCAACCTTGTCTTCCACTCCTGTATTACACCTGATTGCATTGACTAGTCCAGTCAATGTTTTTAGTGTTGTGGCCAAGAGTAATAAAATAAAATAACATGAACTCAGAAGTGAATTAGTGCAGTTTTATATCATCCACACTTGAACAACACCATGCAGCTGATCCCCATTCCCTAAACCATTTTAAAATAGCTCTTTAAAGCAGTTCACTTCTAGGACTCTTAAAGTCTGCCTCCAAAGTCAGGCACAGGTTCACAAAATCCTGCTGAAATAAAACCAGAATTACTGCTTTATGACATTTACAGCACAGCAGCTTGAGGAAGGATTTGCTAGTTCCCTTTGGCCAGCTCTTTCTTGTCAGAGCCAAAAGCAGAAGAAATATCCTATGAATAGAAACAAGGGCTGCCTGAATCTCTTAAGAGATGAAGTTCATCAACAGTAACACTGTGTTTGTAAGTTATTTTCATACAGACCTGTATATAACTATATATATTTGTAAATAGTATTGGTATTTCTTAACTCTTCAAACAATAAAAACAATAAACAATCTCAACCAACTCCTCACAAAACAACTGTCCAATCAATTTGAATCAAAGCCCTTATGGCCAAATTCACTATAGGGTCCTGAGTCAGGATTTACAAAACCCAAATGCCAGCTAAAAGGACATTTTGGCTTTTATTTGTCTGCAAAAATACAGTGGTTTTGGACACAGTTAAGTCATTTTAGAAACCAGGCTGATCTAGCCTTACCATTGATCAAGTACAAATCTAGGAATGCAGACTATACAACACAGAATACTAAAATACTTTGCTTTGTCACAGTGAAACTAAAGAAGGTTTAAAATACATGTATGAATGAACTTCACATATTTTACTACTCCTTAGCTTCATCTGTACTAGTTTTTAACATCAAGTACTCTAATTCAAGCACATCCTTGAAAGAAAGCATACTTAAAGTATTTTATAACTGAGAACCAACTATCCAATATTTTATTGAAAAATGGCAAGGGACATTTTCATCTGAGCTGTGGTCTGCTATCACATCACATTTCTTACAAGTCCCAGTGTCACAGTAACTCATCCAAGACAGTGATGTGAATTCCTAGGTCCTGTTTACACTATATGAGGAAAGATATTAATAATTTTCTGCTGTGATTAAAACACTGTGTATGTGTCCTTCAGTCCATATCATTTCCCTATCCTGTTTACTTAAAAAACATACCCATCACAGAACTAAAAGGGAAGTCCTTTCACACTGCAGCAATACTGAATTCACTCGATTTTTCATGGATCTATAGATTGCTTTGATGCATTCTGAGCTTAAGCAGAACTATACGGTCTTCAAGTGGTCACTGGATTAAGCTCCTTGCTCTCAGTTAAAAATATTTCTTCTTTAAAATCTCAAAGCAGAAATTACAACCCTCTGCTCCAAACAGGAAAGACAAGTCCCATGATATCCTTCTCCTCCCAGCAATTATTACCAGCACCTTCCTGTAAATGAAGAAAACTATGGAAAGCACAAGTTGGCACTGGGGGAGTGAGAAGTAGCAGGACAGCAGCAGCCCTGGGATAAGGGGACCCAGTTCTCAGGAGCAGCAGTGGGCAGGCTGCTGCCAACAGCAGGGCTGGGCTCCTCCCTCCCCAATGCTGCATTCCCAAGGACTTGAACTTTGAAAAGCAGGAGAGATTTCCCCTGTTATCGCTGGGAACTGTAAACATCCCTTTTTTTTTTTTTTTCTGCTGTTGGGAAGACAGACAAGGCCGTTGCCAGGGCACCTAACCTAAGGGAGCTGAGAGAGCCATTTCTGAGGCATACACTTGTTGCAGACTCTGACACAACTGCAATTTATTGCTCGCTTATCATCACCAGAAAGAATAAAAAAAAATAAAATTAAAAAAAAAAAAAAAGAAAGAAAAAAACTCACCCCTAAAGTAAAAATGTCACTCACCGTGGGTGTACAAAGACTTACTTTAGTTTCCATGCAGTAATGTAAACTATGAACTCCCACAGTATTTTTTTAAAAATTATCTCACTTTGGTAAAAGGAAACCACCAGCAGCCCCCTGCAACACTCCTTGGCTGTCCAACTTCTCCATTTCCTGGGCTGCTCCCTCTCCCCCCTGCCAGCACCTTTCTGCTACCCCCCCAGCCTGTGGATCCTGGTGCCCACCATCCTACACTGAAAGGATGTTTCTGTGTTTCTCTTCTCTCTTTCTCCTGGAAAGTTCTTATTTCTTCCCCCATCTCCATTTCCAGCTGCTCCTTTCTTTCATGCCTCATTCTACCCACCCTGTGTTTCCTTTAGCACTATTAGTCCTACTACTGTTATTGCCATCATTGTCTAATGGTGGCCCTTATTTTTCCACTTCTTAATTCCTTCTCCCTCCCCACCATTAGGCTCTCCCTATGCTTGAATTTCTGCTCCACTTCCTGGGACTCCATCCCACCTATTTTTTTATTTCCCCTCCCCTGCTGAGCCTCCCTCCCTCTTTCTGGCCCTCCTGTTCTGCTGCAGCCCAGGTCAGAAACTACTCTCCTACTCTGCGAGTTAAAATAAGGCTTCATCCAGAGGAAAATGAGAAGGTGAAGTTCCTTTTACTGAAGGTAAGAAGAAAATCTATTTTTCAGCACAGGTTAGAGAAGGAAGCCTCAGGTTTTCTAATGTTCTGATTTATGAACAGGTCAAGGATTGTGCCCAGCTGTGCTTGGACTTCTCCTAGAAATGCCAGCAGCTGGATGCAGTACAGTGCTCAGCCTGCTGATATGTCTTCATTTGTGATGACAGTGCTGCTAACTCATTTTACTCAAATAAACAGTTGTTCCAAGGTCTTCCTCCTACTTTACAAAAACTGGTGTAGTGGTTTTGAGTCTAGGCCTTCCTTGGTGACTAGGTTGTAACCAAGGAACTAAGGTCATGTTCCCAGTATTCCATACGATTTTTACGTAAGCAAGAGTATAATTAAGAAGAGAGAGGAAGCTCTCGCTCTTTTTCTTCCGGCGGATCGAAGGTGAGGGTGGCCTTGCTGTTGCTCTGCTCGGGCGAGGGAGTGAGGCCTAGCGGATCTGGTTGGCCTTGAGAGGCAGACTGGGTGGTGTGATTCGTTTTCTTTTAAGGGAAGTATTTGGTTTATATCCCTCTTTGTTCTATTTATCCCTTTTATCCCTTTTTCCCTTTTCCCTTTCCCTTCCCTTTCCCCTTTTGGGAGTGTACATAATTTTCTTTATATATTATATATAAATTTACTACTTAAAATATAATTTGGTTTGGGTTCTTTTGATTTTTCTTTTTTTTTTTTTCCCTTTTTTTGGTCAACTGGGAGAAAGCGTAAGAGAGGGGGAAGGTTTTGTCCCGGAGTCCAGGCACTTGGCTGGGAGCCAAGTCCGACCTGGGACAACTGGGTTTTTGTGTTCCATTACTGTGAGTTTAATTGTTTTATTCCTAGTTTAAACACACAACAACAGTCCCCTTTCCCAAAAAACATGGTTTTGCCAGATTCTGAGGTCGCTTTCCTTCAGTTTTTCAACAGTGTTCTTAAGCGCTGTTGCCATTCACTTGGGACAAAAATAGAATCCAGTGAGTCCTAATTTCTGAGGAAGGTCATTTGGACAAACTTTTGACCATGAATTTGCTGCAGCATCAGTTTGTGTTGGGTCACTTGAAAGCCCAACATGGAACTCGAAGCTTGAAAGCCACAGCCCCATTACTACACATAGTTTATGAGCATGGGTTATCCACCCAGGACACAGCCCTATAAAACATTCATTTCCAAATGGCATCAAGTAGATATTAGAATTGTAAAAGCTCAAGACATGATTGATGGAAACAGGAAAATGTGAATCCAGTAGAATTAGTCTGTTAAAAGAAATTCAAAAAATACAGAAAGCAAATGTCCCATCACAACTGAAGTTTGTGATGATTTTAGAATTATTCTTTTCATAGTCACTGTGTGTAAGCAGTCTACTTCCAAGCATTAATATTCATTGAAAACACTTGCTGTGTTTTGCTTACTACAGAACTGAAACTACTACATAATGAAACTTGAGCAGCAGGCAAAAAAGCAAGCAACCCCCCCTTCTCCAAACAAACAAAAAATCCCTCAGGGACAGTCAGGGGATGGGAAAACGGCTTTCTTCCATTGTAATGTAGAAGATGCATTTAGAGTTAATCACAGACCATACATTACCTCCCCTCCTCTACCTTTTCATTAGGCAGCTGTCTTCATCTTGTGCATTCTGATGGTAGTTATGATAAGGATGAATAATTCCCATAACTCTCTTCCTCCCCAGAATAAATAATTTACAAGTTTGAAAAAGAGCCTCAAGTTTGCTGTGCACTCCTCAACAGACAGGACAGGAATTCTTTCAGTACTCTTTACAGAAAACCGGCATTATCCATTCAAGGAGTGGAAGGAGCTCATAGTGCACTCCTCGCCCCTAGACAGCACTGCAGGCAGTTTCCTATCGCTCCCCTGGGCACCTGGCTGTCACTGGGATGAACATGCCCAAAATTTAGATTAGTCACTGCTGTTCACCTACATGGCAGCAATAAACAGTGATCTGCTGGAAATAGAAAACTGTAAAACCAGGAGCTGCTGTAACAAAGACTTAAACTGCTTGCAGGGTTCAGTTACAATATAAGCCCTGACAACAATTATCTGCTATCTGAGCTAATTCAAATACACCTCGTCAAAGGAACGGCTTAATACACCGATGAACACCACCAATAAACGACCACAGTACCCTAATCCTTCTACTACATTTTCCACCCTCCTCAGAAAATCAACAGTGAACAAACATGAACTTACAAACTGGAAGCAGCTTCTGACGCTGGGCTCGATGTTGCTGCCCCCGAAGGAGGCCACTTCCCCCAGCTGCCGCGGGATCTGGATGGAGTCGTGCAGCAGCAGCCCCAGACGGCGCTGGTCACAGAAGCCAGTGGAGCTTGCCACTTGCTTGAACAGGTCTGGAGGAAGGAAAAGGACCCCAGATGTAAAGAATCACTACCAGGATGTGCCAAAGTAGCGCAGAAGTTTGCATTGTTTCAAAGGCTCACGGGAACAGTCAACAGCCTTGATGGACATGAACATAAACATGCTTTTGCTTTGGCTGCTTCTCTTCCCAAAACCACTGTTGTTTTCCGATGAAATACGCAGTCTAGTGATAATGTTTAATAGTATTACTGGCTTGTATTGCACTTGGGAAGAAAGGTCATTCTAAGACAGCACCTGTGATATTATGGACGATAGAAGCTGTGACTCTGTAACACAACTAATCAGAAACAAACTTTGAGCCTCAGCATAGATGTTTTAAAAATATTTTTTAACAGTAAAATAATTTCATGCAACATAAAGCACCCTTTTCAACTCTTAGCAATCAATGTAAAACTCAGAGAATCCATTTCTCCTTTGGATGAGTTGAAATGATAAACAAGAGCTCCCAAATTTTTATATATCATAATCTTTTAATTCAAGAGAATTTCTAAAATAAAAGAAAAAAAGTATAGTATGATAGAACCTGCCATCCACCAGGAATATTAATATCATATTAATTTTTCACTTCTGAAGTGAAATGTCACTTGAAGCCATGTTCTGTTAGTGCAGCATTCTGGAAAAGAATCCTTACAGGGTAATATTATTATCACTTCATAAGATCAATTTAATTTGGTGGGAATTATTTATACTATGTGTACATGGAGGAGCTTATAGAATTTATATTAAGAAGAAAAACCAGCTAGCATTAACTGAAATATTTATTTGGTAACATCTCTGTTGCCAATACATTGCCTGAATAAATTCTCCCTACTTTTCAAAAAATAAAAGAGCAAAAGAAGACTAGAATAAAATAATGCTCTTTTTTTGGAGCTACCTTAATATTTCACACAACACTAGGGATGCAATTAGAAAGGTGCTTCAGCGTTACTCAAGATAACTTTCCTAGTGCTGCTTTAACATCTGTTTTCTTTCAAAGGAATAAAGGAATGGATAGAGAAAGGATTATATTTTAATTACATGAATATCACTCTTGCAAAGTCTAGTTTTATATAAATCACTTTGGGATGAAACCTTCCATCACCTCTGCAAGCCTAAAGACTTGTGTTCTAACACAACTAACTCTACTCTGCTGCACAAATGAGGGAAAAAATTGTAAGGGCTGGAACTCATTGCATACTTGCAGCAATACTAACAGCAACTGCACTGTGACCTCAGCATGGATGGCAAAGTCAGACCACAGCCTGACAGGCACAATTCCTTCCTCTCCCACAACTGTTCAGGTTTTGATTTCCCCATCATTAAAACATTAAGTGTCCTCTAACCTCGAGAAGGTTATAGGACACATAATAGGTTATGCATTACCATGCATATACACTGCAGGAGAATCTAAAATATGAATAAATGCTTTCCTTTATAACTTTGATAATCCTCAATGAAATATCATTTTGAAAAATACCTGTACTGAGTAATTTTCTTAAAAGATTTTCTGCATATTTTTTCACAACACCCACATAGAACATCTAGCAATCTAAACTGTGACATTCATTGTGATTGCCCTAAAATCTGATCCAATTATATATAGTCACGCACAGACTCTGTTGTTGCTACTGTCTCTTTTCTCTTTAGAGTTCTTCAGATTTCATTAGTAGAGAATAAAAGATAACAATTTATGAAGAACTGCTATGGCATTGGGTCAAATCCTAAAGGTTCAGTTTTTTGTGGTTTGTTTTTTTTTTTTTAATGCATGAATGAGTGATGCTAGTTAATTTAGCAAGAAAGTTACTCTTGAGAAGTACATTTATCAGTTCTTTTTTGGATCCTAGTATCATTAATGAACTGATTCATTAGGTAAAAATCAGACTTCTGGTGGAATTTGTTCAAGTATTTTGTCTATTAAAATATGCATAATTTGCACACCTTTAATAATTTTTTAATGGTAGCAACTATATTTAAACACAATGTACATAATAAGACTGATCACAACGTGAAAAACATTTTAAAAAGTTAATATATTTGAAAATAGTGTAATGCAAGTGTCCTGTAGACATGCATTTTTGTGTATGAGGGTGTGCCAAATCAGTGATCTCCAAAAAGGGGTTCTTGTGCCCCAGGGAGTGTCAAAACAATCAGTTAGGTAGCAGTATGGAAATATTTTTTGGTGCTATTAAATAGATCAAGCTAAAATTTTCAAAAAAGTGTTTATTCAATCTTTATCACATTCTTTCTACTGTTTTTTTTTGTATGTTTTATAATGCAGACAACATATTAATACACAGCTACATGTATATAATTTATAAACAGATATACATCTCATGCTCAAAAATGTTTTACTGGTAGGGGTGTGATCAAAAATGTTTGGAGACTATTGTGCTAAAATACCAAAAAACTTACTGAATAAATAAATTAAAAGGTGGAACAAATTAACACACTTTGCATCTAGAATTTTTAAAGCAATGACTTTGTATGCTATTTAAATGTTTATGCAATAAATAAAAGGAGGAACAAAACAAGAATATAAACATGAGGTAAAACCAAAATAATTACATTGACTTACATCTATATTTATCTTCCAGGTGTGCTTTACAAAGGGATACAACACCAGTTTTGAAAGATAAGACACGGATCCTTCCTGTTCGACCCCTAATGGAAAAGAAACACTGGCTGATGATATGGTCCATTCATACCACAACTTGTTTACTGTAACCAAGTTCACTGCAGAATCGTGTGCCTTCCTAAATTAAGTCCCACAGAGAACCATGTTGCAGAGCACAAGCTGGGCGGTTATTAGGTAAGCTAGAAATGAAATATGAAACGTGGCTGTGGCTTCACAGGCATAGCTGAACTGGACTGTACTGTTGTATCCATTTCTACCAGAAATAATTGCTCATCCCCTCTGTTCAGACAAAAGCGAGTGAAGAGCCTTTACCCTATGCTTATCTGAACAGGCTTCTCTGTGAGCTGCCGCTGAGCAATTCTCAGAGAAGATGAGGTTCCTGACAGAACAGCAAACCAGCCCCTTTGCTAAAGACAACATCACTTTCACTAGAAATGTGATGTAGCAGTCGTTTTTAGGAAGTCTTTGCTTATTGTCTGTCAGCCCTGTCCTGACTTGTTTGAAAAGGCAACAGGGAGCCAAGCACAAAAAGCAGCCTCTGCCAGCAGGATGCAGCAACAGAGACACTTGCAAGACATTCAGGTGAATGATGAGACTTGCCTAGAAATCATGGCAGGCAGGGAGGCATGGCAAGTTATGCCATTAACACCGTGGTGTGGTTTCTGAGCTCCTCCTCACCGCACTCAAACCTGTGCTGTGCAGCGCCATGGGCTGGAACACTCACTCCAGTCAGTCCCCTCTGCTGCCTCTGGTCAGCCTCCCCCTCACACTCCGTCCTGCCTTGTAACATGCTCACGCTACTACTTTTGCTTTTTAATGTGACTGTGAGAACAACATCCTCCTCTGAGCTGCAGGCAATGCAGCGACAAACCTTCACGTCTTCTCTCAGTCATCTGGTTTAACTCTATTTACTTCCAGTTGCTGGATTCGCCCCCAGATTTTTATTTCTGGTGGCATTTTAAATTTGTAACATCTATTGCAAGCGAATACATATACAAAATAGGAAGCTAGTGCCTAAAACCAACATTTTTGAAGCAGAGTTTTATCAACAGCTTTGAAGCATCACCAGCCAGACCACCATTGGGAGTAACATAAATCATACAGAGGCACGCCATGGTCATGCATCAGGCTGCACCATTCCACAAAGATGCAAGTTGTGTTTTTAATCCTGTGAAAGTGTTGTGGAGCCAGTGGTGCTCATTTACCCACACATCTCCCCTGCAAATCCTATAAAAGGTGCAGACTCAAACTGGTGGACAAAGCCAAATTTAGAATTCTTTTACTAAAGAATCTTGCGTTTTCCATCATGAATAAGCATTTGTTGTTTACCTATGCTTTCCACACTCCACTCCTCTTACTCCTCTCCCTCAAATCTTTTCCAAATTAATTATAATCTGTGCCCTGAGAAACTCCTCCTGATGAATACCAGGCTCATGCAAATTATACAAGAGAAGAATGTAGAATGATGATTTCTCTGCAAGGCATATTAAATTGAAACTTGTATGAATCATGAGTTGTTCAGTTCACTCTCCTCTCCTCCCAAGTCAAACCAATAATTTAGCATGCTACTGCAAATGAGCATGAGTGACTGATCAATTAAAACAAATCCAAAACGAGCTGGATTTGCAGAGATGTGCCCATAAATAGATCAGTCATTGACTGTGAATTTGATTAATATCTTTACAAGTGACAGTTTTCAATTATAAGAAAAGTAAAGATTCAGTACATTTAATTAAATGTCTCCGGTACTGCTATGCACTTCGGTTGATCTCTGCCTATTAAGTTTACAATGAAAACTAAACACGTGCAACCCCAAGGTCATCTCTCTTACCAGTGTAATTCAAACTTGAATTTAGGTAAAATAGCTACAAGCTTTCCTCATGCATAAAACACCTCTGTGTTTCATTGTGTCCTGCAATGTGCAGCACACTCAGAGAATTGCCTGGAGGCAGACAATTATAATTTCTAATGTTGTACTTGCAGTACAGTGCAACATGAAGAAAACCAGACTGGACATGGCAAAGCTAAACCGGACGGTTCAGCTTAGGAGCAGCCTGTGGAATGACCTTTAGTTACATCTTTGTTTCTGATGTGGCTGATAAAGATTAACATCCCTAGCACATCTTTTTTGTTTTTCACAAACTGTGTGTCTTCGTTTATATGTTATTTATGGCTGATGATAACTCAGGAGTGGATCAGAGTTCTGTGAAAGCCAAAGCAGATTAAAGAAATAAAACCTGGCTCTTAAATGAATATAGCCCCATTCTGCACTGGTACCCTACAAGAAATATAATGTAATCTGGGTAATCCACTTCACAGGGTACTGCAGCTGCTACAGAGGATGCCACAAACAACTGGCTTATTGGAGGTGATCCTGCAGGAAAACAGGATCTGTACAAATCTGTATTTTTGTTTTTTGCAGGTGATCACTGAAGATCCAGTGCTGGATGGAACAACAATGTTATGCCACTTCAATATCATTCAAGATATCAATGGAAATACAGTAATTGTCCCATTTCTATAGGTAAATGTTTATTCTGCCAGTGATGAGCATGTCTGGCTGAAAGTGGCTGACAAAAACCTTAAAAGTGCAAACCATAGACTTCCAATGACATTTTTTTTCACTTAATTCACCAAATAAAAATATAATGGCTTATTCTAAAATTAGCTTACAAACGTGTGTTGGAATTTACCTATGCACTATAAGCAACATCATTAGCCCAATGAATAGGAAAACCCATAAATTTTCTGCAGGTTAATTTAGTCTGTTGTATTTACACTTACGGGTACACTTCTTAAAATTGAATTTTGAATTAAGTATTTCTCAAATCTCCTGACTGCTAAGGGTTGTAAGCACATTAGATTAGAGATGAGCCTCTTCCATCTTTGAACAAGAATGACAAATTAAAAACTATAAAAAATTGACATATTTGAAAAGATTTAACACCAGAAGTACAGATGCGTACAAGAGTTTATATGATGATGTTCATTCTGTTGCTTCTTGATAATTCTCTTGGACTTCTTTATCTAAATAAATTAAAAAGCCACACAAAGCCATGACCTATTGAGGACATGCAGTCACAGAACTGGCCTGAACACACAAATTGGTCTGAACACAGAAGCTTAAAAAGTTCTGTTTTCCAGTTCTCTAGCTGTTTGGTTTAATAAATCTAGGACTGTAAGCTTAACCAAGGGCTGTATTGATTCAGCTAAATGCAGCCATTAAACCATTAGGCTTATTAGGTTTATTAAACTTTCACTTCAACTACCCCTTTTTTCAGCTCCAAGCCATCCATGTGCTAATGAGGCACAGGAGCTCATTACCCCTTCCCCCCTTCCCCATTCCTGCTATTGGGAAAGCTCCCGAGCACCCCAAGTCCAGAGCACCCAGACATACGTGTCGTAGACATTCAGCAGCCAGTTGAGGCACATGTCCACACAAAGGGGAACAGTGACCAGGTTATTGTGCTCTTGTTCCAGTCGATCGTAAATGGTGGTCAAGCAGTTAATGATCTGCAGAATATCCATCGGCTGGTCATTTTGTTTGAGGTTGTGCTGGTCCAAGGCATCACATGCAGCAGACAGACTCAGGAGATCCACTGTTAGAATTAAAAAAAATAAATCACAATAAAGACTGAAGAGAAACAGTGGTTGTATTACCCAAAACGTAAATAGCACTCTTTACTTGGCTTATGTGCTGGGCCAAAGGACATTTTATGTCCTCTGAAAGTCACATACAAGACTGGTTTCAAGACTCCTACAAATGCAGTGTTTATTCAGCTATGGCCTTAGAGGTGAGTGTGCATCTGCTTCATTTTTAGCTGTAAAGTACCTAATAGGATCTTGGATCCTATGGAAATATTACACATAAATTACTATGTAAGTAAACATTATATATTTCATGCTTTATATTCCTACAGATAGACAGGCTAATATTTGATTACTGCATTCACCAAGCATGCTCTCAACACAGTACAGGTCATCGGCTTTCCTGAGATGTGCTGTCCATTTCTTACAGAAGTCCAGGGATTTTAACTGAACCAAACTCCACAAGGAATACACAAACAAATAACAACTGAACTGTGATTAACCTCTCTGTTACTTTTCGCTCTGGTGAGAACAGGGAAAAGAAGGTTCCAGAAACATTAAATAGCCTGGTTTATTACTTCTTAATTAAACTTAACAATTTTTAATTCTGAAGAGCATTTACAGTTATAAATACCTTTATGACATTAAGTAAGACATATTTAATATATTAGTCAACATACAACAGTTTTTTGTCACAGACATTAAAAACCTTGGTTTTCATTCCTATTTAAGTCAGCTGCATTTTCAAATTAGGATGTCCAACACAAAACAGCTCTTAAACCCTGCATCCTAATATCACCAGCAGCATCACACTTAGGGGGACATGAAATTATGGGATGTTGGTTTACAAAGTAAAACAGGAATAAGAACAAAGGAAATCAGAAAAAGGACAGATCTTAACACAGGTCTTCCTGCTGCCATATGAAAACCCTTTGCAACTCCTTGCAGTGAATTTCCAGAGTGTGAGCAATGGGGATGTTAAAGCCCAGATGCTGTTAATCCTGCTCATACCACGAGCAGTCACAAAGTGCAGCATGATTCAATATGACCCAAGGGAGTAGCATCTGGTCCAAAATGAACTGACCAAAATCATCCAGGAAATTCTTCACAAAACTGGAAAATGAACTGACCCAACTGCAAGACCAGTTTTTCTTTCACTGGAATAAAAATGTGCTCCTTGAGTTCTGGTAAGTGACATCTTAATGTCAAAAAACCTCTATAATGTGCAGAAGCTAAATGCAGAACACCATACAGGAATTTTTTTAGAACTTAATCCTGCTTAAGGGCACATGTGCCAAATTCACACTTGAGTATCCTATTTTACCAAGGATGAAACTGCCCCTTTGATGTCCTAGTGGGAGATCAGAAACACCTTAGCTGCCCACAGGGCTGCTTGGTTATGCTGCATGGACAGTATGCTGGGATTTCATAATTGCCAAAAGAATTTCAGGACTATACCTTTCATTGGAAATCAATAGGGACTTACTTCTGCTACTAAATCCCTTAAGCACTTCTGAAAATTTCATCCTCTGGGGCCTGACATACCTAGTGCTAGACTGAATTAGGAAAGCTTGGAATGCTATCCCTATTATTAAACCAAGAAATTTCACTTTGAATCTATGATTTTGTAAAGGGGTTTATTGGAATTTTAGCTTTTTCACATTAGCATATAGATATTTATTAACAGAAAGTATTTTGGAATATTATGTTTAATCTAGTAGCATACAAGGTATGTCTATTCTAAGGTCACTGTTATATCCCACAAAAGCATCAGATCCACTTCTGACAGTCTCAGAAAGATGCTTTTCGTCTAAGAATTTATTAGTCAAGTTGAAAATAGAGCACAGCGCTCTCAACACCTCTAACTCTGAGCTTTAGACTGAACTCTCAGTTCCTCTGAGACTACGAATCAACGGTAATTAAATGAACCCCTCAGGCATCTGAGTGACAGCTTAATTATATATGCAGCTACTGCTAAACATGGGTCATTCCACTTTGTGAAAGCTTTTCCCACTAATAAGCAGCATATTTTGAAAAGTCTTTCAGCCCACTCTTCATCAACCTCCTGTCCTATCCTGAAGTTAATAACACATGATCATCTCCTAACAAGCAAAAAGTGCTTGCCACTACACTCCATTTTAGGGAACCTCTTTTAAATGAAAAAGGAAGGCTCTGGCCTTAGCCACGTTAAGCTCCCCCTGCATCTTTCCCACCAAGACTGAAGGAACGTGGAGGGGTCCTCTCCCAGAGGATGAAACTATGCATTTCTTTCCTAAAAGCAAATATGGAGGTCCCATGAAAGACCAACTTTCAAAAGACAAGCTGCACAGTCAGATATGTATCGAAGAGATGAATATTTGGTGGCATTCAGTGATTTGAAAAGCCTTAATTGAAATAAACCATACCACTTAATACTTTGCACTTTTTGTGGGTTGTCTGACACTCTTTTTTATATTTAAATTCCCAAAACTGACTCCAAAATTTGTGTAAGCAGTGGCTTCTAGCTTATTTTGAAGTCTAAGTCCTTTATATAAACACTTCTTTGGCCTTTAAGGCAATAGAGGAAATGTTAAGATTCTTGTAACAAGACATCAACCTGTGGCCAAATTGCAGGAAATGGCTAAAAAACAACCCGGAATAAGTAACCAGCTGAAGGACAGAAGTGACAATTTACAGGCAGAAGAAAGTACACTGTGGAGGGCACAAGCTCAACTTAGAGAAACCTCAACATATGGCTGGTGATAAAAAGTATTAATGGTCTTCCCAGAACACAAATCATCTCCTCTGTAACCTGCTACTGTTGGCTGATACAGTAAAAAAAAATGTGTTTAATCCAGCCTATATAAAATTAAAGGGAAAAAGACCCTTAACAGAAGTTCTTGGATATTTTCTTTTGCTGCATCTCCAAGAAAAGTTTGAAAATACATCTCATTTTATTGAGATCACAATGTTCTAATGTGGTTTGCACTCGAAGATCAGATCTTTAAAAGTAGCAAAACAAGAAAGTCATCATGCTTTGATGTGATTATCAAAGAAAAACATACATTAAAAAAAACCCTGGTGCAATAGTTACACCTGGCATGCTCACAATAATTTTGAAGGCTAGGATGATAAGAGTCACACACTAGATTCTTCTAAGGTAACAGAGTACACAAGCATTTATTTGCTAATGATTGCTTTTTTCTATATTCTTCTCTAGGTTTAATATCCTAGTGTCTTAATGTTCATTGGGCTGATTTGCGAACTGAAAATAACTCAAGTTAGTTCTTTTTAAAAAACTGTTTCTATTCTTGTCACTGAGAAATAGGCTGAACCTTTATTTCTGCAGGCCTTCTACTGTGCACACATTTTTTTAGAGTGCTCCTCAGTAGACAAAACTGCTCTGCTTTCTATGAAGTTTGCAGAAAAGAATATATAAAATCCTGCAATTTTAAAACTGAAATGAGCAGAGCTGAAAGCTGCACCTACTGCAAGTGGGATTTTGGTTTTGCGTAGGTGTAGGAGCCCTGAAATCCAGCACTGTGCTCCAATTCTACTAGTGCCAAAATGAAGGAAAAGAATTTTGTAATGAGTTGAGGTTTTTTTTTTTTTAACTAATTAAACTTAGTTCAGAAGTGACACTGAAATGATAGAATACACAAATACAATGATGGTGTCTCCAGGCAAAAATATTTGTAAGAACAAAGGCTGCTAACCAAATTCCTTAAATACTTCTCCTTAGATACAAGTATGAAGAATGTGCTAGAGTAATCAGTGTCAGCGCCACTGCATGTCTCTAAAAGCATCAATTCTCTGAAAATTTGCCTAAGTGTAACCTCAAGAGATGAACTAACTGCAGCACATAATTACAATTCCACATGGCAAAGTTGTAGCAGGTTGACTGACCCTGGCTGGATGCCAGATACCCACCAAAGCCCTCTGTTATTTCCTTGCTCAGCTGGACAGGGGAGGGAAAATGCACCAAAAGGCTCACAGGTCGAGATAAGGACAGGGAGGTATCACTCACACAGGCAAAACAGACCTGACTTGGGGGAATTAACTGAATTCATTACCAATCAAAGCAGAGCAGGATAACGAGAGATAAATCTTACATCTTAAAACACATCCCCCAACCCCTCCCTTCTTCCCAGGGTCAACTTCACTGCCAAATTCTCTACCTCCTCCACTGCAGCAGTGCAGGGGAACAGCGGGAACAGGGAACGGGGGCTGTGTCAGTTCATCACATGTTGTTTCTACCACTGCTTCCCCCTCAGAGGGAGGATTCCTCACACTCTTCCCCTGCTCCAGTGATGGGTCCCTCCCACAGGAGACAGTCCCCCATAAACTGCTCCAATGTGAGTCCTTCCCCCAGGCCATAGGAGTTCATGAGAGCAAAGGCCTGCTTAACAAACCTAATTTCCTTTTAGGACAAGGTAACCCACCTAGTTGACCAAGCAAAAAGCACTTGGTGTAATCTTTTAGGATTTCAGTAAAGCTTTTGATACTGTCTCTCAATATTCTTCTGGACAAAACGTCCAGCACACAGCTGGACAAACACATCATGTGGTGGGTGAGCAACTGGCTCCCGGGTCAAGCACAGAGGGTGACAGTGAATGGGGTGACATCAGTCTGGTGACCTCTCCCTAGCGGGGTTCTGCAGGGCTCCATTCCAGGGCCAGTGCTCTTCAACATCTTTATAAATGACTTCAATGCAGGGCTTGAAGGTATACTAAGCTTGTTGATGACACTAAATTGGGAGGAGCTACTGACTCCCTTGAAGGCATGGAGGCCCTTCAGAGAGATCTCAGCAAAGTAGAGGGCTGGGCAATCAACCAACTGCATATTTATCATGGACAAGTGCTGGATTTTGTACCCGGGATGGGGCAACTCTGGATGTACATACAGAGAGGGAAATGAGAGGCTGGATAGCAATGTCATGGAAAGGGACCTGAGGGCTGAATATGAGTCAGCAGTGCCCTGGCAGCAAGAAGGGCCAACCATGTCCTGGGGGCATCAGGCCAGCCAGTGAGGGAGGGGATTGTCCTGCTCTGCTCTGCACTGGGATGGCCTCACCTTGAATATTGTGTGCAGTTTTGGGCACTGCAATATAAGAAAGATATTTAACTCTTAAAGAGGATCGAAAGGAGGGCAACGAAGATGGTGAAGGGCCTGGAGGGGAAACTGTATGAGCAGTGGTTGAAAACAATTGGTCTGTTCAGCCTGGAGGAGACTGAGGAGAGACCTCATCGCAGTTACAACTTCCTCACGAGGGGAAGAGGAGGGGCATCTCTTCTCTGTGGTGACCAGTGACAGGACCCAAGGGAATATAAAGCTGTGTCAGGGGAAATTTAGGTTGGATATTATGAAAAGGTTTTTCATTCAGAGGGTGGTTGAGCACTGGAACAGGCCCCCCAGGGATGTGGTCACACCACCTAGTGTAGCACCAGGTCTGCCAGATTTTAAGCAGTGTTTGGACAATGCTCTCAGGCACATGGTGTGATTCTTGGGGCTGTCCTATGCAGAGCCACAAGTTGGACTTCAATGATCCTTTCAGGTCCCTCCAAGCTCAGGATATTCTATAATTCTAATACAAATAAAATGGAATGCAAAGTTTTGCACTTCCAGTCATAAAAACCTGTTACGAGTTACACTTCTGCACCACCAGCTAGTGAAACTTGCAATTCCAAAAATTTTAGTTTCTTACTTCAGTGCTGCACTAATTATGAGTATTTTTCACTGCATGTCACTCCAGGTTTCCACAGTGAGTGTGGCAGAAGTGCTTTACCATGGAAAGATATCTCCATTTCTGATCATCATAATTCCTTCTTTATCACTGCATTAATGTTAAAATCTTTCACTATGTTACAAAAGTTTTCATCTATTTTTTATTTTTCCTCTTTTTTTCCCTAATTTTTTATACATTCAAAAATTAAGTCTATTCTTTAGTGGAATTCACCCATGCTTATAAGCCTAAAAGTAAACATACACAAAAATACTGAGGTTTGACAAAGTTCCAGAAAGCATGTGAGCACAAATCCAAACTTGAGATAAATCAACAGTTGAGACATTTGCAACTGTGTCAGACATTTAACCCTGTAATTAAATGCCAGATAGTGAATGTTAAAATATTTTAATAATCCTCCCAATTGGACTGCCTAATAAACTGCTTGTTTTGGCAACTGACTGGCTTATCAAGAAAACTCTGAGCAAATTATTTAGCTATCAAGTTACAATAAGCTGAAAAGGAAATGTAACTCTAGTGACAAGTAGAATACCATACGGCAGTTGGGAGAATTAAGGTGTTAGAACATGCACACCACTAATGTACAGCTGATGAGAGACTTCTCAACACAAACGAAAGCTGGGGAAAAATGAAGCTAAATGTTTATTGTGATGATCTCATTTAAAGGCAATAACCCCTCAGGGCTCAAGATTCAACTTAACAAACCATTAGCAACTCCAGCTCTGGAGTGATTATTTCACTCAGGCTCTCAATGTTCCCAACACGCTACAATTGTGTTCCTTTCCACCATAAAGCTGTGGCTGACACAGGACATGGCTTCACTACTGAGCACAGTGAAAATACCTGGCTAAGAGTGTAAAGGTAAGAAATATGTAGGGAATGTTAACTTTTGTTTCTGATCCGCTGCTCTGTCTTACAAGGGACAGGTCTGCATATCCCCAGCACTTTGGTTTTGTAAGGACCATACAAACCGGAGGCAGCAAAGACCCTTCAGGTTGGAGGTTTCCATGCACCAGGCAGAGCAGGGGTATGTGTGGGAGCACTTTTCTGCTTCTGAAAGCTGTGAATAAACTTGTGCATCAGTCATGAAGCCTTTGTGGCAGCGGGTGAGGCACAAACAGATTACTTACGGCAGAGGGCTTTCTGCAGCCTGCGGAGTTTCATGGCAGTCCTGTACGCTGAGAACCTGACGTTGTTCAGGTCAGCTGTTGGGGGGGAAATATCAAAATAACAGATCAGCTTTACACCTGACAAATAACCAGACTCACAAAGACGTTGCTAAGTTGAACCACAAGATTATACTTACTGGTTAAAACAACAGAGGAAAAAGTTCGAAACTCTATGGAGCTAAAGCCCTCAAATCTTGACAATCAACCACCCAAAAAGAAAACACTAAATCCTAAAGTGTTACTTCCTTTCGTTCAAAGGCACTGAACTTAAGTGCACTTGAAAGCACAACATCAGAGACTGCAGCCCTGTGTCTGAAAATGCCACAGAGCCTTTCACACCAAAGGCACTGTGAGAGAGATAAGACCCTGAAACTCCTCCTTGTCTGCCTAATGCACCAGCCAGACTGAGTGCAGGCAGCCCCAAGAGAAGAGCTCTGCCCAGGAAAAAACAGGTGACTTTCAGCTACTGCTAGAAAAAACAAAACAAAACACACAAAAAAAACACCCTTAAAAAAAATTCCAATTAAACCTTTGTGCTTACTGCCTTAGCAGGCCCAAGCCATGCCCTGAGACGCAGAGCCTTCCTGGAGAGAAGCCCCACTGAACAGTTTAACCATGACTTGCAAAACCTCCCAGGACACTGTAGGGACAAAGACACGCCAAACCAGAGCAGAGAAGCTGTTTTTCCAAGGGGCACTGCCAGTGGCTGCACTGGGAACCAAGGGGTGGGCAGGGGACAAGCTTGTGCACAGCCAGCCCCACTGCTGGAAAACCAGTTGGCTGCTGGAACGCTCCTGGTCCTGTTGCCTACCCAACTAATTCCTAGGCACAGACAGTCCTGTGCAGCCTAGGGATCATTCCCAAGGGATTGCTTGGCATCTTGTAATTTAAGGGTTTTCTAGCACAGAAATGCACTCACTGCTTGTGCCAGTCAGTTTCAGCACCCGACAACACTGCTGAGCGCATTTAATTTACTGATGAAACCCATGGAGCCTAAGGAATTAATGATGGGAAATTGTTTAGAAAATTTTAACTACTATGTAAATATAAGAAGAACATTAGGAAAAAAAATGTAGTGGTTTAAAATAAAGGCCTGTTTAGTTCAATAAGCTGCCTCTAAGCCTGGCAGGCTCCTAGAGAAAGGATGAAAAACAGGGAAACACAAAACAGTTCCTTGCTGGCATATGAGCTGAGGTGCTATAAAGCTGTTTGAAATGTGGTAACTTGGGTATAACTATCCCAACATCATTTTTAATGCTGTACAGGAATAGGCAGCAAAGGGAATATAGTCTCAATTACATTAATTTTAATTAAGCTGTTCTGAATGAGCTATATGAGGTATGATAATTCAGTTCTGTATACCTTAATAAAAGCTGTGGAACATTTCTGAAACATGTCTTAGAGCAGAAAAGAAAGTTTCAGCTTTGTACATAATTTCTTTTTCTTTGCACAGCTTCATACACTTTTTTAATGGGCAATTCTCCTGTGTATTGCTCCTGCCATCTCCCTCTCTCTCACAATCATCCTAACAGGTCTTTCTGTGGTATAGAATACAATAAGCAGTTTAAATAAAGCCACTTAATTTGTCTTAAAGAGAAATTAATAAAGCAGTCTCTCACAAACATATCATGACTTCAGTTACATTTTGTACCCTTGCTGTAAATCTGCACTCGTATTCTGGAAAAGAATATTATGGCTAGCATTTGACAAAAATGAAGAAGCTTTCCCTAAATTTTCTCTGAGTATTCTGAAAAATGCTTATATATTTATTATTTATATTTTCAGAAATGTGAGTAAATAGATATGCATATTTCAGGCCTCAATCAGGGTAGAAAGCACAATCCATGAAGACATTTAATCCTGGAAGTGCTACAGTTTACATCTATTTTCCTGTGTATGTAATACACACTGAATTTATTATCAACCTTAACAACATAGCTGCCAAGAAGCATCTGCTCTAAATGACAAAGCAGCAATGTCGGAGGAGCTCGATTTGGAACCCTCATCTCAGGTTTTGGGAAAGTAGCAGCAATGCTGATCTTCTGGCTCTGCATGTCCATGCCAAGCGCAGCCATCACACACCTCCACTCCCACCTTCGCTGCTGTTACCAGGACCAGCCTGTGCCCACTTACTGTCCCCGTGTCAACTGCTCACCTCTGCCTTCCTTATGCCACCACCCCCATGCTCCTGATGGACAGCTCTCTTACGGGTGACAGTCACTTAAGGTCACCAGATCTTAATGGTTTCACTCTTCCACTCCTTATGCCTTCAAAACTGCCACTGGTGTCTTTCCTCCCCTGGAGCTACTGGTGAACAAATGTGCTGCTCTGTGTAGCAACGAAGGAAGCCCAAGCCCTTCCTAACTGGGTTCAAAACACTTCCCTTGCTGATGTGACCCCATTTAAATGAATCACAGAACATAAGACTGTTAAGGAATGAGACTTGGACACTGGGCTGGGCAGTACTGGATGTAATGTCACCCCTAACAGCGAGGGAGGGGACCTCAGGTGCAGCAGCACAAGGCCCTGGCTGGTCACATGCCAGCTGCTCCTGCTTGCAACAGGCAGAGGAGGGAGTAAGGAGGCTCAAGCAGCAGCTACCTTCAAAATGCCCATGGAAATACCAGTAGTTCCTCCTTCTGTGTGTTCTTGGTGTTTTTTTTTCCTTCCTGGGTCCTAAGGGAAAATGATGCTATCTCCACTCCCAAACAGCCCACTAAAAGAGTAAGGACCCACTAAGCCTTGGTTCCACAGCTTTTATCATCTTGGAGCAGGCTGGAGATATCAGTGTACCACACAAGTTTTCCTCCAGCCCTTTCCCTCCCACTCCTAAAAAGTATGCACCGCCTCGTCATCCGAATGGGGTGGTCAGAGGGCTGAAACGCCCTTGGTGCATTGGGAAACTTTTCCAAGTTGTTTAACAATACTCCCTCTCCTCATTGCTCAGAAGATAACTTTCAAGCTTTGAACAAAAAAATTCTCTCAAGAGCAGAATCTGTTTATGATCTGAAACAAAGATGCAGTGGAAGAGCTCCTGGGGCCCCTGGAAAGGAACAGTCAGAGGAAAGGATGGTGAGAGAGTATTTGATGACATATTTACATGCCACAGCTTTAATGAAGGGGACTTCAGACTGTGGATAGGAATAACGCAAATCAGAAATATTCATAGAATCATAGAATCAGCCGGGTTGGAAAGGACCTCTGAGATCATCAAGTCCAACCCTTGATCCACTACGGCTGTGGTTACTAGACCATGGCATTAAGTGCCACATCCAGTCTCATCTTATTACAGAAAGATGATCAGATTGTCAAATTCTAACCTTTTTTGCATAATTCTGCACACTGAGAAATCTCAAAATACAATGTTCTATTTCTACAGTATTCTAGAAACACCTGCAATTTCACAGAGCAGATCCTTTTACTACTGGATAATCAGGTAAAAAGCCCACTCATTTGAGAAGTGATTAATGATTCGAATCACCTGCTAGAAAATCCCACTGACTACTGACCTAACATCAACAAATAAGAACTTTAGTTTGGAGTGTTTTTTTTTTAAATCCTCCCATGCTAAATTCCAGATTTTACATTTGTTTTTATTCTTAAGAAGTCACACCTATCACCCAGAAAACAGGTTTTAAGTACGGTGTTATAACTCAACTGCTTTCCAGGGTAGTTCTTAAACAGACTAACCCCCCCACAGCTGCTGCAGCTGCTTAGAGTGCTGAGTGACTGGGATGTTCCTTTTGATAATGTACTGTCCTCTACAACAGAGTAATCTCCTTGTGTGTTCAAAAACTCTGGGATGGACCAGACTACCTCCCATTAAAGGCTGGTCACATATTTTGTATCTCTCTGTAAGGTAATCTGAAGGCATCTCAGAAAGTCCTTTTTACTTTAAAGAGGATTCCTTGTTTATATTATTGTCAATATTATTATAATTGCTTTTTCAATTAATGAGGACAAAATACAGACATTTCACTTGATTTTAAGGGCAGCAATATTCTCACTGTCTGTACACCATCTAAATGAAATGAGCAGCTTACATGCTTAAAGTGATAAGAGTAAAATTTAGCAAGTTAACAACTAAATTCTTTCAAATAAATTAGACGTCGTCAGATCAAATCCTCATCTTCATTTGATAAGGTTTACAGAGTTCTGAAGGTTTTATTACTCTCAACTGCAAGGAAAGACATTGTGAACCTAAAGTGTTATACCTCAAAACCTGAAAGTCTTACTCAACCATAGCTTGTGACATGCTCATGGACTGCTGATAAATACACTGCCTGCAGTGGATAACCTATTTTGGGCATTACATGTCACTGTTGTCTTTGACAATGGACGTTAAAAACTGTTTACTGGACAGTCCTGAACAGACCATAATTCCACTACCAGCCACTAAGCTTTCACGTTTCATCAGACATTAACAGCACTCTTCACTTTTCAAGAAGCTTCATCTCACATTGTTTCAATACAGCTGAAATTCCCTGACAGGCTGATAAGAACGCTGGTTTCCTCCTGCTGCCCAAAACCTGTACCTAAATCTTTTAATGATGCCCTACAGTGACATATATTGCCTCTTTAGGAATTGTAATTTTAAAATGCAAATGAGACAAATGCACAAAGGAAGGAAATTAATCAAGTAACACTGCTTAATATCAGTTGAGTCTCGGCCATTGACTTTTATTATAACAATAATTAATGCTATCATCTCCACTGCTTTGACAATAAATAACAGCAAACTGTTATTATATGTACAGCTTAACCACTCTGCATGAAACAACACAGCATGTTGGACCAGACCTGTGCTACTGAGTGAAAGGGCCAGTAGTGTCCCTGCAAATTAGCAAGTGGGAGGTACCCAGGACACCACAACGTTTCTGATTGCATCTAGGCCCAGTGGCTGAACAGCTCAGCACGTGCCAGCATCCCTGTAACCAGACCAGCTAATATGTAATGTCTTTTCTTCAGCCAGCAAACCCAAATGTGTAAGAAAGGATATGATGTACACCTGGGTTACACCCCGTTATGGGGTTGTGATATGAGTGGAGTTTTCAGTCAGAAAAGTCAGAAACCCCTCATACATGCTAGAGGAGAAGCAGTCATGCTGGAAAATCCTAAAATAAATAAATTTCACTGTTAATACACCTATGCTTTCATTTTCAAGGGATGTAAGCTTAACTTCTACCACTTAAGTTCTACTTCTCTGCCATACGTTTATTGTCTGTTACATGATGCTGATAGGATGCAGTCACACAGTTAGAAAGATGACCTGCTCTAGGTCTGATTACTATCCAAGACTGACAGAACCCAACCAATCCTATTTTCTGAAATGAGCTTGAAAAGGACATTAGTGAATAAGCAACCTTTAAAGAAAGGCCATATGTACCATCTCACTGGATTTCAGTAGAAACCAGATAACTGATGTATGCAATAGGCAAGAGTCTTACTGGTACAAACACAGAAAACAATTAGTTGAATTTGAATAAAACCTCAGAGTAAAGATATAATTTAGAAGTTGCTAATAAAAACCGTAATGACAGCAAGGGGCAGCATTTCAGAAGGACAAATAAAATAGACAATCCAAAAAGGATGATGTTTATCCATCTTGGTCACTGGGAGTCAGAAGCTCATACTGCTGTACAAGAGTGGTCAGCCACAAGACCGACACACCAGCTGCTTCCAGAAGCCCAGAGAAGGCTCAGAGGTACCTTCCAGCATTCTCCCACCTTGTGTTAAGCAACTCTGACATTTCTTTCACATAATCCACAGAGAACTGCCCCCTCAACCCTCCAAATTAAATGGAGAGCTGTCACCAGTGCACTGCACTCTGTAAGATCGAGGGTGGTTTCCACCCTCATGTCTTGCCTCAGTGAATTAGGATTGATAAGCAGATGCACACGGCAACATTTCTGACTGCACCCTGCCACTGCAATTACTGTTCAGGGTGACACTAATGCACCTTGAGGGGACTCGTACTGATATGACATGGAAGGCTGGAGGAGGGGGACACTCACAGTATGACAAGGCAGACCAAGTCCTCCTCGGCCACCGCAGCAAAGGTTAGTCATTTTCAGTTTAAAGGCAAAATACCACTGTTCTGAGCTAAGCTGCCTGACATTGAACATTCATTCTCAGTAGACAATCTGAAAATAATTAAGCAACTCCAGAACACTTTCATTCCTGCTCTTCCCATCTCTCCCCTCATGCAAAGGTCCTTGCCCTCCAAGACAGTGAAATAACACAAATTATCTTTTCGGTGATGCCCTGCAGCCACCATGAGGATGAGAAAATTTGTTAGGGGATTGTAAAAGAATAGTGTAAAAACAGTACATCTGTTTTTACAGATCTACTCCTCTGCGGAGGAACCACTTTTGGAAAGAAAAGCAGCTGGAGCAGTTCTCAGTACTTGGAAGATTTTCAGAGGGAAGTTAGAAGAAAATGGGAGTGGCTCATAATGGTGTAAATACAAACCAGGGGATGTCTGTCAGCCTCTGAATCTTTGAGACTCACCAGTTTTTATTACCTTTCCTATCTCAGCATTTATTATTTCTCTGTTTTTGTAATTCATATGATTCCTTCTTATTTAATCTCTACCAACATCTACTACCTGTTGCCACTTTGACTAGACATGAAACAACAATTAAGTAATTCAATATAGACTTTTTTTAATGTAACTTTAAGTAGCCATAACTTTAAATGAAGAGTGAAAATTGTCCACCTTGAGCAAGGAGTAGATGCTTCATTAAAACTGATAAAATGCTACGTTGTTTTAAATAATAAAGAGCAGTCAAGAACAAGCATTTTAGTATCTTAAAAGGAAAAGCTTCTGTTAAAAAGAACAGCCAGTTGGAAATTTTTGATACACATATTAAATTTCAAATGAAGTATTTCACAGTTATTACGGGTATCTTTATAACCAGCCATGTTTCAGCAAAGGAACTCAAAGAGAATTTGAGAATACTTCCTTCATGGGCAGATTATTTTACAATTTCTTCCTATGGGTTCTTCCTGCAGTCTCTGATGCAGTTCTATTGAAGACAGGATACAGGACTTCTTCAACTGACCATCTGATTAGACAAAAGTGTACATAGCACATTCCTACCTTCTTTTATTAGTACTAAATAATGCTCCCAAGTAATTTAGCTTCATTTTTATAAGTACCCAAATCACTAAAGACACTACAGTATGATACTTGAAATTCATCTATTTGAGCAAAATATAATGCAGCAATTTGTAGGTGTGAGAATTGGATATATGAAGATTAAAACTAATGTTACTCCTCTTTGTTAGAGAAGTGTCTCTTGCATCTCAAAGACATAGGCAGATAAGAAACGTTACCTTGTGCCAGGATGCACCTTCCTCATTCACTTAAAAAAATTAGGCTTTTAGTAATTTGTAAGACTTTAAATTAGACATAAGCATCCCCTAGCAAATTATAAAATACTGGCATGTATAGAGAGCTACATCACACAGCACAATTATTCCCTACAGGCTAAGTGTAGGAGTTGGAAAATGGAAATGAAAACTCTTGACAGCATTGATGTACTTAGTCTCACTTTTTTACATTTACCCAGATTGCAGAATTCATGTTTTCTATCAGATTTTTAGAATGCATACATACTAAGCTCTTTACTAGCTTGTTCATATGAATGAAAAGCAAAATTTGGATCCTAATGTGGGGTAAAATAATAGGATCTAATGAGTATGCAATACAAAATCGACTTTAATAACATCTTCTCAGATAATATATTACTGAACAGTCTGAAAAGACTTCAAACATCCCATTATTACCGTTTTGACCTGAGGCAAAGCAAAGCACTGAAAATACATCAAGGGTTCTGCTCAAGGACTAAACGGATTATACTTGTATTATACAGTTTGTGTGAGAGTTAGGCAACGATGATTGCATTGAGTTCAAAAATAAAATAAAATAAATCAGTAGGTTATTCAGTAGCACTTTCATCAAAGCTTCACCCATGTGGCACTGCACAAAGAATCACCTTGTCTAATCTGTTTTGTACACATATATGGACACCTCAGTTTACTCAGAAAAATACACATTATTCATCCTTTGCTAAAATCAGTGCTGCTTCCATATTAATCAGTATTTGGTCTCAGCTCCAAAAGAAATAAAACTAGCCAGATAAATGACTGCTTTTTTGGACGTTTCTTGCTCCTGAAAAGGAAAATAGCAGGAGAAAAAAAAAGTTCACAAGTAAGTAAGAAAAAGAAACAAAATCTGCCTGAACATGTTCCTTCTTTATGCAGTAAGAAATAAGGCTATCTTAAACTCCTGACATTTGGGTGGTACTCGCAATAATAAAACTCAGTTAAAGTAAATGCAAACTGACTTCAGCAGTCACACATCTTCTGAACTGCTGACCTGAATCCATCAGGACACTTTTCTCTCTTATTACCTTTTCACTTCTTGACATTCAAGAGTACTCTAGCTGAAGCAGGGAACTAACACAAGAAAAGCAGTTGCAACAGGACTTTGGGTCTGACCAACAACAGTATCAGAAATATCATGCAATCCCTGGATCAAAGGCGGCTGCAGAGTCAGAGTGCAGTTCAATTAACAAGCAACTGTTTGAAGACCTACCTGTATTAAAGGGATGTCTGCATGTGCAATTACTGCTTGTCCTGAAACTTTTAAACCACTCACTTTAAGAGCAGAAATAGAAAGGAGACAAGCAGGGCAATACATTATAATTAAATGGCAAGTCAATACTTGTCTCCTTTTGCATTTGGTTGGCCTGATCTTATACATCGTATATCCCCTTTTGGCATACAGAGTTGTATTCTGGTTAATTTTTAAACAAACTGCTGCCACACTGCTGATGCTATAAGGAAAAAAAAAATCTTCACACTGTCTCATTTCATTTTATCATATCAGTTTTCTAAAGTATTTTTAGTATGCCTTCAACTGCAGAGCACCATAGAGATACCTGAGTTAGCTTGAAATAGATTACACCGGCATAATTAGACTGTTTTCAGCAGCTAAACTAGAGTTTAGCAGGTGATAATTTAAGCTATTTTTCACCATGGTAAATAAGCCTGCACTGAATGCTAGATTTGACTGCCCCAGTGCTCACACTGGCTTGTTCAAAGCCGGTTTATATCCGTTTGCGGTACAGACGTAACCTTCTTTACGAATGCAGCGTATTCACTGATATTTCTTTCACTGAAATGGCTTAATTTTTATTATATCCTCCATTATTTATTAACAGAACCATTAAAAGCAAAGGGTTAGCTATTAAATGGTCTGCCAAGCAGCCTAAACTAGAGCATAGATTAACCTATTTTATCTTATGGATGTGCTTCTGTTAATAAAATCCAAAGCTGCTAAAATATGGAAAAAAACCCCTCCACCAGAGAGGCACATCTGAAGTCATAATAAGCATGCAATTTGGGCATTCAAAATGACATCATGACAGCTGCTATGCCTTCTAAGTATTGAAAGTGCTTTAAAAATAAAGCAGTGGTAACAGAATTTGGCAAATTGCTTCAATTGGCTTCCCACCATCCAAAAGTCAACATTAACAGCAGCTTGGTTTGATTTTTTTCATCTGCCTTTTGTAAAGCAGATTAGACAGTGAAAAGATTCAGGATTTTTTTTTTTAAATTTCTGTCCCAGTCTTTCAGTAAGAGTTTGCAACAATACACCCAAATTACTTTGTAAACCCAGCGCACACTCCTAATGTGCCAATTGAAATACGATCTTTTTCTACTGCATGTTTGAAATGTGTTACTATGCCTCATATATTCCCCTTGCAGAAAACTTCGATAAACACACTGTCTTTCTCTGTCAGTTAATTTCAGTTTATTTCCTCTGGAAAAAATCTTTGCCCTAACAATTCATCCAACTGAGAAAAACCCCCCACTGAACATCTGGTAGAGATGTCTTACCTAATGACTGGTAAAGCTCAGTCATCTTAGGATGATCCCAGCAGGTCGTTTGCGTCTCATGGCTACAATACAAAACATGAAAGTTAGTAAAGTAAAATTTCTCTCTCCATCTCACAGCAAGTGATGCAGGTTGCACATCAGAGCACGGTGCCAGAGCACTACCCACATCCTGGGCTGCTCCAGCGGGGGTTCTCAGCAGCAGCAAGCATGTCTTCTTTCAACATGAGGCACTAACTCAGAGCACTTTATTTAGGCAAGGGCTCATGAAACAAAATTAAAAGGAGTGCTAATATTAAAAAACCAGCAAGTATTCATACATGTCAATGTTTTGAGGAATTTGTAAGCACAGAGATCAGTTCTAAAGAACTCTTTGTTTTTTACAGGTCATTCTCTCGTTGCTTCAAACTAGAGGACAGACATTTGAAAGGGCTTCATTCTTAAAGCATTTATGGGAACTCTGACTAGATACTCAGATGCATGGCATTTTTGATCTGCTTTCCCCTACACACTCTCTCAATGATTTCCCATGTGGAAAGTAAGAGTTATCCAAAGCAGCAAAACTCCAATCTTTCCTTTCACTCCAGACGCCTGCACTAAAATCACTGTGTAACAGCCAATTGATCCACCACCAGCTCACACCACTTCTCAGGCCAGCGCCTCGCACCCTGTATTGACAGTCTCTTTTGGCAAAGACTCTTGGCTGCTTCTTTTTTTCCCTGGGACTCCCAGGCCCTTTCCCTCGCCCCACAGGTCCCTGAGCAGTGTCAGGCGGCGGAGCTGTAGGGAAGCCAGGGGAAAGCTAAAGCGGGTTATGAAACGCTGCAGTATGACTAGAATGTAAATTGGACAGTCTCTGCATTGAGGGGAGCAGCCTCTAGCTTTGCAACACAACATGTTGCCGAAAGACAGGCAGCGTGAGAAAGCCAACAGAATTAAGTGTTAGCGGGTGTAGTAGCAACTCATGTCTCCTAAGGTTATACATTTTATGAATTTGTTTTTTAATGACAGCACAACTAACATGATTATGTTTCTATTAACATGGAAGTCTTGCTTATCTATCCTGTAGCTAATAAAGTCCTGTTCATACAGAATTCAGCCACATTAAAAGGTAACCAGGAATCTCCATTGAAAAAAAAATTCAGAATGTGTATGTAGCATACAGTTGCTAGCAAATACATTGGTCATTTTGTACTTAAAAGCAGCCATTGGGGTTTTAACACGCACACATCATTTGTGAGAAAATACACAGGAGAGCAGGACCTGACCCCCAGAGCTCCTGGAGCCCATACCTCCCAGGTCCAAGAGATTAAACCAATACCCAGCAGCACCTGTACACCCAACTGTGACCTGGAACACCGACGAGGTTGTTCTAGAGAACAAACGTTCCTCGAGTTCTAATTTTGAGGCACTGATGTTCCAAGTGCACATTTATCTTTTACAGGCTAAGAAGAGGTACAACTTCCAATGAATCACTTCAACACCACCCCTACTCACAGAAAAAAGAAAATCGTGACATGTTTTCTTAGTGTGATTTAATTTTGGCCTTAAAAGACAGGCTATTTATTTGATCCATGCGAATACTTTACTGCCCCAGTAACCTCTATATGTTCAGCAGCTTACTATATATATTTCCAGATTTTCCTCCGTAACTGCAAGGAAGAATGAAAGGGATCATAAGCACTAAGAAGGAAAAAAATGCTGCCATAACGCTGCCCTACTTGAGCGCAGGCTTTTAAACAAGCCCTGTCTCATCAATCTCAACATTCCCACCCCTTCCCAATTCCTGCAGTGGCTGAAGGCAGTGAAAGAGGGAGGAGGATATCAGAAGAGCAAAAGCAGTCTTGTTCTTTGCTCTGTTAAAAATGAGTCCTGTGAAGGGAGGTGGCTGCAGTTGCATTCAGAAATCTCAGCCTGATCTGGGTTTGTTCTTTTTTTTTTTTTTTTTTTTTTAACTCCCAGAAACTGAGTTGCTTCAAGCAAAACCTATGGATCTGAGCCACCTGCACCCAACCCCTGCATTTCCCACCTTGCCTGAGTATGGGCAGGTTTTGCAGAGAGAATGTAACACCAGAACTTTTTACCATACCCAGGTATGAAGAAAAACAGAAACAGTTTTGTTCACATATTCAGTTCCTAAAAACTCAGCCACCTGAAGCCTCTGCTGAAACAACAGCAGTCCAAAGGAAAAGAACTCATGGCAGAAGAACCTCGTAACCAGGGATGTCACAATTCAGGTGAACAGGCTGCAGATCCAAACAAACATTCACACTCACAGACCTGTGGTTGCAGTTTGTTTTCACTCAATGTCAATCCCATATCAGTAATTCCAGAGGCGTGAGCTTGGCTGCCCTGGCTTGCTCTCCCACGGGCAGGTAGTCCCAGAAGTGGTGGATATTTGAACAGCAACTCTACCATGGTTTGTATGCCAAATCATGTAGTAAAAGTGAAAAACAGAACTTAGGCAGTTACAAGAAACCTCTGAAGACAACCTGCCAGACTTTCCGTATGAAATTAGCCTGGCAGACCCAAATTGTTCTATGGATAAACTAGACCACTTCAGACTCCATAGCTGCTACCCTGGCAGCCTTCAAAGAAATTGTTTCCCCATGAAAATATTCAAAAGCCATCGGATATCTGGCAAAGGTAAATACAGATAGGATTATAGAATCCCAGGCCTGTGAGGGACAGAAGAACAAAAGGATCATTTTAGTGTGAAAAACTAGGATGGTTAATCACTAATCAACATGACACAGACGAGTTGAATTTTTTATTTTCATGTTTTATGGTAAGGCCTAACCACATATCACTGAATTTAGTGTATATGGTTTAAGCTTATGGAATTCAATATTTCTGAAAATACTTAACTGCTTTCCTAAGACCTTTTAAATAAAATTTCTATTGCCAAAGAAACACTGGACTCCAACTGTTTTCAGATATTTTTAATACCAGTAACCCCAGATCTCTCCTCATGGTGTAAGATTAATTATCTTGGAGATGGGCATTTTCCAAGGAATGATTTCATTAGCTTCATCTGAAAGTGACAAAGGCTGAACTTGCAAGGCAGGTACATTTCCTCTCTTGCTTTATTTTTAAACTTTGTTGCAACTTAAAGGAAATATTCCTTTCCTTAAGACTACAGAAATCAAGTAAGTAGATACCCCTAAGTCCTTGCCCCACCACCTTCCCAGCAGTGACTACCCGGGGTGTCCCACACCAGGTGGTGTGGCTGCCCTCGGCAGGGATCACCCATCTGGTACCAGACCCAGGGATGGGCTGGCCAGCTGTCAGTGCACCTCTGTGCTCTTACAAAAAAAAGCAAGGGCTTTGAAGTGAACTGAACCTTGGTGGCTGTGATTTCTGTAGAGGTTGAGTGCCCATACTGAGCCAGGGCAGACTTTGCTGGTACTTTACATGCAGAACACAAGAAGGCTGCAGATATTTCGCTCCAGCTAAAAGGCGTTCACCTCCCAACGTTCTCAGCTCGGAAAATTATCAACTATTCTGCACACAAGGGCAGCTCTGGGAAAGGTTAGATTCCATCAAGGCTATTCTTCATAAGCCTCTTTGCCATTTTCAAAGGCCATTTAATTGTGAGCTTTGGGGTTGGACCGGTGGGGGAGGATTTGTGTGTATGCCCTTATTGTGAACACCGTCTGAAGTGAAATGCCAGCTCAGCAGTTTCAGGCAGCCTCAACCACACTTGGGAATGCTGTAGCATCCTTAATAGATCTGCAGTAAAGTGTTTGCCAGAGTTTCAAACTCCGGTGAACAAGGCCCTTTATAGCCTGTAAGTCAGGAAGACATGAAAAGTATAGTGCAAGTCCTCTTGACTAGCAGCAGCTGAAGCAGGGTGAGAGTATGTGCAGAAATAAGTACTTGGAATGCTTTTCCTACGAACCACCAACACAAAAAGGCATCAACGCACACAGCCAGCAGTTCTGCAATACTGCACATGCTCAGAGGATACATTTTTCAATTTGGTTCTACAGTTAGGTCAACTAAATTGATCACTAGCTTTTAAATCATGGTCATTCTGCAACAAATAAAAATATAAATGCGCTCACTTGGCTTATCTTCCTCTTTCGCACCTGAATTGAGCTGCAAAAGTGGAAAGGAAATGAAAACCAGGCCTGGAAAGGAGACAAGCAGCAATGGCTAATGGTGACACCTAGGCATGGGTGTGACTTGTACACTAAATACACTGATAATCCAGTGGGATGAAAGCATAGTCTTCACTTGAGACATCCTTTGGGAACTGCAAGACCACTTCATTAAAGGATGATTATATTATATTAGCAAGGATAATTTTTATGTGGAGAATTCTGTCACACCATGCCTGTGTGAACTCCTCTGTTCCTGCCAACAGCAGAGAGATTTGTCTCTCATCGCTGTCAGCAGAGCCAATAACACACAGGATTGGAAACCTGAAATCAGGAGATGATATCCAAACTGACACTCTAGCTGAATTACAGTTCCCTTGTTATAACTTGATCAGTTTGGACAAAAGACAGTTATTTTATCTTCATTCCTTTTATATTACTTCTGAGCAACACCAGCAGCAGGAGAGGAAAGCAATGCTCCCCCACACCCAAATTCCTGCACAACTCCCCCCCCCAACATTCCTGCACCAGCCACACCGTAACATTTGCAAACCTTTTAACATTTTTTGATTGCACTCCTTCTCTCTCACCCTTTTTTTAAAAAAACAAACCCTATATCTAGGATTAGGTCTCATTCACTGCTCAGCTCCAGAATAGAATTTTAGATTGCAGCTGCAGAGTCTTTTTTAAACTCTTACAGCCCTCTTCATTGGTGATACCAGAGCCAATTCTGCTGCACTTCTCCCCACACCCTTCATTAGAAAATGCAACATGAATTAGATGTGCAAATGCATAGATGTGCATAGAATAAGAAATTCTATCATGTAGCAATAAATAAATAGTTACATATACTGACAAAAAAAGCGTCAAAATTATAGTGCTATTTTACAAAGCACTGAACTGATTCATTTTCAAACAACACAATTCATAATACCTCTCACCTTCTGGCTTTACGAGGAATAAAATGTTACTCCAACCACCTTATGACTGTTGTCAAAAAGCCAAAACAAGCACGATAGTTGTTTGGATTTTACTAAACTAACCTAAATGCAACTGAAAGAGTTTGAATGAACAGACATTACCTTTCATTTAAAAGAAAAACGTTTTCATCAGCAGATGACGGTGATTGCAAGGAAGATTTAATATTTTTTTTTTACAGTGTTTCATTAACTCCTCTGATAAAACAAGTTACTGGTATGGAAAGTATTAGCAATGTTAAAAGGTGGCACTCCTTTGTGCTTTACAAAGGACTACTGTTTTCATCTGTAAATCTAGAGACTACTGATCTGTGCAGAGATTATTTCTGTTTAAGCCAAGGATCAGCGTCTCTTCAGCAGGAATTTGACTTTAGCCTGTTTTATTGGCTTTTGCGAGATTTATCAGACTGCTGCAGGCAGGCACCAATACATATTAAAGTTTCTTGCCGATACTGGAAATGAATAGTAGGAGAAGGGCAAATATCAGCTGTCAAGTACTGAATAGTAACTCTTTTTTTCTCCCTTGATGTTAAACATTTATTTTGTCCGCTCTGTCAGGGGCAAAGATTCGCGCTCAGTGGCTTGAGCTGGGTGAGCCTTGCCCCCCCGGCTTGTCACTCTCCGCTGATCTATTTGCTTTCCAAAGCCTATCCTCTCTGCTCCTGCCAAAGCAATTTCACTGCAGGGTCTTGTCAAATCCAGGCTCAGACAAGTGACGGCCTTGAACAATTCCTTAGTGCTAAAAAGGTCAAAGATCCCAGATATAACCAGGTTTCCCGTTTCCTCAGTTATGTACACACACGCCTGCAAAAATCACCTCTCTGTCCAACTTCAGTCCAAGGCGCAGGCTGAGGACACCGGTGGTGTCCCGGGTTGCAAGATGCTTTACAGCAGCTATTAAAAGGCAATATAAGGTGCCATATAGCAACAAGAAATACAGCACTCGCAGCGCAATAGCCCGGAGGGAATCCCCTCCCAACCTCTTCTACCTATTAACTTGAAACATTACTTCTAAGCATGAAATGGCAGGGAGGAAAAAAAAAAAAAAAAAAAAAAAAAAAAAAAAGAGAGAGAAAAGAAAAAGAAGAGCAAGCCACGCACCCCCAAGCACGTTTGTTTTCAGGAATTCCGCTGGAGTTCACTCCCGACCCGAGCTGCCCCATAAGCGATGTGCCAGGCAGGTAAGGCTGTGCAGCACCGCGCTACCCCCAAAAAACCGCGGGCATCCCACACAGCTGTGATTCCCTCGCTCGGCTTTCCGCCCCCCCCGAGCCCGCACTGGCACAGGTACAGGTACAGATAGAGCCACCGGCACAGGTAGGGGCACAGGTAGTGGCACAGCCACGAGTGCGTGCCGGCTCACACCGCCATCTCCTACGTGTGCCAACGGGGCGCATCCAGCGCCCAACTACGGCCTCGGGAGCGGGGAAAAGCGCCGAACCCAACGCGCCTTTCAAGTTCCCCGAAGAAACCCGGCGGCAAGTTGAGATTTTTTGGTGTGAGAGATGACAGGCTACGCCGCCGGTGCCGAGGGCGGCCGGGACACGCCGCTGGCACCGCCGCGGAGCGCGGGGTGGCCCCGGGGCTCGGCGGAGCCGCCCCCGCCGCACCTGCCGCCCCGAGAGCCCGCATCGCCCTTACCCCTGGAGCTGCTCCCTCATGGCGGCGGCTGCGGAGACAGAGACAGCGCGTCCGCCCAGCCCCGCCGCTCAGCGCCACTGCGGCCGCCCTGCCGGCAGGGAGGGACGGCGGGAGGGAAGGAGGGAGGGATGGAGGGAGACAGGGGAGGAGGGAGGGGACGGCGCTGCCCCGCCCCGCTCCGCTCCCGCCCGGCGGCGCTGCCGGCGCCGCACCCCCTCACCCGCCCCGGCATCCCGGCTGCGGGGCGTTTGAGGGCACCTCGCCCCTCGCCGCCTTCCCCGGGGCTGTGCAGCTCTTCTGGAGGCGGGAGGAAACCCTCGGGGCTTCCTCTGACTTCTTTTTGTTTGGTTGGTTTTTTTGTTGTGTGTGTCCTTTGCCCTGACCCGGGCCCGCCGGAGAGATGGGTGTGCCGAAAGGCGGCAAATCGGTTCACTTTCAGAGGGCTTGGGAAGAAAACTTAGCTAAAAAATGCACCGAATCTGGGACAGATTTGAAATGGGCCTTAACCTGCCCTTTTTTTGCCTTTTTTTTTTTTTTTTTCCCTTTATGTTTTGCAGCTGTTCATTTCAGCGCTTAAAATGCCGAGTGGTTTATTTGTGAGTGAAATCAGGTAATTTCATTTCTGAGGGCTTGCCCTGGCCCAGCAGGGAAGGATGAGCATCTCCTCCTGGTCAGACAGAGCAGAAGAAATAGTTCTGCTCGCGCCGAGTTACTGTTGCGATATTTCTTTGCCTTAATATGTAATATGCATTACACAAAGGAAAGCCAACAATCTCCTCTCAGTGTCACAGGCACTTCAAATCAGTGCGGCCAGTCTCCATTCATGCATATTGTACATCTATGTCCTTCATTCATTAAAATGAGGCTGCATAAAGAACTAAGTCCTTCACAAAACCAAGTAGTTTTTCAAGCCTTACAGATTGTGCTTTCTTGGTAAAGCCACCCAAAAAAAAAAAAAAAAAAAGGTGTTTTTCAAATCAGAATCACAGAATGGTTTTGGTTGGAAGGGACCTTGAAGATTATCTTGTTCCACCTCCTCTGCCACGGGCAGAGACATCTTCCACTAGACCAGGTTGCTCAAAGCTCTGTCCAGCCTGGAAAGCTTCCAGAGATGGGGCATCTACAACACCCCTGGGCAACCTGTGCCAGTGCCTCACCATCCTCACAGTAAAGAATTTCTTCCTAATATGTAATCTAAATCTATCCTCCACCTTTCAAATGTACAAAAAGTCCTCTCTGTTTTTACACTGGGAAGATGCAGGCCTAGAAGCACAGAAAATTCATCCCACCCAAATTTTCTTTAACACAGGAATATCCCCTAGATTGCTTTCCTATTACACACATGTCAGTAGGCACTGAACTCAGAAGGTTTTAGCCTAAGTACCAGGATATTCAGAGCTTCCCTTAAGGCTCTAGGTCACTGGGTTATCTGAATTTAGGAAAAGTTCAAAAAGCAGTTCAAAGAGAGCCCACGTGTTTTTTTTTTTTTTCCAGAAGCATTAGAAGTGTGAGATGCTCAAGGTTCAACCCCTCAGGCCCTCAAATGCAAATATAAAATTAATGGAATTAAATTCTCATAGTTTCCAGATGATTTAGTTTGTTTTAAAAGGTCTAACTCATAGTTTTCAGTTACCTTGGACCTAGACCACTACTGCAATGTGGAAAGAAAATAGAGGATTAATTTTTGTGTAAACATAAATTGCTATGTTAAAATCCATTACCCTATGATTTTTCCATTTAATTCAGTGGATCTGATATTAGATCAATTGCTATGTCAAGTATCTCAGTTTTGAGATGAATAAACTGGCTGAAGGCTGTCAATTATGTTACATCAACAATCTCACATTTTCCCATCTTTAGCCAAGTTTTAAGAAGCGAGAAATCTTTCTATAAGTCTTGGTTTGCCTCTCACTTGGGAGGAGCCTCAGGGCTCACAAGGAGAGAGCAGCTGCCCGTGTCATACAAAGGGACAGGGGCAGCCAGAGGCCCCCTGTTTCACTGCAAAACTGGTTTGTTTTCCCTCAGAAGTATCTAGCACTGATTCCACAGATACACATTCCTTCAATTTTTACTGTTTCTGGAGTTTCCTGGTTTGCCTTAACAGAAGCTTGATGCTGCTATTATCACGCTGGTCTTCTTTCCCATACAATAGTGCCAAGTAATAAGAATTTAAAAACCAGTCTGAATTTCTCATAGTTTGCATAATCTTCTTTCTCCTTGAGTTACAAATAAAGCATTGTATTCAATTAGACTCACAGCAGGTGAAAACCCCAATTAGTGAATCCATTTTCTTGGCTTTTTTTCCCTACCTTACACCCACACACCACTTTTTTTTTTTCTTCTTTTTTTTTTTTTTTTTTTTTTTTTTAAACAATAAAGGGGAACTCTGAGTCATTCCTCAATTGAAAAGCAAATTAACCCTTTGATCTCCCAAATCAAACTATTAGTTGCTCAGGAACATCCAGGGGAAAACAAGAATGTTGAAGGATTAAGAGATTAAGGCCTATTGACTTTATAAATTGATTTTTATAAAAAAATCTATTTAATGTAGTTCTGATTGTTGTCTCCAAATTCACAAAAGCTTTTAACTATTTTGATTGACTTGAAAATTATATTTTTTCTGGATAACGTACACACGTAGTACCACTCTTGCTTCAGATTACTTTTAGACTACCAATAATTGCTTAAAAAATATATTTTGTTTGCAGTGTAAATGGTTTCTGTCTTTGGCATTTGCAACTGTAGCCAACCCTTATGCCATACTTAATTTTAAGCCATTTATTTGATAAAAGATAGTTCATCTTCCTGTAGAAAATAAATCAGGATTACAGACTACACTGAATTTTATTCCCTCTGGTGCTTTTTTTATGCAGGGGCTATTCAGTCAACTTGTGCACCTACACAGAGACCTTAATCAGAAGAAGTGTGTTTATTTCTTTTAAACTGTTGGTTTGTCCTGGACTGTATCCAATCGAGGTATCTATGTCTGCAACATTTAATAACACCAGGTACTTAAAGGGAAATCACAGCTGCCTAAAAAGTCAGGGATATTAATTAGAAGTGGTCTTATTACCCCAAAACTCATTAATGATTAGCATCATTACTCCATGTTACAGGCAGAGACGGAAACCCAAACACAGAAATGGGTAAGGACTTGCCTAAAAGTGGGGCAGACATTAAGGGTACAAGTTTGCTTCTAAGTTTAGCATTTTATGAGGTAGAAAACTAGAGAGACATTCCTTTAGTTTTACTGTCATGGGAAGTGAAGATACAACAGTAACACCTTCCCATTAACTAGGTCTTGCTTCCAGAGCTCTGTGAAATGTGCCTCCCTCCTTGTAAGTGTGGCTGTACCATTTCTCGTTATCTGGGCAGTGGATTAGCTTGCCTTGCATATAAGAAGATGTTGTGGTGCCCTATGTCAGGCTGCCTAATCCATTATGCTGTTTACATCTCTTTTCTTTTTCTTGGTATAAATACATACTAAAAATCACTTGGGATGGCACAACGACACTTTCCTGGATCATCTCTCTTAAATATGCTCTAAGGGCTGACACCTCCAGGATGTTTTGGGTATTTGTTGATAGCTCTCTCAGAAGAGCCAAGAGGAGAATACTGGCTTGGATGCAGGTTTGTTTTGTTTTGGGGGGGGTTTTGCCTGTTTGCACATTACCACTGGAAACACATTAAAATACTGCAAATGTAATGAAGGAAATAGTTTTGAAATCCTCCATTCGTTTTCTACAACACTGTACTGTAAATTAAAGAACTAGTAAAACATTCATAGCTCAGTATAGTTATAATCAGTTATTTACCCCATGGGATGTTGGGGAAGGAGCATTCCATTCCCTTGTCCAGAGGGAAACCCAACCTGTGTCACTTAGGAAGGGTGATGAGCTGGTGCTTCTTCTTACCCAGGGCTCATTCCCTGCAGGTAACTGGCAAGTGGAGCTCACAAGACTTTGCCTGGCATTTTTCACTGAGATGTTCTTGGGACAGAGAAAGAAGATAATTTTTTTTTTTTTTTTTAATAAAACTAATTCTGCAGTAAATATCATGGAGCTTACAGCAGTGCAATGCCCAGTCTGGAAAGTACTGGTACATGGCACATGTGACAGGAGTACATTTGTTCCTGATGAATGCTCAGTGGCAAAAACTCTGCATTCCTTTGGGCTGTACTTGCTTTTACTACGGTAAAGACACCTGATTAAAAGTGAAATCTTAGTCACCCTACAAGATGGGTATCAGGGAGCCTCAGGAGCAGCCTGTGTGCGCCTTATGTTGCACTGCATTGCCTGCTGTTGCTAAAAGGTGAATGAGAGGGTGCCTGTCATTTTGAATATATTAGACATATGTATGAATTTCATCCTGCTGAAATCTTGGAGAGCCTAATTTGGAGAGGCTACATTTATTTTTTAAGTTGACAGTGACAATTTAGACACCAAGTGTTCAGTTTTTACTGCCATGTATATGACCTTGAAAAGAGGAGCTGAGTGGGACTGAGATTCATTAAGACTTACATGCATGGGGTGGATGGAGTGGATAGCACATCCTGGTTCCACCACCCCTATAAGCTCTTCAGGTGAGCCCCTGAAAATATCAAAAGCTCTTTTCTCCCTTCCATGAGAAACCACAACAAATAAGGAAAATTAAGAAAGGAGTAACCCTTGCTCTTCTGGGGTGGGGATGAACTGCAGTGTGAATAGTCCCAAGAATGGGAGACCAAGAAGCAATGTGTCGGCATAATGCTAGAAAACTAAAAGTAGTAAAACCCCCTCTGAAGTAAGGCTTTTGGAAAACTAACAGGGAAAAAGAGAAAACTGTATACATAAAAAAAAAATAAAAGACTTTAGATCTGCCAGCCAAAAACTTAGGTCAAGCATAACTGCTTTCTGATCTTTACAAAAGACAAAATAGACCTGAAAAATAATAATTATACCATAGTAAATTCTTGGTTTGAGGATTCTGTAGTGGCAAAATGAATGGTTATCATATCAGGGAGTAAGGCTGAGAAAAAAAATGCAGACTAATAAGGACAAATTAAACAAAGCAGCAAAGGCAAACTCCATTTCTTTCTTTTCTTTGTATGCCCAGTTGGAAATAAATGATTGTTTTGCCTCCTGGGGGGATTAAAATAAGCAGGATTTCATAAACTCTCTCACTCACTGACTCTCTTTTCACCTCAAAATCTTTTTTTCCATGTATAAAATTATGTGTTGCGAACACAAAAACTGGCTTTCCAAATCATTAACTTCTCTGATGTTTCCTATCCATGTATAGATCTCAATGGCAAGGAACTCTGTCTCTTGTAGTACTACTCAGGCTCAGAAAATCAGATTCTAGCTTCTGGTCACCATGCATTTCTGGTCCCTAACAATCAGCCACCTCTTCCAAAGGCTTCCAGAGGCATCAAAGGAGAAGCATGCCTTCTTTTTCTTTATTTTGCTCATTTACTTTTTGGTTGCATTCCATAATATACGTATTTTTCACACTATTGAATCTATGTTTTGTAACTAATGAATTACAAACAATTTTTTTTTTCATTGAGGAAATTGTTTTCAAAATGTTTTGATGCAAATTTTACCTAAGAGAGAAAATATTCATTTGGGAAAAAAAAAGCCACTGAGATCATGATAGGAGATGACCTCCTGGGATATTACAATGGTAAGGCTGCACCTATGTAGTAAATGAAGAGAACAATGAAATCTATTGCATTTTATGACAGCTATATGCAAGTTCCCAGTCAGGCCACTAGCTAGGCCGACTCTGAACTTTTGAATTAATGTATTAATTTTTTGCTGCCTGTATTTCAGCAATGGGTGCTTTGCTGTGTTCTCACAGAAAGCTGCAGTTTTTGTTGCTTTGAAATGTACATTGAACCTGTCATAAATACCATGTTGTTTCCTCAATGATTATAATATACTATACATAACATTATAATATGTAATTCAAACACAAGAGGCCCTGCTTTTTTTTTATGTACACACTAGGCTTTTTCGTTATCTTCCCAAAGATGTTGAGGCCACTGACCTCAGCAAAGATCATTTTGAGGTCTATTCCTAACCTTTTCCCTGGATTGGACCATGCAGAGCCCTGATGTGAGAAAGAGACAGTTCTCTGTTCCTGGTAAATCAAACACATTGACATAGATTCCAAACTGGAGAGTCTTAGGCTTCCCCCTAGTGTAACATGAGCAAAGCTTGGTCTTTCTGCATGGCAAGATTGCTTTGGTCTCTCTTGCTAAATGACTTATGTGGGGATCCAGGAAGCAGAGCACTGCACTTGGGGATAGAACTATCCTAGAGAAGTTAATGGCAGGAGGGAGCAGCTACACCTAACTGGCCTCACCAGTAATTCCGTCCAGGCTAACTACTTAATCTGATCCAAGTGACATTTCTCATCCTTTATTTGCATAGAAATGCAGCTTCAGGTTTAGGGTTGTGCAGCTACTCCCAGTCTGAGGTCAGCAAGAAAAGAATTCTGGAAAGGAAAAATTTCTCATCTGCCATTTCTGAAATCAAAACTTTTAATTTCATTTCTAAACAGTATCCTATGAAAAGATGTACTCAACTTTGGCTAGAAAAGGAGACAGTTGTTCATACAGCTCTGGCAGTGCCCTTTAATGGCAAGTGGCAATACTCTCATCTTTTCCATGCCAAAGAGTGAAAATTAGTGTTTATATAGAGAGTCATTTGAAACAAATACAGGCATACAGATGCCTAAATTAACTAGTGCTTCCAGAGACACATGAATCAGTATTAGCTACCATGGTGCCATGTCCTAGGGCACAAGTACTGTTTTATCCTAATTGAATCTGAATGTATGTTAGCACTTCAATACTTCACTAAAGAGGGATACAAAGGAATTTTGAGGTAAGATAAAAATTATTTCTTAGCTAAGTGGATTTCATTCATGAGAAGGATTTCATTCAAGTCTCCCATGGCAAGTTCAGGCATTTACAGTTTGGCACATGATCCGCATAATTCCAGACAGCTTCTGCAACTTCCATTTACTGAACCCTGATATGGTTCTTCCTACAAAGTAGTCCTCCCAGCTTTTACATTTAGATATCTTTGTGTAGCTCCTACTATCTCGGGCAGAGTAGCTGGCAGTTAATTCAGGGAAGAATCCTGTGGGTGCCAACTGATAGAAAAAGGGTGCTGCCAAACTATATTGCACAGTTTAAACTTTGTGCTTGTCTAAGTCTAATAACGGGAATGCATTTAGTAGAACTCAATGTCTAGGTACACTTTCAGTATTTCATTTGTTAGAACTGAGCCAAACGACTCATGGTACATCTGAACGAGCCTTCAAATAGCTTGCAATTCTACTGGCATACATTCATTCGGTTTTCTGATCTCAGTTATTAAATGGAAAATGGAATCTCTTAGTGAAAGAATAAACCTGCAAAATTAGGATTCCCTTCCTAGCAACACATCCAAATTAACTGTGAAAAAATTTGCAATGAAAATCAGCGATGCCTTGTCTGCCCAAGCCAAAGGGCCTTGACATTTATGATCAAAGGTACACAGATGACTTTCAGGATCTGCCATAGTCCATTACTAAAGCAAGAACAATGATGAATGTGTTTAGCTCAAATTCAGCCAAAATAATTTTTTTCTTTCTATACTGAGCATTTTTCCACATTGAACTAAACAAATATTTTCCACATTTATATTTTGAACTATTTGCTTCTTCTTTAGGAAACTGCTCTTAAAGGTGCAATCTAAATCCTGAACAACCCACACAGCCCTAAAATATTTAAACATTAGTTATGGTCCATATTGACATTCTTGCACTCCTGCTGCTACATCTGACTACCTTTAACACATTATCAGAAATGTCAACCTGCAAATTCTACCATATCAAAATCTTCAGCTTTTTCTAAAGTAGTCCAGCTTGAAAATTCTTATTGCTAGGACTACGTGAAGTAACCTATCTTTATCATCTCTCTCACTGCATGACATGGAATGCCAGATTATTAGAAAAGTTCAAAATAACTAATTCCATATTATCAGTCCTAAGAAACATCACATAGTTCTTTTCACCTTCCTTTCAGGAAAAAAAAAAAAAAAAAGGTTTTAAATTCAACCAAGATTTCTCTATATCTACACGGTACACTACAACTGCAGAGCATGCACAGCACCCAAGTCATTTGTTTATTTAATAGTGCCCAGAACTTGGCATTTTATAATGGCATAAACATAAAAGACATAGCTAACACAGATAACCCACATACTGCGTGGAAGATTATTTTCTGACTGTCATTAAAGTTAGAAAGAAGGATCGTCTAAACTCACCTCTCCTGTCTCAGAAAACATTACAAGTGTTTGAGCTTTAATCCCTAATCCCAAAATAAAACCAGTCTGTCATATAAAAAAAAAAAAAAAGTGTTGTTTTAAATTATCATTCTTCTCTTCAGGTAAATAATTGTCCTCCAGTTAATATCAACAGCTCTGGTTTGTCGTTGCCAACTTTAGAACCAAATGTCATTTTGCAAATAATTAGCACCCCTTCAGGTAATGTCTTTATACTAATATGCATCAGGTAAAAGAAAGTAATAATAAAAAAAGAACTTCAACTATATCTTTTAAACAAAAACAAGGTTAAAATATGTGATTTCTAAATACTTTTGTACTTAAGCAATAAAACTTATTTTTGCTTATGGATATTAGAAATTTTATCGGTATTCAGAATTTATTCTCTTTTCATTTCTGAATACTAATAGAAACTGTTACATTTCCACAGTTTCATTGCTGCAGTTGCTCTTCATTCTCATTCTTAAAATTCTAGTAGTATTATTTCTCAAATTATTATCCTTCCACCCATATCCCTCAATTTATTCTGTTTTTAGGGTAACTAACAGAGCAAATAATTTATTAAGGAAAAAGTTATTTTGCAAAGATTTGCAGAAGCTGACAGACTAAGAATTCTGCCAAACAGAATCCAAGCAGAGTGGAGGATAAGACCCCATTTAATCCACTGGTTTTTTTCAAAACAGTGTATTTAATACTGAACTAAAACCTTTAGAGAGTTTTATTTTTAGCAGCTTTCCATCTTGAGCATTCATGTGGATTTACTCTAAGAATTATAGTTTAGGAAACAAAGCAAAGAAACTTATTTCTTGTTTGTTACTAAGATATCATCATTAGAAGTCTTCCATTCCCCAAACAAATATAATTTTTTCCTTTATGCCTTTATATTTTTTCTGGTAGTTTTAATTTTAAACATTATACTTCACTGACCTTTAAAATTTAAAAAAAAAATTAAAATTTAAAATGGATTTTATGCAATGAAAATGATCATTTGGTGGTGACAATACATTATGTTGAATTAGAGATGAAAAAAGTGACTATTTTATTTTCACATCAACATTGTGCACGAAACTTGCTCACAATTTGGAGAAAACGAGGCCAGTGTGATTACATTTATGCTGCCATTTAATTAAATGATTTAGTCTATGAAACAACCAAGAGAGAGCAACTCTCCAAATGTGACAATATTTTAGTTATATGAACTTTCTAGTGACATGTTACAGTGGCACTGCTATGTGTGTTTGCCCTGAGAATAATAGCTGTTTCTTGGTCCAAATTTCACACAATGACCCTTGTTCTTATTGCTGAGAAGTGACAGCAGACTGGTGATGCTACTCCTCTACTTGCCACTTAGTGCTCCTGTGGACTCAAGGCGTGATTTACTTTACGTATATATGCTTTGACTTAAAAAAAATAAAATAATATATATATATATATTTAATTTCAGATTATATGACCTAATGTGGGAGCTTGATGCAGCTGAACTGCTGAAACAGCCATGGTATCTTTTTGAAACTGGTTGGGCCTGTCCCTGCAGAGTAAATCCATCACAGTAAACGGCTAAAACATCTCCCTACTAGCCAGGACAGTTCTAGATCAGCTCAAATGCCTCTGATTTAAATGCCATGCAGTATAGTCACAAGTTCTTTGCTGTGCTAGATCCTCAAACTGTGATGAGCTTACCAAAGAAATCAGTTGGTAATCAAACTAATTTTTTTTAAAGTATTTTTTTCTGTCCAGAAAGCAACTGATTTGACAAAACCAATCACTACCAAGGAAGAACAGCCATAAATGCTGAATGCTCTACATGCAATTTCCAAAGTTTGAAGAAGACAAATTTTCTAAGAAAACCAGCTATTATTTTGTAAGCTGGCACCAGTTTTGAAAGAATTAATGAACTGAGGATGCACTTTCAATGCATACCAGCATTTCTTTCTTAGTGTTTCATTATATACAATGCAGTGGTTTAGGCAGAAATTTCTACAAGAAAGTGGTAAAAGGCAGGACATAGAAGAATACTCCTCTGTTCCTTGGACTCCTCTGTATGCACATACACTTCTGCATCTTGCCAAGTTTGTAAACTGCAAAAGCACAGTGTGTAATGACGACGCTCTAACCCTTTTAGTGCATTGCATTCTACATACTGAGCTGAATTTTACTTCCAAACAAAATTTTGGCTGCATTCCTTAGTGAGTACATGTTGTTCTCGCATTGACAGACTATGCCATTCTCTCACTTAAAACAATTTGATGGATTTTAAATTTTTTTCACTTGTTCCTAGATGGGCACAGTTTATTTAAATCAGTTCCAGCCAACAACTCCAACATAAAAAAAGACAGTTCTTATTTTTTTACTTAGGTCATTTAGCTGAAATTATATTTTCTCTTCTTTGGTTTTTTTTTTTTTTTTTTTTTTGTACAATTTGCAATTATGAGGATAATTTAAAATACCCTTTAGAACACAACTTAATTGTCTATTGTACAGCTTTCTTTTTTCTAACTCAACATTTAATAAAGTGCTAAGTTTACCATCACATAGTTTGCTGAGAAACTTAGCACTGGATTTCAGTGAATAAAAAGAATCCCTAATCATAAGCAGTGGAGCACTATTCTATGATTTTGTATTCTTAAATATTGTCTTAATACTTCCTTTTTAATAGAAATGGTTTGCTCAGAACCTCTCTATCTTGAAACAATCATACTGGCCACAAGCAAGTATGTATATTGAATAGTAGTATGAGTACTAAAATGTTAAGAGTACTACAACATCGTTAGACTGTTATATATATATGTAACAGCAGAATTGAGAATGCTATTATTAAGGAGCCTTTCAAGTTTATTTCATCAGCAAAAAAGAAAAAAAAAAAAGGCTTGCTTTAGTCTTTACTAGAGCATAAAGGCATAATGCAGTTTTATAGTCAAGAGTACATCTAAAAAACAAGGGAAACTTTAGGCCTAGCTGCATTTTCTGTCAGTCAATATCTTAACCTAAAAGGACCATCTGGTCAGCCTCTTATATGGTGTAGAGTTAAAAGAAAAAAATAACAGAATTTTTACATCTTTTACAGGCATAGGAACAGGACAAATATGGATAGGGAAGTGGTGGATATACAGTATACTAACTTCCAGCTGCTGTATCATCTGTCTACTGGTAGGTATGCTGAAATAAATAAATGATCAAAAAAACTCTAATAAAAAAAATATCAACAAAGTCAGGATGAGTTTTTGTAAATAAGAATTTGCAACACAAGTGATATGAAAGCAGCAAGACGATTAAAATGCAGAATCTTATTTATTATACATCAGGTAGATCAAAGCTTCTCAGTGATAACAAGGCACTGATGGGGGTTGCCACCTGTTTGGTCTCACTTGCAATGGAAATCTGTGAGGTGGATTTGTGTTAAAGGTTGTCAGTACATATTACACTTATGAATGGCTTACACTGAAAAAAACCCCACAAATTACTCTGATTTTGCTTAAGAGGTTTACTCATTATTCACTAGCACATATGCTACTTTCTTAGTTTATACAAAAAAAGGATATTCTATAAAATTCAGGGTTGTTTCTGAAATAAACAAACAAACAAATGCAGGCAAATGCTCTTACATGAGGCACATCACTCTAAGATAGTGGTAAAAAGGCCTGAGTAGTATAAAATTGGAATATATTTGAGCTGTGGTTTTTGAGAGTGCTGAGCCTTGCAGCAGGCTGAGCTCAGAGAAGAAAGATTGTGGCAAGCAATCTAAAATCTAGACAAGCAGGAGGCAGTTTTCAAGGTGGTTGTATTTTTTTTTTTTTTTTGGTTGGTTGTCTCTTTTGTCTAACCTCTTCACAAAGAACAGAACAGCTGTGATTTAAGGAAAGTGCATGGCTATAAATTTCTAACAGTTATTGTGAGGATCTAATAAAGAGTGGATTGAGGAAAACTGAAAATCTGCGAGCGCAACAAGGCAAGGCAAGGCAGCAACAACCTTTGTCAATGTCCTTGAAATTTGCTGCAGAACTGGCTAAACAGATAAGCAGAACTTCAGTCTGAAGATTTCAGAGCACCACTGGGCTCTCAGAACTACAAATGACTATTTGTAGGAGATAAACTTAATGCATATTGGCAAGAAAATGGAAGAGGGAGTAAGAATCAGAAAGATCTCTTTAAAGTTGGAGGAAACTTACAATTTACAAAACTGGAAAAAAAAAAGCTGCTAAGTACTTTAAAAACTATGTGTACCAAAAGAAGAATTATTTGGGAGGTCTCTAGGTGTTACAAATACATGTCACTGACCAAAACCAATGTCAGGACTGACACAGGAGAAAGGAGCCCCATCAGCTGACTCGATTCAAACCAGAGAGGATCACTGTGAGACTGCAAGATGTGGGTGCAGGCAAGTTTGATAAAGGATTCACACTGACAGGGCCTTTTCCACTCCTTTTTTCTAGAATAGTGAGCAAATGCCCCAGAGCAAAGCAGCGCTGAGGGTTTTGCGCTTGATTTTCTCAAGAGAAAGCTGTACAGATACAGATTTGTGTTTTGCCAGTGGCAAATGTTTAGTCCACAATATTTTGGGCACTGATGTGAAAAAACATGATACATGAGAGGAAATGCTGAGAGCCAGATTCTGATCCCTTTTACACTACTTAAAAAAAGGAGTAACTTTGCTGAAAAAATCAATGAACATATCTCTCAATCCATGCAAGCTGTTTTAAATGCAGAACTTAAATTTGATTTGCAAACTTCTGACACCGAGTCTGACGGGAGCCTAAACTGCTCCCACCATAACCTGGGATTCCTCTGTAGGTTCCTCTGCTCATTTCAGGATTGTTAGAGTGAGATGAAATATTTATTCCTCACTCAAACTGGAAACAGGAGAAGAAATAATAGCATATGAAAGCAAGCTTTAACATGTAATGACCATAATAATAAGGTTTTAATTGCTTTTGTGCCATAGCACAATTAAAGTAGTGGAAAAACAGATGAATGAAGACGTGCATGAGAAAATATTTGTCATATATGAAGATAAAGAACACTGTGTACTGTTTTAATTGTTTGCTAATATTACACAAGTATTAAAAATGTAAGCACTTCCATTAACAGGGAGTAATTAATAAAAACAAACAAGGTGATTGCACCTATGGCCAGGAAGTTAATCTCATGGTGATTTATATCAAAATAGCTCATTTCAGTTTCAGAAGTTCAAACTAGTATTTGAAAATGGTGGTGAGCTCATCAGTTAGGGATCTTTGGGAATCAGTTTTTTAATCTCTAATTTTCAGGTGATACTTAAAGTAATCTGAAGTACAGAGGTAAAATATCCTTTTCACCAACTAGGTCCTAGTGGCTAAAAAGCTCTCACTGGCAGAAATCTAGAAGAAATTTCTTTCTAAACACTGAAGTAAAATTTCAAGATGCCTCTATTCCCAATTACTTGCACTAAAAGTTTATAGATGAGAAATAAAAATGTAGTTTTGGTTTAGTAGTTCCAACTCTTGGTTTTTATTTTTTATTTCTGTAATCATTGACATTTCCAGCTACAAAATACAGTCTGTTACATTCAGGAAAACAGCTGCAAGGCACTTATTTCCACTCTCTAGGGCTTCTACAGGTTTAAGCTGGGCATGATTTTAAAGAAGAATAATATATTAGAAAGTTGAGAATATTTTATTTCCTTACTTCTGCATCCAAGTTTACTCTTTAGAAGGGAAATCTGCAACTAGCATGGCAGATCTGAAATCTGTACTCACAGAGGTGCATCTCCTTCTATATTTCTAGACCAAATTCAGAAACATCTTTAATGAAGAACAGCTTCAGTAGCTTTTTCAAGGACACGCCTAAGTAGAATGTATACATACAAATATTTGCGGAAACACAGCCTTTACCCATTCTGGATAAATAAGAAACTGGCAATTTCCTCTTATTTGCCACACCACTGCTCAAGGGTCTGTCTGTGACTGAATGGAGTCTGGAAAGGAAAATAATAATCTGTCACTGATCCTTCCTCTTTGCCTATCATTACTCCAATAAACAAGGCTATAAACCCTTGCAATTTAGGTAAATCTTTCTAATGATGTTATAGTTTAATTATTGTGAAGAGCTAATAATCTAAAAAGATCTCCAAAGCTGATATTAAAAAAAGTAAGTTACTTAATTGGTGATTATTAGATTCAGCATTGCAAGAAACTAGTATTAAACTTAAGTTTGCTTAGACAGAATGCTAGGCACAAAATCTTTTAGTTAAATGAAGACTGCATTCCGGATTCAGTGAAAATTATTCAGTTCCTATGATGCTGCACTTCTCCACTGAATCTATCTGTGAAGATCAAATGGTAAAATTCTGCAAAATATTACAGTTCAGTAAGTATCTTCACTGCAATAGGGTATGGAAGTCTAAAAGAGAGAAAATGAACTGCTTTAGCATGCTGAATCTCCCAGAAAGCATCTGACAAGCCACAGAAAAAGGAAAAAAGTGGAATGAATCAGCACAGGGGGGAAATGAACTTGGGCTAGCAAAAAGATTCTTCTGTAAAAGAAAGAAAATAAGTGGTTGAATACATAAACATATATGTATATGTTTTCAGAACCTCAGAGTTACTGCAATCCCCTTCTGTGTTAAAACCATCCAAATGTCAACCCACCGTGGATAGTTTTTAGTTAACCTGAGAGTGATTTTCCTCAGGTATATAACTATTCACATTTCCTAAGGGTTTTCCAAATCTGCAGGTCTCACTAGCTGAAAAATAATTCAATACTACAGTGGCAGGTACAAGCAAGGCAATCACTGTATGAAAACGTACCCCATTTATTCAGTTCCAGGAATATCTCTCCTGAAGTGGATAATACCCCCAGCTTTTACAATGCATAAAAGTGTTTACTCGTTGAAGACTCCTCTCTGCAAAATTATGCAAAATGAAGTATTTTAAGGAGATGAAGAGGAAAGAAGGAGCCTTCCTGTGCCAAATTAAAACCCAGAGACATAATGCTAGAGAACATTTAGTTACTTCTGGTCTGTGCTTGTTACTGAAAAGCCAGGATACTGCAAAGTAAAACAGCAGTCCTTCTACTGACCTCACCCTGCTCATCATCTACTTCTCTCTTGCTTTTCTTTTCTTAACCCCTCTCCACCTGCACACAAAATATTTGTTTCTAGAGGACAACTACTGCGTCTCCTGTATCCATGGCATGCTTTGCTTTGAACAAGACCTATGTGAACAGGATGCCTCAGGGTGCATTTAGGAGATGCAGTGCTAAACTGTTTCTCAAGCTGCAAAATATTACTCCAACATGCTTCCAGACAACTAAGAGAGTTTTTTTTTTGAGAAAAAACAGTAGCCAGCACCACCTCTTCCAATAAAGGACATTGGAGTACGCTTATAATCTACCTTGCCTTCCCACAGGGATGAGGAGCATCCCTTTTCTTTTAATCCTTAATTCTAAAATGTGCAAGACGAGATGGTATTTGAACATTGTTTCACTACAGGTGATGTATGCACTTACATTTAAATTAAATTCCTGAGAGGGGAAAAAACTGATATATAAATAGCATCATGTAACCAACAAAGCCAGCACTGAGCACCCTCCACTTAATGGAGGGACTGACCACATTTCTCCATGCACACATCTTTTGCAGAGCCTCAGCAGAATCCATTACTTGGTACAGATCCTTGAGTAGAAGTGACAGACTTTATATGAAACTGTACCATTGAGCAGCAGGCTGGCAATGAATAAATGTCGCTCAGGAGGTTAGACATGCACAGCTGTAGAGATGGTGAAATTCAACCTCTGCCCTGAAAAATAAATACCTCAAAAAAATCGGGAAATTCTAGAACAGCAACATCTGAATGAAGATAATAATTTTACCTGAAATATATGAGTTTGAGCCTTTTCTATTTATGAATGACAAGTGAAGAAAAATCTTTTTTTGGAAACAAAAGCACAACAAAACATTTGCTGTTGCCCTGAATACTAATGATGGAAGACTGTTGCTATGGTGATGCTAATTTTAACGCTCTTGCCTGTGGACTTCATATGAACTGCCCGTTTTAACTTTTGCAAATGTCATTTACAAAATGGAAACCCATTAATGACTGGCGAGGGCACAATGTTCCACTTTAATTAGAATAATAAGGAATGCTGATGCACAAAGTACAGGTTTGTGAATTGCTACAAAGCCCACACTGTCAAAATTAATTACCACTGATGGGGACTTTGTTCTAAATTTTTTTTTTTTTTTCAAAAGGAAGCTTTAGAATAATACAACCATAGCTTGACTTGAAGTTGAAAGCAGGCTCTTCTTTTAATACCAAGGTGGAACAAAGAAGTTTCTGACAGTAATGGAAAAGGTACAGCAGAACTTAGAACTGTGACTGAGCCATGCTTAAGGAACACTGATTCCAGGAACAGGGAAATGCAAGTGCTAGTGCTGCCAATAAAAGTAAAATATTTTTCAGAGAAACACCTGCTTAGAAAAGCAGTTAGGATTTGGAAAATAGAGTTTGTGTTTTGGAAGAATTTAAAAGTACAAATTGAGGACAATAAATTGAGTGGGTGCTGGGATGTGGTTCTGGTTTAAGTTGATGGGGTATTGCTGTGACTTGTTAATTGGCAAGTGCTGAGCCAAGTAGATGATGTTTAAAAAACCCTGCATAGATAGTAGTGGTAATATCTTTTGTAATGCACCAAGCCCTTGCAAATCATGAGCATACATCTTTCATGAGAAGGAAAAAACTTGCAACTACCATTTCTAATTTTGGGGAAATGTCTGAGCATATAAAGTAGGTGCTATGTTGCTAATGGCATTTCAGTAATACTGACTGCAGCGAGGAAAGAATACAGCAATGAAAAGCATCGCAGGCAGCTGCTGAGGGTACATTATACAGACTAATTGTTATTATTAAATATCTCCATTGTAGCACCACTTAGAGAATCTAATTTAGAGTTGAGATCCATTGTGTTGCCTGCTGCATTAACAGAAAGGAAACTTGCCTTCTCCTGTGAAGAGCTGAGCTGGTGTAAGAAGTTGATTTATCTTTATGCTACGTCACTGTTTCAGTGTGAGATTGCTGGAAATGGGACTGGCGTGAGGATGAATAGCTGCTAAAACATTTTTCTAAATTCTCATTCACAGCAGACTATGGTTTAATGATTGGTCAAACTTTCTTCCAGCAGCACCAGCATGAACTCCACTCTCAGTCTATTGGTATGCTTCACTGCTGTTTTAAAACAGCATGGCCAATTTTGCCCATGAATTGTTAGCTATTGTGCAAGCCTCTGTACTTGCATACAGCTCTGCACTCAGCATGGCTGGAATTTCATGGTATTGTACAAAATTGTGCCAAAAATACAGATTTGACTGAGAATGATTGTCTTTACTGAGTCTGCTTTTAAGTGCAAGTTTTTCTGCCAGTGATTCCTTAACTCAGAACTCATTTTCCTCTTGCTGTTTATATGCAGAAGTAACGAGATGACCACTGAACAGCACTATTCTCAAAGACCTTCTTCAGAGAGCACCCACCTTCAGAGAAGGGCTTTATGTTGAAAATGTAATTGACCATAATTTTTGCAGAGAACGCTAATATGCTCATGTGCTACTGCTGAATCCAGCTGTACCTGGTGTGGTGGACAGCCATGAGGCAGCTTGTTGCTCTTAAGAGTCAGTGGGCTCAGGATTAATTCACATTTCTGCAGTACATTGCCCTATGGTATATTATCTCAGAACAAAAAGGGACAATAGAGGCTCTCTTCCACTCAGCAGGAAAACCTTTAGCAGCTAGGTGGATTTTGGAGGGAACCAGAAACAAATACGAAGCTGATGTGTGTTAACAAACTGACACTTGTAAACCGAATTATATAGCTTCCCAATATACAAAGGTTTAGAATTTACAGAATTCATCTGAAACAGAGAAAATAATCTGAGAGAGCTTTCTCACAGAAAATTGTTACTAAACATCATTACCAAGAGAATTAGCTTTTAATAGTTTTTTCCCCAAACTCCTCAGATAAGAAAGTGATATTTCTGACAATGTCAGACCCTGCAAACACCGATGGACAAAGAGGTGATAGAAGTGAATGGAACCTGCTGGCATGGGAACTTCTGCTGGTTCTAGATCACCTCAGTCTTCTTCAAAACAGGTGAGACACCTGGATAAGAAAGGACTATTTTTGCTGTTCCTTATAACTCTGTAATCCATGTGAATGGGTGGAATGTAAAAACTATCTGCCTTTTGTACAGAGGTACAGTAAGACTGATACTGTGGTAAGTAATCAAGCAATAATCATGCTGCAAACTGTAACCTGGAATCAGGTGATGGAGAGAGCAATAGTGCTACAAACAATTTCTAAGTTCTTCTCAAATATTTCGTAATTCATGCAACAAAATAGTCTGAGCTGCTACAATACATTTCATGACTATTTTTAATACAGTGAACACAGCATCTTTTAATGAGCCAATAATAGCTGAGGCCGAATGAGACTAGTGCTAATCAGTGACTGAGTACCAAGTAAAAATCTCTCAGAAGAAAATGACTATTTCAGGCAGGAATCAGAAAGTACTTGTTTGGTGTAGGAAAAGGAGATAAATTATCTTAAGGATAAGCAACACTAAATGTATAAAGAGGCATAAAGTGCATGTAGGATAACTAACAAAGGCAGCAAAACAAATAGAAATGTCAAAAGAGAAACTGTCAACAGAAGAAAACATCTATTTTAGTCTTTTTGAGCTTGGGATTTAATAACCATCTAATGGGTAGTGCTACAAACAGCAGAGAAAACTGTAATTAACAAGTTTAGAAGTCATCAGCATAATTTACAAAACTCTGAAAGGAGAGGTGCTGGGGTTTCTACTGGGGTATGCCCAGGGACTGAAGACTAAAAGCAGTGCTAAGAGAAACTACAATAAAGAGGGTAGTGGGCTGGAGAAGTGTTTCCAGGGAGAGGACCAGCTCTGCAAAGGGAGCATTAGAAAGCGAGAGGAAGATGCAGAATAAGCGAGCAGTAAATTATTACAAGGCGAAGCCTGACAACAAGCCAAGGGAAGACAAGAAAGGACATCAGCAAGATGGTTTGTTGAAAGTGGTGGAATGACCTAGAAGAATGTGAACACTGAAAAGATTCTTGGAACTGGACAGCAGGAAATTGTTAGTGACCTTATTAAGAACTGTTTTAGTGAGAACATAGAACAGAAGCTAGAAATAAAATGACCGGGCAGGACAAAAAAACATGGACTGGAAACAGAGACAAATTCCAAGAAAAAGAAGGGCAATGTTCTGAATATTGAACAGTGTCGGAGGAGAAATTTGTTTTGTTTTAAAAAGGACAGTCCTGAAGAAAGACTCCCATGTAAGGAAAGAAGTAGCAGATAAACCTAAAAGAAAATACATCACTAGAAATCTTAAGTCCTAAACAAATTTTGTTATGCTGCTAATGTCCAAGGGGCTGAAGAAGTTAAGCAAATAGACTTGTTCTCTAACATCCAGCTACTTCATGTCCAACTGTCATTCTTCCAATTACTTGTTCTGAAATATACTATCTGTAACTGGCCAAAAAACTTGCTATGACCTCAATGAAACTAGTTTCAAACAAAAATTTTCTCCTTCAAACAAATAATGCTTTTAAATACTATTTCTCTCACTGTGACAAGCCCTTTGCTTTGAGTTCCTACTGCAGCACAGTAGTACAGCAGCAGCTTGATGAACATGCTTTCCTTCGACGTGGACAGACCATATGGTCTGTCATTGGTGGAGTAGTCCTCCTCTTTTTTTTTCCTTTTTTTTTTTTTTTTTTTTTTTTTTTTGGCTAATTTCTAAATAGTGGTCACAAAAAAACCCACCAAAAACCCCAAACATGTTGCAATTGAAGATTATTCAGGTGGGTCTGTGGTATAAGTTTAGTTTAGGGATCCTTCCAGAAAATTACGCAATCTAAATCCAACAATATACATAGCTGTTTAATGTGCTTTTCAGTCATCTCTGAAAGCACAGAATACGGCTGTCACTTGGAGCCAGCTTTTCTTTTGTGCTTCACAGAAGCAATATGAAACATGCAGTAATTTTTTTATATACAAATGCATGCTTTTGATACCTATTGAAACTATAATTGTGAGGTTTATATTTAAAGAAAATCCAAAGCCCTATTGGTTTGGGTTGGTGAATAATTCTGAATGATAGTTCAGCTACAGAGTTTACTTTTACATTTTAAATTGCCTAATTTCATAATGATTTTTAATGAACTTGAACTACCATTGTATTACAAAAGAAAACATTGCATATCAACACTGTCGTGGAAGCAAACTTTTAATATTCAGTGACTACATTTTTATAGTCAAGAATCTGCAAAACACAGCAGAAAAGTAATTGAACATCACTGCTGCAGCTAAAAGCTGATTAATATACACAGAAATATTTCACATTAGAACTCATTTACTAAGAAAATCAAAGTTTTAGTAAGTAAAACTGGCAACTGCAGTATGACTGGAGCTGGTGAAAAAATGGAAGTAGAGGATGCTTTTAAGCACAAAACTAAATGCAAATTAAGTACATGATTTTTTTATCGTAGGGATTCTCAGCAAACATGGTTAAAATACCTCACTGATGGGAATTTTGTTTTAAATACTTTTCAAATTGTTCCTTTACTGTTTGGGCAAAGGTAATCCCAAGATTAACGAGAATACATATTTGTGCATATAACACATTTTTTAACCTTAAGATTCCAATCAAATTTATATTTTTAAACCTTCAAGTGAACTTTCAGTTGAGGGAAGATTCACCTATGAGTTTACTTCATATTGTTATTCTCTCTATGTTTATATCTAAAACTAAATTATCCACCGGTTTATTTAGGGCCATCTACAGTCTCGTCTATGGCTGTATCTTCTTTACTGCAGATCCTGTTGTTGCATTCAGTCACATTTGCAAATCTTTAACTTTTTTCTGTGTTTTGTGAAAGGTGTGTAGCTGAGGTCAGCTACCAGAATTGCCATTGATGAAGTCCTAAAGCTGAATGCAATTAAGAAGAGTTAAACTGAAGATGAAAGATAAAAATCACCTATTTCGGAGGACATGTGCAGCTCCTGATTTTCTAATGGAAATGCAGCTTTTCTGTGTTTCTGCACTCAGCAGAATCTGTTAGCTTTTTGTCACATTCTTTACAATGCTGTAATGTACATCACTTTGCTTGTAGACCCTTCAGAACGGCAAATGGTGGATTGCAAAATACTGCCTGGAAACTAAATTTATTTTACTATTTCAGTGGTTTTATTCAATTGAAATTTAATTACTTTTTATTTGCCTTTATAATATTTTTTTATTCCATATTTTCAGGTCATAACCACTAAAATACTGGAACAAACCCAATAAATTTGTACAACCATACACCCTTTAAGTCCCATCTACTTGAGATGTTTATGGGATATTTCCTGCTGCAAAAGCATCTCCTAATTATAATCAAAGTATGACATTCATGTCCCATCTAGAAATGCTCTGGGCCATGATTAAAACCTTATCATGGTGTTTTATGTTGGTGATATAATTGAAATGTTTGTATTAAGTCATCTATTCCACATCAAGCAGAGTAATTTTCTAGCTAGCTCTTCACATTTTAATTCCATGCCTGTAACATTTCTAACAATTTTTCTTAGTGTGCTTCATGAAGGGTGCCGTAACCCTCAAATATTATGTTTTACAACATTTTCTCCAATAATACAGTTCTTAAGCAAAAAAATGGAGTTAAGTTTGTTAAAAATGAAGCACAGAAAAACGTATCTTTGTCCCTCTACTCCTGTATTAGTTCTGCAGTAGTGACAGAAAAAGCATCTTGAAAAAGAAAACCAGGAGACAAGTACATAATAAAATTCAAAAGGCAATCTGGGCTATTTAATAGCCAGATATCTAAAGCAGCATTTTTTTTTACTTAAACATTAGAACAGTAGAAACTTTCCTAGCAGACATCTAGATAAATATAAAATACCTGAATGTGAAATTATCACAGTTTTAAGTATTTAAATTTAGATTTAAAAACTTTTACCTACTGCATGGAAATTTTAATGTTAATCTCCCCCCCATCAATGGCCCACTAAATTTCATTAACATAATAGTGCATAAATTCACATTATAAAGTGTGAAGTACATAAGTGAAGAATAAAATTCATACCAACAACTTTGCACCAATTTACAGCGACCTTCATTCTTAGTAATTTACTGCTATATTAAGCAAGTTTGTGCCCCCCTCCAGCCCCCAACTTAACACCTACATATGGTATTTATGCCAATAAATTTTGGTCCTGCTGGAAAAGGGGAGGGAGGACCAAGACACACAGAGCGGGTGGGTGTTGAGTAGCAAAGTTTGACCTCTGCTCTCTCCTTTCCCCTGTAGGCACCACTAGACCCTGCTAGCCTGATTATATAGAGGGGGCTAATTGATAATGACTTGTCTTGTACCATAATCTAATTTTCTGAGCTCAATTGCCACAGAAAAAAACATGAATGCTTGTCTTATCAAAACTACTTGTAAGAAAAGCAAATCATTCAGAGATGTGATGCATTTTTTATGGTTTGTTTTTCTGAAATTATCTAGCCAGGGATTTCCTAATATAAAAGTTTATCTGATGAACACTTGAAATTCAAATCAAATAAGTAGCGTGCAAGAGGCTGCAAAACCTATAGATCATATTTGAAATTGTAATTTATCTAATAAAATTCAGTTTCTTAAACAGAAAATGAGAAGTAAGCAAAATGAATATAGATGATTTGATAATTCTTAACCTAGTCACTAGAATCTTCACTTAAATCTGAATGCAATCTTACTGACATTTATACAGTTCTCAATTAATTCATTTTATGTGTCCCTTAGAATCTATAGCTCCTAAAGGTAATATATACCCAAACTAATTCTCAGGATTGAAGGTATAAAGACCGATGTGTAACACAGAACTGGTTTCAGCTATTACTTGACAAGAAAAAAACCATTGAAATAGATCCCATTAGGAGAAAAATGAGCCAAGTAATTCATAGCCATGATTTGATAAGTAAAAACTAAACAAATCTCTCATGACAAGAAGTGTGCCCAGACAGGTGGGGAATATTCTGAATAATAGGAACTTATTGTAGTCAGTAGAACTGGGATCTTAGAAGGTCAGAGAAAGGATGGATTCAAGAGCAATTCAGCAGCTTCCACGAGTTCATTCTGGGAAAAGAGTCAATCCAAGAAAACACCTGACCTTCCTCTGACAGACAGGCCACTTAGGGAAACAGGAATAGCCCATCTGGTATGTCTGATTCTTGAACTCTCAGTCTTCTCTTGATTGTTGCGTTGCCTTAGATGCCAACACAGGGCATTTTAAGTCATCCAAAGCCTTTGCCTCCATAGCAAATAGAGCTGGAAATGTAAATCCTACATGTTCATACCTGCTTCTTTTCTCATTGGTATTGAAACATTTCTTAACGCACAGTTATTAATTATACTCCTGCCACATTTTAGACTGACAAGATCATAAAGAAGACAAAAAAAGGCACAGTAGGTGAAGAGGGATTAATTTAATGCTGACTCTCTTATTATACGAATGGAATTTTTCTTGTGTGGAATAGGGAAATAGTTTGCTTATTTGTGGAACTGCATCAGAAGGGACACAGAACCAAGGACAATGGTTGTGGCAAGTGCTGCTTTGGAGAAGCTGTCAGTCTTTGGAGGAAACAAAGAAAGTATGAAACTTCTTGGTATAACAAGAATATGTAAAAATAAATCTAAGCTATTGTTCCCCATTTCCTTAAAGATTACATTGGACAGTTGTCAGAAGCTGTCTCCTCTTTGTCTGTCATCTAAATTAAGTATGTAATTGATCTTTAAAAAAAGAAAAGTCTGACAGGCAAATCTTTCTATTTTTTTTTCCTTAATGTGTCTAATCTTTTCAAGTTCAAAGCATTCCAGTGGAAATCAAACATAATTCCTATTTTTGAATCCTGCTCATTAAGCACACAATGTTTAAAACATGGGCTTTGTGTAGAGAGCAATAAATTTTAGCTATCAGGAGCAGCTGTAAAATCTACTTTTTAATGGAAGATTTGGCATACACTCTATAAAATAAGACCATATTGTATAGATGTCACTCAATTTTGAAAAAATTATATTGCCTGTGTTAATTTTTTATTCATTTACTTCAGTTGTTAAATTTAGTTGGGATAGATTTAACAACTGGAGTAAAACGAAGCTGACAGAAATGAAGTAAAAAGTCAAATTTAAGCAAAAATCACATTCAGCTTACAATAAATACAACAACTTCATCTACAATAAAAGTAAATTACTTAAGGTTATGTAATTATGTTCTATTACACTATAAATACATGAACTCCTTGTACAGTATCAAAAGTTTACTTTTTCACACTATTGCCTACAAAAATAGTTCATTTATTACTCTCCTACTCCCAAAGCTGGAAAACAATGAGCAGCTGGATTTAATAGATTCAAAATGTTGATATGTCCCCTTTTATTTGGAAAGCAGGCAAGTCAGATTCCATCTAAAATTCTCTTCCCCAGCTCATCACCTGCATAACAAAAATTTTAAGATTTAACCTGCACAAAAATTACCCTTGCACTGTTTAACCCCTCTGTAATGCTTAGCACTGTATATTCTTCATGAACATTTGCAATGAATGAATTTGACAACAAAGCTTAAGAGATTTACTCTCCACTTAACTGTGAGCAGTGTCACATCAAGAGGACCAAGTGTTGTGTAAGCACCTGATGAAGCTGCTCTCTGCCCTCCACAATGGGTGCTATCTTACACCTGCTATGGTGGGAAAGCACGTGGTTTCCCTCAGTTACTGCCCATAACAAGAGGCTACAGCCCTGCCCCCACTCCCCACACCAGCTAGGATATGCCAAAACTGCTGCTGAGTACTTATAATTCATTTAAAACCAAATTAAATCCCCTTTGGTTACTTCTCATGTGAGGGCAATAACTCCCTGCTGACAGATGGTAACGAAGGGCGGACCCATGGCATCTTCCTTGAGTGCTCTTGCTCAGTCAGCAGGAACACATCTGTTTATAACCTCTGCTTTCATTTTAAAGGTAGTTAAAGGCTCAAGATTTCTCATTTATTTACACTGTGAGTTTAAATTTTTGTGACAAGTTTTGGAACCAAGGCTTCATAACCCTACAAATCATAAAGAAAAACTCTGCACTTGGACAAACCTCCAAGAAATATCATTTAGGTTTTGATGCTAGACAGCATGAGAATTTGCATCACATAAAGGCAGGCGGAAAAGTATTATACTTTTTCTTTCCTTCACAATAGTTTCAATTTTCCTATGGAGAGTTCAGAACTGAAAGGCAGGAAAAAATCATAATAGCTATGCTTTCAAGAAGCCAAAATAATACCTTTTTGGTACTTGGTAGATAGGTTAACTGTCAGCCATACACATGGTTGTTCACAGCTTCACTCACTACATATACATAATCATACATTATTTATTTACGGCTCTCCACATCTCTCTCTGCTCTGTCTGACAGATATTTCCTACTTTCTTTTGTGTCTTGTACTTATCTACATTCTGCAGAAGAAACAATTAACCCAAGTGATTTTCCCAGAACAGCAACTCTTAGCTTTATTTTATCTTGGCAGAATTTAATTCAGATACATCCATTTATCCTGTCCCATAGTTGAACAAAAGTAAAAGAATCATGGCTTTGATCTGTTTGCTTTTACAATGAAAACTCAGGGCTCTTAGCTTTCTTTTTTTTGTGTGTGTTGAAATTCTGCATGGTTAAACAACAATTAAAAGAGAGATTAAAAATTAAGACAACAAAGAGGAATGTTTATAGAAACTGGCCTGCTAGATCTCCAGTGTGAAGCAGGGAAAGACTGCAGGATCTAAAACTAGCAAAAATGTATGTCACAAGCTGATATATTAAATGCAAGTCAAATATTCTCATAGGAAACCACAATGTGGAAGAGAGTAAGCAAGTGGAGATGCACTGTCCTTGGAGTTAGCTCACTGCATAGCTAATTTATATAGATAGGCTCAAATGGATCTTCTCAAGGAGTCAAAGCTCTGCTCCTGAGAATCCAGCTTTGTCCTCTGCAGGACAAAGTTCAGTGAACTGCTATAATCTGTATAAGAAAATAAGCTTGGCTGGGAAATAACTTGGAACGCTCCCTTTGTGGGAAGCACTGAGATGAAAGACTACTGTATTTTTGAAGAAGCATTTTAAATCCTTCAAAAGAATGGGCACAGCAAGAGAGTAAGAAGACAGACACTATTAACTGGCAAGTCAGATACACGGAGAGAGAATAATGTCAAAGATTAGTACAAATATAGAAGTCACACCTACTAATTGAGGTGGCAGGACTGCTGAAATTTTTTTTTTTTTTAGAGAGTATGTTGCAGACTTCCATCCAACTCCTCCTCCTTAATCCAAGGAAACAGAGATCTCCTAGCACGGGGTATTGGACAAGTTTGTGGAGCACAGGATTAGCCACACGCAAAAGAGATGCAAACATGGTTCAGACGACAGATGCTTAAACGTCCGCTCGTGCCATAGGAGCACAGACACTGCAGAGGGATGGGGTTGTACAGCAGGACCAAATGCTTCTGCTGGTATTGCAAAATGGAAAGTAGAAATTTCATTTGGTTATCTGTCACTGCTTTGAAGCAGCTTCTCTATCTGTTTGATTGGAAGATAAGAATATGCGTGTGCATGCATGCACACGTGAGATCCCTTTCATCACAGGGGGGAGTTCTGCTGAAATGTGATCTAACTTGAATTACAATGTTAAAATCTGCACCCTCCCTACCTTTATTATCTGTCTTTTTTATAATTTGAGACTTTTTTAAAAATCTTTTGATGCATAATCAGTAATCTTTGAGGTGTGCATTTGTTCCATTTGCTTTTCAGATTTCTAAGGTAGAGTAATTAGCTGTTTTTTCTTCTAAAAACTTAAATTTAGAAATTTTAATGAATACCTAAAACATTATTAGAGAGTGCAGACATGTCTGTGCCTGTTTCTGCCTTCCCATTTTCTGGGTTGCACTGCAGTAAGAGTAGGATTAAGGTCTTCAAAGAACAGGACTGATTAAACTGAGAACTATTTTCTTTTATAGTCTTCTCCTTTTGTAATCTAATAAAACCTATAAATTCTGTACTAGACACAGGGAATATATCAAGGAAGAAAAGATCAAAAAGAAAATGGTTGGATGAAAATCTTTCTTTGAGCAATTTTACATGTTTTAACTCAGAGGCAAAACAGAGGGTTTTTTAACTCAGTAACACCTTGTGGTCTGGGCAAGTGCTCAGTGCTCAGGCAGCAATGTCCACTTGTTGCTTGGCAAGCCAAAATACTTCTGCTGTCCTGGAACACAAAAATTAGATTTCCTCAGTTTGCTGGGGAAGAGAGAGGTGGGGCTGAAATTCTAGCCTAGCTTGTTACTGCCATAAGAAGGGAAGCACATGAAAGGGTGGAAGGAAATCCATCAGAATGCTGCAAAGGCCATTAAAAGGCAGTTTTCATGAGGCTGGCACTAGGCCAAGAAACTACCAAATGGCAGGGACTGGGAACAACTGAAACAGGCTGTACACTGTCGATAATTATATTTTCCATGGCAATGATGCCTACACCAATCCAATTTGAAAAAAACCCACAACCAACTGGTGTGAATAAGCTCAAGGGGGAATTATTGAAGTGATAGCTTTAGAGGCAACTAGTTGCTACAGATTAATCAACCGTGTACAAATGAAATTTTAACCAGGAAAATCACAAGTCTTGAAGATACCTAGCCATAAATAAACATCGCTGCTGAAGATTTAGCACTAAGCACTGCCTGATTTATGGATTATTGGGTGCAATGTCATTGCAAATGTGAAAGTGATGAGAGAAAACAGTTAAGCATCAAGGGAAAAGCAGAAAAAATGAAAAATAGTAAAATGTGTAGCAAATCTGCTTAAGGAAGGGGGCTAAGAGCAATATTCTACATTGATGACAAAAAGAAAAATATGTAAACATGAAGAGAATGCTACCTGCAGCTTTTTAGTCTTCATGAAGTTCTTTTAGAGAATTAACAGCTGATAGAAAAGTAATAGGTCAAAGATTAGAGAAAGAAGATGCTGCTTTTAAAAGCCAAAATGGTACAGAAAACAATTTAGTTGTTTGTAAATACGAAATATGAGTGATGAGAATGAATGTAAAGAAAAACGACTGAGGACAGCGGGAGAAGGCAATCGATGTAACAGCTCACTAAGACTCATTAAAACTTGACTGCTTTGTTTTGCATCTCAAGAACAGCAAGTTTTTCTATAAAAAATGTGGTTAAATTTAAACTTACATTAAACAGTAACATATGACAGATGCACTTGACCCCTTAACCAAACTAGCAATAGTTTGGTACAGGCTTCAAAGGAAATAAGGGCCTGAGCTGCAGCCAGGCCAAGAACTCCTCTAGGAAACCAGCAAAAGGGCAGAGTGACCCAGTAAGCATCGATGCACATGAGCTTGAAACATGGATTGTGTGATTAATGCGTGAATAGCAGGTGGCTTTTCCAAGACTCATTTATCAAAGAACAAAGAAAATTATGGGTACAAGGAGCCTCATGCATACCCTCCCCACTGTATTAAATTTGACTATGAGTCCACCACTTTATCCCATAACTTTGAAAACCTAAGGAAGTCACCTCTGAGCTCTCCCTGTGAGGCAGTGTGGCTGCATGGTGGTGATCTCCCCTTGCCCTGGGACAACTCTCAAGGTTGTTCCTCGAGGCAGATACCTCTCTACAAACAACCAATCTTTGGATGAGTCCAGCTCAAATTCTGTCTAAATTACAACTGGACTGAACACAAGTGACTCTCCCCTTGAGTGGGGACCCCTCTAAAGGATTGAAATTCCTTACCTAAGACCAAGAAATCCTTCCTTAACAAGGTGGAGTAAGTGGCTGGTAGCATGCTAAAGCAATAATTACAAAATCCATCTAGTTAGTTTCTTTAAACATACACCATTGTCCAAGTCTGAGACTAAGAATGGACCAAGCCACAGTTAAGCTTCACCAGAAGTTTAGAAAACAAGAGGGTCTTCGCCCAAACTCGTGACCCAACAGGAGGGTCTACCTCATCCTTTTGCATCTTCGGTCTATATGTAAATCATTTGAAATAGATTCGAACTTGATTTTACTTTGTATGTTTCATCCCTGTAGTAACAGACTTAACTTTGCCATTGAACTTCATTAAGCTACACTTTTATAAACCTACTTTTCTTAATACCTCTGGCAGTGATTCTTTAAACGATCTAAATCACCCATTTGCGACAAACCAGCGTAGTCAGCAGGATCCTAAATCAGGATGCATGACTTCATGCTACAACTGTTATGGCTATTCAAATATTTTCTAAAGTGAACAAAATAAAATAAGTATATTCTCTGGAATTTGTAAATGGCCTAGTACAGCAGACTAAAAAGTATTAAAAAGTAAGCAAGACCAGTACTGACCATTTTTGCACAGAGTCAACAGTTACCCTTGGCTGCTGGATTTGAGTAACACCCAGAGAGGTGGGAAGCAAGGCATGAAATGCATCTTGAGCCAACATTAAGAATTGCCAAGGCACTTCCCCCCATAATGGCAAGTCATGCCACTTGAAAGAGAAAAGGAGGATCTTTTCCTTCATATTAGTGCCATAAACTGACTCTTACATGCCAGACCATCAACTTGCGTTCTAGTATGTCTCTGGTAGATTGCCTCTCCTTTTTGATTGAGCTTTCCAGCTTCCTTGTGACTGTTTCATTATTCACAGCCAAATGCAAACATCAGAAAAATTACAAATTTAATGCAAGGGTAAACCAGGCAGGTATAACTGTACCTCTGAACTGCACTAAAGACTTAAGTTTCCTTCACGCATAACTAAAATGCTTGTTCTAAAGCTGCTGTAGAAGTTCACCCTGTTGTGAAAGTTGCAACTGAAGTACCACTGCAACAAACTGCAACCAGATGGCTTCAGTGGCACTAGCTGAGTTTGAAAAATGTCTAGGGAATATAAGGAAGAATCAGGTAAAAATGTGTATTAAACAATACCCACGCTTCTCTTACTTGCACTACCATCTTTATAGCAGGTATTGCATTACCTGTTTCCTTCAGAAGTTATATAAGTAGTTCAAAGCATATTACAGGTAAAGAAATCAAAACAAAAGAAAAAATGTATTAAAACACCTTTGTTGTTGGTTTTGCATGGTGAATCTGTTTAGGGCACAAGTAGCAGGTGTTTCCATGTTGTTGATTTTTAAAAAGTTTTCTACTCATTTGTTGTGCAGGCACATATCTTAGAGCAGACTAATTTTATTTGGGAACTAAACTCTAAAAAATTTTGCATGTCTTTTACCAAGTACTGTCCTTAAAGCAATTCTTTTTTGTATTGAGTATGGGCAGTGCTAGGTTAAAAAACTCCTAGTGTATTACATTTTGCAAAACCTGCCATACATACTGTTCAGTGGGCAATGGCACAAATTAAACTATAATCCAGGTACCCCAAAGTTTTACTTCATTTGCAGGTGATTTACAGTAGCATAAAACCAAACAACTTAAAAATCAATACATCCTACAGTGTTTTTAAATAGCTAGGACACTTCTGTTAAATGTATAGCATGCTTTGCTCCTTTTTGTCCTTCCCATTTAGGCACTATAGAAGCAGTTCACAATAATCTAAGAAAATTATGAAATATCCTCTTAAATAAGAAATGTAAATAGCTGGAATGAATTACTATTTATACTCACTTGATATAATACGGCACTTTGTTTGGTGAGATTGCCCTCTCCCAGGGGCCTTGGACAGAAGCTGTTAACAACAAACAAACAAACAAATAAATAAATAAATAACTGCACATATACAGTCATACATACAAACATACCTAGGAGAGAAACACGGAGGTCAAACAGGAAAGACAACGTTAATCTCTAGAATTACAATTTTACACTCGGCCACGTTGATACAGGTCTCTTTGCTCAGATGCCCGTGAAGGCAGGAAGGATTAACCTACTGTTCAGAAATTTCTGTCCTAATCTGAGAGAAATGGAACTCATTCAGCTGCAAAGATAAATATAAACCCCCCTCCTCAACAGTTAAACTTTCAGGACAGATATGAAGCAGAGGAAGCAACCTCTCTTTCTGGCATGTTCTTTTATAGTGTTCCTCCTGCTAATGTGTTTGACTGGGATTTCTTCTATTTCTTTCCTTGTGTGGTCAGCACTTCCCACCTTTCTAAAAACAGAATTATGCATTTGTTTACATTTTACGTTGAACAAAGTTGCACTGAGAGACCATCTAAGTATTTTGTTTATTCTCTTGTTGACTTCTTCTAAATGGTAAAGACTTTTATTTTTATTCTCCACATTAATAATTGTGTTTATTGGCTTCCAATAACAGCAAACAATGGAAAAAAATGGCAGTGTGATCACAAAAGAGAGGAAATTACATTACTCACTCTTGTCTATCACAGTGTTAAATGTCAACATCAACTTACATTGTAATGAAAATATTTTTTAACAAAGGTTTTTATAAAACTACTTGTGGCAAAACAATTGTAAAGTATTTTTTATTAGAGGCAGAGAAAATTTATAGGTTAGGCCATAATCAAGAGATGGTTTTTTTATTAGGAGTTTGTTGTCTGTCAAAAGCAGTAGAAACAAGAATTTTGTCTAATATACGATTAAAACAGAAAACATATAAAAAGTAATGTAGCAGAGGAAAAAAAAAAAAAGCTTGTTTGTTTCACCCAGTGTAACCCTTCTTTTTAGTGACCTCTGCTGTTCACAAAGGAAAGCAATTGCTACCAAGACAACCAGTAAATCAGCTGCTTGACCATTTGGGTCTGTTTTCTTTCCCTCTCTCATTCAAAATAGATACTTTAAAAACACCACTCCCAAACTGCAGATACTTTAACAGTCAACAAATCACAATCCATACAAATAATAATTCCCAATAGATACATTTCATATATTTTGTACTACATTCACAGAAGTCAGTCTGAAGAATGAAGTACAGTGCCCCTCCCTTGCCCACATACTCGAGAGCGGGCAACAAGAGTTGGAGGAAAGAGATGAAACATGCTTAGAAAAATGGCTGCATAGGGAAATCTTGCTAATTTTTTAGAGCTGCATGCACATGATTTGTGAAGAAGGGCTGGAGGGAGGCTGAGGATTCTACAGAGGGGAGACAAATCAGAAAGCAGCAGGGGTGAAAGTACTGGCATTCTAGATGGTCAGAAGAGGAGAAGGGAGAGCTGCTGGGAACAGGGTACAGGCTGGGAAGTGGGTGAATGGGTTTCACATACATTTTGGACAGTGCTAGGAAGCTAGGGAAAGCAAGGAATATGTTTGGAAGAAACAGAATCATAGAATGGTTTGGGCTGGAAGGGACCTTAAAGATCATCTAGTTCTGACCTCTCCACCATGGGCAGGTTACTTAGAGCTCCATCCAGTCTGATCTTGAGCACCTCCAGGGATGGGGATTCCACAACCTCTCTGAACAACATTGCAGCTCCTTGCCATTCTTACAGTAAAGAATTTCTCCCTAATACCTACCCTCCCTCAGCTTAAGGCCATTCTCCCTTGTGCTATCACTACATGCCCTCATGAAAAGTCTCCCTCCATAAATGTGATAATACTGTTTCAGATTATTTGTTGCTAAGGAGTTCTGAAAATTCTACCTCAGCATCTCTGCAGGTCCTGCTGTCTTCAACCTCCAACCAGCCACCTGTAGCTAAGCTATTATTTACATCATTTACAATACAGATTTGCATACTTAAAAAAAGAAAAGTAACATTAAATTTCAAAGGTATGAACTATGAGAACCAGTAACTCTCAAAGTGTACAATAGACAGAATTTTAATTATGGTGTTAGATCTCCTGTAAAACTAGCACACTGCCCTGTCATTGAAGTCTGTAGCATGGCCCACAAATGCAAGAGCATAGATGTACGCATTTTAAAATACAAATACTCAAATATACACCTAATTTATACATGATCAAATAGTCCTTCTTGAACCAGGCACTGCCATTTTATTCAGTGTTCACAGACTGCACACTGAGGAGCTGTGAAGGCCAAGGCTGTCCATTGAGCTGCAGCTGCTCAGTTTATGTGAACTGCTATAGCCTCAAATGATGTAAAGGTACAATCTGTTATGTCATTTATAGGAATGCAAAAACTATAAAAAATAGAATTTTATGTAATGTCTTGATGTTAAATACCTTAAAGTAAGGGAACATGTCCTACATTTAACTCTATTTCCAGGCTCATACAAAATTCATACACATGATGCTTAATTATTCTTTCTACTTGTGAAATCATAAACTGCTGTAAATGTAATTTTGGTGACTGATCCAATATTCTCCATCATCTAGATGGCACTAGGAAACAAAAGCCAAGGAATTAGAGACAGATTACAATTTCATTTTATGCTATCAATTACTAGGTGATTTCTTTGCCTGTTTTTATTTACTAATGCTAACCTGTGTGCTAATATGTGGTTCATCGAATAGTTTTCAAATGCTTACTCAGTGACAATTGTAAGGTTTCTTACTCATGGGGATTGGTATTGGCTGAGGAATAATTTGAATGAGATTACAGTCACTTATCATTCTTGAAAATAAAATACCCTTTAGTATTAACTAAGAATTGACCTTCTTACATATTTCTCTCCCAATCTTTAATATTCCCGATGGAAATACTACCAAGGAACAGTTTTCCCCTGATTTGTTTTGAGTTCAATACCTGAAGGACAGAATAGATTGCTGTGTATTTTTCAGAAGATGTATTTCTTCTGCTGCTTCTGAATTAATCTGGGTAAGAGCTCTCCAGTCATAACTTATTATCACGGAATCTCACATATAATAGTGTTCTTGATCCACTAGAAGGGAAACAAATACTTCTGATTTCATGAAAGCTAAGTGCTATAGGAATAACAAACAATTCTGTGATGTTCTGCATAATTGGATTTAGTGTTCCTTCAAGAGATTGTTGTGAAGCTGTCTATAATACACTTTTGGTCTCCTGGATGATTCTAACCTTGCATAAATTAGAGTTGACAAAGTATGCAGTACTTTTTACAGCCATACATACAGAATAATCATTTCATTTCTGGCAGAAGCCCAGAAGCTGAGAACAGCTATTTCTTATCTTTGGTTATCAATACAGGTTTACTATCCATTACAAAGTTAGTACAGGAAAATGGTTAAGACCATTTTAGCAGTCCATCTAAAATGTCTTGCTAGCAAAGGCTGTGTGATGCTCTAGTAACCCTGTGTGCTACAGTACTCAAGAAGCAGACATTTCCTGTTTGCTAAGAGTAATTCAAGTGTTTTACTGTTTGAGCTTGCACAGTGTAAGAACCTATTACCATATACTCAGCTACTTTCAATGCTGTTGACTGAAATTAAATACTACAACAAAATATGGGGCATTTTAGGTGGGAATTTAAATTTTCCTATATTTTTTATTTGCATTTCTATATATTTAAGTGGTTATTTATTTAATTTTGGAGTTTTTTCATTCTGTGCATGTGCCAATAGCTGAGACTTGTTTTGCCCATGAACACGGTTCCTGACGGTAAGCCTGCATTCTTACTTGTTTGCAGAATATCTAATGAAACAGTGGCATGCTGGCTCTCTGAACTTCAGTAGTATTTTAATCTATGCAGGAATCTGAATGAAATATTAAATAGGATGATAGTATAATTTTTTCTTGTGTTGATACTACAAAAAATAATCTTATAAATATTTCACTTTAGCACTACAAACATAATGAAAAATACATGCATGTTTACCAATAGCAAACTATTTCTCCTTCAGTTATTCAAAGAGTAAATTTAGTATGTCCACACTTAACTGTTACTCTCAATGGTCCTTATTTACATAGGCAGCACACAATTCTGGTCACACATGAGTGTACATTTTCAGTTCTAAATACAAAGAAAAATCTTTTGACTCCTACTTTTCACTATGGGGTTTAGGACAGAAACCACAAAGAAGGCATAGTGTCCATACATGGTTACATATAGCCTCTCAATTACTTTTTGCTTCAGTACAAATTTATTATATTTATTATATATAATAAATTATATATATAAAATAAATTATATATAAAAATTATATATAATTTTTTCAGCATCATAGTAGTTAAAGCTAACCTCATTTTTACATTCACATTAGCCTGCTTGGTGGCTACAGTATCTGTAACTCAGCAAGGTCCTTAATTATGTTCACATTTCACATTTTAGTGATAATAATTCTCTAGAATTATTCAGCCTAGAAACTCGAACTGCATGACTTACATTGTTCCACCTAGCATTATCATCATTAGTATCTTAACACAAACATAGAGATAGGAAATTATTCACATAAAGTTTGTTTTGATATGAATATATGTCACTGCAGCAAGGTAAGGAGTTGGTGACTTCAGACAAAGGCAGGCAGGGAGAAAAAATGATAGGATTATCTTTGCTTCTGGAGAGACTGATTCCACAAGAATCAAAAGTTTCCATCTGTGTAAGCTACCTTAACTTTTCAAAGAAGATGCATTGAGTACTATATTTCAATTATTTTCAAATTACACCATTATAAATTAAAACTACTGCTCTCCACAGACTGTAAGGCGCTCATGCTTCTCCTCCTCAGAGAACATGCTAAAGCAATGTTTCCCCAACATAATCAGGTCATGATACATGCTGGCAGGATGCCATCTCCAAAACATAAGCCTGTGTGACAGTGGCACAATAGTAGTGTTTGCATAATCTACAATTCTCCAAGATCCTTTGCAACAAATGTCAGTATACACCTCTAAAAGATATTTTTTTTTTACCCCAGATTTATAGAGACTTGATTTCTAAATTATGTGCATCTATTATTGTACTAGGTGAGACTGCTGAACAATCAGATTGTCTTGTAAGATTGCACCACAGAGCTAAGAAACTGATATCAGAGGCAGAAACATCAATCAAAACCTGCCTTTCATAAGGACTACACAGCATGGGGTCTATTCTGCTCCTTGGTGCACATGGGGATGGATTCATGGGCATTTTGGAGAGAGAGAGCCCCTTCTCAGCTTGGATTCTGCTGTTCTTAAGCCCAAGTAAACACTCACTACTGCCCTGGAACGCCAGCAGCATCATCTGTTGCTGTAGCACACATGCAGACATTGACTGAGCACACCATTTTTACAGCACTTCCAACCAATTTGAAGAAAGGATTATTAGCATTAAAAAGCTCAGCAAATGATCAGGGCCAATTACAACAATCATTTTACAAGAGTTATAAAAGAGGCCCTTCCATCCTGCATTTCCTGCTGGAATTTTTATGTCCAACATCAGATTTATCACCTGCAGCTTAGGGTTAACATTATACGATAAAATCTAAATAATGAACACCCTTAATCATGAATAGTGTTTCCAGAAGTTTCCAAATGTCACTTGTACAGGAAATATACAATCCATCTAATGCTCATTTTCTTAAATGTCACATTACTGTAAACTGGCAAAAATACAAGCATCTAGTTGTTGAGTAATAGAATACTACATGAAATATAATAAAATGATAGAGTCTACAATGATCCACATACCTCAAGTTACAGGTACTTCACATTGCTAGCTTCTGTTGCACTCTTATTAAATTCTGTTGCATTCTTTTAAAAATGAAATCTCTGAAACTGATTGATCAAATGAGGTCATCAAATGGCCTAATCAAATTGGTGGTGATTTTTGCTAAAATGATTTAGACGAATAGAAAAATAAATATTTGGTAAATATTCCATGTCTCACATAGCAAGATTTAACAGAATTTTTTTAGTATGCATATATTGAATAAGCCTATTTTATTCCAGTCCTTGAGCCTGAGGAAAAGGGAATATCCTAAACTGAACACAACATACAACTCATGACAACATGGGCAAATAGTTAATTTCAAGAGAGTTAAACCTGGCAGTGTGAAGAAATGAAGCAGTTTTCATTTGGGTTCATAGATCCAATATTACTCCAAAAAGAGTATAAAATATTTTGGGGAAAATTCTGTCTTAGCAACATAGTAATTCAGAGAGTGGACAAAACTGTAATAGGCAATAAATAATCTTTTGAGTCTTATTAAGAGTAAAAAATAATATTGGATTACTTGTAAATTATTTAGCATTGCAGAATATACGATATCCTGTCAACCAAGGATAAATTAAAGAAATTAATTAGGCTTCTATAAAAAAAAATAAGATAGCATTTTTCCTAATCACTCCCAACCAAAAAAACCTCTCTGCTTTAAAATAAATACTACACAGCATTTTTAAATCGATGACAAATGAAAACCACAAGAACAACAAAGAGATTTAGAATGGATTATTTTTAACTACCATTCTAAGATACTTTTATTGAAAATCTTTTTTCCCCAAACACTAGATATTAGTTACAAGGAAAAATTGCTTGCTTCTGGGAGAAGAAAGGGGGAGAACATCACAACTTGGAAACTGAATTTATAATTTTGTTCAGAAATTTGCATCCAATGTATTATAATAGAAAGGGTCAGTTAGCACAATAGTGCAGGAAAGAGAAAAATATAAATATAAAGCTATAATTCCATAGATTGTAAATTAAAAAATTATTAAAATTTGTGAAGAGATTCTCTGTGGTTTTCCTGAGAAAAATATGTAAGGAAAAATTAAGGCTCACAAGAAAAAGAGTGGAGATCATATGACTTTATGACATACTTTCACTGTGATGTTAATTCTATGAATTTTATTCCAAAAGTAAGCATAAAGATATACTTTAAAATATGCCAATGCTTAATTACTCTAAAAACCTTTAGCAGTCATGGCAAGGCTAGCACTACTAAAAATTGTAGCTATGGTCATGATATTATAAGTAAGGAAGAAATGGATTGAAGACATTTTTTCCTAACTTTAAATCTGATTTACCTATCACAAAAGTCTTAAGGTTGAATTGGTGACGGGTTGCTGTAGAAATTCACCATGATAATAACAATGCCAAGACCTGTGAAGTGAATTTGGTTTTGCTGGTACTTTAATAATTTTTTCTTTTTCAGAAGCACATGCAGTAATTTTGCATTTATACAGAAGTTTTCTAGCAGCCAGGCTCCTCTAGCTAATATGACCATATTTAAATGCAATAATAAAATCCTTTTGCTTTCAGAGAGTTCTCAGAGTTAGGCAGATTCCTTAGTGACCACTTATTCTCCATCTTTATTCTACTACCTGTTAATATTTTCTATTCAAAACATTCAATTTGATATCTAAAATTATTAGATAATGTATCCAAAGATGTGGATGAATGGACATAATCTTCAATGTTTGCTTGTCAAAAGTGATATCCAAAAGACAATATGACATAAGGTATGCAGTAAGAAATAAGAAAGAAAGCTTCAGTAGCTAGCACTGAAAAATAATCTATGAGATGGATGGGTGAAGTGTCTTAAGTCATAGAGCCCTGTCATTTTCAGAGTCAGATGTCTTAATTAGCAGGACTTGCCCTTTCAAAGACGTCTGACTGTGCAAGAAAGAGCTTCCCTAATCTTTGCTTTGCATAATAATCTAATCACTCACACAGGAGGTGGGAGATGTAAGTACTTGTCTTCTCTTCCAGCTTGAAGGAATTCAGACCCACATCTCCAATTTCTCAGGAGAGTGGCCTAAATAACTGAAGGAAAACACAAAGGAACAGAAAGAAGAGGAAAAAAAAGCCAGAACTTCTGAACTTCTAAAAGCTCTGAGCTTATCCCAAGAAAAAGAGACCTAGGTTACAAAGTCCACTGCCATGACCATATATTTTATTTTTAAGAAAAGTTGTCTGATGTAAAATGAAGCAGATGCACTCTGATTATGATCTTGCAATACAAATTGTTTGCCCCAGCATAAGTCACCTTCCTGTTTCTGAATGAAAGCTGCTATGGGTGCCTTGCTTTGTGTTGAAGTCATTGCTGTTCTTGCTTACAAGTCCAAAACTGAAAGGCATAGTTGGGTGTCTACAGTTAAAATACAGGTCCTAGCACATATTTAGGTGTGTGGATTGAACAGTTTGGTGCTGGTAGCAAAAGCTCGTAGCCTGGGAAATGCAAATTCCAAAATGTTCGCTAGATGCATATCCGCCTTTTAGCCTTGCAAACCTACATGCTCTTTCTGTTCCTTGTATTTTCAGGTTATTCCACGTTAAAGAGAGTCCACATTCTCTGAGCTTGGAAATCACAAGTAATGCCGGGAATTTTCCAGTCACACTCTTAAATAATTGCTGGTTATATCTTGAGCACTATTTCATGCAGTCACTTCATTGACATGCTATACTTACTAACAGATACCTCATACTGGGGCTGGACAGTAAATTACAAGGTTTGCTCATGTTTTTAAAAGATGTAATACCTTCTATTTTTCAGCAGTCATAAGCAATGCACATGAAGGAACTATGCCATTAAAACCAGGATTGGTAGGAGGCTGGAGAGCACAGCAAATGATATTAAAACCAATCTGACATCAATCCTATCTCTCATTTATTGCATCTCAAAAAAAAAAGTAATAACCACTGTGACAAATATAGGTGGGTCCTCCAATAAGAAACAATGAATGCCAGTCTTTGTAAGAGGCAGAATCACAGAGAAAAATAAAGATGAAGTCAAAATAGTAAAATTATTCCAGAGGAATCACTGAAAACTCCAGAGCTGGCGTTATGTTCGAAATTTGCAGATACTCTTTTTCACACCTCAATTACTGTATATAATTCTCAAATTAAGCACCGTCATCCATGAAAGGATCACAGATTTTTCTAATTACTTTGCTAAATATTTACAAGTTTCTCTTTAATAGAAAGATCTTATTTTTGCTATTTTTTACACCCTGATTTGGAGAATTCTAATTAAAAAACCAAGTCCTTCAAAACAAACTCACTCCATGAATTCATGATATAATGTCTTGCACATGTAATACATTTATCAGATATATCTTAACAACTGTTGTTGTGAATGCTGGGAGCCTCTCTTCTTGGTAACGAATGAACTGAGGAGGAGCTGGGACTGTGGAGACAGTCAGAGTGAAACGAGTGTGGGGAAGCATGAAGGACTGATCAGAAGATCAAGGACTGAGGTGAGAGAGCCCAGTAAAAAATGCAGAAGACATGGAGAGAGGCAAGTTTATGCACTAGCAGAAAAGTAAGGGCCAATTTTTAAAAGTAAGGGCCACTTTTGCCTCAAATACTTGAGGGCAAAGCCTTGGTGGACAGAGACACTAGTGCATAACTTTCCCTTGTCACTGTCTTTTTAACTCATAACCAGGAGATACCTGAATTATCCTGTGCAACAGCACAGATAAACACTGTCACCTGGTCATTTGGAAGATGAAAGAGTGGAAAAAGAACATTGAACTGCATGAAAAGACAATGGAGAAAAATAGTCCCTAAATTAAAAATGTTACCAAGGAGGAAACTTCCCCCCACCCATCCCTGCCACTTTTTCACTCGCTATCTCTCTAGCTCACACCTTCTTTCCAGTCTCTCTCAGAAACAGCTCTAAGAACAGCCCTTAGAACAGCCTACAAGTGCTTAGAATCAGAGACTACCACTTGATTCCTTGCCTGCACAGGGCATGACAAATAGGAGATTCCTGCATCACTCCATCATTACTTTTGTGCTAGGTTTTCAATTGCCCTAGTCAAGCTTCTGCTTCAGTCAAGCAGAAACAGACAGATGATGCTAAAATTTCTAGGTATAAAATAATAACAAACACATGAAAAAATGACCACAGATTAGCAGCTCATATTTACTTCTTTCAGACAGGAGAAAAATGTAATAGAGTCACTGATTTTATGTGAGCTTGACTGCAGTATCACTTTTTTTGCAGAACTACTTAATGGTATACCAACTCCAAAAGGACCATTTTTAATATAGGAATATAAACACAGTTGGGAGCTGAAGATTATCACTTGCACCCTAAGGTGGGCAAGCATGCATGGTAGAGGGAAAGTTGATGCTGCGTTAGAGGATGAACTGATTATTACTTGCATATAAACTAGGTATTCATCAGCCAATAGATTGCTTATTTACCCTACTGATTATAGTTTGCATTAATCTTATGTGTATCTCAGGCCCTTAGATAAAAATGCTCTGAGTTGAGCTTATAAAATAAAACCAGAAAAATTTCTATGACTCATCTCTTCACTGCTTTTGCCACAGCTAGACTGATCAACTTGGACTCTGTTTGCCATGTACTGAAAGCTCCTTTAAAAGCAATTAAATTCGCCCTCATTTGACCTGCCCAGTTCTGTTTGGCAGCCCTTAGGTTTGCCTTGTTCAACCCCAAAAGTGCAACTACAGAAAAAAGACTAGTGCTAGAGGGCAAAGACTGGTTCTCCTTCTCCTGCAGTGCCATCTCTCCGAGAGATGTGCTTCCATCCGTGTAGGGATGCAGCAGAGGTAGTGCATAAAAAGCATGTCAAAGCATGATATTTTCCTCAGGCATAGTAATAGTACATGATACTGAGGAACTGGATGCTTTTGGAATTTGGTGGTCATGAAAGATGGGACTGATATAGATACTGGCAGTTTCAGTGACTGAACACTTGTGAGAGATTCTGTAGATATTTTCAGAGCTTCAAATACCTAACTTTTACAGGCATGGGTAAGAATATGTGTTTGCACACACAACTGAGAGAGAGAGAACAAGCAAACAAACAATCCCACATGTCCATTTTTCTCAGTGATTTGACTACTTCCAAATATAACACATTTTCACATGCTTCCTTTTCCCAAAGTGATTCTCAAATGGTGAGAAGTGTCCAGGATGATTTCCACCCTTTGCTGGCTCTAGTCAGTGGGCTGAAAAAGGTGACTATCGTAACACTGAGAAACTTTTAGATTGATCTAATTTATCAGTAATAAGGCAGAATGGGTCTAGGACATAACCATCACACAAATTGCCAGCACTCAGCACAGAGAGCAAGGACATGCTGTTTGGTGTGATAATGTAGTGCAGGTCACTCTAGTCTTTTCCAGGCTTGTATAATTTACCCTACAAATTTATTCTTTCACCAGGAATACACCGGGTTATAAGAACAACAGGCATCTGTTTACACATTGCATTCATGTCGCATACCCGCAACAACTTTCACACATTCAATTCAGTCTCAGCTGGTCTGATTTGCAGTTATATATACTGAGCTGACAAATTACTCCCGGTGGTTAAGAGTGAAATAAAAGAGATTTTGAAAAAAGTACAAAAATAGGGCTAATTTCTTCATAGGATCATAATTTGATTAAACAAGGTTCAAGGTTGAATCAGCCTGCATTATTCTTATATGGCACAACATTTACTCTGGTTTGGAATTTGCAGTTCATCCCACTGAGACTTTTCAGTTTCCCACTGAGATTTTCAGTGGAAAAATGGTTAACCTATTAAAATTACAATGCAGTATCAGCTGAAGAAAAGTTTGTCCTCTATCCCACTGTGAACATAGCTGTGCAATAATAGTAACACCTATTTCTGATATCTGGATAACTTGTCCCTCTGCATGTAGGAGACCATTATCCCGTGACTATGGTCTGTTCTGCTGATATAATCTCTTAAATAAAGCTTTACTGTTTACTCTCCTTAATTGAAGTACAATAGAAAAGACATGGCCTCTCAGAAGCTTCACTGCCTTGGAGCTTTGAAGGTGTTTCAAGTTGTCTTTCAGTGTACTTCAAAACATCCTTGATAAAAGAATCTGTGTGGACTTGAAGCAGGAATTTTACTGGCAGTTATGTTTTATGCAGAGTTGTAAAAAGTTTACTTAGCTACCATTCTTCTGCCAACTTTCCCACTATTGTTTTGACCCTCTCACTCCTCTGCTAAGGCATCAAATCCTGTAAAATATTTTTCTTGCAGGTCTTATTTTGACCCTTTTTGGAGTTGAACATTTCTTTGAACTGATAAACCAAATTTGGTAGGCTTTGTTTGTTTGTTTGTTAGTTTTTTAATTCTTTCAGGGTTAAAATCTCCAGAAACTCATTTTAATATATTTTTTAATATGCTAGTTCTAAAAGGAATCCTTCCACAATGAAGAACAGCCTTGCAGTGACAGATGTATGGACAAAGAAACTTGATACTGGCAGATGTTTTCCTGTTACCTTGGATCTGGATTATATGAACTTATTTAACAGTCCTCTGCACCCAGGAATAAAGAAAAAAAAAAAAAAACAAAAAACCATTACAATACAGTGTGAAATAGAAACTCATAGCAATGGTAACCAGCACATGGGTACAAAAATATCAATTAAATGTGTATGCAGGCTGAGCAAGAAAAGTGGGAAATTACTCACTGGTAAGAAAATGCTGGGAAGTGGGGCCAAAATCCCTGTGAGCTTCATGCAGTTGCCTGATGCGCTCATCAATGGCCACCTGTTAAGAGAAAAAAAAAAAAGATTCTTTTCTAAACATGTAACAAACAGCAATTATATTCAGATAGGGTGGGGTTTTGTTTGTTTGTTTGTTTTGGTTTTTTTTTCATTAGTGAACATTCAGTTTAATATTAAGTAAGTTCCTGCAACAGTCATTACCCCTCAGGGCCTGACTGGGATTTAATATGTCTTATTGGAAATAAAGGATTCAAAAAAAGATTTAGTTTTTGGTGGTTCCCCTCATCTTAACTGATGCTAGAACAAGTTGAAAAGGCTGATAAGTAGCAGTATGGCAAGCTGGCCTGACTTTATGCACCTGAAAAGAGTGGCTGCTTGCCAATATTGAAGTCAAAACATCCATCTGTTAATACCTTTAAAAACCTACTTCTAAAGTACTTTTGCAAGTATCCTGGTATAAATCAGCATGTGAAAAGTAATCTCTTTTAATGTGGACAGGATAACCGAGTGCTGAAATGATGTTGACCATGGAGCTGCTGTTACAAACAGTTCTCTGTTCTTTTAATCAGTCAAATCACAACCCCTTGACCCTTTCCTTGGAACAGCCCTTTGAAGAACATGATTTTTCCTAATGTTTTATTGGGTTGGTGTACTGCATGAAAACAGAGATACAAGTTGTAAGATCGGTTTTATTTTTACTCTTGAAAATCCCAGTGAAGTCAAGTCTTGAGCAAGAAGCCAAAAGGGGGAGGTTGTAAAAAGACTCCACAGTGTATGAGTGACATCTACCAGCACCTTTATAGCCCATATGCTAAAAGGTTGTCATCATAAAGTTAGGTCTAAGAATAGGACTAGGTAAAGCAAGAAAAAAGGGTTTGAAAGTAACAATAGAATATTTTTGAAATATATTAAGTAAAACAACTGATAGGAAGAAGATTCATTTAGCTTAAATATTGCCTGCAAGAAAAAGTGTTCCCTCGACACTGGCACAGCAGAAGGTAAAAGTAGTTCATCTTTTAATTGGCCTGATTGTGAGATATATAACAGGGAAACAAATAGGTTGCACAAATAAAAAGCAAGCCACATTTTAAAACTTCCAGGGATGTTTTTTGGCTGGTGGTAGGAGGGAATAATTGTATAATAATGGGGCATGATACAGTTAGAAAGGAAAAATAATGATAGGCTTGACCTATCATTGACCTTGACCTTGATATGGCTCTGTGTATTTGCCAAATAACCCCTAGAGGCCAAAATCTGGTTTAACTAAGCAATCGAAATTTATCATCAGGACATGATTTCTTTGCTTACAGTTTTAAAACTAACACCATAAGCCCAAATGCCCCTTTCTTTTCTTTCCTCAAGGCATTTTTCTTTTCCTGCAGCTTTCTTAATTTCTGTGTCTTCTCCTCTGGCTTCCCATACACAGACACAATCTAATTTTTTGTTAGTGTCCCTTGAGCAGCATCTCTCCACACAGCTCAGCTACAGTCATATCCCCATGTAGCCTCTGTTCTTATTGCAACTCTCTCCTTGAATCCAGAATTGCTCACAGATCAGAATTTATACTGGCAGGTTTAAGGTAGATACATGCTGGCTTAGTCCTGTGACCTGTACTTTTCCTGTTTAATCTTGCTGAGTGCTCAGCTAGACAAAACTAAGCCTAGGAAGAGGCTGAACTCTGGATAACTTCTGAAACTGTGGGTACAAGAAGGCTGGGGAAAGGACTATTTAAGCCCAGAGAGAATTGCATGGATAGATGTTCTGTTAAGCAATGCTTCATACCAAAGATTGGCTTTGAGCTTGAGTTTACACCTAATTCACAGCACAGATAAAAGCTAGGGAAGTCTGTAAGTGCATAGAAAATCATGACAGGGCTTATTCTGGTCATCAATGTAATTGGCCTAAGTACAAAAGCATTAACCAATGTGATACTATTTTTAACAACAATACAGCCTTTCAATGAAGACTAGGAAGATAATCTTAAATGTACATAAACACAAGAAAAAAAAAAAACAAAACCATAACCAACTGGAAGAACTTTTAATGGAATTCCATCGACTCTCTAGAATCTGGAATCCTCTTAAAACTACCTCATAACATACCTATTTTGTCTTTAGCAAATATTGGTTAATAAATTTTCAGTAAGTCAACGAGGATGGCATGCAGAATCTCTAAAAAGTGAATGAGAGCTCTACAAATGTGCAGTGGGGAGCAGTGATTCGTACAAGAGAATGTCAACAGCCAACTTGTGGTCAGAACAGAGTATGGGAGCCCTTTGGTACATGTGACCACTGCCAGCACACAGCCCATATAACTTCTATTAAGTGTGCTAAAACTGAGAATTTCAATCCCTTCAAAATATCCAGGTTACCTTTGAGCTGTATGAAATTATTAAACTGAAGATTTTTAGCCATACAGGTACATCACCAAAATGAAATACCTTGCACACTTCAGGATAAACTTTCAAACTGAACAGCTTTGGATGTGAGCCAGGAAATACCTCTGTCTAGAGGTAGTTTGTGTCAATACAGAGATGAATAAAATATTGGGAAGTCTTGAGTATTCTTCAGGAAATATCACCTGAGAGCACAAAATGTTATTCCATTTGGCTACCAGGAAATACCACTTACTGATGTATTGGCAGAATACCTTTTAGATGCCAAAAGATGAACTCACTGTGGGTGGTAGAGCAAGGAAGATTAGTGAAGTCAGTTTCTATTAATTTTACCAAGACTAATATATAAATAATAAAATAACAGAATTTGAACCCACAATAACTCAGGTTATGATGAACAATAAAACTCCATCAGAACACTTACTTAGAGTTACAGAAGAATGTGTTTCTGATCCAAAAAAATCAGAGTTGGATTCAGTTTGTGACTTACACCCTAACTAACTACAGAAGGAGATCATATCCACATTAAGTCTTCATCAATAATTTGTGACTCCTCAAAAAAATTCTCACTGGCATGTAAAATTTTTTCTTGTTTTTCATAAACAAGCTATAGGTAACTCCCAAATTTTAAATTTTGTTTTGTTTTCTTTCAAGTCAAGTGAAATGTGTACCTCCAATATAAGCACAAATAGTATCCTATCTATTTTTGTATGCTATGCTCTGAACCAAGTGCAGTTTATTAATGAAATGATGTGAAAAAATGGAGCCTTGTGTGAAGAAAACGGCAAAATTCTCAACCTGATTCAAGCACTCATTTTCCTTGCTTAAAATGGAAGAAAACATACATACTGTTAATGAAGGAATAATTATCTTGTCTGCTTTCAGTAGTATCAGTTTAGCCAGAGTAACATGCAAAAAGTAATAATTTTAAAGGTACTATTTATTACCAGCATGTAACATGCAAGGTCACAGAGAGGGTGAGGTTTGAAGGAACCACAGTGGATTATGTGGTCCAACCTCCATGGGGCAGGACTATGGATTTGATTTCAGTATCCTTTAGGTAAAACTCTACAGTATTTCTCCATAAGAAATGTTATTAAAAAAAAAAAATCAACACAATAGATGGGTTTCTAAAAAGTGAGCTATTGCTTTATCTGAATCAAGATATGAAAATTTGGTTTAAACAGACCAAAGTATTTTTATATCTGATTTTGACTTAAACACAAACTTCAGAATTTTCTGTAACTGAGATACTTGAACCATCACTTTTCTCCACTGAGGATACATGCTTGAAAAGACGTGCATTTCCATTATTTATTTAAACTATTTTTTACATAACATTTATCTTCTTTCAATCATAACAAATGAAAGAACCGCATTAGTGCAGTAAACATACTTGAAGGTGAAGACAGTAATATTAAAAATTCTATACTGATTTTAAGTGACATTGACATGGAACGGAAACAGCTTCTGCTCCACAAATAAGAAGTTAAAAAAAAAAGTTATCTAAAGTCTTTCTCCTCTAAAGACTTTGGAAACATTTGATGGAACAAGTTCTGTTTCCCATCATTTGGATGCAGACATATGAACTGAATATATTATCAGGTTCAGATAAACAAGTTATGACAATAACAAAAGCAAAGCTAAGTCATGTAGTTCTTAAGAATAGTTTATAAGTACTTTATCTAATGTAGGGGTTCAAACTTGACAACATTTGTTATAACAGCTCCACTGAAATCAGAATAAGGATTTGATGGATTTAGCTTGGGCTACTACTAAATTCTGGATTTTTTTTGTCTTTGTTTTGTTTTGTTTTTTAATGGGGGTTAGCTGAGAATTTTTTTTTATAGAAAGTCTTCTTTTGTGTTTAGGATCACACTGCAAAGCAGGCCTGGATCAAGAAGGAAGAGTTGTTTGATTCTCAGTATTTTCCATGTTCTCTGAATGTACTCAGCAGTAACTGTTCAGTGTCCTGGAGTTGCTAGACTATTAAGAAAGATGTGATGGAGAAAGGAAACACACCCCCCATCCCATCATATTGTTGAAGTTGTGCCTTCAAATAACGAGTGTCCTTAACAAAAAGCTCTAAAAATGGTCACTCTGTTGATCCATCAGTCTTATAATCTTGGATATACAAATTCCACACTGGAGCAACATAATACAGCCTAGGTCTAGCTGTGGTTTAACCCTGACCCAGTCTTGCCCATAGCTTTGATTTTCAGCTGAACAAGTTCAGTGGAGGAAACTGTCCCTGGGGTACTTATCTCCCAGACAGGTGAGCTCTGATCACAAGTTTAAACTACTCTGCAAAATGAGTGGCTGCAAGTAAGAAAACATCAGATAAACAGGGAATGTTCCAGGGGGAATATGTGACTGCCTTCACCCTTGTTAACATTGAGGCAATTCAGAAAGAAACTTCTGTGGGTTCCAAATTGTAACTCAAAATTCATTCACTTCTCTATCATAGTTCTCTGCCTGGACACACCCCTTTATAAAGCTGAAAAACATGGCATACAACAGTTATCTATTGAATGCTTCCCCCTATCTATTCAATACATATCTATTGAATGTATCTCCCTTCTTATATTCAAATAATGTAACCTGCAGAGCTTCTTGAAGACATCTAGCAGGCAACTGCATTTGGCTTTCCTGGCCAGTGTGAATGTTAACTCTGAAAATGCGCACTCTTGAGGGAAAAAAAGGCACAGACACCAACAGTTCTCTTTTCCTAAATGACACCATAAAAACCCCTCTTTGATGATACCATAAAAACCTGTACTGTAGCACAGGTTAGTTCAGCTGCTGCCAGGCTAGTGAAACAGATAAACAGATGCATTATACATTCATCTCTTTCTGTTTGAAAACATTAAAGACTATTTCCTGTAAAAATATTTAATAATTTTCTTCTCAGTCTAATTTCTAAATTGCAATCACATATATTCATAATATTTACATTTTTCTCAAATTATTTTATAAGCAAGGAAATAAAGAAGCTTATTGCGGAAACAGGGTTTAAATGAGCATCCCTCAGTCCCTTGTAGTGTGATCAAGTTTCTATAATTGAAAATAACTGCCAATTTTCTCCTAAGATTAGGCTAGGAAGAGATGTAGGTGCTTCAGAAAAAACAGTGTAAACAGTGAATCAAACCCCATTCTGTTGGTGTGGGTGGATCTCTTCAGAAATATTTTAATTTGCCAAGCAAGGCAAAAAGTAGCTTTTATTTTTTTTCTTTCTATATTTGCTCAGCACACTTCATTACATGTCTGTGATTTCTAAATCAACCTTTGTTCTTTCTATGAAAAAAAAAAGAATAGCTCTTTTCATCTTAGATGCTCATGGAAATTAACAGCAGTTTCTACTACCCCTATTTTCAAGCCATATCCTATTGTCACTGAAAAGGCTCAGTGCCTATCAAAACATTGTTTTGATAGGGGTTTATTAATACAATAATGGAAAAAAAAAATTAAATTCTCTCTCTTCCTGACCCACCATTGCTAGGTCTATTGTCATACTAGCCCAATGCTAGATTCAAAGAGAAATTTTTTGTTTTATCCTTAAAAGAAAATGAAGCTTTTCCTCACCAGGTTTCTCTGAAAGTTCTCACTTCTAAATAAAATATAAGCACTATAAGCACATATTAAACCATTTTTCAATCCATCCAGAACACAACTTCAAATAGGGGAGGAGGAATAAGAAAATTATCTATTTTGTCAAATCACTTTCTATTTTAAGATGACTGATGGAAGAGTGAGGAGGTCAGGTAGATATTACCTATCCCTTTCAGTGAAAACAGACATTTACATTCGAGCATAATGTCTTTAAATTACTATTTGTTTGAAACACATCAACAACATAAACTCCTCTGAAGTCAGAATAATAACATTTTTGTAAGGGGCATCTAAGGTCACATGCAGCATAATATATATAGACACTAATTACAGAATTATGCTGCCCCCAATACAGGCAAGTTAAGTGAATATGTGTGAGTAGCAATTTTTACTACTTATTAACATGAGACAGTAGAAATGAGATCACTATTTAAAGGAAATGCTAAATGTAAGAGTTAAGACAGCTATTGAATGACTGGGATTCCATGGAAAAATGGCAAAAAAAGAAGATTAGCAGATTCTCATCTAAGCAGCTATATTTAGTGTAGCAGAAAAAAAAATCCTTTTTTTCTCCCCCTTTTTTCCCTCCCCAGATTTGCTTCACTAAAGGCTGTTCTCACAAAAAGAGAAGGGCAATTTTGTGTATCAGTGTGCATACACACAATACTTATTAAAATAACACTCCTTTAATTTCCCCACCATACTCATAGCATTTCCACAGCCTCCTGACCTTGACTCCAATCACAGCCAATTTGACTGCATATCAAAGGAAACTGGCTTCTACAAGAACCTCTTTAATGTTGCCCAGCAATTCTCCTCCCAAGAGCTGAAAAGCTTCTTTCTTTACTCTCACTGACTCAGAGCTGTCAAAGCAGTGCGAGAATGTTCTTCACAAATCAATAAACAGGAAGATCTGATCTACTGTACTTCTAATAGCTACTGAATTCAGTCACTCACTGTTCCTGGTATATTAGGAGATAAGGATGGATTTAAATAAGAACACTTTGTGCTCTTAATGAGGAACAGCAGGGGGGAAAAGGCAATTGATAGTCATTGTTCCCAGCTGCTGAAGTTCAAGTTTAAGTCTTGGCATTTACTGAGTTGAAAAAGCAGGGAAGGACAGTTAGTTTTCTGGTGGAAAGTTCTGTAGTCTGAAATATTTTGAGAGTGTAAAAATAAACACGAAATGTGCTTATTTTTCACATTAAGGGCAAAATAGGTAAGTGCAATGTCATTTGCATGCATTTACAGCTGTTACAAAGACTAAATTCAAAATTCTGGGTCATAGTAGGACTGTACAGTTCAGCAGATTGAAATCTGAGCGACTTTATGCAATTCTTCTTTCAGTAAAAAAAAAAAAAAAATTCCTAAAATCTAGTAGAATGCATGTATTGCACCTTGACTGCTTTTTTTAATCCTCAGATGAAACAAGAGAGTAAAATGTAATATAAATTCAGGAAACATCTTAAAGCTCTGGGCACAGAGCCTCAGAAAACAGTAAATAAAACAAGGATCTTCTTGACTTAATATATCTACTGTGAATAACCAGCCATCACTTCTCAGGCTTTTGTTTTATAATCCTAGATCAGTGCACTTCAGGCTTTGTGTATTTCTATGCCTAGGGAAAAAAAGTTAGGTCTTATGGTTTAAACAACAAAAACATTCAAATTTAGAGAGAATAGAACAGTTGCAAACCATGTGAAATCCAAAGAACAAACATCTTCAGGAAACAATTCTCTTATAAAACATTACTTGGCTTGTTTAGGATAAAAGATATTCTGTCAGAGAGGCCTCACATTTGACATCCCCACTGCTCCTGTAAAAGCCATCACACAAGCGGGTGGGAGTTCTGCAAGGGCTTTCACATCACTGTATGTTCCTCATTTCTACTCACACACTATTGTCAGATATAAAATATTTTATGAACTGGTATGAGCTGAGCATGAATTTGGCCTTTTAAAGGTACAAGAAACTGTTTGCAGCCCTCCATCCTGGCCCATTTTCTTAACAAAGCTTTTAAATTCTTGTCTTTCCAGACACATTAATTCCTCTTTAATATCTTTTTTTTTCAATGCAATTTCATCAGTCTCAATTATTTTTCTGCCAAATTCCTTGCAGAATTTCATAGTATACAAAGAAAGTAATTTTACAAATGTTTATATTTAGCTATTATTTTTTTCACAAAGCAGCACTGCACCAATTAAAAAGTATTCAATTTAAAATTTACATTAGCTTCAAATTCAGATAAATTAATAGCCATAGACATCCCTCACTAGATTCCACTCCAAGTGGGCTGTGGCTTGCCTAATCACTTGTCTATACTCTTGGATGGTGCCTCTATATTCCTGCGAGGTTACTTATCCATCCTTCCACTTTCTATATAGTCCCTATTACGTATTTGAGTTTTGCAAAGAGCTCCTTTTTCATACATCCAGGACTCTTAACATTTTTGTCTGACTTCCTGCTACTCAGGATGGACTAGTTTTGAGCTTCTAGGAAGTGATCCTTTTGTATCAACCAACTTTCTTGGATCTCCCTTCTAGGGCTTTGTCCTGTGGGATTCTTCCAAGCAGATCCCTGAAGAGGTTAAAATTTGGTCTCCAAAGTCATGGTTGTGGTCTCATGATCACTGCAGCCAAGACTGCATGTGACTTTCATCTTCCCAATGAGCCTTTCCTCGTTTGTGACTATGAGGTCCAGCAGAATATCTGTCTTCACTGGCTGCTCCAGTGAAGTTATGTCATGAGGTTTCCATCAATACTATCCAGGAATTTACTGCATTGCTTACAACCTGCTGTGTTGTTTCTCTAGCAAATAACCAGGCTGGTACCCCATGGGGACTTCTACTTGTCTATAAAAGGCCTCAGCCAAGTGTTCTGCACGGTTGGGTGGCCTAGGGCAGACACTCATATACTGGTCTGCTCTTTAATCCTCACCCACAAGTTTTCAATCAGCTCCTTTTCCAATGCATCATTCCTAGTATAAATTTTTTCTGTATGTATCTTCTATAGAGCCCCGTAAAATATACTCCTTAGAGCTCTGACTGTGCAGACCTATAGGTTCAGTGATTTCCCTTCTGCCTTCAGCATAAAGTTAAAACTATATATACTCTTAGTTCTGTATTGTAAGCTGGGGAAAAGAGAAGCTAAAATGTATAGGCTACCCTGAACCTCTGCTGGGTTATTGATCTTAAAATGAATCTAACTTTGATGCAGTCTGACATTTTCAAAGTCAGTGGGAGCTGGGTGCCTGCAACTAGGGAGAGAATGTGTTCTTTGGTAAGTAAAACCTCTAGTAAGGAGCTCAGCATGGCATATATTCTTCCTGAGATCAAATCTTACTTTTGAGATCAAGGCACCTGCATACCTGCACTCTATAAAAGCTTTGAAATGTTTCCACATCAATATTTTTTTTTTTTTTAACAACATTCTATCTATCTTTCAGGGCTGCTCATCATCCGTAAGACTTTTAGGCACCATAACCAAGAGGCATGTGGATCAACTGCAGAGAACCAAGAATGATGGTGACCTACAACAAAGGGTTGAGCGAGCAATTGCAATTAAAACTGAGGAACAGAAGCCTTAGGAAATCAGGAAACAGAGACATCTGAAATGAGTCCTTTCTTTTCCTACTATGAGCACAATAATTTCTGCTTTGTCAGTGCTATTAGATCTTATTTAATTGAGCTAAAACCGCAGGGCACTTGGAGGGTTCCGGATTATAAGCCATGATAAACTTTATTTATAACAGAAAAATTCTGCCATGTGCTTTCCTAGTTACTTATGTTAAATAACATAAGTAGCCTATACATGAAACACATGCTCTTCAATCTTTCTTTGGGAAAATGGAGAAAACGAGGAGAAACCTATTCAGGGGAGGTACAAAAGGGGAATTACAAACCCCAGTTTTTCACCTCTCATTCCAAGTGCTCTTGTACCAATTTCAGGGGAAATCCTAGTTCCCAAATGAGGATTATTGGAAAGGGAGAGGGGATGGAATGCATTCTAATACAAAATTATTCCTAAAACTGAAGATATGTACTATATCACACGCAAAGTTCATAAGGTTTCCAGAACTGTAAAACCTTATTAGCAGCTTATACTGATATTTTGTGTAAATCTAAACTGATGATGGTCTCTTCCACTGAAGGCAATGGAAACACAGGTGATTTGATAGAACTTTCCATCTTTTTCCTCCCTTTCCTTTTTTAATTCCCACAAAGTCTATGCATGTTCTACATACAAATAATTCATGAGTCATTTTAAATCAAGAAAGTTTCAGCAACTTAAAAGAGGAAAAAAAGTTTTAAGATACACTACCTCAAAACATCAAACGTAAAATAACTCAATTCTGTGCTTTCTGTTACTGCAAAAATGTCACAATTTCCCATTTCTACCTCAAGTGAGTTTCAAAGTATGCAATCTTATTTCTTCCATCACACTTGTACTAAGTAGCATCTTACTCTGCAGCAATCTTACTGATTTCACTGACACTATTCATGGCAAAAGTTCCTGCTTTGTATGAGTGAAGGCATCTGGTCTGGGACAGGAAACAATAGAAAAGATCAGCTCTAGTGAGAAATCTTCACAAAAGATGTGCTAGGGATTGAATTTTCTCAGTCAAATGCTTATAGAAACACAACTTGCTGCAGGCCGGAACAGGGTACTGATCTGCAAAACCTGTCTTGTGGTCATCACTTAAGAAAAGCGTGGTACATTTAAATTTCAGGTATGAGAGCACATTCACAGTCTTGTGAGGGTTTTTAAATAGTAACCAAGTATCTCAGAGGTAAAGAAAAGTTTTGCAGGGCTACATTGACATTGCCCCCACCCTTCCCCTGCATTTTTCCTGCAGAGCATCTGTTGTCTGACTATTTTGTTATTCTCAATCTATAAGTATATGTTTAGACATTTTGTAATAGGAAAAGGCTGAACCATTAATTATGATTCTGTTGTTGCTGAAATATTACTCTTTATAGGCTCTAACCATCCATTGTTCCTACCCTAACATAGTTGTTTAATAAATGTGTTTCTTTTAGGCATTGTCTCTGACATAAAGACATAAAAAAACGACACCTTGCTGTGGCCTTTTTTATTTCTTTTGCTTCTCTGCTAGAGAATACTGCAATTTCTCTTCATTATGGTTTTTATGCTTTGAAACAGAACTGACTCCTTTCTATTCACTTTAAAATTATTTCTGAACAATATAAAATAAATGCTTCTTTTTTTGTACTTAATATAAAAATGCTCTTATTAATGTTTCATAATCCATCCCTAAGGTAAAGCCCTAGTGTCTCTTAACAAGATTTTATGGTTATTTTGATTTCCCCCCTCTTTCTCATTTTTTCCTCTCATTAAACTAATAAAAAATAATAAATTCATGCTGCATTGAAAATACCATTTGTTTCTGAAAGGTCAGGTATTATACACCAGGTTTGTGCCAAGGGAAATGGATCTTTGGTGACTTAGGGAACTGTAAGAGGAATGTCATGCAAGGAACATTTTATTTTATGTCTGCCCCCAAACATATGCCTGTGTAATAATCCTGCATTGGCTGAGCATCACCAGTGAAGATTATTCCTTTATAGTTCTAGTTACATTCCATCTCTTCCATTGATCTTTCATTATATTATTTTTATTGCTCCTTTTCCCCAGATTTGTGAATCTCCAGTGCTGTTACTAGCATTAGTTTTGGGAATAGCTGCTCGTGACTGCAAGAATCTCATAGCCTGGACCTGTCTTTTATGCAGGTTAATTATAAAGAAAACAGAGGCTTCAGTCAGTATTGTCTTTACTCAGCACTGCTTTTAGCTGATTGTGATTTCAGTTCTTCTTTTCACCATCTTCAGCTCTGACTGGAGATAGTGAAAGCACCAGCTTGCCCTCTGACTCCTCTGGGATTATCATCCCATCGATACTCAAGAGGCTTTGATTTTCAGTCCTCTTTTCCACCATTTTCCCATTGTCTTCTTAATTTCTTGTTGAGCATCTTCATTCACTTTTATAATATCAATTCACACTTCAAAACCCACATCACTACCCCAAATGCAGTGAAAATACATTTTCTCATACATATGTAGTAAACCTCTCAATTTTATTCAATGATGCTTATAAATAAGAGCTCAAGAATTGCTTGGACTAAGTATGCTGCTACATATGTAATGCCATACAAAAACATATACAGGGCAGACTCTGTGAGGTTTATCTGTCCTAACTCAGGAGTCACAAGGTGAAACATATAAAAGCCTCCCTCTATCAGAAACTAAAAGAAATATGCATGTCCTGAGATAATTCCACTCATACTAAGACATACACCCCAGAATCATACTCTAAATATAAGTATAGATTTTACTCTTATAAAGCTTTATTTTCCTAAGTGAGTGTGCATGCCAAGGAGGAGGATGTCTTGGAAGGACTGACAGAAAGAATGCATGGAGGAAGAGGGCTACAGGGAGTCATAGGACAAGGTGGAAGGCAAGCCAAAAATATTCTTTACAGGGGTACATTCTAGGGTAATAATGCACCAAAAGGATTCTACATGCAGCATCCATTGCATTAATCCTGTATCTCTTCTCTTTCATATTTCCCCCTCTCTCCTTCTTTTTCTCTTTGAGGCTTACACCCCAAGTGACAAATGTATTCACTCTAAATAAACCTTAGTCCTAAAACTTCCCCAAATAGGTCACCTCTTTGGTTTCCCTTTTAGCTGTACAGGGTGAACCTAGTAAGATGATGTCAGTAGGGACAGTTTTATTACATTTGTGGTCTATTCACATTATTTGTTTATTTCATCCATATTTTTACATCTGGAAATCTCAAGAGTATAATACTCTATTTCAAGTTGATTAAAACCACTTGCTCAATCAAGTGCTGACACAACATAAAAAGCTTCATCTCCTGAGATTACTGACTGCATGGATTAAGCAAACATTTATTTATTGTTCTTGCTCAATGAACCTTTAGAAGATGGCCTCTCAGTCTCAATGACTTCTGCAGAATGTTCTACATCCCAGCAGCTGCTCAAGCTTGGGAGCAACCACACGATCAGTGCTTAATGTTCCTTGTTATCTGACACTTCTTTGTATACCACTACAGCTCTTGATTTTGCACAAAAGCCTCTTTTTCTCCCTGGGGAAGACATGCATATAGCACACTGAAAGATAATAAAATTACTCTAGGCAAATAACTGTTTAAATGGAAACAATTGATGATAGGTTTGATACTATGCTGATTGAAGATAATGGCTAAACTCCTATAATACTGTAATGTGACTTGTGATAGGAGCTGCCTTCATCCTGCTGGTCAAAATTCGTGTATTTATGCTTTTCTAATCTGTGAGTTAAATTCAATTGGAATCAAAGCAAAACCCAAGTCATATATAGCTCATATTGCTAAACCACAATGTTAAAAAACTCTAATTTAAGTCAGACGATACATTCTGTGATTTCCACCGTTTAATCTATTTGATAAGAAAAGGTACTTATAATAAACAATTTAATGCTATAGCACATTTTTACAGGGAATGTAAAATTGTATATAGTGAAGGTTAAGAGCTATACTGGCATGAAGGATCACAGAATATCCATGAATTGAAGAAAGCCATCGCTTCATGCATCTCAAAAAACCCCATTATCATATAGTGCATTAGTAAGTGCCACAGATTTTATTCAAGTAATTCCAGTAACATTACATGCAGTTTTCATCTTAAATATGTTTTCATTAGCCCTCTTTTTGCAAAGCTGAATACCCTATTTACCACTGTCAGTCTGTAAAGGCCTCATAAGAATCTCAGATCTTTGAAAATGGGTTTGCTCAAACCCCAGATTTATCCATTTCACAGATTCAGATCCTGCCATGAGTAGAAAGGGAGGGCTCTTTTCCTTCCAGGGGAACAAAGCTCCAAGTTGCCCCCCTGGAGGAGAGAGTGGAATTAAAGCCAAGAAATTTTGTGTTTCCAGGAAAACTATGACTGGTCTGCACTGACTATTGCCATTTCAAAGACTTTTTGGTACAAACCTTAAACCAACCTTTTTTTTGCATATCAGTTCAAAAATAAATGCAAAAAACTCCTGCATAAATATTGTGGTAGAGTTCCTAAAATGTATTTATCATCTGCACAGCTTCTAACATGAAAAGTAACCTTTCACCTCCAGAAAATACATCACGCTTTGATGAATGCTTTAGTTGTTTATTATCAAATGCCATAAAAACCTCTCTTAGATTTGCCACCTTATTTTCAGAGCTATCTGTATTTTATCGCTTTTTTAATTTCACAAGTAAATAATTTATTTCTGTTCAGGCTTGCCTCATTACTCATCTGTTTCTAAGAGCAGAGAATTGAGAAACTCTAAGAATAGAAGAAATCTTGGAGAATTAAGACAGTAAGAAAGATGGAGATCCTGAAATCAAGTGCCACTGAAGGGGAGTGCAATTCAAATGTGTGAAATAAGGAGTAAGAATAAGGGAGAAGCAAAGACAAGATTTCCAACACAGTTTGAAGTCAGCTGTGAAACCCGAATCTGCAGAATCTGTATTGCAGCACCATATAATACAGTGACAGACAGTTTAATTGGCAGTTACAAAACTTTAATTTACTAAGTCAAAAACCCTTTCTGAATGTCTAACTTACAAGTTATTGTTATCACAGTGACAATTTGACATATGGCCTTCAAGTTAGGCAAATAAAGGAAGAAATTAGCATTCTCTTTGAAAAAAATCTATTTATGAACAACTTAACTTTGAAGGATTTGATCAAGAAAGGACTCCACAAGGCAAAACCCAACAGATTCTCATAACTCATAACACTTAAGAGTGATCTCTATGGACAGTCCTCATTATTTCTATAAAATGCCTTTAAAAAGCAGTGAAAGTGTGTCTTAAAACCATGTGTACAATTTAAGAAACAAGGATGGACTTGATTCCTTCTGTAAAAGTGACATTGAAGCTTCCATTTACTTTAATGTTACAAGATCGGATGACATATTTTTTATATAAAATTTCAAGACTGCTGAGATTGAAATTTGTTCTCAGGGTTTATAGAATGTAAAAACCCCATCCAAAACTACACCATCGGTATATGATGGGGGCATGTCCCTCATGGTTTTGGGTCTGTTAGACATGGGGAAAGTTTCTGGCAGCTTCTCACAGAAGATGGAATGAGTAATCTCTGTCCTTTTCCTGACCCACGAGCCATTACAATACCCATTGCATTTTCTCTCCTCTGTCCAGTTGAGGAGGGGAGGGACAGAGCAGCTTTAGGGGGCACCTGTCATCCAGCCAGGGTCAACCACCAGAATACATCAGGATGGCTACGGTTTCTAAAGAAATCTGAAGACAGAAGTAAATTTGTGTATGATTTTTTTACAAGTTATGTCAAATAAAAATAATGAGGTCATTTGTAAAAAGCAAATGAATCCATGCTGGTTCAATACACTATTAGCTGCAATGAATTTAGATATTTGAATGAGACATGCAGAGGAACTTCAAGCTGCACTGAGTCTTGTGTAGCTTTATTTAAAAAATAATTTACAACCAAAAGTTTACAAATGTAAAATACAAAGATTTGACTGGTGGGTTTTGCGTTCATTATTACTTTTTTAACTTAATGAAAAATCCCATGGAATAAAATTGTGGATGTAGAGTCATTTGACTATGAAACCTTTCCATCCTAATGTGTTAACTATTCTCTGTTCAATCTGAATCAATGTCAGTCCTTATTTTTAGTAGTATGTAGATGAAATTTTGGTTCTGTTATATACACATGACCATACAACTGGCATTTTTGTTAGTCCGTTTATTATTTTACTCATTTTATTTGCCTATTAATGTAATTCAGTTACATAATTTGATTTTGTTATGTCTATTTAAATTTATCTACTAAAAAAAAAATATTAAAACCTCACTGTAGGAAGGTTTTTCCTTTTCCCTTCTCTTTCTTTCATTAAAACTCAATCTCTGCAGATCCTATTATCTCTTGTCTTTTTTACACTGATAGTCTTTTTACAGTTTCCATCCCCCCCAGTCTCAGGAAAGAAACAAAACTGTTAACCAACCAGACCTAAGACAGAAGCCATTATTTAGACAGACTATTCAGTCAGCAACTCCACTGTACAGTAAGATTCCTCTGAACAAACAAGTGCTTTGATTACATACTGCTGGAATAGCAATGCTGGCCTACAGTTATCTGTCCGTAACTGCTTTCTGGCTGCAGAAGCCAGATTCCACTCTGATGATCTGTAATTGCTTTTGACTGGGTAATTTTTATCCTCTAGAGTTTCCAGCAGTAGCTGACACGAGGCTGTAAGGTAGCTACAAATGCCAAAGTAACTTTCAAAACTACAGTTTGAAAAACCAGTAGAGGAGATGTTGAATTGACCAGGGTGCAACGGGACTGAAAGCACTTGAATTTCCAAGCCTACATGTATTTTAGAAAAAACCATCCATAGTGGAACTGAGGTTGCATTTGATTTAGAAATACATGTCCTTGTAAACCATTCCATGGCATTTCCCTGAGGAAATACACTCTGTCAGTGTGTTTCTAGTTCAGCTGCCTATACCATTACACTGTCTTATTATATAGCATCTGTCTTGTACAAGGGAAAACAATCATGACAATCAGAGAGGGAAAAGGAGAAAAAAAATAACAGCTGAGAAACCAGGAATACAGATCTTGTACTGTTAAGGTTCATCATATAGAAAATAACTGGCAAGAATAGGTATCTGAAGGGTGCAAAATTCGGTAAAGTAAAAATGCAACTTCATAAGTTCACATTATAGTTCAGTTTGTTTTGAAAGATAAATTTCGCAAATCAATGCATATAATATTTAACAAAGAGACAAATCCTTTCTGCTGTGACTCCCACTTCTAATGCCAACAAGAAGTCCCCTTACCACTCATTTTGCTCCTCCGCACAACTGTCAATTTCCTATTGGATTCTGCTTGGGCTTCTGTTGTTTCCTTCACACTATCACATTCTGTATGTTTTAAGTTATTCTTCAGAATTTAAGTGTTCTTTGATTTTTTTTTTTCCTTGTCCTGCCTTCTGTGTTTTTTTCCTTTCTTACCTAGCAGTCATCCAGTTTTCTGCCCACTCCAGTTCACTTTTCTGTTCAAACAGAAAAATTAGCCTGGTTTCTGTATCACTTAGAAAAAAAATCTCAACAACTTGTGATTTTTTTGGTTGCAATCTGAAATACTTTCCATGAAACTGGTAAAACCTTCAAAGTCTATACAGAGGTACTTGCTGGATTTAAATATATTTGACAGGCTTTTTTTCCTGAGCCAACCATCTGTGTATCTGTTGTGATAGCCTAGTACTGCAAGAATAAATTATACACCTGCTTCTCAGCTCTCCAACATATTTTTGTTTCCCATGTTGTCAGAAAATCTGATTTGAGATGTGTGCGTAAACATATGTGGAGGACTATACATATACAACAACCTCTTTCCCTCCAAAATCATCCCACAACTTTAATCTATCTCTTACTCACCAATATTCTGTCTGCACTTTTTAGATATTATTCTGTACTTAAGCAGAGCATACTTTCTTGTAGTTTTCTAAGTATAGTCAGAATAATTTAAGTTTAGCTGTGTTTGCTTCAATAACAATACCAGAAACTCCAAATCATTCTTGTCAAGTCATTTTCTAACCAGCAAAAATCTGAACTGCATGAAGACCTCTGAAGGACTTCTAGCATATAATGGATGGAATACTACATTTTTAAAGCAGTCAGTTGTTTTTTTTGTGTGTGTTTGTTTTTCACATCCCACTGCACAAGGTTTAATACACTGAGTTAAGGAGACACAAAGAAGAACCCAGAGAACCAATTCACTCCCAGACCAATCTGTAGCCTGGCTCTGATCCACTACAGGTTCAGCATCATTGATTTTGCACTTTTACAGTACAGTTATGACTACATCCACTAAAGCTACAGAAGTGAGGTATATGCAGAGTTATAATGGTTCATTTGTGACTGCATTATGGTTCAAAACAGACTCAATAACACTGGAAATGCGAGGAACGCCTTCAAAGTTAAGTCAGGCTGACAAAAGATGTAATTTTAATATAACTCTTTTTTCCCTAGTCTTAGAAATTTTAAATGAAACCTTGGACTTGTTCAAACATTGTTCCCTTGAGAAAATGCATTACTAATCTCGGCTCCTACATCACAGAAACCATTTTGCCTGCCAGTTTTCTGTCACTTTTATGAGCTCTTGAAATTGTTTAACAACAGAAGTTGAATTTTCTTATCAATTGGGAAACTGTTCACCAACTCCTATACTGGCAGCTAACATTTCTTCCCTAATAGGTGTATATTATAGTATGTTAAAGTATCTATACTAAAAATGTTCTTGCTGTAATCTTTAAGACTTCTACCATTTATATCATAAGTGTAGATTGAATGAGCCTTTTACAAGTTTCCTTTTGTTATCAGCATACATAATTATTAGGGAATATTAGGAACAGTGGAAGTCACGTTCTAAAAGTTGCATTTCCAACACTATGAATGTATTGTTGGTATACCAAAGGCTTCTCATCCTAAGATCTTATGAAGTCTGCAGTCACACTATGATCTTAGAAGTAAAGAATGAGGAAATGAATATTCAGTTAAATGCTTACTGTTAAACTATGAGAATTAATAATATTGGATGGACTATCAGGAAGCACAGAGAAAAGATCAGACCACTTTTTATAAATCAGTGTGAGGCTTTAAAAATTTGTAAACCCAAAGCACATTACTGAGTAATCAGATTTGAATATTATTTTTTATTTTAAAGACAAAGCATAATACACATCATAATTAATTGTAAATGAGCACCTGCTTCATACTTGACAGAAAGGCAAAGTTCTTTGACTTCAGCCATGCTTCAAAGCTATAGAATACCCTGAACATTTGGTGCCTCTTGTGAATCTTACCTTCCTGAAATTCAACAGTATGTTAACATTGCTGTTTAACAAACGTTTAAGTGGGCATCTCCCTTTATCTTCAAGAACTGGTGGTATGGCTGAAAGGTCCTTGGCCGTGGAGGCCATTGAGAAAAACACTTCCAAAAGAGCTATAAGGTGGGCTTTATTATGACAATTAATTGTGAATGACTATGAAATTAGGATAAACATTCTTGATAGGATGGTACAGAAGAAATGTAGTCCCTTGGAATATGACTGCAGAGGACACTATTATTATATCTAGACATTCTATACAAATCAGGTAATGCAAAATATTTGAATGTGAACTCTTTGTTAGACAGCCTTTAAAACAAGTGCATACAGTTTTGAGAAGCAGCACAATTGTACCAGTTTCTGGATTTGTGATTTTATAGCTCCAACAGTCTGCAGACATTACATCAGCTATCAAAGTCATTGAAACTACAAAAACTGTCCAAGCAGCAGCACCACCCAGCTTATTAGTTGGCCAAGTACGTTGAGATCATAATGATGTTGTTCATTATTTCAGACTTTCTTCTGAACCAGTTATTTTGGTTCATTTAATGGCACTTCCTACCACTGGGAAAAATGGCTCATGAGTTCTTAAACCTAATGCCTTACTCAGCCTTCTGATTTATGTATTACACTGTGTCTGCATGGAAATTTGCACCCTTACTGTTTATTTCACTGAAAAATTTGAGAATACATAGAAATCAAACTTCAATTCAAACAATTTAATGTACCACAAACAAAGCATTATGGTATAAACTAAGATAGAAAGGTACCTCAAGGAAAGTAAGCAAATTGGATTGTATGAGCAGATATGACACTGGAAGGACATGAAGTCCACTTCTGTTTAATTGTATAGATCACATAATTCTGTAGAGACAGTGCACTGCAGACAAAAATATGAAGGAACTCTAATGAATGATGCTCAAATGAAAAGAGTTGATGAAAATGTCCAGCTGCACTAAAAAGACATGAAGTCACCATTTATGCAACTGATGCATGTAATAGGTGTTGGGAAGGAAAAGAAAATTGTTATGAACAGACTCTTTGGCAAAGTATCAATAGAATTAATTTTTGAGTTGTAATGGAAATGTAGGGCAGTGGAAATAATTTCAAGTGGAGGAAAGCATATACTATTGGAAATTCTGAGTGCTATCGCTGTAAGATTGTAATCATTGGTTCAGAAACTAAACACAAGTTGAAATTAATTCTAATTTATATATGTTGCCTATTACAACATATACATTATGTATTTCTGCTTCAGGTAGATGCAGCCTAACTGTGAAAAGAAACAGTTAAATTTTTCTCATGATTTTGGGTCATGAGACAAGGTGGACACACAGTATGGGGATTTCATTGGAATAGCTGCACACCCTCCCTTAAGGATGTGCACTGCTCTAGTCTCCCCTTCTTTCTCCACATCTCTCAGTGCAGAGTGGGGAACCAGAGAGACACAACGTGCTGTTCTGGAAACATGCAGGTGCCTGTGAAAGGCTACAAAAGGACTAAAGTGTCTCTGGCTCCTGCTCCCCTCACTGGAGCTGTTCCCCCACTTCTAACATCTTTGACAGCACAGAATCTTGCAGACCCAGAACTCAAACAGCTTCCCCTGTGCACCACGACCCACTCCAAAATAGGAAAAATCTTGCAAGTGGTAGTTTTGCAGCACCACAAGCCAGTGTTGGTATGACACTGGAAAAGGGACAATGACTGATGTGGGATAAAAATGAACCAATCCCAACACCCATGAGAATAGAAGACTACTTCTTCAGTTAGCATTTATAGGTGGACTTTTCAGATGTCCAATCCTGTTACAAAATCCATAAACCTGAATAAATATTTAAGAGAAAAAAGCCCTTTCTGCTATTTTCAAAAAGCCAGTAGAAACCTAGCAAAAACTTAAATACAGTGTGGGTTTTATTTTTAACTATTATTATGATCTGTTATTTAAGATACTCATACAGAAAGAGTTATAAATTTTAAGGACTACCCCAATAAATTTTCAATTAAATAACTAAATTAATGTAGAGAAATTTAATTAAAGCTGCACTGGTTTTTACAAATGCAGTTAATTAAGCTGCTATCTAAAATTAAATCTCACCCAAACCCCTTTTACATTTCTGCAGCTCATCAGATACAGATATAATTAAAATTCTAGAAGTTCACCTATGCATCTGAATATTAAAAAAAAATAAAAAATAAAATGCACCACCAAAACCTGCTGAAGTAGTTTGAGAGGCTGCTGCTTTAATAGGATTTATACAGTCCTCAAAGTGGGAGGACAGCACACAGAAACCCCTCCAAAACAAATCTAGGTTTTCAAATCTGCACAGACTTTTTCATGTAGTGTAACAGGCCAAGAACCTTTGAAGATTTTCCACAAGAGAAGGGTAGCAGATTGACACGACCAGTGAAACAGGGAGATAAATCCTGCTGACTTCTCATGTGCCTTCCTTTGAAGTGAGCAGGACCTGCACAGGTAAGGCATGCAGCACTTGCACTTATACCCAGGAACAGATGTGGGCATCCTATCAGAGGGAAAAATTGCTTTTTCATAACGGAATATGTCTGATCTTCTGGTGGCCTAAATGATCCCTCTTCCTTTCCTGATCTTCTACTGACTGATTTTTATCTTGGTCAGGCTCAGGCTGGTCTGTTTTGTTGGTCAGATAAATGAAGATTGATTTTCCCAGGTGAGAGTGACTCAAAAATCACTTTTGCTTTACGTAACAAGTAAACATTCAGCAAACATTTTAGGTATTGGCTGATCAAGACTAGTATTTAATGCAAATTATTGACACTGATTTCTTTTGAGTACAGTAACGCAGTGCTCATATCCCATCCACATTACCACTACACAGGCAGGTCCTTCAGGAGTTCTGAGAATACACAAAAAGTAAAATTATCCTCTGGTGTTAAAGACATGAAGCTGAAACACTCAAAAATGTACCAACATTTTCATGACAGGTATTTATTTTCTTCTCTGTCAGCAAATCTGGGCAGAAGACAAAAATTGACCAGATTTTTTTGTAGTACTGCAGGCATTAAATCCTCTTTTAGGAGGAACATGGATGGGAATCCCATGTTTAATGTCGTGGAATTGAGGGTTCAGAACTGAAACACAAAACCTTTATCTGAAAAGCTTAATTTAAGGAAGGTGATTCAAGATCTGGGTATTTATTTCCAACTTGTGGCACAGGCATGCCTCTGGATAAATAAGCAAACTTTTTAAAATGGAAATTCACATAGGTTTACAGACTTCCACAGGGTTTAAACTCATCTTTTGAAGTACAAGGCACAATTGCCCTATCATTTTATGTAGAGTAAGAAAAAGGAAAAGTAAGAAAAAGGAAAAGAAAAAGCAACAAACCTCCAGAGTATGATATTAATACAATAAAATGTAAAAGGCCTATGCCCTCTCATTTGAAGACCCATCTCTCCTTGGAGGGAAAAAATCATTAATTTTTTTGTTGTGTACAGAAAATGAATGTTTCCTTTCTTGCATAGTAAAATCTGGAGAATGTACACAAACAACGAAAGTTAGTATAAATCCACAGAAGCTTGAAGATTGAGCAACCTATGATAATCTCTCTTTCTGTGGGCACTTGGATCACCCTCTCTTGCCTTGACCTTGCGATGAAACAGGACCCTGGCAATTTGCTATAATCTTCTTTAACCCTAATCACCATTTTAATAAAAAAGGGTCAGTCATCTTGGAATTTGTACAACAGGCAACTGTCATTCTATTTGCTAAATACACAGAGTATGCAGCTAACAGGTTGAAATAGTTCAAACTTTTATTATCTTCGGAATATTACATTCCAGCATTAATATTTGTCAAGTAAAAGAGAAGAAAATTATGAGACAGTCTGCTTTGCAGAGCTTTATAGGTCTGCTTATACCACGGCTGTAACTTTCACTAACTCTGATCTTAAGAGATTTCTTGAGATTTCTTGATGGTGATTTGTATAATTGCCATGACTAAAAGCCTCCCTCACCTTACACTGCACTTTTCCTCTCTCCATCCCTTTCTTTTCTTCTCCTTTTAGATTATAAATTTTCTAGCTGTGTTCTTTATTTGTTTGTTTAATGATTTTCTCCCTACCCTTTTTTTTTTAATAAATAGCAGTATGCTTGTCAATGGCATGACAGTCAAAGAAAAGCTTATATGAAGAGGAAAAAAGGAAGCTTCAAGGAGAAAAAAGAGCAATGAGAGAAACTTAAGAGAGCATCAAGGAGATTGTAGGCAGGGGAAGATTAAAGGAAAAAGCAGGAGACAACTGTGATTTTCAGCTATAAGGGATTCAGCAGCTGTCATTAAGAACCCGCAGCTCTGCTTGAGACATATTGATCACACTATTTCAATGTGTTCTGTGCAACTTGGAGAGCCCTCTGTTTACCTTAAATTATAGCAATACTCAGGATAATACTTATCTCTTACTTCTTTTTGAAGGAGGAAGACTGTCCTGTATTTCTCCCTCATTTCTTTTCTAGAAAGGGATGCTGAACTTCCAGTATTTTGCTCACCTGGTCACCAACACAGAAGTATAAAAATACCCTTCATGCTAAAGATGAGGGTTTTCTTCTTCTTCTTCTTCTCGATTTTTTTTTTTTTTTTGAGGAGAACTACTTATGCATACAACTCCTTAATATTGTAGCCACTTCCTAGAATGAGTATTCCTGTAGGACTCACAAAAATAATGGAGAATACAGGTTCTATGTATTTACAAAGCAGTGGAAGGTTGTAACCAATCCTGGTTAAATGGTAGAACATCATTAGATTATTGACAACTGAAAGAAGGTTTGTTTCTAGGATTTCTAAACCATTTTGCACACAATATTCTTGTGCTGATATACAAAGTATATTTTCTAAAAAAAGCAAACACTTGTTTTGATAAATACTAAGGCAGTCCTTGTTCCACAGGTTTCACAGAACATTCTGAGTTGGAAGGGACCCATGAGGATCATCAAGTCCAACTCTTATCTGCCACCTGAATGTGTCTCAGGACTAATTTTTCCAAGTTATCTCACAGTTCCTAATCACACAGGCCTTTTTAAGTACATTGTACTCTAAGATATAAATGTTAGAGGAAAAAAATTCAGGAGGTGGGATGATTCAAGTCTCCCACACACCTCTTTTCTTGTAACACTCTTTTTAGTGTTATTGTTTTTTCTTACATATTAAAACCAGCCATATCAGTCTAAACTGTAGAATTATATTAGATTTTGGGCAAAAGGGAACAGGGCAAAAAAGGAGAAAAGAGCTCATTCATACTGTCATTTGCTTTCAAACACAATGCCATAACGTTCCAAAGGTTTCTCGTTCCACTGTGGGTAAAGAAAAAATGTCTCTTATATTTTGTTTTCCTCTCTAGGTACATTAATGACATTTTTGTTCTGATGGGACTATTGTAAGAATTGAAATGCCTCAGCTTCAGGGGTTTTTTTTATATTTTATAATACACCAAGCTCCACAAACCTTCGTAGAAAATAGAATACTCTTAATTATGAATAAATTAACTAAATTAGCAACATGAGATGGATATGAAATTAGAGGACTGTTAATTGAAACTGCAAACACAGCTGTATACAGCTTAGAGATGAATCACACCAGTAATGACGCAGATGTTTATAAAATGTGATTATGTTTAGCAGGATCATACTATTGAAACTCCCCAGCCTATTCTTATATTGTGTCACTGAAATGGTTTTTAAACCCATGAACACTAGGAATCAGAATCTCAGGGATGGCAAATTAGGCTCCCTGGATATGTGAATTAGTGTTGTCTGAATGTCAGCAATTTAATTCTCCAGCTTTCAAAGAATGTAGAAATGGAGCCAAAACCAAACATCTGTTAGTTATATTCTCATAAAAAAAAAAAAAAAAAATGTCTGGCAAATTGGAGACTGAATATGAGAAAGACAGTGAAATACAGTATTTCTGAGCAGTAATACTGTGGTGTGAATGTACTGATCCTGTAATTAATATATCGTGAAAGCTCATGAAATCTGCTTCATGTACAATTGTGCACACATCTTTTTGGGACTACCCCTCCAAAGTGCTAAAACGGTCAGGAAAAATTGATAATTCCTATCTAAAGGTTTAAGAATTCATTACCTTCATAAAAACAGCAAATCAGGCTTTTTATTCTTTCAGATTTACATCTTCCCTATGATGTTTTCTGATAAACTGTACAATATAGGTGTTTTTTCTCTGGCACAAAAAGGCACAAATGCTGCTCTTGGGTCATACAAGGATATCTGATCTGTGCAGGCTCAGCTGGGATAGCAGTCAGCACAGTTGTGAGGGAAGGCACAGCAGGCAAAGCCAACAGCCCATGGTGGCTTAAGTTCTAACATAACAGTCAAAGTCTTCCTCATACCTCCCGTTCCACAGAGCAGTGCAAATGTTACAATAAAGAGTCTGTGACTTGTTTTCTGGAGTAGTTCACAGACTAACAGAAGTAGATTTTACATATATGAATTATAGTTATATATATACATACATGGTTATATGAATATAAAAATGCTTTCAATGAACATGCTGAATAGTATAAGATCATAGTTTGTGTCCAAAGCCCTTCCCACAGACTGTAGTGCCGCTCACATCTCACACTATTAGCTGTGATTCAGGGGCCTCAGCCTAAATAAATATAAATACTTACTAACACAAAGTTACACAACTTAGAGCTTGTTTTTCTGGCCCTCTTTTCTAGAGAATGGAACAGACCTTTAGACTAAGTAAACTATTAGAACTACAGTAAAACTAAAAGGCTACTTTGACTTACATTAAATCACCACAGTGTGATTTTAACTAAATTTTATAATGCCCCTTTCTGATCCATAACTGGATACTTCCTTAAAAACTTGTAAATCAAGCACAAGATGGTTAAAATAATTTGAAAAATTTTGTGGAGTGTCACTGGCACAACTGAAATAATTGGCACTGTTAAACATCACAGGCTTATCCCATAAGCCGTGGGAACTACTGAGCACAGTCTAACGACATGGGAGCACAGTGCTGAGGGTGAAAAGTGGTGATCATAAAATTGGATTTGCCTCTGTCTTTCAAAAACTTTATTTTCTGGAAGCTGACCTCTGATTCACTGGTGAAGAAAAAGGATTAAATCTTGACTTTTTAAAAGGGGAAGCTTGCATGATTTCTGAACCGACCATATTGGTCTGACAATTTTTCACATGTCATTCACAGCTGAATAAAGTTATGAAAGCTTCATGAGAAAATGTAACCTCTTTCTCTTTAAAGGTAAACCTAGGCAGATTCAGCGGTGCATTGCAGCTAGCTATGACAACTGATGTGCAAACCAAATTCAGTTATCTTAGCTCTTGGCTGGCAAAAGTACAGACAAAGTCAACTCAGGATTTGAAACGTGATGTTTTGAGATAAGGAACTGTAATTCTTGGATATACAAGAAACACAAAGCTATTCCATGGAAGACACATTCCTCTATTTCTTCTGAATACCCCAAAAATCACTGCACTGCTGAAGCAGTGCTGTATTTTCAGTTAAGTAGGACAGAACTCATTTTTTCTACAGATGAAAGAGTCATAAATGAGGGTTTTGGGAGAAAAGGACACAAAACACTTGAGGTCAGTATGCGATATCAGAGGAATGAAAGTGAAAACATCCAACAGAATGAATATACTATCTACAAATGCAGCCTTAGGCTTATTTTTCTGGATTGATTAATGCTAATTAATTTTGTTTTAAAACAAACCAAATTGTGGTAGAGAAACAGCTTTGGACATCTGAGAAAATGGAAGAGAAAGACTAATTGAGTCTTCGACCTACACACTTGAGGCTTCCAAAAAAAATGGTATACCCTAAAGAACACATTTCCACAGCATAGGATTTGGATGTTGGTATGATTTTTCAGGTACAAAAGAAATAAAAAGTGAATGTTAATAAAACCTGTAATTGCAAGCTCTGGGTCAAGAATCATAATTTATACTATGTTTGTTCTGCAATTCCAAAGGTTATTGCAGTGTCAGTGTTTTATAAAGTAACACCAAGCACAAGAATTGAACGACTTAGATGAGCCACATGAAGCAGTAAGTGTCTTGAAATAACTCCTTTTGCCTGTGTAGTGCTGGGTGTTTCCAAATTAGGAAGAAGTTAATAGAAGACATTTGCACACACAACCATATAACAGGATTTGAGCCATACAGCAAACATACCATTACATCACTTCCACACTGCCCATAATTTTCTATACAAGGATACAACATTCAGCTTTACCCAAGCCATGCTGAAAACTACAATGGCAACTTTAGAGAGCACTTTGTGAAAATATTTTGAAAATGACACACATAATCTTTTACAAAGGCTGGTTTTAAATCTGTGTCACAACTTAATGCCACTGACATTTTTAGTATTTTAAACCCCATTATTAACAGTACTTCTAAAGCGGAAAAAAAATTTTACTTAGCTTAGACTCCCACTGAAGCAAAAAGATTCAAAAAATATAGCACAAAATACTACCTAGATTAAAGACTGTAAAAGCTTTCTGTAACCTGAAAGTATATAGCCTTCCATAAAAATATCTGCAGTGATATAACGTATAATTGATATGTCAGAAAGACACAAAATGACTCAACAGACATAAAAAAACTCTAAAATTAACCTTTTGCACTGGAAATTTGCGTATTATCTCTCTACCTTGGGCTTTTAATCACTTCAAATGAAGTTTCTTCTAAAAAAAAAAATCACATAATTTCAGAAGAAGGGATTAGTGATAATGGGAAGAAAGAGAAATATGTTTTGCCAGTTTTACATTCTCCCTCTAAAAACCTTTAACAATACTTTCTTTGGCACTGGTGCTTGGAATCTAAGGGGTTTTATATTGCTTCCAATCCAAGGGTATTCATTAAGGTTTCATTGAGTTACAAGCCTCTGAAAATCACATTAGAGAGCCTTTACAGGGCAGCTCTTAAATTTAGTGAATGCTCTATCTGCCACAAACGTGTTCCACATTCAAAGCAAACTCTGTTCATCTGCTCTGACCTCTCTTTTCAAACCGAGCGAGCATGAATGGACGGATGATCCATGTCAGCAGCGCGGACCCCCTCCAGGATATGGAGCAGAACCAGAAACTGCAAGGATTCATCAGTCTCCTGGTGTTCACAGGTAGCTGACAATGTGTCCTACCCTACCCGACCCTACACAATCCTGTCCTGTTCCACCGCTTCTGAAAACCTAACCTGCAAATTATGAGATCTGACAATGTATAACATTTTGGGAAGGGAAAGGGCCTGTGAAGTGGAAGCAAGGATTGGAGAGGGACTTATAATTGCAAGGTTCCTCTTGGTTTTGTCCTTTGTTTGCTTTCACTACTCTGACTGCTGCTAACTTGGTGCGTTTCCCAGCTATTCTGCTTCACATGTTCTTACCTTAAAAAACCCCTTATTTTCATAATAAGCAGCTTAAACATCGCTTATTGGAATCAGGTCACACACCTGAAAAGGTGTTGAAAAAAATCAGGCCATATTCTCTCAATTTAGGCAAAAAAATTGAAGCTATCTGCAATTTTATCATCCAAGGTAAAAACTTCCAACTCCCATCATCTGCACCTCTTTCTAGGGCTGAAACTCAGAGCTTTAATTCTCCAAAGAGACTTTCACAGAAATATTTTCAATTAATGGTTTTGAGATGGCCAGGTATTACGGATTGTGAACATTAAAGAATGCAGTTTCAATGGTGGTTACCAAATAAGTTAAAGAGCTACAAGCTGGATGATTTAGCTAAAACTACTGGACTAAAAAGCAACAGAACCAGTGGATGTTGGTTTCTAGTGAATATATTTTCAGCAGTATCATAACCTCTGTTTTCCTAAGTATCCTAAATATAGTCTGGTATGAGTCATATAGATGTGTGCTGCCAAACATAATCTATAACTGCTGACAGGTGGAAGTAAATTGTGCAAGTCTTCTTTTATAAGGAAATGAGACTCACATATATCAACTAATATGCTCATTCTTTTCCTATCATTTATCCATCAAATAGATAAATTGGAGACCTTACAAAATATATTGTATATGCAAAGGTTGTACAATAGAGTGCTAAATGGAAGCTGCATCTGTAACATATTTTCTTGTATTTGATAAATTTTAAGTGAGTTTTTTTCATAGAAACAGCATAACCCAGTTTTTATAATCCCAAACACCCCTACACATATATGAGAAACAAAAAATACATCCAAAAAATCTACATATGCATATTGTAATGAGAATATAAAGTAGGATAAATTGCTATTCTTTTGCATGGTTCTTCAAAACGTCTTTGTAGAGGACAAAATTCCAGAGTAAAGGAAGTCAAAAAAGGATAAGAAAACACTAAAACGAATGCATCTCCTATACAAAAAATGACTAAAGCATTTGCCATTTCCAACAAACTGAAACTCATTACACACAACATCATAAATTTAATGAGGTTTTATTAGTTTTCCTGCTGGCATGGCTTTGGATGATAACCAGGCCTGTTTATACTTATATACACACTTTCTTTCACTGACTGCCCTAAATATGTCACAATGAAGGTGTACTCCCAGTTTAGGAAGGAATCTCTCCAATTTTTGACACACATTTCATTAGAAGAATTGAATCCCAATCCACATAGCTGTCCTTCCTCCACTAGCTTACAGAAATAAATAAATAGGATCTCTAAAGAATGAATGACTGCAAAATTAATTCTACATGCATATTTTTGCAGACAAATATTGAGAAAATCTGAGACTCAGGCTACTAGAAATTTAAGAAAAATGCATAGGTATATGACTTCTATAGCCAATCAGTCTAGCCAATTAAATAAATAAGAGACCATTAAAGAGCTGTGAAAATTGTGGGCTTGGCAGAAGTTCCAGTTCTCATGGAATATACAAAATAACATTTGAACTAAGTAGTCTGATGGGAAAACTCAACTTCCAAAAATGATCTAAATCTCCCTCTGCTGGGAAGATGAAGTCTGCAACTACAAAATAATTTCAAATATAAAGGTTGAAAAGCACTATGATTTTATTAGTGCACTAATTACTGTAATTATAGGTGAGCTAGAACTTTGTCTCCATATATGTAGAAAAGTTGTATCTTGTTTTTCTCAGCTACTTACAGATGCCATATGTCAAAATATAGTTTAAAAAAGAGGAAAACCCAAACAAATAGAAACAAATGAATTATTAAAATTAAGGAAATATCATAATGGAAAGAGAATCTGCTAAATATCAGAAAGGTAATAATGCTCAAATATAAAAATATAACTGCTTTTTATATTGCAAATTCATATATACATGACATTCTCTGTCTCATTTGAAAAAGAAACATTTTTCTTGCTACTGTTGTATCATCTGCCAATCTATCAACTTCAACATAACCACAACTTAAACTCACTGTTTAATAAATAACTCCACTTGTACTAGAAGATATATGCAAAAATTAGACAAATTTTCTCTCTAACACTAGCTTTCCTGTATGAGAATGCTATGCAGTATCACTTGAACAACTGAACTGTAAAGCAAGAGAGATTTTTCTTTTTCTTTAGGAAAAATGATATAAGAGAATATCCTCAGTTACATTCAAATCTTAATTCCATGGTTTAGACAAGAAGTTCCTGAAACCATTACCCTGCTACATATCTAGAAATAAAAAGACGACCTGAGAATCCATCAATCCTTCTTTTAATTCAACTGTGAGAGACCTGAAAAAGACATTTCTTTTACATAGGTATTTTTGTTGTTATTTCATTGTTTTCAGAGGATTTTTTTTCTTGGAGAAGGCATGGAGGACAGAAGGTAAAGTAAAATTTAAAAAAAAACACCCAAGTCTAAAAACTATTATAATAAGTCACTGATGATTTCAACTTGCATCTCGATGCAACTTATTTGCCCTGGTGCCCAACCCCTATCAAAAGAAGGGTGTGAGCTGAGGATGGCTGCCCAGGATTCCTGTGACTCTGCTTTTCAGAGGTTCACTGGATATGAACAAACATTTGAAAACACCTATCATTAATATTTGGTGGGACATCTACATACAGAAGCCAGCAAGGCTTTGGTGCATAGTCACAATTTCACACTGATTTTAGGAAAGAAGGGATTTCCTTTTTGGCTTTTACATTCTTGATGTTAGTACCTCTGCAAATACAGATGGCAATACTCATTCATATTTCTCACCACAGATTGAAAGAATCAGCTAATATTTGTGAAGCAGCCAGAAGATGCTGCTATTTGAAATAATTCATAGCAATGACACTTATTACAGTAATTTGCATTACACAGCTCAGTAAAGAGTCTGTCCTCAGCAGAATACAAATAAAGTGATGATATAACTTTAGATAACTGCCTGCAGGGGTACTAAAAGCCTGCTGGTTCTTCACAGCTCCTGCAATCAGAGAGTACTGTTCGAGGGAACAAAATAATATAGTGGCTGATCTTCTAACAAGAGGCAGAGTGGCTTTTGCATCACGTCAATCTTCAGATCCCCACATGATGGAGAATCTTTGCTACTGGTGCAAGATTAGCTGGGCATTTAGGAATGATACTGAAATTAGGGCTTATGCTTCCTTGCAGTCACACACTATATATAGAGATCAGAGAATTATAGAAATGTTTAGGTCGGAAAAGACCTTGGGCTGGTTTAGCTCTAGGTTTTTGATGTGCTCAGAGACAACCACTCACAAATGACAAGTTTGTTACAACTTTCAAAAGTAAAAGCATTAGAACATAAAAACCCTAACAAAATATCTGAAAAGAAAAATTTTTTTGCATGAAAGATGGTTCTTACTATATTTTTCAGCTTGTTAAATGTATTGTTTTAAATAAAAGCAAATAAAGTTTGATTTAGACCAAAAAACCTCTTTCTTGATAATTGAAGTGTATGTTCTCTGTGGGATATTTGTGCATTCTTTTACATGTCAGGAGCTTTGGCTTTGGCCTTTGACCAGAATTACACCAAACAGATCTCTGACTGAAGTGAAATGTATATAGCTCCCACCAATCTGGACTCTCTGGCTCCCCAAATGTCAATTGGAAGTAAGAAAGAGTTTGGAAGACACGTTTTCCCCCAGGATGATCTCATTACATATACTGTTTGAAGCACACAGGATCTGAACATGAGAGCTCCTTGTGAAATTCATAACAAATAGCTCCCTGGAAAGATTTCATCTCCTTTCATGTTAAAGAAAAATGAAAAAATTAAACAGCATATTTTCCTCAAAACTACTCTATTAAAGGCACAAAGCTAATTATTTTCACATTGCTTATACTTTACAGATGATGACACAGTTTTCAGTGACTGAGCTGAGTGCATTAGCTTTCATTAATGAAATACACCTCACACAACACTTCAAAACCAGGGCTGCTTGAGTCTGTATTTGGTTGAGTGCTTTCTATACATTTATCTTCCAGTAATACTCCAGTGTATATTCACCAAAACTGAATACAAATCAGGTAACTTAATGGCAAACATGCTTTTCTGCAGAAATACAAATGAAATTCTGGGAAGATTCTGGAATAATATTTGATACTCTTCACTAACAGCACTAATCTCACTGTACAACCACTGTGAAATACTGCAAATGACTGAATATGGTTGGCCTTATTCTCATGCTTGCAAAATGAATGTAGTATTAAATCTCTGTAAGATTTGGCTTAAAACAACACATTTCCTCCTCTGATCTTATATAAGCCCTAGTATTAATAAAGCAACAAACAAGACATGATTGCCTCCTTTACAAAATACTCTTTAACTTTCTCATAACACTAAAATTTGCTGATGTTTCAGATGTGATACATCTTATGTCTTTATGCACTTTTCCCATACATAGCCAAGAATGGGTATCTTTATGGCAAGACATAGCACAGAAGTCTCTGTTTTATGATTTTCCCTGCAGTCATATTTTCTAGGAACTGGGATGCATGGATAAGAAATATTTTCCCCATTAGGAAAATGACGAGGAGAGAGAGATCTAACCTTTAAGGGGAAAAAAAAAGAGAAAGAACCTAGAAAAAGGGAAGAACTGATTAAGAAAAGCCCAAACAGAAATAAAGAAAGTAAGATGGGGAAAGCTAGAGAAGAGTAAGAACATGGAAATAATTACTTTTTGAAAAAAAGAATTAATAGAAGCCAATGAGAAAATATCACTGGTGTAAAAGAAAGACACATGAAAATACACAGAAGGCTGAAATAAATGGAAAATATGATGAAAGGACTAAAGCACTAAGGAGATATTCCAGGTGACATTAGTATAATAAAGGCAATTGATAAAAAAGAAAGATATCACAGAACCACCAGACAAATTGAAAATCATAAACAAACAACAGGAGTGTACCTTAGAAAGGGAATGGTTTTGCATTAAACAATTTGCATTTTTGCTTTTCCTATTGCATGACCAAAATTTCAGTGTTCTATGAAGAATACCACACCTAACTGAAGTGCTGGTCATACATAAGTCTAACCCTAAGATAGAACAATACATAATACTTTAAAAAGTGCCACTCAGGTGTGTCAGTGTCCAGCAGACAACATACAGGGAAGAGTTTTTCTAGTATGTACTAGTTGTTTCAGTATCTAGAACAGATGATTGTTGTACATTTCTTCCAACTGGACCATTCTACTCTAGTCTATGCTATTCTATTCTCTTCTAACAAAATGAGCTCTATGTCTCAATGCATCTCAAACTCTGCTCTCTTTTAAGTAAAAAGTTATTTTACGGGAACAGATGTGCCCTTCTTCTTTATAGGGGTCAGAACTTGGCCTTTTGTATATGATAACCCTTCAAAGTTACTTATGTTTTTTCCCTTCAGGATGTGTTTAAAAATTTACCAGACTGTTTTCATCTGTGTCTTCCAAATGACATTTAGGTAAATATAAAAAAAAGAAGTAAACCATGATATTCCAAGTAACTATCTGTTTTATCAGCAATAAGATCTCACTCTGACATACTGTCTCCAAGTATCTATTTTCAGAGAAGATGAAACACTTTGTTTCCAAATATGTGGATTTGATAAATCAAGACAATAATTTACAATGAAAAGGGAATTGTTCACAATGTTTCCTGAGCTCTGTGGAAAACAACATGTTATCTTTGAACTGTGTGCAAACATGTGACTTGCCCTATATATTTTTAAATGATCTACAATATCTGGTTGGCCCTTTTTCTAGTGCATTTATGAATTATAGCAACAAAACACATTCTTGGGCTTTCTCCCAGATCTGTTGAGTTTTTCGTATCCTGGATGCTTTTAACCTGACAAATCTTCCTGCTTTCCTTTATTTCTTGATTAAGTAATGAAGAATATTTCAGCAGATCATTGGAAGTAATAAACTATTTTAGCAGTGAAATAAGGTAGTTTTCAATGAATCACAGAATAACTGTTAATCAGCTGCTGCTGTTTTTATGAAAACTAAACAGATGTGATTTCTCTCATATGTGGATAAACATATTGTGAATACTCATTTTGTCTTTCATATTTCTGTTGATTTGTTTTAATTAATAATATTACCTAAACTCTATTATGAGGATCTGGGAAAAAGTGTGCAGTAATGACAAAAGAACTTGAAGTAACCATCTTTTACTTAAACTATCACTCTTACTGCAAAATTTTGATTTAGGAAAAAAAAAGTGTTAATATTTGCATGATCTGAGAATAAAATGGAGATGTCGTAGAGCTGTGAGATTTCGTTTGGAGAAGCAATAAAGAAACAATAACGTCTTGCTGACTGTTAGAATTCACAGCACCATTGTAGGAAAAGAGGGAATTGGTTAATTTCTGTCTATTGATAACGTTTGGGTTTTACAATGAAAGAAAAGCTCTTTATTAAACCCCATAGTTCTACATTTTTACAAAATACTAAATTAAATACAACACAGTTTCAAAATGTGAATCAGTGATGTAGCACGAAATAAAATAGCAAATTAAATTCAGCACTTAATGAAGTAAATGTGATTGCATTTAGCTTCATTTAATCATAACATCACTCTCCTGCTATGGGACCTATATGACCCTACACCAGTGCATACGTGCTTACATATGCTCTCTAATGCACACTGTTCTTGAAATTCTAAGCTAAGGTACAGAGCACTTTGGAAAAAAAAAACATGAATGTCTGAAGTCTTTATCTCAAGATAATAATTTGTAAATTTTTCAGTGTTTATAACTTATGGTGGATGTTCACCTTAATTCTATAATACATTTAATTATTTTTTTCTGCATTAGAGCTCAAATTGTAAAATCCCATTCTGAACAGCTTTACTTGCAGTATCAAGTCCTGCTAATTACCTGAATGCATGTAATGCCTTGTAATTTAATAATTGATTCTACGGGTGTGATTTTACAGATTCCACTGCATGGAATCATTAATCTATATTAACCTATAAGGACTTTATTTAAAACTGCTGCTCCCAGAAATTATTTAAGCCATATTAAAAGGAATGAAGCAGCAGAGATAAACTGTCTTATGTGAATCTTCCATATATACCATAAAAACATCCATAAAACATGGATAAGCCATGTGATAAATGATCACATGATATATTAGGCAGCAAGATTTGCTAAATACTAATACTGAAAGGTATATAAACTATTAAGTATTTTAATCTAATAGTTTCACCATATGAGAAACTGGGCTACCTAATCTTATTTGATAAAGTATTCAGAACCATATGAAAGTAGAGCATCATGTTTAACTACTATTTTCTCATAGAGGCACCATTATGGAAAGCTTGCTTCATCTTTGATTCCTCAGTTCTCTTTGGTGCTATTTCATAGGGAATAAGCAAGCACAGAGAAATAAAACTATTTACCTAAATGCAGCATAAAGAAAAAGTCATATGCAATGTACCTGTAGCACCTTCCACCTGGTGTTCAGGTCTTCCACACAGCTGAGATTGTACTGGGAGAGTTGGATATCGGAGGGAGTGAACCGGTGAGCGAGGTCATTGACGTGATGCACCTTTTCTTTAAGGGGTACAAGTTCTGCTCGATAAACCTGTGTGAATTAAATAAAACTATCAATAAAGATAAGCCTTAAGTTCAAAAACTATTGTTTCTGCTACCAGCTGATTAGTAATGTAAAGATAATACACATCAAGCTGAAAGGAAGGAGCATATTGGTCATGGTACAGTTACCAGTTCTTTTGTATAACTTCATTTAGACTTTAGCTCTCAAGGGTAAGACCCAGTGTTTCAGAAGGTGCTATGGAGTTGAACCCTTCATAGCCATTTTTGACCAGTTAAACAACATTTCCAACCAGCACACCCACTGGGATGTGCACTGCAGAGCACACTTCTGTCCTGCCTCATCCTTTATATGTGTAACACATATTCCTTTGGGAGAGATGGGAGAGATAAATACTGTTTAACACAGGAAAACAGAGTATGACATCTGTTCCCAAATGCAAGAAAGAAAACAAGAGAAGCAATGACAAAACAATTACAGACCCCACTAGGGGTGTGATCTTACCCTCAGTATCTTAGGTGTAACAAACAAAAGGTTAGAAATGGGAAGCACACACACAAAAAAACCCAAAACAAACCCCAAACCAAAAAACAAACAAAGAAACAAAACAAAACAAAACAAAACAAAACAAAAAAACAAAAACAAAAACAAAAACAAAAACAAAAACAAAAAAAAATCGCTATGAATCCCAACACTGCCTACATGACTCGTGTCTCCTGCTTTTATGCACAGCTAATAATTTCAGCCTAGCTAATAATTTCAGTAATGCATGTGGAAACCAGAAACTGCTAGTTACAAGCTTCTTGTTTTTGAAAGCAACAACCTGATGATGATGTTTCTGTGATGCATCTGTGTACCTTCATATAAATTCAGGGCATCATGACTTTATCAAAGAGAGTAATCTCTATGTAGATCTTCCAATACTCCATATCTATCTTTTCTAAGGAGACATTTATGAATCTTTAATGTGATAAAATATGTCAAAATGTAACAATGAGTCATTTCTAAAGGACAAATTCTGTCATTCTCAGGAGCACATTTTATTGCAATATGTTGTCTACACACAAAGGCAGAATAATTTACTTTCTGTATTAGCCTTGCTTTCTAGCTCCTTTCTCTCAGTATTTTTAATACAAACCACATGTGGTCTGCATCTCATTATAGATAATCAAATAACCTCAAATTATGGCTTAGTATTGCATCAACACGTGATGCAAAATAAGTTAAAAACAGAGCCTATCCAGTTATCTCAGTGAACCTTAAAAGTATATAGTATGAAGACATTCATAGGCATCAATGCCATAAACAGCACTAAAGGTAAACATTATTGAAAAATTGTTCCTCAAATGTCTTTCAAAACCAGACTTGGCTTCCCTCAATTATGTTAAATTACCCTACAACATAAGGACTTAGATTGATTTAAGTGGCACTTGTGCAGTGAATGCCTCTAATGATAAATCTATAAAATACACAATCAGAAAGGGTGTGCATTTTGCAAAGGGAAGCACAGAGGATCCTGCAAGTGCCACAGTGTGACAGAAGATGCATACACTGAGTTCATGAAATAACAGTTGACTTCCCCATTTCACCAGTTTTAATACCATTGGAACACAACTGACATTACTGTAGAGAAAACTGATTAACAGTTTAGTGTTGAGCAAGGTCTGAAATACAAAGAAAAAGAAGAGAGCTCATGTTTGGTTTTGTCCCACAGAGTTATATATATGCTTACCCTGAACTTTTTAGTTAGTAGTTGAGTTCAGAGAACAAACAACATGGTTTAAAAATAGCCATTTGTTGTTGCAAGGTAAAAACCTCACAGGCTGAAGAGATATATATACACCATTGTGTGAACACTTCACTTGTAAACAGTTATTTTACTGCTTTCTTTCCTGTGATCTGCTGGTTTCATGGCCCAAGTCCCTGATCATGACTCTGTGGCTTATATTTGGGATGATCAACTTCATTCCTCTAGTATTGCTTGATTTCCAGGAGGAGAGAACACCTCTAAGCTAGTGTCAGCAATACGCACACTGCATATAATACAAATATATATTTGTATATATTTAGAGATAGTATAATATGTAATATTTAATAAAAGTAATATAAAATAAAAATTAAAATACACTATAAATCTATGTATATATATGTATAAAATAAAAACCACTGCTAGAATACATGTAGACCAACAGATGCAAAGATCAGTTCTCTCACTACAATGCACTGTAATGCAGTTCCTGCATGAAATCAGGTGAAGTTTCTCTTATTTTTATGACGATAGGACCAGGGTTTTGATTGAAAAATTTCACTGCTTAGGCAAAGCACACAGGCCTAAGTTTATCAATCACTTGTTTATAAACATTTATTTTAGTATCTGGCTGTTATTTACACCTGCAATGTTGACTGGAAAGCACTGGTCTCACTCGCATACTGACATAAATGATTAGGTAACTCACACAAACATTACACCTATACTAAGGTGAAATAGAAGATTCTTCATAATTAGTCAACATGCTTTTTTGACTGTAAGTTATTTTACATACCAGAAAGGCTATGGCACAGAAGCAAATCACCAAAAAATAAAAAAATCAAATCATAGACATAAATATGGAAGTGAAGAAGAAAACTTATCTTCGGTCCCCTCTCTAATCAATGTCTTTATTGTTTTTTTTATGCTGCAAGGATAATGATCTTTCCAGAGTGATCCTAATTTTCCAGTGTACAAAGTACAATACTTCTTGCTCCATCTTTAAATTCGACCTTCTGTATTCTACTATCATTAAGCCTGAATTTTTACTGGTATTTTTATTAGTTGGACAAATCAAAACATAATCAACAGCGAGAACATAAAGAGAACACTAGTCAATGAATAGTTACCTAATTAATACCAGTTAGCTTGAAATTAAAACTGTAGAGAGAAAAAAAATATTCACAGAAAGAATTGGCATATGATATCTATAGTTAAGAAGTCAGTGACTATAAGGCTTCTTTAAGCAATAGTTTATCACAGACAACCACTTCATCAGTCAAAATACATGATTTTAGAGCTAGGCTTTTGTTTCAGAGTAAGTGAAATTCAGTGTGAGTTCTTATATTTTTCCAATAACTGTTTAAACAGAATTACTGAATAGTAATAATTTCTGTATTTTCTACAGTACTTGGCTTCTGTAGAAGCAGAAATTTAGAATTTTTCCTGGATTGTGATTTTCATCAGTGTGACTGAAATGTTTTAGAGAAATATTTATATTTTTAATAATTGATTGGTATAGTAGAAAACTGATTTATTTTTTCTATTTTTTTTTCCTTCTGCATAAAGACCACTATACATATAACAGGTTTATATCAGAAAAATTTAGGTAACTATATTGTTGATAATTTAAAAACAAACATACATGGTGAGTAGTAGAGTATTACTACCACGAGGAGACATGTCTGAACCCATTAAACTGCTCAGGATGTAAATGAGTTCACAGTGTGAACAGCAACAGGACAACCAGCCCCAAATTATCTTCATTATAATTGCCCTTATGCAAGAAAGAATTCCAATGGTTTGTTATACTGTAGGTGGTAGATTGGATTTTAAATGATCCATACAGTCTTGTCAGAAAATATTTTAAAATGCCTTGGAAAATTAGTAGGACTCTAGAAGACACATGCCACAGACATCTTAACAAGACATATATTAAAAAGTCTAGAGAACGCAGAGTGGCCATAATCAGTCAGATGAAAAGCTCATCTTGCCCAGTACCTTGTCTGATAAGACTCTCAGAGATTATGGAGCCAGAAGCTGTATTTTTATATCAAATGGACCTCAATGGAATCTTTTTCCATGGAATTATATACTTTGTTTTTGGATTAACATAGGAATTTACTATCCAAAATACCCTATGGTAAGCTCAGTATTTAGGTTAAAGAACCATCTCCTTTTTGATTTTTTTAAACCTATCACTAGAGGCCCACCTGAGATGTCCCTAATACTTAGCTCATGAGAGACAACACCCAAAGTAAATTCCTAGTGGACTTAGTGCTTTTGCAATATCTACAAACCCTCCATGCTATTTTTTCCTTCTTCATGTTAAAGATGCAAAGACCAGGATATATTTAATTAATGTGGATATCCACAAGGTATTAACATCTGAGCAAGTTGCCACATGGTCCCTTTATTTTAAATAGCTGATCAAAACCAGCAGTTGAACATTATGTAAGGTTTCACTATAAGATGGCATGAATCACATTTTGAATTGCAACAGAAATGAGTAGATTCTCATTGACTATACTGTGAGCTTAGGCAACTAGCTCACATGCTGACAGCAACCTGACAGATGAGAAATTACATAAAATGAGCCCCACTCCTACGCCATTTATTCTGTCCTTGGTTACTTTTTATCTAATCTGCTATAATCTTTTTTTTATTTGGGATCCAAAACATTTCCTACGATATACATCATATAGGTGTAACAGAGGCTTGCATTATGGCATCATGATATTTTCTGCCTTCTCAGTAATTCTTAGCATTTAATTTGGCTCTATGAACAGTCCTGAGTATTGATGTGATGTTTTCAGAGGACTGTCTGTTATGATTATTCCAAGACCTCTTTCATGAGTGCTAAAGGAATGTTTGAAAGGCCTAAAGAGCTCATTACTGTGCACATAATTTTGGGATAGCTTTTTCCACATGTTTTGCTTGAGATTTATCAGCACTTTATTTCATCTGCCATCACTTTGCTGACAGTCAGTACTGTGAAGTTTTTCTATAGCTGTTTGCAATCTGTCCTCACCTTAAGTACTTTGAGTAGGTTTCTATCATCAAAATGTGCCAATGCATTAATAATTTTCCTTTCCAGCTCATTTATGTAACATGCTGCACAGAGTAGACCTTCTGGAGCACAATCATCTCCTTCTGGGAAAACTGACCCATGCTTTTTAGTTTCCATTTTTTTTTATAGGAAATTACCAGATAGTTTCTTATTTATCCACATGAAGACCATCATCTCTATTATCTCACTAGAACTTAGTTTCTTTGCTGGAAGACTTTCTTAAAATCCTTGGGGAATGCCAAATGACCTATGTCCCCTTAGCAGTATGCTAATGTTTCCTTCAAGGCACACTACGAGATGTAAGGCACTTTTACAGAATGAGCTCTTATCTCTTTTTGCAGTATATTCTTCCCAGATTTCCTGGTCTTTAGGTCTACAGGCCTGACTAGGTACACTATTTAAAAATTATCCCCATGTCTGTACTGTTCCATTTCTCATAAAAAACTAATTTTAAATAAGAAAATGCTGTTAATAGATACAGGTATTTTACACTTTCATTAGAACACTTATCCAAATACTCATTTGCCTCTGGTGATTTGGTGCTCTTAATCATGACTTTGTATTTTTGCTCCAAATATCTTTCTTTATTATTTTCTTTAGTCCTCCCATCTCTCTAGGCTTTATTAGTCCATTTTGATGGTTGGTTCTTAGTGTCCAGTGTCTTCACAGACTTTGTCCTTCTGGTTTCTTTCCATAAGGCTTTCTCATTTGTGTGTAGCTTTCTTTCTGAAAACTGAACATAGCTGTGGTGGATTTTTTGGGTTATTTTTTGTCCCTGCAGAGATGCTGGCCTTTAGTTCATAATGATCCCCATTATGATAGAAATGTTTTGAACTTGCAGTGCCAGTACCAAGCAAAATCTTTTCCCTACTGGTTATCCTCTTGGAGTTTCTTAACATTATGTATTTTCTATTTAGTGCTGGAACTTCAATTCTAAAGGGAATTTTGGGCTAGTGTCTGTAATTACAGACCAATTTCTAACATATTTTAGCAGATGCAGGCTAAGCCCCTCAGATTTATTTGCAAGTCCTTTTCTGCATATTTTCCATTAAATTTGCTTGTGCTTAGGATATTCTATACCCAGGTAGTAAAAGCCACCAGATAGCCCTCACCTCTTTCCAGAATACCAACTCTACTAATGAAAATTTGATGATTGGGTTTTTTTTCAGATGTCTTTTCTTCCATATTTCACATGTCATACTGGTGGATTTATCCTTTTTTTTTTTATTTAGGAAACCCTAATACACACTGACTTCCTCTTTGGAAGGCTGTTCAATGTTCAGAAGGGAGATAAAATTAAAAAAATCTGTCTTTTTTTTTTTTTTTTTTTTTTAAGGCATCACCTAAAGGAAATGGCTTTTGTCAATGCCATGAAAAGATTTGGGTTTTCATTTAAGATTCATAAATCAGTTCCATAAAATCTGAAATTCATGTCATTTGAGTAGAAGAGTAAGGAAAAGCAAACAAGTTTATTTTAATAACAATAAAGATATTTTATACTTTGCTAGCTTCAGGGAGTTTCCGATACAAAATTCATAATAAAGTTCAGGAAGGAACATTGACTAAAATGCACATTTTCAACTTCTTAACCCCCCTCTCCCTCAACAACACGTGCAACAGCTTGCTAACAAGTCAAACACAGAGTTCAGGAATCCAACCAAGATTGAATCAAGTGCCTGTAACTTCCAACTCACTGATTTTAATGGAATACTGTGACTAAATCCCACTATGCCATTTGGAAAATACAGCCTGAAGAGGAAGTGTATTCTCAGAAAAGTACCTGTTCCTTATGCACACAGAAAAATTAAAACACAGGCCAGTTTTTATTTATTGTTTGCTACTGTAAAATGTCAGTGGGTTATTAAAATTGCTTTTTTTACTCTTACTGTATTTATTCCTACTGATCCCAATACTTATCATTTATGTTTAGATGTAGTCCACAGCAGACAACCTCGGTGCCTTGTCAGAACAAATAGCAATTATGCAGCTTTATTGAGAGTATGTAATCATTGTTGCTTAGCATTCACCACACTGACAAAAGGGAATTAACAGCATGCACATACAAAGTCATATATTTTTAGGTACACCTCAGTGGTGTACTGAGATTGTGTTGAGCTGTATTTGTCTTAAAAACTGTTTTAATAAAAAGACACTATCTAGTAATTATTTACTTGCAATTGCTATGCATTTGTTCAATCACAAAATTAAAACAAGGAATTGAGCTTTTAAATTATGATTTAAAACACAGTCAGTATTCCTATTGGCTCCTACTTATCTGAAAATATTTTCGAAGTGAAAAGTAGCTTGGAAGGGTATTAATTTTTTTGGTGGTGTTTTGTCCCTCATGTGCCTTAACAACACTTGGACTTATGTTTACAAGTTCAGAAAAATCTCTGTGAGACCAAAATCTCTGTGAACAATTACTCTACCACTATAATGGAATGTTGTTTCACACCTATATTGTTCTCAGTTACCCTGAGCACATAAAGACTCTTTAATGTTACCCATACCCATGGGAGAAGTGACCATGAATCTCACAGAAAACATATTGCAATACCCTTCTCTTGCTGGAAAGAGAAGTTAAAGGAGACTTTAAAGTTAATTTCCCCAATCTGTTAAATAATTTAAATGTCCAACACTAGCTTCTGGAAATTAGTCTCTATTTGGTTATAGATGAAACAGGCATAAATTCTTCCAAAGATGTTAAAGGTAATTTGGCATAATCTCGAACTTTTTTTCCCCTCGTATTTTATGGACTAGGAATTAAAGCTTCACCAGCCTTTGATTTGAACACTATGTAGGTTTGTTTAGAGCACAACACTGGAAGTTAAAATTGATCCCAAAGTTAGTTTCTCCCAAAGGTCATAAATCCAAGACTTTGTTAAATAGTTTCCTCTTCCACTAACATTCATTTTTACAAGCCTAAACCCAAGGAATTTTAAAAATTTTATTATTGGCTCTTTAAAAAGGAAGGAAAAAAATTCAAATAATTTGAAAATCATGACAAGTCATCTCTAGTTTTCCAGCAATGGTATTTCCTATTTAGGCAGTTCAAATCTAGACTTTATACAGGACTAAACATTATAGCAGCTCTATTTAAAAATTAAATGTTTTTCACTTCCTAATAAACTTACCAAGAATATGCAAGCTTGGACATGTACAAAAACTGAAGGCTAGAACACAAATTTCTTACTGTTATTAGTGATTAAATGCATAAGCGTTTCTAAATATTTTTTTGTATGTCTACTGAAAATCACTGCAAAGGTATGCACTAAAAAGAATGTTTTCACTTTCACAAAACTCTAAACTGTCCTGGAAAATATGGTGTAAAAATTTGAAAAAAAAAAAAAAAAAAGTCTAAATAGAATCATAGAATCATAGAATTAACTGGGTTGGAAGAGACCTCTGAGATCATCAAGTCCAACTCTTGATCCAACCCCACTGATCATGGCACTCAGTGCCACATCCAGCCTTGTCTTTAAAACCTCCACGGACGGTGAATCCACCACCTTTCTGGGCAGGCCATTCCAATGCCTGATTACTTTCTCCGTAAAGATCTTCTTTCTAATATCCAAGCTAAACCTCCCCTGGCAGAGCTTAAGCCCGTGCCCTCTTGTCCTATTGCTGATTGCCTGGGAGAAGAGACCGACCCCCACCTGGCTACAACCTCCTTTCAGGTAGTTGTAGAGAGTGATGAGGTCTCCCCTGAGCCTCCTCTTCTCCAGACTAAACAACCCCAGCTCCCTCAGCCTCTCCTCACAGGACTTGCGCTCAAGTCCCTTCACCAGCCTGGTTGCTCTTCTCTGGACCTGTTCCAGCACCTCAATATCCTTCCTGAACTGAGGGGCCCAGAAATGAACACAATACTCAAGGTGTGGCCTCACCAGCACTGATTACAGAGGAAGGATCACTTCCCTGCTCCTGCTGGCCACACTGGCCAGGATGCCACTGACTTTCTTGGCCACCCGGGCACACTGCTGGCTCATGTTCCGCTTCCTGTCCATCCAAACTCCCAGGTCCCTTTCTGCCTGGCTGCTCTCCAGCCACTCTGTGCCCAGCCTGTAGCGCTGCAGGGGGTTGTTGTGGCCAAAGTGCAGGACCCAGCACTTGGCCTTGTTGAAAAGACTAATGAGTAATTAGATAATTGATTTGTCATCAATCTCCCAGTTTTGTGGGTGGGTGATATAACTTTATTTATTGATGAGTTTTTTAGAGAGGTTATAGCCTAGGAAAATGTAATCAATTATTATAGCATGTCATTTCATTTGAACATACTAATAAGCCTAATTTTCTCTAAAAAGAAGTAATAAGTCAAATACCAGATCCAGAACTTCTTAAAACAGGGTTAACAGTGCTGTTGCAGAAACACAGAATCACACGCTGGCTGAAGCCTAAAGGCACCTCTTGAGATCATCTAGCCCAGCCCCTCAGCTCAGAGCAAGGCTGGTGAGATGCAGGTTGCCCAGGACTATGTCCAGTTAGGTTTTGAATATTTTCAAGGATGGAGACTCCATCACTTCTCTAAGCAACCTGTGCCAGTGTTTGAACACCAAGTGTTCCTATTTACATGGAATTTCATGGGGTTTAATTTGTGCCCATTCTGTCAGTGGACAGTACTGAAAAGAGTCCAGTTTTTTCTTCTTCATTCCCTTCTATCAGGAATTTATACACATTGATAAGATCCTTAGCTTTCTTGAGCCTCAAGTCTGAGCTGTCCCAGTTCCCTGAGCCTCTCCTCACAGAAAAGATGCTTCAGTCCTGTAACCACATTTGTGGACCTGCACTGGGCTTCTTCCAGTGAAGTTCACATCTCTCTTGCACCAAGGAGCCCAGAACTGGACCCAGCACTCCAGATTGGCCTCACCAGCGCTGAGCAGAGAGGAAGGATCTCCTCCCTCAAACTGCTGGCAGTGTTCTGCCTAATGCACCCCAGGGTGCTGTTGGCCTTCTTTGCCAGGAGGGTGTCTTTCTGGCTTACAGTCAACTTTTTGTCTACCAGGACCCCAAGGCTCTTCTCTGTAGAATTTCTGCCTGGCCAATTGGTCTTAAGTGTGTACTGCAACCTGGAGTTCTTTCTCCCAGGACACGGGACATGGCGTTTCTCCTTGTTGAACTTCATGAGATTCCTTTCAGTGTAATTTTTCATGCTGTCAAGGTTGCTTTGAATGGCAACACAACCATCCAGTGTATTAGCTGTTCCATTTTTGCATCAACTATGAAATTAATGAGGGTGAGGTTTGTCCCAGGGAACAGATCATTAATGCAGTATCAACCGCTGTGATACCCCACTTATGACTTGCCTCCAATAGAACTTTCTTGTCCTTCATGTGCCTGGAGATGGTTTCAAAGATTAGTTGCTCTATCACCTTGCCAAGGATTAAGGTAAGGCTGACTGACCTGTAGGTCCCTGTGTCCTTCTTCCTGTCCTTGAAGATGAGAGTGACACTTGTTCTCCTCCAGGATGTAAAAATCTCTGCTGCTGCCATGACTTTCTAAGACAACTGACAGTGGCCTCTCAGTAACATTTTTCAACTCAGTCAGCACTCGTGGATGCATCCCATCAGGACTCTGGTATGACCAGAATTATGAGCACGAAAAGTCCATCCCCGTATATGTTCCACTGTGGATATTTCTGACACTTAATATGAAGCAGATTTCAAGAAAAGGCCAACTATGCCTACAGAGAAAAAAGTCTGTCTCCGTGATCTGTGAGCAGCACTTATATAAGGCAGTGGCCTCATGCCAGCCTGACATTTTCTTGAAGAATTCCCTCATATAGAAGAGACTCCCGCTAGCACTGGCTTATGTTAAACCTCAATTCTCATAACCAGTGAAAGAGACAGAAAAGAACATCTGGCACCGTGAAGAAAATATGAGATGACTTAGGAAGAAAAGTTCTCCTGCGTCAGATGAATTTCTGTTGTTGGGAGTTTTTATACCAGCAGCAGCTGCAGCTAAATCAGAGCAGGATCCATTTGCACAGCAAGGTGAGTGGTTGCCCTACACCTGGGCCACAGCAGGTTCCCAGCACTGACATTTCTGTACCTCAGCTCACTTAGTATCCAACTGCTGAACTGTTTGTGGGCCAGAGCATATCTTCTGGTTTTATATTTAAAACTGTACAAGGTTGAACTGTCCCAGAACAGCTCAACAGTCTCCACCTTTTTCATTCAAAATGAGTCAGTTTTTTCTCTGGTGGGTTTAGTGTATTCTGATTCAAATTTCATTGAAACCTGGGATTGTCAGCTGTTGGTTCAATATGCTGCACTTAGCTTCCCTTTAAACTCACCCTGTATTTTTATTTGATTCTAGTGCTCCTGGGGACAGGCGGTGTTGAAACAAAATGGATTTCAGCTGATTTGATTTTCCATCCTATATATTTTTATAAACTTAGAAATGACCAAGTAAGAGTGCAGTAGAGTAGAATATAAATCCTCTTCTGGGATAAAAATAGTTCAAACAGAAAATATCAGGGGAGAAGGAAAATCAAATTCCCTTTAAGTCTTATCCCATTCTGAATTCTGTATTTCTTAATCAGTAAAATGTTACATTTTTCAAATGTTATTTTCTACAATTTAGAAGACTAACTCAGTATTTCCTTAAAAATAAGGATATTAAAATTTGAATAGAAAAAACCAAAAAATGAACTAATGCCAGGTATTAATTTTCTTCATTTCTGAACAAACAAAGGAGAGAGCTTAGATTTTAAAAAAATGTTTATCTAGGTGAAAATATCTATTTATGAGGATGTATAATTTAATAACCAGAAACACATTAATAAATAGGTGCACTTATCCTGAAACACATATCACTTGGTTACTCTAATTTTTTATCTATCTATCTATCTATCTATCTATCTATCTATCTATCTATCTATCTATCTATCTATCATCATCATCATTAGCTGATATGCAGTTTTATGATCCCTGAACAGATGCAACATATGCTACTGCCTTTCTATTTATTCTGAAATTATGTTCTAATCCATGGAAGGGGAAATGCAAATGAGCAAATTTAGCTTGTAATTCTCTACAAGAACATGTGGTTAGAGTTGTTCTGCACCACCACCCCATGTCATGACAGAACCATCACTGCTGAAATGCCATAAACAATTCCACACCAGTTTTTCCATATAATCAAAGCCAGTTACTCATTTACTTTGCAACCAAGAAGTAATGAAGTGTCTAGGAACTGTATGTAACTTGAAGGATTCTAAAGTGTAATCTGAAAGTCTAGCACCCACTACACAAAGGACAGAGAAAATATAAAGGAATTTTTGCAAAGGAAATTTTTCCTTTAGTATGGTTTCATTCAGCATAACTAAAGCCAAAAGCACTTAAAAAGATTGCATATGCTTGGGTTGCAGCCTCAGTCAAAACTGGTTTTAAACCATTAATAACTGTAATTTTTTAAAATAAAAAATTAACTGTAGTCAGTTAATTTTTGAACAATGCATATTAGATATATACAAATATAGAAGGTTGAATAATGACCTGTGCTCATTACCAAAAGCTCTTTCACATAATAGAGACTCACAGACATTCTCCCTGTCCTCAGAAAGTAGTTGCTACAAAGTAAACCTCTACTGCGCTGTAAATGAGCATGGCATTTTAAAGGCAAATGTAGAGAAAGCTGTTTAAACCAGAAAGATTGCAACAGCTGCATCATAATATCACAAAACACCTCAAGCATCCAGACATCAGCAGGCAGATTGTGTAACTCAGGAGGAAAAAATATTCTTTACATGGCCATACAAAAGCTTAGGTTAGACCCTACTGAGACCCAGACTGTATTCTGACACTCAACCAGTAGTAAACAATTCAAATAAGAACCTTCAGAAACTCTTTGTCTTTTCTAACAAAAAGAGTATAGAGATCTTTATTTTTATTTTAAAAGAAACCTTTATTTTCTAGTTTCAGGGCTTTAAATTTACCCTGTAAGTACTTCATAATGTTTAGCCTCATTAAGTTGATAATTACTACCTCTAGCAAGGGGAACAAAGTTTTTCATAGAGTCTAAGGCCAAAAGGAGTTATTACAGTCCATCCAATCTCTAACATCCCTAGGAATGCAGGTCAGATGGACTGTTCAACCATTTTGTTGGAAGCTCTGTGTTCCAATTCTTGAATTAATATTGAAATTTCCATCTTCGCCTTTTCACCACCACTGTATGATGTGTGCAGAGTGGACGTTGATGAAACCCCAAGTCAACACAGAATCATAGAATGGTTTGGGTTAAATGGGACCTTAAAGACCATCCAGTTCCAAACCCCCTGCCATGGGCAGGGACAACTTCCACTAGACCAGGTTGCCAAGAGCTCCATCCAACTTGGCCTTTGACACTTCCAGGGATATGACATCCACCACTTCTCTGGGCAAACTGTTCCAGTGTCTCAGCACCCTCATAGTCAAGAATTTCTTCCTAATATCTAATCTAAACTTACTCTCTTTCAGTATGAAGCCATTCCCCCTTGTCCTGTCACTACATGCTCCTGTAAAAAGTCCCTCTCCATGTTTCTTGTTGGCTCCCTTCAGAAACTGTAAGGCTGAAATTGGGTGACCCCAAAACCTTCTCTTTTCTGGGCTGAACAATCCCAATTCTCTCAGCCTTTCCTCTGTGCTGAGGGTGGTGATTAGAGGGATGGAGCTCCTCGATCCCTCGGATCATCTTGGTGGCCTCCTGTGGACTCGCTCCAACAGGTCCATGTCCTTCCTGTGCTGGGGACCACAGTAGTGCAGGTGGGGTCTCACCAGAGCAGAGTAGAGGGGCAGAATCCCTTCCCTTAACCTGCTGCCCACACTGCTTTGGATGTTGCCCAGAACATGTTTGAATTTGTGGACTGTGAGTGCACATGGCCTGGTCATGTCCAGCCTCTCATCCACCAGCACCCCCAAGTCATTCTCGGCAGGGCTGCTCCTGATCTGTTCATCCCCCAGCCTGGATTGATAGCAGGGGATTCACTGACCCAGGTACAGCACCTTGCACTTGGTGTTACCTCACATGAGATTCCCATGGGCCCACTTCTTGAGGTGTAAATTTTTAGACATCTTACATATGATAAGGACATCTTCCAGCCATGCCAAACAAGGGTATTCAGTTCTAACAGTAGATTTTAGCAAACCAAAAGTGAGAATTATTTACATTTTAAGCTAATGTTGGAAAAAAGAATATTAAAATAAAATGCTGAAAAGAAAACAGTAAAATAAAACTTAAAAAATTAAACAGGTCTAGGGTTTTTATAACAGCACAAGACACAGTCTGGGAAAATGCCATGAGTAGTGCCCACCTTCACAGGCACTAAGGTTGAAGTCCTTCTGGGTGGCTGGCAGGCTGCCCTGCCATGTCTTGAGGGAGAGGAGGCCATGGCTCTTGGAAATGAGCAGCTGTGGCTCCTGCTGAGACCAATGAAAATTGTCATTCTTAATCCTCTGAATAATTGAACCTAACTAAAATAAAACAATTTGCAGGTAAAACATAAAGTGAATAAGAATAATTTGAGTGGCATTGCTGTCTGGACAAATTAGTTTCACTGATTCAATTGCCCTATTTGTAAACTGGGGATAATACTTCTATTGCAGTCTGAGAAAGATGAGATTAACTCATACAATCTGGAACATGAGAAGCACTATAAAAGTGCTAAGTAGCAATTACAAGGTTTTATTATGGGTTAATCTTGGACAAAAATTTGAAATAAAACTCCATTAGGATTTAAATGTATAAAGATTAAAATGAGAAAATTGTAACGCAATGGGTCGCTGATAAACATTCAAGGCAATCTAACATTCATTGCACTGTCTACATTAAGCAGTCCCTAAATAATTACTGTGTACCAGCACAGGAGCTTGATAAATTGATTTTACTTTGCTCATTGATTTGCCCATGTCACAGAAACATTATCATTACAGAATCTGCACACTTGATAGTTCCCAGGAATGTATTTTGTCAATGTTTTAAGAAAAGATTTCATTAGAAACACAATACTGGCAGATTTCTCTTAATGGAAAAAAAATTGCCTCCTCACACAAACAAACAATATTAAAATTCATTTCTAGTACTCCTCCCTTTGCCATGCTGTCATGTCTCACTGAACTTCCATGTCTCTGGTTCACTTCTGGTATGTCCTTTTCTTTTACAGAGAAGTGTTTCAGCAGCAGACTATATATAGCAGATCAGATTTCTTTTATAAATGCTCCTTAGATATACTTTTGCTCCCTTTAGCCACTCACCTCCCTGTGCCATACTCACTTAAGAGAGCCTGAATAAAATGGTCCCTTGGTAAGAAAAAATGTGTTATTTCATCGTATATTTTTTCCCCTTGGCTAAATATTTACATTTCCAGGTTATAAGAAAAAGAAAGCTTTTGAACAGAACTAAACTAGTTCAAGAGCATCTTTGATTTAATGTCATGTCTGGAAATGTTAATACTTCATCACCAGACTAATATATATGCATGCTGCATTTTTACGGCAAACTTAAAACAAAAAGCCATGCTAAATGCTAGAGTCCCTGCAATAACCATGCCACTTAGGTGCTTAAAACATTAATGTTTAATTCTCCTTCTAAAAGCTCAATCCCATTCTTATTTCTGATGAACTGATAAAGAGCAATCTCTGACAAATGTTCTGGTCTGACCTCAATTCTGAACTTCAGAGGCATAAAAAGACAGACAAGTCTTTATACATGTATTAGTCAGTTCTCTCAGCAGGCTATCAGAAACCAAGATCAGAGATTGCCAATACTTAAAAAGTCAAATTCTGCCTACAGATGTGCGTGTTGAACTCCCATTGAAATCAGCAGGGTGAGTTCATACACGGAAAAATTTGGCTCTAAATGAAATCTGTTGATCTAATAATAGCACGTTCTACCAAACTGGGTTGGAGGTAGAAAAGATTTCCACTTTTACTGGTCACCTTTTTCTCTTCTTTAAAGTTCAGAAATTTTACTTCATTTGCTGTCAGGGAAAAGTTACATGTATTCTTTAGCCCAAAGGTCCTTAATCAAAGAGAAAATATCTAGTATGTTCTATTAATAATCATGTTAATACAGTTAACATAGAAATTGGGTTAAATCTGGTGCTGCTCTTTCCCAGTGCTTGTTTTTCTGAAAAATGGTATATAAGAAGCTGCTTCTCACACTAGTTGTTGTGATGGCCCAAAAAGTTGGTTGAAGAATACTCATTTTTGTTTGTTCTTTGTTAGCAGAGCAATGTTATTCTTCCTGTATCACAATTATGCTACTGTTTCCCAATAGGTAGTATGGTCAAGAGGAGTCTTAATTTTAAAAGACAAAGATTTCATTTCTCTGCCTGCTCATCATTTTCTTCTTGTTATTATGTAAAAAAAAGATTTTTCACTCTCCCTTAAAATAGATAGCTCAATATAGACAAAAAACTTACGTAATTTAGTGTTCTCTGTAAACCATTCACTATAATTACAGTAGTAACACCTAAATATGAGATAAAAAATGTATAACTTATTGCAAAAGAAGTCAGCAGAGGGAACGATGGTTTGCTTCAGGAATTTAAAATGAGCTTAGATGTAGGTTACTGCCATAGTTATTGCCATGACAAACTCTCCAATCTTATCTGGCTGATTACATAACAACAACGTAAGGTAGATGAGACTTTTAGATTAAATTTGTGTTAGTAGCAAATACATGACTGTTACATGTTAAATAACCACTTGTGAATATATTTCTTTTTATGTGACAAAATAAATTGATTCATAAACCGTTAAAATGAGATTAAGAGACCACAGGACACAACTGAGTAACTTTCATCTCCTACAAGCTAAGAAGCAGAGCAGAACTAAAATCAGCTGGTACTGCTACATGATGAAACACTCCATGGTTTTTAACTCAATTTCATATTTAAGACAAACCTTAGGAAATTAAAGTTGCCCTCAACAGTGAAAACCAAACAGCCTTAACAAAGTCTCTATTGTATAAAAATGCATTTTAAAAAAGGTAAAAGACAACGCACCAGGCTGTTACTAGTAATGTACTGTGGTTAGCTGAAGTGTCTTTGATGTATAACAACTCCCTGAAAGTGGACCAATTAACAAATTGAACAAACTTCAACTATTTCTTTTGTTATAGCAAACCTGACAAATTTTTAAATTCATAACAATATTATATAAAATTAGGACATCTGTAGGATGGTGAAGTGTTACGGTGAATTTCAGTACAGTTTTGGTGTATTTGAAAATACAGTTTCTTATGTTCTTATATACTCTATCATTGTTTTGGTTTATATTAGCAGTAAAACAGCTGATGAAGAGTTGATATTTTTTAAATTCTTGTTTTATAGACCATATTTATATTTAAAAGCTCAAAGTCCTCTAGTATCCCATTAAATCATCTCCTCCTTTTATAGAATCTCAGAACAATCTCTAAAGTACAAATATTGTACACATACAAAATCTTTTTATAAAGATCATCTCTAATTCTCTTAGGGACATTTTTTTGTTTGTTTTTGGAAAACTAGAAAATGAATTAATAGGAAATGGTTGTTCTATATAAAACAGTTTTAAAAGTCACAGGGTCCACCACAAAACTTATAAAGAAACTTACTAAAGGAAACAGGACAATTTAATTCAGATTAATTATACTCTTCGGTGGTAACAGCCAGCTTCAAATTAAACTGAAAAAATGTACATGCATTTTGAAGTAGTTTAAGAAAATAATATAATTAACTATTGTATGATTCTATGGCAGAATGATATATGTATGAAATGGTAAACTTGAGTGGCATTTTTAACAGTAATTACTTTATTTGTAGTCTGAAGAAAACAATAATACTTCCGTATTCTACACTGCAGGCAAACAGTTTGCTATTCAGCTATGAACCAATGGATGCTGTCATCTTTATAATTGTACAAGCAATTTAAAAACACTTAATCAAATCATAGTTTATAGTGTAAAATTCCGGACCTGGAATGCTTTATTATTTTTGGGTTTTTTAAAACTAACAATAATAAGAAGTGCAGCTATGGTGGGGAGTGATGCCTGTGCATTATCAAAATGCATCCTAGTTTATGAATACTGAAACTGTTGAAACAACAGTTTAGGGCCACTTTCTTCTGTAGGCTTGCCTGTTGAAAACTCTGCTAAATAGAATTTTTTTCCTCAAATTTCTGTAACAGCAGAGAAAGCAATCAATGTTGCACATGGAAAAAAAAAAAGATAGAAATTTGAAGCAAAAAAAAGGAGTTGGTCTTGGAATAATGTAGGAAACTATCTAGGGAAATGTGAAAAAATTACAAAAGTAAGTTTGCTCAGTATACCAGACAGTATATTTACCAGTGTATAGACCAGTTAACTTACTTTCAAATAGCAGTAATTTGCTGTTTGTATAAATTCAGACCTCCATACTAAAAACAAATATTGTCTTTTGTCGTTTGTTTGGTTTTGTTTGCATTTTTGTTCTAAGTAACATAAAGTCTATCAGTAAAGAGGGAGAATTAAAAAGATCTCAGAAGTTGACGTATGTGTAATGTCATTTTACTTAACAGAGTGGGCTCCATGAGCTCTGCTAGCATAATTCAGTGCCTTCTTTAATTTTATGTTAGCAAAAAATTAACAGGAGAATAGGTATTACTTTGCAATCTGACCACAATTTGTTTAACGTGGATCTAGTACTACTGTTGATATCTAGCTGTTTGGAAATTCTGGTTGTTCAGTACATCTTCCAGGTAATTATTTCTTGCATAGATTCTACTGATCTATTTAAAACTGATCTCTGTCACACATCTCCATTATTAGGAGGGGATGAATGTGGACTATTGGCTTGCTTTTAGATGTCAATCATTAATTTTTCTGTATGTGACCCCTAATAATTCCTTATAAAAATAATTCTTTTTTTCAGGAAAGATAGGAAATTATCAGTTACCTAGGTATTTCAAATAATTTTCTGTCAGAATCTCCATCATAGGCAAGTCAGTACAGTTCACTCATAACAGCACTGTAAGAATCCACTTTTCTTAAACACATCTTTTCAGCACAACAGTAGCAGAACAGTACCAAAATAAACTGCAGAAGAATATAATAAGGCTTTTACTTAATTATTATTTAAATGTTCTACCTATCCTCATTCATCATCCAGTAATTGAGGTTACTGATTTAGTATTAAGATGTTTGTAAGAATATGGGATTTTAACCTTGCCAATTCTATTTATTTACTTTCTACAGCCACATATGAACACAACTAAAATGCAGCCAGTTATCTTAAGATGTTGCGTTACTTTTTGTCTCATTTTGAGAAAAGACAACTAGGGACAAAAAGATTGTCCTAAATTTCTACAGAAAGTCAATTTGGAGTAGATGATGAAGTTGAATTCTGATCCATGTCTAACTGCAAACTCTGCTCAGCTTACAAATAAGAAATAAGTTTCAGGTTGACATTTTCCAGTGAACATTTGTCAGCAACATACAATTGGCTACAACTGTCAGTGATGCCTGAGAAAGTCTGAAATAAACAGCTTATAATTCAAGCAAAAATTTGTAAATAGTCTCTGACAAAAAATTAAAAACATACTTGCAGACTTTGTGAATACCCTGTTACATTAAATACATTAAAATCCATAATCTATATACAAAGTTCATGTAATTACTTTACTTGTAACTGTAAAAGTGAATCTTCAAGAACCACTACCAATTCTTAATAAGAAGACTAAGACTTTAATGAAAATTCTTTACAGGAAAATACAAGACTTAGGTTACTAAATTCTGTTCCCCTTTTTACAGTTATCAATCATCGTATTGAGTCAAGGTGTCCTCTTTTCGTGACAGTGAAGGAGAAAAAATTATCATATAGCAGAATGAAGTTAATTTAAAATATGTCTACACAATTCAGCTTTTATTTGGCAGGTGCTCTTAAGACATGTACTTCTGCTTTGAACTAAAGAAACCACAGACACTACTGTCCTAATTATTTGGGTTTTTTACAGTGGCTTAAAAAGAAAAAATCAGAAAGGAGTTATATAACCCATGAAGTCTAGAGGCTCTGCCATTCCCTTACAGTGTTGTGCATGACAGAAAGCTGAACCAGTTTTAAGCCACTAGTGGTATGGTAGAACATGAATGGTATAAGAAAGTGCTTTTCATTGTGTTCTCATTAGTGTGTTGGGAAGTACCTTCAGCAATAGAAAACTGCACTGCTAAAACTGCCTCCCCAGTCACAAAATTCTGTGCACAAGATCCCAAAATAATGGCTATTAGTTTAAAAAAATAATTTTTCAGAGTGTAAAGCTTAAAAATCTAAAACTTCCTATGGGTGCTAATTCCTATTAGTATTTCTCAGCAGGTGTCTACAGACAGACAACAAAATGGTGAGAAGGTATCAGCATGACATTTAATGAGTGTTGCTTGCTACTAGCATGACCATTATCGAGGTTTTGGATGGCAAGGAGCAAAGGAGAGTCTGGGGAAGAAAGAGAGGCAAAGTGGTTCTACTGCCAATTCCTGGAATAGGTTTTTGAATAAGATACCAAATGGATGAGGAAGCCATGATTCCAGATGAATTGCATACCAGGGAAAGCTTATTATAAAAGCTGAGTGGTGGTCTCATGAGACCCTAACAGTTCCAGGTATTCTGATGAAAAGGAGAAAATTTAATTAGTGACTGCAAGAGGAGAACATCATTGAATTTGCTGCAGAGAGGAGTAGAAATCATAGGCCACATCTAACAGATGATCCGAGGTACAATCAAACTGATCAGGCAATGGATATGAGGAGACATATAAGAGATTTATCTGGGCTTGAACTGAATTTAAAACAGTAAATGATGGTTTGGATTTTACTGGACAGAAAGGAGGGACAGAGAATGTTTGTTATTATGAGAATAAGTTATATTTCAGTCTGCAGATAAGATCATTTATATTAGAGAAGAAAAAAGGGAGAATAACAGATGACATTGCAGAAGTCTGAAGAATATTTTGATTATAGATCATCTGTAGTCAAGGTTGTATCCTTTGGGGTAGATGTGTGAAACTATCTTGTCCTCACAATCATAGATGAACATTAATACAGATCAAAGATATGTAATAATAATAATCCATAATTTTTATTATAACTATTATAATTATTACTACATTGATAATAATAATAATCCATTAGTGATCAAGGATCCACTATTTTGTATAAGTTCAGTGTAATACCATGACCTAAAGAGCTCCAGCAACTATAACTAAAGAGAACAGTGACAAATAGCACCAGGTTAAACATATTCCCTAGTAAGTTATTCATCAGTTTAGTTTTGTGAAAGCTACTGGAAGGAAAGCTACTGGAAGGAAAGCTACTTTCCTATTAGTTTTGGGAAAGCTACTACAAATCTCAATTAGGAGAAGGATTTGCAAGAAATGCAATCACATTTGACCAACATTTTGAAGATCTGCTCAGAAGGTGCTTGGGGTTCTTAGTGTATAAAGAGAAACAAGTAGGGTTCCTCACACTGTAATGCCATCAGTTATTGTAATATACACTACAAAAACCAGAGCAAGGATGAGATATGTATAATATATCAATTTGATAATGTTTGGCTGAAAATACAATTTATAAGGCAAAAAACCTCATCGTTCACTTACAACTTTTAACTGAAGGCTACATAACATGTCTCTTATTCAACAAATTTAACTTTTAATTGAAACATTTGCAAAGGAAAAGTATTTAACCTTTGAGTGAATCAATTAATAAGACATTCATTATGTTATCTAGGGTGGATTTTTTAAACTATAATAGGATTCAGAACTATAATTATGGATTCAACAGTTCTGGTCACAGTTTAGAATCAAGCAACTTGCTTTGTTTTCCTGTAATATCAGAGATTCAGTGTTTCTGTTCAGAATATCTTCCTCAAAATTTACAAAAAAAACTGCCTATGGCTGTAATAGCACTTTCTGAGAATTTATAAGTAGATCTCTTCTGTTCATTTATGAATTTAAATGAAGATAAACAATTTCTGCAGCTAGCTGTTCAACAGCTAACAAGTATTTCATTTGTTCTTGTATAGTATTTGTATAGGATACTCATTAAACTTTCTGTGTGATTAAAACTCGAGGACTTCTATTTTAATAAACTACATTTGATTTTTAAAGGCATTTTTTTCTTGCCATTAGTCATTCTATTTCCTCTTCCTTAGATCCTAATGTTCTACTAGAGAAAATAACAGTTAGCTCAGGTCTCTTTCAAAATGACTGATGATTCCCATTTATGTGACTGGAACAGAGGCACTTTGTTCTTATCAAAATGGCAACTGCCTCTGTTGTGCTCTAGCTGAAGGAATCCCGTAGTATTTGTCAAATCTGGCCATGGCAGTCAAGCTGAAAGAGGACAAGTCCGCCTGAGTTTCTCAATAAACAATGATTTTATGAAACAACCCTTGAAAGAAGATAAGCATTAAGTTATAGAAAATAATGACAGGTTTTCTGGAGTTACAGCTTTTTTTTTTTTTTTTTAAGACTATCTTCAGTTATAAAGCCTAATTTTCAAAAAAGACAGATAGTAAATGAAAAAGCCCAATAAAACCATCCATTTTAAATTATTTAAAACCTACTCTACAAGTATAAACACAACAATGCAGTTATCATACTTTAAAAAATATAAAAAAGAACAAAATTAATTTTATATGCTTATATCATATGTTCCCCTAGCTATTTCATTTTGTTTTCTTTAACTGTTAACTCTGCATCTCTTGAATTAACGGTGAGTGTTCTGAGGTTTTTTTATACATATATTTGCTTTTCCCCATGTCAGCAATATACATTCTCAAAGCTCATTAAATTGTATTTTAATTGCTGAAGTTATAAAACTCTTTATATGTGGTTTTTAATACAAACCAATATGGCACAAAGCTATCAATTTCTCATCCTAAAAGATAATTCCTGATCTGGGGATTGATGCAATGAACAGTTTTATATGCAGAAATACTGATACACTGACACATACCTTGACTTTTTCTAAGTGATCCTGCAGAGAGTCAATTAGCAGATCCCCCACTGGCTGCCAGGATCCCTTGAATGCTTCAGCCTGGCGTAGTTTCAGGTCCAGTTCATCCATTGCCTCTTGAAGGGCCTGCAGTCTTTCAAGAGCATCATCTATCTTCTTTTGCCAATCAGCAGACTGCAGATTCAGCTTATCCCACTCAGTTCTGACATCATCTGCTTGCCTTTGGAGAAGTTTAGTGACATGGTGGGCTCTTTCCTCAGGTGACAGATCTAAATGTGAAAATCAAGAGGCTCTTAAGACATATTCTGTCTTAGAACTAAAACAGTTGCCATCTGCATAAGTTCAAATCTCAGTAAGAAACTATTCATAACCCAATGCACCTGTGAAATTTGTTTTATTAATGCATTCCTGTTTGCAAATCTCATAAAAACTTTAAATCTTGCCACCATAAAGATCAACAAAATGTGCATTTAAGTACTTAAAGGCGTTTTGAAACACGCAAGGTATAGCTAAAAGATTATCAGCTGTGTCCTGATTCAGCACAATATTCCTGCACATAGATAAATATTAATCACTGTGAAGCTTTTGCTGCAATTGAGTGGATTTGTGAGCTCCTGTAGTACTGAGACTACAAGGTGAATTTTAGCTTAAATTGCAGCTTTGAGACCTCAAAGGGGGCTATAGTTATAGACAGGTCCTGAAGGTTTAAAGGCAGTTTCAAAATCTGCTTATAAATATGCATGTCTATTTAGTACCACAGTGTTCAGAGGGATTGCTAAGGGTTGCTTTCATCTATATTTTTAGCTTAGTTTCTGAATACTGGCATTCAGCTTGGAGTGTAAAAGGGATGCTTTCAGAGCGGCTGGCAGAATTTATTTAATCATCGCTGATCATCACTGATCTTTCCAGCGATGTGTTATCACCCTGTTCTGTCTTCAGTTACCTCTTGGTTCTGGGCAGATCTTCTCCAGTCCTTCCACAGGCTGCTCAGTGAGGAAGATTCGCACAGTCTCAAGTGCACTCCTGATAACAGGTTCCTTTGTTTTTATCTCCCTCTTGAAAGTCTAAGAAACAAATTTATTGTAAGTGGATCTATAATGAAATACCTCTTTTGCGTCGACTTAAGAACAAAATTTTCAACAAGAGCTTGCGTGTGTGTATAAGTAGCAACAAAAAAGATATAAAGAGATAATCAGCTTTTGCTTAACCTGAAATCACATTGTATTCAAAGGAGTGAATGCACTGCCAGCATGCCACATTTTTTTTTCCTTCAGCAACAGCTCCTTTTACTATTTCTCTTCTACTTCCTACTTTTATAATGACCATTAGTAAGTTTCTGAAGATTAATATTTGAAATTTTGGTAGGGTACTGAAAATGTACATATCTCAACATTTATTTATTAATTAATTTACCTATTTTTATTAAAGAGAGTGTAAGATTCCATTAATCTGAATCTAAATGTTCTCTGCATAAACCTGCAGATGAAACTAAGCCAGTGGCTTGCATGTTGCATTGGGACTTTTGCATGTTGTATTGAATTTATCTAAATGGTCCTTACCACTGTTTCATTTCAACATTTTCTTGTGTATTTATGAAACAATGTTCAATGAATACCGTTTTGTAGTAGCATAGAGGTAAATTATGCAGATAATTATAGCACAGTGTAACACAAAACACAATACTGCAGAAAGGAGAGCCATATGCCTTGAGTAGAAAACAGATATTTTACTCCAGGGATCAGAACATTTTTTTTACAACGCTGGCATTATATAAGCTTATAGCATAATAAATTCACCAATTCAGTTAAATTAATTATTAAACTAAATTTGTATTTCTATGCAAACTAATGAAGGATTATAAATTCAATATTAAAAAGTTCATTACACTTTGAATTATATTTGATATGTGACTCTCTGTACAGGAAATACCTACCAGAACTAATAATGAGAACACCTCAGTTTATAATATGAGCACTCATAGGTAAAAAGTTCTTAACACATTTCAGGAAAGTAAACTTAGGGAAATGATTATATTATTCTATTATTAATATTTAAGTACATTTTTTATTAAATGGTCAAGAACTGACCATAAGGTCTGTAACTGTGTTTGGAAGAACCCTTTAGCAATGTCCACTTGGCTGAATGAAATAAAGTAAAAAATCTTCATTTAGTGCCAAAGACATTAATGGGACTAGAACCTTTTCACAGAATGTATCTGCTATCACAGGAGAATCTGCTGTTTGCTTAATAACTGTGATGAATGTTTTAAACAATCATGTTGACCTTTAAAACCCAACACTGATTTTCACAAATAAAGTAGCATACTGTATATTAACAAGTAAACTACCATTGCTCTGCATAAAATCTGAGTGGGTTTACTACAGGGTTGAAACTTAGACATTTTTAGGTCTGTAATTCTTATAATTCCTGCTTGACTCTTGCATGAGGTGCAATGGAAAGAGGAAACGTTATAAACCTTTTTCATGCCTCCAAACGAGGAAAATCTATTGCTTTAGTTAGCCTTTGTGTTCACCTCACATCATTCTATCCCACTAGAATGCTGTGGCAGGTCTGGTGGCAGGTCTGCAGCTCAAATAAGCCAGCAGGTAACATAACTTAAAAGCCAGCATGGAAGTCCCTGTGGACTGTCTGGACTGTCAGCTCTGCTCTCATCTGATAGTGCTAAAAGTAACATCAACAGTCAAATTCACTTAAACCAGTGTTTTTAAACACTAAATGGTATAGCAGCCTAAAGATATAATGTGCTTTATAAACGTCTGCAAAAACAAACTGTTTCTCAGAAATGTCTGTGCCCAAAATCAGTCAAATAGGGGGCACATGGACTGAGGTCTGTCCTTCCAACACACACCAACAGCAGGGGAACATAGAAATACATCGAAGGACAGGACAGTTAAAAGCCAGAAATACCTCTGAGCTCTGCATTTGGGAGTAAGTCCTGCTGTAAATTGTGCTGCTGCTGAAGTCAGGTCACCCCTAGCTATGTACATGTGCACTCCATGAGAAGGACACAAAATACATTCTTTCAACTTGTCCTGCTTTTGTAGAAAACCTCAGCAATCAAATACATGTAGTGGCATTATGTTTCAAGGAGATGTTTAAAGTCACATTTCTGTTGTATCTTTTGTGGAACAGAACATAATCAGGATGTGCCCTGCATCCCAAAAAGTGTGTGAGCAGGAATCACTGTATCTTTCTCAAAACAATAGCAAATGGGAGCTTTCTGATTTTGTATATTTTGTATTTAGCCACAACCAGAAAAAATCTTTTTAACACTGAAAACCATGAGCCAATGTGTTACATTTTTGCCCCCAGCTTTTCCATTCTGAATGTTGGAGCTGGTGGAGCCGATTACAGCCTGTAAATCCTGAGTTACAAGAGTACACAGTGTGGTGTTGAGATCTATTTACAATTCTCATCTCCTTCCCTAGTTCTGATCTGCAAAATTCTACTGAGTTAAAATATGTTTCAGCATGAGAAATTTGAAAAGGAGAGGATTAAAAAAACATGAGGCTGAAGCAGTAGCACAGAACAGCATTAAAAATAATGAATGCTCATTTCATACTAACCCATTCGAAAAGGAGTTCTCACTCTATGAAGGTAAAGCTGCTTTTCTGATTAAAGTTTTGTTGTGAAATATGTACATGCTACCAATAAAAATCATAAGCAGCAATAAAGTACATTTTCTCTACTTTTGGAGAAAAAAAAAGAATTTATCTATCTAGAAGCCTGACAAATACATCTTTATAATAACCAGACCACCACTGAAAGCAGAATTAGCCTAAATTAATGTCTAATGTACAGGTAACGATTTCAGGCTAATTTCATTGAATTCCTTAACTTCTTCCACACTTTGTGGTGACTGTAGAGGAAATCGAATATGCATAATGTATGACCTGACAAAAAAGTAAGTAAACTACTTTATTTAACCATGTCTATTTGTCATCAACACCACAGCAGTAATGGCATTCTGTCCACCATTTTAATAATGCATATATTGATCAGCTTATCTCAGACCTCCACTACCTCTTCATGAGTGTCCTTAAATCTCTCTAAATGAAGAAGCAAAGATTGTTTAAATTGAAAAATGTGAATATAATGAGAAAAGAGTTACATTAGTAAAACTAACATTAATCTCTGTTATAAAAAAAAGCAGATATTTTTTCTTTCAATGAATTTTAATGCAAAACGTACAATTAGATTAATTCAAGATGTTTGCCAACCACAGTGCTTTTTAAAAAAGCATTGTTAAACTGTTAAAAGTAGATATCAACTGGGCCACTAGAAAACGTTAGTGTGTTGAAGCAGGATTTGTACATCTCCTTAGGCAGTGGTGTTATAGATTTCATGTGAAAGGGTTTCCATGGAATTGTTAATAACTACCTTCTATATTCATAAATGCTATTTATGCTGTTAATAAAATCACTACACAGAAAATGAGGCAACTCTTAAAAGAATGAAAGATATAGCAGGCTATCTGCAGGATGTCTAAGTTACTTAAATGAGATTAATAGTATCAAGTACACAGTTGTTAATACAATTTCAAAAAAACAATACTATGATAGTAAAGCAAAGAAAACTGTAAGATAATTAAATAATGTTTTGATGAATAGGCGGCAGAATTTCGTACTGATTGTTTTTCTTTCCTCTGTAAGAGATACTTGAAGATCAGACAGGATAAATTAATCTCAGTGATTCTGTCTTGTTCTTTTTTTCCACAGGGAATTAGAATACCTACAAATAGAAAGGCCTCACATCAAACTCCTGCAGTGCTACAGAATGGGAAAAGGAAAGAAGACATATTTCTAAAAGGAACTGAAATGTTTTAACTTTGATACTAGACAGGATGACCAAAGATCTGTGTTATGTATCTGCAAGTGGCAGAGAAGGTAAAAAGGAGAAGTGAGAAGATCTATTTTGTAAAGTCATATTGCACCTATTCATGGTAATTTACTTTTATACATTTTTCATCCCTAAAAGTTCTAAATACTTCATTTGATTGGTGAGAGACAGAGAGATCACTTAGTTTGTCACTGAAGTCCTGCCATCTTTATGATGAATTCTGGGTAACTTTCAAACAGTGTATAAAGCAATATACAACACTAAAATTTTATGAGAAGTAATTTCTTTAGATGAAAAAATATTTCTTCTGTCTAAGAGAAAAAAACTCAATATTTCCAAAGACTCAAATATTATTTAGATGAGAAAACTTTTACTGGAACAATTCTACAAAAATCATTCTCTAAGCCTTGTTTTGACTTAAGAGTTGTCTTTGGAGAAATGGGTTCAGTTAATGTCATGCTGAGTTAAAGCAACATCTATATTGTTTCTTTCATCCTGATGTTCTGGATGGGCTTTAAAACTACTTTATGGAAGTTGCTACAGAGAGCTGGCTAGAACAGACCTCAGGCATATTGTATATCTTAATTTTCATGGTGGAAAGATAAAAAAAGGAATGGTGCTGCTCCACAAAGTCATGGATGTTTATGCCTCACTGTTTCTGTGATAATGCTTTAAGTCCTGAGTAAAGTTTTGTGAGAAAGGCGCATCCTACACATCACCTCTCCAGAAGAAAGACCTAGGAAATGTGACCAAGCTGACCCTTGCAGCAAAGCATTATATTATCTTAGAAAAGCATTTGGCACTGACGGAGAGATGTTTTTTGTTCCTCTTTCTCTTTGGCTTCCTCAGCCATTTGGTGAGATAGGCCGTCGAGAAATCATATCATATCAGTTGGCTGCTGATAGGAATGCCTTTTGCCTATGCCAAAATCTATGCCTGGCTGAATAAGGTACTTCTTGAATTTTCACAAGCTCAGGGTTCCAAATAACTTGAAACAGCAAGATATGCCATATTCTCTTTCCGAATTTGATCTCACTATTTGTTCTCAAATGTGTCCTGCATGAAGGAGAGCAATATTTGTATGTAGCTGCCTGATGAATGGAAAAAAACACAGATAAAATTTCATTTTATAGTAACATTTCACATTTCTCCATTAAGCAATAAAATCAAAGATTTAGGAGCTTCAGAAACAATACTTTTTTGGCAAGTTTCACAAACTGGAAGTTACATACATGCAGTTCAATGCTTTGAGAGAACGATCTTTGGCTTTGAAATATTCTCTTCTTGTGGAAGCAAGTTGTCTGACCAACAGTTTGAACTCTTCAGTAAAAATACATTTGTTTAAAATAACATTTTAGGTAAAAACCTCTCATAATGTGATTATTTTAATCAAAGACACACGTGGATGAAGCAAAAGAAAGCTTGAATACTACACCCCAGTAAATTCCAAGAAAAGGAATAGTGTATAGCGGAGGTACTGTATAGTGTGATTTCACATTCAGATCATAATAGACCTCAATGGCATAGTAAATTAAAGGCTGTTTACCTGAAAGCAGACATTAGGTTAGCATCAGATAGGTGAGAACTTAGCTCAACACAGGAGGCATACTTAAAGCATACCTTCACAACCAAAAAATCTGTGTGACTCTTTGTATGAAGAATTATTCAGAAGTATTGTGTTATTTTGGGAGTTGTTCATTTGGTGGGTTTTAAAATAATCAACTTCCCATACAAGAATTCAATGTAGGTTGCTTTTTAATGCAAATCTTAGTTTAGAACAGTCCCCATATGACACTCTGCTGTTGCCTTTCCGTAAGAATTCCATGATGAAACCAGTGCGAGCCATAGACAGTTATCAAAATGATGCAGAGCTGTGCATTAGGGCTGATATCAGCTACTCTTCTCAATAGCAAAATAGGGTTTCAAAAAGTACACCTGAAGTTTAAATGCCTGATCTAAAAAAGTTTTCAGAACTACTTATTTAATCCTCAAAAAATATTGGTTTAGTAATTGTTCTGGCCATGAAATCTGCCTGTCTGTCATAGGTCTGTGAAGGTCATGGTAGTAAACACTCCCTTCTCCAAAAGGCTGATTTTCTCTGCTGTGCTTGAAAATTGTAGCTATTACTCTCAAGGAAGAATTTCGGTTTTCATTCTAAGATGTATTTTAAAGGGTGTCTTTCTTTTTCCAACAAGGACTGTGTCATGAAACACTGACCTGCCGCACAAAAAGCAACGACCAAAAGATTTAAAAAAAGCCCGTACCCGATGGATGTCATTCTGTTTCTGCACAGTGGGAAGATCTCCACCAATGGGCGCTTGCTGTTTTAATTCATCCTCCTTCAACTGCAGCCATGCTAAAAGTTCCTGCAGAGAGAGATGCAATCGCTTCCACTGGTCGGTACTGGCTTCCAAATGGGATCTGAAAGCATGTGTTAAATATAAGATAGATTCAGTCACAGTGAAAGTAAAACCAAAATTGTACAAGCTTATTTACTGGGAAAGGTCCTAGTGTTTCATTAACTTAATGATTTTTAAAAAGCTTCAGTAGTTTTGAATTAGGTTCTGGCAATAGAGATTTAAATTTAGTTCTGCAGTCTTGGCTTTTTTTGCATCTCTTGTTTTTTCCTTTTAGTTGTTTGGTTTGGTTTGATTTTTAAGTTTTCCTCTTCAGCAGTGAGTAATAGCTGTGTTGAATTGTCAGTCTCTCCAGAAGTGCACAAATATTATGAAGGACTAGCATAAGAGTAGTGTAGTCATCACTTAGGATTACTAGGACATTAATTACCTAAAATGTAGAGAACAGTTTTTCAGCTCAGAGAAGAGCAAACATTTCTCTAAACCACTACATAAACCATTTAACTCACACAAGATTCATTCTCTTATTTCTTTAAAATAGGAGAACTAATGTCATTTTTTCAAAAAAAAAAAAAAAAAAAAGAGCCAACATAATCCCCATACTCTGCTGAGCCAATTGTCTGTGCCATTTGAACAGAGGCGTGTATGAAACTAACTGAATCACTGGAAAAATTAAGAAGCAGAATACCACTTTATGCAAAAAAAGTCTTTATCATAATGACATCTTCCAAATATTTCCTCTGTATATGTACTATTTTTTTATCTCAAACATCACTGCATTTGAGCAACTTCAGGGGTAAAATGCACATGATGGAAGAATTCTCAGAGACCTTGAAGGGTTTTATGCTTCTTCTTTCACTCCTCAGAAAAAAAAAAAAAAAAGGAGGAATGTGTCTCTTTTTCTTTAGCTACTAATATCTTTTCAACCTCACATCCTTCATTTATTTTTAATGATTGATGATATGAAGATGGTTTTTGTCATTACACAACCTGACCTCCCTCAGGACCCGAGCTGAAAAAAGCTAATATTTCATACATTAGTTTGGAAAACACTTCTGCCTTTTACTGTCCTCTAAACTATAACCAACACACAGCAAGTGAGCAAATGAAAAAATGCCTGAGACTGAATGCAACAGAGCTGGGTTGCCTATTGTAAAAGTCATATTTCTGAAGGAAAGTTTCCTGGATAAATTCTTTTGAAAAGAAATCTTCAGTTCATTGAAACCTGAATGATCACTTGGTCATTTGTAATGTTACTTTTTATTATATTTTTCCTTGCAAGCAAAATTTTTATTCCTCTCATGACACTACCTGTGGATTTCTTTTACCTGTAGATTTTATTTGGAAATTCTGTCCATTCTCCAGACAACAGCCAAAACCTTAAATAAATTGTCTTCTCATTTACAAGGCTATTTTTAGTTTTGCACTGAAAATAGCAGCCCTCAAAATAAAGCTTATCATAAATATTGGTTATTTAATCACTTATTTTCATTACTCATTGATAAGTCATATCCAACTCTAGAAAAAGCCTACATTTAGATGGCGAACAGTTACTGTTTAAACATGCTAATCTCTCCCTCTGTAATTACAAAAGTTCATCATATGCCTCAAATCCTAATCCCCTACTATCATTTTCACACCAAAAAACCTAATAATTCTTACAAAGTTAAGCCAACATTCAAAGTAGCACAATTTCAAAACAGACAAAAATAGTACTATCAGAAACAAAACTAAACCTTTTTACTTGCAAAATGCAGCATTCTGTTTTACACACCATCAGGAGGCTTTTGCTCGTGTTCAGGTCCTACCTAATGTTTAGAGACTTCTTCCTAAGTTCACTCCATCTGAGGTTCATGCTATCCAGGCGTCTCTGCAACAGGGTTGCATCTTCAGAGCCTTCAAGGGACCTCAGGATTTTCTGCCCGTTTTCATCCAGGTTGTGAAAGATGTCAGTGTGAGCATCAATTTCTGCCTGTAGTTCCTATGGAGGCAATAGAAAACAACACGCGATTTCTTAAAAAGTCATAGAAACCATAATTTTTCAAAAGAGTGGAAAAATCCTCAGTGCAACACGGAGCACAGGTTTTGATTACTGCTTTTATGGCAGCACCATGTGCTGTACACACAGCCATGTTTCCCTTTCACGTGAAGGCCTTTTGCATTGAACGCGACCTTTCTTGCAGACAGAGCATGCTGAGCAAAATGTAGACAGTTAAAAGTGTAGCCTTTGACGGGCAACAAAAGAAGGACAAGATATATTTACTGTGCTGACGAGGGAAAAACAAACAAACACAAAACCCCCAGGGTCTCAGGTAAATCTGACCTTCACATGATACGTCTTCCTGTGCAACATTTTCAGTTTCAGCTGGGGACTGCAACACCGGTCCTGCTGCATAGCAATTCCAAGAAATCTGTGTGTCTGCAGCAGCGGAGCTTTAAAATGCCAAGTTCACTTACATTCTGTTGACAGAATGCATTTTGGAGCCCAGGCCTCAGAAGTCAATAGCAATAAACAGCCACTTTGTGCTGTACCAAAACACTGGTTGGGGCCACGGCTGTAGGAGGGCCTGAGAATAGCAAGGACCCAGAATATGCAACTGGCAGCTCATGCTGAACAGCCAACTTTTCTTATCGCTCCGTAACTGCAGGCCAGCTCTACATTTTGGATTCATTTTTCCCCCTCATTTTTAGCACAGCTGTTTCTGCCAAAAGAACATTCTTTAGAGAGCTGCCTGGTACCAGCATTCCTGCCTGCCCACACACTCAATGCAGCCTTTGTACATTGGCTGCCCTTCTCCAAGACGTTTGCATGCTGCAGCTCCACAAGGTCAGATTCATTCGCAGGGAACAGTGGTTGAATTAAGCTTATTAAAAAGAATAAAAATAATAATAATAGTAATTTAAACACGTATGTGCATGAGCACACACATACTCCATATGCAGCCACATCAGCCCAAAAGTACTTTTACTTTCAAACAAAGAAGCACACAAAGAAAATGACCTAGTGAATAAAGCTCTGCATTTTCTCCTGAGATGCTTGGGCACTAAGTTTCCTGGTGGTGGTTTTCTTGCTGCCCAAAATGGGAGTGTTAGGGACAAAGAATGAAAGAGCAAGTGATGTATGGCATTTGAGAGCAAGACCCAGCACTGACTGAGCATCACAGATAGTCCACAATGGAAATTTGTTGCAATGTTCTTTAGAAGAATGACTTTGAAGGAGGGGAGCACACAATCTGTCTACTTGGTGTGTTCCTAATTGAATTGGTTTTATCTGATATTTTAAGTGCAATGTTAGCTGCACTGAATCATGAGTAGATTGTCCTTGTTCACCTACTGCTGTTCCAAATGTCCTTAATTGGATACCTATTCTTTGCACAGCAATGACTAGTACAGTACTTGGGGAAATTTTAAGGTGGGCTAGCAATGTCTTCGGTACAGTACAAGAGTTTTTATCCAACTATTTTACTTTTCTAAGGTCACCCAAGCAGTAAAGTAGTTAGGCATAAATTTGGTATACATCAGAAGTAACTCTACAGAATCCAAATGTATTGTAAACACTTTATTTATTTATTTATTTATTGATGTTAAATAGGCATTTTTAAAAATGCTGTTATTAAGGTACATAAATTGTATGAATGCCCTTACTTGAAAATTTGTACTTCATTTAAAGTCTGACTGTTGTTAGCTTCAGCTTCTATGTGTGATTCTTTATTTTTGTTTACTTGACTGAAGAATACTCTATTACTAAATTTCTTTCTCTCCATATATGCATTTGGAGATTTTATTTAAGCTGAGTTAAATATTACTATCCTTCTGTAAACAGCCAAAATAACATGTAAGAAAGGATGAAGTTCACAGTAAAAAAGTTAACTTTTAATTAAGTCTGTATACTTCTAAGGTCCTTCCACATTTAAAAACTGATAAATCTATTCTGAATAGAAAGAATGAAAGAGTAAAAAAATTATATGCACCACCTCTTGCACAAAGTCCTTAGTTTTTAGGATGGTGATGGAAAGAGCTGCCCTTTCCTCTGAAAGAACATGTGCCATGAAACATGTTCAGTAATGATTCACAGTAGGAAGCTGTCAAATCTATGCCCTCTTGGTCTTTTACCACACCTATACTCATAGCATATTATAAGATAAAATTAAAAAAAAAATGTCTTTCCAGATTTTTATTGCTTTTAGAAAAAATGTCTTGTAGTTTACACATTTTGTGGTTTTCTCCTGACACATACAAAATTCTGAAATAAATTAAGCCATATCCTTTTTATTTCAGATTACTATTTAGAATCACAATACATCTGGACAGTTAGTTAAGTAGGCAACAAACATGAAAAGTGGAGTATTCTTGACAAAAGCTTAGTATTCAAGACTTGGTTTTCCTTATTCCAAATTACTTGTGTATACTGCACTACTTCTAATGCTCCCAGAAGAAGTTTAATCCAGCTATGCAGGAAGCCTACACAGAAGCAAGGCAACAACAAAGATATTTTCTCCATTTTGGTTGATGCATTTTAGATCTTTTCTTCGTGACACTTTCACACCCCAAGAGAAGCAGAGAGTATATAAGAAAAAGATCTATATACCTTTTATTTATTTTCTGAAATAAATGATTTCCATGTCTCGAAAGTACAATATGTACTAGATTCTTTTTCTTGGCAATGATAGAGCAGGAAGATCCACTTAACCTCAAAAATTGCCAAGTTATTTCCAAAATTTTGCCGCGATTACACATCATAGCTAGAAGTATAGCACATAGACTAAAGATATATTATTTATTACATTTTTAGTTTTTCCAGTGTGTTCAAATACATGGAGAGGCTGCAGAGAGTAAAAAATCAATCCTTGTATAATTCTACTGGGTTACAGTTGGACTGTGCACTGCATTTTTGCTGTAGTGGTTATTACTGAGGCTGAGTGGAAGAAGATTTCTATCTGCTCTTAAAGAAAGCTGAGACCAAATAAAAAGCATCTTTTTGATCATCAGTTACTGCTTAGAGTGAGCTGAACTGCTTGGAAAGAACTGCAAGTCCATCAGGCACAGATTTGTCTAAGAATTTCACAGTGAAATCCTCCTTTATTAAGATGAATTATAAAGTTAGATGATAAAAGATACCATAATATTTGTTTGTAGAAACTTAGCTGAATAGCTATTGTAGGTTTCTTTTAAAAATGTGTATTTATGTTATTTTACTATATAGAACAAGTCTGGAACTAAGACACAGAGCTGGAATGATAAAGAGACAAAGTACACTTGTCTTGAGGGAAACAACCTTCTTGGACAAGACAGGTTGGGGAAATTTGCTCTGGCTTTTTCACTTATGTCCCGAGCCCTTGAAACCATTGCATGATTTTAGGGGGGAGAAGTATGTTAGTGTTGTAAGACAGCACACCCAGTACTGTCAGAAAGCAAAATCTTTGCCCAATTAAAGCATAATACTTGCCCATTTCAGCTGTCCCCCTTGGAACCATTGCTAGATTTCTCCATAGGAGCCCACATCCTCACTGCCCTAATTCTTTTCGTAGGGAAAAGAAATTCACCTGTGGCTCCACAAGTTTTATTTTACACAGTGCCCTGCTAAGCACAGCAGGGCTGTCACAGGGAAATCTCATGCATTAAAAGTTCTGTCAGCTTCCACATAACAGAGCTTGTCTTCTTAGGATTCAATATTGTTTGAGATACTTCAGCAGTAATAATTAATCATTGTCAGTATAATTCATGTCCCATGTGCAACATACAGACATGGCATATAAATGACATGAGACACGTCAAAATCTGCTATTATTTCAGCAATACATCAGAGAAGGATTGGCAGTCTGGAAGTAAAATGAAGTCCTAGAAAGAAGGAATCAGTTACACTTTTTGGACTGTAGATGAGTCACACTAAAACATGGAAATTAATGCAGCACAGCTGACAAAACATTTATCTTTTATACAGGGTAGAAAAAATTATTTATATAATAATTTAAAGAAATTAAAGTAGTTAAATCCTCCTCTACAAACTCAGTTCCGTCCTTGGAATTATGCTTTTCATTTCCAGTGAAGCATTTTACGTTTTCTAGATACTGTATAAAGTTACTAATGAAATAAATTACATTAATTGAGGTACGGAGGGGCTCACAAAATTAAAGTTATCATTAAATAAAAGCTACACAGAGGAAAAAAAATCACATTGACAATAAATAAACGAATTGTCAGTCTGCAAAGTTACATACATGTATGCAAAGCATCAGCATCAATACTTGTGCGGCTATACACAGCTCAGAAGTACTATACTGTTTCTGTAATGCAAATACTGAAATAGCTAGAAAAGTGATCATAAAATGACTCAAACCAAAACAAATATCACCTCTATAATCCCTCTCCATCTCTAGAGTTTGTTTAACTAATAATTCCCTTCATATTTATATTAACAGAGAATACAATAGTTCCCATAAGTAATTTCTGAAAAAAACCCAAACCAACCAAATATTTTAAATATCTTATATTAGCAGCATTTTTAAACCTCTTATACTGTACAGAACACTTGAATGATGTAGTCTCTTTTTTCCATTTTCCTTTGTTCCTCTTTTCCCTTTTTCTTTCTTCTGCTTTAGCTTTTCTTTTCCCTTCCTCCTTTCCTCAGTTCTTTTGCTCCTCTTACTCTTTCCTTCCTCTTTCTTTTCTTTCTTTCTTTTCCACTCTTTTCTCCTTCCCTTCCCTTCCCTTCCCTTCCCTTCCTTTCCCTTCCCTTCCCTTCCCTTCCCTTCCCTTCCCTTCCCTTCCCTTCCCTTCCCTTCCCTTCCCTTCCTTCCTTCCCTTCCCTTCCCTTCCCTTCCCTTCCCTTCCCTTCCCTTCCCTTCCCTTCCCTTCCCTTCCCTTCCCTTCCCTGTTTCTTTCTTCCCATCCCTATTTTCCTTTTTTTCCTTTCCTTTCTTGCCTCTTTCTTCTCCTTCTCTCCCTCTCCTTCCTTCCTTCCAGTCCTTGAAATACAACGTACTGTGAGTACAGAATTTAATGTTATGTTCTTTTGTGGTGATTTCAAAACTTCTAAAGCATATGGATCTCCTGCTTTTATTTTGAATTTGTATCATCTCAGGTGCCTGGATAAAGCAGAACTTACCGATTTGTTCCAAACAAGTTTGGTTGGGGTTTTTTTTGGTTGGTTGTTTTTTTTAGGGGGGAGGAGGGGGTTGTTTGTTTTGGAATTTATTTTTTGTTTCTACAATATTACTGAGCAAAGCACATCTGTAGAGAACAGGTCTCTGTTCTATGGTCTTGAAGGTGATAGAGCAGCTCTCAGGGCTCAGCATACTGAGTGAATTCTTACCAGTGGGTGATCTGCTGGCTTAATCAAAAAGGGCTCGCCTTCAAAGTTCTGGTTTGGATTTTTTTCTAACCTCCTTATGGTTTCTACAGATGTAGGAAATGGAGTCACTGCCTGTATTTTGCAACTCTGTTCAGCACAGCTTAGCACAGTTTAGATATGGATTTCAAATTAATCATCCCACTTGCTTTCATTTAATTACGTCTAAACTCCTTTAAATTTCCGATTCTGCCTAAAGCATTAAACTCTGTGTGAGGTTCAGAGAGCATGAGATGTTTTTTTCAATGCCCTGGCAGACTCCAGAGCAGCCTTTGGAGATACAAAGATCCATGCACATAGCACCTCTTTCAGGATCACAGCTTATTTTTCTGTCTGCTAGAGAGATGAATAGTTTTGTGAGTGTTACAGTTCTGGAGATGTTGAATTAATGGCTACAGCAAGGCAAGTCAAATGCATTTTAAGCACATGAGTGATAGATTCAGTGCAAGATGCACTTGATCTATTTCTTCGTTTCTGGCAGTAGAAGGTCAGTTTGCACTATGCTTTATGATAGTCTGTCCTTGTGAGCTAGGCATTGCCATCAGAGCATTTGAAGAGAAAGAAATGTATACTTTTTAAAAAACATTTGTCCTAGAATGAAGATACTGTGAATTAGAATAATGATGGAACAAAACAGTGAAGTATTTCTGCTGGTTTGCAAGACACTTCTGGTCCCAAGGGAGTTCACTTTTTTAGAAGACACTGTTCTTCTAAGAACTGGCTGTTGGATTTAGTGGTTTTATTTTTTTTTTTCTTTTTCTAAGCTCCCAGTTCCTCCATCAAGCTTTTAAGTAATTTGCTCTTCTAGTCCATAAGCAAAACTTTTATTGAGTCTTAGAATGAGAGCATTTACTGAACAATTTACATAATGATGAAAACTTCTCAAATGAGATTTAAAATATAATTAAAGGGCAGACTTACTGAGTTAAAAGCATTGTTGTGAAATGGTTATACATCATCATGCCAAGAAGCCTCCTATTCAGCCAGCCTATGGCATGACCCCAATTCCAGTCTGGTATGATTAAATCTCTGAGTTTCATGCTAATTACTTGATTAAAAAGAATGATAAAAAGGTCTTTTCTATTGTGAAGATACGTTTATGAATATAATTAAGGCATTTCTAGGTTCTCAACATATTTTTCAAGATAAAAAAGGGTAAGACTTAGTCCTCTAAGAGAGAATCCACTGTTGATGAGTGGAAGTCAGAAGTATAACTTTTCACTGCAGAAAACAATCCATGTAAGCTGCATTTATCACTGTTAGGGTTTAGAATTCCACAAGTCCTGGAATATAGATGTGACCAAACTTCATATTCAAATGCTACTTTTATCTAAAAGAAGACAAAAAAAAGAGCTTTCTTTAGCAAATTGGGCCCTGTCTTCAGAAAATATTATCTTTCTAAACAGGCAAAACAGGCCTTCAATTTAAATTATATTCAGATTGCAAGAGACTTCAGGGTGCCTCTAAGGATTCAGCCTTCTCTCGCTGACAGTAACTCTGCAAACGTGGCATGGGCTTCATTAACCCTGAGCTACATCAGCTATGGAATTATAACTCTTAAGAGCGCTAATATAATCATTTGAACACATATTCAAGTCTCTAGTGTGCAGATCCTCATTCACAGGACTTAGCACAGCGTCATGTATTTCTCTCTTGATCACAGTAAAATAATTTTTTAAGACCTCTAACAATTAATTTGTATTCAATTATTACATAATTTCATGTGTTTTGGAGTTTATGGATTTTTTGGATGTGTTTTGTGAAGACTGAAAAAAACCCTGAGTGACTGCTTTCCTTTACTTGTAATGAAAATGGGAATACATAGATAAAATAAAGAAACCAACCAATCTTTAAAGAAACAAATCTTTCTCCATTTAAAGTTTCACTTTGCATCTGATCCTTGCCATTAGAGAAATATAAACTATTCTGATAATTGTAACTTTAATGGAAATTGTTATTTTTACCATTTGTCTATTATTCTTGTCACTATATCTAGGATGGAAACCCTAAATAGAATGAAGTATTGTGTGTTTGAGGTTACACTAAGGCAGAAAAATTCCTCATGGACACAGTAATGAAGAACTTCTACTGTATGGTGTAACTGTGTGATATGTTACTAACATAGCCTGTACTCTCTTTCATGCAAACAAATCCAACAAAGCAAACAAAACACATTTTTGAAGTAGGAGTTGCAAGTGTGCTGTATGTCAGGAAATCAGCCACCTCTACTGAGATGTCTAAGAATGGGCTTAGCTATCTGCCTTTGAAAACTGTATTTGAGGGTTGGGTGAGTAGGAGGGAAATAGCATAAATGTGCATAGAATCACACACTCAAAGCAAAACTGTAAGACCTATTACAAACTAGGATAGTTTTCTAGATTTTAGAAGGTAGTCTGCTCCTGACAAATATGCCGATCCTGACCCAAACACTTCAGAGAATGCCTAATCCCATTACACCTGCACATTCCATCAGCACACTCAGCCTGTCAATCTTTTGGCAATCTTTCTGCAGCAAAATAATTATGCTGTTACTTTCAGTATGTTTAATTTTCCCTCTCCCTATTTTCCAGAGATCAAACAGCAGCAGCAGGAAGAACAGCAGCTCTTCTCTGAAGGAACATTTACCTCCACTTAGTTACTTGGGCAAGGTCTTAAAAGTCCTGCTGGACAGTTTGGAGAGCATTTACCTCTATTAGTTCTGCTGACATTCCAATACTTGAAATCAATACTGATTTCCTTCTACAACAAGCAGCCAGAAAGGCTGCACTACCGTTTCTAGGACTGGAGAAAAAAGAAATATTACAAAATAAGGAAGGACAGCTTTTTTCTTTTTCACCAACCAAGTGAAACATACCTGAGATCTGTTAATCATAAATAGTTATTCCTAGAAGAAAAATTATTTGTACATACAGGACTGTATATTTAAATAATATACCAAAATGTAACAGTAAGGCCTTTCATATTTTAGCACCTATGAGATTCGTATATACTTGCATCCTTCCTCAAATACATTAACATATGCAATCCTCTTTCAAATCCTATTAAAATAAAAAATAAGGGCATTTTATAATTAAAAGAAATTATTTTGATTCTACGTACTATCCTAATTCCTTCTGTCACAAATAAATTCTGTAATCTTCTTTTCTTTTTAAAATAGTCTGACACTCTAAGTTGTTGTTGCTAACGTCATTGATGACTGGAGAAAAATAATTGGTATTATGAAACACCAGTTTCATAACACGATGTTCAATTAATTGAAAAAACATAAAATCTTATTAAAAAAGAATAACAGAAAACATAAAGCAGAAAGTAGAGGCCTCATACATTACACATTATTAAAACTGGCTCGGGCAGAAAAATAACTATAATGGTTTTAGGACTCCTTTTAGAAACTAGCATTGTTCCATATATAATGAGATTTCAATTAGGAATTTATACTGTTCCAAGTGTTTCTCTCTACCAGTGTGTAATATCTATTGCAATTAACTGTTCTTAATGAAGGACAGGTTAATTGGGACCCAGTTGTCATTATGCAAGAGGAAATGCTGCAAAAGCTCTAGAGCTTCTGCACATACTTGTGTCAAATCTTCCCTACTGGAGGTGTCCTAAGGCAAGCTCAGGGAGGGCAGAAACTTGGGCACCATAAAGGGCAAAAGCAGCCTTAATCTTGATTTTCAGTTTGAATACAGGTCACACAAGTATGGCCTCAGGATCTATTGACTTTCTATGTTTTAAGTAAGAGATGTCAAGAGAAGTTACCCCAGAGAAAACTGCTCCATGGCAGTCAACTAGTAGCAAAATCACTTCAATATTTGATGTCAGATGTTCCTGTCACCAAAAAACCAAAATTCATCAGGAGTTGGTCAGTTTACTCATCAAAAATGAACACCAACTGCCATGAGAAAAGTTAGTTTTACTTTCCTGACGATGTTCTAACCTCAAGCCTACTCAGTATGAGAGTACCACATGTTTGGATACTGGTGAGAAGCCAAGAGGCCAAAGCTATCATCTATGGCACCTTCCTGTGTAAATGGACACTTCTCTAAAAGCAGGAACAGGCAGAACCACAGAGGCTTGGGGGGCCCTGAACAGCTGTTGCCAGAAGGGCTGACACAGAGATGAAAGCTGTCAGGGTGGCTGCAGGAAGGAGCTGCCACCAACTCCAGCCCACAGCAAGGCCTTGAGTGGAACCTGGAGCTACATGGCAGGCTTTCCCTCCTGACCCTCTGACCCAAAAGTCCTCAGCTGCCTGCTTACATCAACACAAACAACAACATTAGAGCTTCCACTATTAAACCAGTACCGTGCTCCCATCAACACCCAAAACTCAAACAGACAAATTAAAATGCATAGCACGACTTCTGGTCTCCTAACTTGTTATTGTTACCCTGCACACTGAGGTGTTTAACCATTCGGTGTGATATTGTACTCAGGACCTGCATTCGTGAGGAATTTGACAAAGATTCATTCACATCAGTTTTCAGCTTAAAGAATTTCCATGACTTAAAGTTCTTCTGAACAACCTGAACCAAACCAGAAGTATCTTCTACAATATTTATTTTAGGTGATATAATAATGCATGTTGACTGTCTTGAAATAAGCAAGTAACTGGCAAAGATGCAGAATCTGGAAAAGGTATACATCTTTAAACAAAATCCTTCAAAATAGCAACTTTAACTATCATACTGATCGGCCTCTCTGTGGCAAAGTCTAACCATGTTTTGTTGCAGCCAGAAATCAAAAGCAAAATTGAACAGGATGCCTGTATCAAGGGGTGTTTGAATAAGATTCATATCCTGAAAATAATTATTTGTTATTTTCTTGGATGTACAAGCAAGATGCATGTACTCCCACAGCAAATACAGTTTTGAGTTAAAGTGATAAATATCACTGAAAAAATAGTGCAATCACCAGCAAATTCTGACATGAGATAAACTTGTTTTTTAATCTTAACATTTTTTTTAACAGACTGGCTATTTGGAGGTGAAAATCAACTTCTGTTCATGTTTTTCAGTTTGCCATTAAAAAAATCAATTAATTCAGATAATTGAGTTCCTCAAATTCACCAACTGAAAATAAAACCCCACTTGTTCCTTCTATCTTCCTTTCATTCTGATAAGAGAGGAATAATTCCATTATCATAACAAAAACTAAATAATTTTAATTCCAAAATTGTATTGGTGAAGTCATGTAAGTGTTTTCATTAAGATCTAGATAAGAAAGTCAGATCCAAGATCTGCACATCAAAACTGCCTCCTGGAACCATTATTTATGCCTTTTCAAGATTTATTTATATCTTGTTAGAGCAAGAAATTAAAGTTTACCTGAATTTTGCCCAAAATAATGAAAGACCACAGACAGAGAGACAAATGTTGACATCATTACAAAAATAAATGTAAATGTATTGATATAATAATCTTTTTTGTTTTCTATCTCAAAATACACCAACCCAAAGCCAAAAAGCAAAGAAAAGTGAAATGAATACTTTTAAACTTAAAGTGTATTTTGTACTAAAGAAGGAACAGAGGTAAGTCTGATGAGCAAACAGTAATGGAGGTAATATAGCAAATCTATAAGATTAAAAAATCCCCCACCCTTCCTTTCTAAAATCAGACTCTTAAAACTTAGAAAAGAACTCAGGGCTTGGATCTGTTCCCAGAAGACAGAGTACACTCTTGTCAGTAAGTCAACATATCAGGCAGATCTTAAATACTGCAAGAAAACAACATTCTCCTACTTAAGTTTCTGTAAAGATCAAATATGCCTCTTCTACTGTCACTCCAAAGTACGCCATCCAGACCCAAGCTTATACCCTGGAATTGCTTTTGTAGCTCTTCAGTCAAGATTACTTATCAAATGCTTTATAAATTGCTGACATAGGACACTGCAAGTGCTTGACTTCAATACTAATCACATCAAAGTTACTCTCATATTCAGAAGGTTTTGATATGTTGTTGTCATTGGTCTCAATGATACACTAAATGTGACACAAACATGGGGCTGAGAGATGCTTCTTCAGAAAACAGTGAATAAAATAAGCCAGGGTACCACATATTCATAAAATTTATGAATGCATTCAAAACCCGGGGCTTAAATATCTCAGGAAACTGAAGACTTTGCTCAAACGTGCAGTCCAGCCACAGTAGTTATACCACCCAAAGCTGAAAAAGCCAGGTGCTGAGAACACTGATAATACACTTTGTTTATGTGCGCTGTGGTGGGTTGGCCCTGGCTGGATGCCAGCTGCCCACCAAGGCCAACCACTTGCCTCCTCAGCTGGCCAGGGAGAGAAAATAGAATGAAAGGCTCAAAGGTGAAGATAAGATCACTCACCAATTCCTGTCACTGGCAAAACAGACTCGACTTGGGGAAATTAGTTTAATTTATAATCAATCAAATCAGATTAGGTTAATGAGAAATAAAAGCAGCTCTTAAACCATCTTCCTTTCATTCCTTCATAGAATCATAGAATGGCTTGGGTTAAAAGGTACCTTTGAAGACGATCTAGTCCAACCCCTGTGCAATGAGCAGAGGCATCTTCAACTGGATAAGGCTGCTCAGAGACCTGTCAAGCCTGACCCTGAATGTTTCCAGGGATGGGGCATTCAACACCTCTGTGGGCAACCTGTTCCAGTGGGCAACCTATTCTTACCACTCTCATTGTAAAAAATTCGTCCTTATATCCAATCTAAATCAACCTTCACAGAAGCCACCCTGAAACCCCTGCTGCCAAACCCTGGCCACATAAACAGAATACATACAGCTATCAGTTATTACAGCTAACTGTATCAAGCTCAGAGAAAGAAGCATTATTTTTAGAAAAAAAAATTACTATGCATGCCCACTATTTCTCCTCTGTACATAAAGCAAATTTGCAGCTTCCTTCATCTATTTCTTCACAAACATATAAAATATATGTTATATATATAATTATATATAATATATATAATAAATATTATATGTGTTTTACATATATATATAATATTTATTAGCCATCTCCACCTGAGACAGAGAAAATTCAGCTCTAAGAGCTTCTCCTCATATGTGTTACATGTGCTACCAAGTACCTTGGTGGTCCTGCACTGGACTCCCTCTAGTATGTCCACATTTTTCTTGTATGGGGGAGCCCAAAACTGAATGCAGCAATCCAGAATTGAGAGGAAGACTCACTTCTCTGGACCATTTGTCTACATTCCTGCTAAAAGGGCTCAGGAGTCTGGTGTTGCTGCCCTACCCTCTTGCAGATCAACACCATCACTGTCCAGCCCTCGGCAGAGTTTGTGGCCCCTTTGCATCCTTGCTGCAACAACTGGCATGCAGAAGTGCTCAGGACTTCTGTGGTACAAACACTCTTTCGACAACTCAAATTGAAACCATCTTCTTACTGAATATTCACGTTTTCTACAACATCCACAGCATTTACTGTTTTCATGAAGTTGTCAAGTGCAATATATCATGTTCTGATTTGTTGAAAACTCTGCAAATTTTAACACCCACCAATTAAAAAAACTTTTGTATATACAAAAGTGAATAAAGAAGAATGTGAGGAAATCAAGATAACAGGTGTATGTGGTTTACTGTGTAATATGTAAGTGATCATGGAGGGAGAGATTCCACCTTTGTGACAGGGAGTACAGTTTGCTCACAGAAACAAAACCAGAAGTTACAAGTTCCCTATAGAAATAACATCTTTTTTTTTTTTTTTTTTCTATAATCCTCTTTGAAGTATCACTATTGCTTTCATTGGGGAATTAAAAAGAACTGTGTTTTCTGGGCTTCTAAGCCCAGAAAAACTAAGCACAAAGGAAAAGGGACATGCTGTGTTTCGTGAAGAGAAATATGGTCTGCTTTGTATCTTTGAAAAAATGATACCTATCCTATCTTACTAAAAGTGGTGCAAAAAAATTCCTTTAATGATTATATGTAACATATTAAGCATATGAAGTCCTGATAATAGGAATTCCATGCTAGAGGTAAGGGAAGAGGCAGAGAGAGAGAAAGACTAGGTAAAAATATTACTTATTTCCCAGAAGTAGTTCTTGAAGTTTTAGGACGCCGTTTTACCCCAATGGATGAACGTAAGAAATCCCAGAGATTTAAAGGATGAAATTAGGCAAGCTATGGCTGAAACAAGGTAAGTGTAATGTAAGAGCACTTGCATCATGCACTCAGTCCTAGGTCTCATCAAGATTTAAACTTCTTTTCACATACACTGTTTTAATCTGAAATGCCTATTGGGTTAAACTGAAATTCACCTGATTAACACTAGTGTAGAAAACTCTGATTGTATACAGCAGTGAAAAGCCTACTTTCCATTTTTTAACATGAGAAAACTTCATGACTGACCAACCCAATGAAAAAAAAAAAAAAAGTCAGTTGATCTAGAATTCAAAATCTGATAATTTGTCTATCGTTTTCAAAAAGCTTCTATACATTTGACTTGATAATAGAGAAGACTCACAATTCTCTTTCCGCACCAGTGAGTTTTTTGAAATAAATACCCTTTCACATACAGTTCTTCATAATCTAACTATACTACTAAATGAAATACTGATGCTCAGTTTCCCAGTGGAGCTTTGTGTTCCCTTTGCAATCTCACTGAAAGCCTAAAAACCAAACACTGACAGAGTTCTGATGCCTGTTACTCAGCAATTGCGTCTGTTTGCCAAGGGCACACGCAAGTGAGGACAGACATGAGCTGCTGCTTAAACAATATCTCAAGGGGATGCAGTCTTATAAAAAACAAAATGAAATAAAGTAGTCTGTAGGAGGAAATTTCAGAAGCTGATGAAAAAGGAAATACAGCAAACCTTTTACATTTCCTCTTTTTGCATTCATTTACTTGACAAAGGACATGCTTGGCATGCAGAATTTATCTTAGAATAAAGGAAACAAAAAAAGAAAAAAAATCCAAAACAAGTAATGACTTTACAATTTATATATTTGCATATTTAATTAAAAAAACCCAAACATAATTAAAGTCTCTTCCATAAGCAAAGGTATGATCATCAGGAAATAGAATATCACCATCATCCTTCAAATATACCTATACACATGCCACAGCAACCATCTGCCAAAATGATCTTGCTGTCACAGTTAATTCCAAGAATCAGACGCACACAGTCTGTTCAGCACAACACCCAAGCTCTATGCAGATGGGATGTGAGCTTTGAAACGCAGCCTGCACTGATTTACCAACAACAGCAGGTGATCCCTAGGACCTCAAGACAGCATCCCAAATTCAGGGATAGAAAGTTACCATTGCCCTGGATTAGCTTTCTATCAATCAGTGGTGCTTTAATCCTTGTTGTGAAAACTATCAAATCAGAAGGATTAAGGGTCTGCTCAAAAGGATACAAAAGCAGGAAGGAAAATGTTTGATGGGCACTGAACAGTCAAGCCAAGCTTCTGTAGCAAAAAGAGAGTTCCTTGAAGGAACTGTGAAACTGGATGCACTAACTTTTCTCTGATGTTCATACTAGTCCCACAGGTTAAATCTGTCTGACACCCACCCCTACACAAAAGGCTTGCTTTAGAAGAGATGCAGCACTCTGCCTATTGCAATATGTCTTATTCTGCCTCTGTAGTACAAACTCTGAAACTCGAGCTCTCCCTGCATGTCACAGCTGTAGGCTGCCTATTACAGCAGGAGAACACCGTCAGGACCTGAGCAAGTCATCCTTCGGGCCTCCTGCAGGGCAATGCAGCTTAAACCAAGGAGATCTCTTTCATCCCTGGATTACCCAGAAGAGTTTTGGGTCTGATTCCTTTAAAAATGAAAATAGACCTCTATAAATTCCATAGCAGGTCCTCTCAAAACAGGGACAATAAAAACTTTAGCCTACTGTACATGTATTTTTCTATGTAATCTTATTTTGTATGTTGCCTTTATTTCAAGAATATAGTTGATCTAAACGTCATTTCTCAGGGATTTAAAATTAGTGTCAACATTTTTATGTGACTGCATTCTCTAAAAGTCATGTGGAAATATATACAGAAATCAGAATGCTGCAGCTACAGTATTAGAACTATTTCTGGCAAAGAGTGTTAAAAACCCAGTAACTTTGTTTCGCGCAAAAGCCTGACTTTTGAAATTAATTTTGACTTAGAATAAACCTAAGGTGTTTTATGTTTAGTTTCTTCCTGAAAACTTGAAAGAGTATCCTGACAGTTAGCCAGTCAAAGACTCAGTAATATGCTATGGAAAAAACTTAGGGTCATTAACCTGTTTATTTAAAAAGAAGGTAATTAAAATTACTACAATTTTTTTTTTTTTTACAAGCTCTCACTTAAATGAAGTTATCTGAAGTTATTAGTCGATTGCCAGGATATAGAAAAAAAAAACAACTTAAACAACACAAAATGCAACCCAAAAAAGGAAAAAGGAAAATTACTAGAATGCTGTGTAATATTCAGTTCTTTTTCTTATTCATCTGGGGTACTTCAGACCCACAAACCATTTTTGTCCAAGTTTCACTTAAAGTTATACTTGAAAACCCCACACAGAATGAGATAGGAACATTTTATGAATGACTAACTTGGAGATGCAACAGAGTTCACACTTGCTTTCATAATAATCTGTGACAGAAAAAAAAATCTGAAGAGTGCTCTAGGACTGCTTAATTTTTACAAATTTTCATGTTATACAAACAAAATAAACAGCAAGAGACAGTGATTTGTTTCACAAGTGAGACTTCTTTCAGCTGTGATTGAAAAACTGTTAAACGACTCCTTATATGTAAATGTTCAGTGAAGTTACTGAAGTAACAGAGATCTGAACTTAATATATTTAATGATTTAGACGAGCATCATGTTGGGCTCACAGCATCTGCTAGTCATGAAGAAGGTTTTCTGGAATTTATAAAAACAGAAAACAAACATCACTGAAGATGTTACATCAGTCAGATAACACTTCCATTTCACCAGTATGCCTTCCAGTAACTGCTCATGAAGAGAAGTTTGGCCATCTCTGTCTCATCAAAAAATGAAAATTCCTCTCAGAAAGATTCAAACACAGATAGGAATGGTTTGGTGTTTTGTTTGTTTGTTTGTTTTTCTTTTTCTTTTTTCTTTTCCCTGAGAAGTTGCTTAAGTTTATTGGCTCAGTGATTTTCCAGTGACTTCCTAAGGAAGCATAACTAAGAGAGAAAATAATTTCTATATTAACCAGTCTTCAAGCCTAGGTTCTGAAAGAGGCAGAGCTCATTTGTTCTTGGAACCACTGTCTTGTGCTCTTTTCCACTAAGCTTAAGTCCCGTGATGGGAGTTCTAAGGTTGAGAACTACAGGCTGCTCAGGAAGGATGGACAGGTGGAGATGTCACACTGTACATTAGGGATAGGTTTGATTGCACAGCCCATACAGGTGGTGATGATTGCTGGACAGCCTCTGGGTGAGGATTAGGGGGATGGAAAACAAAGATGTTGTAGTGGGTGTCTACTATGTCTACAATAATAAAGAAGAAGAATGATAGTTTAGCATTAAGAAAGACATAAAACATAACACTGAAACAGCCAAATGGACTCCTTTGGACCTTATAATCCATAGCTCAGCACACCAGTAAAACTGGACAAGAGAGAAAGAGAGAGAAAGGCAAAAAGCAAACTAGATAAAGCTTGTGTTGCTACATCACAGCATGAAACCACCAGAATAATTCTATGTTATCAGCAAACAGTCATCACCTTTATAGAAATAAGATTTATTTATGGCCTGGCAAGACCCTGTCTGGTAATTTTTTCCCTGATATTTAACCTTTTTTTTTCATTATATAATCATTTAGCTTCTATTGACTTCTTGTTTCACTGTAAACAATTTTCCTTCCATCTTCTTGCTTCACCCTTCAAACTTGAGTGGACAGCTATTTCTCCTTGGACCTTTCTATACAAAGTGGCAACGACTGAATGACGTATAAAGTCTATGAGCCGCTTTTAATCAAACAGCAGTGCATGTTCCTGTCTTCAGAAATGGGACACTTACTGTGTTCTTTTTAACTGCCAATTCTGTAACTGTCAAATAACCAATTTTGTCTTGTCAAGTTTTGATCTTTTAAAAGCCTACCACTATTAATCCTTCTTTTCTAAACACACTTGCTCAGACAACTTTGTTTGCTACTGTTCAATAGCAGTTACACACTTACTTAAGTAACACAGCAGAAACTAATTTTTCTTTGTATGTCTTTGGGGATGGAATTGAAAAAATAATTAGGAAAACAGAAAATTAATTCGACATATTTTATTCAGGATAGTTCAAGAGAGAAGGAAGCTACAAGAAACTGCATTTGTTACCAAATTGAGGTTTGTCATCTATGGAGAAGAGGAACTGCACTCAAAATAGAAAAGACTAAACAAACAAACAAACAAACAAAAAAACCCAGTAAGGTTGCAGATAATAAAATGGAGGTCAGCACATAAATCTCTTAGCTCACTTCATTGTCTCAAGCAAGTTTAGCTTTATATGAGAAAGATATAAAGAAATTGTTACTGCTTACAAGACTCTTCATCTTTGTAGATCTTAGGCCCTATAGCTTTATGTGCTCTTCCAGTAGACTCCAAGAGTCAAATCTGGGTCTGTATGTGAATGCAAAAGTACTGATCACAAAAGAGGTAGCATGATGGCCTTTCAACTCTGCACAGCAGGAGTAGGTTCTTAAGCTTAAAAAAAAAGGATAAAGAAAAAGGCAACCAACTGTCTTTTTTAATTACTAACATGTATTGGCTTCAGCAACAATTTTAATCTTAGATTTGCTTTTGGACTTGTCCTTCCCTGCAGTATTTAACAACTCATTGGAAATGCAAGATTTATTTTAAACTTGATTAAAATGTTGAAAAAAAAATTTAATATTGATGTTGAATCTTAACAATCTGTCCTGAAGACAGTTTGGAATATTTATTTACTTATACAAAACAGAAAAATCCATGCAGTTTCCTACACTGTAACTGACAGACAGAAAAAATAGTTACAAGAACATTAGCTTCTAGGAAGTACAGATTTTAAAATATATGTGTATGGAAATAAATTTAAGAAAGCCTTGTTCAGCTGGTAGAAGAAAGCTTTCTACTTCATAACTGTCCAGTGTGATATATTCTTGCATTACATGACAGAGTTTCAGGTTGTTCAGTCTTCTTCCTAATTTGGGTTGTCTGTGTCCCTCTATTAATTGTTTTCACAATATCAAACTTTTTCAAATATTTTAATTATTTTCAAATAAAGCTATATCAACTATCCTGGACCTAATCCAGAGCATAACATATACTTTTGTAACAAATATTTAGCATTAGCTTAATTTTTAATCAATTTGCAAAATGTTTTCTTCAATTAGAGTTCCTTTTCACCATTAGCAATAGGTTATACTCCAGTAACTTCAAAATTGCCTGTTGGAAGCAAGTAGGGTACACTGCTATAAGATTTATCAATAAACTCTCCCACACATAGCATAAAAAAATATTTTATTTACTTTCTTCCTCTGGCTAGTTCATAATTTGACTAATTTAAAAACATGACACACATAGCAAAAGCATAATTTGGTATATTTTCCTTTATTCCTCTAACTGCAATGTGTCAAAGCACTCTGCTGTTGTTCCTAGTCCTGATAATTTTGAAGATATATTAGTCACAGATTCTTTGTCCTCACTTTGTCATATAAAGATTCAACAATGACAACTACTCACATCAGCTTGAGCTTTGTCTTAATTTTTTTCATATCTTAGTTTCATTAGACACCTACTATATAAATTTTCAGGCTTTTTTTTTCTCCAAAACTTCCTTACCAACTTTTGTTGGTATCATATAAAAACATTATACATAAATTATGAATATGAATATCAAATTAAAAATTTTTATTCCTTTAGCCACCTGTGTCCTAGAGTAGTAAAATCTTCCCGTACCTGGAAGCAATGACTACTGTCTCAGCCTCAGAGCAGAGCTGAATTTGATTAGATTCATCCCTTGACTTCCACATATCCTCAAATGGCTTCGACACGCTTACAGATGGATGTCATTTAAAAGTCCATCCTGTCTCACATATTCTCGAATGGAAACTTCCTCTTTGACATTTGAGGTGCTTCAAAGCCCGCAGCAGGGCTTTTGCTATTCAGCCACACACATCTGGGGACAATCCAGCAGAGCTCTTCAACCACCATAGTGGCCCCAGAACCCTTCCAATGGTAGCAGTTCCTTTATGTCCTTAAAGTGGCTGTCAAGCCAAGAACACACAAGTTTTCCCAGCGCACACACACTGCGCTCTCCTTAAAATAAACCAGCCAACAAAAAGGTCCCCTAATCCCAACCAACAGGGAAGGACAGAGAATGCACAAGTGCATTTACTATGGATCTGCAAAAAAACAAAATATATGCAGTTGGCTTCATGTTCTCACAAAAGCTGTTGCTCCCAGCAGAAATTTCTGCACGTCTTGCTTCTGACTGTGTCATAGCCCCCTTTCAATCTGAAGTATTCTTTCTTTAATAAGCCTCTGATCTTTTCAATGTCCCTGAGATTCAACAGGAAATTTAAAGCCTGAAGCTTCCAGAAACTTCCTCATCTCAAGGAAACATTTGAAGTACGTTGGTGTGTTGGATTAGTCCAGCTTACATCCATTTTTCCTCTGTGTTCTCCATTTCCATTGTGAAAGCTGTACCTGTAAATGTGAGAATACCCCTTTTCTCGCCCACAATTAGCAGAGATAAATCCCCTTTTTTGATTAAGTATGCAAAGTCACTCTGCATATAATATGCAGTGCAGCTTGTTCATTTAAGTGCTTTTATCATGGACAGCATAGACAGAAATCCTGAATAACTTCTGCTCATCTGCTGTGTAGTCCCAAGGTGTAGGCACAGTAAGTCTGCTGCAGCTAGGAAATGTAGGATTTACACTGTGTAAGCTACTGTGCCCACTCTGTTCATGTGTGAAAGTTCCAAGAATTTCTGAAAATGGTTATGAACAGCAAACTAGAAATCCTCTGCTTCACATAATAGTCTTATTCTTATGGCACTAAAAAGCCATATGACACTTAAAGCCACTTCTCACAGCTTCTGATAGTTTACCACACATAATTTACAGACACATTAAAAATACAAGTTGAAATACAACATGTGTTTCCAAAAGTACATACAACTCACAACATAAAAAGGGCATAAGCTTCAGGTGGTTAAATTCAATCACAACAGACTATTTTTGACAGCACGTTAAAAATATGCCTTTAGATAGTTTATTTATAAAGTGATTCTGTTTGGGTATTAACTCTAAGACCTCATGGATACATAACATGGAGTAATTAAACGCCGTCATCAAAATTTTTTCTCACTATAAAAAATTCAGAAACTGGAAATTTAGCCACTTGTGTCATGGAGCAGTAGAAACTTGCTACATTGCCTTTTTAAAAGCCCTCCTGACTAATTTTTATAGATCTTGTTTCATATCAATGCTATTTTTGATATCCATGCTAAATAATTTATACAGATTATGTCTCTCAGAGATTTAAATACTTATTTCTCTTGCTTGGACCCACATTTTTTGTTCAGTATTGAAAGATATGAACAAAAAGACAGAAACTGGTGGAAAAAAGACCAAAACAACAAACACCAACAAAAACTTCTTGAAAGTGTAATGGTATTTTGTTAAGTGGTCACAATGTTTATATGTTACTAACAGGCTTTACTATGACACAAATTGGCTGTCATTCTCCAAACCACTATTACTCCATGTGGAATATTCACCTAAATTAAAATTCACACAAACTCCAAACCAATATCCAAGTAATTTGGTACTTTGAAATTTAATCAATGTAATCTAGTTATACAACTGTAAGGTGCACCTACATTTCAAATCTGAATTTCCACAAATTATCCCTGCTTTGAATGAGACTCCTAAAGAGGTGTTCCAACCTCCACTTCTGTTCATTTCTTAAACATCAACTTTTTTAGGCTCTCGCTTCTACATACAATTATTTTTTAATAGAACCAAACCCAAAGACATGCACTTCAAATGTTTGTTCAAAATAGAGCTTCATCTAGAAATTATTAAAAATCTTAAATCTCCATATGGCTATTTCCACGTATCTAAACCCCATAGTTTTATATTTGTCTGCATTCATTTCTTCACATGAAAAAAATATGACATTTAAACATGACACTTATAAAAAGTAAATAAGACAGAACTTAGCCAATTTAATTCAAAGTCAGAAATATGAATGGTTTGGTAAGATCTATTCACAGTGGTTCAACCTTTGAAGTTTTCTGTGAAGTGCTAAAATAGTCAGAATCAAAAATGCTACAGCTTGAGATACTTCAAGTGAGCTGTGCAATATAATTGCACAGCTAATAGAAGCATAATCATCTCAGCAGGAATTAAATAAGGCAAATACAACTGCTGAGTTGTTTTTCAATATTATTAATTTCAAAGCATATCTTGCACATGCTGGCATATTTAGGGAAGTAAGGCAACTCCAGATCACAAGAGTATACATTTTAAGGGCTTTCTTCTGATGATGTAGCATGTAATGAGAAAACTTTGAAACTAACTTAATTCAAATATTTTATGTATATATAACAAAATAAATCCAAACCCCATATATTCTATACTTCAGCTTACTGCACTTAAAAGTATTTCTTACAAATTGAACTAGAGAAGAAATAGGTAGAATTAAGTCAGCTATGCAAACTCTATAATTTTGGGGGGTTTTTTCTTTCCCTTTATTTAATTTTTAAAAAATAAGATAAATTTCTTAATCCTTTTTCAGCACATAAAATCCTTATTCTGTGTGGAAGAGTATTGTAGTGCAGTTGTTGCATAAGAAACAACAAAAAGCAGAAGGGCTACAAAGAGCAGAAATGTAGCTTAGGTACCACTTCTAACAAAGATTGAGAGGAAAAAAACCCAGCCCACAATGAACAGGAACAGTATGGAGCAATACTGAGTCACTGGCTTTACATCATGAAATCTCTGAAAGGTCAGGTTAAAAGGTGCCATGTACTCACAGCCTTTTAAAATCTGACACCAGTGGTGATAGTAGCACTCCAGACTTGAGCATCCAGCAGTCTGAGAACAGATGGCAGAGGGGATACTTCTTTGAAAGTTTCTTTGAAATCTCAATTCTTGTGCAGCCTGTCCAGCCTTAAATCCATGGGCATAGCAGCACTAAAGTAATGCTCAAATCTGTTTTATTTATCATGAGTCTGCAAGCATTCCATCATTCCTACTGAATCAAGATGCCAAAACACACTTGTTTCCTTAAGAAATTTACAGGATTAATGGAGATTGTTTTACTTGTCACATTCAAAAAAAGAGAAGACCAGACAGCCTGGTTTTCTGATCACAAAATCTTCTATAGCCAGACTCTCTTATAGGCATTCTCATGCTGCCAGAAATGCCTTTCTAGAAATGCCTCAGGCTCAATGAACTATTGCCAGTTTCAAGATAAGGTTTTGATAAGCCCTGTCTAGGCTGTTAGCACACAAACACAAACTCCCTCCTTCTAGGAACTGCAGCTCCACCAGGACTTCTCTTCCTCAGCGTCCACTACTTCTAGGTCACCTCAGTGTAAGGGGGACAGATGACTGGTGGATTTCTTCTAGAATTGAAAGGTCTGGAATTTGTGGTTTCTGATCCTGGTGATATTCCTGGTGACTACTAAAGGCTTTTCAAAGTAAGAATAGAAACTGATAAGCTTCAGAACATGCCTAATTTCAAGGTAATTTAGAGTACTCTTCATCTGGTCTGACTGGCCAAATATCATACTGAAACTTTTCTTTGAGCCATTTTTAGAGTTCTGTCTAATGACTGCTTTGACTCTAGACAAAGACAATAAAGATTGACACTCACTGAAATGAAATTCTGGTTTCTAATCCATCTGTTACTGTTTGTTTTTCTTCTGACCACCAAGGCTGGTGTAATCACAATAATTTTATAAGGAATAAAACTTAGCTTAGCTCTACTATCAAGGTGTGCTTGGAAAACATGAGAATAATGGGATTTTTAGTAGAAGTGCCTTTATTCAAAATGCTCTACATATTTCCTTAAAATAAGCACCTAGGACACAAACAACAGATGGCAAAGCACATGGTTTATCACTTACAGATATAACCAAACAAAACTTCTAAAGCCACTGAAAAAGTACTTGTGACCCACGTAGCCTTGGGTCAACTGAGCAAACACAACTGGACAGCAGCCTTGTCTCTCAGAAGAGCAACAACTGGCCATACATGTGTGAGTGGTCTTGGTTCATAAACTGAAACAGTCTGGCCCTTTCCAAATGCCATCAGAGCCACAGAGGCATGTCAGTGCCCTGACACTTGGCACCAGCTGTAACAACTGCCCAGAGCACACAGACTTTGCCAGCACCCTCTAAATGATGGCAGAGAAAGGCTGCTATTAGTCTGGTGCTGTGTTTTATTATTAATTAGACATATCTGCAACTCCACAACATCTGTAAAGGTGCTGTGTTATATAGAGTTAAGAGAAGGATAATGAAACCAGGAGTACTGCAAACAAATAATAAGTTTGTCTTACCTCCACCTTCACATGAGACACAGCAGGAATGAACATGCTCTATGATAGTACCATTTTCAATTACTTTTCAAGCCTTCTTAATTACTTTTCATTTGCTTCTATGACATTCATAGTGTGAGCACATGCATGTGCTTTCAAGCTTGTGTATGTAGCCAATGAATTTTCTTTCAAAAAGAAAAAGGACGCTTTTTCATATTCAGAATTGAATTCAGTGCAGTCTGATGTTATACCTAAGAAGTTTATGGTTTGACGAGCCATTGTGTGTGCCCCTTTTAATAAGAGCTCATGAATTGTCCTCATTGAAAATATAAATATTCTATCAAACATAGAAATATTTTCTTTTTTGCCTCTCTGTTTGCCTTATCATAGTTGCATCAGTAGTGGGAAATAGACAGTTTATATAGGCTAGAAATGTCTTCTTTTCACTCCCTAAAAAGACAGTTGGCTTTTTATCACAAACTAACTTAAGCTAACTGGTGCTCAGGACAAGGAATTAAAAACATGATGTACATCAGGTCTATGTGGAATACAAAGTCAGAAATTCAGGAATCTGAAGGCTTTTAGATTTGCCTTTAGTAAGAAGAACATCTAATACTGAACAAATAACGTGCACTAGAAAACAGCAAAGGTCTACCAGATCTCAGAAAACAGGTTTCAAAAGAAGGAACCTATTTTTGCATCTGAGGAACAAGAACTCTCAGTAGAAAGAAGAGGAGGTTCTGGTTGCTCCTGAGATAAGTACAAAAATGGTTCTCATTGTGGAATACAGAATGTGGTTAAAAATCAAACTTATCTTTCTTTTTTGCTAGTGTTATTTTGTGAGGCACTTGAGCCAGTCTTGGGCCATCAAAAAGGATGGCCTTTGCCACCCTTTTTAAACTTAAAAATGTAACTAGAGCAATTAGGATGCACTAGTTAATTATATATTCTTTGCTATGTCTTCAGATAATTTAGCATCTTGGCAGAGTGGACATAAGAAAAGCCTTACAACAGCAGCCTTGCTAGTCCAAATGAAGGGAAAACTAATACAACAACAACAACAACAAAAGAAAAGAAAAAGAAAAATTGGAGAGAATGTATTTGGAAAATATTTATTGAGAACAAAGGTAAAGTGCACATCTTCCAAATGTTAAAACTCATTTATTTATATCATATAAGATACACAAACCAAAATAGCTCATCCTTATGCAAAAAAATTGTCTCATATGATGTCAAAGATTAGTGTTGTAAGTTCTAAATAAATTAAACTATTAAATGTCAAAATCTTAGTATTTTTCCTCTTTGAACTCAAAATTATTACCAATTGGCAAAAGTGATTTTTTTTGTCTCCAACAAATCAGAAAAGGTGTAACCTTGCAGATTAACTCTATTAAATAATTCAAAATCAGATAAATAGGGTATGTACTTACCCTGAAAGATCTTACTCTGCTTTTTCTCTGCTACCTCTGAAATGCTAGAGTTGCCATCTTATGGCTATGCACATCAATTCCTTTAAGCTAAATACTTTTCTTTGGAAACCCTAGAGCCAGCATACATCTATGACCTTCCTTTAACATTAAAAAATTACAGGAAATGCATACATTTAAGAAAAAAATTGATTGAAATGGAAATAATAGTGAAAATATATAGTGTTATTCCCTTTTGGAAACAGTACTGTTGCTATGGCAATTCCCAAATCTAGTATTTTCATGAGAAAGCTCTCTTCATTGAAAGAGCCTGAATTTATATCCACCTTCATATTTGTATGCTCAATTACACTTCAGAAACAGTACATGAAAAATTTAGTTCTGCTTCTATAACTTTTAGTGAATTCTCTAAGTCGATGTCTCTTAATATTTAGTCCCATATTCCAAGGCCATGAGGATCAAAATCAAGATCCTTTTTTTCTTCTCCTGTAAATCAGTTGACACTACCTTGACAGCTTTTAGACATTCTATCAATTCTTCTACATAGGAATAAATATAAATGACTAATAGATTTGTACCATCAAAATGGAAATGTTACTGCCTTTAAGTTATTTTGATAGAAAAATATGTGTGTTAACTCATAACGGCAAAGAATGTACGTGTTAAAATCTTTGGTGATGTTCTTAAGAGTTTAATAAATCAGAGTAAGTATCTCACCATGAAGTTATTCTAAAAGTTGGCTAATGATTATTAATTTGTTGATAATTGACTGCAATAACATTAACCCAAGCACTTTCCTTCATTCTTTAGTATGCATAACAAACAGTTCAATAGGAATCCCACCGTGATACAGCATTAATTAATATCTACTTGTTGTAGAGTTACAGATTTCCAATAGCCTGTGTGACAATTATCCTTTACAGGAAATGTCAAGTCTTTCTTTTTTCAACTGTATTCATTGTAATAGCATTATAAAATGCCATATGCTTCTACTGTAATTCCAGTGCAACCAGCAAAGAATATTATAGCACCAAAAAGTCCTATTCCTTAACACGGAATGTTCAGAAAGGATACTCAACACTTCTGACTCTCTGTGGAGAGTCAGAAAGGGCCCGGTGGATTTAATACCAAAACCACATTGCATCATTTTGCCACGTGCTGAACATGTGCAGTGTCCCTTTGGGAAGGGAAACAAAAAAGCCTCAACATTTCCTTCTCTTTCCTGCAAAGGTATAGTAAGCAAGAAAGCAATTCAAAGAAGTGATCACATATACGAAAAAAAAAATGTTTCTTATAACACCAACTTTATAGTACCAGTTAAAAACCTGACAGTGTAAACACAGGCACTCATTAAGTGTCTAACTGAAATTAAAAAAAAACAACAACACATAAATAAGTGACAGATTTTAAAGGCCAAAGCACAAGTTCCAACAACTTGGAGCAGTATCATGGTCTTCAGGCAATTTTCATTAAGTTCAAGGTGGAAAAAGTAATACTTCTCAGGGTTAAATTTCATAGGGTTTTTTTTCCCTCTTAGGTCTGATAGAATTAGTCTTAGTCACATTTCCCCAAGGGCTTATAAAGCATAAGGTTCAAAATGCAGTGTGATAGGTATAATACACACATGACTGTACACATATAAAGAATTGCTAAAATACACTTTTAAAAGTCCTGCTTATTGCTGTCTCTGCTTTGGAATTCAGAAGTCAGCAGAAGAAGCACAGAGGGATATTGGTCCCAGCTATTGACTTCAACAAATATACTGGAAATCCAGAAAAAAAAGTAGTCAGGGTCTCTTTATATTTTCAAACACAAAATCTTGAATTGTTTAGTTATCTACTGTACTGCAGTGCACTTAAAAGCTAGCACTTATATTCTAGACCAAGGATTGGTTTTACTGATGTTTTTATGATTCAAAAATAATTGCGTCCCTTCTGAAGGCAATTCACACGCTGGTAGCTCAAGAGACCACTCACCAATACAACTGCAAGTTGATGTTTATGTTAGTTCTACTTATGTGCAGTATTTTGGTATGCAAAAGTGATTTTATTGAAATGTGACTAAAATGGTAGCTGGTATATCATTGCTATGCTAAAGACAGGTTAATGACTACATAAAAATTCATGTATATTTCTATAGTACACTTACAAACCTATTTTAAGTTCAAGAAAAGCACAACTGATGCATGCTGTTTTTCCTTTACTTTTTTTCAGACAGATTCAGCATAAAAGACATTGTGTTTCCAGTTATTACACAAAGATTAAGAGCTAGAAACAGATGGAGAGGATTTATTTATTTATTTATTTATTTATTTATTTGCATCTCCAAGCACCCTCCTCCTTTCACCAGCTTTTATCTGGCCTCAGTTAACTTTCATTTATTTCATCTTCAGTCATCTGCTTCACTCTTTGCTAGTTCTCTGTAGCTTTTGGAAGAACACATAAATGATAAGATATTAAACACTACTCTTGGTCTGTTGTGACTTCTCCCTTTCATTTAAGCACATTCTGGGACTTTCAACAAGACTCCTGCTCTATGAATAAGACTTCTGAGGGTCTGAATACTGAATTATTGAAACCTTGGAGGTACAGTGGCACACTGATTGAGGGAGACAGTTATGACTCAGAACTATGCCATCTTTTATTTTGATATAATCACAAAATCATAAAACAGAATATTAATATACTGTATACATGCCACAAAATGATATTTCACTACAGCATGCACATCAAAAAGTAATATATTTCCTGAAACCAAATCACCAAAATGAAAATTATTCAATATGTTCCTATTAAAAGTACATTAAAATTCATTAATTGCTCTAAAAAGTTTTAATTTTGAAAGTATTTATTCCTACCAAAGCAAGTCAGTCACTTCTAAAAACAGCCCTAACTGATACATTTGGGGGCTGAATGCAACCTTATTTAGTCTGGACAAACCAAAATCTAAATCTTAACCTTCATCTAACCCTAGTATTAAAGCCAATGAGCTTTGCATGCTTTAAGAATAATTTTTCTAAGGTGAAAATAATTCTCTGTTGTCTAATTTTGGTGCATTTTCTAGCAGTTAATCTTGTGATATTTTATGTAATTAGCTTAAACCACTAGACACTAACAAGTTCATTGTACTCTGAAAAAAATTAATCCTGAGATAACTAGGAGAGCCTTGCAAAAAAGCCTCAGGAATCATGTTGAGCAGCTCACATAGACCTCATGCAGCCATCCTGTGCAAATGTGATCTTCATTAGAGAAGATTTCCTCACGGCTTAAAAAAGAAGCTCTGATACTGTTACTATGTTGGCTCTTCACCCTCTTATAATAACAATTTTCCTGCCATATTAATGACAAATACATCATAATTATCTCTCTTCACCTTCAGCTGGAACAGCACAGAACAGTCCTTAATCTAATTGCATCTCTAAATTCATAGAAAAACAGTCAATCATGGTAAAGACTTGTTTGACTGCAAACCCAGTAATGATTCAAACAATTAAGACTATCACTGCCTCTGTAATTCACAGATTCGAGACAGCTACATCACTGTGATATGAAACACTGAAACACTTTCTGGACAGCAGGAGGAGTTTGTAACTTCTGATTTCCTTCATTCTGTCAACTTTGCCAGCCCATTAACATTAAAACGAGTGCTGACATGTGGTTCAAGCCTGGGCACCGGTTCTGCAGAAAGCTCCACTACATCTTACTAATGTCAGAAGACTGGTTTAGAGGTTATGGAACATCAGTTTGTTCTATTTCCCCTCCACACCTGGGAGCCCAAGTATATTCTTTAAAATGGTAATGCAATTAATCAGTATGATGGCTTGGGAATGTAATGTAAAATGAATTAAAAAAATCCAATTCCAGAACTGCCAAATTCATTTAGCGCAAACAACGGTTTTGCTTAAGCCCAGAGACCCCCAGTTCTGAAACACATATAGAACAAAAGTATGGCTTCTTTACAGAGCATGTGCTAAGCATTTCATAGCAACAGAATTTTCAAAAGTATAGCTTAGGGTAAATCCAACAAGAGTATCAGTCCTGCAAACCAACCCAATCAACAAACAAGTATATCTGTGGTTATACCCACCCCACCCAAACAGAATCTGGCCTGGGTGCATTCTGAACTCAAAGGTTGGAGCTTAAAACAGATCAACCTTTAAAAAAGTAGTAATGTTTTTAATTTCAAAGAACACTTTTATTTTCATGACCTTAGAGTCTCATACATATGTAGAGTTTTTACTTTCTTTGTCCAACACTGCTGCATCTATTTCCCCTGCTAATGTGAATACCAAAGCTATTTCCCTTATCCCCCCAGATGCCAATGCCTTACCAAAACCTAAACAATGATCCCGTAAATAAACAGTAATATCAGCTACTTATATCACCAGTGTATAACAAGCACATGCATCCCTACGTACACACTATTTTGGTTTTACAGGACTAATGTATTCTGGAAGTAGCTGCATGAACAGCAGCAAAATACTAATACCAAATGAGGTTTGAAAATTTGTTTCTAGAATTTTTATCTGACTGCTGCAAGTGCTAGGGCTAAGACAAACAGTAAGAAGAAGGAAAAAAAGACTTTTACAGTTGTTTTAACTGAAAATAGATATAAGAAATGCAGCACAAAATAAAATAGCACTGTATTTCTCTGTGCCTGAAAACAGTGATGAAAAGGGAATTGTTTAAATTTAGTCTCTCTCTGTTCATTAATATTCCATGAGACAATTATGATAGAATCAAGCTAATTTATTTAAATTATAAAATAATTTTAGCAAATAATTTTGCTCTGTAGAACATGCTGAAACAGTTTATTAACAACATTTATTATCCCTAACAAGAGCAGCATCACTTAGTTTGATATAGAAGCCATATAGTATGGCTTCCTCTGCCCAAGTGGATGCGCGTGGCTCTTAAAGTAGAAATTCCTAAGTATAAAACAATTTCAAACATTTGTTTTCAGAAGATATGATCCTTAGACAGCCAAACAAAACCAGATTTTTTGTTTGATTGCCCAGGTGTAGGTCAGCAAGAATAGCGATCTTTTGGGAAAACACAAATCTCTGTCTTCTATTTCCCTCATTTACTGAAACACCCAAACTTGAAACAACTGGTAATAACCCAAACCAACTGCACAGTAACACCTTTTACAAGACAGTGGGAAAGAAGCAGCATGGGAACACTTTGCCTGCAAATTCTGGAAAGCATTCAAGATCTCCCAGTACACTGAATTTTTTTGCCATTGTCTACTGCAGAGCAGTAATTCCTTAAGGCCTGTAGGAAGGCATGTTCTAACCCAATATCTTGAAAAACTTGCAAACAGTTTGTCTTCATGACTGTAGATACCATCAACAACATTCCAGAAGAAATGATGTTTTATCTTCTAACAGGTCTATTTTTCAAATAAGCTTGTTCAGCATCAGTACTGTATTATAAATACTATCCTAGGAGTGTAACCTAGAATATATTCTGGAGACAGCCAGCCAGATGCATGTACTGTATTCTACAACTAAATGCACAAAAAATTATACAAATAAATGTGCAAATTTAACAAGTTCATTGTATATATATATCTGTGGCACACTAAATGTCTAAAGACTTTTAAAAGACCTTTCTGATTTCATCGGTACACAGAGAATCATAATCTAACATAATGACCTTCTTAATATTCGTTTTCTAGGTGACATTCATAAATGCTTCATAAATATCACCTGTTTAATAGATCTAGCAACAGAAAGATGGTAGCACTTCTACCTATCTTGCAGAATAAAATTAAGAAATGACAGGATTACTAAATCACCTAGGAACGCCCTGGAAAATAAAAATTTCTTGGCTCTTTTACTTCTCAGTTGCAAATCAACATTCCCAAGGCATCCTGCCATTTACAGAATAATGACCAGAAAACTCTGTTAACAACTCTGAGGAAAAAAACCCAAATGCATTATAGTACCACTAAAGCTATTCTGTATTGTCTTTTATTATATTTCTGTGGCTTGTGTATTTTATCATTACTTTAAAAAAAAAGGTGTATAGATCATCCTTTACATAAAATTAAGTATCAAAGGAGTCATTACCATTACAGTAATTAAGAACGCTTGTGTTAATTTCCAAGTTATCTGACTGTCAATGGTTTAAAAAAACTTCTGGTTTATCATTTTATTTCTGATGTGTAAGACAGGTAACACACCAGTGATTACAGGCTCAGTTCCTGTCTGTAACGTCCATCTTGTGTGTATATATATATATATATATATATGTATAACACCTCTGTAAATTAATTTAAGGACTAAACAGAGAGAGTACAGAGAAATAAGATTGGAAAAATCCAGGCTTGATGCTACATCAGGCTATTGCAAAGGGATGGAACTGCGATGTGCAAGATGCCTTGGGAATGTTGATTTGCAGCTGAGAAGTAAGAGACCCAAGCACAAGGAATGTTGTCAGCACCCCAGGCAACAAAGAGCTATACAGAAAATACCTTGTACTGGCCACATGGAGACCAAAATACAAAGCCAAGACCAAAATGAAACACAAGATGCTCTTGTAAGGTAATGCAGAATTGCATATATTTTAGTAAGACTGACAATAAGACCAGCATCACTCTAGTAACTTAGAAAATTTTCTACCTACACAGACACCTTAAAGGTTATGAATAAAGTGCTCCACTGTGCTCATAATCATCCTGGCACCATATGTATAGCATATCCTGACTTCAAATTGTCAGCGCCTCTAGCACAGAGGATATCAATGAAATTAGCCACATTTGCTTTTTACCTTGTTACCAAAACTCTTCTGATGTATCTTCAATACCAGCCAACTGTCTTACCCAAGAGAGTTGGGTATATAAATATAAAGAGATGTTTAACTTTCAAAGATTCCAGCCTCTGCTTTATTTTCTGTTCTGTTTTTTGAAGTTTTGAGATCATCTGTTTTATGTAATGTAACTGCAAAAATATTGCCTCTGAGTTAGCTCTGCAATAATTTACTCTTGCTACAGCAATAATTGAGTAAACAGAAACTTCTACCAGAGGCATTCTTTTCTATTATTTATTGTAATATTTTTTCATAATTTAATGAGAAAAAATTTAAAAGCAATATTTTTATCCTTTCATGTTAAATTAATTTACAGTGCTACAAGCCATAATGAAAACAGGGAAATCATCAGCAAAACAGCATGCTAATAAAGACAGATTTCTACAAAGTTTTTTAACTAAACTCATAAAATAATTTTTTTCTATTTCTGTTAGGTCCATCTTGCCTCTATTTGTTTCCAAGTATTGAGACATACAGTGAAAATTATATAACAATGAAAAAGCAGAAACTAAATAAGAACAAAGATATTGAGAATGAAAAATATTTTTATTTTAAGCAAATCTGATTTCTATTAATATATATTTAAAATACCTGCCCTTGTCTAATGTGGAAAATGCCAACCTCCATTCTGACTGTAGAGATCTCAGGAAAAAAAAAAATTAAATTAATTAAACCATCATCAAAATCGAAAGAAAATAAATAAAATAATTTAAAAATCCCCATCGCTTCATTTCCCTTTCTTCCATCCCACCCAAACACCTGGTGCAGACTCCCTGTCCTGAGTCAGTTACAACAAGTGTTGATGATCTGTAAAATTCCTTTTGGTGTGAACAGGACTTGAGTCTCCCAGGAATTAGTGCAAGGAATTCACAGCTGTGGAAATAAAACTGCAGCTGCAAGTTTGCTCTGAGGACAACAGGCATTTCTTCCTTTGTGCCCTTATCACAGAACTGATGAGATTAAAACTGGTGAGGATCCTGTTTTTACCTGAGGCAGCACAAGCCCGGAAAAACCCAGGTGTATAACATAAATGTTCTATATCTAACAGGAAACACAAGATAATGAAATAACAAGCTGTCATGGTATAGCTCCAACTGCAGAAATAACATTCTTTGGCATTATTTTCCTGGCGATGCCAACCCTCCATGGTATTCCATGTCCCATAAATCAAAGATTGAAATAGAATGACTAATTTTGTTTTTTAAAGCAAATCAACAAGCTGAGATTTAAACACTGCCTCTTATGAGGCATAGAATGATGATAGCATAGTTAAAAAATTTTTTAAAAAAGAGATGATCTGTTGAGGTTAATGCACTTTTGTGTCTGAAATAGGTGTAACATAAGTGAGAACAGGTTTATTCCATAGCTTTGATCTCACAGCTTCCAGCAGGTTTCCAGGTTATGGGAAGAAAGGATTTGCCACTTCATTTATAGATCAGGAAAATACACTTGGATATAACCAGTACAAAAAAAAAAAAAAAAAAGCAGGAAAACTCTAAGCTTTCCCCAGCAAAAGACCTTTGAAGTTCAACAATGAAATTAAGTGACTCAATCTTTTGGGTTTTCTACTTAGTCCTCTAGGAAGTGTGTCTTGCTATTATTTTTTGTTGAACTATGAAGTAGTTGCAGAAAAAAAAGTAATTAACAGTATGTCCAACCTAGCAGATTGAGGTAGAAATTAAAATTAGGCACATTTAATAGAATAGACAATGTATGGTATTTCTGTAGAGGATATAATTTATATTTTTAATCTGCTTAGTTACTAGTTTGCAATAACATTTGCTCTGTTGGCAAAGTTCCCCTAAAACCCTGTAATATCTGACTTCAAAAATTAAAATTCTGGCATTAATAAAAAGAAGTCTCAGGGTCTCTTTTTAGGGTTAATTCATTTATTTGACGACAAATTATCAGTGTAACCAAACAGAAGATCTTTTTGACAGATACAATTTTTTCAATCAAATTGCTATAAGCTATAAAGATTTCTAACATGAAAAAAATTACACAAGGCAAGAAAATAAAAATGTTCACCTTCAGAACTGTTTAATATGCATGCTTCTTGGTGCTTATGGCCTCTTCTAGTTTTGCATTATCTTTTCAACTATATAGACAGTACAGAATTGAAGACATTTAATTTAAATCAAGTCCAGACATTTTCACTCAGATACCAGCACCTCTGGTGACTCTTAGTGTGTCATACTAAATCCAATCTAAATAAGCAGATGATAAGCAAGGTATTCTTTTCTCTGCTATATTTGTTCATAAATACTGTCTTCTGCTTTAGATGTATAATACGTCCAGTTGAAAGCTGCTAATTTATCAAGGCAAAAATGGGCAGTTAAATTTTAGATGTCTCCTGCCATTGCTCCAGCCTCTTCTAGCTCTATTCTGATTCAGCAGTTATTCCACACAAAAGGAAAATGCAAAAACCTACTCTTATTTTGGCCATTTCAACACAAATTTTAAATCACAAAGGGCCCTAGATTAGCATATCTAAGCCAGAAATCACACACACTTGCAGGTAAGGTGCTAAACCAGACTCTTGAAAATAGTTTGGCAGAAAAAACTTCTGAAAAACAGCAGAACCCTGAAAAGACCCCTTCTTGTCTACATAAAGTGCCTAACAGAAAAGCCATAAGAGACAGTAAACAGAGGCAGAGAGAGCAAGGATTCTGAAGTCTGAAGAAAATGATAAAGAGATCTGCCTTCTGTATGCACAGGATAGCAGATAAATGTACTACTGACCACTATACTTCCTTTTTTGAGGCCTGTTTTCCTCATTTTTTAATACTAAGAGAAACTATTTCCTTGGGGTCAGTGATGGACTGCTACCAAAACCAGCAAATGGGCCACAGAAACAGAAAGCCAGTGGATGTCCACACTCTGGTGTGGGCTCTCTTCACCCTGCTCCCTTCCCCTCAGAAGCAGCAGCCATCCTGCATGCAGCAGAAATGCACAAAAGGACTCATGAGCAAAATCTGACTGACTGTGGTAGCCACAGAGTAGTTTCATAGCTGTGCCCATTCAGATGTCCTGAAAACTATAAGAGCTGAACTGAATCAGCTGAACCTCTTTCTGCAACAGCGAGAATGACATAAAGCAGTCAAAATCCTTTCCCTAAGTGAACAAGTATTCAGTTTCAAGGGCATTGTATATGGAAAAGAAACACAAAATACAGAAAGCATTAACACCTTTCCCACCTGTTGGCAACGAAGAGGCAAGACAAGCCAGAACAACATCAGGCATGAACACTTCACAGAGAAGCAGAGAAAAACCGAACAAATATCACTGCACTCAACACTTATGAGACATTCATGTGGACAGCAGAGGTCAGCAGCAAGACACAGTGTAAAACCTGGAGTTATCTGGCAGAAGAAACTTTCTAGAAATATTTTCACATACCTTCATAGTTACTTATGATTAAATTCATGGTCATCACTTGGGGGAAAAGTGATCTCAGCAGTCTGACATTACATCTTAGTTCTCTTTTATTGCCTCATGGACAATTGCATGATTTAGAAATATAGTGAGTGGTAGGATCTACATGAAACTATAAGCTCTTTAACCTGTTTTAGGTAAAAGACCATCAAATAAAGAAGTTTAAAAAAAACCCCAAAAACAAAACCAAACAAAAAGCCCACCGTGTTTACATGCTAGAGAAAGAGAGAGAGAGAGAGAGAGAGAGAGAGAGAGAGAGAGAGAAAGTTATTTAGCTATTCTTCCTATGTTCTGTCTAAGTCAGAGGAGAGGAATATGCTTCTGCAGAAGGCAGAATAGCCCCAGCTCAGCTGGACTAAACTGCCCTCTGGAAGTGCATCTCTCTTATCCTTGTCTATGCAGAACTAGGAAGGCAAGGTGTTGCAAACAAGCTGAGCTGCATGGCAGAAACTACTGTAGCAAAACACCTTCTTGGACATTTATTCAGAAATACTTCTTGGACATTTCTTCATGGTGTAAGGAGCTACAAGCACAGCTGCTCTTGTATTTCAAGGGAGATGAAGCCAATGGAATAGCTATATATTTCCATTACAATATTAAACCTCTGAAAATGCAATTATTATAAGCCCAAATCTAGTTAAAATTTACTGAGACAAAAGGTAGGTGTCATAGTTCTGACTTTAGCAAGGAATTTTTCTTCCCTTCCCCTCCCCCTGTGTGTGTGTGTGTGTGCAGCACACCCATTTAGGTGAAAACAAAAGAACTAGCCGGGGCGCTAATGGTCGAACATTAGTTGCCTAGCAACGAAGGGGGAGGGGTTGGGGCTGGTGTGTGGGCTGGAAGGAGGTGTGGGGGGGGGGAGTCGGGCTCGCGGGGAGGAGGAGAGGCTGCTGTGAGCTGGCAGACGCTGGTTCATTTGGTTTTTTCTTGTTGTTGTTTTTTTTTTTCCTGTTGGAGGGAAGTTTTTTTTGGCTGCTGCGGTTCCTTCCCAACTATTCCTGTTTGTCGGGGCCCCCCCGGAGTTCGTGAGTTTTTCTTCCATTGAGAGAACTTTCTGTGTTGTCGGTGTTGTTTTTTTTCGCTTCCCCCTTCCCCTTCGCCCCCCCCCCCCCTTCCTCCTTTTCCTCGGGAGGGAAGAGGAATCAGTTTTTTTGTTGTTTTTTTTCTCCGATATACCCGGGGGGGGGTGTTGTTGTTGTTTTTTTTTTTGTTTTCCCCATCCCACGTGGCAGTGACCAGGGATCCCACAGCGCTGCCTGGTGACAGGCACTGGTGACAAGCTCTGCTCCTGTAGTGATCCAACAGCGCCACCTGGTGACTACCATAGGACACTACAGGTTCTGCACTTCCAACGACCCAACAGCGCCACCGGGTGAATGGTACAGGACATTACAAGTTTTACACCTCCAGTGACCCGACGGCGCCCCCTGCTGACTGTGGTTGGAACTACACCAAAGGGTGCTAAAAATTGAACTATTTTAAATTTTCCTTTTGCCGGGCTATCGGTTTTGTTCTTGAAGGGGATTATTGGTGGGTATAGTAGTATTGCTTGGTTGTTTACTTGGGTTCTTTTTGTGTTCTTGTTAATACAAACATACCTTTTAATAAAGGGCTGTTATTTTGTTTTCCCTTTTCCATAATTTGTTTTTTTTCCCTTCAATCAAAGCTCCTTAGTTTTGGATTAATAATTGCTTAGGAAAAAGTTTGGGGTCTTTTCCTCCTAATCCATCCTCAGCAGAAGACCCTTGTCCCATTTAAACTGGGGCATTTTTGGCGCCCAACGCGAGGCTTTGAGAGAGGAAAAGTGGAAAAGGAATAACTGCCCTTTTGTGACTTTATACGTGTTTGTGAACCTGTAGGCACCATGAAGTCTAAGCTCGCTGCTTTTCTGTGGTATATAATTATGCCAAAATCTATGTCTCACCTGTCGATGTTTTTCAGCTCAGACACTATGACCCTCATTGTAATAAGTATGTTTGAGATCTCGCATTGGGTTCATGACATAGCAAACTCAGCACCTGTTATTTTCCTTCGGGACATGTTCTCAAGGATATATTACTGCTCTAGCCTACACTGTCTCCTTTGGGGTTTTAAGGATAATGGCACCTATCCCTATGGAGAAACACAGGGAGGTATATTTACCCAACCCCTCCTACATTTTCTCTTTGGTTCTAATACAACGGCCTCTGAGACATTTAAACTCTCTTTAGGTGTAAGAGACGTTTTCCTTTTGGGGTTTTTCGTGCAAGCTTGTGCCACGGTGTTATATCTAACATTTGTAGTTAGGCCCATGATTAACCAGGCACGGGCACAGAAGCCAGCCCCAGGGGTGGGAAACTTCGAATGGCATGGGCCATGGGAAGACTTGGGTAAATTTCTAGAAAGTGGTTCAGTTCCTACAGCATGGAAGTTCGCTCTCGAAAAACTCCCAGACCCTACACAGATAATAATAGCTGCAAGGGAGAGGAGTCATGGTAAACCCATAGAGAGGCAGGTGGCAGATGCATGTGGGGCTTTAGCCGTTGCCTACCAAAAGGTGCTCGGTATGGTGCAGCCTTCACAGGGAAAAAGAAAAGATGAAAACGAGAGGTCTGATACAAGGGTGACTCCAGATCAGGCCAGTTCCAAGGAACCAAACAAGTCAATGGAGGTTGCACCTATCCAAAGGAGAAAATATAAGACCAAATCAGCCCGCCCAGTTGATGATGATGAGGAGGCAGGACCCTCACAGGCAGCCAACCCGGAGCCAGAAATCATCACTGAGTCCTTATCGTATGACAATCTCCGGAAATTACGGGAAGACGTCATTCGTCAGCCGAATGAGTCCATACTAACCTGGATGATCCGAGTTTGGGATTCCACGGGTGATGCCATAAGCCTTGATGGTGGTGAAGCAAGGTCCTTGAGGTCTATTGCCCGAGATGCGGGCATTGAAGAGGCATTTGTGAGAGAATCAAAGCCCCTGTCTCTCTGGGCACGGCTGCTGGATGCTGTGAGAGAGAAGTTCATTCACAAAGAGGCCTTCCAAGCAGACCATCTTACAAAGAGCTGGAATACCATGGAGGAGGGGATCCGACGCCTGAGGGAAATGGCACTGTTGGAGGTACTGTTTGGAGGGGATATGCAAGCTAATCACGATCCCGACAAGGTTAGATGTACACCATACATGTGGTGGACCCTCATACGTATGGGGCCATCTGCACACATCAGTTACCTGACATCATTGGAGGCTGGGGAAAAGAGAGAGCCAGTGGCGTTTATAACAAATAAACTTCGGATGTACAACAGTATGGTCCAAGAATCACTACAAGCCCGCGTTTCCTCCGTAGAGACCTCGATCAACAACCTCACTACCATAGCTACAAAACTACAAGATCAACAGGAGAAAATCCTAGAAAAGATGGAGAAGAACAGCTCCCAGGTGGCACCAGTGAGAACCAGGCGCCCCCCAGCCAGAGAGGGGAGACAGGCCTCACGAACCGAGCTGTGGTATTTCCTAGCTGGCTCTGGAGAAGACATGGGACAGTGGGACAAGAAACCCACCCATGCCTTGGCAGCCCGAGTACAAGAGGTTAAGGACCAGAGAAAAACAACGTCCGTGAAAGTGAGTGCAGTGCCGGTATCCCGTGGGCAGGGATCTGACCCACTAGAAGGTACCTCCCGCCGGTATTTGCAGACGGAAAACTGTGACGAGCAAGACAGAGACCAGTATTAGAGGGGCCCTGCCTCTAGCCAGGTGGAGGCACGGGACAACCGTGTCTATTGGACGGTGTGGATCCGATGGCCTGGCACATCAGACCCACAAGAATATAAGGCTTTGGTTGACACTGGCGCTCAATGCACGTTAATGCCCTCAGGACATGTGGGACCAGAGGCTATTTCCATTTCTGGGGTGACCGGAGGGTCACAGCTGTTGACCGTGTTGGAAGCTGAAGTGAGCTTGACCGGGAAGGAGTGGCAGAAACACCCCATTGTGACTGGTCCAGATGCCCCATGTATCCTGGGCATTGACTACCTTAGGAATGGGTATTTCAAAGACCCCAAGGGACATAGGTGGGCTTTCGGGATAGCTGCTGTAGAGACAGAAGTGGCTAAGCAGTTGAATTCACTACCTGGCCTCTCGGAGAACCCTTCTGCTGTGGGACTGTTGAAAGTTGAGGAACAGCGAGTGCCAATTGCCAATACAATAGTGCACCGTCGGCAGTACCGAACGAACCGAGACTCTGTGATCCCCATCCATAAGATGATCCGTGAGCTGGAAAGTCAAGGAGTGATCAGCAGGATCCACTCCCCCTTCAACAGCCCCATCTGGCCTGTGCGTAAGTCTGACGGAGAATGGAGATTGACTGTGGACTATCGTGGCCTGAATGAAGCCACCCCGCCACTGAGCGCCGCTGTTCCAGACATGTTGGAGCTCCAGTACGAGCTGGAGTCTAAGGCAGCGAGGTGGTACGCCACTATTGACATCGCGAATGCGTTCTTCTCCATTCCCTTGGCGGCAGAGTGCAGGCCACAGTTTGCTTTCACGTGGAGGGGCGTGCAGTACACGTGGAACCGATTGCCCCAGGGGTGGAAACACAGCCCCACCATCTGCCACGGATTGATCCAGGCTACGCTAGAGAAAGGTGAAGCTCCAGAACACCTTCAGTACATTGATGACATCATTGTATGGGGGGACACAGCAGAAGAGGTCTCTGAGAAAGGAAAGAAGATCATACAGATTCTCCTGGATGCTGGGTTGGCCATCAAAAGAAGTAAAGTCAAGGGACCTGCCCGAGAGATCCAGTTCCTGGGAGTAAAGTGGCAAGATGGACGTCGTCAGATCCCAACTGAAGTCATCGATAAAATCACAGCAATGGCCCCCCCAACTAGCAAGAAAGAAACCCAAGCTTTCCTGGGTGCCATAGGTTTTTGGAGGATGCATATCCCCGAGTACAGCCAGATCGTAAGCCCTCTCTATCTGGTAACCCGCAAGAAGAATGATTTCCAGTGGGGTCCTGAACAACAGCAAGCATTCGAACAGATTAAACAGGAGATTGCCCATGCTGTAGCCCTTGGGCCAGTCAGGACAGGACCAGATGTGAAGAATGTGCTCTACTCTGCATCTGGGGATAAGGGCCTCTCCTGGAGCCTCTGGCAGAAGGTGCCTGGTGAGACCCGAGGCCGCCCACTTGGGTTCTGGAGCCGAAGCTACAGAGGGTCAGAAGCCAATTACACTCCAACAGAAAAGGAGATCCTAGCAGCTTATGAGGGAGTACAAGCTGCCTCAGAGGTGATTGGCACAGAAGAACAGCTCCTCCTGGCACCTCGGCTACCGGTATTGAGTTGGATGTTCAAAGGGAAGACGCCCTCTACACATCATGCCACTGATGCCACCTGGAGCAAATGGATTGCCCTGATCACGCAGCGCGCCCGCATTGGAAACCCAAATCGCCCTGGGATCCTAGAGATCATCACGAACTGGCCGGAAGGTGAGAATTTTAGTCTAGCAGAAGAAGAAGAAGGGGAGCAAGTGGTACGGGCAGAGGAAGCCCCAGCATACAACCAACTACCAGAAGAAGACATACGCTATGCACTCTTTACTGATGGTTCCTGCCGTATTGTAGGAATGAAACGTAAATGGAAAGCAGCTGTATGGAGTCCCACACGACAAGTTGCAGAAGCTATAGAAGGAGAGGGTGAATCAAGCCAATTCGCAGAACTCAAAGCCGTCCAGCTGGCATTGGACATTGCTGAACGAGAGAAGTGGCCGAAACTTTTCCTTTACACAGACTCATGGATGGTGGCCAATGCCCTGTGGGGGTGGTTGGACAGATGGAAGAAGACCAATTGGAAACGTAGGGGAAAACCCATCTGGGCCGCTGATATATGGCAAAACATTGCTACCCGGGTAGAGAAACTGATTGTGAGAGTCCGCCACGTAGACGCCCACGTGCCCAAAAATCGAGCCAATGAAGAACATCGCAACAATGCACAGGCAGACCGAGCTGCACAAGTTGAGGTGTTACAGGTGGACCTAGATTGGCAGCACAAAGGCGAACTGTTCTTAGCACGATGGGCCCATGATGCCGCCGGCCATCAGGGCAGAGATGCCACCTACAGATGGGCACGAGACCGAGGGGTGGATCTAACCATGGATGCTATCTCTCAGGTTATCCATGACTGTGAGACATGCGCTGCCATTAAACAGGCTAAGAGACTGAAACCCCTGTGGTATGGTGGACGGTGGAATAAATACAGATATGGGGAGGCTTGGCAGGTTGATTATATCACACTGCCACAGACCCGCCAAGGTAAGCGCTATGTGCTCACCATGGTGGAAGTCACCACTGGATGGCTGGAGACGCATCCGGTGCCCCACGCCACTGCCAGAAATACCATCCTGGGCCTCGAAAAACAGGTCCTGTGGCGGCACGGCACCCCAGAGCGGATTGAGTCAGATAATGGGACACACTTCAAGAATAGTTTAGTTACCACTTGGGCGAAAGAGCATGGCATTGAGTGGGTCTATCACATACCATACCATGCAGCAGCTGCCGGGAAGGTTGAACGGTGCAATGGACTGTTGAAGACTACCCTGAAAGCATTAGGTGGAGGGACTTTCAAACACTGGGATCAACACCTAGCAAAGGCTACATGGTTAGTCAACACTAGAGGCTCTGTCAATCGAGCCGGCCCTGCCCAATCAGAGTCCCTTCACACTGTAGATGGGGACAAGGTCCCAGTGGTTCACATGAGAGGTATGTTAGGTAAAACAGTTTGGGTTAACCATGCCTCGAGCAAAGGCAAATCCATTCGTGGAGTTGTCTTTGCCCAAGGACCTGGTTCCACATGGTGGGTGATGCAAGAAGATGGAGAAACCCGGTGCATACCCCAAGGAGATATTATCTTAGGGTAAACAGGCTATAATTGTACCCGTATTTGTACCTATATATTTATGAATGTGTATGTAGTTTAGAATAATGTATGTATGTATGGAGTTCAAGAAAAAGGGTTCAATTTGATAGATGTATAGTGGCATGGGAATGGGAAGAAAAATTAGGGGTGGATAATGTCATAGTTCTGACTTTAGCAAGGAATTTTTCTTCCCTTCCCCTCCCCCTGTGTGTGTGTGTGTGCTCAGCACACCCATTTAGGTGAAAACAAAAGAACTAGCCGGGGCGCTAATGGTCGAACATTAGTTGCCTAGCAACGAAGGGGGAGGGGTTGGGGCTGGTGTGTGGGCTGGAAGGAGGTGTGGGGGGGGGAGTCGGGCTCGCGGGGAGGAGGAGAGGCTGCTGTGAGCTGGCAGACGCTGGTTCATTTGGTTTTTTCTTGTTGTTGTTTTTTTTTTTCCTGTTGGAGGGAAGTTTTTTTTGGCTGCTGCGGTTCCTTCCCAACTATTCCTGTTTGTCGGGGCCCCCCCGGAGTTCGTGAGTTTTTCTTCCATTGAGAGAACTTTCTGTGTTGTCGGTGTTGTTTTTTTTCGCTTCCCCCTTCCCCTTCGCCCCCCCCCCCCTTCCTCCTTTTCCTCGGGAGGGAAGAGGAATCAGTTTTTTTGTTGTTTTTTTTCTCCGATATACCCGGGGGGGGGTGTTGTTGTTGTTTTTTTTTTTGTTTTCCCCATCCCACGTGGCAGTGACCAGGGATCCCACAGCGCTGCCTGGTGACAGGCACTGGTGACAAGCTCTGCTCCTGTAGTGATCCAACAGCGCCACCTGGTGACTACCATAGGACACTACAGGTTCTGCACTTCCAACGACCCAACAGCGCCACCGGGTGAATGGTACAGGACATTACAAGTTTTACACCTCCAGTGACCCGACGGCGCCCCCTGCTGACTGTGGTTGGAACTACACCAAAGGGTGCTAAAAATTGAACTATTTTAAATTTTCCTTTTGCCGGGCTATCGGTTTTGTTCTTGAAGGGGATTATTGGTGGGTATAGTAGTATTGCTTGGTTGTTTACTTGGGTTCTTTTTGTGTTCTTGTTAATACAAACATACCTTTTAATAAAGGGCTGTTATTTTGTTTTCCCTTTTCCATAATTTGTTTTTTTTCCCTTCAATCAAAGCTCCTTAGTTTTGGATTAATAATTGCTTAGGAAAAAGTTTGGGGTCTTTTCCTCCTAATCCATCCTCAGCAGAAGACCCTTGTCCCATTTAAACTGGGACAGTAGGAAAACTATGATAAGGCTGGGTTTCTTGAATTCTCAAACAATATGCATTTTAAGCAAATGGAAAATGGCAAACACCAGTTTAGAATCTCCTAACGTAATATAACACTGCCACAAAGGAGGGCAAAAGTCCCCCTCCAGAAAGTCACTAATGTTATCAGTGATAACAAGTGTAAAACCCACTGGAATCATTGTAAAAAAGACTGAGATAATAATTCTGTACTACTAAACAAAAAAACAACCCCTGGTATTTTTGTCATATGTGGGATAAATGACAGTTTATGTGGTGAACATCAATAAACTGAAAACAGGCATCCAAGAGAAAACGTGGGAAATGAAATGGTATCCAGTGAAAATAAAAAGGATTCAAATGAAAAATGGGGCACACAAGCATAAATGCACATGTGGAACTTTGTACTGACAGAAGAGATTCAATTTCTTGTCAGCAGTTGAAAGAAAGGAAGTCTAAATTTCTGTCAGAAAATGAAACGGGGCATTTACTTGGTGATGATACAGACAAAGTTATTTTTGTCAAACATGCTGTCAGTTTAGATAGTAGGAGTTGCCATAATACTCAACTGATGTAAAGTGCATAATACAGAATAGCTAATATTGTGAAAATGTGTAAATTCACATGCAGAAAACCTGTGCCATGGCAGCTATATGCTCATAAAAAGAAAAGTTTGAAGCATTTCTTACAAGACAAATATTTTTCTCACTATACTCTAAAATCTTTCACAAAACCAGTATAACTTGTCCCTGAATATGATTTAAGCTTCTATGTTATTCCTTATTTGTATTCTTTGCAAGTCATTGACTTCTTACATATTCAGGAAGATATCTGACCTAAGCCAAAATTAATACTTTTCCTCAGTTATGCACAATGTAATTTATCCTTTTTATATTAACATGTTAATAATAACAATATAAGCATTTTTTCTTTTTACCAGCCTTGGGAAAATACACACCTGGTCTCACTAATGAAAAATTATGAGTACCTCAGCCATGTGTTTTGAAAAATCTGGTATGAGGCATAAAAGGCACGGATACCCTTCTAAACTCATCATCAGAATATATTAGAAACTACCACTGGGTTTTTACTGATTATTCATTTAAAAAAAAATGCTATAACAATAAAAAGTAAATAGAAAACCTAAGAGGTAGATTAGACTGAACTAGTAAATACTGATGGTCATGGCAAGATCAATTGGTGGAAGTCTTCAAATTTTTGGTAGTCACTCAGTCTAATTCCTATCACTTCAACCTGATGGGCTGCAGTGAAATATGACATATACTTAGAAAGATTGTGAGAAAGTCCATTCATGCACTTCTTTGGATGCAGGAGAGCCTGTTTTAGAAAAGCCTATACCAACAGCGATAAGGTATCCTACAGAAATTAAAAGGTCAGGAGAAAATGTAGGAATTCAAATCTACTCAGGAATAATGCCAAACAATCTTATCCCTTCTATTCAGTTTCTATTTGTGATTTTCCAAGCTCTCCTTTACTAATCTTACTCCATACAACAGAGCCTCACAATTAATGCTACAAAAGTTTTTCCCATCTATTCTGTTTGAAAATGAGTGTTTAAAGCTTGTAGGGTTTGAACGCTGATCTGCAAGTGAAAACTCAGGACTATCCCTCTGGTGTGCTCAATAATCTTTTATAGAGGAAATGTATAAATCAGCCAAGTGGGCATATACTAGGCTACTTAACACATTTGAAAATTGGGACTTTTTTTCTACCTTGATTATGAGAACATATGCAGATGGGAAATTGAAGAAATTTATCTTCTTATTTGAAAACACACACTTTATATGTGAGATTTCTGACAATTGAGACCATTTATTTCCATGAGAATATGATTTAAGAGTACCTACATCTCACTCTAGTAAAAAAAGTACTAGATCACTTGATAAAACAAGCCTTTTACCTTCCAAAAGAACATGAACACTGATTAGAGGTTTGTTCTAAGTTCAGAAACAGGGATGACAGAAGCAGAATACACATTAATGTATCCACTCCTTAATAAGCTGCAGCAGCAATACATTTCTGTTTTTAAGATATAGACCATCCAAATTAGCTAACTGAAACAAAATATTTGACAAAATGTAGCAACATCTACCTATCTGCTTTATTGCTGATTTCTGATCACTTCTCTTTGATATCCAGCTAAGAACAAAAGCTGTAGTTTTGCTTGCCCCACTGAGAATCGGTACCTGAATCTTCCTGTCAAAATATTCAGTATTTGACACTTGCTGTTAACAACAAAAAAACATTATCCCCCTTCCTCATGACTACTAATTACAATACTGAAAAATTCTTGATCACATGTTTTCAAAGCAATACTATCCAATATTTCAAAAAATCCACTCTAACAAAAAAGATTTCACTTTGAGGTACTATCTTGCCCTGTCTCAGATAAGGCTGGAATAGCATTTGTATTGCAGTTTAGGATTTTGGAATTTCTCTTCTATCATTCAGTGGACTAAGATATTCTGACAGTTGCTATTCTATTGCAGGTACTATGGAACAGATTTTATTTTTGAATTGGCAACAAGTTAGTATAAAAGACAAATCTGGAGAATTAAACACCCAAATGTAGGTGAGGGAAGAAGATTAAATATTATTTTTAAAGCTTTCAGAGAACAATTTTAAGCAGAAGTGACTGAAAAAGGGTTTCAGAATGAAGAGTGACAAAGTGTTTCAGAATGGAGAATGAAAGCAATTGAAAATTAATTACTATCAAATATTTTTTAGTAAAATCAATTGAAATGAGTAAAAATATTACAGATACTTTCCCTCTTCCCTGTTAGTCAGATTCATCATCTAATCCATACATCATGTCACAAAATTAACTGTGCTGGGCAATTGCATATAAATTATTTCACAGACACTTCTTGAACTCTGTCAGGCTTGGTGCTGTGACCATTTCCCTGGGGAGCCTGTTCCAGTGCCCAGACACCTTTTGGGTGAGAAACCTTTTTCTAATACCCAACCTAAACCTCTTCAGGCCATTCTCTCAGGTCCTGTCACTGATCTCCACAGAGAAGAGATCAGTGTTTGCCCCTTCTCTTACCCTCACAAGGCAGATGTAACTGCAATGAGATCTCCCCTCAGTCTCCTCCAGGCTGAACAGAACAAGTGACCTCAGGCACTCCTTATACAGCTTCCCCTCAAGGCCCTTCATCATCTTCATTGTCCTTCTTTGGACACTTTTTAACAGCTTTATATCTTTCTTATTTTGTGGTGCCCAAATCTGCTCACAATGTTCAAGGTGAGGCCACCCCAGTGCAGAGCAGGACGATCCCCTCCCCAGCCCAGCTGGTGATGCTTTGCCTGATGGCCCCCAGGACATGGTTGGCCCTCCTGGCTGCAATAAAGTTGGAAACAATTTTTTATCTCTCAAAGAACCTATTCTGCTAAATAATCAAGAAATGTCAGGAATATGTATCTACCCCAGCTTCTTACTACTGAAAAAACCAGCTGCCTGGACACCTTGAAAACAAGTGAGCACCTTTAAAGTACTGATAGAAATAGAAGAGACAAGAGTGCCTTGCCTGCTGTTCATGTCTCTTGTTTTAGATGAAAACATCACTGTGACAATATAAGGGTGCTGCTTACACTATATTAAGTGTATATTAAGGTATTGCATATTTTTCATATTATTAGAGGCAAAATTCCTGCATCTAATGGAAAACTACTTAGGTCACAGTGAGAAGGAAGGTGGCAATAAAAATAAATCTGCTATGTATTTCATGCCTAAGTATTAACATTGCTTCATTTATCATAACCTGTCATACTTTCAGTCAGTCTACACTACCAATAATTCATCAGTCATCATAGATTATTTCAGATACATTTGGTAACCTGTGTATATAGTCCAGAAGCATTCTACGGTTAATGTTTAACTGTCACATGCAGTATTCTTTGTCAAATTTCAGTGAAAAAACTCTGTGATTATATTCATCTGCAGGCTAAATATTAACTGATTTAATTCACAAAATAACAGCATAAATCCACACTAATCTATTGTTACATAAGCTGTATAAAGTGTCACATACAATTATTGCTAAAAAGACAGACCAGAAGAGTACTCCTTAGAATCATGGAGTTCTTAAGATTGGAAAACACCTCTAAAATAGTCAAGTTCAATCATTAATGTATCACCACCAATTTCACCTCTACATGGTATCCCTAAGTGACAGGGATCCAGGGATTGTGACTCAACTACTTCCCTGGGAAGTGAATGCCTGTCCCAAAGCTTGACAACCTTTTCTGTGAGAAAATCTTTCCTAATACCCAATCTAAACCTCCCCAGAGACAACTTGAAGACATTTCCTCTTGGATGAAGAGACCAACTCCCATCTCACTAAAGCCTCCTTTCAGGTAGGTGTAGAGAGAGATAAGGTCTCTCCTCAGCCTCCTTTTCTCCAGGATAAACAACACCAGTTCCCTCTGCTGCTCCTCAGAGGACTTGTGCTGCAGACCCTTCACCAGCTCCATTGCCCTTCTCTGGACACACTCCATCACCTCGGTGTCTTGAAGCGAGGGACCCAAAACTGAACACAGGATTCGAGGTGTGGACTCACCAGTGCCCAGTATGGGGCAAAAATCACTGCCTTGGTCCTGCTGACCACATCATTTCTGATACAAGCCAGGATGCCGTTGGCCTTCTTAGCCACTTGGGCACACTGCTGGCTTGTGTTTAGCTGGCTATTGAGCAACACCCTCAGGTCACGCTCCAGACACTCTTGCCCCAGCCTGGAGCATTGTCTGGATCACAGTGCAGGACCCAGCAGGTCCTGTTGAACCTCATACAATAGACCTTGGGCCATCAGTGAGAACATGAGAACAAGGGTAAGTGATTGTCAGACTTCTCCCATCTGTTTAGAGAATATTTCATCTCTCTTTTCATTGTGGGTGGCAGGTCTGTAACAGACTCCCACTAGGATATCTGCTTTGTTGACCTTCCCCCGATTCTTTACCCATAAACCTCTAACCCTACTATCATTACCATCATAAAGCTCTAAACAGGCAAACCAATCCCTACCACACAGGGATGCGCCGTTGCCTCCCCGTCCTTGCCTGTCCCTTCCAAAGAGTTTATTGCCATCCATTGCAGCACTACAGTTGTGCAAGTCATCCCACCATATCTCTGTGATGGCAACTATTGTCATAGCTTTCCAGCTGCACAATGGATTCCAGCTCCTTCTATTTGTTGCCCATGCTTTGGTGTGGGTGGACTTTGGGTTTTTGATCCTGCCACCTTTTTGGGGGAAGAACCCACTAATTCCTACGTGACCATTCTCATGGTGCTTCCATGTTGTCTAACACATCAATAACTCTTGTGCCTTTGCAGCCACATGGATCTCCATCCCCCACTGAGATATCAGACCAAAAGACTTCACCAGCACACCATCCTTCAAACATTGGCATGCTGTCCCCAGGCTTATCTCCAGTGAGCCTGGTTCTAAACCTTTCTCCCTTCAAATCCAGTTTAAAGCTCTTCACTAAACCCTGATAACTCCTGTGCAAAAATCCTTTTACCCCTTTGAGAGAGGTGTACCCCATCTGTCACCAGCAGGCCCAGTGCCATGTAAACTGACCCATAATTATAATTAACACAGCTGAGAGTTTATATCACTATAGAAGTATGAAAGCAGAAAGTAAAGATAATTGTTTTTATCTCCCTCATATGGTTACTTATAAAGCCAGGCCTCATGAGGACACATGATGTATTTCAATGAGACAATAAAAAGCAGCATATAATTACACAACTCCTTGGAGCAATGGGTTTGTATCCTTGAAAATTCTCCAGAAAGTATTCCAACTGTGTGAATCGCCTCATCTAGTACATTGCTGTCAGTTCAGACAAATGATGCATGCAAATACATCCTTATACAAACAAACAGTGTGTTTATAATGCAACATTTTAATATAATTACATCATCAGGTAATGAGAATGTGCAGTTATGTAAGTCTCACCTTTCTCCTTCTGCTACTGAATGAACTGCTAACTACTAGGGAAAAATTAATCTTTATTAGTGGCATTTGAGTTAATGATTTCTGAACATGAAAAGGAAAACAAATGCCTAAAAATGGGAGATTTTCCTAGACAAGCAACTTCTGCTCTGTAAAAAGTTTCTGTACAGCAAGTCATTATTTTTCTAATCATTAAAAAAAATAAAGTTTGAGAGTGTAAAGCAGAAAACTGCTGGATCATAAAAAGTAAGATAAGCATCTGTATTGACAAGGATATAAAACTACTAGTGAATTCAGAAATTTAGGTTTTTCATTATTTCTGTAGAGAATTATTTATCAAAACACTGCTTTATACTTAGTGCATAAAAGTATCAGATTAAAACAGAATTTTAACATTTCAGGACTCCTAATGACTATTTTCACATTATCCAAATCTATGCACCTTCATAAAGAGCAAGACAGAGACTGCAGATCTAAGTCCTTAAGTCATATTTGACCATAACTTCTATGAATGCTATAAACCCAGGGAGACAAAGTTTCTTTCAAAAGATTTATGACATGGTGATCTTTAATCAGAAACCACCATTTTATTTTACCACCTAGGGTCTGGATTCAGCCTAGTTGATGAGAGATTAAAAACAAAATAAAACAAAAACTTCATGTGGAAAAAGAAAAGTAGTTTGGAACGCTAATCCTGACTGAAAGCATTTAGGATCTTTTTTATGCTGGGACAAGGCTTGTGGCTAGCACTCACATATATTGGGTGTTAAAATATATTAAGGACGTGGACTGTATTTGAATGTGTCTGCTTGTAAACATGTACAATTTAAATAGTGAGTTTCTTGGAATACAAGCCACTGCCTGATGTGTTATTTATGTAGGGTAAGTGTATTTCTTGCCCACAGTAGAGAGGAACAAAAGAGGCTTATCAAACTGAGGCTGATTTTATGGATTAGTGAGCAATAACCCCTTTCCACAAAGTACATAAATGCATCTTTCTGAGACTTTTGTGACTTATTAAAGCTCTTTTTTGTTTGAATCTTTTATATGCATAAGCTGTGTGCAAACTCCACACTTATGTCATGTTCTTGCTTTTCATCCTTATGCATTAAAGTGAATTGTGAGAGAAAACTCCTACAAGCAGAGCATGAAGCCTGGAACAATTGATGCAGCAATACCTAAGGAACAGATGAAAAGCCATAATCTCTTTCCTGACCATTCAGCTGACATCATAAAATTGTTCTATTGACAAAATGGTGCTCCATTATCCAGTTTTGTAGCAACACAGATAGGCAATATTTGCACCAGTATCAGGAAACTGTACCTGTTTGGACAAAAAGCTTTCACAATAAAGACTAATGATATGTGCTATGACTACTGTAAATATTACCCATCATAATGAATTTTTTTTACAGCTAAGCACTCCTTACCTATTATATAAATTCACTCTTTTTTCTTTTGAATAATTTTCTTATGCCATTTAAATTATATCACCTAAATGAAAAATTTTATATAAGAAGAATAGTGTAATTAAATTCAGAAACTTTGGTACATTGCTATAAAATCAAATTAGTATAAAGAGAGATCAGTATTAAAAGTATGATTTAGGCTTATTTTTATACAGTGCAACAATTGTGCAACAGATTATCATATAATGGAAACTAGCCCCAGTTCAGTAAATAGATAAATCATGTATTAATACAGTAGTGCCAAAAGAAGTATATCCATCCAATGTACTTACTCAACATAATCACTTATAACTAAACTTTTCACAGTATGTTTTTCATAAATAAATTCAGGCATAGATGATCCAGTGCCTGAAATTTCCAGTTTTGAACTTTCTGTCAACAGGAAAGTCATGCACTATGAAGGAATACCAGAAATTTCTTCACCAAAAAGGTTGCTGAGCATTGGAATGGGCTGCCCAAGGAATTAGTGGAGTCATCATCCCTATAGGTATTTAAAAGACATGTAGATGTGGCACTTCAGGACGTGGTTTAATGGTAGGCTTGGCAGTGCTGAGTTAATGGTTGGACTCGATCGTCTTAAAGGTCTTTTCCAACCTAAACTATTCTATGATTATACAAATGTTGGACAAAAGGGTCCTGCTTCCAAATAGCCAACTAACCTCATATTTAAGAAATTTAAAATCTCAAGAAGACATATCTGTATTCCTCTCAATAAGTGTAGTGAAGAAAGTACAATGAAAGTATAAGAGCATAGTTCAACAGCACCATCTCATCTAAATAATTTTCTTTCTCTTCAAGATTCCCTGGAACACTAAATACAACATTATTTCTCTTTAAGATTTTTTTTCCCCAGAGGAAAATAACTGTATGAAAACTGTTCAGCCATTTACTAGGAAAATTTGCATCATTATCTCTTTTTATTACCGCAACAGAGCACGTTGACAATAGACTACCAAATAACCATTTCTCATGTATTTGAAAGTAATGGAGAAAAACTAATTCAGTTAAGCTACAGAGAATAAACTTGATGCAAATTATATAACTTCTATAAATATCAGATATGCTTGATAAACTCTCATGCTTGTCAAGTGCCTCTAAACTGAAGTGCTCCTCTTACCTGCCACTGTTTCATGAGCTCCCGAACCATTTTGGCATCCTCGAGCGTCTTTTCTTTGTGTGTAGCATCCTGCAGGACATTTGCAGTTGTTTCAGCTTCTGTAAGCCAAGCAAGAAACTTTTCGAGATCCAGGTAGAATTGCTGCAACATTCTTAGGGCTGATTCTAGTGCCGCTTCACGCTCACCAACCCTGCACAAGTACAAATAGTCAAATACAGCACTCTTTGGAAGAAAGAAAATCTTAATCATTAAATTAAAATATAACAAAGATAAACTAAATATTTTTCATAGACCAATCAAAGTAAGTCTGCAGATACATTAGCTACAGGACTTGTGTAGTGTGTTTGGCAGGTAGTGTTCCTTTTTTATCTTTTCAGCTGAGAAGTACTAAGTGGAATCTCTCTGATAAAAACTTTAGCAAAAGCACTTCTTTCAAAGCACTGTGCCTAAAACATTCACAATTGAAACAAAAAAAATAATCAGTAGTAATTCCCCAATTTGTTTTAATCAAAGATTATTTTCTAATTTGTCATTAACACTACAGCGGGAAATCATGTTTATTTTCAGAAATTGTGAAAGAGTTCCTGGCCACTGCATGATATGATAAATTTAGTGATTAGTTTTTATGACCTGAAACCTTTGGAGACTGTGTTCAACATCTTAAACCCTAATAGCACTGACATTTCTTGAGGGTTTTGTAGTTTCTTTTTCACCTTTTTTTTTTTTTTTTTTTTTTTTTAATGTGAATGTGAAAAATTGCAAGGACCATCTTTATCAATTACATGATAAAATACAATTTTTAAAGACCAAAGTTATCTTATCCTTGGGGAAGATCTAATTCATGGATTAAGAAAGCACCCTAAAGACTCCAGCAATTCTAGTGCTGAAAAAACATTAAGGTAAACGTGTGTTCTATCAGCATTCCCATGCAATGCAGGTGTCACATGAACTCACTGATTTTTTGGATTGAACTTGAGCAAAATAGAGATTTAGAAACATGATCAGTTAAGTATGACATACTGTTCATCAACACCAGTCTGCCAAGGCTGCTTAGCTATTATATTACATTCATTTTTAACATCAACATTATAACTGAATAATTTTTTAAGCTCTGAAAATAAATATGCAAGTCATTTGGTAACTTGAACTACCTCAAGTGGAATGAATGCAATTTCATGCACACCTACGTTAAGTCTACAAATCTGTGATGGTATGATTGTATTTTGAAGGATTTTCTGTCTAGTTTTATAGTTATTTAGGTAGAGATTAAGATACTAGATTTTAGCAGATATAATTGCTTAAGTTGTAATTTGTCAGAGGAGGCCATGAAATTTCAAAGTGCTAATCTCTCTTTCAAATCCTATTTTCTGCTGTGAAGAGGCCATACTCTTGATTAATAATGATATCACCCTAAAACCTAGTACACTGGTTGAAGTGTAAGAGAAAAGAAAAGAAACAAACACCATCACAAGTTTGGCCAAGTGGTACTGACTTAACTTTTTTTTTGACAAGCGTACAAGTAAATTGCAGCAGAGGACAGTAAGAAAAATTCAGTCAGAGTACAGGCAAGGACAACCATTTCAGAAAAGAAAAAAAATCCTCCCTGAGAGTCAAATGTTACAATAGCTACATATTTCTATCATATGCTGAATCCTTTAACACCTTGTTTGCTTTTCCCAACCATTTGATTAGAAAAGGAATTAATTTTTCATTCAAAAAGTGAGAGAGCTCTTGAATGCCTCGGCACAAAGTCATTCACCATTCCCTTAAAAATGGACGGGATTTTCATCTCAGTTGCACCTGTTGCTATCTACAAGAACTCCCCACATCATAGCAGTGCTTTGCCTGTTTTAGAATGTGTTTCCAGGGGGATGTCAGTAGGAAACACTTTGTTTCAGAATAGTGAACATGATCTCTTGCCCAGCTTTATTTTACCTGGTTATGAACATGGCTTGTGGTTAGGCCACTCTTCAAATTTAAAACAATTGCAGTGAAAGAATTTGTTCTTCTTTTGTTAAACTAACGAATAATTACATAGAAATAAAATCTGAAAATTATTATCATTATACATTAAATCAGTATAAACTTTGAAAAAAGACAATAAGGAAATATTTTACCTAGAAAATACTATATTGACCTATTTACCATTTTTAGCTCAAAAATAGCTTCACAGTTATTCAATGCAACGTGGAAATGGAACAAACTTGCTAAAACTAAATATAGTTTATCCAGTCCTTCAGAGCACAATTCTATTATAAGATATGCTTTGTAGCATTATTTTAATTCAATTTACAGTGTGCAATATGATAGTTAATATCAGTGCCTTTGCAGAATCAGGTATAACATTTTTTTTGTTGCAGTTTCTTCAAAACATTAAAGGCACATTTTTAACTCCCATACACCTGAATTCCTATAAATACATAGCAATGGTCTAATAATAGCATTCTGCAAATATATGGTGAGGGTAAAACAACAAAAAACAACACAAGCACAGATATCAAAAAGATACTCAAAGGGAGAGCTATGGTAAGGATTACTCTAAATCAGAATTTATGTTATAGAGAAACTCTAAGACTTCATGAAAAAATATAGCTTTTTATTGATCTGGGTAAAGAATGAAGCTTTCATTATGAAGAATCTTCTGGCACTTCTATGATGAACAGAAATCTTATGACACATAATTCTTTCACTTTCCAGAAATGTGTTTCTAATCTATAGGCATACTAATACACCTACCAGAAAATATCTAGTATTTTGCATCTTAAATTTTGATTTAGCTGACATGCAATAAACATTCAGCTACATTGACAGCTCTGCAGTGTATCAATAAGCTTCACTCTACTTGGCTTTTAAACTACTTCAAAATTATGAGGTTAGAATAGAGAAAAGAAGGTAAAAACATAAAGACTAAAACTGAGTATCAAATCCAGCATAAGATAAATTGCACAAAATTATAGGGGAGATAAAAATATCGATATTGACCAAGAAATTACTGTAAAAAAACACAAAATAAAGATTCTTTCTCTTTAGTCTGTATCATCCAAATATGTTTCATTCCATGGTGAGTGCAAGCTGTAAGAAATAACATGAAGTAAGCAGAAATATATTTTAGCATAAATGGAAAACTGCACAGTAGAAACACTACAAAGTACTCCTAAAATACTTTAAGATAATAAGAAAAAACAGCTTTTATCTTTTCTACTATGACATAAAAATAAACACATAGTGTATAACGAAAAACTTTTTATTCAAGGGAGAAACACTAAAGGTGGGATTCATCTTAGTTTCATCTAGATACCAAGAAGTCAAGCAATTACACTCCCTATGCCAAACATGGACACCAACATTGCTGGAATTTGATTTCTCCTCCATTTTCTGTACACATCTGTTGTGCCACATCAAGGTGACAGTAATTTTTTTTTTCTCTTGACTGCAACATTAAATCACCTAAAGCTTAGACAATTTTAATTTTACACAAGACTGAAGTTTATGTGTCTAAAAGTAGGTAACCTAGTCACCAATCTTCCATGTAAATTTGATTATTAGGAACTACTGGGACCAGTGACAGTGGACTGACCAACTCTAGTTGTCATATGAGCCTCGAGGCAGGACAGAAATTATGGGACCGTTCTAAGAATGTTTCAGCTCAAAGCTTCAAGTTGAGGGAAAATGGTGGCATGTCAGAGGAAGTGAGACAAGCAATGTGTCTAAATGTGAATGCTGCCAGGAAGATGTTTTTAAGAGTTTAAAAAAAAAAAAAAAAAAAGAAAGCTACCAGACTCTGCTACATGACATTGGAGGTGTGCTGAGAACTTTTAAAACTAATATTTTTTAAATATAGCTCTGTGAAAATTTTTGAGAAGATAAGCAGGGGGAAACAAAGTTATCTGAAATCCATGTGATCTTCAAGTTCTTAAGCAAGGTTTTGTATTATTACTAAAACCCAGAATTTGTACCATAACATACATAAAAAAAAATTATATATACACAAAAAAACCCCAACATCCATACAACTGAACATCTTATAACAGAATCTAACAAGACACAAAAGTGCTGAGGTTTGCAAACAATGGTGTCATTGAGAATCGGACTTATTGATTCTTGTGGGTCCCTTCCAACTCAGAATATTCTGTGATTCTGTGATTAAACAGATCTCAAGAGTGCTTCATTCAACACTACTCAATCCCAGGCAACACAAGGAATACAGTGCTTGAAGAGGCTCCATAAGTGTGAATATCAGATTTTTCTTCAGCTCTAGTATTTGCTACATAATTTGGAATGAATAATTCACATTTTATGAGTATGTGTTTGTCTATTGAAAACTGAAATGCTCATTCACATTACAAGATACCCAACAAGGGTCAGCATTTAAATAATAATTTGGGATGCCCAGAAAACAGGACACATAATAATTGAAGAGCACAAACTAACAAATTTCTGTTCCACAGGTATTTCTTTAAGAGCAATAAAAGTGAAGAAACTTTGTATCATTCAGTGTTCAATAGATCATTAAATCACACTTCCATCTGCAGACTGAAGTGATCTAAAGCTATCACACTGAGATGTAAAATAAAATGTCCTGGACTACTGGAAAGTATCAGTAAATGGTTTTACTTCTATAGTTCCTGTGGTTCTCTCCCTATAACTCTATAACCATATTTTCTCTTTCCTGACATTAAAATTCCATACAATAAAAAAAAAATAAAAAAAAAAAAAAGAAAAGAAAAAAAAAAAGATACCAAAAAAAAAAAAAAAAGATACCTGAATTTCTTTTCTGGAGCCAGCTATCACAGAGAATTTGAAATACATGCACCTTCCTGCTAACGCTGGAAGGAGTTTGCACTTTTTCATGAGGTTTATATCCCTTCTGCCAGTACGACAAAGGAACAATTGCAAAGCTTTATTGGAACAATTAATTTTTACTACTGCGTAAGTTTAAGCTCTTACTGGTAACCCTTCTTCAGCTGCTTTAACTTTGACTGATAAAGAACCTATCAAAGAGGTAGAATAATTTAACCTCAGACAAAGTGAGAACACAAAGAGATGTCACAGATATGAAAGTAAAATCAAATTCTTAAACATGAATTTCTTAAAAAAACTATTACTGATATAATTTTGAAATGCAAATTCAAAATTAATCATGTTTGTTAATTTGGGGAATGCTGCTTAGAAGAATTTTCTTCCAGAATCTAGGAACTATATTCTATACTGCCAGTTAAAGCTAATAATGCCTGCTAGTAAGTGATTAATATGCAGATTAAGTCTGGAATGGCTGATACAACATTCAGTGGGGAAAACTATGTTGAGATAGCATTTTAAGTACTGCTTTCATATGGTTTTCTGGATCTCAACTAACTTGAAACTGCAGTAAGGGACGCACATTTTTTTTTCCAGTAACACTTTTGTATAAATATGCCTTTTAGTTTGACCATCCAAACAGAGGTCACTGGCTTTTGTCTGCTGTAGACACTGGTGCATGTGTGTGGTTCTAAACTTTTTGAGTGATCTTTACATTCACATGCTTACATCTCACTATTTCTGTTTTGTCTGGCTCATTGGAGAGTGCTCTTATCCAAGCTGATCCTCCAGTACTGGAGATTGCTCATCTTTGTGCAACTCTACCTCTGAAATAACTTCTATGTTGCAAATGGGTAAAAAGCCTCAAAGTGCAACTGAACTCAGAGCTACAATATCAGCATCCCAACCACTTGAGATCAGCATCAAGCATTTCTCAGGGTCTCATGTTCTGTCAGTGAGCAGGTGCACAAAAAACTAAGAGGGAACATAGCCAGGACAGGTGACCGGAACTGGACAAAGGGACATTCCATACCACAGAACATCATGCCCAGTATATGAACTGAGAGCTGTTGGCTAGGAGCTGCCAATCCCTGCTCAGGGACTGGCTGGGTATCAGTCAGTGGGTGGTGAGTATTCTGCACCCCTTGTTTCTCTTGGGTTCAGCTACTCTCTCTCCCTCTCCTTTTAATTAAAATTATTATTATTATTAATATTAGCATATTTAGTCTTAATATTAGTAGTCTATTTTGTTTAAATTATTAAATTGTTCTTATCTCAACGGAGGAGGTTTACCTTTTCTTTCTGATTCCTCTCCCAGCTTAATGATGGATGAGGTTATACCACAACAATGCAGTACTTCTCTCTGCCTTACATTTATTTCTCAACAATGTGATCTTCTGGCTGAGAGCTGACTCTTGATGTCGTCAGACAACCTGAAGGTCATCTCTGCCTTGGCTGCATTATCCATATTTATAATGAACAAATAACCAATGAAATAATTTAAAATTCCAGATGTAATTGGGCACACAGAGAGACTAAGCACAACAGCTGCTCCAAAATAAACACACTAAGGCAGCTCTCTGCAGATTCTCTTAACTTCTGCAGGAAGGAAGAACAAAACTCCTCAATGTCCCCATGCTCCCACTGGAACTCAAGACTTTTTTTATATGGATACAGGAATGTTTTTCTTGATAACTGATGACAGTCTCCTCAGGTACTAAAATTAGAACATCTTCTGATCTTAGTAATAAGCCCATATAGTTTGTCCTTACGAATTTGTTGACACACAGGGGGAAATACTTCAAAGAGCAGTTATTCACTCTGCTAAGCAAGATGAAGCTGGTTTTTTCCTGTACCATTTTCCTGTTATAAATCTCTGCAAAACCAGAAAATATTTTGTATTAAAAAATGTTTCTGGTGTTTATGTACTTTGGGAGATGGATGCAGCAAGAGAGAGAAAATATTTCTTTTGCTATTACTCATTGGCTGGTTTGTTTCTAGTCTTATACCTGTCACTAAAGATAGTAAATCAATTTGCAAACATATTTTTTAATTTAAATTGTCTGTCCCTTACATAGCTTTATTAAAGTACCATTGATATTTAATGGCAAAAAGATGAAAAAAACCCAGCCTCTGTTTATCCATGAAGTTTCAGATCAAGCTTGGATATTAATACCCCCTCTCTTCTACATGATTATTTTTCAGACAGAGAAGGGTTTCTAAAAGCAAAGGATATATCACACTCTGGGGCACAGATCACATACATGGATTTCTGTGTAGGACCTTCAAACAACTTCTTTTCAAATAAGCACCTGCCAGCATCAGCACATGGGATCTGTGTTATCCCAGAGGCAAATTTCTCATTCACCATTTTTAAACATAATTTCCGTTTCTCTTATGCTCCGTTCACTCATGGGATCCCACATTCCCAAAATGCTTCTCAAAGGGATGACCAACAGAGTTAGAAAGAATTTTTTCCTAACAGACTTTACTTGCACCCATTGTTCTTGTCTCTTTTCCCTCCCTATGCCTTGGCATAGGTCAAGAATATAAAAAACCATAAGTGTACATTTTCTTAACCATAGATAACCATAGATTGTCACACTTACATGGCAAGCTACAGAGAAATCATTAATGAAATGCAGGGTATCCCTTTTTAAATAAAATTAATTACAGATTGCTTTTTATACTATTGAAAACAGTTTATATGTATTTGTGATTTCTAGTCTCCCAGTAAAATTTCATTAGAAGCAATGGCTTTTCAGAGTAAATCTTAAGAATTATCGGGTTAAAGAAAAGGGAATCACAGACATGAATTATACAATCACAGACATATGAAGTATGTAATCACAGACATATGAAATATCATTAAAAATTACTTGTAGATACACAGCAATATTTTGATGAACTCACTCAAGAGGATTTTCTAAACAGCCCTTAGTGAAAACATAAAAGTAATCTTAAAACACAAAACAAGTAAACAGAAAAAAATTCCAAAATAAAAAATAAAAAACCCAAACCAGAACAAACAACCCTGCAAACCCCCCACCACCCTCCCCCCAGTTCTCTGAACTCACGGAACAGATTCCAGTCTTATCCTCGCATCATTCAAGTAATGCCCCAACAAAACACAGGAAGACAATACTTAATTATTCTGATGTTCCCATTCAAAAGAGAGCTCAGAAAAAGAAGAAATATTAAAATCAAGACTAAAACCACACAGACAAAACTTGTCTCTTTTTCTACCAAAAGAAGCAGAAAGATTATTGTTCTCTTTAAATCTTCTTCATGCTTCATGGTCCATAATGTGTAGAATTAAGTTTTTCCTTGCATTCCAAAACATTTAATTCTGTTGAAATTCCAAGGCAGTCAACAGTGACATCTAATAAACAGCATATTAATTACTCAAATACAATTTTATAAGATAAAATCGTTACTTTCTAAGACAGTGAAGTATAATTAAAACCGATTGTGAAAATAATTATATTCTAAAGGCATGTGTTTCCTTAGCCTTACTTACTGTAGAAACAACTAGATTTAATAAGACTGTGAAATGCACTGATGGCATTACATGAAATCAATTAGGACTCACAAAGGATACTATTAAACTGTTAGTGTAGTTTTCATTTAAAGCGTCAGCCTCTAAGGGCTGAGCTCAGTGGTGGAGCAGAACAGCGATTTGCTACCATGCAAGAGAGAGAAGCCTCAGTTCCCAGGCTGGAAAACTTCTCTGGCAGCACTTGCAGTTCTTATTGTACCATACATCATCCTAAGTTAAGTGAGAGTAACACTAAATAAACACACACATTATTTTTTCCCCTCTAAAACATGGGCCTCAAGTTGCAGTCACACTACACAAAGATGCTGATGGATCAGATTGACTCAATATGTTTTAAAACTTCTATTCTAATATGTCAGTATATTTTAAGAAGCATAAAATGCTAACAAGAAAAAAACAGCTCTGTAATATTCAGATCAGAAGCAGCTGCTGAGAAAAACTGGTTAGCATCTGAGTGAGAAGGAAAGAAGGCAGCCTGCCTACTGATTCTTACACCAACATAATATAATATAATCATATTAGTCGTAAAGAACCACCCCATACCTTATACAGGTATTCTTTACTATTCAGGAGGTTTCAAACTCCTACAGAAAATTGAAATATAGACTAAGTTCTCTACTCTAATGAGATAATGTGACTAAAATAGATTTACTGCAGAAAGACTGTAAAACAACAGGAACTATAACCAGAATTAATACAGAGTAATACTAATAATTTATTATTATGCAGTTTCAACAACACTAGGAAGAAACAACAGTTCTAGTTCTGTTCCTCTGCCCCTCAGGATCATGTAAATATAAATAAATAATTAAATAATGAAATTACTAGAGCCCAATTCAGCAAATTCAGATGCTATTCAACTCACACTCAGTTCAACAGAACTTCAGTATGTGTTTGATACAAAAGCCCTACAAAGAAAATCCCAGCTTAAGTGAGGTGAACGGTTAACCTTCAACTGACTTCAAAAGGAACAGGATGTTCTGTGATAGTTCTAGCTCAATTCTTTTTTGGGTGAGCTTCAAAGACAAAAATTCTTAGCATAAGAAATCATAACCCTTCAGCAACAATTCTGGACAACTTCACAGAGTGGAGAGAGACATCAGTATACACTAAGTCTAGGAGGGAGGGAGTCTCACTATTCTGCTATGAGAAACCAAGACAAAAATGGATATACTCGAAAATCTATGTGTTCCCATGCAGTTCTGACAGAGTCATTCAAATCTGACTCCTAAAGAGTGCATGATTTGCAAAGTTTCCTTACTCATTAATAAACTTTGAAGTAGTTATCAGGCGTTTCCATGGAAACGACACTTGATTTGGCTTGTGATGTTTTTTGTATTCACCGTCATGCAAGCATGCTCTATATGTTCAAGGTAATTTATCTAAAGTCTGAGGAGGTGCATTTCTTTCCCTCAGCATATGTTTACATGTTCTCAAATAATTTTCAAATTTTAGTCATAGAAATGAAAACATAACTGATGAATTCATCAGCTTAACTGATGAATCAGCTTTACTTCATCTTACGTAAAGAAATCGTTAAAGTATATCCTAAGATCTTTAAAGAAAACAGACCTCTATCTTTTCTGTTAATTAACCAAAAGATAAATTTTAAATCTTCTTTTATAAATAGATATGTTAACAAACACTGTAATGACTTGAGACTGGGAAACATTCTTCAATCTTGTTCTTTTTGCAGAGGGAACCAACCTCAGCTTATAAAATTATTCACTTTCACCTAGCTACTCTTATTTCTGAATAGGAGGCCTAAATCTAAATAAAAGACTGAATAAAAACAATTTTAATGCTTTTCAACTAGAGGCTTACATTCATGATTGTATTTGACACAATAATTATCATCATATCTTAAGACTGAAACCTAGTTGGCAGTCCTAGATTTTTTTCTGCTTTTTCCAGTCAGTTGAAAAATTGCATGTCAGCTCATCTTCCATGAAATATGTTTACATTTATAGTTTTTCACAGGTGAAAGGGCATGGCAATATATTCTAAAATACTAACTTAATATCCATTTTCTTTTAAAGTAACCATCTCTGGAAAACAGGATTTGAGAAAAGGAAAAAAAGTAACGGCACACATATGAACTGATGTTGCAAGAAGTAACTCTTATCCATCACATGTAAGGGGAAAAGTTTCCAGAAATGTGAAAACATAACTATAGACATTTTTCCAGATGAATACTGTTGAAAAGAATTAAAAAATAAAAAAAAAAAAAAACAAAAAAAACCCCACACAAAACAAAGAAAAACAAACAAACAAACACAACAACAAAAAAACCAGCCTCTACTTTAACTATTTATTAGCAAGAATGTAACTTTTGGTTATGGTATAGTAAAGAAACACTATTTAAATTTCTGATCCTGAGAGAAATCAGCAGAAAGCATGAAAAGGTTCAACAGTTGCTCATTTCTATAAATTTGGTCACAGAGAAACAGAAGAGTGAATCTTGGAAGAGAACCTTGGAAGTCTGCTTGCTCAACACCCCCTGCTCAACAAAGGCCCTTAGATCCAGATGCCAGGTCTATGTGCAGACAGCTTTTGAGCACCTCTGAGGATGGAAACTCTCCAGCCTCCTCAGGCAGCCTGTGCCAGCACTCAGTCAACCTGATAGTGAAAAAATGCTTCCTGACGTTCAGAGGGAAACACTTGTGTTTTGGTTTGTGCCCACTGCCTCTTACCCTGTCACTGGGCACCACTGGAAGGAGCTTTGGTTCTGCATCCTCCAGAGTCAAGGGGGTACTCCATCAGTGTCTATGGACTTATATAAGCCCAGTTTGCTCAGGCCCTTCCCTCCAAGAAGGCAAAAGCCAGGTAAAACATCAGGGAGTTATATCATTCACCCAGGTACACAGAAGGCTCATCCCAAACCCAAGAAGAACACAAGGGATGTGATGAGAAGCCATTATGTGATACCACCTGTGTTCTGTGTTACTCTGAGGAATTACTATGGATGAAACTCTTATGGATAGACAGCTGGGACAAATACATCAAAGATATATAATTGTATGAAAGTGTATACAAAACAAAAAACCACACCTTTTTCTCCCATGAGATTTGGTATTGAGCTCTCTTACACCATCACTATAGCACTGAAGTGTGATTTCCTACAAAAATATCTGAATTGCTAAATGATTCACTATTTCATCTTTTCCCCTTTGCACTGAGATGTCATGATTCAGGTTTTCTAACAAGGTATATATAAGAACAGCATAAAAGCCTTGAGAGGGGAAAGCTGTTTTATCAGAGGCCTGCATGTATGAAACTCAGTACAGATGTGAAACAATCTATATCCACAACAGAAATCACAAGAAAATAACTGAGTATCAGGGGGTGATATTGATCATGCAGAAAATGTCCCATTATTTGGCTTAGATATTACTTTTTTTCAGATGGTAATCATCTTAATTTTTCAAGCTCTATTCTAATACTACAAAGGATTCCTACAAGTTAGAACAATTGGACAGTACCCAAACAAACACATATCCAGAACGAGAAAACACCTATAAAAGACTATATATCTATATAAATACTAAATTCTTGTGGTTTCCATCAGAAAGAGAAATTAAGCCCTCTAATGGGGATGGGCACTCTGCTTTCATGTGTATCATTCTATATTTTTTAATGAGTGTATTACGGACCAGTAAAAATCTCTGTCTTTGGAAAAGTAAATCTGCCAACTTTTTCTTAGAATTCATTGAAACCAAAGATGAAAACTAATAATAAGTCAACATTATCTATTTACTATCCACAAGTTAAGTCCCTATAAAAGGAGCTATTTAGGAAGCATGAAAGGGATGCAAAGTTGAATAAAACAAAACTGAGATTAAGAGCATACAATGTAGTCAACATAAATAATTTTCAACCTTGAGAATTAGGAACCTGTTCCAGGGGAGTACTAGTAGGTGTTATTTAGTGCATTAATTAACATTGGGGAAAGGGTGCAAAGAACAAACAGGCAAATTTATTTAGATTAGTCAAACCCAGAAGGACTCTGAATAATTCCAGATGGAAAAAATCCTCAGGAACTTGATAGCAGAAATATTCAATAGATGTGTTCAAAATAGCAGATGCGACAAGAAGTATCTGATCTCAGTGTACACTGCTGGGTTCCTAACCACCTGTAGCCTTGAAGGTATTCAGTATTTTAAATCAAGACCATCAACTTAATGAAAGTGCCAATACGTACTAGCATGTGAAAGATTACTAATAGTAAAAAGAAACTAATAAATATTTATGCCCATCTTTAACTCACTCTCCTGATGCTTGGCTATCTTATCCCAGCCAGAAGAAAGGAGAGTAATATCATGATGTGCAAGCAAATTTAGCAAAATTTATTAAATATTTTCTATGCTTCTACTCTAATTTTTCCTAACATGAAAAGAACTAACAGTGACAAATGTCCACAGCTCCAAGGGGTCAGCACAGGATAAAAAGTAAGGGTGTCACCAAAGGCAGATCTGAACTATGGTTTCTTAGTGGCATCTTATTTGACAAGTGTATTCTGATAGTGTTCCACAGGAACAAAGAGAGAAGACAAGCCCTAGGAGAACTGCCTCCCATCCCTTGGAGTAAAACCACACTGCAACACTTATAGGTCAACTACTACAAAAATAAATCTACTCTCTTGGAAACAGTAAAGGCACACAGTTCATCAATAGACACCATTAGCAATTAATTAACATAACTGAAGCATTGACCTCAGATATGCTCCAAGCACTGAGAACTCATGGAAATTTCTGAACTGTTTACCATACTGATAATAAACAGCAGCATGTCTTTCAGATTTTAAAACAAACAAAAAAAACCCCCTAAAATCAGCATATATAAGTCATGTTGTGGGGAACAGAAAATGCCAAGTTAGATTTTAAAAAAACCCCAAAAGCTAAATTAGACTCAAATCTAACTCGACATGAATTAAAAAGTAAGAAATAATATAAGTAATGGGAGAAAAAAAATAACAAGAAAAAATAAGGAAAATAGAAATCATGTAGTAATACTAAGATAAAATGTAGAAAGTGGGAAATGCGTATTTCAAGCTTAACCCTCTAGGTACTTCAAAAAATTTTGTTTTTACCATATACTATGTCAAGTAATCAAATAGAATCTCAGAAATATGTAGCACATTTTAAGCAGAAAAAATAATATTTTTTTCCTTTGTTTATCCACAAAAAAGTAGACCTGTAGAATTCATTGCCACAAGGCACCACTGTGCTTAAGCAGATATGTATTAGATATATAACTGATTACATATCTTGTACAAAGGAAGAAATTGCAGATATGGCAGCCAGAGTGATAACTCCAAGAGCTATTATTTCTTATCATTTGGAGGAGATAATATTTTTTTATAGTTTGAAAGAGATGTAATGCTTAGTAGCTGGGGAAGAGTTCTACATTTTTCAAATTTGTCAGGGAACGTATCATAGGTCAGTTAAATTTGGGGTATTGGTCACAATGTGATTGATACTGGATGATAAACACAACAAGAACAGACCATTCTTACCCTTTTCACAAATTCCTTGCTCACTTTCTGATTCTCCTTTTATTCATCTGTATCAGATACACCATAAAAGCTCTGTCTTCAAGATGTAGCAGCTGAACTTCATCTCTCCTCAGTGATTTCTCAGCATTCCTATTTTAAGATTTTGCTTTCCAGTCTGCCCTCGGTATTGGCACTTCCCCAGGTCTCTGCCTTGGTCAGACCATCAGCCTCTGGTGCCAATGATTCTCACCAGGAATAATGGCAACTCAGTGTCATTTGTCCAAGTCTTTGTGAGTTTATATAAAAACGTGTGATTGAAATTTCAGTCATACTTAAAACACAGTCACACAACAACAGGCAAGCACCACTGTAGTCAACTCGACAGATGTGGTGTTAACTTCCAAAGAGAGACTCAGCATTTAACAGCCAGACAGAATTATCCTCAGTTTCAAGCATGACTGATAGGCCAATGACAGGGAAGCTTTGACTGCCTGAACAGCAGCTGAGCAAAAGCTGTACAAAAATCCAGGGAAAACACCAGGGAAAATAAACAAGGCTATCACAAGAATAACAATGTAAACAAAAGATGACAACTAAGGTCATATCCCTTTTTACTGGCACTCTGCTGGTCCATCAGCTTTATTAATTTCTCTTCAGTTTGTTTTAAAGGACATGAAGCCTGATAAGAAGTCTACTGAGGGGAAAGACATTCATTTGTTCTATGAGCTTTGGATGACAGCAATAATCAGTTTGATATAGTAAGTTAATTTATCTGCAGACTAATAGAAAATATATTTAAGGTAGGACTTTCAGGGCAAAGAGTATTAACTTCTGTTCTTGTTCAAATAGAGACTAAAACTTTCTAATTACTTAAGAAAATCTCACCCTTAAGAAAAAGAACAATACATTTGTCTTAATCTTGTAATGGAGTAGGAACAAAAATTGACATTTCTGTTCTTTCTGTCACAAAATTGGACTTAATCTGCCATAGTACCTTGCTCTGCCTGCATCTTTTGTGGATCCAAAAGGAAGATTTCTGAGAAGTATGAAGTGCTGTACTGACAAATTAGTTTCATGAAAATTAAAAGGTTCTTGAGCCCTTCTGTCTAATAAGAAAGACATGAGAATCCCATATAAATTTTTTTTATATTCAGGAAAAAAAAACATGCTGATGTTTAAAGTAATTTGGTCCTTGGCATAGTCTCAGCTATGATACCTGAGACTGTAGAGACTCACTTTCCTCAATGTGAATAATTTTAGTAAGTAAGTAAAAGTATTTAAGTCTTTAAAGAATTAAAACCAAGTCAAGTTCTCTTGACTCATGTCTGCAGCAGAATGATCAAGCTCTTTCTGTGAAGGCAATTAAATCATATTTACAAACTTCACGTACAGATTAAATTTACATTTTAAAAATTGTACTTTTTTAGCAAGAAACCACTGATAAGGAATAGTTTGTTGCTCAAAGACCAAATCTAGATTATGACTTTTTTCACACTTATAATTATTGTTATATTGTTCATTTACCTAGGAAACATATGCATCATACTTTTGTACTGTTTATGTCCTTAATTTGTTTGGCCATTTGCATTTCATACTGTCCAGCTGACATGCAAAATCAAGATGTTTATAAAACTGCTGCATTGGAGAATTAACACCATTCATAAGTAAATATGTGAGTTGATATCTCAGGTCTTTCAAATAGGTTTAGAAACGCAACTGCCTCTCCCTACCTACTGCCACTCCCTCTCTAACTCCCTAGAACTTAAACTAGTAACAATATAAAAGTAATTATATATTGATTCTTCATTGTCCATATCCTATATTGTAGAAAAGGAAGTTATTTTTTATGTTTTGATTGATGTGTGCCCTCTGTCTTGTCTCAGGAGCCAAAAAAACCCTCTTGAGCAGTGACGACTCTCAACACGTACTGTGTGGCCTGAGCTCCATTAAACTTGAGCACAGGAACTGGTGGGTGATGCAAATATTCCAATATGTCTACTAGACAGTGGTGGGTTGGAATATTAAACAGTCCTCAGAATAAGTTATGCAATTATTGTCACAATATATAATCCATGTAAGAAAGATCTAAGTCCCTTTTTAGCTTAGTATTTAAACAAGTGATATTTAAAATTTTTTGTGGGTTCCCAGGAAAGGAAAATTTAGGAAACTGTTTATGTTTCTATATGATAATTCACATAAAATAACAGTGCCCACAAAAGGAAGTAGTAACATAATGCTACCACAACAAATATTTTTAATACAGTAAATTTCTAGTGGTTACTTCCATGATTGCATTTTTTTTCCCTCTTGAGAACACTTGAGTTCATGCCTTAGATTTATTTTTGTTAATGCAAGCAATACAAATCACTTTCTCTTTAACTGCCTCAGTTTAAATAATGTTGTTATTTCTTGAAAAGTCAATGCTTCTAAAGAGAAGAGGAAGATGCGTCTTTAGAAGTCACTCAGGCTTTTGCTCAGCTGATCAGTTCATATGTTTTTTTAGTCTATCTTCACAGTATCAACAACAAAGGTAAAAATTAAAAAGTGGCAAGTGAAAAAATGTGAAGCAGCCATCAAGCATTCACCAACTTGGCTATTAGAGGAGCTGGAGAGTGGAATTCATGATAGTTCAATGTTATAAAACACAACAGTAAGGTAAAGGGTAAACACACAGCAATCAGCTGCAAATCTACTTAAGCAAAACAAAACACAAGCTAACAGATGTTGCCTTAATGACTGAAGTACTTGCTTTGGCAACTATTACCAACTGGCAAAGTGGAATTTTACTGCTGCTTGTGTGCATGTTGTTTTAGTAACCTGGTTCATGGAAAAGGAGGTTTCAAATTTTATTACACTGACATAAAATTCTGATATTAATGACAGGTTGAAGGAAAAACAGTTTAAAACAATGTAAGCAAAGTTAAGTTTTTCTCTAAAAAATATCACAAATTAATTAGGTCATTTAAATTAGTAATATAGAGAAAGGAGAGCAAAATCTTTAGCTGAGCATTTCCTCTTGGTGTTCAAGACATGCATAAACAGTGATAAAACCATTTCTAAAATACTGGAGAAACAGTCAAGAATAATATTTGAAATGTATTTCTACATCACTGTGAGTTCGCCAAGTCATCACATCAATATTCGTGGTCTAAATGAAAATAACATATACGGATATATCTGAAATCATTGCATACATATCTTGGTGGAAAACTAACCTTTCTTGCAGACTGTGATAAAACAATTCATATGTCAGTAGAGTTACTTTCTACTGTGTAAATATTCTCTTACAGTTCAAAAGATCCCTCAAACCATAAAAAACCATTTTTTTTTCTCTATGCAATAACCTGAAAGCTGAAGCATAGAAGGAGGGAAAAAAAACAAAAAAAAACCCCAAAAAAACAAAGTGAAAATCACCCCCATAAACTAGAACAAATCATCTCTTTCCATCATCTCTTTCCACAGGGCTGTTTAACAGAATCACAGAATCATTTAGGTTGGAAAGATCTCTGAGATAATCAAGTCCAACCACTAACCCAGTGCTGCCAAACCCACTCCTAAAACATGGCCCTAAGTCTCACATCTACAGAGCTTTTAAATCCCTCTAGAAATCTGGGATGCTCTTTCAAGACCTCACTTAGGAGCTGCTGTATGAGCAAAAGGCCTGGCTGCTGCTTCAAAGAAACCTGAAAGATCTACACATGTAGAAAATCTTCCAGTAAAAGCCTTGTGCTGATTTGATGCCTTAATATCTATCAGTCTCACAAAAGACAGACAGAAATGTGATCCAGCCCTTAGGGGCAATTATCAGCTGCTGTTTGCAGCATGCTTCTTTTTCCAGTTACCAAATCATGAGAAGTTTTACAAAAATTATATACAAAAAACTGGATTCAAAATATTTTAGAAAAGTAGTAACATCATACAATCAAAAACTAGGAAACTCTAGTTTCAAAGTTACTTGTTCAAGCTTACTCCTATCCTTTTGTAATTCTTAAAGTGAAATGTCAACTCAGTAACCTACACAGCTCTCTTCTAAGACAGAAAACATTTAGTGCAGTAATTCACCTAACATCTAACTTCTAATGTCTATGTATTTTATAGAAGCTTGCAAGGACTGTGTGTTTAAGATTTTCTACTCTCTCTTAGCCTAGTATTGGCTGAGAGTGCATGCAAGAATGGCAATTCTCACATTTGGGCAACATTAGACAATCCTGGGCTTTGTCTGAAGCATTAACTGGTTTAAAGACTCTCTCTTAGTTACAATTACTGCCTGAAAATCCACAGCAGATACAAACATATCCTGGATTTCTCAACAAGCAAAAATTGAAGTTCTAAATACAGACAAAACCACTTTCCTTTGGTTCTCCCTTCTAACCCTTTTGAGCTACTAATTTTATCTACTTGTTGGGAATAGTTTTGAGCATTAGACACCCAGCCTTTTTCATCCAGGAGTAGATGTTCCCCTCAAACTGCTTCTCAGACCACAGAGAGCAAAATGCTTTTTATTAAAAATATGGCTACTACTAATAAGGCTAAAATGGCTGCAATTATAAGAGGAGAAATGCAAACAGATATTAATTGACTGTTTGTATGAAATTCTCAGTTTAGTTACTGCTCTAGTTAAAAATTAAAAACGTTCAAATTATTGTGTACCTTTCTTTTAGTGGACATCAACAGTATACCTTCTCTCATTTGAATAGTGTTTTAAGTCAGTGATAAGTCTGCCTCAGAAAAAATGCCTTTAAAGTGCCTCATTTATACGCATATCAAATTAAACAAGAAGTGGTAATAAATTTCTGTAGTAATCAGTGATTTAAGCAAGAAGATCTACTGAATTTAATGCATATTTAGCTAAACTGACTTTTCTGGCCTTGTTCATACACTTTAATTAAAAACATGTTAAGATCTAATTAATTTCTATTTACAGTTATAAGCTGTAAAGCTTAATCCAAGAAAAAGATTGAAACAACTTTCATATAATGTTTACACATCTCATCTAATGTGCAATGATTTAAAACCCTTTTACTAATATAAAGAAAGTAATTTTTATTGCAATATGTTCCAATTTATAGGTTGTGTATTGGATGATTTCCAATTTGGAGACAAGCTGCAAAAAAATTGCTTTTAAAAAGGAATGGTATCTGAACCAAACACTGAAAGACTGTGAAATGTAATAAAGAATGTGGTCAAGGATTTAATAGAAACTTTCTTGACCAGAGATTTGCTTCAAAGGAATAGGATAACATTTCTACTTTGAACCTGCTTCCACAGGATATGTCTGTCATTTTCAGATTTGGTTTATGAGTCAAAATCACTAATGTGATTGTAATTTGGAGATAGTACACAAATATATGAAGCACTTAATTTTAAATATTTAAAATATATAACCTATCAGTTGAAGTTAGTTGGCAACTGTTTACAGCAGAGGAAAATTGACAGGAAGCAAAACTTTATTTGAGAGAATTAAACGGCATTCCAAAGACATATTTCCATAAAAGTTCTACAGAAGAGTCATGATCCTTTCTCACTATAGTCATGCCATTTGCAAAAGTTACATCGCCTTTAATCTCCAACCAACGCTGGGCAATGAATGTTAATGAAGTTTAACAACAAATCTAATAGCAGAATTTATATCCTACCTTTTATTAATGGCAGCCCATGCCGCATTAATGTTATCTGTCATCAGTTGTACTTTTCTGGTGTCATCTGCCGAATAATCGCGGAGCAGTTTAAGTGCCAAGTCATTTGCCACATCTACATTTATTTGCCATTGTCGTAACTCTTTTGAAAATTGCTGAAGTAAAAAGAGAAAGAAAGAATAAACCTTGGAGCAACATAAAATGATCATACACGTTGTAAGATTATTAGAGAAGGACATGAACAACCTACCCCATCAATATAAAATAAAGAAAAAGGACTTGCTCAGATTTACTTGTAACAAAGGTCAGTCTTTCTAAATGTTTTAAATTCTTTTACTCATAACACCACAGGACTTCTTCTAAACTCTGAGGGGACTAGGAACAAAATTTCTAAATGCTGGATAAGACATGACAGCCCCAAATGGATAAACACTGACTATAATGTTGATTATTCTTTCCTGAGACACAAAAAGATGATGCAGTATTATGCATTATGCAAACTATGATAGTTTGTGATGTCGAATTATATTGAGATGGAAAATATAGTGAAATAATGCTGTGAAATGATAGTGACAATTAAGACCTGTGCTTTCAGTTATTTTTTATAATTTAGTTCATTTTAATAAATTGTTTATGTAATTAGTGCCATCTACTGGAACAGCACTAAGTCTGCAATACAGCAAAATACTATTGATAAACCCATCAATACCTTCATAATGCTAATTAACACTTTTTAATATTAAGGAAGCTTTTTAAATCTTGATCATTCTTTGTTTCCTCTTTTCCTCTCCTTTTTCTTCTCTCCACCTATGCCAGCTGCCTCATTCCAGAAGCAGGACAGGAAATCCAGAAACTCATTCAGGCAGCAGCCAGCTCCCAACATCTTTCCTGTTACTCACTTTCTCTGAGCAAATTTCCACATAAACGCACTGAAGCTGCATATTTAATTCATAATGTGTAACTACAAAAAAAAAAGAGTGAAGATAATTGATTGTCTACTTATACTTTTGTACTAGGCAGACTCCAACTAGCCAATAAAAAGGACAATGCAAATAGAAAAATTTTGTATTTGCAAACAGAAATAGTAAGTTACGTGTAAATGTCTGAAGCTATCAGCAAAAAAACCCAAACAGTAAGATTTGACTGTCTTTATTGTTGTGTTTTAATACACAAATTGGGAAATGCCTGTAAGAAGAAATAGCTTTTTTTTTTTTCTCCCAAAGCAGTATTCCTCTGGAAATCTTGTTTTGACTCAGATAAGGAATTCTCCAAAGAAATATGAACTTACATATGTAATCCCTGCAGAAAGAGTCTAAATACTAACTAAAAATAAATAAATTTTGAATATTTTATGCATTTATATTTTACTCTCAGAAGGTCTGTAAAATTATTTTGATTACACTGGGACAAAAATGTACTTGATCTCTCAATAGAGTCCATATGGAGTTTTGGAGGGTTTTAATTTTTCCCCCCAGCTCTTACCTTTTAAAAACCCCTAATCCCCAAAACCATCTTAACATGCTGTAGTTAAGCTCACTTATGCTGAAGCTATCTAAACAACTTTTTTAAGTCATTCCCCTCTGTTAAGTAAGGAGATGTAATCAAGAGAGGTGATGATTTTGTAGAAAACCACTACTATTTCTTTGAGGAAGATACAGGCAGGTGGTTGTTTTGGAAATAGTCTCTTAATTGAGCTCCTTTCCTGACAGAATTATGCACAATGAATACATAAATGGTAATATTTATACAAATAATATATATAATAAAAAATTAAATAAATTATACAGTCATTATCATGTCAGTTTTATAAATCTTTTATAGGAACCATCTATTCTACATCCAGGCCTATTAATCTTTATATTTTACTTTTCTCTTGGTTCAAAATTACACAGGCATGCAGCTAGTTTTGTTTTAGCCAAAGAATCACAGAAGATTGACTGTTCACTCCTTTACCTAGCAAAGTTACTATAACATCTTGCCTGGATTGTAAATTAATGGTCTGTAAACTTTACTTTGAAAATAAGTTCTTTTGCCCAGTCCCATGTGAAAATAAATGACCTTATAAAAGCTTTCAAACCATCTTTTATAATAATAAAAAAGGAAATATCCATTACAAGTTTATTTCCAAATGTGTTGTTCTCACCATTAACTTCAACATTAATTCATTAACCTCCTGACACTACAACATGAGGTCATCACTCAGGAAACAAATGATGAACATAGAGAGGTTTGCTGATGGAAACAATTTGTATTTTCTATTTTACTGGAAATTGGTATGTTATTTTTCAACAGCTTTGAGGAGAGCAGAGGCTCACTAACTGCCATCTTACATGACTATAATGTATATTTCAGAATTAACTTCAGGGCATTTTTTTCCCCTCTTTTCCCTTTTATATTTTTAGGCATCATTTATCTTTTAGCTACTTAGGAACATATTTGTTTTTTCTTTAAAGGAAATTGCCTCATTACATTAATTTCTTTTTGACATTTTTTGAGGCATTCTCTTTGTTTTGTCTGTGTTATCACAGGAATTTGCTGAGTTTATTAAAAGGCTTAAAGAATTAGGGCTGTGCATTTATCACATTACTTAGGTATAAATTTATTTATAATTTTTAATTAGAAGATACTAGTTGATGTTAATAGAAGAAAGTCTGTGTAATTAAGGATCCTTGATTAAAAACAAGTAATGAATTTAGAGCTGGGCTTTCTTCTATCCCAGGATTGCCCAGTGGAACAAAATCAATGACAAGAGTAGTTCAAATATAGCAGTATGCATGTACAGCATCATCAACTTCTCTGTATACATCACAAATCTGGAAAATCAGGCTGCCTTTCTTTCCCTTTTCTGTATATATAGTATGTTTTATTTATATAATTAAAGAATTTTTTAAAGCAAGGAATTCTATTTCGGTGTCTGCATCACTATCAGGAACATTAACTTACTTGTTAATTGTTTTACTAAAATCAAAGCAGTACATTGTCTGCTCTGGAATAATAAAAATCCACAAAATGCTGAGACTGTACTTCATCCTATATAGTACCTGGGGAGTGACAAAAAAGTACGTAGGAAGTTACTCCCCTGCAGGGAGCTGATAAAGGCAAGGAGGACAGCTTCAGTCTTATCCATAAATTCAGGGCATAGAGTTCACCCTCCAGGCTGTGCCAGTGGAAAGCTGCCTGGCCTCTTGAGTCCCAACAGAGCAGGGGATGTAATCGAGATTCTATTTAATTTCCTATCTAGATGAATGAGAAATAAATGGTCAATGAAGGGAAGGAATGAAACATGGTCTCCATCCTTCATCCTCTTCACTTTGGCCATCCCAGCTAAACAGCTACAGAGGGAGAAGAGACTCCTCACTAGCTCTTACAAAAACAAGGAGCCAAGGGGTGAATGGGCAGTCATAGCAGTTTTGTTTGATTTGGGGTTTTGGTAGGGCTTTTTGATTTTTTTTTTTCTCTTTTAAACAGAAGTTCATTATCCTATTAAGAAAAGTCTAGGTTTAGACTAGCTTATGTTCTGATGACTAGGTGACTGAAGGAGATGAGGTGTGATTGTGTACTATTTATACACCTATAACCTTCAGCCTGCTGAGTTAACCATCTGCAGTCATCAGAAAATGAACAGTAACAAAGAGGGCTTAATGGTAAAGACTCTCATTGGCCATATTGCCATATTCTGATTCTCCACACCTAACACTAATTTAGTTCTCAAATATCAAACTAAAGAACAACAACAAAAGCTTTAAACCTCAGCAAATTAATTGAATTAATTAGTTCCAAAGTAATTTCTGATTCAAATGAATAATATTTTTAATTATTAGCTATATTACCTCATTACTTCTCTTTTAAATGTCAGAAACAAAACTGTCAAATTCTATTAAAAACATCACTGGCCAAATACAAGCCAGTTACGGGTTTTTGGTTTATGCTGGCATTGCAAAAAGTTAAGTAATCGAAAGACTGGTATTGCTGGGTTTAGCATTCACTCCTATATAAGGATACCCAAACACAAATGCATTAACACAAGCACTGATTAAAAGTTCCCTGGAGTAGAGGGGAACTTACACATTGACCCAGATGTCTTTAGGCAGACCTGTAACGTTTAACAAGCAAATCAGAAGAACACTCAGCGACTACTTTCTCACACCAAGCTGTGTTGAGATACAAAGCTGACAAAAGTAATATGTCTGAAGAATTTATTTGTCTCACACTGACCTCTCTCTTTCCCTCAACACAAATGAATAGAAATGACACCTTCCTCCTCATCAGTGTAACAGCAAGCCAGAAGACAGCATACTTACTCTACATCTTCAGGGGACAACATCAAATAGATGTGTTTGGCACAGAAGCCTGGAAAGCATTTATTTTGAGAACTTAATGTATTTCTAGGTCCCTCAGTTTAAATAATACTATCCACAAGAAACATAAAGCTGCTGAACTAAAAAAAATTTGCATTTTCCTTAGAATTCATGACTCCTTATCTCAAGCATGAACACAACAGCTGATGCTATTCTCATGAGGGATTTGACACAATAGGAATTACTGGCAGACAAATTTAATTCCTCTAGGAAGGCTGTCACAAAAGAAACACAAAAAAGAGGAAAAAAAAAGAAAAAACACCCCTTTACCCTAAACACCCTCAATTTGCTAAGAGAGAGGTGAATTTCTTCTAGACTTGGGGAAGAAAGGCTAGGCATAACCAAATAAATTAAAGTAAACAATCCTGGAAGAGTAGAGCCTGTTGATGTTCAAATCATCATGAGGGCACAATTTAAGATGGACTAGCTGTGACACTGAGATTATAATTATAGATTAACATCTGTAACTTGACACAGCACACCACATTGAATGCAGATTGAGATGGGAATGGCTGAGGATACAGATAGCTCAAGTGTTTTTAAAGAAAGAGGGAAAAGAATCTTCAGGTCTCCATTCAGAGACTAGCATACATAGAGATACATTTGTTGAATAAGAATGCTAGCATTCTTTCTCTATAATTTTGGGGATGCAGGATAAGAGCAGGATATTCTTATTTCTCTCCTTGGATAACGTTGATCTGAAATAACCTATAATTTTTTCAAAAAGCACATACTCTTAGAGGGAACTCATTTAAACTTAATATACTCTTGTAAAAAAGTGGACATAAGATCCATTTCTAAAGCAATATTTTAAATTATTTTCCTAGTTAGGTAATTTGTGTTCAAGACGTAAGACACTTAACACAATGACAGAAGACTGTGTTGGTATAGTAACACAATGACAGAAGACTGTGTTGGTATAGAACTGTTTTTTTGTTAATTGAGTCTTTGCAGAGCTGGTACATTGACTTTGTTGAAGCTTTTCTTTTTTTTTTTTTTTTAAACAAACACTGGGCAGAGGCCAGGACTATATCTCTGCAGGAAGACAGTGACAAATGGGAGTCCTCTATGCTGAATGACAGCGGTGTACATGATCTATAACTCTTTCCAATACATTAGTGAGTGATTGCCCTTGTTTACTATAATCCAACCTTCCCAAGAAATGACCCTTATGGTACAATCTTAAATGAGAAATCTTAACCACACCTCAACCCTAAAAGAATGGGCTGATGAATATTTCTATACTTCTTATAAGAAAGAAAAAAAAAAAAAAAAAAAAAGCAACCATCCCAACAGATTTTGCATCTACTCCTAAATATCAGGAAGGCAATAATTACCTGATGAAGACCAATCATGAAGTTATACTTTCTCCAGCAGCAAAACTAGTTGATGAGGACCTCACCCCACTATTCACAGAATTTCATTATTATTCAGCTGTGTAAATAAGACTGTTTAAAGTCCACAAACTTTAACCAAGTAGTTGAGCAGCAAGAGTTAGGAAAAACCCACAAAAATCTGAGAGGAGAACATATCAGAAAATAGTTGTGTAACTATTCTCCCATGGAGGCAGGACTTTAGAAGTCTGATCGATTGGTTGGTTTCAATCTTGGATTTCCCCAACTAGAAAATTAGATATTAATCTTAAACAGCTGTTCTCAAAATTTATTCATGAAGAATGTCACCAAAGTATAACTGTTTCCAGTACAAGAAACTTAAAAACTGATGCAAAAGAGAATATTTGCATTGCTACTTGAGTTACAGCTCAGCTATATAAGTTAACTGAGGCACATGTTTTAGCACCCAGAATGTGGCAACGTGTGCTAAAATCACAAGAGCAGCCAATTCAGGGTTTTTTAAAGTTAATAATCCTGCCAAAGCTGAACCCAGTGAGATTATCCTGTGGCAAATATAAAATGCTTGATTTTCAAAACACCTCTGTATAGTTTGTTATAGTTGGGGTTTTTTTTCCCTTTTTTCCCAACTGTTTCCAGACAACCTTTAGAGCTCCATTAAGAGTGCAGACAGACACACCAATACCACAGGATTTCCCAGTCTGCAGCACCAGGGCAGCTCGGGCTGTTGAACAGAGGAGACAAGAAATGCTTGTGTTGAAGAGGTAGGTATTTGTCCTGAAACATTAGCCAGCTATTTGTTATGACTGATAAGACCAATTTCATATTCAAGGATTATGTGACACATATTTTAGACTTTGTAAATTAATTTCTTTCTAATTTGTTGTGGAAGATTGTTCTCAATGTGCACTGTCCATGGTTAGAGGACAACGGTTAGAGGACATTTTCTTTAATGATCTAATTAACTCAAATGGAAATATTTTAATAGTCAGTAGTGACCTTAAGCTCAGTGTTCTGCTTTTTCAGAGCTTCCACGGTGTAGGAAATTTCTTTCCACGACTCAAGCTTAGCTTTTGCTTGTTCAAGAACTCGCTCAGCTTCTTGCTTAGCTTCTAGCCACTGTGTTGAATCCTTTAACATCTCATGAAGCTGCTGTCTCCGGCCTTGAAGGTATCCATGCACGTCATCCCACTGGCTCTGTATCTTTTCAACTGGTGAAACACAAAATAAAAAACAAAAGCTGAATCACTTAAAAGCTTTTTTTTTTTTTTCCCTAAAGGGAATTAAAAATAATATTCAATTGTTTCTAAAACTACCATATTGGAGAGCTCCTGTACTTTTAAGCTGCAATTGCATCTGAGTTTAGTTTAGCAAAAAAGAACAGATACACTGTTCTGGGTCACACAGTATGACACTGTGGTACACAGCATGTGTTTCAATGCATATGCAGCCAGAAGTGACAGGTTCATGCCTCAAAAAGCATTATGAAACAGGACCATATTTGAGAAAAAATATCAGCAATAACCCTTCATTCTTACCAGACCAACACAAGGTTTAAGATTTTCTGATGAACAAGTCCTTTAGGGACATCAGTAATATTAGTTAAAGATTTACTGCAAGATACAATTAATGGCTATACTTTATTATTTTATTAAGGCAAATATTAACAAACTGCAAAGGCTAAAAAAATTTCTCACGTGTTCATGTAATTATAAAATAACAATTAGCTTTATCCTCTATTTGAAAGAAATGTGATTTTTGAAAACTTAAGAATCAATAAAATCACTAATAATAAGTGTTGGCTAGTATCCAGCATCAGACTCATTCATAGTAGCACAAAAACCACCAAGAGACCGAGCTTTCCAAGCATTTGAAGTTCAACAAAATATAAACAAAACCACAAAACTCCAGAAAAAATAAAATCTGTGCACTGCATGAAGGAATGGGCATTTTTTTATATGTATATTTAATTCCCTGAGGTTAGTCAGCACAAACTATATTTTTGGTATTTTCTTGAAGACTGCCTCACCATACTGAAAATTCACAGGCCTTCTAGGGAGGGAATAGTGATTTCTAGAGTATTGAGAAGGCAACTGAAATTATCATTGAGTGGTTCCAATACTGCATCTCTCACTGCAAGGCTGATTCCAGAATGCTGCAGTCTAAAGATCTGAATGAGAAATGCTTCAGCAGGGAAAAGAGACTTCTACCTATCAGTGCTCTTCCTTCTTCCAGAAGAAGGGATAAAGATCTTTCCATGGACTCAGCTGAGGTTTAGAGAGAGAGAAGAAAACCTTTCAGCATCCCCTGCTCAAGCCTAGGGAGAAAAACTGTGAGTAAGCACACATAGCAGCATGTTTAAGTCAAAGGAAAAGCAAAAGGAACTGAAGAAACAGAGCTGGAAAACACAAAGCACAGTCAGAGCACAGCAAGAGTAGCCTAAGGCCCAAACACTTAATCTGAAGCAAATCTAACCCCTCATTTTAGGAAGCTGTACACTCCTGTCACACAACAACTCATTTCTGTGCCCTCTCTGGGCAAGGATTTCTGATGAAAGCTTTAGGGTATAACTGAAACAACAAAGAGGTTGTGGTCTACAGGAAGGGTGAAGAGAACTCTTGAGCAAAATCTCCCTGATATGACTGGAGAATGTGGCTCAAGGATTGTGCTGAAGGTTTAGGGAACAAAGACTGCTCAAACACTTTCCACAAGGACACTGGCATATGGAAGACAGCTACCATCTATTTCCTGCAAATCACTACTTGGGCTCCTTCCCCCTTAGACTCAGTCATTCAGCATTATCTTTTGATTCCTGGCAAACTCAATATTTTGGTACACTGCTGACAGAAGTATAACAGCTTGTTTATGTCAGCTATCCACAAAAAAACCCTACAAAAGTCACACCTATTTTTATTTCATTATAAATTTCTTTGTTGGTGTGGGTGGTTTGGGAGTTTGGTGGCTTCCTTTGGGGTGGGGGCAGGAGAGGTGGGCAGGGAGAGAGGAATGAATGAAAATTCTGTTGTAGAACTGCTTCAAAAGAAAACTGGGTCTACAATTGTATTAGTTTTTCATAATAGCTGCTTTAAATAACACATGCTGATATTTCTTATCACCAAACCCCAAAATATTTATAAACATATGGGTTCCATAATGTTTCATGAGGTTTGTATCTAAGTATGATATATTAGCAGTTCTCCTCTAGGGACTGTGTTTTTTCCAACAAGACTGTTCTCATTAGATACCACAGTCCTGGGATTCCACGATGACCAATTTTTCCACTCATGAGGAGAACGGGGCTGCATACTGAAAACTGTATTCAGGACATCTCGGGAGCCCATTTACACAAGTGACCGTGAATACACAAGCTCCAAATCTATGAAAAACATTTCTTTGGGAAAATACTTGGCTGTTGTCCCTCAAAAAAACCCACACGTGTAATACATTTGATTTATTACAGACTGGAATGAAGAGTTCAGGAAGTTAGTGGGTAATCTAAAAAACAACAACAACAACCCCCCTGAAATTTAAAATATTGTTTTCTTGAACCAGTGAGTGACCAAACCCACTTAACAAAGTGCTTCACTTATGGCTAAACACACCATGATATCTACACACTTAATCTGGCCTTTCTAAGATAGAATATACCAAAGAGTGCAAAGAGTACAGACAAAATTTCTTAGAGAGGTCTTTATAATGATTATATATAATGCAACATAAAAATCCCTTCGTTATATATGTTTACAATTTCTAAACAATGCTCCCATTTGAATGTGGACTATTGATCTGTTTTTTAATTTAAACAAAAACAAAAAGAAAAAAAGGCTATAATGCTTAAAATATGAGGTTTCCATACAAAATGAAAACCACAGAGTAAATCAGTGTCTCTTAAGGATGTATTTTGTTCATGCTTCCTTTTTAGGAAAAGTTCATAACACTTATAGATTCATGCCAAACACAAAAGTTCAGAAAATCCAATTTGAGTGTATACTGTGTTAGAACTGTTCACATCAACTCATGAACCCCTCACCAGCATCTAATGACAGTGGATGAGAAGGGTCAGAGAATTGCTATTAAATAATGTTGGACAGTAGAAGAAAATTTTTAAAGTATTCTGAACACCACAGGGATTTTGTGCAAGGTCATTGGAACATACAAAAGGCTTTCTCTGACTGGATACGAATGGCAATAAGTTTATCAACATATTTAAGAGTGTTTTGTAAGACAGCAGTGAGGAATCTCAATACAAAGTTCTTTTAGGCTAACACTCTGAACATAGCCTTAGAAGGGTTACTTCTGCTGTCAGGAGAAATAAAATCCTTAAGGTTATAATATACATATGGGATTGTGTTGCCTTTGATTGGGTTAGATTTACTTTTCTTCCCAGTGGCTGGTATGGGGCTTGTTCTGGATTTGTGCTGAACACAGGGTTGATAATCCAGAGGAGTTCTTGTTATTGCTGAGCAGAGCTTACACAGAGACAAGGCTTTTTCTGCTCTTCATGATGCCACATTGGTGGGGAGACTGGGGAGCATGGAAGGCTGGGAAGAGACACAGCTGGAACAAGGGACTCAACTGAACAAAGGGATACTCATAGAACCAGAGAATTAGCTGGGTTGGAAAGGACCTCTGAGATCAAGTCCAACCCTTGATCCAACACCGCCATGGTTACCAGACCATGGCACTCAGTGCCACATTCAGTCTCATCTTAAAAACCTCCAGGGAGGGCAGCCCATTCCAATGCCTGATTACCCTCTCTGTAAAGAATTTCTTCCTATTATCCAACCTAAACTTCCCCTTGCATAGTTTAAGAATGTGCCCTCTTGTCTTACTGATAGCTCGCTGCTGGAGAGAAGAGACCAACCCCCACCTGGCTACAACAGGTTAGTTCCTGAAGACCAAACCCCACCCATTTCCAAACGACAGTGCTCCAGGCAGAATTCTTCATTGTACTTTACTTACAAAAGTTTTTTATTTCCTTACTGGTGAGTGTCCCAGCATGGCTCAAACCAGTTCCAGTTCAACACTGAACTCTCTCAAATGAGTGATTTAGGATATGTTGAGATTCTACCAGTATGTAATTTCTAAGTTGCTATTCAGTTTCTTATGTTTTTTCTATCTCTACTATTCCCCAGCTGTTCAATAGTGATTATATAATAAGGTGGTCAAAAGAAATTCTGCTGAACTGACCGCAAAGTTAGTAAGGTATTAAGAAGCAACAACAAAGCAGAAAACAGCATCTACAGTAATCAAACACAAGATGTCTATTTTTCAATCTGGTGATCCTTAATTTAGTACATTGAGGAAAGAACACTCTTAGTGAAGGAGACTGCTGCCTTAAGATTCAGTTTTGTTTATTAACAATTTTATTGAATTTTTTTCACACTTTAGGTACAATAGAGAGATAAACAAAAATTAATCTCTTTTTCTTTGTTAAGTATTCATATCATTGATAAGAAAAATATAACTTCACTGAGAGAGTTTACTCTCTTCTGTTTATGGTATAACCACAGTGGAGACAACAGAAAAGGAGTCTGTGAAGAAGTTTTCAGTTACTAGAAGTTATATTTAGCCTGTGCAAAGATGAAAAAAGAATTCATTTCATGCCATTTTAGTAAGTCCATTGAATCTAGTACCCTCTCCAAAAAAGTGAACAAGTAAGTGAAAAGCTACAGAATTTGTGAGGCAGAAACCCTCTACTTTCCTTGTCCAACAAATTACCTAAACTGCACTCATTTTGCTCTGTGGGAAAATGCTTTTCAAAAGCATTATTATCAATATATTGATATTTTCCTATAAAAGTAATTTTTTCACTGTAGTTTCATAGATTTGAAGACGAAAAGGACTAATACAATCTGTCCTGATGCAGAAGAGCAGAATTATAGAAAGTAATAATTCATGTTATCAAAGCTGCTGATGCACTGGTTTTCAGGTTGGATTAATTTCTTTTGCAGTTGCAGCCCCATAACATACTTTCCTTTGAATATTCTGGAAAGTTAATTATTATGTATTTCATCTTACCTCGTATGCTTTTCACTGATCTACGCATTTATCCATATAATACTAAGTTTAGTTAAACTTTTGTGACTGTACAGAACACTAGTTTTTCCCAGTCCACAAAATTTTAAGTGTGTCTTACTAAAGAGTGAGCAGGTTTTCTGAGAGACATGATGGAGAAACTAGAAAATATGGATTTAAACAGAGGCATTAGAGGTTACTGCACCTTTTTTACACTTTTCCCTTTCTACCACTATTCAGTACAGCTTCCCACATATCAGGGATAAAAAAATTATGAAGAAAAAGAGATGCTATTATAGCGCTACAAGACTGTTCAGGAAGCACATCAACCACGCACTGCATGCAAGACTTTCTGACGCTTTTTAATTTTGGCTCAGTCTTCTGTAAACCACATAAATGGAATCACAGCCAAAATACCACTTAAACTTTGTCTTATCTTGTGGTTACCTTGCTTTTTATTATTGTATTTTTCTAAACAAATTAGCTAAACAAACTTTGTTTTGTTGGGTTTTGTTTGTTGGGTTTTGTTTGTTTGTTTGTTTTTAACTGGGAAAGGTTTCATTTAAAGTTCCCCATTTGTCAATTATTTTTCTCTGACAGTGCTCTACTTTCTTTTCTGCTGCCTTCCCCAACAGGAGGTGTCTGACTTGAGTCTTATTCTTCAAAGAGTGATCACTTTGATAAAGCCTGTCATACGACATCCCTTGACCAAAGGATGCAGTCTCTGTTCTTCTGAACAATCTGTAAATCTGTGAGAGACTGGCCTAGGGAGAACATTTGGATAGTGGATGAAGAGTCAAGAGAGGATAAGTTTGAAACATTTCTTTTTTAATTGCTGAAGTGCTTAAGGAGTTGCAGGAACAGCTATAACATCCACTAAGTTGCTGCCTGTAGGCAATCATTATGGAGCTGGATGGGACACAGTATAAAGTAGAGAACAGTTGGAGCCAGCCTACTCGGGTAGTAATTTATGTTTCAGCTGTCCTTTATCTTTCCTTGTAAAGCAGTATTTCTCTTAACCTTTTTCAGTGGCTTATAAAAGTCATACTTCTTAAATAACGACCTTAGAAAGTTATGGCAACTCTTTGATGTATACATATGGAAAACCACTAATAATGTGTCATCTAAGACTTTTTATGTGTCCCTCAGATGGTCCCTTAGTAAAGTGATGAGAGGATTTAGCCATTACACCCCAAATTAATGGTGGGGTGGCAACAGAGAATATCTAGCCTAATGTGAAGTCTGCCATTTATGACAGTAAGATGTCTGATATAGCTTTTATGCACCATTAATATATTGGAGATTATTCCTTATCCTATATGTTTCATAATGCCAAATGACAGGTTCTTTTATGAAGCCCACACCTTACAAAAAGTTAGGCAAAACAGAAAGTATGTACACAAACTAAGCTGTATACAAACAGAATAAATAATATCTGAGAGGAAGGAGGGAACTGCAGTCTTCTATACTATTGTGCAATATAACAGTTTGTAAGAACAGAAAAAAAGGTATTACAAGTGAAACCAGCCCTTAGCTGTCTTTTTGGGGAGATGGAGAGAAATGAAAATGCATGAGAGTCCCAAGGGGAAGAATCTTGCCCTCCTTGGTTTCTTAGAGGCTAAGAAGGACAGGAAATAAGAGACTTCAACAGATTTAAATGTGTTTGTTTTTTCTTTAAACACAGGTAGTCAATAATCTCATTTCGTAGTTTGATACTTTTGGGGGGTAATTATTTCCAACTATTGCAAGTCTGATTTAGTTTTGTTTTGTTTCACTAGGATAGAGCTTATTTTCTTTTATCTAAAAATCACTTCCATATGATCACACTAATGAAGGTCACCCTGTTCCCTTAGAAGTGTCAGATCAAACAGATTGAACTGAAAACTGTCAAGTGGTTTCCGCTAAGCACCGAGTGAGTAATTCTTCAACACTGTTAAGCATGCTTTATACCTTGCTAGAGAGAGTGGGAGTTAGAGACCAGACTAAGCTGGTAGCACATCTAAAGAAATCAAGTTCCTCTTACACCAAAAAGCAACTTCCGTGACTGAGCACTGAGAAGGGCGTGCAAGAGCTTATTATTTGAAAAGCAGGTCCTTCAGAAGGCATTCACCAGTTTGTCAAGTTTTTAAAGAGGTATTTATGTATATAACACTTATCGCTTCTCAAATGAAGTTTTCATGTTTATTTTTTTCACTAATGAGAAGGGGTATGCATGATGTGGAAGAGCATTTACTTTGCATTTTATAATGTTACACAATCTGTAAAATTCTGATGTGAGAAATAAAAGCATTAAAGTGAAGTAAGATTCTTTAGGATTTAGTATGAAATAGGTTTGAAAATCTAAGAGTAGTTTTGCTAGAAACCTATAGAAACAAACATATGTATCTGCATACACATAAAGTGCTGACTTGGGAGACGGACAGATTAGAGTATGATCTGATTCCTCTCTATTGCCATCACAGCCTTAAGAAGTAGAGCAGAATATTTATGAAGAAATGGACCAGCACAGTCAGTCCCACTGATCAGGCAGGATGCAGAATCAGCAGTGACTCTTCCATGACCCCAGGAGCAGGAGGCATATGGACATGCCACTAGAAGTTAACTAAACTATTTTCTTCTGCACAGACTTTCACATTTGGAGGATATAAAAATATAACCTCACAGTAACATCATACTAATTCAAAAAACAGAGTGTTTCCTTGCTGGAGTCATTTAATCATCTTTCAAAATTCTTGATTTATCCAATTTCCTTTGTTGTAGGTAGAAAATATGTACTGCATTATTGAATTTGGCTACTTTCTCAAATATTCATAATATAATTACGAAGACTTACATTAGATTTAGAAATGATATTTAGACTGATAGAAAGTATCCAAACTGAAGTCACAGGATTAAGACTAATCTGATTAACTAGATGAGTGAATATGTAGGTAATCCAATTGTTTCAGTTAAAAAGTTATAGAAAAGTTTTCAAAGAACTTAATAGAAGTTTTCTTAGCATTGTATTCTCTTAGCATTGTAAGGATTAATTAGAAGTAAGTAGGCATTTTAGTATTTATCTTTGTCCAAATGTCTGTTAGATTTTTTTTTTTTCCTAGGATTTTGGTTACTTAAGCTATTAAAAGAAAAATAATTTATAATTATATATCTAATTTCTGTTCATGGATGATATATTTTGCAGTAATCAACCTACCTACAAAATACTTAAGAAAAATTTTTTTCAGAAGAAATTATTTGCCTGTGCCTGTATTTAAAAATGGGATATTAAATCAGTGAAATTGTATTCTACTTTCTCTGAACATAATCAAAAATGTTCTTAGCATTATTAAAGTACATCAGCTTTTGTATACTAATGCTTTCATAGACTTACATATTTACTGATGCAAAAACATAATGGTAAGTCTCATAGTTTAAGTCCTGATAGTGTGAAATTCATTACCTACCTAATGAAGCATATAGGCAATGAATTTCAGAATTCTTACTAGCACATAACTTTGTGTTGCTATCATACATTCATGTTGACACTGCACATTTTTAATGTAATCAGTCTACTAACTCCTACTGAGTTTGGGCTGAGACTTGCTTTTCAAATATATCCGCATTTGTTATTCTGTGCACTGATTTGCTTTGGTTTTGGATTTAATAGATTCAGCTCTAACAGTAGGAGCAAGACTTTGGGCGATCTTAAGAGTAGCAAAACAGCTAGAAAATGAAAATAGACTTAGGAATGCAGCTATCAGGTTCCAAATTAGTGAAATAAAGTTTTGCAGACTATTTATATTGCTCTTTTCTTCCTCAAGAAACAAAATACCTTCCTCAGGATAACTTCCACCCCCCACAAAAGCCATAAAGCTTTGATTCTTTTCACAATGGATAAACAGTAATCTGTTCCTTCTGTTATCTGATATTAAATATTATATGATCTTTCAGGATATCATCATCTAAAAGCTAAACTTTTGTTTTCTGCAACTCTCAAGGTCCAAATCCTTACCACTGTTGAACTTACTCATTAAAATAAGGGTAAACTGGCACACTTTGTGCAGTGGTCACAAAGCAGCTCTTATTTGTTGCTCTTAACTCTGAGACCATCTGATGAGCTGCAACTGCTCTCTACAGTATTCCTTGACTGGGAATTACAAGCACAGACTGTGGTGGATCTTTTGTTGTGCCTCTTCTGACAGTGGCAAACCTGCACAGCGGTTCCACTGCGGCACCTCCACAGCACACGCCTCTCACTGGAGCTCAGCTGGGAGATGACTCTGGACTTTCACGACCACACAAAAGTCACAGAAAGATGGCAATAATACTGACCTTAGCTCAGTGGATCAATAAAAAAGAGCCTCAGGAAAAAAAAAAACAAACAAACAAACAAAAAAAAAAAAAACCACCAAAAAAACAAAATAATGGGCCAAATCACAAAAAAATCCCAGCTTTGACCTTTATTTTTGCCATTGAAAGCAAAGAAAACTTCCAAATGAGCAAGAATTGATTCCAAACCAAAGAAATAAAAGTGCTTCTTTTTAAAGACTTCTGTATTAAACTTTAAGCATAAATTTCAGGTATTTTATACTGAGTTAACAGTACATCTGAACTAACTCAATATTTTTTTGTTACTTCACAACAGAAATAGACAACTATATAAATTTATTTTATTTACAAATTACCAGTTTCATAATCACAGAGTCATAAAATTACTTCATTTGTAAGAGCTCTTTAAAGACCACCTAGTTCCAACCCTCCTGCCACAGGCAGGGAAGCTTCCTCTAGACCAGATTGCTCAAAGTTCAATCCCATCTGGCCTTGAACACTTCCAGGGATGGGGCATCAACAGATTTTCTGAGCAACCTGTTCCGGTGCCTCACCACCCTCACAGTAAAGAATTTCTTCCTAATATTCAATCTAACCCTGCCCTCTTTCAGTTTAAAGCCATTCCCCCTGTTCTATCAATAACTACCTTCATAAAAAGTCCCTCTCCAGCCTCCCTGTAAGATTTCCTTTAAGTACCGAAAGGCAGCAATGAAGTGTCCCTGGAACCTTCTTTTCTCCAGGCTGAACAACCCCAATTCTCTCAGCCTGTATTTCTAGGAGAGATGCTCCAGCCCCCATGGTCTTGCTTTAACAGGTCTTTAACAGTCTGTCTGGTACTGGGGACCCCAGAGGTGGATGCAGAACTTAATAATGTGACATACCATATATAGGGTTACCTCTATGATATATTTTCAGGGACAGCTGGCTATAAATTCCAGCACAGACAGAAGCTTATAGACTCAAAAGAAAGTCACATTTACACAAGAGATTCTGCACTTTACTGGTGATTTGGATAAAATAATTCTCTTACAATAATATTCCTGAGAGGAAAAAAGATATTAAGAGACTGTAAACTAAAGACTCTATTTTTGGCCAAGACAAAAAGGAAACTCTTTTTAAAATATTATTATAATTATTTATAATTACAGTCTTTTAGATAAATTACATTAATGTTGGATGATTTCTAAAAGTGAGTTAATTCCTTGTGGCTCCTGCTTCTACATCAGCCTCACACTTGCATCTATTTTTTTTATATACTCTACAAGATGCTATCAGTTTGATACTGATTAAACCACACTCGTTCATGCAGAGAAAGACAGTCTTATCTTTCCAACAGTTAAAATCCTTAAATTAAACTTTGTTAAAATAAAAAGCAAAGAAGCAGTTAATTTTCACACTTAAAATGACCTTATACTCTTCAAAGTAAATATCCGAGAGTCAACTAAGGAAGTAATATACACTGCAGAAGAAATGTTTCTTCTGAAAATTCTTCTGAAAATTCCCCCACAGTAGATACAGAAATATTAATTAAAAAACCCCTCAACCATCAACGTATCACATCTGTCATCTTAGTGTGATATTTTAGCTAATAAAAGGAAAAATTATATAAGGTGTCAATTGCACCAACATTGGGAAAAGGAAAGACATGATAACTTGCCTGTTACTGTTGGGGTTTTGCTTGGTTTTTTTTTGAGGAGGAGGTGTTCGGTTTGTTTTGGGGTGGTTTTTTTTCTGTAATCAGATGTCAATGCTTGTTTGTTTATATTCTCTATGGTACTCCAACACGGATCAAAACATTGATGAGACACACACTTTGAAGTCACTATTCTGACATGGCTTAAACTGGGCAAATTTTGAACCTGCATAGGTTTGAAGTAGACATTAGGAAGCGTTTCTTTACTGAGAGGGTGGTCAGGTAGTGGAACAGGCTTTCTGAAGAGGTGCTTGATGCCCCAGGTCTGTCAGCATTTAAGAGATATTTGGGCAACACCCGTAACACAAAGCTTAACATTTGATAAGCCCTGTAGGGGTCAGGCAGAAAGGCTAGATGGTCACTGTAGGTCCTTTCCAACTGAAATATGTTCTACTCTGTATTACTATGCTTTCAGGAAACCCCATGAAATAGAGCAAAGAAAATGTGTCTAATGAACGGATTAAACTCTTACTGTTGCCATCCTAATATTATGGTGCAGTGAAGGAAAGCTGAGTTTCAAAAATACAGAAATTCAGAGAGACTAATAATGCTGGAAATGTAATGAATATTCTGCAAAATTATTACATCTCCACATCTGAAATACTCCACTCATTTCTACACTTGAGAAGATAAAGCAGACATAAACACAGTCTGACACTTCCAGCAGAAATTTCCATAGCATAGGCGTTTGCTCTACAGTACACAAGTTTCCATCCAATTAAAATATAACAAAATACTTTTTTTCCCCCTGAAATATTCTGTTTTAAGCTCTAAGTTTTACCAAGTCCAGATGCCACCACTTTCTCACCACATATCAGACTACTCAACATCAACCTTCCTTTGCTGATACTTGGCTGGGATTGTGCCCTGACAAATCATTCTCTCCCTTGTCACTCAATAGGCCTGCTGATAAGAAAGATGAAATTTGAGCAGATAATCTCCAGAACTTTTATACTTTTTCTCCTCCCCTCCCTTTTTTACTATGATAAAGGCTGAAAGACTGTTATCCACTAAACACAGACAGAAAGGCCTCAGTCACCATTTTGGTGCTGAAAACAATAATAACAATAATTTCTTTGAATTATCTACAGTATTTCATAAGTCATCATAGTGATGATTTGATATACATAACAAAATAAAACCACCAACTGGTGCAACTACTTACCAAAGTCTTATCATCTCTCTCACACAGACTAAGCTAGTATTTACTCAGGTTAGACTTTTACAAATGAGCTTTGGGGCTATGTAAAACATTCTTTTCATTGTTGGTTTATTCCTGACTCAAGCAAAACTAAAACCACAAACAAACTTATATTGAGGATAGCCAAAGTAAAATCCTTAGGCTAAACATATTCCAGGATGCTTAATTAGATTGTGTGAGAATAACTGCAAGTTCTTTGTGTATTGCATCCATTTTAGGAAAACAGAGGGGACACAATGTACACCAAAATCTGCACTTTCCTGATATGTCTGATTATGAAGCATCTAAATTTAGCTTGTAATCTCTGCAGAGCAGGACCTTTGTTTCCTGTTTGCTCTGTAATTACTACAGAAAATTATGATCTGGTATAACTGAATATACACTGTTTTGATACAGTTTTAAAAATAACTGTGGACATTAAATGTTGTCCATCAAAATGTCAGTGAACAAGTAATTTGATCCCATTCTGAAAAATTCATTTCTGAACAGTTCCTTTTTTATTTCCAATTATTTTCATTTTTCCACCACAGCTAACATATCTCTTCTGTTTGTATCGTCATGGATAAAAATTAAATAAAATGGATATCTTTACTGTTTGTATGTCTACTTCTATTTAAATTTACAATATTCTGTGCAAGCTACTATTTCTAACACAGCACTGCCTTGAAACACAGACGAAAACAGCAAAGAGTGAGAGGCTGGTGAGGATACACAAAGAAGCAAGAAGAGGCACATTTGGAGAAACAGAATGGAGATGTGGAAGAGGACAGCGCTGGGAACAGGGCTGGAGGCACACCCTTGGAAGGAGGCACTCACAGCATGTCCTGCCTTCACAAGCAAACCCCTCAGCCAAGGGCAGAGGCAGCTTTCAGCCCAGTGGTTGCTCAGATGTCTTTTAATAATGTCACACTGCATCTTCAACATGGCCTTCAGAGTTATAAATACAAAAGGTTAAATACTCATGGTTTAATAGATTATTAAATACCTTACAATCATTAAAATCACTCATAAAATTCATAGAAGGACAACCATGAAAATGCAGCAAGTATGCTGGTGAAAAACTGACCCAATGATTTTGATACAGATGGCAGGAGATGTGTCACAGCACATTTCCTGGATCCTGTACTTTCAGGGGTTTATAAAACTTGTTTGAAAATCTCACGATTCCCAAGCGTGCTAACCAGTTTATGATATATATTATATCATCTTTCCCACATTTAAAACCAAATACCAAATCCAAATTACACTCTTAGCAGTTACTGACAAGTATTCTGACACAAGATGTATTCAGATATGATAGCATCAAGCCCAATAACAAAGAATGTTAGCACTGAAATGCCAACATTCACAGAGAGAACTCTTCTAAAAAGTAAATCCTACTAAACAGTAAAAAGTTTTAATATAAAATATGAGTAATTTTTATGCTTGCATAGACTGATTGAACTAAATTTTTAAACCTTCAGTTAAAATAAAATTATGAATTGAAGCTATAAACTAAAAATACTAAAACTCTACATAAAGAGAGTGAAAACTAGGAAGATAACATAGCATTTTACCGGGTAAATGGAATACTTTTGTTAAAAATGGAGCTTTACAACTTCCCTTAAAGAAAAAAGGGAATGCACCCAAACCATATATTGCAATACTTTTGAGACTTCCAAACTTCAGACATATAACTAGTCTTAACATTTAGCAAGAAACAGAAACTGTCTGTATTAAATAAAAAAAAAAAAAGTAAATAGGTAAATAAATAAAAAATAAATTCCCCTAACCTTGAATAATTATAGACTCACAGATTTTAAGGTTGGACAGTAACCACCTATTGCCAAATGGACCTTATATAATCATAGTGATAGAATTTCATCAGTAAATAGGGAATTTAAGTTGCTTATAAGACAAATTTTTAACTTTGAAAATAATTCTTGAAGCACATACTGCTAATACATTCAGAAATAATAGGCAGTTGTTTCACTTTCAAAGCTTGACAATTTTGGATATTTACTTGCAATGGAAATGGGCCACAAGTATGCTCAGAGGTCATATAAGTATTTCTAATGTCAAATTGTTTACCCTACTCCTTTTAACATTGCAAATAGAGTCTTTCTAGTATCAAAGATAAAAAATATTCCTTTCTGATTATCTGGCCACCAGACAAACCAATGGAACATTTTCTGCCTCTGACAAGATGTAAGTCAAATCTCTCCAGCATTTATTATTTTCAGATTTTAAAGTATTTTATATAAATATTAATTAAAATTTGCAAAATGAGACTGAATTGAATTTTGAAATCCAGTGTAATTAAACACAGAGTTTTTGCTGTAACACTGTAAATAGGAAGTCTCACATTAGATACTGTTAAATATGTTGAAAAATCTAAAATAACTGAGTGATTGCTTTCCTAAAGAACTACATGTTCTTGGCAGTTTTGGTCAACTATATGTTTCAAAAAATTATTTTAACTTCTCTAATTAAGATATGAAAGAAAAACTTAGAATCCTGAAAAGTATTCTCAATTTACTTCACATTTGCATACTTAATTCTTGACTACATTACACTCTTAAATATTCTTCAGAAGAACATGTTACTAACCATTTCAGAGGCTAGATGGTAAATGAGTAAGACCTGGCATCTCATACTTTGTGGCAGTTTTGCTTCTAACACTTTTGCCAAGTGAATTTGTTTCTTTCTGAAGCTACTGAGACACTGGTCTTGTTAAAATAAAAAAAGAAAGCTCCTTCAAATGAATATATGTATGAAGATTTTTCACAAAGACTCTAGGAACAAAGACATAAAACCAACCTGTTAAAATATAACTCCTCTCAAGCTTAGAAGAAGGAAAAGATGCCCCTAACAACGTTCTGAATACTACTTAAAGGAGTAGGGGAGCAGAAAATTGTACTTGGGGAAAGGAATTACCTGCTGACAAGACTTTCTGTCATTTCATGTCTACTCATGGTTCTGGGCCACACTCAATTTCCCCTTATTGGTGACTAGGTAGGTTGAAGGTTGAGGGGCAGAGGGCTGAAGATTTATACGCTTTGGTGCTTTTACTAATATCACCTTTATCACCTCAGTCTCCAAAACTGCAGAGTGAATTGCACAATATTATTTAGGCTTGAATTGTCTTGACACTATAAATTACAAAACCTTTTTTATCTGTATTCTGACTGACTGCCTCTATTAACTCAATCCTTAAATAATAACCAACAGGTTAACACAAGATAAAAAGCGGACTCAAACAGCAGCTCTCTCACAAAGCTGTACCAAATTGTTCCCTAAGCTAAAGGGGTAAGTATGTTTTTCTTCTGTCAGGTGATGGTATATCTCGAGTCTTTCAACCAGTTAACTTCGTGTGTCCATGTCTACATCATACAACAAAGCATAACCTGTTAATGTGAAGCATCACCTACCAAATCATGCTGTCCTTATCTGGGTGGTTGGTTTGTGTCTTTTTTTTCCCCCCACACTCTTCTGGATCTCACTGAAATTATTTACAGGCTTTAAAAAAAATATTTAATATCACTCTTTTCTTCAGCACAGCCTTAAAATCGCACTGGACTTTCTCTTTGGACTCACTTGGACTGTTCACAAGTTCAGGGTTAGCCAAGAACTCACTTTTCCTGATGAGAGATTTGGTCAATCATTCTGCTCTCTTAGTTTTTTTGGAGAATAGACAACATACTTTTACTAATACTTATGATTTGGACACAATTAAGTGCCTTTATAGAACATAGCAATCCAAGGTGCCTGTCCTCCAACACAGACTGATTTCTAGCAACTAAAACTTCCTATCTATTCTTACTACTCTTCTACTCTTATCTACATGCTTATCTATTTAGAAGTAATTGGTCTAGAACTAGCTAGTTCCACTTGAATTACTACACAACAAGAAGTTTAGTAATTATCTAACTTTCATCACAGGATTGAGATCTGAAATATCTGAGCAATCCACCAGCAATGATACCACCTAATACACTTATCACCTCTGGGATTACAAAAAAATCTGTACCACTCCTACTCAAGACTATAACCAGAAGTGAAGAATGGTCACCTTTTAGCCTTTTTTGGAGCACTTTGACACTTGAAGTAGGCAGCTGAGATCTTGCCCTTTGTCCACTGAGCCATATGCTTTCAGTATATATAGTCATATATAGCTGTATTTTCCCAATCATTCAGACATTTCTGGGGCACGTTATTGCCCATTCTTAAAGGGCAACTCTCCCCAGTGTTCCAAAATAACTTCTTGCTCCTTATTAAAATGTCCCATAACTTTCTTACAGATCCAATAGCAGCAAATGTGCACCAATAAACTGGTTTCAAATTACATACTCTTCTCAGAACCATGCTATCCCTTTCAGAGCTATAGTTTTATCTTGTTATTGACATTTTGTGAAGAACCAACAGTTTCTCCCTTTCTTCCTTTCTATGGCATAGAGTTCTCATAGGAAAAACAGACTGTCAGCTGTAAAGTAGTACATCACAATGACTAGTAAACTTTACATGTTTATGACATAGAAAAATTACTACTCAGGTTCTTGAGAAGTTCTTCAAATATGTGGAATCTACAGAATAGAACACTGGGATTTATAAATAATTCAGCTTAAAAATATCAATAAGATAACTGGAAAACTGTATGCAAATACAGTTTGTTCTTACACTTTTTTTTAATCTTGGTAACTAGGGAGTTACAAATCCCAGACTGTATGAAATATTTTTTCAACTGGCAAACTCATCATTTGTATTCAACAGCTCTAAGAGAAAATCACATGGATGGCAGTACAATGGAAATGGCTATTTTATTAAGATGTTGAGAACAACAGTACAGCTGTAATTCACTGTGGAGTTTCCATACATTTTGCTGTGAAAGTAAAGACAAATTGATGAATTTTCCATAAAACTGTCAAATGCAGCAAACTACTAAATAAAGGCATTTTATGTAGCGGCACAGAGACACTCAGACTCTTTCCAGATGCAGTTCAAATGCAGCTCTGCTAACAATCAATTCTAGAACATAGGTTTTCTTAAAAAATCAAAACCAAACCAACAAGAAAAAAACCAAACCCAAACAAATAAAAAAGAAACAAACCACAAAATCAAAATACCTCTTCTGAAGACATCCTCTATAAATTATTCATATATTTGGGGACTTGGTTTTTAAAACTGTCAAAGAAAATTTCAAAAGGAATCATTTGATCCCAAAGTGTAATTCTTGATCAAAATAGTCGTCACTGAAATGCTTGTATATTTAAATGCTTGTACTTACTGCTTATATTTCTGTATTTAGTGTAATAGAAATTAATTAACTTCTCAAGTGATATTTTGAGAAGACAATTTCACACAATTGCTGAAGAAAGATGTGTGTTACTTTGGTTTATAATCCTGAAAGGGAGATTATTTGGTCAGTAAGAGATTATTTCTTCATACAGTTCTATAAATATTAATTTCCCTACCTCCTCTATCACTTACACAGCCAGAAAACACATTAGCAAAATTGAGATGTAAATTACTAGCAAAGTAAAAACAGAAAGTCTATGCACTGTTATCTCTTGCACATGTGTGAACACCGCAGTAGGAAGGCCTACTAAGTTTCTTGCATTTCCAGGATCTTTCAAAATCTACAATAGTCTTTGCAATTGCTTTGGTATTTCTGATTCTAAGACTGTAAATCTGTTTTTATTATCACTCAGTATATTTCTACATGGACTTGTTACCAGCTTTCTGTATTTATAAGTAGAAACTGATGGAAAAATAAGAGAAATTTTCAAAGCTTAATTACTTTACTAAATTTAAAGTTGTTTATAAACTCATTCATTTTAAAGAAACAATATTTTCATCAGCAGTAAAGCAAAGTGTTTTGGAGCTGTGACGCTTTATGCAGAGAAAAATGTTAGTGAACAGCATATGGCTCTGTCAGAACAGCAGGCTTCTTTATTAAAAGAGCAGAGAGGTATCTTGCTTTTTCCCCCATCTTTTCCACAAGACTAAATTTAATTATTATTCTTGTGTATCCTCCAATGTATAAGTTGTAAACAAACAATGAATAGAATACATAGAATACATGAAGATTTAAGTATAACATTATGCAAACACAAAAAAAATATTTACTATATAGAACCTTCATAGAGCCAAGGTCTTTATAAGTAGTATAGCTCCAACAATTTCATTCAGATAATGAAGTAAGGGTAAGTAAGGGTGGGGAAAGAAGGTTCAAAGAAAAGAATTCAAGTGTTTGAGCTCATCTTTCACTACTGTTCTTATTTCCTGAAGAAAGACTAAAATATGAAACATTATGACAATTTTGTAGAAAATAATCTTATTACTATAGATTTATTTGCAATTCATAGAGTCTTTTTGACTCTATGTCTTTTGATATTCTTTATTTTGAATAAAAAGTTTATTTACCTTGTTTGTTTTTAAAAAATACTTTACAAAGGAGATACTTTTTTAAAAATATATTTCAGAGTTAGACTTTTAAAAACATAATATTCAGATTTCTGCAATTTGAATAACTTAAGAGTTAGCAGTATTAGCACAGAAGCCATAACCTTCAGGGTTTAATTCCATTTGATGGCATGCCAATCCATCCTGTGATGAAGAATGCAGCCAGCTCAACTCTTGCTGAGTATGTGAGTGTATGTGTCATTTAATATTTATAACATATCTCTTCGGTGATATTGGCCAGATGATTGTGTTGTGGGTTTTTTTTCTAGCACTTTAATAGCAAAAGGCAATGAACAACTGATTCATACAAATTAACTTCTCAGCTTTTCATTTCTCAAACTGTGAGATGCCATGCATCTGCCTAGGAAGTGCACTGGATATAGTCAAGTCTACCAGCTCCTCCGTGACAGACCAATGCATTGCAGTCCTGAATTCCCTTTCCCTTGTGATGGGATCTGATGCATTTGGCACCTGATGATGCAGTTTTGGGCACCACAATATAAGAAAGATACGAAGCCATTAGAGTGCCCAAAGGAGGGCAATGAAGATGGTGAAGGGCCTTGAGGGGAAGCCTTATAAGGAGCAGCTGAGAGCACCTGGTATGTTCAGCCTGGAAGAGACTGAGGAGAGACCTCATTGCAGTTACAACTTCCTCGTGAGGTGGGGACAGGACTGATTTCTTCTCTGTGGTGACCAGTGACAGGACCCAAGGGAATGGCCTGAAGTTGTCTCAGGGGAGGTTAAAGTGGGATGTTAGAATAAGATTCCTCACCCAGAGGGTGGTTGGGTGTTGGAACAGGCTCCCCTGGGGAAGTGGTCCCAGCACCAAGCCTGATGGACTTTTTGGACAATACTCTCAGGCACATGGTGTGACTTTTGGGAATGGTCCTGTGCAGGGCTAAGGGTTGGATTTGATAGTCCTTGCGGATCCCTTCCAGCTTAACATATTCTGTGACAGAATATGCTGTACAGAAGGCTGGTTGTGAGAGTGGTACACAGCTGCTACACAGGAGCACCAATGGCACAGTGCTAGTGTTCAGGTCATGAAACAGAATAGATTAAATTAGTACTAATGACTGCTAAAACATAACCATGGTAATCTATTAGTATTCACGAGCAGGGGGAAAATCTCAAGAAATGGGAAATGGTCTGCAGATAAGGTTGTCAGGGAGGACTTGCAGCTGGACCTCAGTGCAGGGTCCAATTCAAACCAGAGCACTCTCTACCTTCTCTGACATACAGAGAAAAAAAGTCATGCAATTAAACATATAAAAATTACTGTCCTTTAAAAGAAGTACTTTAGATAACAGTATATGTGGCAAATATTCAGAAATACCTTATGTGCCACTAGCATCTTTTTTACCCCTAGAAAAAAATCATGATCTCCTTAAAATTCAAAAGTAATAAATACATTTTGAATAGTGCTTAATATTACCTAAAATTGTACAAATATAAACTAAATTAACATGAAAAGCTTTCATTAAATCTAGTTTGCTGCCTCAGAAGACTGGATCAAAACCAGCCCTGATCATACTTCAAGATATACTTGAAAGAACATGAAGGGACATGACCTCTATCTAATAAATCATAAGTTGCACTTCTGAATACAAGTATATTGACAATTTAAGCATAGAAAATTAATTGTTAAATCACAGTAAACCCACATTTTTTACTTTAAGTTCAAAACTAATTGATAATTTTGGGAATTCTTAAAGACAAAAATTAAGAAATTGTCACGTATCATGCAAAATGTATTCACCACACCGCTAGCCACAGATGCAAGCAGTAATATAGTCGTGTTACCACATACTCATTCATGATTTAGTCTGATAGATGCTCTCCTTTCTTGCTTTATGAGAAAGAAGCATTTAATCTGTCTTAAAGGCAGTTTCACTTAAAGTGAAGTGCAGTTTTCCAACAGAACAAAATTTAGTCATGCATACAATTCACATGAGGGCATATAGGAATTACACCAGCATTTCCTGTAAGTCTACAATTCTTATTCCTGAATACTTGTCTCATAATTAAAACTTAAAACATACTAGAAAATACTGATAAGAGTGTTACATTGATTGGTTTGGAATAAGTGCTGTAAAGTTAAGATATATGTACACGCTCCATCTGAACTTAACTATGTGATTCTAACATTCATTTGCATGTCAAACAGGAACAGACTCTTATGCAGTAAGCACTATCCTTTTCTTCTCAAACATTAGTTATAACACAGCTTCTCTCACTCCCAGTAGTATGTTTTCTTCTCATGGTAAAGGAAGAGAATAGCAGTTTAACAATGTTATTTTACATAAGACATAGCATAAATAGCATCCATAATTGAGTCAGACAACAATGCAGTCCAAACACACAATGTGATTTTCACATATTATATAATGTATTTGCCTGATGGAATAAAAAGAGAGAGACATATAGATATGTTTAATTTTTAATTATGGGGATAGAAAAGTTGAGTCTACGTTTACATTTTCCCAGTCATCAGTCTCAGGGATCAATCCCTGATCGCCAGGCCATGATGTACAGACCATGAAACAATTGGCCTGGGTCTTCTCTAAGCTCCATAGCAGACCTTGGGAACCACTAAAAAATTCATTTTTCATAGTTTCTAGTCCTAAGTACTCAGAATTATCACTGAAGATATAGAGCAGTCCACCACAGAGGGCTGCTTGTATAGCATGACCTTGAGAGTGTGTTTCATCCCATAGTGAGGGACATAAGGGACGCAAGCATCCAAGGGTAATAACACCATGTCTTCTATAGACTTCTTCTAAAACCTAATCTACTAATTTTTCCACCTTAGTCACAGCTAGTTGGTTAATTCTGGATAGGGAAATCAGAACTGAGGAAATAATACAGAGTAATGTAGAGCATCATCAGACTTGTGCGTCAGCTGAGGGGAGATGAAAGAAGAGCCTGCAGCTGTACTACGGGGGATGGAATTGAAAGCTTCTTACAAGCCTGTGGCTATATTCTGTGAATTCTTTCTTTCTCCTTGTTTAAGAATAAATGTATTTCTTTATCTACAGTTCTCACATTCTATATTTCATACAATGTCCTTCCACTATGGAGACAAGCAATAAGAAATGAAGGTGAAAAATTTGCAATATGGGATCACTGACTTTCACTGACATTTACTCTATATTCAATTTGGAAAATCTGTATGAGAATTGTCTCCTGATGGAACTCTCCTTCTCATGGCAAAGGCATAAAGTTATCTGAAAAATACTATGCTTAATAGATATTACAACATTTTCAGTGTTTACTGAAATGTCATATGATAGAAGAATCACCACTTACTGCGGTCAGTAATTATTGTTCTGGCCTCTTGATTGCTCGTCTTGTTTTTTAGATTTTGTGCTGCAGTTATTAGTTCATCCAGCTGGGGACGTCTTTGGTCCAGATCCTGTAGTATGGCCTAGTTGAACACAAATACAAAAAAAAAAAAAAGTTAAAAGCATATGGATCAGTTGAGAAGACCACATGTAGAGAATTTTTTTTTTTTTTTTGTGCTTGCTTAATTTAAAGCAAAAAGATTGCTTGCCATTTCCAATATTATGAAGAATTTGGTCTAGACCTTCTAAATATTGTTGTTATTCTTTATATAAAAATACCAAGGATAACTTGTAATAATAATTAAAGAACAAACTATAAGACTAAACAAATAAAATTGACAATCATTCTTCATTTTTAACACATCAAATTATGCAGGATCAGCTATTCTTTTGTATAAAGCTATAGAAGGGCACTATTTTTCAATATACTTTTAGATTTTACAGGGTATTTTAAAAAAGATATAAGGGTTTACTATCTTAGCTGATAGGGCAGGCTTTTCCTAGTAAATCATGAGGTCTAATTAATACTGTTTGCTTTTTAATATTTCAAGACTGTTTAATCAATTGTTTAAAAGCCATAGTAAGACTGTTAATGTCACTTTTTCTGTCCTGACACCTTACCTAGTAGAAAAATAATTAACACTCACAAAAAATTTATATGTGAGTAAAACAGATACATAAAGCCCAGGCAAACTGAAAATGAAAACTCAAAGAAAGTAAGGTGTATAAGATCTATGCATACATTACTCTATTTTGAAGGATTATGGAAGAGCAAACAAGGAATCAGTACAATCTTTTCTCAGATGAGAAGCATCCAAGTATGTATTTAAAGACATTGACCGAATTTAGCAACTTCAACTTCCTATTGTGTAGTTTCCAGAAAAGATTCTCATTACATTTCCCAGTCTTAGGAGCTGGAAGTAGCAATATTTATTACAAAACTATAAACAAACTACTTTTTTCTGCCCACAATTTTTAGTCAACAGAACAGTACACTGTCAGATAGCTGGTAGGTATACTATACCAGCTATCAAGCTGGCAAAAAAAAAGGCCAAAGAATTTATTTTTCAGGCTTGTTACATAGACATTGGTTAGATAACCTATTAACATGCTCACCTAGCTGTTGATTATGTGTCTTGAGTACTTTATTGTCAAAAAATTCTCTCCTTTCTGCTCCTCAAAATAAATAATCATACTTTATTTTTAAACATTGTTTTTCATTGACTTTACTGGATAGAAAAGACCAACAGTCTGATCTTGAATTTGACTCTCCAACTTGAAACAAGTGTTGCATAATCTTCAACAAGTTGAAGGTGACAAATAAAGGCCTAATATAATTTTCTGTTCAATGAGATTAACAAAAGAGCATGATAATATAAATTCCTATAACTACAGTGTGTATTACCAAAAGCAAGCGAAAAGCTTCACAGAGTTTCCCTTTGTTCAGCTACAAACTCTTAAAAAAAAAAGGTAGTTTTCAAGGTACACATCTAGTTACAGCCTGGGAAATTCTTGCCTTGAACTTCTCTATCACAAGTTCTTTGAAAATCCATTATAACTGGCTTTCTAAACCCAAAAGCTTGGAAGGTATTTTTTCTCTTGTATACTGATTGAACTGCATGGAGACATGTAGTTAAAGGAGCAGCTTGAAAAATTAAGCAGAGAATAAATTTCTCTTTAAAAGTCTCTCCTTATTGGAAGCACTCCAGAAAAAGAAATAAAATCTAGTGATGCAGTTACTACCTCTAGATAGCTATGTGCCTTCTAAACTCCATTTTCTAGGAAGACAAGTTAATGAATGACATGAATTTTGCAATAGAAACAGTAGTCCCACTGTAGCTGAAAAACATCTGTATTACACAGATTGCCAAAATGGACTGTGCAGAAGGAGAATTCAAACACATACAACAGGCCCGGATAATTCTGCAGCTTCCAAAATAATATTTCCCTTTCTCTCCCCTTCCCCTACTGTTCAGAAAAGGAAAACCAAATTAAGTGATTCTAAGGTCTTATGCCAACAGTGACTCTGTTCCCTAAAGTTTAATAAATATAATTTTTATACTGGATATACTAAAATAGAATGATTTATTTGATCCAGCTTGAGTCTCCAACTAGACATTAAATACTGTGTTTGTGCCCTGGAAGAAAGCTGCTGTTATATGAAACCTAGTAGGAAACAAAGCAATAGGTAAGGAGAGCTCAAGAGGGATTTTCTCAGTATAAAACTGAGTGAATGGAGCTGCTCTGTGCCTAAGGGCTTACAAAACAATTTAACCCCAAGACCCATCTGCAGTTCCTCAACTGGACACTCAGGAAGACTAAAAATGCCTCTTTTAAGTGAGTCTTGTTGGATGTACTAATGTGTCAAGAAGGACACCTTTAAACTCTTATCCTATAAACAGATATGAAGATTCTCAGACCTTTCAGTAGAAAGTAACACATAATTATAGAGAAGATTATTTTTCTTACTCTTAGAAAAGTGGCCACGTAGAATAATGGAAAAGTAACATTCTTCAAAATAATATATTTTTTCCTTGATTTAATAGAAAGTGTCTAAGAACAATACCCAAGAAATGTCTTATTTTATTCAGTAGAATTCTATTTTAAAATTGCTACAACATTTGTTGATCTACATTTATCAATTGATACGATCTTAAAGATTTAACAAATATATGTTCCACATGGTATCTGCACTGCATGGACACATACAAACCCTGATAGTAGCTTGGATAAAAGTACCTACTAAAACACAGCACTCGTGAGCCTTCCTGTGATTCAGTAGTGTGAAAAGTAAACAGCACCACTTGAGCTCCACTTAAAGTACTATCAAATTCAGAAAAATATTCTGTGACTAGCTAAACTGACATACAAACTGATTTTGTGGGTTAACAAAAATACAGATAATTATGCTAGGAAGAGAAGTGCTTTGATGAATACAAATTAAAACACCACTAAATATGTTTTTTGGGAAACATAAAAATTGAATAGCTTTACAGTATTAGCTGAAATGATCTGAAACAAACAAACAACAAACCTCCAAACCAAAATCAGAAGCAATTCATATCTGGAGATACTTTTAAAAACTTTTACGAATTCAGCCAAATATTTAATGTTGTAAAACTGGATCCTCAACGGAAAACTAAATGGAAACCATTAGAAGATACTGTTATAAGAGCCATGGGAAGAAAAACTCATTAATAGTGGCACCCTGATGGAGGCACAGCAGATGCAAAAGACCAGATGCCTCTGATTTGGAATGTCAGCACACTGAAATAAATGCGCTACATAAAAGCGGGTAATACAGAAATAAAAGTTAAAATGAAAGTCTTTTCAAAATAAATGAAACAGAAACCCATCTAGTGTCCATCAAGTCACCAAAAGAACAGGTACAAAGACTTAGAGTGAGTTAAACTGAAAGGTTTTTTTTGGTGGGTTTTGTTTTTGTTTTTTTAAATAAACACTTATGTTCTTTTGCATTCCCTCTAGTCTTATTTTCCTAGTAATTATGTATTCTGCAAAAATTTATAGAACAAATTTCAAAAAAAGAAATTTTTGCTTAATTATAAGTGTAATTCCACATGAGCAGGTCAATAGCGAAGAAGGACCATTGACATCCATGGTTGCACAAACACAACTTTAAATCCCAAAAGAGCTTTTCTTTTTCTTCCATATATCTATGAATGCCAACATAATGATGCTTGGAGACAGCACAGTAATGGAACAATGAGATGCCATCAAACCTACCAAGAGTTTGTTAGAAAGTGATGCTATTCACTTTTAACAATCTTTTCATATTTGTAGATAGCAGCTGCTCAAAAGAAAAAAAAACAATTTTCAGGTTCCTAACTTTTATGATTTTCCAACAAAAAATGGGCGTTGAGATATGGAATAAATTGTTCAAGTCAGTAACTGAAATAACTTGCATTAAAATGGCTAAAAAATAAACTGAAAAACTGAAACAGGTGAAGTGTTAGAAATTCTTGGAGGGACTGCAAGGTTTGAGACTGAGAATTAAAATATTCTCTAGCTTTATAATGTACAGCATGCTAGAGCCTGCGTATTTGTCACTCTACCCATGTGTATAGCACTTTATATAAAAGATAAGATCCTTAAAATCTATCCAGTCTTTTTTTTCTCTCCTGACTTCATGGCAAGCGTTATTAAACTGGAATAGCTGAATTCCAGGATGTTACCAAGTTTTATACATTCAACTAATCATTTACTAGTGCTGATTATGTGTGTTTGGTTTTTAATATTTTAAACAACTTTTCTTAAGACAAAGCCATTCATCTCCCTGTGCTGAATTCAAACATATAAAGAAGAGTTCAAGTTGCTGTTCTGCAACATTATATATGACTGAGTCTGTACTAGTCTTCAAAAAGCCTCTGGGCCTACTCTTGTAACCCATTTACATTCCTATGTTGAGAAACCTCTCTGAAAATAAAGATGTTTAAGTGCCATTACAAAAGATTAAAATAACATTGGGTAAAGCAGGTCCCACACTTCCCATTTAGTATTTAACTGAGAAGTCCTCTGCAGTGGCAACGACTACCACGTCTTCACAAGTTTTCAGTGTATTTATGTGCTTCCAGTCAAATATAGTTTGTTATCTATTTTATACTATTAGAACGCTAATAGTGACTGATCCAAAAAAATTACGTTTGGAAAAAAAGATGATTTAGGAAAGACCTTCCTTATTAAGAGCAAAGTGGAAGTGCTTTTTGTCATTAACAAGCCATGGCTGAAGACTAAGGTTTCACAACTGTTAGGGATGATTTGGTTTGGCCCACTCCTAACCTTGTTTAATGAAATGAACCAGCGAATCAAAACTGATTCTGATGATTAACTGAATGATTAACTGAATGATTAATATGGGAATGTAAGTGAGAAGGAAGATATATTTCTTATGTTATGAAGCTATTTGCTCCTCTGAACTAATTTACCAAGATATACTTACAAAAAGCATAATGCTATTAAACAGCTGTTCAGGAAGTTATTTGCTCATCTTCTGAAAAACTTTAGACTCTAAAACTTAAATTTAAACAAAAATGAACCAATTATTTCACCACCAAAATGTATAGCCATGATAACTTTTACTTAAAACAACTGAGTTTCTTGCGGCTGATTGGTTCTCTAAATATAATGTGTTATATACAAAAGAAAGAGAGAAAGCTTTGGAAAAAAACTTGCTAACAATTTCAGAAAATGCAGATATGCAACACCTACAATTCATTTGCATAATAAAATTGGCTTTGTTAAGATATTCCTCCCAAACACAATTTGAATTTGTTTTCTTGTCACTAAGCAGGAAGGGAATATGAGAGAAAATGATCATTTACATACTCCCTATATTTAAACATAAAATTATGAAACAATGAAAGCAATATAATGCAGTGGAGTTTTCTTTTTTGAAAACTTTTGATTATTAGATGTTTTGTGTTTTCCCTGCAAAGCATGTATAATTTTAGGAAAATACAAAGATCTAGAGCTACTGCTTAGCAGTGATGAGAGATGATTGCTGCCTGTCATTGAAATCAGAACATTAACAGATGAGACGCTGTGCATTAGATTTTTCCTGAGTGCTTTTTGCAGCTCATTTCCATAAGCATGCACTTTTATGCCCACTTGGGACCACCTCAAGAACTGCCTAAGCAGCTCTCATTAATGTCAAAGTAAATATACCAACTCCATCAGTGATGCTGTGGGACAGCCACCAGTGACAACTCATCAGCTGTTGCATAAGATGAGTGAAAAAGCATTGTAGAAGTTTTTGAACACTTTTTTTGGTGATGGTCACTCATTAAATTATGTTGGTGGCATTGTAAATGTCTGAGGTTTATTCCTGTTGTAAAGGAAAGTCTGGTCCATACCAGACTTTGGTTAGTGCTGTTGATGCGCACTAACCAAACCAAACTTAATTCAATTCTCCATGTATTGACCAAATATGTAAGGTGATGGTGGGAGCTGGGATAACTCTCACCCTGCTCCACATCTGCCTTTAGGAAGCAAGTATTTCAAGAGGGCCAAACAATCAGCACCTTGCACATTATAACTGAGATTTCTTGATGGACTGCACTGGAGTCCATCCAGCAGAAAGGATGGAGAGGATGGAACAGAAGACTAGGAAAGTATTACAATTTAACAGGATTTGTGAATGAATCATTAGGAGATAAAAAGGAATTTGCTCTAATATAGCCATTGCCTGAAAGGAAAAGGAGTAAAGCTAAAGATATATCTGTAACAAGTAGAAGATTTAAAGATTTTTGTGTTTGGCTATAATAAGGTGCATTCAACTAGAAGAATACAGTGATAATTCACATGTAAGAACTCAAGACTGAAACAGGATTACAGCTCTAACAGTAAATCTATGTGAACTATGTATGAAATCACAGCATTTTGCCCCCAAACAATGTGGCAGTTCAATAGTACTTTGCTTGCAATAAAGCATGAGCAAACAATCAGGCAAAAGTATCTCAGGGTATCTTATGTCCTTTCATCAAGCTAAATAACTTAATGGATGGGAACCACTGTTAGGAGCTGCAGAGCTTCCCTGGTTTCTGTATCAGTCAGCAGAACAGAAATCTCTCAGCATATAGCTACCATTTGCAGAATGTGAATTTGCAAAATTTACTTTTTTATTTCTCTTATATAACTAATGGTTTTTTCCATTAAGGATTTTTCCTATGCATTTAACAAATACGTATTACCAAGAAAACTGAGGGCAGCTGCTCTGTTTCTCAAACCTTCAGCTTTAGTCTTTTCTTTACTGTTTTTTTCAGTTGATGATGTTAGTGAACTCCTTTTATCTGAGACTGATCCAGTGAAAAATATACTTGTCAAAGCACTTCAAAAGCAAAGTTCTAGGTTCTTTACTTTGTTTGCTTTGTCATACTTTTAGACAACAGTAAAATAATATTGAGAAGACATAGCATTATATTATGAATATAAGCAAAACAAACAGGTATTTTTAGCTTTTTTTTTTTTTAATTTAAGTAAATAACGTTTGTGGTGAGGGAAAGCTAATAGCTTGACTGAAGATGCTACACAAATTATCCATTTTTATAGGGAAAATATTAGACTGAATCAATTTTATGCTCGGAAAAAAAAGACCCCATAGAATGACTTTCTCAGTTTCTACTAGAGCCTCTGGAAATCTTTGATTACTTCTACTGGAAGTTTTCTCCAGTAATAACAAGTAAAAAACAATTAAGGAGAATAAAATGGATTGCCACAGCATCAGTTGCCAGATAAGTTTTTCCTTAGTACCTTGGGAAACTAGATATTTTTCTCGAAAACAATGTAAAATAAAGGAAGAGGATTTAATCTGGGTTGTCTTGGTTTGCTTCTGAAATAGAAAACAAAAACTGTTACATAATTTTTTCTTACAGGGAATTTAATATTATTTAGCTCTGTGTGTGTATGTAGGGGCAGCGGGAGGGAAGGTGTTTCTTATTTACCACATCTGATAAGAAATGTTGGAGTAACTCTAGAATAACTTTAGCCTAAATCCAGTAACTTGGACCTTCATCTTTATTCATATCTCATTGTCATTCCAAAAGATGAGAACTGCATGAAATTACAAGCCCAGTTTTTCTGCCTAAACCTTTCTGCTGTATTTAGAAAGGTTTTACTCTCAGAACTACACTGCTGCCTTTCATTTTTTGTTTCCATTTTTATTGCTTTGAATTGTTGTACTTGTTTCTTTATTTGATTTACTTCTAGTTTTACTCTTCCACATTTCTGTAACTATGGTCAGAATTAAGGTCATTAAGGTAATTAAGGTCAACAAAAACACAGAAAGTGAAGGTAGAAACTAGAAAAATTCTGAAGTTATTCATATTTCATCAAAAGCAAAGGAAGGAAGGAAATGTATATAATGTGGGTTATTAAAATTTTGGACTGGGCAAGACTTATTTTTATAACTACTTTCAAAGGGGAACTCTCAAGTTCTCAACTGCCAGCCAGAGTAAGTAAATTAATAATGCCATCTTGTCTTGATGGTACCACAGTCTTCTGCAGTCTTCACCGCAGTCTTCTGAAAATACCGTTTTTAACACTCAAAACCTCCAATTTGCCCTTTATGGTGAAAGAAGCTATGGTTAGGTTGAGAACGAGATGGAAGTGCTGCACAGCTGTGTAGCACCACATGCAGTAAAAGTGGGAGCTGTAGCTGAGTGAGGTCCCCAGTTACCCTGCAGTGTGAAAAGAGGCTGGAGAGTAGATGCTTGAGGAGGGAGCTCAGCCATGTGTAGGCTGTGTGGAAAGATGCCTACCCACTCCATAACTAGCAAAAATATGCAAGTACTCGTTATCCTGTGGCATGAGTGTCTTGTTATGGGTGTCCTGGTGATAAGGGCCAGGCCCTCACTGGCTATGAGAGAGTGAATGTTGATGGTTAATGGCTCAAACAATTGGCCATTTGCAAAACAAGGTGCTTTGCTGATGATGTGAAACTGCCCAGGGAAGAGAGGGTTCACACCCACTACCAGAGGCTACAAGCAGGTTTTGGAGACAGATAAGGAAAAAGACCAATAAGAAGCAGATCCTGTGAGGTGGGATAGTGCTTTTTAACATGCCAGTGTCCTCCCTTACACAACTGGCTCAGTTAAAAACTCCCTTCTCAAGTCTTAGAAGGTGTCATTAACCATCAGAGACCCCTTAAGTGACCCGAGACTTATTTCTGGGGCCTTCCACCAGAGGACTGCACCACATGATCCACAATGTTGCTGTAAAACTCCCCTGCTAGAGGAGGTACCTGAATGTCTCACGTAAACCTAAACATATATTAACTCACTGAACTCTTGGTTTCATGGGCTTCCCTCACCCCCGGCAGATAAGGCTGAGACCATCACTCCAACCAAAGGACATCTAAATTGCAATAATCAAGTCTCATCACTGGATCCACAGGTGGTGATATGTTTCTACTGTTACCCTTCCTTTCTTTCATTTCCTTATATATTTTCTAAAGTGGTATCTTTATACTTTTATGTTGCTATATTTCTACAGATAATAACCAAAGTGGCAACAGTCCCAACCAAATTGTTCTAAAATCAACCCTACATATATATATATAAAAAACCACCAGCATTCAGTGTTGTTTCACTAATCCGGTCCAAGGGATCTATTAACAAGAACATGAGTTACCCTCACCTTCAGGTCATAACACTTTCCTGTCCTTGGACTTCTCAAGTCCTTTCTACTCTTTTCTAAGAAATGATGCCAATTCAACAGAAGAGGCACGGACTAACACCTACCAAAACAGCCTGGTGTAAAGGACCTTTCTGAAAAGTGAAATCACAGAACCATAAAATGGATAAGGTTGGAAGTGACCACTGTAGGTCATCCAGTCCAATCTCTGGGCTCAAGCAGAGATATCCTAGAGCACATGGCATGGGACTACATCCAGACAGTTCTTGAATATCTTCAGTGAGGGATATTCCCCAGCCTCTCTGGGCAGCCTGTTCCAGTGTGTGGACACCCACACAGTTTCTCATGTTCAGGCTGAATTTCCTGCACATCATTTTCTGCCCTTTGCCTCTTTTCCTGTTGCTTGGCATCACTGAGAAGAGCCTGACTCCATCCTCTTGACATTATTCCCTTTCAGTCACCTCTTTTTGAGGCTGAACAGGCCCAACTCTCTCAGCCTTCCCTTGTAAGAGAGATGTTCCAGTCCCTTAATCATCTTTGTCCCCTTACCCATTCCAGAAGCTCCATGTCTCTCTTGTACTGAGGAGTTCATAATTGGACACAGCACTCCAGATGCAGCCTGACTAGGGCTGAAAAAAGGGTCAGGATCACCTCTCATGACCTGCTGGTCACACTCTTCCTAATACACTCCAGGATACTATTGGCCCTCTTGGCCATAAGGGCGCACACTGAAAACAGGTGTCTCACTGCCTGGATGCTTTATGCTCTAGAAAAGATATAAAGGAACAGAAACAGGCAAGGTCTCCTCCTCCTGCATTTCCAGTGAATACCTGACGGACAACTCCTGTCAGATTAAATAATATATTCCATAGAGGCAGATGAAGGAGGGCTTACTCTGAAGATGGGTACTGGATCTTAAATTTCTGCAGAGCAGGTTGGAACAGTTTCTATCCACAGGCAAAAGCCAAACCAAAGGAGCACAGCAAACAACTGTTGTAGAGCCAAGCACCAGCAGAGTTGGGCAGGGGTGTCAAGGCTGTGAGGGCACCTACTAAATGCAATTGTTCCTGATTTTAGTTTATTCTGTCATTTTATGGTGCTGCCCTAGGTCAATATATCTCATTGCAGAGGGTAAATTTTCTCATGCTAAAACCTACTGAAGACAGTTTTCTGATAATACAATAATTATTAACTATGGAAACAATAATATTGAAAAAGGATATTGGCCAGAAGTTGAAGACCATACAGTTTAAATAGAAAAGTTGCAAATTATTAGTAGTGAGTAGATTTAAATACAGAGCAGATGACTGCAGAATATGAGAGATTATTAACAGAATTGTCTAAACAAAAAATTTTTTTTTTTTTTAATACACACAATTTTTTTTAATACACACAATTTGAAGAAGAGGAATCTCTATGTAAAATCCCATAGAGTAGTTTCATATATAGTATATGATCATACCTGTCCTTTCTGACCTTGAAATTTATCAATCTGTGAGAAATTATTTAAAAAAAAAATTAAATTTGAACACATCTATAATGCCAGCTTAACTGAGATGAATTTTCAACACCTGTTTCCTCAAATCAGCATCAGTCCTACATGGTTTCCCTCCCTCACACAGATATATTATAATTTAAATATATTTAATCAATTTATGACTGAGAGCAGTGTTTAAGCATAAAGTTAAGCATAAATCTGGAGCTATTTCTTGTTCAGACAAGAGGAACTCTTACTACAAAGTTAATGTATTTCATCTGTAACCATTGCTTGAGGCAGAAAGTACAGGCATTGATTAGTAGCTTGCAGTGGAGCCACACAATTCTACTTCAGTGGAAGAAAAATTTTTCTTTTTCAGAAAATACAGTTTTATTATCTGAATGAAATATATCTGATAGTTTCAGAAATATATCTGATAGAAAAGAAAGAATCACTACTAAAATAGATTGACACTGCTATAATAAAAGCAGGAAGTAATAATTTGCTTTATATGTGCATTCATGTATACCTACACACAGCTATATATAAGCAGATATAGATACTGATTTTATAGTGGGCCTTTGCAATAACGAAGATGGAACCCAAGGAATAAAACTTCAAAATTAATGACCTTCCTCTTATTTCTCTTCTGTAACTGAAGAGTAACTGAGGCTGGAGGGGCAATGAGCTTGAGCATCACAATCTGGTCGAAACAGAGGAGGAGGTTTGCTTGAGATACTATGATAACACACTTACAGATATAATAAATGTTCCTGGCAAAATGAAAATAACCTTAGAATAAAATATTAAAAATCAAAATGAAATTACTCTTCTCTATTATCTTTGTAGTTTTGAACTACTAACGTTTGTCCAAAACTAAGATTTTCTCTGCATTGGACAATATTGTTTTGTTGCTGCAATTCCTTTGCTTTGAAGGAACAGAACTTGTTTCTTAGCCACTTAACTTTGTCCTGGGACACTGGAATTAAAAGAACTGTAAAACTGTATCTTGCAGTGTATTTTTACTTATCCTTAGTTCCTCTTATGTTTTTCAAGTATGAACATTTTATAGACTTCCACACTTCCAGAAAGAAATAAGCTTGTCTTGGGTTTTAGCAAGACTGTTCTCATCTACTTGCTTTCCTATGTACTACAAAAGATGTGCCTTAGCTAAATAACAAACTATATTGCACACTGCTTTGTGTAAAAAATTCTGACCACATTCATGAATTCACTGCACGCAGTTCCATAATGGTGTCAGTCATGGCTGAAAAATAACTGAAGATCGAATGACTGCTTATCATCCATTTTTCTAATGCTGTTTTTCAACAGGCAAGGCAATTTTTTTTTTTTTTTCTCCTTTTAATTCACAGACCTCAGTTCCTAAACCTGAGGGCTTACGGCACTGGCTGCTAAAAACTCACTAGTAAAAAGTGCTCATCTTTATCAGTGAATCCAAATTGATTTTCAGGTTTTCACTGATGAGTAACTTTTTCCTTGCCAATAATGTATTTCCACATTACTAACACTGACCCACAATTTGATGTGAAGCATAACACAGATATATACAGAAAATTCTAGAATAATAACTTTCAAGTTTAACACACCTGAAAATTTGACCCTATCTGATATGCAATATTTTCACTTTTTAAATTAGTAAGGTGAAAGAAAATGTCTTACCATACAGAGCATTAGCTAAGGCTTGATGCAGTCAGTTCTCCAGGGGTGGAGAACCAAAATTAACTAGAAGGCTGTTATGATGCATCTGGACCCTGTCTCCCACTCTCCCCCTCCCTCTTACCATAACAAAGTCAGTTACTGAAAGGCCATATTGGGAGGTGGAAACAAGAGCTTCCAAATGTGTTATATTTTTAAAAATTAATGATTTGTATCTCCCTATGGAAATGCTAGACTGTGACAAGCAGTTCTTCAAGAGCTGAATCCTGGAAGGACTCCAGACTGAGGTCACTAGTTTCTTTGCAAATACCAGCCTGCAAAACTGGGAGGTATTTTACAGTCTATGGTGCTGAAAAATGGATCTATCTTGGCAATTTTTTATTACTCAACTTTCTGACCTTATTCCTTCCTTACTCTTGAAAATTATCACATGCACATATGCAAACACACTTCTTTCCAGAGGCTCTTTCCACCACACAAAAAAGTAAGAATTATTTTTCTTGAAAGCTACATTTGAAGGCAATTTTTTTTTGTCAGCTATTAATTATTAACAAAAGAAAACTGAGTTTAGGAAGCTACCATTTCTGTTCCTTCTACTTTTTCCCTCCAGAGTATCCTTCTAAATACCTTCAAGCATTAGAAAATGCAAAGATGTAAATTGTAGCCATTGTCCAAGGGATTTGAAGAACTCTCTAGAAACATGGGCTGAATAAAAAAGGAGAATAAGCAACTGTGCTAAGAAATAAAAGAGAAATACAACACATAAGACTGAACAGATGCCATTAGCTTGCAGTTCTGATTAACCAGCTAAAAGCAACATCAGTTTATTTATCCATGACAGCATAATATATTCTGCTTAAAAACAAAACAAAACTGAAGTACTGACAAGTTTAGGAGCTGTGCTTCAGCGTCCCTATGCCCTGTAGCAGCTGTTTCCTCAGAAGGGGCCACAAGGGCTGTGGAGGGGCCACTGGCTGATCATCTCTAGTTGGTGCAGGAATGGCACTGATGACACTGTGCTATCTTACACCAAGATTCTACTGCTCTCAGTCCCTGCCTTGTGCCAGTAGAGGTCAGAGGACAGATCTAACAGGGACACAGCTCTGAAAAAAAGCAACAGAAGAAAGCTGGAAAGGGAAATGCAAAATGGATGGTCTGCTTTACTGAAGATGGGTATGTGATGAATGGAGGATGACAGTTGTTGGTGTACAGATAACTAAAGTTAAACATTGTCATTTTAATTTAGGCAGTGTTGAGAGAGAATGCCAAAGAAGTGCAATACCAAGAGGAGGGGTGTAGGACATTATTCAAAATGTGGTAATAGAGAAGATGTGTGGTCAGATTCTTTTCTTTTATTTTAACAGATTCCTGACAGTGGAATAACTGCTGTGATTTCATTTTTTCTTAGTCTGTATTCCAGGTGTAGTTTAATGTGTACATAAGGATGTTTTAACTTCTTTGAATATGATCCCTATGTTTCTTCAAAACAAAACACCCCCAAACTTAAATGTAGTTCTGAAAAAAGCAAAGACCCTAACTGGTTTGTAAAATTTTAGCTTCCTTTCAAACTTTAATTACTCTCTGCTACAGATGTGCAGGCATTAAGAGATAACAAATAATTATAAAAGATTCAGCTAGTATGCCAAGGTAGTTCTCTTGAGGCATGATGTTTTATTGTTTACTAATGTCACTGTAGATCAAAGGAAAATGTTTCAAACGCTCTTCCACAGTGTAAGACATTGCATATGGAAATCAGATCGTACAAGTAACTCTCTTGGAGGAATGTTCCCTACCATATACAACTAAAGTCACAAAAGAGATACATTAGGAGAGATTTCTATACTTGCACACGACGGTAGAGAGTTTCTGGCTGAGGACGTGTTTATTGAATTAACTCCAAATTGAAGCTCTATCCACAGATTAACAGTCTCTCAAACCGCAAAAAGACACAAAGCATGAGCATACTCGTTACTCATATTGAACAACAACAACAACAAAAAAAATCAGCAACTGCCACAGCAGCATTAACCCAGGAGCTGGTCAGAAAGTGGCCAGACTCCAGTGTACCACTGAAAATGGAAGTACATCCCCTGGCAGAGTGAACAGCGGTTTCTGGCCGGCTGTACCCGAGCTGAATCCTGTACCATATGCACCATCTCACCTGTTTAGGAAGGCAAGTACTTCAGGCTGAGCATAAGCACAGAAGTCAAGTGCATGAAGGGTGGGAAACAGGAATTAGCATGAACCACAGGACTGAGGTACGAGAGGGAGGAGCTGGAGGTATAGGAAAAGCAGTGATTTGCAAGAGAGGAGCTAACTCATATTTGAGCTGCACACCCCAGAAAGACAGTCAATAAATTGATTATGATTTAGCCTCAGTTTTGGATTACATACAACATGGGGAAGAGGCTCTACAGCTGATTCAGTAAAGAGCTAGCTTAGGTCAGATAGACTTAAGTAATGCTCAGAGAGCATGGTGTGAACACAGTTGTATAATTTCTGGGGCCAGCTCAGCAGTACAGTGCCTTTCAGGAACAGCCTCAGTTAATGAGACCTGATGATTCTCACCTGATTGAATACAGAACCACTTACCTGTTCCTGCATCTGGTCCCCAGCTTTATCTCATTTAACACAGCTTTAATGAGCCTATCTGCAATCAAGACACCTCCACAATATTGCAGCACTCTGAGCATCTGTGTGTGTATGTGCACAAGAGAGAGGTCAGAGCCAAGTCTTCATTGTTGGATATTCCATATAATTTTCTTTAAAAAGGCATAGCAGATCTGAAACAACCTCATGGAACAGCCTGAGGATACCTGTACTAGCTGTCCATAATTTATTCCTGCAAGTATTTTCTACGATTCTTATTGGAAGAATATTTTCAAAAAATTTTTTACTATATTAACTTCAAAGTCCCTATTTAGCCAGGCTATTGCTAATAATTTGCTATTACCAATCCTTCTAGCTACCTGATGATTTATTTTGATGATGGTCTTCACTAATTCTAGCAGGAAAAAAAAAGTATCTGAAATGTAGATATGTATGCACACACGCTCTCTCACATATATATATACAGAAGTAATATAAAATAGTAGACAACATTTGGATAAGGACTACAACGCATCACAGAAACCCTAAATATCTTTTTGTTCTATTATCCACTGTGTTTGTTATCCCCCTATGGAAAACAAGAGTTTCAAACCTTTAGCTCATTTCTCTTCTGCAATGTTATACAAGATGGAGACTAGTTCTGAAGATGCCCTAAAGTTTGTAATCTTATTTTGTCACAATATTTTTATCCAAACAGAATAAAAGAGTTGCTGGAACTTTTGAAGTGATAGTCTGAAAAAAAGGTTTATTCTAGCACTAATTCTTATGTTAACAGCTTCAAGGCAGAAGGTCTCTGTGTGAAAGACAATAAATAAACAACACTAACTTTGTTACTGGTATGACACTGTTCTTATCTAGCTCAGTATGAATTGTGACGTGACAGCTCGTGAATTTTAGCTATAATACTCAGGAACTTGCTCAAGTCATCTCATGGGCACTAGCAGTTATATTCGAGAACCTGCAATGGATGGATATAACTCACTTTTGAAAGAGGCACAGAAAACTACCCAGGAAATTTTAGGTGAATTATACTGAGCTCATTTCAAGAACATATGATTCAACAATCGTTGAGGAAGGAAAATATTGATAAGTAACACATCCAACCATTTATCAAGAGTAAATAATAACCAGGCAACAGCATTTCCCTTAATCCAGAGCTTTAAGATTTACCAATAGTGAACAACAGGTAGCAGTTGTGTCTGACGACCTTAACAAGGCTTCTGATACTGCCCATGTGATGTTTGTGATGTTATCACAAGCAAGAAATTTTATTTAAAAGGAAATAAAACTGATGGAAAAACATAACTTGAAGATACTCTACTGGAAGGCAATATCAAGTGAAGCTACATACAGATTTGTCCTGAGTCTATTATCAATCACCAATCACTATTATTGGTTGATGGAATAGAGGATAGGATTTTTACATTCACAGTGATGCAAAACCCACCCAGCAGCAAGCACTTGAGAAGTGGAACCCAATTCAAAGTGGCCTCAAAAAAACCTGAGAATTCAATAAGTGCAAAGCACTAAAATAACGAGTTGAGAAAAACTGGATTAACATGAGAATGCTTTGCAAATGACTGGACAGATGGTCAGAAATCTAGAAAAAAAGGTAGAGATTTTAAAAAGCAGGATTTGTTTAGTCCAGAGAAGATTTAACTGAAGAACTGGCCTTCAAATATATGAGGTTATTGCTGAGAGAGAGTAAACTGTTCTCAATTTTCATTGTGGTGACATAATTAGTTTAAACTGCAGCAGGGGACATTAAGGTTAGAGATAAACATCTTTTGAATGGCAAGGATTGCTAAGAGGTGGGAAAAATTTCTGCAAAGCTACAGAAAAAAACTATCTCAACTTAAAGAGCAGGTTAGACAGAAATTGGTCAGAAATTATTTAAGTCTAGTTGATACTGCCTGAGGCAAAAATCTGGACTGCACAGACTTTCAAATCTCTTTCAAACCCTATTTATTATACCTATCATTCCTTTGTGAAAACAAAAACAAACTATAAAAAACAGCAAGGAGAATAAGATAGAGCCCTATGCTAATTTATAGCATAATTTTTCACAGAACTTTTTGCATAAAAACATGATCACGTGCATTTCCTAGAGCTAATACATTTTTAACTTTTATTTTGGTTACTTAGTAACAGTGGAAAAAGGCAAAACAAGAAGGATGAGGAACAGTACCTGCAGACTGACTGCCTGTAATAAGAACACTTACTAAATTATTTCTTTCCCCAGGTTAGCCTACTGATATTGAAATCAGCCTCTCGTTGTCCTTATAGTTTCTTTGTAATACGAATTTTTTATAGAATGACAGTACAAAATGGCAGGGTAGCACTTAATATTCTTTATTTTTAATTCTACTAAAAAATGCTGGCCTCAGTTTCTTATCTAAGACATAAAGATCTTGTTTTACTTTAACTGACATATCAAGTTTCTCAGAAGTTTGGTGACAGAATAATACCTATGTGTGCTCTGTAAAATATAAATGCAAATTATACAGGAAAGAAAGGCTATATTGGTGTTGGGATTCAACCTCTTCACTCTTGTGACCAGTAACAGTACTCAAGGAAATTATATGAAGCTGAGTCAGGGGAGGTTTAGGTTGGATATCAGGAAAAGGTTTTCACCCAGAGGGTGGTTGGGCACTGGAACAGGCTCCCCAGGAAGTGGTCACAGCACCAAGGCTGACAGAGTTTAGGAAGCATTTGGACAATGCTCTCAGGCACATAGTGTGATTCTTGGGGTGTCCTGAGTAGGGCCAAGAGTTAGACTCAATGATCCTGATGGTCTCTTCCAATTCAGTATACTCCATGACTCTATGATTATTATATACTAAAAAATACTTTAAGATAAACCTTATAAATAAATACTTAAAAATAAATTAGTAATCAAATAAAAAAATTAACCCAGAAATCATATTCCAGATTTGAAGAAAAATAAAGATCTGTAATCAGGAGTAACACAAACTGCCTATGGGGAGGGGGATCTGAGAGGCCATGATGGCAGGAGAAGTGACCGTAGTGCGCAGCTTCAATCATGCTGCTCTTGCACTGGGATTTGGAAACTGGCTTCCCACAGCTGGGAGAGCTTTTTGTTAAAGAAAGTGCTGGGCTTCTTTAAAGAAGTCAACAAGCATGCAGAGAAGGATGATTTGGTTCAGGTAGGATAAATACATACATAGTCTTTTCTAAAACTCCTTCAGAAAAAAGTTTTAAGAAACTTGGCAACGTTACATAAAAAAGGTTTACTTCTGAATGCATATATGGTTTAAAGACAGAACAGAGTGGGCAGGAGTATGCTAAATTATTGTAGTAGAAACTAGTTTAGAACAGATTTTTTAAAAAGTATTTATTTTCATTGCAGATAGTGTGTATCTAGAGCTTGCTGCCATAGGAGGTTGTGAGGGCCAAGAGAATGAGCAGTTTCAGACAGAGATAAGACCACTTCCTGAACAAGAGGCTGAAAAACAGATGCTACCAGGAATAGGCAGTGATGTCTCCTGATATCCCAAATCAAATGGCTGTGGATGCTAGGGGTGGGCAGTGTGAGAGGAACAGTCAGCAGAAAGCAGCCAGGCTGGTCCATTCTCCCCGCTCAACCTGTCCTAATGTCACTACCAGAGACACTTTCTTGGGCTAGACAGAAGAATGCTTGTTTGAACCAGTAAAGTACTTATGCTCTCAAGTGTGGTAAGACCCTCTTTTAGTCGTGTTTAAAACCTAGTTATTCTTGTATTCATTGCAGTTCTATAAAATAAAAATTCTGTAACCTAAAACACTGAGAGATCTCTGGTGAATAGAGTTATGTGAGATCCAAAATATTTGTTAAGAGTAATGTGGTCCTCATTAAAATTCTTGCCAAATCCTATGCAAGATGTTTCTTTTTATTATTTTTTCTGAATTATAGGGAAATCTGTAGTGTTATAAACAGATTCTCTTTCAGTAGTAAACAGGAGAAGGGTTTGATTTGTTACTATGTTGGCATAATGTATTATTTACGTTACTAATACATAATATATTTTCTAGCTGCTGCTAAGAAGAACCTCCAAATACTTGACTTTTAGATAAATCAAGGAATTAAAAAAAATTGTAAACATGATACATATTAAAATGCTTTCCATGTCTGCATCATATTCCAATTATTTAGTCATCACAAATTTCCACTGAAATGAGAAAGTCTGAAAAAGTTGAACTGTTTGTGTTGCCTCAGCCTTGTCATCTGAGAATTCAACTGCATCTCCCTTTAGGGAGTGAAAGGTCATAACTTCTCCATGCCTGAACAGATTGCTCCCAACTGGAGCAAGGGGGAAACAGAGACCACGTCCTGATCCCTTGAATCATGTTGGAGATGCAGCCCTTCTCGGGCAGTGCAATACAAATCTGCTCCTCACTCAGGCAGTGAGGCTTGGAAGTTTACAACATATATCAAATCCACTGGATCTAATGATAATGCGCAAGACAAACTTCAAGAATTACGGATTTCATAAGATGCATTTCAAGCAAGTAATCGAGAAACAACAAAGGAAAGACTGAAAATAGGTGAATCTTTCCACCTGGCTCTTACACAGATTGGTTTAAAATCAGTCTTCTCATGTTTATTCTCCCTAAATATTCAATACTGCACACTTAGTGATATTCTTAGAGGCAAAATATGACTTTCTTCCTGACTCACTCAAAAAAAAGAGCTCTGTATTGGGAAAGACATGCATATCCTCTTATTAACTGACTTGTTATTCCTGTTCATCACTCCTGAACTGTGCAAAGAAGCCATTATCACCAAATTACAGTCTACAAAATGCATGGAATAAAACTAAGATGATTTGAATGGAGAAAAAACAACACATTATATCCACAAAGTATGCTGAAAGCTTTATTAAACAAACTTGTAAGGAAAGTCACATATCTTCTTCCTCTCTTAGCTGTCACTTTATCTCTTTCATATGCTCCATTACCTCTGCACAAGCCCAGGAGGTGTTTGCAAGTAATAGCATTTCATTCTTGATTGAATTTTCACTGAGTATTTCCTGCACATTATACATACATATGATTTTGCATTCTATCACCCCTAAAAACATATTGTGAGCCCCATGCAATATTTTGGGAAACATACCTTTTAACCACATTTTTCAAAAGGATATTTTTAGTTCCCACAGATGCAAAGACACTTTCTTAAGTTCATGAAATCTTTCTGCAGTTCTTATTCCTGAAAGAGGAATAATTATGATGCACAGTGCATGTTTGTTGTCATTTTGAAACTGCGCACCAAAGTCACCGTTGCAAGTAGATTAATCTCAGAACAGATAACAGTCTGATCTTTGATGGTCAAATGGTTTGGAAGTCTGAGATAACATGTCTAACATTTCACTAGCAAGAAACATACAATCATTTGTGCTACGATCTGCCCCAATTTTGTGTCTAAGAATAAGAATTTACAAAAGATTTTGTCATTGCTCAGTGAAATATGCTAGGAATTTGTGTAAGTATGAGCAAGACAAGCACTCTGTGTTGGGGTTTGCATTTTTGTACCAGAATCTACAGTGTCTAAATAATTTGTAAAGAGATATGAAGATCCCTGTCCTATAGTTTACAAGTTTCTTCCTTAAGAACTCATAAAAAATCTGTGTAGTATGTCGGTTACCAAAACGGACAGGTGTCAAAGGTAAATCAGAATACTGAAGAAAGGATGATGAGGATAATAAAAATCTCTGCATTTGGGTGGTAAAATTAAATGTATGATTTGTTACAGATCACAATCCTATATTTTCAGGGCCAGCAAAATGTCAAGTGTGTTCTGAATGAATGTTATTTCGTTTCCTTTTTGTACACACTATAGTCAGGAACACAAAATCAGGAAAAGTGGACTGAAGATATCTTGGAACACCTTTTTTTTCCCCCTTTTCCTGTAAAATTCTATACACACACAGCCTTGCCTCTTTCATTCCCCTACTAAAATACCAAAACAAAGCAAAACAAGAATAAAAAAGTCTACGATGTCATGAACAATTCCAAAGTACTGAGTTTTCTTTGAATTATAAAATGAAATTCAGCTAATATGCTTCAAAATATTACTCCTTTCTGTCCCACAATTGCAACATCAGAACTGTAAATTTAACCAGATTTCTATGATGGGAATCCTAATTTTAAATAATATTTGGGGATTTTTTTTTCTGTCACTAAGTGACCCAGCTGTCTGTGTTAAACCATATCAAATTAAGAAAGTGAAGCTTAAGCATCAAGAATTTCTGTATTGAAAAATTCGAAGTCTTTAACCTGGATCACACTCCACACAGATATTAGATGACCTCATCAAAACACAGATGGACAATCAGTACAAAAATGTCTGCTTTTTTAAGATATGTTTGAGACTGGTGAAATAATTTGAGAGAGATAACTGGATTTTAGCAAATAATAAAAAGTACACTAGAGTATTTCAGAAGTGTAATAGGGTACTTTCCTGGATGGCTAGTAATGGGGCAGACAGGATTGTGGCTGTGTCTGTCAAATCTTACATTTCTCAGTGAACTTCTCATGAAAAGTAGCCTTCCACTTTGATGTGGACACTTGACTTTATCTAAAAGCCACTAAAAAGAAAGTTCTTATCAAACACAAGGTAAAGAAATTATTCTGAGAAAATGCTGTGTAGTTACTCCCATCTTGTACTACCGAGCTTACTTTACTTCGGTGCAGACTGAAGTAAGAACTAAACCTAGTTTTAACATTTAACCTCTATGCTACTTAGGAGTTATTTCAAATTATTTCAATTATTTCTTTCCTATTAGATTCCTTTTCTTTTTTTTCTTTTCTTTCCCTACCCAGGATACTAGAACACTAGCAGACAGAATACTAGCAGCAGGGTGCTGCCCAGGAACAGTATGCTGTGGTCAACCCTCAGAGGAACTGGCATCCTCTATGCTATGTCACCTTCCTCACAGTGCACCCCTCACTGCCAAAATTTAAATAAATTCAGAAAAGAAAAAAATACAGAGGCATATTGAAACAAAATCAGAATGTCTCCAAGGAGAAGAATCACTAGCAAAGCATTAAAATGAAAAGATCATAATTTTCTGTTGAGTATTGTGAAAAAGTGCTTGTTTTCACATTATTTTTAATAATCCATTACAATTCTTTTGATGTCCAGGAAACTGAAAATGAGTCCTGCTGCTCATTTTTTTTTTTTTTTTCTGAGATAGTATTAAAAAAAAAATACTCTGCTATTTATACAGTTTTTTGTGCTGGAAATGATAATTACAGTGAAAAAGTCTCATTATGCAATGGTAGTAGAAGAGAAAGTTGAAAATAATAACTAAATGGTGATTTACCCATCATTCAGAAGAGGCTTAAGAATCATTTATCCTACATATTGTTAAATAGTATCCCTGAAGACAATCCTACAGCAAAGCCTAGCAATGAGCATATAGCCCAAGCACTTCAGAAATAAGCATGCAATGCAACGTGCAGCCAGGAGAACACATTTCCTGTGAACCCTACAGTGAAAATATTCTAATTTTCTCATAAGAAAAAGAAAAATAAATATGCCTTGTATTCTATGCTAAGAGGTCTCCAAAGACTGTCCCGTTATTTTAATTACAATTTATGATTTTAAGATTGTCTAATAAGGGATTTCAAAGGAATTGGGTAATGAGCACCCAAGGAAATTAAAAGTCACGTGCACGGTTCCCTCAGATTCCACTGACAATTCTGGCTTATGTATAAATCATTCTAATTATTAGAGACATACCAAATTATTAAATTAATACAAAAATCCTCATAATTAAACAAAATAAATGAATGTCACCTTGATGAGAAATATTAGAAAATTATTTAATAAAAAAAAGAAATTTATATACAAAATGAAGTAACTTGATAGACTAGAAGTTCCAATAGGCAAGATTTTCCTTAATCTCAGCATATTTAGCTAGAAAATTTCAAAGAAAGATACTTGTTAGATATCATTCTCAGAAGACGAGTGATGTTTGACCTAAAAACTTCTGCAGTCTATCAGGAAGAGGAGGAAGTGGGGGAGGGAAAGTCGGTGACATTAAACTTGCATATATTAATCTAGATAAAAACCAAGAGCATTTCCATCTTACAAATCTTTCTCCTTCACTGAATTTTTGTACTTCACCAATACAGACCTTTATACAAGTCTGTCTTAAAGAAAACAAACTAAGTCTTGCAAACTTTTCCAATTCAACATTTACACTGTTTTCCCTACCTTTTACTCTCCACCTATATTTCATCTATCTTTCCTATCTCCTCTTAACCATAATCATAAGAGCAGTGAGACAATTTTACCTGCTTTTTCCCTAGCTCAGAACAATAAGTCCTGCTGAAATTACTTATAAACATGCAGGTTTTTCTATCCATATACACCTTATCAGTATTATGATTTAAGTGCACAAACCCCATTAATTCCTTTTCTGTCTTCTGTCTTTAAATCCATTTTATCAACTTCAATCTATCAATATCTGTTGTGGTTTATTATTGCAGGTGTGAATAGGTCTGGAGCATGCAGTTAAGCACAAGTAAGCAGAAATGCTATTTTGGAGATCATAAAATCAGACCCATCATACATATTGCAGTCATTGCCCAGAATGCCACTTGGCTGTGTTCGTCCCCAATGCCTCCAAAGAACTTCCCTCTGACTTGCACAAAACTGCATGAGAGATCCTCTTTAGTAAATTAATATTGAATTTACTAATTTTATTTCCTCTAAATTAGTCAAGGAACACAAAATACAAGTGGCTGAACCAGTTGGTTTTGACTGACTCACAGAACTTTGATGTTAAGCTTTCACAGTTATTATCTAGTAACCACAGATATAAATTTATTCCCTAGCATCCATATTCTTCTTTATCACGTTTAATGACATGGGTAGGGGGAAAGCCCCACCCCAAATCACATTACCAGCAAAAAAACTAATAATTTTTATGCATTCTAATACACTATCAATTCTTTGCAAAACACAACCACTTTGCCAGAGCTTAAACCCACATCTGAATGTCATTACAGGAATGTGGCACGTCTACCAGTTTTCATCACAGAAATATTATGCCATATGGGCCACATATGATGGGGTAGAAGGATTTTATAACAACATTTTAAAATGCTTTCAGAGCTGCTCATTATGCACAGTAGGAATTTAAGATACACTGATTAGATACCAGAAAGGAAAATGGTCAAATACATGTCAAAAGGTTGTATATTTACCCTGAAATATAGTCCCACACCATGCTACCTTCAGAATTGTTTGTTTGAATAAAAGATTCTGTGACATATGCAGTAAGACATCTCTGCTAACTCACGGTAGCCCAAAAAACATCACTCTTCCTACAAAAAGAAAAATGCCTAAAATCACGTTCTGTTTATTATTTCTTTCTTTTAACTTCCTTACTTCTTGGCCAAAACACATAACAGATATTTTTCTGAACAGGATGTTTGTGTTACCTCAGAACCAATTTTTTCCAAAATATTAAGACAACCTTCTACTCTAATTAGAAACTACTGCTGCTCCTCCCCCCTCTCCACTCCCCCCGCCAGAGAAGCAAAGTGTCAAACCGTTCTGTTAAAACATTAAAAAGGAGCCACTTTGAGCATGAAAATGCAGATTTTCACTTTACTACTGCTAATATTGGGTCATTATTTTCTGTGGTTTTGTTTTGGGAGGGTGGGTTTTTTTTAATACTAAAACTTGGAACTGTGGCATTCAGGGCTGACAAAAGAGATGGGTAGATGTGAGAGAGAGAGAAAGAAGGGAGTTTTTCAGTGTCCTCAAGGAGTAACTTCACCACCTTTGGTCTGGATATCCAGGAGCTTATTTTTGCTAATGGATGGTAGGAACTGGCTGTGTCACATTACAGGAAAACTGCTTGGTTGTTGTGCCAGGAACTAATTGGGGACAATCACAGAGTTGCTTCATTCCTAGAGGAACATTTTGGCTGTCATGTAGACATTTTCCAGCAGAAAACTGCTCCACAGGAAAGGTGCAGATGAGTCAGACCAAATGTAGGTAGGTATCTATCTATACCTGAGCTTGTCACTGAGCATATATTGAGAGAAACAAGCCATTCTTGGAAGCAGTTCCTGTCACCTATTGCAACCATCCACTTTGGAAACAGGCAGACTAACCACAGATGTGCCAGTTTCCTTCTATGGAATTCAGAGTTAACTTATATGAGTCTTGGTCAAGTTGCTAATCAAGTTAGAGTATTTGAATTTTAGGCAACTATGATCTCCTCAATAATAAATCAGACTGTTTCTACACAGAGCTATGAAATCCTCAAATAGTATCTAATTTTTTTTCAATGCTCATAGAGAAAAAAAAGTCATGTCTAGAAATAAGTTACAATTATTGAAATTTGTCTGATTGCTCTACTTTGAAATTTTGTTAGCTCTATACTATTTTTTTTAATTAATCCTTATTTTTTCTTCTTAAGCAATTTCCACATTCCTGTTATCAACAAGCAAGGCCAGATGCATGAGATGCTGAACAATTATCTCTCTCTTGCATTCCAGTATCTTTCCAGTGTTGACTCCATTACCTAATTTCCACTTCAATGGATTCTTTTTTAAAAGGAAATCTACCCAAGATTATCATTACACTTTAATAGTTTGGATCAAAGAGCATTTATTAAAAATTTGTAATCTATTTTTAAGACTTGACATTAGCAGAATGTTTAATATCAGTAGTCATTAACAAATTAGCACTGCACATTTGGGATAGTTATGCCCTGCCTTGTTTTTTAAGCACAGAAAATGAACAGTAAACATTACATATTTTTCTTCCTTGGTGGATCAATTTACCTCTTATTTTGTTACCCTAAATGGTCTTCCTGCTTTTTATCTGCTATTTCTGATTGGACATTTTACAATAATCCCATGAGAAAAACATGAATAAACATTATCTTTTATCCTTCTGTACTTTGGTGAGCAGAACAACACAGTTAGTGAGCTGCATCTAAGCACCTAACAGGAAAACTTTCCTTAACAGAGTAGATATTTGAACTGCATGAACCCCGGTGCGAATTCCATGTTTAACAATTCATCTGGAGAATTTGACAGGTCCAGAAGCATGAAAAAATGAAGTTGAGAGCTGGCTCAAGTGATTAAATCTCACGTATGAAACTCACATTTGGCTGCACAAAATCTTTCATATGTGCACCTGAACATTAGGAGTGCCACGGTGATAAGTTAAATTGATCTTTTAGCTCAAAAAGAGTCCTCAAAAGCCCAGAACACAGTTTTGGGAATTGATTTGTTACCTTGCTTATTGTATTAGCTGGCAACAGAGACAGATGACAGGTTGTAGTAATGTGAAATGGCCCACATTTACTACAAAACCAGTTTTCTTTTAATTAAGAAGTCCTTCAGCACTTGATTGCATTAAGAGCTGAATTCTCTGGTTCAATTTGGAACAATACTTCAGTTTCTCTTTCTTGAGGAAAACATAGTCTCATCACTTTTACTAGGAGTACTTCCATATTTTAAAGTCAAAAAAATAAACATACAATCCCATTCCACCACTATCCCCAACTAGTAAAAGGGAGTCTTGAAACCCTAAAATCTAACATTTCTTCAACATGTTGTTAATCATTAACAAATTACTTCAGCTTTTAGAGGTGTTAGGAAAAATCAGACATTTTGTCCTTATCCTCTGCATACAACATTTAATTTAGTAGAAATAAGAGGAGAATATATGGAAGAAGAGATGAGCCAAAGGGGACTCCAGGCAGCAGGAAACAGGCCTGTCGTGTTCCACAAAGGTGAAGAAGGTGGGGGAAGTAAAGATCAGACCCATTCTGAGCACAGTGTTCTCTCCCCTGAATCCCCCACATAATGCCAGCTTCCCAAGACATGCAGTTCTCTCTCCCACTGTCTCCCTTCCCAGAACCACAGGAACTTACTGTTTATTCATCTTAAATCTAGTAACAACACATGCCTAGTGGTGGGCCACATGAAGTAATCAACATGTTTAATGGTAAGGGAATGGAGAAAAATTTTCAAGAATGCTGTGCTCTCCCCCCAAAAACACCCCTTGCTTTTATGCCTCTCTTAGTGTGTTTTTATAAACACTCTCTTAAAGTGTTTTTATAAATTTTCCCTTTTTACTTGTAAGTATCTCTACATAGCATAAAATTTAAATATTGGAGTGAAGCTTTAGTGAGTTAAGATGTCTGTCTCCTTACATTTGAGTACTTATTTGAGTAGTTTTCATTACTTAACTTGAGGATTATAAAACAATGTATACACATAAATCAACAGAGGAGTCTCCATGAGAGCTTCTCTATGTGCAAAAAATTATTGTAGTATTCTACTGGGAAAAGAGAAAAAGGAATTCCAAGATTTTGCCTTACTGCAATAGGGCTAACTTACCAGAAACTTGTTATTTGACACATCCCACAGCTTAAAAGAGATAGTGATATTTTTTTAAACAATCCCTTCATGAAAAAGGATGATAATGACACTGCTGGCTGCTTTGCCTCAAGAGGGAATAGTCCATCTGCTAGCAAATCCCCGAATCTATATCATTATTAAGATGTGTTTATAGAAGTATCAGAGTACCCTTGGCACATGGAGAAACCAATAAAGCACATTTCAAGATTGTAGAATATTTTTAGTTAAAATTCTGGGGTCATTTTCTTTTCCACATAAAAGAACTGTGTTTCAAGATCAGCTTCATTAGGAAGCTCTGCTGGGATTTGATGTTTTTATTTTCTTACAGAGGAAAACTTATTTCTCTAAGAAGAGCTCCATCTTCTCACAAATAAAATGAGCAAATATACAATTGTTCCCCCTAGTTTTAATTTGCATTTTATGATTACAACTAGATTGGAATTTTATACATTGCATCATTATTTAGAAAGAAAGCTGCTTTTATATTGCTCACAATTTCTGAATAAAACCAAAGCCACTCTTAGATTTTCTTATTACTACTGCTAATAACATATATTAATAAAAAAATAAAGGCCCCTAAAACCTGTGTAACTGTCTTATCAGATCCTCACAACTATTTAGAAATAAAAAGATTTTCAAAATTTTATCAGGACCTAGCTCGTAAAGCAAATCATATCTGAGGTGGGAGTGGTACAAAGCAGGGCATAAAGCCATGTTTTCCTTCCCTTAAGGTGTGTTTCATTGATAGGGTATAGAACACAGAATCTTGTTATTTGAGAGTAGCATTCATATATAATTACAGAATAACTTATGTTGGAAGGGACCTTTGGTAATTATCTTGCCCACCTACTGCTCAAATTGGGCCGAATTCGGAGTCACGTCAGGTCACAAAAGGCCTATCCAGTTTTGTGATAAATATCTCCAAGGATGGAGAATCCACACCACCTCTGGACAGCCTGTTCCAGTGGTTTATTATGTTCATCATGCACATTTTTTATCCTAATATTTCATCAGAATTCCTTTTGCTGCAGAATGTGTCTGTTGTCTCCCATCCTTTTGCTGTGGACCCTTGAGAAGAGTCTGTATCGATCTTCTGTACAGTCTCACATCTAATGGCTTCAGACAGCAATCAGGTGCCTTCTGAGCTCTCTCCAGGCTGAGTAAGCCCAGCTCTCAGCCTCTCCTCATTTATCAAATGCCCTCTCCTGCCCCTCATCACTTTGGTGGCCCTTCACTGGTCTCCCTCTGTGTTTTTCCTACTCACTGAGCAGCCCAAACTAGACACACGACTCCAGTTGGGATCTCACAGGTAAAAGGGGAACAATCATTTCCCTCAACATGTTGACTAGAGCCTTAATAAATTCAGCCCAGCATCTAGCTAGGCTTTTTTATGCTGGCTGGGCACACATGAAATTCATGAATGTTTAAGAAGTTTTTACACTTTCCAGCACAGCAGGATTTCCCCATCTCCACTCTGTGGACAGCACATAACTGTAAACAGTCTTTACATACCCATGGTATGTTTGTAGAGGACCCGATGCAGTGGGGTCTCTGAGCTGCACATCCTGGTGCAATGAAAACACACAAAATGAAAGACTGATTTGCATAAAAGAGTAGGTCAGGTAAAGTTCAGTGTTGAAGGAACAGGTAATTTATACTTATAAGATAGGTCAGACTTAAAAATAAGAAGAAAAGTAAAAATATTTGCTGTTGAAAAATGCAGCCTTAGTGAAATGTTCATGCTTCTAATACTCAACATATAAATAACAAATTAAAAGGAGTTACTACACTTTTATCCTTTCCCTGCTGAAACTAATAGGATGCTAGTTGTATTAATCATGATAATTTACCTTTTCCCAGGAGGTTATTTGTCAGGAATGGGAAGAAAGATCCCAAATTATTTCACAATAGGCCAATAAAAGCAAACAGATGAAAGTTATCTTTGGGCACAACTGTCATATTATTTTTTGTTTGGATGGGGATCTATAGCCTGACTGAAAAGTAATTGAAAAATGATGAAAATATCTCTTTTAATTCAATGAGTTTAGAATCAGATCCTTAGAGGAACAATTGTTATGCGTGTCTTAGTGATTAACATTATAGAAAAATAAAAAAATAGATGTTAATCACTCTCCAAAAGACTGTTTAGATGGCTTTTTTACTGTTGCAGAAAACAAATATACTCTCTAACATACTGTAATGAGCTGGCCAAGCTAGTTTAAAATATCAGCTGTCTTTATGAGCAACAAAGTATTAAAAAAAGAGTCTCCTGACATATATTCTATATCCCTTGAGGTCTAATTTTCAGACTAAAAGACTTTTTTTTCTTTTTTCTTCCCTTTGCCTTTAAATACTCAGATTTCCAGGCCCTCTAGAACATCCTGCTGCATTTTCTAACCTTTAGAAACAAGCTTGAAGGCTGACAGACTTTTTTCTTTTTCCTGTACTCTACAAAAAAGCAAAAATCTTTCAGTGAACAAATCTGGTGGTTCTAATTTTTTCTAATATATTTAAAAATATGTTTATTTATAAGGTTTTTAAATTCACTTCAAAAACTGAAACCAGCCTTGAAGTACTTCCCTTAAATTAGATTAAATTTTAGAAGTCTCACATCATAACAGTCTAAAATAGGAATTCTGCTAGATAACACATGTTAAATACAACAATAACACTCTGAAATACACCTAAAATAATGATAGTTTCTCCTGAGCGAATGTATCTTACAGTGAAATTCATAGAGGTAAAGGAGATTTTGCACACCATTTAAGCCATAAGGTCATGAGTAGGGTTCTGCTATCAGAAAGGATGAACAAAAATTGCAATGAATCATCCAACATGTGGCAAAATCAGTTTCAGCTCCAGCCCTGATTTGGGAGATTGTTTATCCTGGTCCAACAGTAGCCCAGGGAATCTCTGCAATTGTGTATTCATACAGAAACAGAAGATCCTAGAAGCTTTTGAAACAACCCTCAAAGCAGCATGACAGCTGGGAAGGATGGGGCAAATATGCTCCTGAGGTTTAATCCAGCAAGTGTGAGTGTAAATTCCCAACTTACTGGCACCACACTTGGATTCTGGAGTAGCAAACTCTTCCCTTTAAGCACATCACATGAACTGGAAAAGGTTCAGCTCCAAGTGTAAAATCTTCTATGATGTTCTTCAACAGTACGTTATCTGAGGATGTGCTACGTGGGTCTTTTCATGCACATGTCACTAATATGAAACTTCTTCAAAAGTCTGTAGACCTTAAAGTGCAGTATCCAAAAGGCTGAGAACTTCACTTTGCCTACAGCTTACACTTCTGACGTAAACTATGTGCACAGATGCAAATGTCTCTGGCTGTAACTACAACTTTTCATTCAACATGGGCATATTTAGAGTACACTGACTCATACTCTGTAATACAGAACTGTAAAATTTAATTTGGAACTTATTGTTGCTTCTGTAATACCAGGATATAAATCTGGAAAACTCTATTTTTATTTGCACAAAATTTTATGTTGGAAAACAGTTTGGACAGAAAACTTCCCATTCTTCTAATCTATCACCATATTAATTGTAAAATACGAAAATGCACATTTTATTATAAAGTTATATACTAAAATGCATGGTATGCAACCATGAGAAAGGACAGGTAAAAAATCCTCAAACAAGAAGAATGTAAACGAAGCTCACTCCTTCTGAAATTTGCTAATTGCACAGTTTATAAACTAATGTTTTTCCTTAACTGTTATTTTAAAATCCATCAGCCATCCAAGATTCTCAAATACTGACAAATCAATTCAGAATTAATAGTGAAAACATCTCATTCCAGTAATGTTTACTTCTCTAACTGACAGAAGATCAAATCTACTATTTTTTTTTAACAGTGATGAACTAATTAAGTAGAAATAAATTCTCTACATCTTTTTATATGACTACTTTCAGGTGACACAAATCATTACCTAAAGGTATCTTTTCCTCTTCTATGCTTAAAGGTCTCAGTAACCAGTTTAGTCTCATTCTACATACTTTTTTCAGATTAATACTCTCCAGTGTACCTAACAGTGAAGATTCAACCTATACTCTTAGAATTAATGTCAAAGTAGGCATTCAAAATTGTAGTCCCATTCGTGAATACTTACTATAATACTTTTTACTAACTAAAATCTATGTTCAACCAGTGTAATAAAAAGGCATATTTTCAATTACATATGTTACAAAAAATTTGGATGGACAGTATACTTTGGCCAAATTCATAGACAGAATTCAAAATTTAAGGAGGTTATAGTACTTCAACCCTTTGAAAAGCGTTGTTATTACCCTCAGGCTTTGCACAGCCTCCCTGATTCACTAATTTTAGCAGAAATCTATTCCTTCGCAAAATACAAAGATGTCAAAGCCGAGTTTCTGAGTAAAGGTTTAATGGTATCTCAAGTAAGGTTTCCATTTTTCTAAAATATAGCAAAATGGAATTTATCAGCCTTTACCTCAGTCCACAGTTTTTTTCTTTTATGAAGCATCCCCACCTGACCTTCAAATATAGAACATTTTGACTGTTTTGAAGTAAGGACAGTGAAATTAAACAGCTGGTTAAACCATATTCTGTCATGTTCCTCATCTACTTACATCTTGGCATATTATATATCCACAGCATTTCTCATGAACTTTATTTGCTTTATTTAATGTTTTCTAAAGAAACAACACTTGAGTCTTGTAAGCCTGCTTTACATTTCTTTCATTAAGCTTCAAATCCTGAAAAGCATCAGTCTTCAAGTAGATGAGTAAAGTATAATAATTTTCCTTTAATGAAAACAGGGATGACACTAATGCTGGTATTAAATATCATTGCTACACACTTTTTAGTGACTTTTAGTTTAATTATAGAAAATTTAACAAGATATATACAATCATAGATGACTGAAATATGTAATGTATTTGCTTGAAAGAAATGTATACCACTCATTTGACTGAGAGATTAACTACAGGTATTTGAAATGACTGCCCATTATGTTACTCTTTTATTATACTCCTTTTGCTATATATTATGTGCACCACTTAGTAGAATTTAATTTGTATTGTTTCTTTCATTAAGGGGAAGCTGCACTAAAAAAAGCCTTTTTCGAAATAGTTGTCTGAGTTTTCTTATTTCATAATTAACCACTGCACATACTATTCACACAAAAGTATCAATTCACTGTGATCAGCTCCAAGCAAAGTTCAAGTGAGGGCTAATGATGTCTTAAACTTTTATGGAGGAAAAATACAGCTGTGATCTTGTGACACAATCAAATTGAAGTGAACTTAACCAAAATGCCCTCAGAGACGGAGCTTCAACAACATTACACGGTGCTGTGAAAGAAAGAACAACCTAAGGCCACTTACTTTTACCTGGGTGATTTGGTGAATGGCCTGTTACATACATTGCTAGGATATGGGATTTCTTTGCTTTTGAAATGCTTGCTTTGACATTTCAATTTCTTATTAGAAATGTGGCTCTCTGGTTTGAATGACATATGAAATAGAAAAAAAACACCAAAACAGTAAGAGTTTTGAAGCACACCAAGAGGAGAAGCTGTTTGAAGTGTTCTAAAGTCTGGGTGAGCAGCTAGAGATGTATTATAATAAAACAGCCTTCATGGAGCATGTATCTCTGTAATGATGAATTTGTATAAGGAAGCAGTTGGCTGTGTTAAGATGGTATTTTATACCTAAAGTCAAAAAAATTGTTGTTTAAAAAAAAAAGCAGCTCAATCTACAAAGATGGAACTTTCATTAAATCTTACTGAGATGCCTGTAAAGATGCAATAAACTCTCCAAATAAACCACAATGCAATACTGTGACTTTCAATGACTTTTAAATCACAACCACGGGAGAGGCATGACTATAATCTTCTACAGAATATAAAGATCAGGGGAGGTAAGCACTACTTTTGGATTTCCAACTTAGATTATATCTGGCCCAACTTTTCACATTAGTCAATTACCCACATGTCCAACTTCATCAGCTCACATACTGCTGCAGACACCCTGCACATAAAACAGCAGGAGTTTTTTTGAGAAACTTAGATTTCTTTGTCAGTTTTGAAAATTCTGTCTGTTAATCTTACCTAATAATCCAGTGGTAGATTTACAAGAAGAATGAAATATTTCATGGGATTCATTTCCATGTATTAAGCGTTATTAAGATGATCATTAGAGAAGAAGGATACAGTTAACAGAACTGCAGTCTATATTTAGACACTGATTCTTCCATTTCATCAGAGAATATATTAAATGTCACATTCTGTTGCACAGCCAATTAGAGAGGTAAGCACAATAAAAAAGAGTTTTCCTGCTGGTTTTGTTGCCAGCACAGCATGCTATCAAAAAAAGAGACAGGGCTACCCAGCCAGGAACTGACTGCACTAGTGCTGAAATATTTTAGCCTTGAACGAAGATGAAATGCAAATATGAAGCAGTTCATTTTATAACATGTATAACATTAACTGAAATTCTCAGGAATTAATAATTTGACCTCATATTTAAGTCAAAAACATCTGCAGTAGAAGCAAGCTTTGGATTTTGCCTGCCAGAATAATATGCTAAAGTGAGGTATAAGTAAGAAAACTGTATAATGACGAACCAAGTATTTGACAGTATAAAATTTTAAAAATAAAATTATTCTGAAAAAATATTAAAAGATTATTTTTAAACAATTTTTCTTTGGCCCTCAACCTTTGCAATGACATAACAGTTATTTTAACCTAATGTCCTGTGTAGGTGACACTGCAATTATCATTTATTAAAATATACCCATGCCATTTTAAAGATATTTTAATTAATGAAGCCATCTATAATTCTACTTAATAAATATTATGATCTTTAATCAAGATGAAACAAATATTTTCTTTATCTAGAAGACAGAGAAAACCAAAAGTCTCAAAAATAGAAAGTTTAAAACACTGGGGGAAAAGGGAAATATAAGAAAACAAGCAGAATAAATCCCATGAGATATCAGCATTTCTTATAAAACAACTCAGTAAAGATACTCAGAAAAATGTGTCCAATTTTTCTCCATCTCTTTCTAGTTTAAGCAAAGAAAAAGAATGTCAATATCTTCCTTACAATAAATCAGATTTTTTGTTATGAGGAGGAAGAAGAGGAGACTGAAGAGAATCTTGTAATAGAGAGTCCTAAACTCAGTTTAGAACTGAACTGATTGGAAATTTAGCATTGAAAAGTTTTGCACAGGCAGGCCAAATCTTTTATATTGAGTAATGTTAAATCTAGAAGGCAGGTAATTACTTTGAAGCTGTTTAATACCAAATTACTTTTATTGCTACTGAATAGCTAAAATTTAGCCTTTTTTTTATCTTGCACATGTATTTCTATATTTTTCTGTATTTTCAAAGATAAGTAACACTGATGCAGTTTTGCTGACAAAACAATTGCATTAATGAGCTGTTCTTTTCTTTAGGAGAACTGAGGAGCTTTTGATAAATCAAATGCAGCAGTATATTAGCCTTTCAGAAAGTTATTACAGAAGTAACATATGAAAAGGCATCTAACAGGGTCTTTTTCCTCCTGGCAACCTGGAGCTTACTGTGCAATTCCTTCTTTCTCATGATACTTAAATTTCACCCATTGGCTTGCATACTCTTAAGCACAAGCACTATAAAGAGATCTGCCTTAAACACCAGAGAAAATACTAAATACTCTTCCTTTTCTGCTTAGTAAATTATCTAAACATTTCATCCAATAATTGTGTTTAAGGGATAAAGTAGAACAACTACATGTATTGTAACCTAATGACGCTTTCAACTTCAGAAATCAGTGTTTCTCATACCTTTTGTTTGATGATCATGTCGTTGATGTCATCAAGATCACCTACTACCACTCTCTGAGATTTTATCTCTCGATCCAGTCGAGAAAGCCAGTCAGTGAGTTCTGCCCATGCCTTATTGAAGTCAGCCAAGGCTGGAACCTCCAAAAGCACAGAAGATGGCATTTCTGGTTTGAAGGTGATGGTTTCCTTGGTTACCCTGGTTTGTGTATCCACAGCAACAGTTTCACCAGAAGTTACTGAAAGAAAAAAAATGCTAAAATTACTGAATAAATGAACTATGATATATGTTTATTTAAGTAACAGAATTTATGCAGTAGAAAAAGTAACACAGAAATAAGCTAATTTCTTGATGTTATCTCTACTGAAAATATGAAAATCAAAATTAAAAGAACATATGAATTTATTTCTTTCATGGTATTTCTATCATAATATCTGTTTAACATCCAGAATTCTCATCATGTTCAAATTGCATCTTAAAAGACCAGTGGGAGGTAGTAACACAAGCAAACTTCACAGTGTATTAAGAACTCCTTGCTCAAGGTCACTGAAGTATTGCTAAACATCAGTAATTTTCAAAAAATCTAGTAGTGAGGTCAGAGCTCTTGAGGCCAGAGACAGACTGAAAAGAGTTGGTCAGATTATTCAGTGTATCATGGCCCAACCATGTACCTAGAAACAGTTTTCCTCCAGTTACTCTGTAGCTGTGAAGTTGTCTCTCCAACAATCTCCTCACTTACCATCACCACCAAATATTTCCCATAGGCTCTGTGACCAACATGGAAGCTTATACAAGAAGAAATTCAGCCTTGACTGATTCTTTACTCTTACACCTCATAACTTGAAAATACTATGTGCTATTATTTGGAGATTTGTTGATTTGGAGATTTGTGGAACTTTTCCCCTTCTCTTTGGAGAAAATGGACTCATCTTCTTCTTAATGTCTTTTCCTGATCTGTTAGCAGGATTTTAAATAATTTTTTAATTATTCATTGCTTGGAATGGGGAAGCACCCAACACTGGAGCACATTTTCTTTCTCTGCAGCAAAATGATGAGAGGTGTCACAGATAGCTGCCACAGGACAGAGAGGTATGCAATCATTCAGAAGATCAAGACTGATTTTTTTTTACTTGATTTTTGCTATTTACAAACAGATGTCTGTGAAATGTTGGGCTGGTTTTCTGCCTTTCAGTTAACCATACAAAAGAAGCACCTCATGGACAATATTAATGCAGATGAGGCTAAACTGAATTGTATTTTTTCAATTTCTTCTCATTAAAAAAAAAAAAAAAACAGTCAAAGAAGAAAAATACTAAAATAGGGAAAACACAAGAACAAAAATGCCACTAGAAACAGTACCTATCCCTTATTGCTCTTTTTTTAATGCTTGCACAGATATGACATGGTTCATTCAACAGAAGTGTATAAATGAGGGACTAAAATCAATAGACTAATATAAAATAACATTAACTACACAATATGTAGCAAGAGATCTCATTCTGAAATGATTTATCCAGAACTGCACTGACAATTTCTGTAACAAGTTTGTTTGTTTTTCCCCAGGACAAGTAATTTATAAATGCAAAACTAGAATCAGATTTTTTTTTTTCAAATATTTGAGTATTAAATTCTATCCTATTGCAACACATCATAAAACAATTAAGGACTTAATCTTTCAACTTACTTAAAGGTAACACTTGTTCACTTCAGTGATATGGTAAACCATAAAACCAAAAGGACAAAAAGAATTTAAGACAATAAATCACACAAATGTGCAGTTTTGAAGGTGATTTCCCATTACCACTTTCTGCTGCTTAACAAAGAAGGCAACAACAAAGAACAGGAATAGGGGGGGAAAAATACAAAATAATAGCTGTGATTTTCAATTTGTTCTTGAGCTCAGAAATACATTCGATGAAATTAAGAGTATACTGGTAATTTTTGCATCCCAAAAATAATCTGTACTGTTAAATTTTAGGAGTGAAAATAATTAGAATGTACCATGAAACTGAAATTCAAATATTAAATGCAAAAGTAAGTAGTGTTCAAGTTGTAACTATGTAAGGTAAATACACCTATCAGGTCAAAGCTTTTTGACAGAGACGAAATAACAAAGTAACCAGATGTAGATTTTAATTCAGTTTGCATGTCCAGCCTGGGGTTTTAGTTCCATTGTTAGCAGCACGAATTAAGGCAGATACCAGCCTTAAATCCTTCATACATAAGAGTAATATCCACCCACTAAATTTTGTTCCTGTTTTAGTCAAGGAAACCCATCTGCATTTTACTCACTCTGAGCAAACAGAGGAAGGATACCTTTGCCTGTGGCATATGCACAGACAACATCACTGGATGAATTTGTTATTTTAACACAGACAACACTGACTTCAGTGACAGACCGAGACTATTCCCTCTGCGGGCAAACCAGCAGTTCGCTGACTGGAACGTGGCAACCAGGCAGATTTTGCTTAATTCCTGGGAAGTCTCAGTGTCATCTTACAAGCACTTGATCATTCTAAACTCGATTTGGAACCACTAAACTCCACGGTACCACACAGGTGAAGTTCTGTTACCTACTAAAGTGCATTTCTTCCTTTACCTTTTGTTTTTTATGCTGTGCATTTGCAACCAGTTTTCTACAGGCTTAGAGCATCCACAATCATATTCTTAAAATCCAAGCAGACTTCTCAGAGAGAGAGGGAGAGAGATCTGAAAAGGCAGTTCTGAGACTGATTTATTCTTTAGACTTGTTCCAGTGATAAATGAACAGTCTCATCTCTCTCTGTCCTTCAAAGTTAAGGAAATAAGAGAACATTAAGTTCTCCCATGCAGCACAGGCCCTCCATGCCAGGTGCTCACTCCCAGTAACACTTTTTGCAGAGAGAGTTACAGCTACTTGCCCAGTGCTCTGGGTCACTAAGGAGTTCTGAAAGGAAAGTAGTAGAAGTACAATGGCCAAGAGAGCTCTGATTAACTATAATAAATGCTGTAAATTTATTACCCAAAAAACCTGACCAGCTTTGAAATTTGAAAGCAAGGAATCTTTTTTTTCTGGTAATCTGAACTCAGAATAAAGTCTTTACGTTGATCAAAAATTATTGCCAACAAAATTCCACCCACAACTCTAAAGCTAGAAAATATGCACCCTTAGAGAACTGTATCTCCAAGTTAGAATTTTCTCAATATTTTAATCAGCTTTTAAAGACAAAAATCATGTTTCAAAGTTTTTCTCTACTTTAATAGAGTACTAATGTCTGATTGTCTTAGCCTTGAATATTAATTAAAAACAATTCCTAGAAAAAGAAGACTTAGTAATAATATCAGAGATATTTCATACATAGTAATTTTTACAGATTATAAATGAGTAACAGTTTGTACTTAATTTCATGAACACTTAGGGAACATTCACATTATGTGTTATTGTCATGATATTAAAATACAACTAAGTGCCTGCAATTCCTTTTAATTCTCAAAGGTCTTAATGATTCCTAACAAATCATCATGCATTATATATAACTTTGATTATTGCAGGTCAAAAAAAAGAAGCTGATAGTTTATGGGATTATTAATTAAAGTTTAGATCTAAAATAGTCTGTACAGTAAGATGAAGAGAGGGACCAAAACCAAAGACCCCTTAGGGATTCAAAAGAAAGTAGAAAGTCGAGGTTAAAACTCCTTGAAGAAAAAGATTTACAAGTGAATGTATACTGCTATATTTGAAACGTAACTACAGAAGTTATGTTGTCTAATATGTTGCTATTATTAGTTTAATAAACAGCATCAGAACTTTAAATTTATAGTAGAAAGGTGTCAGCTTTTTCAGATTTTTCTTTCTCTGTCACAGCAAAGATCTGGTAGAGTTTTCTTACCATTCTCATTTTTAAATGTAGAAGTGTGACTAAGCTATTTATTGTAAAATTAATTTCTTTTAATTCCTTCAAACACCACAGAAAGTTGTTTCAATATGTCTTTTATTCAGTGTAAAGAAAACCTCTTGCATCACAAACATTGGGTTGCAATGGGAATAAGCTATCTGTCAGAAAAAATAGGTAGAATCTACCAAACGCTAAGGATTTCAGTTATATAACCCATGTAAGTAGGTAAATAAACACTGAAGTGAAGTTAACTTAGGGCTGCATAGCAAAAAGTTCAGATTATGGCCTGTTGCTCCAAAGAGCTGCAAGTACTTTCTCTGTATGCAAGATACCTAGAAGTTGAATCTTAATAGTTTCTTTGATCATAGGAGGCACTTCAAGGTAATTTCCATGTACAGAACTTCTAGAAAACTGCCCTTTGTAGAAGAGAATCAGATTGGATAATACTTCAGCAAATTGGAAATACATAAATAAGTCCATGCCCTGATGGGATGCACCTGTGAGTGCTGGGGGATCTGGTAGATGTCATTGCAAGGATACTTTCCACAAACTTTGATGGATCATGGCAAATGGAAGTGTCTGAAGACTGGAGGAAAGCAAATGTCACCTCTGTCTTCAAGAAGGATAATACAGAGAACCCAGGGAACTACAGGTCAGTCGGCTTCACCTTAAACCCTGGGAAAGTGATGGAGCAACTAATCCTGGGAATCTATAGGTGCATGAAGCACAAAAAGGTGATCAAGAATAGGTAGCATGGATTCCCCAAGGGGAAGTTCTGCTTGACCAAACTGCTCACATTCTATGATAGATCAGCTGGCTTGGCAAATGTGGGCAGAACAGCAGTTGTTGACGGCCTCGATGCCAGTAAGGCTTTCAACATTGTCTCCCACAAGATTCTCTCAGAGAAGCTAAGGAAGTGTGGGCTGGATGGGCAGACAGTGAGGTAGACTCACTGGCTGGACCACTGGGCCCACAGGGCAGTGATTAGTAGCATGAAGTCTAGTTGAAGGCCAGTATGTAGTGGTGCTGCCCAGAGGTCACTCCTGTGTCTGATACTATTTAACATCTTCCCTAAGGATGTGAGTGTTAGGACAGTGTACCTACCATCAGTAAATCTGCAGCTGACACAACGCTGGGAGGAGCAGCTGACACGGCAAGAGAAGGTTGTGCTGCAAATCAGAGGGACCCTGAGAGGCTGGAGAAATGGGCTGAAAGGAATCTCATGAAGTTCAACAAAGCAAAGTGTAAAATCCTGCACTTCTTGGGGAGAAACAACCCCATTTACCAGCATAGGCTGGGGGTTGACCAGCTGTCAGTGCAGAAAAGGCACTGGTGGTCCTGATGGACTCCAAGTTTAACACGAGTCATCAACATGCCCATGTGACAAAGATTCATGCTATCAAGGGCTGCACTAGGAGGATCACTGCCAACAGATGGACAGAGCTTATGCTTCCTTTCCGGAAAGCTTATTTACTCTAGAAAGGAGAAGACTCAGGGGGAATCTCATAAACATGTATAAATATCTGAAGGGAGGGTGCAAAGAAGATAGAGTCAGGCTCTTTCCAGTGATGTCCTGTGACAAAAAAAGGGGCAATGGGCACAGCTGAAACACAGCAGGTTACCCCTGAATATCAGGAAATGGTTTTTTGACTGTGAGGGTGACTGGGCCCTGCAGGAGGACAGGTTGCCCCAGAGAGGTTGTGGAATCTCCATTCTTGTAAATACTCAAAAGTCACATGAACATGGTCCTGGGCAACCTCCTCGGCCTGAGTAGGGGGGTTGCACCAGATTATCTCCAGAGGTTCCTTCCAACCTCAGCTATTTCATGGTCCCATAAAGCTGTGTTCTCATTTTCAAACATTCTCTAAAAACCAAATTGGAAACAGTGTAAAGACACAGAAAGATTTGGGAAGGAAGCAGCTGACTGAAGATAGTACATGGCAATAATCCTGGCACAGTGTATGTAAACATTCAACTGACTGCTCTACATATGTTGGAAAAAGTTTTAAATCTGCAGCATTTGATCCTACTTAGACTACAACTTGACCAGGGGCAGATAGTACAAAACCAATTGAAGACTGTAATATATATCTATAAACAGAGGTAGCATTAATCTGTTTGGACCAATTGTTCCATTCAAACCTTTCTGAAAGATAAACTGCTCCAAAGTTAAGTCTCCTTTCAGTAATATAGCATTGTCATGGCACTCCCTGAGAACTTTTCCTTAGGCAGAGTTCAACATGATTGATAGACCCCCTAAAAACTGAAAAACAAAAGGCTAGAGTAGGAATGGATCACTTTTAGTGAGTGTGCGAATTAAGCAGACAAAAACTGAAAAAAAAAGGTAGCATAAGACCCTTTCTTATACTAGGTGAAGTTAGTTGGACCTATTTTCAATTTACAGCAGTACCGCTAATTAAAATTACCAAGGCTAATTTAACTATCAACACATAATTAAAAAGAGGGTTGAAAACAATATTCTGAAATTATATAGTGTCAACACTATAGACTGTTTAAAACATTGAGATAATGAAATAAAGAAATCCAGAAGGACAAAAAACCCAAACCCAGAGCACAAACTAAACAAAACCCCAAATGCAGTACATTCAATTTAATGGTTAAGATTTAAAAATCTCCCTCTTCTGTAAAAAAACCTTCTTGTTTATGCAAACTATATATAAAACATGATTGCATTTGTTGCTTCTTTTTGTTTAGCAGTTTAAAGGTTAGCTGAACAAACAACTACAATACTGACACCAATACTTCTACTACTGCAAAAATAACCATTTTTTGGATGCCATTAGTTGCTTTTTCACAAAACTAGAAGCTGATTCAGCTGCTGAGACACTGGCATAATATAAAGTAAACATATGTTAAGGCTAATATCTCTTATTTATTGTAAGAAAGTAAAAAATAATAATAAATATTTACATTTTTCCACCTCCTCCATCAACATTTTCTTTATTTTGATATAAAGTTACCAGGAACCCACAGCTGAGAGAAACAATTACTTTCTGGCTTGACAGCTCTGTATCTTCTTTTGTCAGTACTCATTTGAGTCTTCCCCTAAGCTCTCATGATATATGTTCTCAAAGGCAAAGAAGAAAAACTCCTTGAAGTAGGGAATTCAAACTGGCTCAACTAAAATGAATAAATAGAATCTAAAAACTATTATTATGAATGTGACTCAAATCCTCTCCTGCTAGTTTTAGTTTCTCATCTGGTGTATTGTTCCATGTGGAAGAATTCATATGTCTGGCCAGAGAGGTTACAGAGCCTTAGACTGCATATACTGGTTTGCACAAAATAAGGTGAAGTCATACTGAATATTTTCTGTATTTATTGTGTGGATTATCACATGGAAATTTTAGGCAAGTGTCTTATTTTCTTCTTAACGTAATTACAAGCTTTTGACTAAATTGTTATTTGCATTCATCCGTGGTGACCCATAACAAACATTTTCATCTCTCTGATAAAAAGTTTTACGTTTGACAACATAGAAAACAATCAAGAGCATTCAATGCAGGTGAGTTTTCATGTTTGATGATCTTAAACCAGTCCTGAAATAAACATTTCTCATTTATTTTATAGACATGACCATTTTAACCTTTTTCATAAGAACTTTGAGAGGAAACCTTAAGAAGACATTGCATCAAGGGAGTCAGTCTTTTGGAGAACAGAAATGCTATAAACTTTACACTGCAATAACGCTTTGAATCCCAGAGAGATACACACAATTACAAACAATTTAAAACTAATTTATCTGTGAAAGTTAGCAATAATCTACATAGGCAAAAATACAGTCAATGGAGCTATTAACCATATGAGTACTACTTATGCGTTTAGGTTTTTAGGGATAAAAGTACCTGGTTGGCTCTTAAAATTTTGTAATAAAGAAATATTGGTGAAAATGTTCCAGCATATTTTGGGATTTCTTGAAGTTTTCTGAATCAATACAAGGAGTCTTTCTGGTAATATTAAGGCATTGTCAGTATGCAATTTTATTTTTTAAAGTAATCTAAAAATAGTAATTTTGCTGTTACTTTAATGTTTTAATAAGGAAATAAAATTTCATTTTTCATATTTATTCCTTCCCTCCCTCTGAGCATTTTCAGTAACTGATTTCTGCATCCTTAGTTATGCTTTCCAATATCTAGAAACACACACAATAATTTCTGGGCATTCTGAAGAGTTTGAGGAGTCAAGCATTATTTTTTGAAAGCAGTCTTTTTTCTGTAGCTGTTTTTTAAATGCAGTATTATTTGTAGAACTACAGAAGGCATTTATTTTTTTCCAAAGGAAAGGAGCCTTTTTCAGTGAGTAGTTGTTGCAGTTGTTACAAGAGGGTTTCATAAAAATGAATGTTTTGTACTACAGCAGTTGAGGTGCTGTAGAATCAAATTCTGTCACATACTTGCCTTACAAAAAACGTTGTGACAACATCTGTCACAAATGATGCAAGCACACCTCAGCATTCCTTTTGTCAGTAAAGTAACAAGTTCCTTGATTTAGTATGCAGCTTTCAATTGGACGTCAATCTATATGACAACATTTACATTTCCAGTGCATTGCTATTGGCATGTAACTGAATTTTGGCAGCTAGTTTTTTGATCTAAGGAAAAACATATATAGCCAGCAGCTCCAACTTTTACAGTCTCATAAAAAAATCACTTCCTCTAATTTTATAAGATCTATAAATTGATTTAGCAGGCATAAATTGCCACCCAAGCCAAGGGGAACACTGGGAAAAAAGGTGTAAGAAATTGTATACAGATACAAAATACTAAGGAAGCAGTGGGATTTTAGGCACCTAGTAGATTGGGGTTTTTTTAAATAACAACAGGTTTGAAGAAGCTGTGAAATAATCAGAGTTCAGTTAGCTAATTTAATAGCATTATGGTATTCATGCCAAAGTTTCTGTCTACCCTTATTCTTCAAGAGAAAAATTCTGCAGAATTAAAAACAGCTGTTCAAAGACAATGTCATCACTGTCACTTTGTTTCTGACAAAGTAATTCCTGAAATCGCTACAAGCACCTTCTGTTCTTTCATTAGAAATTTTAAAATATCTTGCCTCATACTACTTTGTGAAACACTTGTCAAGCTTTCTCATGAAAACACCTATAAATTCTTACTTTTCAGGCCAAACTAATCTCTACTGCTTTTCCAGCTATTTCAGTTTCACCCTATGAAGAATTGCCTTTGGGAATTCAAGTGTCATCTGGCCACCACTCTATTGTTAAAGGAAATATCAGTAATGCAAATCTCTTCTTGCCTGTCTCCATCACTGTATGTCCCCTGCTTCTCCACACTGATACAATCAAAGTCAGCACTCTGATATTTCAGCGACAACCTTCATGTTAACCAGACTGAAGAGCTTTCTAGCTGGAATAGAAGAGGTTTTCATTTGCCACCTTTTTCTCCTTTTAGCCTTTTATGGTTTAAGGAACAAGTTTGTCATTGCTCTGACAAGAGCAGAAACATTAGAAGCAATTATGTTCTTTATTCCTGATTCCCCGTGGTCTCCACTCTACTCATGAACTGTGATCACACTTGCTTAAACTCCTTGGTTGGCTGTTTCTCTGTAGAGCAGACCTAACTCTGTGGCAGCTCCAATCATCATGGAAATTTTAGGAAGGACGTCAAAGAGCCATTGCATGGGCTTGACCAGGATGTCACTGAGCACTGCTCCTTTCACAAGGAAAAGCTGGCTTCCTTTAACTCTTTTAAAAAGACAGGTCAACAAAGAAAAGCACAAAGGTCAAGAGAGTTGTGTGCAGAATGACCTATGGCTTTCTTTTATTCTAGAAAATTAAAGATACTTTCACAGAATGTAATTGTCAATAGACCTAATTACTACATAAAAAGAAACAGAATATAGAGATTACTGCTATTTGCAAGCTGATACTATCTGGATAGTCAGATATTAAAGTAATTCAGGTTTCTGTGACAAAAAGAAGGGAATGAGAGAGTGCTTAAAGCACGTTAAAAAGAAAAGAGTCTGATTTAAAGATGTAAAGCTAAAAGCTGAGGCAGAAAAACTTCAAAAAAGCATAAACTACCATTTTATTACAGATACTCTGTTGTAGGAACTTTAGTGAGAATCCCTTTTTCCATACCTTCAAGAATAAACTAATTCTAATGCTTAATTCTGTCTATCTGTGTTTTAAAAATGATACAGTTGTGTTGTTGTCACATTTCTTGAAAATTGCTAACCTTGGATTCTGCAGAATGCTATCCATGTTATGGGAGCTATACAAAGAAGTCCAACCCTAACTATAACTTAGTTCTGTGCTCTCACCCTGTATAGCTTACTAATAACAGCCTGATGAATTTTACAGTATGCTGTAATTTACATTTCATGGGATTTAATCAAAATGAATCCTGCACATCTTGTTGCTACTAACTATTGATCAAGAAATTAAATGAAAGAAAGCGAGCTGCTAAGCCTGCTCCTCCAGAAGAAAATGCCATATCGTATTTTAAAAATGGAACAGGTAAATGCAGTCCTTTGAAAGATTGATAACAGTATTAATCTTATTTACATCATAAATCTTGACAGCTGTGCTTTGAACAACTTGTTACAGAATAGAAAAAGTAGACCTAGATCCCATATTGTCTTCAATAACAGCAAAGCAGCCAACTCCTGTTTTCACTTTGATTTACATTTCATCATAGGTATAAGAACAAAAAGTACAACAAAAATTCTGAGTAGTAACCCAGAGTGAGTTTTATTTAATCGACTGAGCCCTGAAAAATCAAAGTAGAAATCCACATTCCCTTTGTAAACTGCACTGTCACACCTGTTTATTACAGATATTTTAGAAGAGGAACCTAGTCCAAGACCTCTGAAATAGGATGTTAAATATTAAGGTGTAACCTTCGTTTTTATTCAAATTGGGCTTCTGTGGCTTAGGTGTAATTTGCATGTATTTTTCACCTGTCAGATAATCCGGAAACAAATCCTCACATCAAGATATACTATGAAGATCAAGATAGAAATTCTGAGAATAAAAGAGATTTGCGTTTCTAAACTTGCTTATTATGTTTTTACTCATGCAGCTCTGAAGGCATAGTGTCAGCTTTTTATCTAGATGCTTTTCATTACTTTTCCCTGTTGGTGCTGCAGCACATGCTGGGAATGACCTCCAGAGATTCCTGAAGCTATATGCAGAGAGAAAATTGAATCTGAAAGCTTTATTAGACAAGTTTGTCTTCAGCTTGTGTCTGGTGTCAGCTGTATTGAGAAATAGAACTGCTTGTGAAACTGGGTCCTGACCTTGAAAAATCTCCAGTCAAATGGTAACTGATTCAGTTTTGTGCCATATTGTTACTTGTTAGATGTGTCACATATGTGAGAAGTAAAAAGCTTCTTAATGAAAATCAGATGGAATGATTAGACACGTCTTTCCTGAGTACAGTGGAGAAAAAAGATATATGGCAATGTACATATAATAGGGCCATCTCAAGCTTGCCTCTGTCAACTTCTTTAAGACTGTAAAGTAAAATGATTCAAAATCAAGTCTACTAAAATTATTCACAGAAACATTTTTTTTAATCCTTCATCCAAAGGCAACCAAAAGAAAAAGTAAAGGCAACTGTCTATTTCTTTACTATTCCACTATATATGAGAGTGAGCAACCTTTGCTATGTCAGCTGATTTAAGGAAGAGTCTACTCTTACTGCTTCTAATGACTTAGGATCTCAAGGTATTCTCTATGATGCCTCTCTACTGCATTTTTCCCTAATAATTTTCTCCCTTGCATTTTATTTTTGTAAAATTTCATAGAGTTAAACCAAATTATAACATTAAAAATAGATATTTCCTTTAGATTTGATAAGCACAAGTATCAGAAACTACACATTTCTAGACACATAATCATTACTGGAAATGGTATTTCTTTCTACTACAACATTCATAATTGTGGTTTTCTTTACTGGTCTCCTAAAACTAAAGTTGACTAAAATGGACTTCTGGCAGTAGCATTGCCTTCTAATTCAGTGTAGAACTACTTATGATAAGAGATGTACACTCTGGATTTTTAGCTGTTCATTCTGTGGAGAATGGTTCTAGAAAGTTAAGTATCTACGACATCCCCCATGAAAGTGTTTGAATACCTGACAGCACAGTTCTTTCAAATGGTGAAGGTTACGCACAACATATTTTTAAATATCAACACAGGTTTCCACTAGGATTGAAAACACTGTAGATGCACACATCCTTAAATTGTTCAGTCTTTCCCAAGGAATTATTTTGAGTATTCTTGGTCTCAATTATACTATGCCAGCTGCTATAAAGAATACAGACACTCTAATATCTGATTTGTACATTTGTTTTTAATTTACCCTCTGAATACACATATTATTATATTCCCAGGTGCACATAATGAAATGCACAAGGATTTTTAAGACCGGCTTTTGGAAATTCTGAGAAACACAGTGCTGTACTACAAGCATATGTATTCACTCAAACACTGTGCATAATACATAAACAATGACTACTTCAGAGCACATTAGCTATGAAATGCAACGAGAAAGAAAATTTATTTATTGTGCATTTTTGCCCAAAGCTAGTTGTTGTCATTTTGTTTGTTACATTTTTTCCTTTGTTTCCTGAATATCTCTTAAATACAAATGGTTTGTTTGTTTTTAAAGAAGCAGTGAAACTATACAATTCAGCTCTAAAGTCCATGAAATGAACATATTTCAATAGTTGTAGTTTCAAAACCAAAGAATCCTTCATCGCCATCGAAAGTATTAACCCAAATATCATATCAGAGATTTAATAGAGCAGTCTTCATAATGCAGGATACTGCTATGTCCATCTGTAAATCTCTCTATCTTAGAAGTATCAAATATAGAATAATAGTTACCTCAAATATGCATTTAATATAAAAATGAAAGAAAATTCCAGATGCATATAAAATAGGCAATAGCACTACAGAAGCATTTTCAGCTCCTGAGGCCACTGGATTTTAGTTTTAAACTTTAAGTTATTTCATCAAAGAGTATATTTGCACATGCATTCTTTTATTTGCTGCTAAGTTTCCTCAAAAACCTAAAGCCTCATGAGTGGTATATTTTTAGTAGCACCCATACATATTTCTTATGTATATATTCCAAGCAGTGAATATGAATTTCAGCTGCATTAAGCCATAGCAGTACATATAGTCAGAGTAATAGTGCTATTTTTCAAGAACTGTTTTATATGATTTTACAAGCCTAGAACAAAGCAGCATGCCCAATCTGCCTAGTCCAGGTGGGGACCAGTTTCATAGAAAAATAAAAACCAAACTAAACTTCCCAAACAGAAGGACACACACCATACTCTTTTAACTATAATATCAAAGGAAAAGCAAATGAAATTCTGTTGTGACTAGTTACCCCAGATTCACAGATATCACTCTTTTAACTCAAACCCCAAAACGCAAGACTTTATCAACTCTGGAGGTGACTGACTGCTGTGAATATTTTCCTGCACTCCAGCTGAACATATGGGCTAGTAAGTGATGAGTTCTCTTCACCAACATTGCAGCTGCTGAACTTACTGCAGCTCACAGTCCTCACGTTACAGCTTGCATCTAATGGACTCAGCTTCGTATGTCACTCCTCTCCCATTTTTCCTTACCCATTCTAAATCCTGAAAATCCATCTTCCCCTGCACAGGGAAGCCCAGTCTTCGGCTCTGTTTCTGCCATCCCTGACTCCTAATCCCAAAGCAAGTTATACTGAAAGCTCAGCAGTGTGCTGATTGTCTGCATTCAGAGAAAGATACTAAAGCTGATGGCAAGTGCTATGAGTTTTGGTGATGCAGTATTGGCTATCTTCAAATTATTTTTATTAAATATAATAACAATGCATATAAAGCCTTTCTGTGAAATGCAACCCTGCTACAATTTGTAAAACATAACGTTTTTAATCTTTTTGTCAGACCTACTACAAACAATGCTCCAAAATAAGACTGATGACTTGTAAGGTTTAAAGGGACAAATGCTACCTAATTTAAGAATAAATTCCACCATTGCAATCGATACTAATTGTCACTTTACTTTTTTCTTCATTTCACAGTCATACATTTTTCTGTTTCTCGTGATGAGGCATTTCATACAAAAAGACAAAAACTTGTGTAAACTGTCAGGGGAAAAAATGACATTGCTTGTGCACAAAGTACTGTTCACTGAGTAAGTTAAACTGCAAGAGTACTAATACACTGTATCACTCACAGTTTTGTTAGGTGAACACCCAAAATATAAAATTAGTTGACCAAGTACTTTCAGCTGTATTCATTTGCAGATTTTTTTAAATTTCACTAACTTCAAGTACAGGATGATTGAAAATAAATACACATCCTTTTTAAGAAATTGTATTTTGAACTATAAATTTGGCCATAAATTTCATCTAAATGAAAGTGATCAAAATTTTCTCCTAACATCTTACTTGAAGAAAGGCAAACAATGGAAAATGTCTTCCTCATGACCAAAGCCAAGAATGCCTCCCACCCTACAAGGCATTTGGATGGATTTACAAAGCACTGTATAACTTTACCTAACTTATTAAGTAAATACAGTGATAGCACTTCAGCACAAAAGAAGTCATAGGAATGCTAACGATGCTATTAAAAACTGTCCCTCCTGGAAACCCACATTCCAGAACTGCATTTCTCTCTGTTTAAAATGTTTTCAAACTGCTGGCTAAGCAATGCATCAAGGTATTTGGATAGAGACATTCACACAATTTCACATTATCCTGTCAAGTACAGATAGCAAGTGTGATTTTCTTTCTGAATCATCTTATCTTGGAAGTCAATCTTTGCTAAGGTTTTAGGCATACCCTTCAGCTAAGTACATTTTTTGAGCCTCAAAAGTACTTCTTGTTCACTATTGCCTGAGGGCACACTGGACTGTGGGGATATTAAGGACTTTTTTAGTGTTTCTTTTGCTAAAGATACTACAATATGCAGACCTAGAAATAATTATGAACAGGGTCCTTTACGTCTGTAACAGCTACCATATGGTATATTTAGTAGGACTCTCTGACTGAGTTCTTGTAGCAAGACTAGACCAAATAACACCTGACAGGGCAGTAGAGTTCAACCAGTTACATCTTCATTCCCTGGTCTCAAACACAGCTGTCAATGTTATTTAATTCTGATGTCCCTAAAAGTCTCTACAACATCAGGAAGTGAATAGTTACCAACAGGAAACACTGCCATTGCTTCACAGAATCCTTCAAAAATAATTTTGTGCAGCTTTCTTTAAAGATGATCTTTAATGAGATTGTTTAGCTTTAGGGAGGCTTGGTTAAAGCTTGCTCTCCCACAGCCAGTTTGGGTCTCCGTGCACATCAAAGGGAATAAATAAGTCCATAAAAACATCTATCACATAAGGGGTTAAAATAACTGCAGAATTTACAGCACAGCATGACAAGACCCACAACATTCAATTTCTTCCCTCCTCACTTCCCATTTTTTCAAATGAAATACAAAAATACCTTAGTAACAGATATCACTTCCTATCTCGGTGGAAACCTGCTGTCTCAGCCCTGGAGAAGAAAAAGCTTCGGGGGATAATATCTATGTGTTTAAATAACTGATTGGTGGAGTAAAGAAGACAGAGCCAGACTCTTTTTAGGGAAGCCCAGTGATGGGATGAGAGGCACCGTGCAAAAATTGAAACACTAGAAATTCTATTTAAATAAAAGAAGAAACTTTTTTTTTTCTTTTACTGTCAGAATTGCTCAACAATGGAATAGGTTGCCCAGAGAGATTATGGAGTCTCCATCCTTAATAATACTAAAATGTGACTGGACATGACCCTGAGCAACCTGTACTAATTGACTGTGCTTTGAGCAGGAGGAATAGATGTCTCCCCAGGTCCCTTCTGAATTCTGCAGTTCTGTGATGCTAATATCACAGTAAATCGACTCAAATAAAGAAAAATTATGAATTACTGTTACAAGCACAGGTTCAAATTTTAAGTGCTCTTGACAACAGAAAGGAAATCAATCTTACTTCCTGCTTAATCCTTTACAGGAAACCAGTGCTTTAATTTTCTGCATGCATAATTCCGTCTGCTGAATCTATGAAATGTTTGCAGTCAGAGCCTACATCTTGCAATAAGGTAAATGAGTAATTTTGCAATTCTTCAGCTAAAGATGAGTTAATAAAATAATATACTGCACTACAACTCTATGTTCTTGCTCTCTTTCCATCATTATAATTCCTTTTGTAACGGTAAATATACAGCTTGCCAACACTCTTCGCCTCTGGAATCTGACATAACCTGATCACACACAAAACTGACACAGCAAGTTTAGTGACCCAGCAAAACAAAAAATGATCATGCATCTCCTTCAATCCTTCCTTATCATTACATGAATTTCTTCAGAACACCTTAGAACAAAATTCTGCAAAGCAAGATGTTATTGTCCTACAAGTTTTAAAAAATATTAGTGGTATCTTATGCAATAATACTTCTTTAAAAAAAAACAAAACAAGTTTTTTCTGCTTTGCTGTCCCATAGAGTCACTAGTAGAAGGTAGACAATTCTCCAATTTTAGCTTTTCTTGAACGTTACCCACTAAAACACATCAAGAGCAAGAGGGATAAACATCCTACATGTAATCAAATTCCAAGTAATAGATTTATCTGTATCATAGCCTGAGTTACAATCTTACAGGGGTGGGGGTGGGGACATTTCTTTCTGCTCCCACAGATGATGAGCAGAGTTCCAAATTGTGTAAGTGAGCAATATTCTTCATCCAAGCAACTGAGATAGTTCAATATCAAGCAGAGAATCTCAAAAACTTGAGAAACTCAGACTGAACCCCATGCTTCCATTATGTATTTCTTTTCCACCCATGCTTAATCGCTACATTTTAAAGGAAAGCAGTGGGAAATAAAATTCAGTTATCAAGGAGAAAAACGTTAGTTTGTAATCCTTGTAGGGAACAAGCAAGTGCAAAGAGATCTGAGAAGTGTCTAATATAAATTTGACAAAATAATTTAAATGAAATGGAGATCAGGTGTCTTGTTGTGTATTCATGAATGCAAGAAGAACAGAGATAAATATCACAGACTTTATATTTAACTGCAGAGTTACTCCTACCATGTTGTTGCATGACTTTTTCTATGAATACACAATCTTTGTCTTGAAACAGTCTCACTTTATTGCCCTATCAATAGTAGTAATTTCAGAATTTCATTCTGTGACCAATTTAGACATTTGACCTATAGCATTATTATCTTTTAATTTAAATAATTTGTCTCCCTTTGCAGAATTTCCTCCATTAATATATGTAGAAAGTCAAAATCCCATAAAGAAACACGACTTTGAAACAGTAATAATTTGAAAAGCATGCTGCAACCTTGACATCAAATAATAATCTAATTTGTCTTCTGGGATACACTGCACAAAATAGAAAGGTAATGATAAAAACCAAGTTGAATTGCATAGTAGCACTTGAAGGATGCAGAATTAATTTAGACAGTCTCCAGCCATTTTCATTTTAACTCTGTGACTTGTAATTAATTAAAAAATATATATATACTGAAGCACTTACAGACACCTGGAGAGAATTGGCCAAATGCTGACAATGCTGGCTTTTCCTTTAGTTGTTGAATTAAGTGGTGTATTGCCTTCCAGTCCGCATTCAAGTCTTCTAATTTTTTCTAGAATAGAACATAACAATATATTAAATTTATAATGCATAAATTAATGTATCATAGAATTATTTGGGTTAGACCTTAAAGATCATCTCCCCTCCCACCATGGGCAGGGATGGCATCCACTAGATAAGGGTGCTCAGGGCCCCATCCAACCTGGCCCTGTAATGTAAATAAATTACACCTTTGTAAGAAAAATAGGATGACTTCTTCTTTAACATACTGTAGAGAACTCTGTTTTTTAATAACTGTAACCTGAGATGCTAATTTTTTCAGTTAAAACAGAAAGGTGAATTATGAATTTCAAAAAGCTTATCAATAAAACCTCTGCATTTGTAACATCAAATGCAGAATTCATTCTTCCACCTATTAAAAAAAAAGAAAAAAAAAGGAAAAAATGAAAAGAAACTTTTAGGACTCTTCAGGGAGTCACAAACTTCAGTGTGTGGGCACATAATCTTGATCAGTGATGGCTAAATTCTTCCCTTTAAACAAAACCTGCATGAAAGTTTAAACTGTGAATAACATCAGTCCTCAGATAACCCTGAGAGGCATTTAGGTTTGAAAATGTTCTTTCTACCTCTCTTTTTCCCTGGCTTTAAGGACTGTAAAGAAGGATAAGACATTGCTAATTCTATGCTGACATCTCTAAACTCTTAAAATGAAGGCTGCATTTCCTTTTTAAGCTTCTCCCTGACTGTCTACTATGAAAAACAACAAAGAGTACCAGTGCCACTCAGGAATGCTGTTAGTATTCTATGGTTCCAATCCACAGCTAGCTATTTAGTATAAATCACAATCCAGCTGTGATGGAAACTGGATGCCTATGAAGAAAGGTATTTTAATTACCTAGAGTCTAAGACGTCAAGGTTCAGTAGGAGAGGGATAGAGAACAAAGTTCATTAAATTGATGTGTATAGACATACACAGATTTTGAGATAACACGATTTTATATTCTGATATGTCAGGGGAGTGTTTCTAGAATTTGCCTTAAGCTTTTCCATAAGTACTCTAAATCTGTAAAGTTATTTTCTATCCAACAGCAATTAGGGAAAGAATATTATCTGGTATAAACTCTGGACAGATTTTTGGTTAAATGATTTTTGATAGGGCAAGAGAGAAAGGATACATTTCTGCATTAGGGAATTTACCAAATTTTTATCTTTAAAAGCAGTTAAAAACTCTATTGAAAAAAATAAAAAGTCATGTATATCAGAGGTTCTCCTTCATAATAGAATATAAGGACTAGGCAGAACGAACAATTGGGCATGTGGGATAAACATAACTGGTATGACAATTCAAGATCATAGATATGTTTTATATCTGTATGGATTACAGTCACACAGAAATGCACACTTTGGACACATTTATGGCAGATTTTAAAGTTCTTTATTTTTCTCCTGCTTTTTTTTTTTTCCCTGTTTTTTTTCCCCCTGCTGCTGTAGCCCAAGAACCTACTTCCATAGTGAAAATGTGAAGTATTGCTCCAATATCTATTAATTCAGTAGTTGCACAGAGTGTTTGAAAAGCAAAAGATGGAGAGATTACACTATCAAAATCTGGTTTATTTTACAATACAGTCACAGTAACTCAGGAAGGAGATTTGGATGTAATGTTTATAATACTGGTCTTTGTTAGGAGTAATGCCTTACCATTCACAGGTATATGAGCCAGACCTTTCTTTCCAGCAATGACAAAATATAAAACATGCCCAACCACAGACATTAGAGTCTGAGGCAACATCTGCACCACTGAGAAGAGAGCAGCCAGTTCTAAACTCTTCTATCAAAATTATAGTTTGATCTTGCATATGGCATAAATTAGCATGAATGCATTAAAATGTTAACTTCTTTGAACATAACAATTTTCAAGTAATTGCAACTCTAGAACTTTGGTGAAAAGCATGAGCATCAAAATATGTTGCATTGAGGACAAATGTTACAGAATTTATTTAAATGTCATCACTGGTGCAATTTAAGTGAGGTTAACATTCATACACAAACCAATTTCACTGACAGCCTAAACATAGATATGAATATTTGGAGAAAGAAATTATGCAGTCTTTTAAATGTAAGACTGAGAACAATGAAAATGAGTTCCTCACTACTTCTCACCCATGAGAGGTAAAGACAAACTGAGTGCTGTGGCAAGGGAACCACAGCTCTTCCACTGCCACAGAAATCCTTTCCTCAATAAACTGCTCTGAATAAGTGCAGTTAATCATGAGATTGGGGCTTACATTCTTTCTATTGCCACTGACACCAGCAGTAACCTCTCTCTCCCTCACCTTCAAAAGCTTTACAGAAATGCATTTCAAAAGCATGAAATCCATTTTATAAAAGTGAATAGGTCTGATTATTAAAGTGCTAGTGCTTAAAGGATCACACATCTCATCCCATTCTTGCCTCTTGAATCAGCATATACTAGGATTTCATTTGCCCACAGAAATGTTTTTACAGGCTTGCATTGCAAAATTCTACTTTAGTATGCTTAGTGTAGGTGTGAAAATACACTTATTTCAGTGACATAACTATGAGATAAGATTGTGTCAATATAAATCCATGGGATTTAATTTACATTCAAAACACTATAATGAAAATATATTATAAAGGTTGCAAAGATAAGCAGCTAAACATTAGGAAATGCTAGAATAACATTAACTATGAACATTATTTCAGATAAAATGCACATAATTGCACTGATATCTTTAATTTTCTGGCACATACTGCTTTTGAGCACAGGAAAGGCTTGCAGTGAGAATAAGTCAATAGGATCTCTACTTCATTTATGGAAAAGAATGTGATGATTTGTCGTAAGTTAAGGAAATAAGAGAGGGAAAAAAGCAGCTAAGAAAAATTTGCCTCAAAAAAAAATATTGCCTAAATAATCTACAAAGTTGTTAAGCAATGCTATGCAAGTAATTAATGCTTTTAAAAAGGCCACATAATTTTATCTTTTTTTTTTTTTCTGTGCCATGCACTAAACAAGGACTATGAGTGTAAGTGTTAAATTGCTGCTTACACTGGGAGTGTTATCTATATCCTGCACTGAATTAGGCATGGTTCAGCCTTGACCAGGGGCACCTGAGTAGATTTAATTGAAGATTTTTTTAAAATTCTGAGGTCTTAACTTAGCAACCTTGCTAAGGAAAACACCCAACACAGAGCTAAAAGCTTTGCTTCAGCCCACTCAAGTCATCTTCAGTTTACCTCTTCTAGCATTTTACCCCTGTTTAGGAGATCTGATCGTTAAAAATGCACAAATACCAAAGGGGAAAATAACTCTTATGGATTTCTGTTTAAGAAAGAAGAGGAATCAAATCATTCTTAAACATGTATTAATTTCTAAAGTGGATATGAGTTCATTCATGCATTCCTGTGAATGGAGATCTGCTGGTGGGATAAGTAGTTCGGAGGATGTTTTGTAAAAGTAGGAAAATACTACTTCAACTATAGTGACTAAATATGGATGGAAAAACAAGAAATTCACTGCAGAGATCACCTATAGACATCCTAACTTTGAGAAGAAACCTTTTTCTGTAAATTGAGGTTATTGAGTAATCTATGTTTGGAAAAGCTTTAAAGTCAAAGTTTGCTACCTCTGCTTAGTCAGAAGCAATTGCAGTAGATACTTAGTGAAATCAACAAGCCACTATTACATTATATACATGATCACATGTGTTATCATGTTCAGAGCTACTCCATTAGAAGGTATAAAACTAGAAACCAGATCAAAGTCTGGTTGGTATGGTAGTGACCTTACTAGTTTAGTCTCCTGCTTCAAAAGTAGCAGAACCAGACATGGAAGAATGTTTGGTGATGACTTTCTGCTTCAAGATTCCAATGACAATGAATAGGAAATGACACTCTAGCCTCAGTGAATGTCCATGTAGTCTTTAGGAAACAGAGTGTAAAATACCTTCTTATAACTAACTTCTATCTTGAAGAAAAGGATTTTACAATCTAAAAGAGAAGTGTTGGGAGGCATAGCCTTCCTAATAGTGTGCCCTCTGCTCCAAAACAGAATCAAGCCAGTCATTCTAGATAAATTTTGGGAAAGAAATAAAGTGGGAAAGTTCTATGTTGTTATGTGTTCTTTCCTTCAAACTGAAAAAAAAATATAAATAAAGCAACGTATCCTTTTTATCTCGACTCTTACCTTTTCTAGTAAATTTGCTTATTTTTTCTTTTATTTGACAAAATTTCTGACATCAAAATTTAAAATAAAGGAGTTTAAAAACATGTTATATGTTGCCAATAATTAGGCACCAAAAATTACATTTGCTTTCAGAGTGAATTACTCTTGAATGAGTAGACCAACCTTAACATCAAAAACAATATTCCTGTCACAATACACACAAAAAAAAATTCTAGCTGGGAACATTACATTTTCCCTGGCTATGCCATCACAGAACAGAACAAATGCCATTTGCCAGGTTCTTTCATTGATTTTAAACAGAGCACATCAAGGACAAGTGTACAACAGGGGAAGCATAACCCATTACACAGTAATGGATATTGCTATAGGTTGCTTCATTACCTTTACTGGATGAGTAGCTGGTTTTTCCTTATATAAATGACACCCTTTAGACAAAACCTCTTCCACATTCGGCTGTTTAGCCTGCACTGCTGCTTCAGTTTCCTGAAAAATAAAAACACAGGCAGTCCAGATTAACCATAGCATAAGCAGTAAGATTGAATAGTCCTATGGCTCCATGGGACGCTGTGAAACACCAGTGGAGTACTTTCTGCTCAGAACTGGTTTGTGGAGCAGCTAAAGACAAAGAGGATCACCAAAGAAAACAAAAGCAAAGAGGGATGGAATAGAGTAATGCTAGCAAAATAAACAGTGGTAGGTCACTTCATCCTGAAGGTTTCAATAAAATGCTTAAAAAGCTAACACAAATTCATAGTAGGAAAGACAGGCATGAGAAATCTCATTTAAGAAGCTCTGTCCTTTTGTCTGTTTTACATCACCAGGAGATAAAATGTGCACTGGTTAACATTTTGTTCATATAGCATGTGGCATTAAAACGGTATAATGAGATGTGACAATGACACCGAATTTACAAAGATTAAAAATGTTAAAATAAAATTACTATTATGAGTAGTAAACTAGTACTTGTGTAGGAAAAGCCTTACAGAAAAGAATTAAAAAGAAAACCACAATAGTAGTCACAATTTCTGAAGGTAAGAGAAGGCACCTTCCATTAGCAACAACACCCTCCTGAATTAACAATAGGTTATTCTCTAACAATTTTTTAATCCGGAAGGGTGTAATCCATATCCTAACAAAAGTAAACTCCAAGCAACCCTTTCCAACAGTATATACTGAGGCTTCATTTCAGGCAGATCAAATGAATAATGGGTAAAGCACTTCATGTAGATAAGTGAAAGGAAAAAAAACCCCAAAACTAACAAAAAAACAGCCAAACAACCAACTAAACCCCAAATCCACTAATAATTGCAAAAGAAAATATAAACTAACCTAGACTTTAAAGTCATTATTTTAATAATTGTCATTATTTATGCTAATACCAGTATACACAACACATTAAAACTGAGATATTCCATTTTTACATATTATATAAACATTTTAAGATGTATTCTTTAGAGATTCCAAAGTTATTTGTTCTTTATGAACAGAATAAAGGTATAAATTTCCATAGCTAGGTAACAGCAATGTGACGTGTTAAGTTGTTAAATCACCAATTCCTTCTGCTTTACAATTTTCTGGAGCTATATGAACTAATCTTTTGTGATCTAATCTTTCAAATTCAATGGCCTTGACCTAAACCAAAATGCATTATGCAAGTTTATCCAATTTAGCATGATGCTTCATTTGAGATATATTTGGAAAACAGAATAGAGATAAGAGTCCAGGGGGAAAAGAGATTCTCAGTATCTTGAATTCTACCCAGTGAGCAAGTTTCCAGCAGTTTCAAATCCATTTGCTACATGACACCCTGTTAAGGCAGGTCAACGGGTCAACCTCAAGAGAAGTTTCAGGATTCTGCTCCATCATTCAGTTCCCACAGAGACGAAAATAGTAGTGACTTGCATCATGGCATCCACTGGTTCACTCACAGCTCTCTGTTGTCTCTCTGCAGTCATCATCTAGGCTGTGCAGGATCCAAGAGAAGGGCACACTCCCAAAGCAGGGCCTGGCTACTACTAAAGCTAATAGGAATTGTCAGCACCCATGTCTGTCACTTTTTAGAGAATACCAAAGTCAGATCTTTTCAAAAGTCCTGATTCAAACCCTTCACCACACTCACTTTGCTTGCTGAGGGAAGATGCAGAACTGTCTCTGGGAGACAGAGCTGACTCTACTGGAACTGTACAATTTATGAACTGCCTGGGAAAGCAATTGCAATGCTACTTCTGGGCTGGATGACGAATATGCTAATCAACTTTTCACACATATGGCAAATTCAAATACATCATAATTGGAAACTGCTGTTTCTCAAACATGTATAAACAAGAATTGGAGGCTACCTTTTTCCATGACGCACCACCTATGAATTTTCAGTGGTGTTAAAGTGGTGTATATGAACTGATAAAAGCCTGCTGCTGAATAAGCCACATTGGCTTCTCCATTTCCAACAACATGTCAATTCAACCTGCTGAACAAAGTCACAGGCTGAAAAAGTGGCAAGGACTTGTCTACAGCCCCATCTGGACTATGAAAGTCTGTTGATATAGCTCAGAACTTAGAAAATTCATATTCCTTAGCTGAAACCAATATATTGACTAAACCTCTGGTGTGTATGCCAATGGAAGATAAAGTTTGATGGCTTGGCATATGTTATTTCAAGAGATGGTGACTATCCTAGCAGACACAGACAGGCTGTTTGACATATGCTGCACATATATTAGGAGGCCCAGTCAACTATCTGTAAACGTATCTGCAGCATTTCTGACTGTGTATTGGTCTATATTAAGAATCGCAAGCACCGATTCACCTTTTGCTAACGATGGTAAAACTTTTGGGATCAATTTCCCAATGAGATTACATCCATTAGATATGTTCTGCAGGGACTGCAGGAGAAGCTCAGGATGATTAAACTTGTGTCTTCATGGTGAAATACAATGCAAAAATGGAATCTGAATTACAATATTCAAAGAAAATGTAAAAAAATGAAACAGTTTAAAATTAGTATTGTGAGTTGTTTTAAAAGTTGTGACCTCTTTTTTAGCAAGACATTAAATCAAGATTAATTTTTTTGTATTTATAAAAACACCTTATTTTATCTTTTACAGCAGTGGCCAGGTAGAGTCCCAGCTGAGCTTTCACCTTACTAATTTCCTCCCTACATGACCTAACAACACCATTGTACTCTTCCTGAATTGCCTGACCCTTCTTCCAAAGGTCATAAACTCTCTTGTTTATTGTGAGTTCCAGCAAAAGTTCCCTGCTCAGTCAGGCTGGTCACCTTCCCCGATAGTTCTCTTTTGGCACATAAAGACAGCCTACTTCTGTGCTTTTAAGAGTTCCTTCTGAAGGATGTCCAACCTTCTCAGACCCCTTTATCAGTAACAACCATTTCCCTGGGCACTCTCTGAGTCAGCATTCTGAATAGGCCAAAGTCTACCCTCTGGAATTCCAAGGGAGAAGTTTTGTTGACTCCCTTCCTTACTTAACCAGAATTGAAAATTCCATCATTTCATGATCACTGAGCCCAAGACAGCCTCCAACCACCACATCTCCCACCAGCCCTTCTTACCCACAAACTCAACCTTATTGTCACTGTCCTTGAGCTCTATGCAGGCAAAACACTCCCTAATATACAGAGCCATCCACTGCCCTGAAGTCCTTTTTGACTGGCCTAGGATTTCTCATCACTGCTGACTTGGACAACCAGAAGTGGGCAAGAGTAAGAGGACCAAATCAGCCCAGGGAGTGTCCTAGTAAAATCTGTTATTGAGACTTCCCTGTGGGATGGATCTGGTTTGCATATAGGGCCCTCAGTTTCCTCAGAAGAGAGTCACCTACAACACCCTTCTGTCTTCCTTAACAGCCATAAATGTAGAATTCCAGTAAGGTTCATTGAAACATTCACACTTATCTTTCAGGTTACTATTCCCACACATTATCGAAAAAACTATAAAAAAATGGTAAGGTACTGAGTGCCTCATTTTTTATCTCACAAGCAAAAAAAAGGGCAGTAGATAGAAATGTGAATATATTCCCATTTTCAAGAATTCTGGTTCTAAAAACGTGACCTCATTTTTTCTTTTGACTCAGCTCTGCACATTCCCATTCATGGAACAGACTAACAAGCTAAACTGCCACAAAGAATAGTCAGAGGAGATTTAATTAAAATACATCAAAGTTCAGCTACACCACAGTAAGCATCAGATCTTGATGGTAGGTCAGATAATACAGTCAATGGCATTCTCAGTAGTCACTTTAGATATTTATACAATATTATTAGAACACATCCAAGATACGCTATTAACAGTTCTGTGGCCATACTGAGGTGGAACCTAATCCATCAGGGAAGAAATGCAGTTGCTGTTTTTAACTTCTATTTATTGTGCCATTATTTAAACTTCCTGAATAAAGACTTTAATTAATTTTGATAAAATTCAAGGCAAGGCAAGACAAGCTTTTAGCTCTGTTCTTTTTTACAAAACAGATGAAAAGGTTTGATAACTTTTTGAATATTTTGCTTATCTCTATAGAGAAGTAAAACACTCTGTGTGAACATCTAAATTACAGAATTTAAATTCACCTTCCTGTGTTATAGGTTTATGAAAAAAACTACAAACAACCCCCTGAAGTAATTCAATTTAAAGACACCTCCATCAGTGGCCTACATAGAAGATCAGTGTAAAGATGCTTTACCACTAAAAATATTCTGTAACTAGTGGACAAACAATTTTATGCACCTCCCTCTAAAAATGCCATTTTAATGAGTAAATAAAATAACCATTCTTTCCCCTATTACATTAAATGACTAATCTTTTAAATGTGTGAGAATAAAATTTGATCCCAAGACAGTACTAGAAGCTATTTTAGTGGGGAAAAGAATATTGTGAGATTCATTCAGCTTTTTAAAGTCAAGTATAGAAACAAAAGACATTTGATTTTAATGAGAGTTTGGAAAATGATACTACTATAACTCTTGACCTCTGTGAACAATTTTTGAAATACTTAAGAGGAAAAACAATTCTAATACAGAAAAGAACACTACACAAAGAACCTCTTCCTTCTAAAAGTGCAACTTTTCAGTTTTTGAGTTCTTAACTAGTTTGTAAACCTACTAGTGCAGCCTTTTTGCAGTTTGTGAAATATGTAAAACACAATGTTTTTTAAGACTTGGTGTGTTTTACATCCTGCAATATCTCTTATTCCTGGTACTGGAAAAGGGAAGGAAAGAAAGAAAAAGGAAATCGTCCAGAAAGAAATAGAACTGAGGAAATCCCAAAATTTAAGCCATGCAAAGTGCCTGAAACAGCAAACCCTACCACTTTGCAGAGTGAAAGGATTTTTTTTCCAAAGCATGTCTTCCTGCTGGCTATCAGAAATTTGTGAGCTTCTTCTGCACCTCTAGAGGGGATGAAATATAGTAATTTTTTCCCCACACAGAGAAATCACTATCTATCCATTGCAGCTGTCTGTCCTGAAAAGGAAATTTCCTGGAGGTACTGAAGATAGATGAAATTATTAGCCGTAAAGACATGACCTGCAGATACGGCGTATGAAAAGAATTTGGCTATGGTGGTCATATACCGATAAAGCACAGTTAATCATCCAGTTGGACTGCAAAAAGGCACAGTAAGAAGAATTCTTTGAGATTGGATATGATTCAGAATATTTTATTTTGAGACTGGACAGGACACAGGATGAAACAGCTGCTCCTTTTCCAACAAGACTGAAGATCTGCTCTTATTTCCAGTTCATAATATAAAAGAGATAATAACAAACCCAGGAGAACTGACACAGAAGAAGGAAATTTGGCAGGAAAAAATAAGGAGAAATTCTTGCAAGAAAATAAGGGAAGTCCCAGTAATTTTACTAGCTCTTAGTATTGTGTGCTTTTAGCTGCTGCAGGGTAACAGCTTCAGAAGAAGAAAAGTTACAGAGGTTGACCCAGCAGCACATATGGAGTGTACCATTAGCATCTTGACCGGCAAGTGAAATTTGGTGATAATTATAAAAATATTGAGTAATGAAAATTGTTTATTTCTTCTTGTAAACAGGAAAGAGAAATCAGAATTTCTTATCTCTCATTGCACAAATGATAGTTTTATTCAATAAACTGATTTTTAAATCATTTAACTTGTAAGGGAGTCAGTGACATATCTAATTATTTTACCAACTAATTCTTGATTGCTTATTATTCTCTCTCTTAGGCCAGGACTTACATGCAAATTTTCGTTCTCTTTTCAAGTTTAGTAAATAAGGAATCATTTTCACAGGCACTTCTGGCTACAAAATAATATTAGAAAAGAAATAAAACCCAAAATCTATTACTGTTCTAATATTGGTTTATTGATTGTCATAGGTTTTTAGAAATCCCCATCTTCTGGTATTTAATACCTTTAATACATCATTTAAAAAGAATATTCATGAGGATATATTTATCCTATTTGTCTTTGAACAGTTACAGTGACATATTTCACTTGAAGAAATGGCAAAGAACTGCTGCAGTTCGTTATTTCAACAGCAGAACCAGGGGTAGATTTCAGTAAACAGAATTTACATTCTAAAGCTAGGGAAAAATGCAGTTTGCTCGTTTTCAACTGCCTGATTTGCAAATCCAAATGGATGTTACTTTTATTTCTTTTTTATTTCGTAAACAAGTACATTATCAGAAGCTGATCTTTTCAGAATCTCAACCACTAATTTCATCCTGGAAGAAGAAAATTCTAATTGCAAAGTAAGGAATGAAAAGAACTAGTAAGTAAATGCTATTCAGTACTGCCCAGTGTTAAACAGCCAGAGCACAACAGTTTGCATGGGGATGAACTTAGTTTACTTCCCAGCAGCCTGGATGGCGCTGTGTTTTGCATTTATGATGAAAACAGTGTTGACAATACAGGGATCTTCTAGCTGTTGCTGAGCAGCACCTACACACCATCAAGGCCTCCTCTGTTTCTCATGCTGCCCTGGAAGCAAACAGGCTGGGGGTGCACAATAAACTGAGAGGAGACAGTGGGGACAGCTGATCCCAACCAGCCAAAGGGCTATCCTGGACTGTTCTCTAATGCTCAGCAATAAAAGCTGTGGGGGACGATGAAGGGGGAACATTTGGAGTAAAGGAGTTTATCTTTCCAACTAACTGTTACTCACAAGCCCAGCTCTCCTGGGAGTGGCTGAACACCTGCCTGCTCATGGGACCTGGTGAATTAATTCCTTTCTTTGCTTTGGTTGCATGGGCAGGTTTGTTTTACCTGTTAAACTGTCTTTATCTCAACCCACAGTTTTCTCACTTTTTCCCTTCTGAGTCTCTCACCCATCCCAGTGAGCAAGCAGCTGTGTGGGGCTGAGATACTTCCCATCATTAACCCACAACAGTTTAGAAAGAATTCTCACCTGCCCCGCCAAGCAACTTGAACTGCAAAATTTTTGTGTAACAAATTGTCTCACTTTACAAGAGTATCTCACAAGAGTCAAGCTTTACAGCACTACACCCAATATCAAAGCTACATTTACTTGGAAATTTAACACAATATCTGCAACAGGACTGAGTGATTTCCATATTATCACTAACTTTAGTGTGAGAAAGAACTAAGATCGCTTTAGGCATACATTTTTATTTTTACTTCAAACAGCAACTAAAAATAAACAAATTTTTACTCAAATATCAGCCAAAATAATATCAAACTTATTCAAATATCCATCAGGTACCAAAAATTCATATTGTTTCCAATGTCCAAAAAAACTGAGAAGATATACACTCCCTGCCTCTAATATTTATTATATATCAATCAATTCAAAGCAAATTAAGACAAAGCTGACAGGACCTTGTGCAGCTATAAATGGTCATTTGTATTGGCTCTTCTTCAGATTTCAGTATTTTAAATTGCATGTATCAGTAGAGCAAAATATATAATCTTACAAAATAAGCGTTACTGTAACATAAATAATATTCTATTATCCAGAAGAAGAATGTCTAAGACCTTTCAAGAACTGTGTTTTGAAGAGAAAGACGGTTTTCAGTTAAGAAAAGAGCATATCAAATAGCTAATGAGAATGTTAGAAAACTGTATTTTGCAAATAGAAGAGGAAATTTCCTACCTCAGACAACCTAAATACCCTGCAAGCTACAGAGTTTTGGTATTGACTTCACTACAGCCTTACTAAACTGCCCTATCATTTCTGGAAGCTTGCTCCTATATTAATTCACTTGTTTACATTAAACACACTTTTTCCAGGGACTTGGTCTGTTATTAACAGTACAAGGAGGAAGCTAAAGCAGAAAGCTGAAGTACAACTTCATTAACTTCTATGCAACTTCTAAAAAGCTTTTGCTTTCAATAATGAAATCACATCCTGATTTATTATCTATTATTTCCTAGAAAAATACTGCCACACATCAAATATATGATCACCTTTCAAAACTTTTTCCTCTCCTGAGATGGTGGGACATAGCATTTTCAACCCATCCTTAAGGCTGCAAAGTCTGTTACAGGTTAAACAATTTACAAGGATTACTCACTGGGAAAGGAAAGCTTTGCCACATTTTTACAAATATCTGCAGCTAATGTTGACTAATATTCTTGTACTTGCAATAGATTTCTTTAGAAGAGATTTGGATACAGATTGCTTAAAATTTAAATGCTCAGAGCTCACAAACAAAACATTGAGCAGGTTGCTCCTCAAAGTCCCACAGGAAAATTTCTGTGAAGAGCAGTAACTGATTTAGGCACTAAATATCAAGCTATAGTTTCTATGAATTCACTGATATGGACTGCAGGTCTTAATAGTGCATTAAAAAGAGGAGTAGCTTAAAGTTTAAATTTCATCATCAGAAGTTTTCACAGTTCAGCCTTCTGCCAAATCAGGCACTGATGCCAGAATAAAGCAAGATGGATCTCTGAGGTACATATTCCTAATGTGCTTCTATGGACAGACTACACTACCCCTTACTGTATTTAAAAATTATACATTTAAAAGCATGTTAGCAAAGTGAAAAGGTAAAAGAATAATTAAAGCATTTAAATCTGACTTATCTGGCCTAGATCGTCAAGTAGGAAGTGACAAATGAAGGCTGACGAAAGGAAAAATATACCAATGTCCAGTTGGCACTTTCATTCTCTCCTGTGGGTGATTTTTCTTTTATTTATCTAGAACTAGGTTTGCCACTGCTCAGCTATGCCTTTGTCTTATGTTCTAACTGGAAGTTGTCAAGTATATAATGAAGTGATTGACAAGAGTTGACAGTCTTCTTATTGTCATTCAAAGTTATCAAGGACAAAATCCAAATACAAGTTATTTTTTAGGAGTAAAGAGGTATTCAATTTCTTTTGAGGATGGTAAATTTTTATAGGGTAAAAACGAACACAATGTGTTATTTTAAATATATGACAATTGACCACTGCAGACTATAAACAGATATAAATTCTACACCCTGAGAGAGTTCAAAGCTTCTTTAGTAGTACAAGCAAAAATCAAGGTTATATAAGCCTTGGAAAAGGACTCAAGTATATAGGAGTGCAGGAGGGGTGAGTGATAACCCAGAGGCAAGAAGGGAGTAAAAAGAAAATATTTGGGAACTGAGTAAGCAGTGAGAAAGGAACAGTGAGATTGCAAGAGTCAAGGTGGAGTCAAGGTGGCTGGAAAACAAAGTGGTTTTTAATGTTGTCTGGAGAAGATGATTGGAAAGGGTCAGCAGGATTTTCAGTGAGCTCAGTAGAAACATGAATTCCTGCATTCTGTCAACTCATTTCCTATCCAGAGTGTCATTTCTCCATACATTTCTTAAACAGGACTCACATTTCTGTTCACTCTTTCCCCAACCTCATCATCTATAGTCACCTCAATCTGTCAAAACACCCTGGAAAATTGTTTTGCAGTGGAAGACGCAGTGCTGAAACAAAGACCTGAAAGAATTCCCAGAAAGTGCAGCTTTAACCTCCTCCTGTGGTTAGCAGGAGGTATGCTGACTACTAAGGCTTTTAACAGGTAGGAGGTGGAGGAACAGGCACTACTACCTACCTCCTTTTCCTTGTGGCCTCTCCCCATATCCTTCCTTCCATCCCACACATCCTGAGCTCTTCTGAAGAGGTAAAGAGCACCATCAACAGGCACTTATAGAACATGAAGGATAGGCTTCTCTGTTTAGGTTGGAATAGAGCATCTCCAGTTCCTCTTTTAACAGCAGGGGAGATTGAGTCAAGCTAAGCATCCCAGACCATTTGACCATAAGGAGTAAATCTTTGCAATGGTAAAGACTTTGCGAAAGTATTAAGTGTACATAAACCCCATGAAAATTTACACAGTGGTAATATGTATATTTTTGAAATAAAATCCAGAAAGCAAAAGAAAAAAAATACCTAAATACTGTTTGCTTGATGTATCCCTTTACTACACTCTGTAGCTTGTTCAATCAGACAAATGGAGAGAAATACAGAATGAGGTTGGATAAATATCTGTATTTTAATTTACTTATAAATATTTTTCTGTATATTTTTTACATTTGCTGTCATTGTTAAAAAAAAAAAGAAAAAGAAAGAAATGCATCAAAAAAGGCAGAAGAAAAAAGCTGGTTTATGTATACTTTGATGCAAACTAGTTAATGGATTCTTTGACTAATTTAAGAAGATTAAGCTGTAACCAAAAATTAAGTGATGATTTTGAGAATGTAATAGATAACTCAGAAGGTGAAATAGCATTTAAAATGCAGAATTCAAGAAAACTGTAGTCACAGAACTACAATCACTAGACCTGTGTGCCTAAGAGATAGTGTCAGCCACAGTGCAGAACCCATCTTCCTGTGGAAAAATTCAAGGTGTGAAATTCAGACAAAGAGATACCATCAAAAAGGGTTTTTACCAGACACTCACTGTCTGTCTGGCAAGTTGCTATCAAAGTCTTGCACATAGAGGCAGTAAATCCATAACTTTCCAGAGATCCAGGGCAAACCAAAGGCATTTGTCCTGAAGCATTCTAGTATCTTAAGCTCCTCACTCTGCTGAGGAGATTTTGTTTATGCAGAAAAGATAATGAATCTTAATATAATATGTTGATATATTATATATACATGTGCTGAATGGAAAAATCAGACAAATTCAAAGAGAGGATCATTAAAAATGAAATGTCAGCCTTCTGCCTGACATTGAGTTCTAGTCTACCCTGCATAGAGTTCTATTTATACAAATATTGGATGTAACTCCATATTAATTCCTTGGATGAACTGATAACTATTTAGAAATGTTCTAGATTTGCTCATTAGGCAAACATTTAAAAAAAAGCTTAAAATATTTTGAGGTTTTTTGAGTTTGTTTTTTAAAATACTGCCAGTTACGTACTTTAGCATTTCCTTTTTAAAATTTACCCAAATTCAGTTCATATAATGAATCTCAGGGGAAATATTTTATATCTCAAATTCACCTGGGAAGAGATAGCCTGGGAAATTTAAAAAAAAAAAAAAATCCAGTATCCAAGCAGTTTTCACAAGACACTGGGGAAAAAACATTAGAACACATAATGTTTTCCTCATTATTTTTTGTGCAATGTAGGCTGGTAACTTTCAAGATTCTCTCACCAAAGTACTTTTTGTTACATTAAAGTATGGGAATCAGAGCTAACATGTACTTTGTTAAATTATTCCTAAGAATACTTTGATGGGTGTTTAAATATAGAAGTTACACATATGCATTTATTTTCAATTTTTCTTTAATGAATCCTAGTTTGTATTTTCTGGTTTCTATTCTATAAGCATGTTTTAATTTTTTGGTTCCATTCATAGTCAAACTTTCCAGCCCAAAGTTTACTCTATGCAATTTTTAAGCCACCTATATGGCTTTTTGAACCACAGCTCAAACCCATATGTACTGTAATGACCTGGCACATCACAGACATTGCAAAAGCACATTCCAATTACATCACTATGGATAAGTTAATTTACATTGTTACACTGGCAGAGCACAGTGGTCACAATATACCCCACTACTGCTTTTGAAAGAAGATTCAAAATTTTCCTACTAATACTGGTTATATTTTGTTATTCACCACATTTTTCTTTCTATTTCAAGGACTATCAGCAAGTGCTTAGGAAAGTGACTGCTTATGCAGAAGTAAAAGAATCAAGGATTTAAACAGAAAAATTGTGATGAAACAGGTAAAATAAAATAATTCTATAAACCCATCTAAATTTGCTTTTTCTTTTCTACATCTTTCTTTCTGACATAATTTTGGTATTACACAGGTTGTGTTAAAAAAAGACACAAATCAGTAGATTATAATCTTCAATGAGCACTGTAATCTATTAAAAGTAATATTTTTGATTATGAGTGAAGGCACTGAGCTAAAAAATAATATTTGAAAATTATTTCAGTATACTGATATTTATTAAATGCAGTGCTAATTACTTGGAGTCAATTATGAATACATGGTAGCTCAGATACATGAGATATAAACAACATAAACCTAACTTATTTTCTCTAAAGACAACTAAACCCACCCTAATTTAAGTGATCTTTGATTTTATGCCATAGATAGCATTGTTTCTTTGTAAAATTATAGCCCTACTTATTTACATTCTGTGAAAAAGGCATGGTAACTTAATTTAATTTTAGCAACGTTATCTGATTAAAAGACAGAAAATGTACCACAATACTAAAGTTCAGAAAGTTCATTGTACTTTTTCCTGTAAACCTTAATTTTTCAGACAACTTAGATCGTTTGACTTTATAAAATACTGACCCATAGAATTCAAACACTAAATACCAAAGCAATTAATCCACAATAACAACTAAAATTTAGCAGCAACTAAACCTATATAATAATTAGCTTATTTGTAAGCTTTTATTATCTTACTAGACAATATACTTTCCATTCTTTACATATTTGGGTTTCTAAAAATAATTAGAGTTAATAGTATCTTGTTGACTAGATCACAACACGATGAAACATCCTTACTATGTGCAGATGCACACAAGTACATATTAGAAAGAAGTTATTCTTTTTTGACTGCAAAAAAAGCCTCTAATTCCCACTTAAGGTGTTTTTCTAAAGCCTTAGCACACTGCAAATGTTACATGGACTACATTTAAAAAGTGCAATCTGACTGTAACAGATTGCAGAATGTTAATTTTATCTTAGTCACAGTTGCAGTAGGTTGTGATAGGAAAGCTTTAACTTTTGGTCTGTCTTCTCCAGTCATTTTGATTTTTATATATTTAAGAAAGCCCTATTATTTTTGTTCTGTTATTCTGAAACCTGATTTCTAAATCTAATGCTTTTTCTTTGAAGCTTTCTAGGGTCCTTCCTGTAAGCAAAATGTTTGGGAATCTCTAATCAAAATTCTCACTGACTTGGGGTCCTATCATACACAGAATTGGAATCAAACAGGACTACAAGGAAATAAATATTTAGAGAAAAACAAAACTAGGATAAATCAAGAGGAAAAGTTGATTAGACTTTCCCTAGGTATTTTCTTAAGATGTCAGCTATTGAAGCATCACTTATTACCCTCCCTCCCAAAGATTCCCCTTCTTTTTCTTGCAGGTGAAGTAAACAAATCTCAGCAGAACAGTCAGTAGGAGGATATAAAGGTCAGTATTTGCACAGCTTCCTTCAGCGACAACTTTGGAGCTCCACAGCTTGTTGATGCCGTAGGCAAAGCTGTTTCAAAGTGTAAAGTATAGGTCTTTATCCACATGTTCAGAATAAGGTATTCCTAAAACGTTTAAGTATATTAAATTTGGATGGCTGGATTAGAATAAACACATTTCAAAGTGCTCATGTATGTCCTTAAGTACTCCATTAAGAAGACAATGCAGAAGCAACTATAACTTCCATTATTGCAACATTTGCCACCTACTTAGACTCTGATTATCTGATTTAGCCAAAATAAGCTCGTGATTAAAGATAACCACATTATTATCAAGACCAGAAAAACAATTGCTTTGACCACTACAATAATTGCTTTTTGAACTAATACTAATTAGATACTCCATATTTGCTTTCTTGTCTGAATTAGAATAACAGTACTGATGGTGAATAAACAGAGTTTAGGAAAGAACTTGATTACTGTCTATTAATGCAGTATTGGACCTCTCTCTAGTTTGGCAAACAAAGCAGTGACAGAAAGATGAAGCTAAAAAAAACTCAGCTGAGGAAAAATGTGCAGGTTTTTAACTCAGCTGCTGAAGTAATTTACCACTAGATGTGGATGACTGTTCATATGTGGAAATTAAAAACCAGACTTGGTTGGTTTGGTGTTGTTTTTTTTTTGTTTTGTTTTTTTTGTTTGTTTGTTTGTTTGTTTGTTGGTTTTGTTTTGTTTGGGTTTTTTTTAGTAGTAGTATTATTTTTGAGAAAGGTGTGCTGTGCTGCTGTTCAAACAGAAAATAATCCGGAAAAGTGAAAGAATTACTTTATAAAGCAGGTCTGACTGGATGACCACAGTAGTATCTTCTGACCTTATACTGAACCAACTATACTAACGCTATGCACACCTCAGAGACGACAAATAGTTGTCTGTTCAAACTCAGCTGCAGGGTTGCTGTATGTCATGCAATAGGTGTGACTGTTTCTGTATACAGGTTTCATATAAAATTTTAATAGTCCAGCAATATTTGTGGGCTTGTTTTAAGGGGTCTTTTTCATATTTTAGACAAAAAGAGTACCTGGTAGAACGTTTGTCAATGATGTCTAGGATAAAAGGAAAAGTGCTTCTATGCTATTAGAAGTTTGCACATGTCCACACCTCAGTAACTGCTACACAGCTTGCTCTGCTGCTAATCTACTATCTCCTGCTGTTTTGTAGGTATCCATATCCCCATATATTTCTAGCCCAAAAAAACCTGCCAAAGTACCCTGGGAAATATATATATCAAAATATTATGAAACTGCCGAACTTGAAAGAAGCAAAGCTACCCTCAGAGAGCCCAAAAGACAAGGCAAAAGTGAAGACAGTGATGTTAGGATTGGGAACCAGGCAGATCTGAAAAAGCTAAATAAAACTTCCTTATGTCAAAATTCCCTCACTGGGAGACAGTATCTCATATCACCCATGTTATCCTGTAGGGCCTCAGCTTTGCGCTGAGAGGATATCACTGCTTTAACAGTTGAAAAGCTTAAATGAGTAAGCTTTACTTAAATAAATAAATAAGGTTTACGTATATGAATAAAGATTGTGGCAATACAATCAGCTAAACACATTTGAATGCTCAGGAATTAGAAAGTGCATATCTTTATCTGCTGGTTTTTACTGACAAAGAAAGAAAATCGGCTAAGGACCAGGACCAGGACCAGGAAAATGAGCTTCACATAGTCAAAGTACTGAGAGAAATTATTGATAAAAAGAACCAGCACATAAAAAACAAGCACATAGTAAGAGTTGAACTTCAGCATGCAAGTGCTGAAGGTGTCTCCTGCCATGGCTGTACCCAATGACTATGACTATAACACCCCCAGCTAAGACACCAGTTCTGGCAGAAGCTGTATTGTAAACAAAGCTGTACTGTTAAGTACTTCAGTCTTTTTCTACGCTATAATGTAGACAACTTTTGTACTATTTTCTTTGCACCATTTTGTAAAATTGGAAATTCATGATGATATCATCTAAATCTGTGAAGTATGAATACTAAATCATGCAAAATAGCTACCAGAATGAGGGTAAATCCAGGTCAAAGAACGAATGCAGACAGAGTCATACAGTTAAGCTTGGAAAACCAGAGTTGTAAAAGACAAAATATGAAATACATTCTAGATGCATGAGAAGCTGGTACACTGCAAATCTGGAAGAGTTCCAGTGTTCACGAGTAGCTCCAGTATTCAAGCAGAGGAGTCAAGACACTCTTATAGATGTAGATTTTATGCCTTCTACATGCATATACATAAGTATTTCACAGGCACAGTCTATACGATGCTATTATATGAAATGAAAGTTATGTCAATATGGTACAGAAAATATTCAGCACTTACAAAAAACTAAGATCCATCCTAATAGTTGAAATTTTTAGCTTGCAAATCTGCATTTCAATGTAAATTTGATAGTTTCCTAAAACTTTTTTTTATTTTTTTTTTAATAGAAGAAAACTGTAATTAGGAATAATATCATGATTGAAAAAAATACTGGTACAGATGCTTTCTAAATCCTGAGAATGAAAAGTCCTTTGTCCACCTTTATTGAAAAATTAGTTATTATGGGTCAAGTGTGATTTTTGACACCACTGGTAAAAATTACCATGTTTAACTGAAGGTCTGGGTTCTAATTGTGGCACTGCATTATGGTCAAGAAAATTATGAAGACAAATCATATTGGCATAAAATATGTTAAGAGTTTCCTGAGCCATACTGTAATTATTTGAAGTAGGCATAGAGTTACAACAGCAGAATGGGCTCAAAGAAAACAAAAATTTTGATTCAGAGGGGAAAGTATCTTAAATGCTGTTACAAAGTACAATATGCTTTTCTAGTACGGAATAACTTTAAAAAGTTTGTTTTGACAATTTCATAGCGTTCATATTTTTCTTAAAGTTTTTGGTGCTTTTTAAACCGACATATGTACATACTTTAGAAGTTAAGATGCTGCCCAAAGCCTCAAATGATACAAAATGTTCCAGGGATTGTAGGACTACAAAGTGGCCCAGTATGTTCCTGGATCACCCCAAGGTCTTTCTCCAAAAGGAGGACCAAGGAACACGCTGGACTTGTCCAATCTCTTTATGTTTGCATCTTCTATTCTTCTGTTTCCTAATTGCATTACAGTGAACTAGAAAAGAGCTTCTCCAATTATGTACTTTTATACTAAACTTAAGGTACAAGTCTAGGAAACAACTGATATTAAGCATCTGGAACCATTCTCTAGGACTAGAGGAGGCTGATATGAATCTGTGTAATTACTCACTTGCAAATACCTCTGTAATGAAGGGTTAATAAACAAGAGGGAATAGAAAGAGACCCTTTTCTTAAATAAGTGATTGCATCATGCTGGGCAAGAACATGCATTATGGCATCCTGTGCTAATGGGATTTTGAAATCCAGGATGCAGGTAGGCTGCAGAGCTTTGGTGGGACACAATCACAGTCACTGATTGTTCCAGTCAGAATTAAGCATTGCAAGGATATGTATGAGGGCAGAGGAATAAGAGACCATTCCTCAGGAACTGAAAAACTGCTAAATTAAAGAATTTAACATTATTAGTGGTCTTGCTATCGCAAGAGCAAGTGCTATCATGTTCATAACCTCATGCAACATGGAAGGTCACAGTCAGCACCCTGGGTTGAGCTCATACAGTTCCAGAGAGCTCTCTGATCTGAGAGCATGACTAAGTCAAATGACACAGCAAATGAACTATGCCAATGACACTGAACCTCTCATTTTCATATAACTCGTTTGCATCCTTCCCTCAATTTTTATGTGGTGCCAGGGGTAATGAACTAAAAAGGGAGAGGACATACAAGTCAAGTTCTTCAGCATGACTGCCCATACCATTAAACTGAGAATTGCTTCCATCATGGGACAAACTGCACAGTCTGAGGCAGTGCCCAGGCATGGACAGGGACTGGCATCAACCACAGAGGCAGCAAGAGCCACTTTGGACACAACTATCTTCTTCTGGGGGTTAAGACTGTTGCTGGAAAGATGTAAATTGTGCTGCACCCGCTGACCTCTAGGCCAAACAATGGTCCTGAACACTTTTAAAACAGAGACGTAGTTTTAAGATCCATAGGAGGAATTTTAATTGCTCTGTCACCAAGCCCAAATATGTATTGTCTTAAACATCTTACTTTTTGCTAAGTTGTCTGCAACAATATGTAATAATTTTGCCTTTGGTTGCACCTTTGTGACTCTCATAGAATTACTTCTGTGCCACCATTAAAGGTTAACCCTGCTGGTGATTTAATTATTTAATTTTTCTTCCAAGTAAATTTAAGGGACTTCTCACCTATTTTTAATAGCTGATTTTTACAGAGGTGGGAAAAAAGTATGAGCTTTTAAATTACTATTAATTCACATAAATTGTAAGCTATAACTGTGAGTTGTGCAAGTGAAATTCACAGATATTCTCCTTTATATACTTTCTATGCAAATATTATCGAGATCAATATTATTTAAAAAGTAAAATCAGATTATCTGATAAGGACCTGCAGTTATTATACCCCTTGATTTATGGAGGAAGCTGCAATGATAGTTATCAGATTATAGCTGCATGCCAGAAGCAAAGGTTGCTATGGTTTTCAGAGAAATAAATCACTGTATTTTGGAAAATTCTGTCAGAATAATTTTAATTGGTATTTTAGATGCACTTTAGTTTAATTTCAGCTATCACACATTTCTGTAATTGGAATTACCTAAAGGTAAGAAAAAAGGCAAGAAACTTGCTTTAAAACAGGCATATTACTTTAATATAATATTGCTAGCTAGCTAAAGACACCCTAGGCACCTATTTAAAGCAAACACATATTTCCATCTTTTTTCTCTTCTCCCTATCCAACCCCACATGTTCTTCTCATCATTTATATTCACCTGTTTCTGAGGTCAGAAAATTTTTAACAATCAATATTTTGTGACTCTTAGAAATAAATATCCTTACAATACTTAAAATTTATTTACTCCAAATCTTTGCCACTCATGTCAGTTTTGGAACTCTTTTCCCTAAAAAATGACTTTGAAAACAAAAGAGACAGGAGAGGACTTAATGGCTGAGGAGGCAGCTGAAGAACATTGCCTTGCAGGCTCAGTAAGAGTATGAAGAATATTGACAGAAATATGAGAACCATGATATGGTCCTAAATATTCTGATTTTCATGTAGCCATATCAGCTTTAATGAAATAGCTTAAATAGTCCAACAGTGATATTCTGAATTTTAGTTTGCTCTGTATTATGATTTGATGTATCACCTTTTGGGGCTATTGTTTCATGTAAAATATGGCAGAAAAAATAAATTATATTTATATTATATCTTGGAACCACTGGTTCTAATCTGTCCTCTCACTAGAAACCATTTAATGGAAAAAAAATTAAGTTCTTCTTAATTCATAAAGCTTTGAACTTCTGGGGACCATTGCTCACCTCTGTCTCAAAGTTATATTGTTAATAAAAACTACACAGCTGATGCTGCAACTTAGTTTTTGACCACTTAAGATTCCATTGCTTTTATAAAATGGAAGAAAATTTACCTTAATATCAAAGGCTCCTGGCTGACCCTCTCTGTTATAAAGCTCCAGCTGGTTCTTGACAGGCGTCACCCACAATATCACCTGATTTAGTTGTTTATCAAGTTCAACAAAATCCTTTAGCAGAATCTCTATTTCTTTTTGTTTCTCTGGAAGATCTTTGGACACCTGAAAAAATAACAGAAGCCATTGTTCAAGTGGGAAAAAAAAACAATAACAAACAAAGCACAAAACAATTTAACACTACACATATATATACTTATATGAAATGTTAAAATACAAGTTTTATATACTGTTAGGAAGAAGAGAAAGAAAAAGTTGATCCACCAACCAAATTCTTATGCTTGGTATCTTGCAAATTGTTTGAAACACACTCTGTCCTAAAAAACTCAGCAAAAAACAAAACACATGTACACACGAAAAAAAAAACAACCCAAAAGAAATTAAAAAGAAAAAAGATGAAACTTTAGCTTCAGACTTCTCAGGTTTTTTTGTGAAAAAATTGTTATCTTGGTATACTGAATTGTTTTAAAGGTCAATTTTTAATCAGGAAAAACAAAGTGAAATTACAAAATAGATCATTTGAATGGTATCTAACCTTTACTGATCTCTTGAATGTAGATACTTATAAGCATATATTTTCTTATAAGATGTTTAGAGTTGCCAGTTTGGTCCAAATATGCATAAGCAGATGCATAAAATGAAGAAAAATAATGAAGAAATATATCATCAATTCTGATCAGTCCACTTGGTTCTCTGATTTGCATTCAAAGCAATCAGATTTGAATTAACCAGGCACATTCTTCTGTGCCAACAATATTAGAAATTAAGAATCAGTGACTGGCACGGTTCAAATCCAACAGCACTTGGAGTAAATGTAGGAACAGGTTGAAAATAAATAAGCCAACACAAAGCTCCATGCTGTCCTTCCCAGATTGTTTTCTATAGCTAGAAAGGTGAGGTGTTACAATACTACACAATGGGAAACATTGCAAACATATACTAGGGGAGAAACCATCTGTACTTTAAAAATAAAAAATATCATAATAGCAAATATAGGTTCTGGGCAGAGATACAAAATGAGAGCTATTTAGCAGAATCAGCCAAGAAATAGGCTAGTTTTCCATATCAATGGAAATATTTTTAAGCACATTTTTAGTCAAAGTGATCCCCTTTAAAGTAGCAAGACATGAGGCTTCTGAGACACATGAAAAAAAAATAAATTCCCTCTAAAGTTAAGCAGCACTAATGGAAGCATTGCCATCATATTGCCCACCTACAGAAATATTAGTGCTCTGTACTAACCTCTAATTCTTAATGACAAAATTTTTCAGAGGCCAATAAATCTAAACTCAGAGTCATGAAAGCAATCAATGTTACTAAAGCCAAACAGGCACCGAGAGAGTAGAAAGAACACTACTCATTGTGACATGTACATTTCTTCAAAAATTTGGGTTGATAATATTGATTTGTTGGTACCAAACTAACTCCTTTAAACATACTCCACATGTGATTTATTAGATTGTATTTAAGTGATATCTGTAATTTGAGAAGTTGTTTTGCCATGTATTACATTATGTCCATTGTTTACTATAGCCACCCCAGAATATCCCATTTAATAAAAATTGACCCATGAGTAAAATTTCTTTTTCTATCTTCCTGATCTTTTAAGTGTAATAAAACTCTGCTTTTCCAGAATGACCCAAGAATTTAAAGAAAAAAATTAAAAATGCATTTATTTCCCTTATGTGTTAACTCAATATTTATGCAGACCTTGGCCTAATTTCATACAAGATTAGTTTCATCTTTCTTACAACTTCTGAATGTTAATCTCGAATGTTTACTAGCTTTAATATTAATGTAAATAATTTCCACAGAAATACAACTGAAAGCAAATAGGTAGTCATAGGCAGATAAAAATCCAAGCTGACTTCTGAAGACCTGAAATTTAAATTAATATGCTTTCAATCAACATTAATCAAGCATTTTGGGTCTATTACAGGACAGAGAAAGAAAAATTAGTAGGGGTTTTGGGAAGGGAGGGGGGGGAGAAGGAGAGGTAACCAATTAGATAATAAGGTATATTCAATCTAGAACAGCAGAAGATGAACAATTACGTTTTGGCAACTGTACTTCAACCTACTGTTTTCAAAACATTTATTTATCCCTTGCATAATAAGAGGTTAGTTGTGATTTAAGTAAATGTAGCCTCTTCTTACATGTTGTCTCCTGCTCTAAAATTATAGCACAAATATAGGATTAAATTATTTTTAATATAAAAAAATATATTCCCATATGAAGTGTTTCATTACATACAGAAATGTAACTTCACCTAATTTTACTACAGAGATAAAAAGAACAGTAAAAAAACAAAGAACTTTCCTCAAACTCAGGTTAGGGCTACAGATAAGCATTTAACAAGGCAATGCCTTTTAAGATCCAGGTAATGGATTGTGTGGGAATCAGAGTCTTAGATTCCAGTTATCAAGGATTTCATTTGCTAGCTTGTTGTGGTTTGTTTGGGTTTTTTTTAAGCTCTGGCATCAAACTGTCAAGCTGGTTAATCAAATTAGAGCCTGATGAGTTTAAGTTAATTACAAGTCTGCCTATCAAGCCAAGGTACTGTTGCAGACTGTCTCCTGGGGGACAGCTTGTTTCTTGAGCTAATTCTGCACCTCACCAGCAGCATAAATTGGGAAAACCTCCATGGACTAATGGACATGGACATGATGACTGGCTGTTCAGATTTATGCCCTTTCTCTGTCAGAGGAGTACACAAAGAGATGGGATTCTCCAGAATCTTCTCTAGTGTTTTAGTTACAGTCCTTCAAGCTTGTTATTCACAGCTCCAGGAGTTCCATCTCTGAGGTGGGATTATAATGCTGGTAGGCACTACAGAAATTCTACTACCCTTCTGTCCCTGGGCCCTTCAAAGAGTTCCTACAAGTTTTTGGATGCCTCCAGGAATGAAGGAGCAGCGACTACCATGCTACTTCAACACTCTCACATTTTTGCTTTGGATTCCAACCTCCATTCATTCCTTTGTAGTCTTGGGGTATCCAGTGTCTACTCCCTTTCGTTCTCTTTGGGGTTTTACCTCTTTCCCTCCTATTAAAGAAAGACTACTTTGCAAGGTTTTATCAGAGGAGGGCTGAAATCCTTGTCTAAGAGGGAAGACCGATAGCAACAGCAGCCATAAGGCAACACCTGCAGAAGAAAAAACCAGGACAAAGGCAGGAGATGCTTTCCCCTAGATCTGCCTAGGACTGAACACAGGCCTGATGAAAAAGTGTTACAGGCTGGCAAGGAAGGCAGGGTGCAGATGAAAAAAGGAATTGAAGAAGGGTAACTTCAGCTGGAAAATCTTTATAAAAATCTGGATTAGCTCTTTGCATACAAATTAAGTATTTTAAACTTTGCCTTATTCAGTAATAGATCAACATTGAAAATCCACCTTATTTTGCAACTAAAGGCACAAAATAAATTTGCAAGTGGAAACAACAGAAGTATGAATTATTTCTTCAAAGAAAACAAATTCCATTTCAACATCAAAGGACTATATAATTTCAATGATATGTGTCAAAACATTAATCTCAAAGGATGTGATACATCTAAAATTTTGTACTCTAGTTCAAGTGTAAATTAAGTTAGATTAATTAGAAGCTGAGTAACATAATAATAGAAAATATTTAAGCTCTAAATGGGGAAACGGTAGAAGAGCTTAATTTTGCCAACTGACACTGGACTTCAAAATATTTAATTTTATTCTAATCTTAAACTATTAGAACATTTTCCACTTCTTTAATTTTACATATTCCAAATTTTGCTCTTTACGTTAAAACACACACACAAAAACCCCCCACAAAAAAAATTTCCATCATAAAAAAATTCTCAAAACATAAGAATAGTCTGAAATTTGAATAATTGCATACTTTCAAAGTCTAGATCATCTTCTCCTTATGAATTCTAAAATTACTTGATCTCTTGCATTGCTTTCATTGTTTCTGTTCCATCTGAACCTGATGTCTTGCATGATGATCCTTCACAAGCAGCCTAAATGGTGCGCTAGTATGTTCTTTCCATCCATACCTCAATCTTATGACTTTGGTGCAAAACCATATATGTGCTCATCTTGGCAGTAGAGATCTCCCTGATCATTTCACATGCTCCAGTTTTCTGCTGCTATTTCACACTTCAGCTTTGGATAGTTATTTTTCAGTCTGCACACAGTTGTGTTCACGCATTATGGGAAGAGTTAGAGCTCCAGAGATGGAAAAGACTACCAATTCTTATGATAAAAAGACGTATAAAGGGAGGCAGGATTTGTATAAAGTATGTCACCTGATGTAAAATCATATTCTGTTTCACTGTTCTGTTTAATTCCTTATGAATGTCCAGAAATTAGGCTCAATTAAAGGAGTATCAATTAAAATAATGGTTGTGGAGTTACAGCTCATTCATTTCACTTTAGAAAAATGCTCAAAATTAAAAAAGTTTAAACTTATTAGATAGAGACAGTAAGTAAGAAAGAACAAACAATAGGGAATAGTTTTGCAGAGGGCAAAAATGTTACTGTAAATGAATGAACTCGATTAATTATACTACTAGTAAGGCATCACTCTTTATAAAAGGGAAGCCACTGAAATTACTTGTATGTAATATATTTCAAATAGCCAATGCCTGATTTTGAATACACCCCTTCTCTCTCCCAAGTCAAGGTCCACTGAAATGACCTGAAATGACCAAAGAGAAAACAATGCTGTTATTACCCAGCGGTTTGAGAATACAGATGAGGTCTCCCCAGCATGTAATTTTTCAAAAAAGAATATGGAGAATTTTCTTAGTGGTGAATGGAGAGCAAAGAAATCCCAAATTTCAACATTTTAACAGCACCAAAAATGTGTCAGGTTTTTCCCCTCAATATTACATAAAGTAGCCCTTTCTCTTGCTAGCTCACTAAACTCTCAATAACAGAGCAGCACTTATAAATGGAGCTTACTTTGATGAATTTGATAAGAAATTTAGGTATCTTGATATGCATAACAAGATAAACTATAATAAACTGCCATGAATATAAGCAAAAACTATGCTATGGGGTATCTTTGAAGACTGTTAACAACATTATTTCTTCTATGCCCCTCTTTGGAGGGTTTCTTAGATATACAAAGCACTTCATGAAAGTGGGCTTCCAACATAGGATAACTGATAGTATCAGGTTTAAAAAATCAGAATTGCTTCCACAGAGAAAAATTGAAGTATTCTGCATGAAGAAATGAGGAAATTTTCTGCTCAGCCCAGAGCACAACTGGACTGAATGCAGGTTTTGATGTCATCTGAATGAGGACCTGGATAATAAAGGAACAACTAACATTAACTATATAACTATAACATAACCATAACAAATATTAAATGCAAATTTCAATCCTACTTATTGATAAATCATAACTGACACTTCCATAGCACTCGTAAGATGATTACATAAAACAGCAATTCTTACAGCGACTGTTCCAAAAGTTTTATTTGCTCAAAATCACCACCTCCATATTGCATGCACAAAAGAACGATTTAAAATGGAAGAGGGAAAAGTTAATTTATATGCATCATTTCTTCATGAAAAACAATCTGTGTAAGAAAGAGTTTCATACAACTTCTGTTTTGGATGCCTTTTAGTTAATTAACTGAGCCATTTTCATTAACAAACTCAATATTGACTTTAAAACAAAATCTATGTAATTTCTTTAAAATGATGAATATTTATGGGCCATTGTGTCTCTGACAAGGTTGAAGTAAAGACTATATTATTAGAGTAAAGAAGGCTATTAAAATATATAGAGAAGATTTTTATTTCCTATGTACCTAGTGTTTCATGTTTCCTTGCAAGCCTCTCAGCAGCGAACCTGTGTTTATTTGGCCTTTTTTTTTAAAAAAAAATCTTAATGGTGTATTTTTAATATTTTCAAGTTTCATTTTTATTAAAAAAAATTATTTTTCCCCATCAATGCAGAAAAATAAAGCAGTCCACAAAACTAAGGCACTAAACAATTTTCTGCTTCATCTGGCTGACTAGCTTTTTAAAAAGCAAATAAAACCTTTCCCCCATCCCAAAGATTTTTTTTGTTGTTGTCTTCCATGGTAGTATGACTGTGTATATCAGTCTTCTGAATGTCTGTATGTTTCTTATATGTAATACTTACAACTAATTGTCATTCATTCTTCTCTCCACTACCTCAGCAATTCTCCTTTGACAAGGACATTTTTGAGCACAAGACCTTCCACCTTAAATCTCTACTAAATAATCTAGTCCATGATTTTCTTTTCCTTATCTCTTCTTATTCCTCAGTTCCACAAATCCAAAAGCAGCCTCAAAGGCTTTACAGTACAGTTCCTTCAGTGATTCGTAATGAAGGGTGTTCCGACAGGAAAATTATTTTTAAATAAAAGCACAATTGTTCTTTCCATGGCTTATAGGGTTAGTTAATGGGGTATGATAAAACCTGTCTGACATATTTAAGAGTAATCTCTTTCATTGTTTGGCAAACCATAGTAGTCCTATCAACACTTCTGATCCCTCCACGTGACAGGGTTCCTGCAGCCTGCTGCTCTGTCTCACCACCCTTTTCTGCAGCCCTCATTTTCCTAAGATCACTTGTTCTCCAATTGCATACTTATTTTTTTGCTACACAGTAAGTTGGATAATGAATGTATAGCTAAACTGAATTATTTCCACAGGGATTTATTTTTGCATTATCTTTACACAGTATAGAATAATTATGGTGGGTTGTGTTTTTTATCTACAGCTGAATATTTATAGCTTTTCTTACCAACAAATTATTTATTCTGCTAAAAATTAAAGAAAACAGTAACGTTAGTATTCCAAATGTAGTGAGTGATCTTGACTGCCAAGTACCGAGCTAACATGTCTCACAAGGAACAACTAACAAACAATTAATTTGCTTTTCATTTTGGCTGTTCTTCAGGAATTACCTGGTTTAGCACATTTGTAAGAAACGTGCTGTTAATAGCAAAGCTGAGAGTGTGGGAGTTACCTTATTTTAACTGTAGTCAGGTCATTCTCTAGCTAATGATGATTATGAATTGAGAAAGCATTTTTAAAACTCTGAGAAAAATTAAAAAAAAAAGGCAAGAAGAAGGGGGAAAAGGAAGGGAAAGTTTATTTCAGACTATTCCATTATTGGTAATTTTAATTACATGGCATGTTTCTACACCAACTGGCCTATGTAAATGAAGTATAATCTTTATCTTGTGAACAGCAAATAGCAAAACATTGATTTTTCGGCCCCTTTAGTCCTCCTTAAAAGAGATGCACAAAATACCTGACAGACAATGGCAGCATCTGTCTTGGAACTGAAGTTTTAAAAAGCCCAGATGATTGTCATTGATTGGTGTGCAACACTATGTGAACCACTGTTCATTAGAAGTGAAATGACTCTCAAATACACAGTTGTTGCAGTGTAGAAAAATGTGTAAGAATTTGCCTGAAGTGATTTATTTGATATCTGGTAATTCAGCTACATCAATATTACCTCAATGTAGTAACAAACTTTTTACCTCTGTATGACTGTATACCATAAATACTTTTCTTTGCTTAACTTTTTAAATCTTAATTAATGCTAGCTGCTAGCAATACAAGGAATTAAGCCTATATATATTTGTTTCTTAGAGCTTGTGACATTCTCATGTTTGTCCAATGAACATTTACATCTAACCTCATTTTATTATACCGAAACTATTTGTTGATATGGCTGATGATATTGTGAATGTGGACTACACCTAATTAGCAATCTATGACAAACTGTAACAGGTAATTTAGCATAACAAAAGGCTATACCATCATATTTAATGGAATCAGGTCACTCATTAAATGAAAATAAATTCAGAAATTATCAACCTTTTGATCCCCAAAATGCTGCTTATACTATTCTAAATTCAAACTGAAAGAACAGAAATCAAATTGTAGCATTCATTTTCTGACATATTTTCCCCTCCACCCCACAAACAAAAACACTAGCAATTGCAGTAGTTCCAACTGTGGGCTAAAACTAAGTTGCACTGACATGCTGGAAGTTTTATGTCATTGCAGGTAACCTATGAATAATTTCTACTCAAGGCGAGCTACAATACATGAACTATAACCTTGTAATGACTTTGTCTTTCTGCACTTTCTGCTCCCATCTGTTTTTCTCTACACTTGATCAACCAAGCCACGACGACCTATACTTTTTCTGGTTGTACAGAAAATGTTCACAAATTATAGCCGTGTCACTCCACTCTAATTTTTTTCTTGTCCATATAGCACAACAAATTGATTTGCTGTGGCAATAAACAGTGAAATAGTCTCTTCAGTGTCTAGTAATTAGAACTAATACTAGCAGACAAATTAAAAGGCAGCAAAACAAAATGTCTCCATCAGGCACTTATGATAACCTTCATAATATATACAGTAGATGTTGTGGAGACTAAGGTGGATAAATGAGGAGAATGCTGATTTTGGCATCCAGCTTACTTTCAGATAATCTAGCTCATCGCTCTTGGCTGACACCAGACCAAGAATAATATTAAAGAGTAATAAACTCCTTCCAGCAAACCTCTGATTCCATGGTTCACTGGTCTCAGACCTAATCTATCAATCCATTTACTGCACAGTAAAAGGTAAGAAACCCATTACAGATCTGTTACATGCCATGGCAGGTGGTATATGACAAGAACAGAATTCATCACAAACTGCAGTGCCTAGTACCCTTTTGTATGCTTTGAAGCACTAGGTGGTTAGCTTACTTGGCTATCACAGCAGAAGATACTTTGAGCTTTGAAAATAAATGAAAAATTCTGGATGTGAAAGCATAAAAATGGTCATAAAACACTTCATTTTTCATAATATTAGGACTTCACAAAGATAGTGCTATTTTAATTTTTACAAGAAATACTGCTTTGGAGAGGGTGCAATAAGTAAAACCAGGATAGAATTTAAAAGTCATGCCTTTCAAATGTGGGCTTTAATCTTCATTGTCTGCTTAAACTATATTGTCTTAGGTAACAGCCTATTAGAATCACTATTCAATAAAGTTGTCTAAAGAAAAGTCATGTGAAAATTATTACTATCCAAAGGAAGAAAAACTCTTCACATATCTACTCTCAAGGTCATCAGCACATGATACAAACACCCAAAAGCAAAGACAATTCTGAAGTAAAAGCAAAAGAGCTACTTTAATGTGACTGCAATTCCTTTCATACTCAGTTTCTTTTCTAGGTTATTTCCATTGCTGTAGGGCAACAGTTTCTGTGACTGTAAAGAAGGTTTGAACATGACTTATTTCAAATATGTCACCTTGAAGGTTAAGACTCACAGGTGTTGTCCCCTATTCCCCTGCTTGGCAGATCAAGGCAAAACAAAAATTTGTGTGATAACTTTAGGAGATATCTGGCTACATTCTCAAGTGGTGTAAATTGTCACAGCTGCTCTGAAGTAAACAGAATTACTCTGGTGTACACCAGATAAGGGCCTACCTACATTATTTATGTAACTGTCATGTATGTTTCATATCTTGAAAACAGCATCATCCTGCAGGATGAGATAATCAGAAATGCTAGAGCGTTACATGTTCATTTTTAGCAGAGAAGCCAGAAAACACAACAAACAGTTAGAAACAAAGGATTAAAGTATAAGATACACTCTTAAGAGGGGATGGAGAGACAGAAAAGCCCCAGAGAAATCTCTGTGTGATGATGTTTGTCTACTGTGCTTTAAGGAACACAAAAAAAATATATCCTCATCAAAACAACTGACTACAGAACCATTCTCAGGTGACCTACAAAGTCTGCCTGATATGAAAGTGCCAGACCTGTGAGCTTTGACTCACAGCAAACATCTGTGGGGTTTTTTTCAGTGCTTACATATCTGTAACTGAGGAAGACAACATTAAGTTCCTCTGTCAGGACTGCTGAGGTTTTTTCCATGATTTCTAATTTTATTACAGACTCTTGACTTTCAGGTCAGAAAGTGAAACAATTAACTGAGGCTTTCTACACAAATCATGAGTAAGAGAAAAAATATGCAAATGAAAAAACAATTATTTTTCCCTTAGGTTTCATTGGAAAAATTTTACAGAAACCCAAACTGAGCTTCTGTTTCCTTTTGGTTTTCTACATCTGTCAAGATTACAATAAAAATAGAAAACTTATAAGAAATAGAAGACCATCAGAGAATGTGCATGGATTTCAGTCTTGTAATTTTCAAACTCGATTTCTGTTCATTAAAAAATGTACAAAACACAAACCTCCACAAACCACTGCATTTTCTCAGATTATTTAGATTCAAAGAGTCAATGAGAACTCAGTTTAATACATCTCCATGGGTAGATAACTGAAATCAAAATGATGTGGTTAAGTAATGATCTCAAATGGAAGATTATTTTCTCATTTTAGTCTCTTTTATAAGTAAATGAAAGATTTCAAGTAGTAAATTCAAAGCATAATTATTTTGCCAGACACATTGCTCAGATCTAAGAGACATAAAATTCTAAAAAATCAGTAAATTGTAATGAATCACTAAACAATAGTCTTGTCCACCATATTTCATCAAAACCTAAATACTTTGAACAATATTCTTTGTTGCACTGACTGTGACAAGTAACCTGAAACATTTTTGCATCAGTAAGCAGAAAATGCAAATGCAAAGTTTTTAGTTAAGTGACTAATCAGTAAAAACCTATATTCAATGATAAATTGCAGCTTTTCTTAAAATGTACATAAGTAATCCAACTAAAATTTCTTTTTCTTGAAAACTAATACTGTCCTTTTAATATCACATTTTAGATATTAAAATCGTGGTGCCTAAATTCAACTATACATATGCTTCCTTCAGTTAGTAAATAACACCATTTTGATCCTGAAGTGTTCAGAATTCTTATATATATATATATATATTGATTTCAGGAACCCATTAGTAAAGAAAGAGATACTTCTGTCTAACCACAGAAATAATGATTTATGTGTCCAACTTGGAGTTTGTAAATGTGATCAATATTTATTATCCACTTTTGCCTGAGCCATTAGCCAATATTCTGAACTTTGCCAGACTGCTTCTGTTAAGAAGAAACCAGAAAGAGTACCACATCAAATAAGTTCTTTTTCATTTCTCATGTTTATGCTAAAAAACCAACTGTGTTTACAGAAATGGTAACAAAAAACCAAGGATGCAGTATTCTTGACCAAAAACTCTAGCTTGTCTTTTCAGTAAAGTACTCAGAAGATTATTTCTCATTTTTTTTTCCCCAGAGCTAAACACAACAAATTACATTTTTTTTTTTTAATCCTAGCATCCCGGTAACTTTAACAAATAAATACCACAGGTTAATTCCCAGATTCTGACTCTGCCATCAGTCTCAACAGAAATCCTTCAGCTGATTCTACCTTGACCTTTTCCAGCCAGGCTAATCCATACCTTGGGTGGTAATCCTCTGGACAACACTTTTATCATTTCTACTACGTGTAAGCATTCAATTTATCTACCTCTCTTTACCAGATTTGCTACTTATTTTCATCAGTTTATAACAAAGAAAATATGCTAATTCAGCAATAAAACTGAACAAAATCCTCCCTTATTTCTCTCCCTGAGTATGGAGATCCCAGAAGCAAAATAAATGGTATTTTGCTATACAGAAACCAAAAGTGAATAATCAAGGTTGGAAGAAACAAGATGAAAGGTGAAACAGAGGGTGCAGCTTCCACCTGGGATTTGGAAGAGAATTGGAAAGTGTTTCCATAAAGGAAATCAGAGGCTACTGCCTCTCACACACCTGAGTCACAAAGCCTGGAATATTTGCTGTACCAGCAAAAGCACCAGGCTACAAAAATGATGCTTTGCGTTTTCACCCTGAAGCAGAAGACCTGTAATTTGAGTGCAACATCATCACTTCAGGCACTAATGGCCTTGGTTTGCTATCATTGTTTCTCACAGCAGTGTATTGTATATGTTTTTCTTCCTCAGGTTCATTATGCATACAAGTGTCTCTTCATACAGAGAAAAATGATATATACCAGAAAATATAGAATGTAAATATTTACTGCAGATTAAAATTTTCCACCACAGTTATAACAGTAATATGTCTAACCTTTAACAAACGATGGTTAGCCTCCTTCAGTGTACTCTCAAGCTTATGTTTTTTGTCTGGGTTCAGCGATGCACTTCCAAGTGCTATTCCTCTAGTTTCATTTAATCGCTTCAGTATTCCCTTGTGGGGCAGCAGCTCTTCAACTCTTAACTGGAACAGACAAATACAGCAGTTAAGATGAACTGTGGTAGAATTTTCAGCTCTCTTATCTTCACCCTTATCGATTTGTGTATCAGCTAAAGGAATAAACTCAATTCAAGGCAAAAAACCTGTTGCTTTCTGAATGTAAAAGGCTAAAAAAAAAAAACCCAAACCCAAACCCAAAAGAGACTGTATTAGTTCATCAAGCCTAAAGAGAGTCCTAAATGCTAAAATATAGGTTTTCTCAAGATATTAATCACTATTACACTATAAATTCTAGCTTTCAACACTCAATACCTCATGTATATGAATTTTAATAATCTTTTAATATGGTGAGGAGCAATCATTTTGGAGAAGGATTTTTAATATGTTACATGCTGTGAACAGTCACCCAGATGGTATGTGGTGAAAAGCCCTCCAGCCTAACCTCTTAATTAAGATTGTCCATGTATGTTCATTAAAAAAATTAAAAAGAAAAGTCAAAGAATGCTAGACAGCATCTAAATGTTTCACTGCTCCATCATGTGTGTAGTTACTGAAAACTTATATTGTCAAACCAAGTTACCATATCAAGTAAGGTTAAGGCAGCTAATAGACTCTTTTTTGAGGGTTCTGTTGTTCTTTTCTTTTCCTTGTTTGTGTTTTATTATTAACATAGGCAGGTAGGTATGAAATTAGCCATGCTACAAGCCAATGAATTGTTATTTGCTGCACTAGGGTGTATTCCCTTTTGTGCAGCCCCAGAAGAAGGTGGACAGTAAAAAGAAGATACAAATAAGAGATGTTTAACACCTTTAATTTTGGATTATATATCCCTTGGGAATATTATAATTAGGAAATATTTTTTATATATGAGGAGTGGAGCCTTTATGGTTCTAAGCAATCAACCTTAAACCTTTAATCATGTCTGCAAATGATAAGGTGTGTCTAACACCCCTTGTTAGTATTTCTTTGCATGGGGTCTGACATCTTTAACAATAGAGACAGAGCCTCACAAACTCTGACCAACTCACTGACATCTTATGCTGAAACAGTCAGAGAGACAAATTCAGCACATGGTTAAGCTTCCATTTCCTCAAATGCTGTTTATTCTTTTTTAATTATTATTTAAAAAGACAATTAAAGATAGATTTTTACTAAAGAATCCTTTGGAATTTTTTTTTTCCTATTTTGTTGAAAGAAGGATAGAACAAACTGACAAGTTTTTTTCTGATTCCTTAATGCTCTACACATCACTTGCTGAATTTGTTTGGCTTGGATTGACTTAAAGTGTAACTAGGTCTTTATCCTCAAGAGAGAACAGGAAACCTTTAGGCATATGTTCTATAAGTAATATGCAATTTCCAATTACAGTTTAATTTACTGTTGTACAAATTATGTACAACAAATTATTGTTGTACAAAGATAGCCACTCTACTGAACACATTTTAAAAAACTAAACAGAGCAACTTCTGCTGAATACATTTATTAGTACTATCAGACTTCTAACTTATTAATGAAAATATCCCAGCCTTTAAAAACAAATATTTAATATTCTGATGGGGTTCCTTAAAAAGCATTTTTAAAAATAAGTCACCTAGATGTTTAGTCTAGAAAATGTTGCAGCTATAATTTAATGAGTTGACATTTATAATATTTCACACAATTCTGGATACTCTTGTGAAATACTGAATACCATTTAACAAGTGAGAAGTCATAAAAAGTTAACAAGACACCTATAGAGAAATGTTCATATAAACCAGTCAAGTTCTGAAGAAATGGTGACGCAAAAGATAATGATTAATTGCCTAGTGACAGATACTTTCCTTTTAGTATATTTTCCATAACTTTTCTGGTTTTAATATGATCAGTACATATTTGTTTCTGGGTTTTGAAATTCCACTGCTTTGATTTATCTAAAAATGTTAAATGAATGTGGTATTTGATGGCAGAAACCTTTTCTAAAAATAGCTTTTAATTCTCTTCAGTGTAGAATTCATAAAGTAGGAGAACATTAAGAATAAAGCTTACAATACCTTTACTTTGCTAAGGCAGTCCCTCAACTGGTCTTCATTCCCTGGTTCAAGAGGAGTTCCAATAACACTGTCTGCTTCCTCTAACCATAAAATCAACTTGTTCAAATCCTCTTGAAATTCTGACAAAATATTCTTTTCTTCCTCTAGTCTGTAACAAAAATTTGAAATCAATGTTTCTATAAACTTATTTTTATATCAAAGTGCTTATCCATACCAGAACATGACACATAACTAATTCTTATCATTTATATTAATTTTTTAATGTGTGCCATAGATTTCTTCATATAAAAATTATCAGACAAACACTCTTTTAAAGTGGCATTAAATATATTTTAAAAGAAAAGCTCAAGGCACAACTTGCAACATCACTAAATTCAGCATCCAAATTACATACGGCAGGTAGCAAACAAGCACACCAGAACCCAGAACTGTTAATTATTCAGACTATACTTTTGTATGAACTAACAGCAGGGAAGTCCAGTGTCAGCAACTAAAGATTCTAGCATCAAGTTTTACCAAACTGGATCTGTAACAAGTGACACAGACTCATCTTAACATATTGAACAAAAGGATATTTAAGTGACTGTGCCACACAGTTTGTGTAAAGCATTCCAGTCAAGATGCACAAAAAGTAGGTGAGGTTTACAGTCCATAACAAAGAATAGGATAGGATTTATGCATGGCACGCAACTTCAGATGTCTGCTTTGTCTCAGTCTACAACTCATCAGTTCATTTTCTTATACCAAAACATAAACATTGCAGGTGTCTAAAGTCAGGTAAGATTACTTTCACCATGACTATATAAATATATTGAGATGTGAACTTTTGTGCAAAAGCTTCCAAAGTTATCAAGAGATGCATGCAAAAAAATTTCAAGAGGAACAGGGAAGAGCATTGACAGAATGTGAACCCTTAATATTCTGAGTAGATCCCTTCTGAAGAAAAAAAAAATCATGTTTTGTATAAAATCCTTGTAATTTATCCACCAAACTTATCCAGAAAATTGATATTACTTTGAATATTACCTGTATGGAAAGATCAAATCATTAGCAATTAAAGAATAACTTTTACATAATAATAGAATTTTGTTGTTATTATTTAGTTAAGATTACTTGAGATCAAAGAAAAATATGTAAAACCAGCTTATTGGTTTGGGTTTTTTTATTGTTATGGTTACTTCCAAGATCCAACTGAGTTTGAGAGGTTATTTTACATTACACATAATATAAAGTTTTATTAATATTTAATATTTAAGAATATAACATGACAATGAAGAATCATGATTGCTAATATCAATATATTATTTCTGAATGTAGAAACATATTAAAGCAGAAAAAAAAATCATATTTGCTTTCTCTAGTGCCCCATACTTGCGATGATGGTCAGTGCCCACAGAACACACTGAGAAGTTATATGGAACGACATCTATTTTGAACTATACTCTCATTTCTTTGCAACTTTTGGGTGGTTTTCTGATGGCTGGCTTAAACAAAGAAGTCCCTTTAGAAAAGTTACAGGACTAAGCTTCAGGCAAAATTGAATCAAGAAAAAGTGCCAACATCACATCATTTAACAAAGGAAGATGTTAAATGTTAAATGTTAAACAACAGTTGTTGGTTGACACGGTTGCCTGCACACATGCATACACATACACACAGAGTCTTACAAACAGCTCAGAAACCACAGGTTAGACTTCTATTTAAGCAGAATAGAAATTTATAATTTGCAACTGTCATTATCTATCTTACAGACATTTGTGCATTCAAATCATCAAAACATTTCACTCTATATTAAAAAAAAACCTAACTCTGTAATTGAAATCTTATATGACTCCTCTTCCCTCACTGTAATTACCAAAGAATAAATGTATTCAAGTGACTACAAGTGTTCTGTATTTGAAACATTTATTTACAAGAAAAGCAAGCTACTTCCCTAATATTTTAAGTAAAACACTTGCTTAGGGTGAATACAAGGGAAGAAAAAATAAGAGTTGGTAAAATTCCTTTTACATATCATCCAGGTTATAGTGTAAAACAGGAGAAGCCTGATTTGGTAGCACTGAAAACTGTACTAGAACAGAGCATACAGTTGAATTAAATTATGTTCCATTTCACAGAAAAATAAACATTTAACCTCATGGTATAAGCAAGTAATTTGTCTAGTTTAAGATTAGATTTGAGGAGAGTAAGAGTTCTGAGCTTGGCATGCTGACTATCAACACAAAAACAAACAAACAAACAAAAAACAAATCCAGAAGCATACAACTAAACTATTATTTTATACAACTTGCAACCTAGAGAAACTTTTGCTAGGAATTTACCTGTATTTCATCTTAATGGTGTTTGCTGTGTTTCCTTAACAAGGCATCCTTGCAAGATGAGCATCGCTATACTAGATTAATAAATACTATACAGGGTCTACAGTCCCCTGTCTGAAGTAACAGAGTAAAAAACAAAGTCAAGTATCAAATACAACACACTTGACCAGACCTCACTAGTGAGCTGCTACACTGCACTGCCTGGCTACCCTAAACATACCACGTCTTCAGGAACATTAGAAAGTGAAGAAAGGAGAAGCCTCTGTACCAGTCAAGGATCATAAAATTGATTAGAAACAAGAAAAGACTTTTAAAGTCATTGAATCCAACTGTTAACCAAGCACTGCCAAGTCTGTCACTCAAGCATTTCCCCAAGTGCCACATCTACATGTCCTTTAAATTCCTCCAGGGGTGGTGACTCAACCACTTCCATGGGCAGCTTTCTGTGAAGACATTTTTCCTAATATCCAATCTAAACCTCCCTTGCCACAACTTGAGGCCATTCCCTGTTGTCCTATTGTTTGTTACTGTGGGGAAGAGACTGACACACAGCTTGCTGCACCCTCCTTTCAGGCTGCTGTAGAGAGGGATAAAATCTTCCCTCAGCTTCCCTTACCAAAGAGAAAGTGTATATCTTTAACACCCAAAAGTCAACATTAATAATTACATTTAGAGCATGAAAATGCTGGTTTTATAAATTAATTAGCTATAATAATATCTTTTGATGATAATAAACAATAGTTAATAGCTTTTGTTAATATAATTATAATATCTTGAATCTATTACCATATATAAGCTAAAATTTGGCAAATTTCTCTCTGAACAGTCTCTCAATACAGTTCTAGATCGAGTTCCTGCTTTAGATCTAGAACAGATTTTAAATCAGCAGATTTATTTGCTTTTATTCTTAACATAGTATATTCTAATATTTACTAGACATATGAGCCTACCACTGTGCTTTTCTTTTTAAGCTCATAAACAAGTTACTCTTCCATAACTGCCTAGAATTAAACAAACACAAGCTACTGGTGCCAAATTGTTCTTTTGAGAAAAGATACTTACTGTGAAAATATAATCCTTCAAAATTTTGTATGTATTTATATATAAAATATAGTTATAGCCATACATGCACACATATACTTGCATTTACACAAACAAATACATAAAAAAAGTGAACACCACAAATAGCAAAAGAATTAACAGTCCTACTTTCTTGGTTTTGCCTTAGATTTTCTTAATGGAATTCTGAATGACTATTTTCAGAGACTGCTGTTTGTCCAGGATTTCTGGAAGCGCAACCAAATCAACAAAAAGTCCTGATGCAGCTGAACTCTCATATTTCTTCTACTAATATTTCTATGTACTAGTCTCTGAATCTCTCACAAAGTACTGTTATGCAGCCAGAAATCCTGGACCTTCCTGATGCACAGACTTACCCATTTTGGCTGTACAGGACATGCAGAGAAGAACCAGCTTTATAGCATTACATTTATTACAGTGTTCTTCACTGAAAAGTGTTTATGTCAAAGAGGTCAAATGCTCATTTCAAGCCAAAATAGGTTATCTAAAACCAGCTAATTTTTTCATGTGAAATTGAGGCAGATTCTAAATATTAAGAAAAACTAACTCCCTGTAATCCTAATAGCATAAGTATAACTTCAAATCTTTCCGAGGCAGTGTCTTTTTCTGCTCCAGTTATGGAAGACTGGGAATCATCATCCAGTGTTACACTGTGAACCACATAATAAAACCTCTGTTCCTCAACCTGGCCAGGTTCCCTGAGACCTAAGCTCTCAGGAACAGCTTCATTTTTTTAATTTCCTCTCATTTCTACTCGTTTGCAAAGTGCATAGCTCAGTGGAGACATTATGTGATGGTACCCTAAGGATGTATCTGAGAAAGATACAAGTTTAAATACGTTAATTCTGGCACAGAAGAGACATAGCATTCAACTCAATACCCCCGTGAGCAAAATTATTGAGCTGCATAGTATTTTGAATGAGAAATCAAAGAGATTTCTTGTCTCCTAGAAGAGATAGCAATTGGCAAGATTCCTTTTTCATCTTAAGTACAGTGTCAGTTTTATCACCCTTATGAATTCAGCTGCAACCCTTAAACATCAAAACTTTTCCTATCATGAAGGAAAGATTTTTATTTTTTTAACTTTGATGACTAATTTAAATGTTGCTCAGTATGATAGGGATGTTTTTTGCCTAAGACTTTCCAGGAATTCTTTTAGAGATGTTTTATACAAATACATGTATACATCCTCCACCTATAATTCATATATATGTATGCACATATGCATAGTAGGTTCCAGAGTTCAGAAACAAAAAGTATTCCATAAAGATCTACTTCTTTATTCTAGTCAGGAACAGTATGCAGTATAGCAATTAACAGGTCCATTGCAATTAACGAGAAATGCAGGTGCACTTTATAATTTACTTTACAATTCATTTCTGACCTGCTAGAACATTACTTTTATAATAAATAACATCCTGCATGACAAGTGTCATATTATTCAAGACAGTAAAATAAAGCACCCTGTGTTAGCTGAACCAGGTAATCAAATTAAAAGTTTTAACTCAACGACTGACTACACCTTTTGAACGAGCTGATTTCCATCATCATACTTACATTTGGAACAACAGACACATGTAATTTCTAGGTGTTTAAATTCATGGTGGCAATGAAAAAATTAACAGTTAATTGTTATTAAGGAACTATGGTCTTCCAAATCTATGCCTAAAAAAAAAGGAGTACAGAACATGAGCCACCAGTTGACTCGAACGTGGACAGAGCAGCTCTCAAGAAAGCAGCTGGGAGTATGTCTTGTTGAGAAGCAGTTGACTGACTGAGGAATAAGATTTCATTTCAGCAGCTGGCCCTATGGAACCAAGCAGATTCATCTCCAGCACGGGTCTGCATGTTGTTATATATTACTGTCTTATCCTTATAAACCAGCCTAAAGTTCCCAAAGAGCTTTGAAACTGCTTCTCTGTCGCTGAAAGGTTTATTTCATTAACACTGAAATATAACCCATCTTGTTTGATGGAAAATTCTCGAACTATAGCAGGGAAGCACATATTTCCATATTAAGACATGGCAGATTTCTGTTTGTGTTTCTAAATTCACAGTGTCCCTTGGTCAACTATTCTGACTGCATAGCTGTTTATATGAATCTTATATAAATTATACCTCTGGAAGCAAATGTATTAATATTCAGTATTTAACACTAAGTAGTAAATTCATTATTTTTCTCAACAGCATTTTGTACATCTGATATTTCATTGATCAGGGATTAGTTTTCCTACCATCATTAAACTGAATCAATATCAGATTTTTACAGCAGTCCACAAAATACCCTGGAGTTATTTTTTTTTTTTTTTAACTATCATTAATTCTTAGTTATATTTGTTAACTATTATGTAAACATTAATGGCCTGTTTTGAGGAAGCTCGTATTTTCATTTGCACTGTCTAGAAACCACATGAAATGCAAATTGCAGCTCATGTATTTTCTCCATAGTCAACAATGTGGTACCAATACCATAGCAACCCGTAAATAGTTTGTGAAACACATGAGATGTTAAGAGTTTGTAACTGCACATAAGTGATGTTGAATTTATTTGGGAGATGTCAGCTGTAGAAATAAAATATGCAATCATAGGAGTAGGACAGATCTGCACTTGTGACTCATATTCCCATATGCACGTCCAATAGTATTTTGACGTCTTTTTATTTTTTAACGTTCAGCTGTCGATCTTGTATTTATTGTATTTCTAAGATTAGGAATTAATGTGCTTAGCAGATGTCACTGAGAATATAAGAGATCATCAAAATACTAACAACAAACAAAAACAGTAACAACAATTTAGAGAAAATATTTACTGAGGAAAAATTAATTTCCATTCTTTCTCTAAAGAATGCGCAAATATGATTCCTTAAGGTAAGGAACTTTAAATAATTGAATGAAAAGTACCACATAAATTTTATAAAATTTGAATTTAGATGTAAATACTAAACAGTAAGAAGTTTAGCTAAACTTCTTGTAAATACCAATTTATACCAGTGATTCTTTTCTTGTAAATACCAATTTATACCAGTCATTCATTATAAGAAACCTGAACAGTGAAAAAAAGAAAATTCAGAAAAATTCAATATGTAGCTGATTATATTCTGGAAAGAAAAAATATATGTATTGACTTAGCTGTCATGAAATCTCTCCTTCCTAAAATAGTTTTAAATTGCAACTAGAAACTAATCACAGCCTTCAATATACTGAGTGTTCAGGTGAAGGAAACCAATCACTTTTAGCTAATGTGCTATGGAAAAAAAAGAATACTTTAATGAAGATGCAGTATGAAAAATACTAAAAACTATATTTACTTTATAAATATTAGTTTTATTTAGAACAGAAAGCTTGTGTTTTTACATTCAGGAAAGTATTTGGAAATATTCTGGTAAACAGCCTTTGTTCTGTCATTCTCTCCGTAATTACTTCAAACTCGCTTGAGTAGAGATCTGAACAGGCAGTCTGCAGGTTCAAACTCATTAAAAGTGTAAATGTATTTGCAGCTAAAATAATGAAAAATTCTCTTCCATTCAACTGAACCCAATTTTAACAAATGTCAGGATCGTGATGAATAAAAAACTCCAAACTGATTACTTTTGAAGCAGTGAAGGAATCTAATTCCCAGGCATCTGTTTTCAAAAATTGCACAAGAAATTTTTAACAAAGGTGAAAAATAAGACCAGCCAGCACTACCGTTACGAGGCTGTCAACAGCCTCATTTATGAGCGTTCCCCTTATCAAGCTCCTATTTGAGATGTTGCTTCTCCTTCTATGTGCATTCCCCCGCCTGGCTCTGCCTGGCCCCGTGTTCCTGCAGCGGGAGTGAAAGAGCAGCCCCTCTCTGCTGCCACAGCCCTGGGTTGCTGCCACACAGGCAGTCAAGGGCACACAGGGATTTGGGGATATGGCAAGCCACTGCATTCTTAAGTCATCCAAAACTCAGCTGTCCCAGTGGTGTGTCTCAGTGCAGACATGCACAGCGTGACATGGTCTGATGTGTCTCAGGGCACATAAAGGCAGAGACAACTTCTGCTGCTGCAGTTTAGAAGATTCTGTATTAAAAATGATTGCTGGAGTATGAAGAGGGAGAGAAACAGACACTCTTGTTTTCCATCTTTGGTCAAGGATTAGTAGCATCTATTCAAAGGGTCATTGAGACTTCCTCTGGTCTCCCAAGTCCACATTTCAGTTTGGGTAACACTGTTCCAGAGTATAAACTTCTCCAAAATATGTCACTTACAGCAAAATGTTAACAAAACCTCAATTAAATTCCCAATTTATTAACTATCACTGTATCAGACTTTCAGTCAAGTTCCACTTTATTCGACTGCCTGGTCTATTTCAGAGTTAACAGTAAGATAAAATGACTAGATGTGCTAAAATCACATTCTCACCTAATTCTTGGCTGGATAGATTGGACTGCAAGATAGAGAAACTTTAAACACTGAATTCAAACTTCTACAGTTTTGAAACTCTTCGATAAAGGCAAATGAAAGATAGCATCCTACACAAACATAACTCAAGCATAACCTCTTGATCTTTGGCACCAAAGGTAGGAGATTCAAAGACAATTTCAAGATTGTGCTTTACCTGGGATCAACATTCGACCTTTTAAAACTTAAAACAAGCTTCTTTTTACTGAAGAGCAGTACACATTCCTCAAATTGTTTTGAGATTTAGCTTTGTTTTCCTGTCTGTTTTTAATTAGGTTGACCTTTGTGGTCCAAATAATTCTCATTCATTAAATCTGCCAGTTTATCACTGAGATTAATATTAGTGTCTAATGAATTTATGATCACTTTCAGTTATTTATAGAATGTCATGGTTTTGATCTGGTTTATAGTTTTTATCATGCAGTTAGTTTAATATTTATTCCAAATTATTTATGAAGATTATATTAACATGTTGAAACTTGGAATTATATCCCATATCAATTTTCCCCTTTCAAGTCAACCAAACACAGGGTTCCTGGTGGTTACAGGAAATATTTTAAATTTACAGGGTTCTTTATCAGTGCAGTGCTAATATTATGTTCCCATGCAGAATAAATAGCAGACCATTTAATAGAGCAATCTCAGAAAACTGACAAAGCAATTTTGTAGAATTCCTCCTCCCCTACTTCAAATATAATCAGTACATCAGAACCTGACAAATGCCTGAGTGTGTGAGAAAAGCTACCCCAACAGAGTGCCACCAACATTGCTAACAGGAGATGGAATTAAGGGGAACACAGAAGACTGGACACTTTCTTTACTGCATTCACTTCATACTCTCCCAGGATCCATTGCCATCAGATTAAGAACTCAATAGAGCTGAGTCATAATAATTCACTTCACAACCTTCTCTGGCCAGCATGCCATAGACATTCAGAAACTATAATGTAAATCTTAAATCCATTTTACTACCTCTTACACTTTCAACAAGTAACTTTTACTTCTGGCACTGAGGAATTAGGTGAATAACATGTTGCTCCACATTCAGTTCACCCATCACTTCGACTTTGTAACCTCCTGAGATCTCTCCTGAGGCATATCCCTCATGACATTTCTGTCCATATTGAAGATCTCCAGTTTCTTAGTCTCTCCACGCAGTGTAGCTACTCTAAACCTTGGGTCATTTTAGCTGTCCCCCTTCATCTGTGCTTTCAGTAAGTTCCTTTAGCATGCAGAGAGATCTGCTCACAGTGACCACCTTGAGCACACCACAAAATTAGATATCAGCAAAACAAGACTTTTGGGTTTTTTTGTTTTTTTTTTTTCATAATACCCTTACTGATGCAGCCACTCCATCCTGTGCCTGAAAACACTGTCAGTGACAAAGCCAGGATCACTTTCAGGAGTTGTAACAAGCTCAGCATCATCTCAGCATGGTATGATCAGTTTGTCTAAAATATATTCATTGCTTCACATTTGTTTCTGATGAAGATCATCTGCCCATCTGCTCAGTTTTGGAGTTCCCACTATCAACTCAGCATTTCACTACCTGAGGCTTAATGTCATCAGCATCCTTGGAAATGTCACCATACACCTCCTGTCTTCACCTAAATTCTTACATTCATGTACCTTCCAAAAATACTCTGTGTTGCTTTCTGTTACTCCTGTAATCTCCCCCCTCCACCCCACAATGGATCTTTAAATTCTTGAAAATATGAGCTATGGGCTTTAGAAAGATGTCAAAAATAGAGTGTTGATGCCCTAACCATAAATGGGACTATAAAAATCAATTTCTTCCATCTTGGTAAGCAAATAGCAAAAACAGAGTTTACAGTATTTAAAATTTCCTTGTCATTTAAATAATCCTTAGCAACATTACATTTAATCTGAAATCAGTCAGATTTCATTTCTGCAATCCATTCCATTGCTAATTTTTTCCCCTTTCTTTATCCTGAGATCTTCTGACCCCAAAAAAATAATAGATCACTGCTCCTCTGAGCTACTGAGAAACAGCTTTGAAAGCAGATCACAATGTATTGACTACAAAAAAAAATAAAACATAATAAAAATTTTGAGATAGTTTTATTTTCTGTTTTGAAGAGGGTTCTAAATGTTAGAAACGTTAAGTTTTTAAAACTGTTTTATTTTTCTTTGAAATTATTAAATGAAAATATATTGTACCCAGTTTGCTCTCCCTTAAAACACCTTCCATTATAGTTCCATTTTCTCATTCTCAGAGTTGACTTTCAAAAAATCTTAGAACCCTCTTCATAATAATAAAATTCCTTTAACTATGAATATCTTATTTTTTAGGAAAGGCAAATATTAAAAGACTATTAAAACTTACGTGATCCAGAATATAAGCATTCTGACATAGCATTTGGGTTTGCTCTGCTTTTGTTTTTTTAATAGTCTATTAAATCTATTCTGAAAAAGGGCATCATAGGCTATTTGACCCACATTTATTGTAATTTATATTCTACTAAGATACTAAAATAAATCTGACATGGTGCAAACACATGCATTGGGCAATGCTGTGACTATATTGGCTCTTCCAGATACAAGTAGAGGTCACTTCCTTCAACTTGCCCTGTGTGCTTTGATCATGCTTTGATCTTAATCATAAATTAAAGCACTTTGGATGACACGGGTTTCAAGTCCTAAAAAGAGAGAACCTGGCTGTACCCCAAACTCAATTAGTACAACTAATGAAAAACTAAAAGATGTCAAACATAAGAGATATGAAAATTCCATGACACTGTGGCTATATAAAGACTGTGCAGCTAATAAGCCTATGGTCTTTTCATGCCCAGGATCATCAATAACTGAAAACTGGCTAGAACACACCACTTATTCCTGTCAAAGAGGTTTCTTTCCTTTTAAAATCCAGTCTGTGAAACTACAAAGATGAAAAAATCAAAACAAACAAACAAAACTCACAAAGAAAACAAACATACTGTGAGGCAGCAGCTAAGCTGAGGGTACGATCTGTTTTCAAGACCTAGAATCAAAAAGCGTTCTCTGGCTCTGACACAGCCAGGAAGACTGAGTAATGAATAGAAGCACAAACTCCTCCATCCTGATTCACAAATATTACTAAAGTAGACCCGGAATATTTACACCAGTTTAACACAACACTTACCAGTATTCCTTCTGGTGCAATGCATTTATTCACACAAAGTTCACTAACTGAGGTTATACAAGTTGCCACTCCAAAGGAAAATAAACCATTCAGTCAGCATACTAAACAGACCAAAAGGAGGAACACATGTGCAAGTGTTTCTGCTCATCTAGGGAACATAACTGTACTATTCCCTCTTAACAGATCATAGGCTTCCTTAAAATATTGAATGTGCCAAGACATTCCATGTAATCCTGCTAACACTGCATTGAGCCAAAAGAGCATTCAGATAGACATTCCTACTGAAAAATGAAGGATCATACAATACCAGTCTTAACCACAACTGGAACACATTTCATAGTCTCAGACAAAGCTCAGCCATTGATCTCTTTCTTTTGTGTTGCCAAAGAACTTTACAGGGCTATTAAAACCCATGTGTTATTGTTTTGTAAGTGCTAGCACTTACATAACAAGTTAATGCTTAGAAACACAGATGGGTTTCCAATGTACAAAAGAACAGCTTTTAGTGTGACAAGTAAAGGCCAAGGACTCCCTTGGGTAACAAGCTGCAATACCATTAAACACCTGGAAATACAGTGGAGAGAATTATTTAAGGCATCCCTGAACCTTCTGACAGCTGTAGATTACCTGTTGCATTTCCTTCCCTAACACGGAATCACAAAATCACTTAGGTTGGAAAGATCTGTAAGGTCCTTTGGTCCAACCATTAACCCAGTACTGTCAAGTCCACAACCAAACCATGTCCCTAAGTACCATATCTACATTTAAATACCTCTGGGGAGACCTTGTAATACCTTCCACTACCTAAAGAAGGCTTACAGAAAGGCTGGAAAGGGACTTTTCACAAGGGCATGTAGTGATAGGACAAGGGAGAATTGCCTTAAGCTGAAGGAGGGAAGGTTTGTTTAGATATTAGGAAGAAATTATTTACTTCTGAGTGGTGAGGCACTGAAACAGCTTGCCCAGAGAGGCTGTGAATTCCTCATTGCCAGAACTGTTGAAAGCCAAGTTGGATGGGACTCTGAGAAACTTGATCTTGTGGAAAGTGCCCTGTCCATGGCAGGGAGGTTGGATTAGACCGTCTTTGAGGTGCCTTCCAACCTTAAATATTCTATGACTCTACGGTAACTCAGTCACTTCCCTGGGCAGCCTGTTCCAATGCCCAACATGTCCCAAATGAATGTTTGATCATGATTAAGCTCAGTAATAACCATTCAGGACACACCCTTAATGACTCTAGTAAACATTTTCACAGCTTTTGCCCCTCCATGGCTCTGAACAGAAAAATGGTACATGACACACCAGAATTAACAAAATTTGTTGCACACTACCAGTTCTTCTAATCAGTCTCTAGCACTCATTAATGTACCTCTATAAGGAATATTCTGCTATTTAAAAAAAACATGGATGAAGAAAGCTCTACCTCTATTTTCTACTGTATTTTAAAGCAGAATGGCATATCCAGTTAGGCCAAGCATCTAGGTAAAGAACATAAGCTTTTATAAAACCTGGTTCAAACAGTAACTTTTTTTTTTTTAATTTGAAATCCTCTTTTTAAGGGTGTAAAGCCATTTTTGCATTATCTGTAACTCAAACGCTCCAGCTTCCTGTGACTGCATGAGAAAAACAAATTGATGTGAAAGTGATTATAAATAACATTAAATTGAGCAAGCCATTATTTTTATCCAGCCTATGAAATGTAGATGTTAATGGCATTAACTATGATAAGTGAATTAGATTAGGATTAACTGTATCAATTAGCTAATGTATTATTAGTACTACAGAGATCTATTTTAATGACATACAATCAAATAGAAAGGTTATAAGTCAATTGTAAATTCTGTAAATTAAGCTCCAATCTGTCCTATTTTTAAATCAAGCAATAATGTATCCTAGTTTGTGGGTTTTTTTTAAACAGTAAGAGTGAAATTATAAAAATGTGGAGTTTGGAAGGGAGTGGGGGGTCACTGATAGGAGTAGATATCAAACAAAACAAAACATAAATTACAGTGGATGCAAAATTTAATTACTGTTAATTCCTTATATACGACACCTCTAAAAGTTGAGAATGCTCGAAGATGAGAGCTCCTTTGAACTATTAAGCAAGAATCAAATCTAAAAGAACTAAAAATAACTTCACAATATTTTTGCTTCCTTTTAACCTACCTCTTTTTTTTCTCTACCAGCTGTTTGCAGATCTCCTGCCACCGGGTATTCAAACTTGCCAGTTGTTCCTTCAGCACTTTAGCATCTGCTGTTGATGACTGCTCAATAATCTCTTCACCAGTTACATTCAGTGTTTTGACAACAGTTTGCTGTCGCCCAATGCCATCCTGAAGCTCCTGTAAAATACACAGCACATACACGTATTCATGAAAAAGTGCTTCATCACATATTGGCCAGATGGAAAGAGGTGAAAGTTTCTGCTCTTCTCTGAATTCCAAATGAAAAATCCAAAGATAAGTAGACAGAAAGACATCTCATGATTTTGTAACAAGTACCTTTCAATACCTCTGCAGCCTTTTATCCCCTCCTGTATTCTTGTCTACTTGAGATCATTGCAGTAACACTCTGCACATCAATTAGTAAGTAAAACTTGTGAACAAATATACTTCTACACACCCAAAGGAATACACCACTTTTATTTAATAGCCTACAAAGCATTGTCAGGTTTGAACAGCACAGTGTGTGGAGTCCCTATTAGCTATCAACTCAAATGAGGAATGTCAGGAAAGCAGAGACTGTTTGAAATACTTCTTATTCCATTAAAGAACATATTTTTCTCCAGTTACAACAAGCCTAATAATCCATTCACTTTGGAAATTTTTGTTTTGGATTTTTTTGTTTTGTGTTTCTTTATTTGTTTGCGCTTTGTTTGTTTTTTTTTGGGGGAGAGGTTGATTTTTTTTTTTTTGTCAGTTAGTTTGGTCGGTTTGTTTGTTTTTCTTGGTTTTTTTTAACAGGACTGGGGGGAACGTTTTTTTAAGAATTAAAAACTACCACAAATAACCAACATGGACCGTTCTCAAGTTTTACTAAATGCACAGGGATACATTTTTATACATCCTTTATGACTGAAAAAAATTTATCCCTGTAGCTATCTTGCCTCACATTTATAACCATGTTCTGAATCTGCAGCTTAGATTTTTAACACTGCCTGCCTGCTTAAGAAAGTTTTTATTTATAAATAAAATATTTTCATATTTTTAATCATCAATAGAGCATGAGTATTTTTTCCTTCAATTACTCAAAATATGCAAGCAGGCAACTGTAAAATCATTTTCAATGGTTTATTGCTAAAATAAACAGAAGCTGAAAAACACATCAAAAATCTCCACTGTGGTATTCATACTTATGATGGGTTTTCATGATTTCAAGAAGTGTCTCTGAATCCTACAATCATACAAGCGCTTTCAGTAAAATGCTGAATCTATCTTTTCTGGAAGAAACTAAACACTTCAGCCTATCATACCCTACAAAAGCATTATAGACTTGTTTTCTCTTTCTAAATGCATAACATAAATTGCACAGCCTGTCAGTAAATCTGCATATTAACATTAAATAAAATTTGTCCGTGAAACAGTTAAATCTGGCAGGATACCACTTTCCAGGAAGGTAAAACATAAACATAACTACTTCTCATGCTTTTTTTAATGTATATCTTCAGTCATGAGGTTATGATTGAAGTTCACAAACCACTCTGGAAGTCACTTTGTTGTAACACAACCACAACTCAATTGCCAGCTACTAAGTCATTAGACTGCATGGAATCAATTGCATGCCCTTTCTCAGCTTTTGCACAGATTTTACATGGACAGCTTGAACGACAACAGACCCTGGGACACAGAGGTCAATGTCAGTAGGTTGCAGTGGCATTTACCCACAGTCCTGGACAGGAGTCACAGCTGAGGCAAAGGTTTGCTCTGCTGAGATTTAGCTTACTCTTACTATACTTTCAGTTTGGTTTTCTTACAGTTTCTTTCAGGTTGTTAGAGAGGAGAACCCCCTGCAAATTCATTCCTTACTTACATTCCTCTCAGTAAAAACTGGTCTGCTGATGTTGGGTTTTTTTTCCAAACTACTTTCATGTCCCATAGTTTCAGAATAAGAAGTAGCAATGATGAGCATAACATGGCAGTAATCTGGATACTGTTTAATTATGTCTTGATATGATGAGAACCATTTTTTTGCAAGATCCTAGCAAGCTATGTGACAATCCAGTCACGTTGTATCAAGCACCTACTGTCCCACAGTGTCCCAGCACGCTTTGCTTTGCCTGTGGAACACGTAAAATTTTTAAGATACCATTGTAGCAGAAACTGCAAGATGTTCTAAGACCCAGAGAAGACACATAAAGTATTCTTCCTTTGAGGTATCAGATTTTATTTTCTTTCTGTGATGCACACTAATACAATAGTACCTGGTCCAACTGTTATTTTCAGGTACATGATTTCACTATTAGCAATAAACAGCAGTAATGGTCAGGTAGTTTGCCTAAATTCAAACGTTGCCTGCCCTTGTGAGTCTGAACTGGCCTTTTCACCACACACTTCAGTTTTGGTAATGCCCAGATGAAAAGGAATACCTAGTTTTTGTACATATTCACTGTCTTTTACACTGGTTTTAGCACTAGAGCCTTTGCAATGTGCAGAGGGGAGCATTACATGGGTAAATTGTTACAACATATAGTTTGAGGAAAAATATATTACAGTAAGTGCCTTATTTCCAGCAAGGCATCTGAAACCTTTGTGCTATTGCATGCACCTGTTTGAAGTTAAAATCCAAAACCAGCATAACCACTTACTGAAAAAATAAGTCAGAACAAAGCTTCTACTTATATTCAAAAGGACCACTCGTTTAGAATAGATGATCAAAGCCAGGAGAACAAAGAAAGGAAATTCTACTTCTGAAACTCCAAAGTTTTTAGAAGAAAACTTTTTAGAATTTAGTTGTTATCTCTGCATCAGCTTTTCTAAATGACAGAAATAATGATCACTAAGGATGCTATTATAAACTGAAATGCTAATTAAAAGCCCATTTAAGTACTCTGAGTCTTTTTCCTGTGTTCACAGCACCTTAAATTAGTTTTTCTTCCTCCCCCAGCATTCACACACACAGACACACACACACAAGCAACAAGTACATGATTTTCACACTTATTTCAATTGACAAAAAATTAAACAAGGTAATTTTCTCATTTATTCCACAAAATTATATAATAGGCTTTACTTAGAAAATAAAAAAGAAAAAGAAAATAGCTAGCTCAATCACAGAGATGGTCTTGGAACTTAAGATCCCTAATGCTGAAATGGGAACCTTGCAAAGGATGCATAAGAAGGAGAAGTGTGAACTTCTACCAGAATGTAAGGGAAGGTTGTAAGAGAAGGCTTCTGGCCATCTGCATTTCAGATCATCATAAAGAAACCAATTTGAGACAATTTTTTTTCAAGTACTCTAGGCATTTGACACTTTTTACATGATTAAACAGAAACATATGTTCTGATGAAGTTCATCGAGATTCCACGCCCATGAAAAAAGTTTTTGTTGATAGGGGGTACAGTACAAAGCACAGACTCCCATGAGGATATTTAATTTTTTCTAAAAAGCATTTTGAATTTAACAAAAGGTTTTTTAAGTGTTTTGCTCAAAGTCACATTTTCACACACTCATCCCAGAGCTATTAACCACAAAGATGCTTTTCACAGCTTCAATACAGTATCTCACATTTGTCAGCACTTATAGTTTTCTTGTAACCTACGGTTTCCTATTAACTTCCCCTCTATCCTTACCACACATCTGCATGAGGGAAGGTGCTGGGAGCCTGCACAACCTTGCCTTTCATAGCCCAAAGATTTATGGTTCTACAAAAGGAATATTAACATCGAATGTTTCTTGTAGTATCACTTGGCATCTCACTCCTTCAGACAGAAATGGCAAATAAAAGGGCACATTGCCCTTTGGATTCCTAGCTTACTCAGAAGGCCATTGAAGATACTTATACTTGCAATTATGCAGTTTCTAATCACTTTATGAACAGAGTGTGCAAACAAATTTAATTAAAATTATATGTTCATATAATATTTTAAAAATATTAAAAAACAAACAAACAAAAAAAAAACCCAAAAAACACCTCAGAAAAGATGTCACCATACAGATACAAGGAAGAATTTTTCCACAATGATGGTGGTAAAATGCTGGAATACAGGTTGCCCAGAGAGGTGGTAGATTCCACTTTTGGAGTCATTAAAGGTCAGGCTGGACAGGGCTCCTACTGACCTGATCTAGTGGAAAATGTCCCTGCTCATTGTAAGGGAACTATGATTAAACCTTTGTAGATAAGGAGAAATAACTTATATAATTGATTAAAGAACTCACCAAGCAATTTCAAATATGTTACATCATTCCATTCCTAATTGCCTTTTTTTCTGATGCCTTTCACAATGCTCATGACAAAAAGAGAATATATTTGTTCAGATAGATTCTTGATATAAATTAAAACAGCAAAAAGAAAAAATAAAATTTGAATGGATGAGGATTTGAAGTAAATCCGTTTGCTTTTCCCATATTATGTAAATTAAACATTCATCAGAAGCCTCATCCACTTACACAAGAGGCTACCTGAATGGCATCATTTTGCCTTATTTGTTATTTCTTAGTTAACTTGAACATATATCAGACAACCCTTTCTGCAATCTCATTTACTCTTGTCATTGACAGAAATAGCATTTTACCATTAAACTAAATGAGACACTATTCTCTGAGCAATCTTAGGATCACTTTCCTCTTTTCATTGTGGTAGATAAAGGTACTTAACAATAATTTACTGTTATGGAAAAGCCCTGCAGCAAGACTAAGAAATACCACAAACAAGCTAATTTCTGTCAGAAAAAAATAGTGGTTACAAAATGTTTTAAGAGAAAAATAATGTGTCGCCTTTCCTTCACTTGGGGTAAGGTAAAGATCCAGAAAACCATGTAAAGGTACTATGCACCACTTTCAAAAACCTGTAGTCTTAAATTCAATGTTAAAGTGTTACTCTTCAGTCATTTACAAAAAAATTTCTTCTGTCTTCAGTTGTATAAAGCCATACGGTTGACATAAGTGTCTACCCAGATGCAATAACATAAATCAGAGAACTGTGAAAACATTTGGTGGAAAACTATCCCCAAAACAATTTGCTAGCATTTGGTTACCAGAATGAATTTACCCATTAAGAGCATGTACCTCTATTCAAGATTCTATTAGAAATAAGGAAGAAATTAATTTTCTAGGCAGTTAAATCCCAATGATTTAATCTGGAGACACATCACTAACACTTTGGTAGGATTAAAACAATCAACAAAGAGTATACGTTGCTTTCTAGCTGTTTTGTGATAAACAGCTGTGCCATCTTCATTGCTTTTTGTGTATTACATTATTGTGTTTTTATTGTGAATTATGGAAAGTTAGGACAGATGATATAGATGGAAGCGGTGAAAAAACAGTAAAGAAGGAAGGCAATATTTTTAAGGGAGCTGACAATAACTTAAAGCAAAGTGGTTTATTCTTAGCATAAATTATAGACATTATTATGGATTGAATATTACTATCAACTCTGTTCAGGAGCAGCATTTAAAAGAGGTGACAGTAGGCTCTGGACAGATTCTCCCTATAAAGCAGACCTAGGTTCATGTAGTCAGTATTACTGGTTTTGTATATCAGCTGCACAAGAGAAACCAAAGGAAAAGAGAATTGTCACAGACCTGTTTTCTGAGTAAACAATAAATACTCTAAAATTACAAGGAGATTTCATTCTCACTTTGAATAAAATTATAAATTTGTGGCTTAAGCCACAGTTTATATAAATAGCTTATAAAGAATATACATAAAAAAAAAAATTGCTTGATTTGGTATGCAAACTGCTTTGTTGGAGAGTCTTAGGAAACTACTATTCCATACTGCTCTCTATATTTTTTCCCTGTATTTTGATGCTATTTAATTAGGAAGACATGAGGTCCAGTAGTGCCGCAGATGCATTACTAACTGTCCATGACTGATAACTATACACAAAAAAAATTTGGGTAAAATGTTACACCACAATTGTATAGTTTAAAAACTTAAATGGAGATACACAACTTCTCATATTCTGCTGAAATCTTCTAATCAGCTAGTCCTAGATTTTTGGAAAGTTTTAATATCTTCCAGATTTTATCCCTTGACTGCACCTCTTCCCTCTAGAAAGTGATAAATTCATTCTTCATACGGCAAGTCATTAAAGCTGAAATTTTATTATTTAACCTATCTAAATTCTTCAGTCTAAGCTGCTGTCCTTCAAAAAGCACTAGTCTGCTATACTTTAATGGCCTAGTAATTTCACACCTCAGCTTGCTACAGTAATTCCATATGCTTGTTACTGCTGTCTATACCACTATCAAATAAAATTCCAAATGCATCTCCAGTTCTTCTTACTGAATTTCCCTGAATGAATTTCCCTGCATAGTTAGCTCTTGAGAGGCACATATCACCCACTAAGACTTACTACTATGAATTTCACCAAGGTGACAAGCTGGTTTGTGAGAAGATCTGATTCCCCACTCATTGTAATACTAAAAGGTTAACTGAATTTTTCTCTTCCTCTAATGGAAATTCCTCATACCTTTAAATTCACAGGGAAGGGAAGGATACAAAAAAAGAATACAAAAGGAAAGAGGAAGTCAAGGCTTGCAAACCGGAATTTTCCCTCATATACACCTACTGCAGTGAAAGTATTTTGAACATATTTATCAACTTCATCTCCATTTCCTAGCTCCTCAGAATGATGCAACTTGGAGCTTTGAATGACTTGATACTGATTCTTGAAGACCTTCTGAATGCAAGTGCTATGGGTCTAAAAGCTGCCTCCTACCCCTGCCCAAAGACATTTCGAAAATCTGTCTTTGCTTTCCTTTACCCTTGCCTGGACAAAAAGTTACAAAGTTGTTTTGGGTTTTCAAGGCAAGGCTTTGATAGAGGGGGCTCTACAGGGGTGGTTTCTGTGTGAAGCCAGAAGCTTCACCCACGTCTGAGAGAGTCAATGCCAGTCAGCTCCAAGATGGACCCACTCCTGGCCAAGGCCAAGCCATCAGCTACAGTGGGAGCACCTCTGGAATAACTTTGTTAAGAAGGGGAACAAAACCCTGTGCAATTGCAGTGGGAGAAAGAAATGAGAACATGTGAGAGCAAGAGCCGTGCAAACACCAAGGTCAGTGCAGAAGGAGTGGAAGGATATGCTCCAGGTGTCAGAGCAGAGATTCCCCTGCAGCTGTGCCCCTGCAGCCCATGGAGGTCCATGGGGGAGCAGAGATGACCTACAACATGGTAGGACCCCACGCCCAAGCAGGTGGATGCCCAAAAAGAGTCTGTGACCCTGTGGGAAGTCAGTGCTGGAGCAGACTCCTGCTCCAGGACTTGTGACCCCATGGAGGGAGGAGCCCATGATGGAGCAGGTTTGCTCATAGCACTTGTGTCCCCACAGGGAAACCACACTGAAGCAGTCTTTTCTGGAAGGACTGCACCCCATGGAAGGGACCCACACCAGAGCAGTCTGTGCAGAACTACACCCAGTGGGACTGACCCCACGCTGGAGCAGGGAAACAGTGTGAGGAGTCCTCCCTTTGAGGAGAAAGGAGCAGCATAGACAACGTGTAGTGCACTAGTCACAGCCCCCAGTCTACATCCACTTGCACAGCTGGAGATGAGGATGTAGAGAACTCATCAGTGAAGTTAAGCCTAGGAAGAAGGGAAGCATGGAAGGAAGGTGTTTTAAGATTTAGATTTGCTTCTCATTACCCTGTCTCAATTTGATTAGTGATAAATACAATTATTTACTCAATTTGAGTGTGCTTTAGCCATGATGGTAACTGGTAAGTGATCTCTCCCTGTCCTTATCTTGATCCATGAGCCTTTTGCCATATTTTCTTCCCCCTTGTCAAGCTGAGGAGGGGAGTAACGGAGCAGCTTTGGTTGAGCAAATAGTGTCCAACTAACATCAGTCAACCATAAAAACATCCTGGGACTTCGAGGCATTGAAAAAAAAGATACATTATTGGTTCAGAAGACAGCTGACCTTGGCAATTTAGTCCCCTTCTTAAAAACAGCTTAGATAAACAGTATTTGTGTTCAAATGCTGAAACTTTGCAATCAAATTGCTTTTATAACTGGTTTTATAAAAATATTCACCAGATTAGTAAAAATTAAAAAAAAAAAAGGAACAGCACTTTCCCATTTTTTCCAGTGATATGTAATTGTTAAAATAGGCCATATTCCTTTAAATTCTCATTTCATGTCCCTTTCTTATGTGACACAAAATTGTGATGAAAAGTCATTTCAGTATTAAACTGTAAAGTTCATGACCAGAGGTCTACTTTGTGTTTCTAACCTAAATTACACAGTTGCTTCTTATTAGTATATTAATTCAATTTATTTTAGAACTGATCTGGAAATACTGCAGGGAGAAAGAAGAGATATTTTTTCTGCAAAAACTCAACTGCTGTTGCATACTAACTATAATGCTTCAGGTTAAACACATAAAATTGAACTTTGAGTCCAAAAACCTACACCCTGATTTTGCAACACAGATGCATGCCACTGAAATATATTAATTTCCATACTGATGTAGCATCAAAATGTAAAGACAAGCCTCTGTCAAAAAACTTTTCCATTTCCCTCTCCACACAGTAGTGCAAAGTTGTGACTATGGCCTGATTTGATACCGTGTTCATTTGCAATTTCTGATATTTGCAACTTTTTGATATTTTACCTGCTCTGCAAAGCTATAACTGAGCAAACAATGTCAACGATAAGAAAAATTGCTCCATCTTCAATCTCTTTCCACCTATCACAAATCAAACTACTCACATAATAGGTCATAGTATATTAAAAATAACAACATGGCCTAGTTTCTTTAAACATGGCTTAGTCTTAAGTTTTCAAGGACATCAGTAATACTGATGGATTTACCCTAATATCATGAAAACTTTTTTTTAGCTAAAGAAGTGATTTTATTCCAACTCAGTGCAAATGTAGTTCTTAAACTTTTTCTGGCATATTTAAACAAATTTACTTTTTCTCAGTTAAATACAGATAGTTACTACACCTTTATGATTTCACAACTTTTCCTGATTCTTACAGAACTATCCAGACCCTCGCATAACCCAAGTTATTTCCTCTATGCCTCCTTTGCATCAAAACCTAGAAAACTTGAATTTGCTTTCCCATGGAATCCGAGAAGTATCCAGTCTACAACAGTGGCTCCCCAGCGGAGAAATTACTGTGGTAGGCAAGGGGATGAATCAGTTTAGGCTTGCAACTGTTTACATACAGCTCTGAGTGCAAAGCAAGTAAAATGGTGTTCGGTTCCATTCACCATTAAGCCCAGCTTAATAATTTAACCTGTTATACATCATTGCATTATGGCCTTGCATTACAACAATAGGAACAAACCACGGGTATTGGTTCAATGAGATAACTAAAGCATTACCTGAAATTTCACTTAGATTAACACCAGAACCAAACAAACCTAGCCAGCAGAATTACTCAGGTTTCAAGAAGAGAACGAAGAAGTCTGATTATAGCAACTAAGTTACTTCTCTTTCTAGTGCTGGAAGTATAATATAGCATAAGGTCAACTGTCCTGAATTTAAAAAAGACTCAAAAGTACCTAGCAAATAATTTACTGAAGAATTGTGGCAGTCAGAATTAATCTTCCACACTCTGCTTTTCCTCCTCCTCCCTCCCTTAAGGCAGCATTTGCCTCAAGCCTGTGAGCAAGATGAAGTGGTGGGAGAATGTCAGTGGTGAGGGAAAGACGACAAAACAACCAGTCTGTGAGCAGCTATCATGCCGTCTTCATTCTACCTCTGTTTTGATCTGCTGCTTCTTTCTTTGCCTTACATATCTGCACCAACTCTGGATTCCTAAGAGCTGTTGCTTTAGCTCTTTTAGTGCTGAGGAGAGGGTTTTTGTCCCAGCTGAGTCATATTAATTTAGGTAGACTGGCTTTACTCCCTACAACAACCACTGGAGTGTTTCACGATCCCTGCTACACTTTATTTTTCTCAGTATCTAATAGACTTAGCCTGTGTATCCATCTTGTTCCTTCTTCAGAGCATAATTATAGCATTGAGGTCTGATCTTTTATTAATTCAAATGCTTTCCTAAGCATGCCAGTGTTTCTACTCAAGGGATATCTGATTTACATATTCCCATAATTTCATTTCTGATTACTAAATTCATCAGCTTGCTTCAAAGTAGTTCATATTATAAACATTGTAAGACTTTCAGGAACTGATGTTCATTGCATATTTAACATTTTTCTCAGAACAGCATCACAGTTTCAAAATAATAATCAACATGTTTATTAGAAAGTTTACTTTCAGTGAAAAGCATGCATCTCTACATATTGATCTTTTAGGGGAAGACAAACAGGCTGTTTTAAAACTTTAAGGCTTAGAAATAAAAATCAACTTTTATTGGCACTAGGTACTCTTTGCTGGACAAAACTGATTTCAAGTTGACTCTTCTCACATCTTCAACCAGACATAATATTGAAATAACTGTATCAAATCTGAAAGAAGTATGTGTTGAGAATAGAGGAATTTCAGGCTAAGGACTGGGACCCAGGAAGGAATTAAGGATAGGGATGCAGGAAGCAGGTAATTCAGGAAACATTACTTCTCTTTCTGAAGATGTGTCACTGTTTCATAGACTTGTTACAAACAGAAACAAACAAAAAACCACAAAACTTTGTTTAATTTTTTTTTCCTCTACTGAAATATTTAAGAAAGGTTATGGTTGGTTTACTGGACATCTAATCCTTACAAAATTACGAAGCAGAAGCATGAAGTTGTAAGTTTTTTAACATGCTCAGCTTCTCTGACTGATGGATTCTGAGGGCATTCAATACTATTCTGAACTAGATTCCAGCAAAGTGGCTCAGGGTAAAAAAATTTCCATATTCTTATATCAAGAAACATTGCACAAGGAAGAGGGACACTTAAGTAAAAATCAGACTCCTTTTTGTTTTCTATGGATAATATATAATGTATGCAAACTTCCAAGTTTCTAAAAGTAGAATGGTGATTGTCCCTCTCTGCTCTGCACTTGTGCAGACTCACCTTCAGCTCTGTGTGCAGTTTTGGGCACCACAATGTGAAAAAGACATTAAGCTATTAGAGGATGTCCAAAGAAGGGCAACAAAGATGGTGAAGGGCCTTGAGGGGAAGCTCCATGAGGAGTAGCTGAGGGCACTTGGTTTGTTCAGCCTGGAGGAGACTGAGGGGAGACCTCTTTGTGGTTTACAGCTTCCCCATGAGGGGAAGCGGAGAGGCAGACATTGATCCCTTGTCTCCAGTGACAGGACCTGAGGGAATAGCCTGAAACTGTGTCAGGGGAGGTTTAGGTTACGTATTAGAAAAGGTTCCTCACCCAGAGGATGGTTGGGCACAGGAACAGGCTTTCCATGGAAGTGGTGGCACCACTAAGCCTCTCTGAGTTCAAGGAGTGTTTTGACAACACTCTCAGGCACAAGGAGTGATTCTGTCCTGTGCAGGGTCAGAAACTGGACTTTACTGATCCTTGTGAGTTCCTTTCAACTAAGGATGTTCTATGATTCTAAAACTTTAATATTAAAGTACCAACAGTATGTAACTAAGTACAGTTTTTGGTGTTTAGAGAAAACAAGGCAGAATCAAACCAGTGCCATTTACAGCTCACTATTATGACATGTAATTACTATTCACAACATCATCTGAGAATGAAAACAATATACCAATGCTATAATAATTCTAGGCTATATTAACACTACATTATTTTAATAAAGCATTAATACAGTGCTATAATAATAGAAAGATAATACTGATCACTGCATTCTAATTTTATCTGCAGGATGCTACACCCAGGAAAATCAATATGTTTTACAAAACCAGTTTGTTTTACTTAGGGAATTCTGTGGAGTTCCCTTGTTTTTATTCACAAATTTTTACACTTACATTTTACACTGAATTTCTATGCTGGAACAAAGTTTCAATTAGTATATTAAATTTTCTGTTAAATAAATACTTGCTTTTCAAATAATTCTTTCTTTAAAATGATAATATGATCTTAGGTGGTGTAAATTATTATGGTTTATAATAAGATGACAAAAGAACAGTGCATCCCTTCAAATAACTGGCATAGGTAGAAAACTTCAATTCATCCCCTCAAAGAAATCCAAGAAAAAAGTAAATTCTGCTATGAAGGAGGAGTCCCATCTTCTAGCACACATTGGTCTCTCCCAAAATGAGATTAAAAATGAAAACATACGACTGATTTTCTCTGCTTATTTTGTATCTATACTAAAAATATTACAATAAGAATAAACACACACAAATGTCACCAGAATTAATACCACACTAAAGATCTACTCAATATTTAAACAGAGCCAAAAGGGTTATTTTCTGTATTGCAGCATCTTTCAAAGCAGGAAAAAATGCTTATTAATGATAGAAAAATTTACTATGGGTCAAAATTAGTCTATTGATTCCTAGCTGAAGGGTAAAAGATCTACAGAATTTTTCAGTCAATCACTAAAATCTCATTTAAGAAGTTAGATAAAACTACATATTGCTAATAATTTAATAAATCACTAGGAAACAGGAGAAACTATATAAATCGGATGTTCTTTACAGCCTGCAAAACTGATTTTGTCCCTTGAAAAATGTTAATAGCTCAAAATGTACTTAGCATATTTCACAGATATTTTGGGCAGATTGAAGTGTTTACAGTTTTCTGAATAATTCTGACCAAGATATTTCTCTAACTGCACATAATTTTGTTTCATGGTAATTTTTAACATTAAAAAAGTATTTTTCTTCAGTTCACTGTAGTACTGCATACCTATACACCTTACAGATTGAATAGCTTGTGTAGAAGCCTGGCCATGAAATTCTAACCTTAATATTAAAGAGCTAAATATTTGTTTGGATAAAAGATCCACTTCACTATTTCTGTTTTTTTGCAGAACCACTAGAGGCTACAGGATTGAGTATGCACGCCTTAGAGAATCCACCGCGATAAACGATTTTTCTGGGCCTGAAGACGAAAATCAAATATGGGATTCAGTTTGATACTTCTTAAAAGGAGTTCACAGCGGTCTACCTGGTAATGATTCATAGTATTTCCTTATTTAAACCCCCAACATGTGCATGCCAACATCTACACATTTCTCCTTCAGTCTGTATTTGGAACAGTGCTTTACTCTCAAGCAGGATTTGGAGGGTAAGGAATAGATCTTACCACTGTACCAAAACTAAGAACTCTCCCTCAGCTCCTCAAGGAAGACCTCCATCATGATTTACTGGGAACTGCCCTACACACAGAATAAGTGGCACACCTCATAACCATCTTAGGTGCACTATCTATACAACTGCCCACCTATCCTGCAGGTTGTCTGTCTCATCTACACTGCACTGTCACAGGGAAGGCAGAGAAAACAGCAACCATCAGCAACAAAACAAAAACAAATTCTGTAAGAATGGACTTAACTCCATTTTTTTTGCTATCCTTGTCCTCCATATCTTCCATCCTTCCCACAGCACCAGCTCCAGTGCTTGCATCTCTCTCACTAGGCAAGGCAGGATAACTATGTGATAGTCTGCCGACCAAGAATTGTTCACTTGTGGGCTTCTGGGTGGCTGCTCAAGGCTACTTTTAACTTTTGACCTCTGCTTCTCTCTCTCTCAGTGTTAGCCAGGACATGAGTCATGTCCTACCTAGCTACTGATGTTCTAAGGCTTGCAGGAACTTAAATATTCAGGAATCTCTACCTCTGCTTCTGATTTGATGAACAGTGAACTCAAAAATCAGCACAAATCTACTACGCTTCGCAGACTGAAGACAGAAAATGAAATCTCAGAAGCTCCATTTACTCAGGAAAACAGGCTGAAAAGTTCCTCCCAGTTCTCCCAGTTCAGGAATGTCAGAAAAAAAACAGAAAGGGAGGGGAGGGCTTGCAGCAGAACTTTGACCCTCGCTCTATGCTCAGGGATGCTGGAGGCACTTTATGAGTGAGGCTTATAGTTTTGGGAGGAATGTAGGAAAAGCAGTTCATTTAAGGTTCATATGCCACCTCTCTTGTACAAAAAACACCTACTTTGAGTCTGCTAGGAGTTATAGTCTCAGAATAAAACACTTTTATGAAGCTACCACCTGAAAATGCTTAAACCATCATAGTTATTAAATCTGTGGTTCTCATATACATATCCTTGAGCAAAATTAAAGTGTTTTATTTTAATTAATTGCTGTATCAGAAAACGGCAAATAACATGAAAGAGATGTAAATAATATTTCTTTGCATAAAGACAGACAGGAAGTCAGGATAAATAATTCACAAAAATATTTCATGAATCTGTACAAATTAACACATCAACTAAAATTCACTGTCCCAGACAGATGACCAGACAGAAAAGGAAAAAAATGGTATAATTAAAAGCAAACTAAATCTGTTGAATTGCAGAAAACTTACACCAAGATTTTTTTCATTGTTGTTGTACCCACCATAACACTTGGGAATATCCTAAGCACATACTTGTTTCTATGAGAGCCAGTCTAGAAGCATTTCAGGTGTTTCACTTTACACGGCAGATATGCTCTAAATCTGGATGATTTCCCAATTAAGGACACTTCTGATTGTCAAACTCCACTCTCATTATATATTTCTTATTAACAAAACATCAACCCTCAGATAGGAAGAAAGCTGCAGTAAGTTCTGGTGAGAAAAGAAACAGCTTCCTGTAAATGGAGGGGAGAGGAGTCTGAACTCACTGAGGTCCTGCACAGCTTCTTTAATGTGAAACTGGACATTCACAAGACAGAATATAAGGCAAAATATTACTTATTCACATCTTTCAGATGAATGAGATCCCCTCTTTTCCTAAGTCTAGACACAATGTTTTCTGAATGGCACAGAAAAAAAAAAAAAAAAAAAGATTATGTGAAGTGAAACGATGACAAAAAGCAAATTTTTTTGGTGTTTGTTTTTTAATTTAGTTATTTTGTGGGGATTTTTGTTTACTTGGAGGGCTTTTTTTTTTTTTTGGTTTAAAATTTCCTAGTTCCAGATACTATTCAAAAATAGTGCATAAGTCCTTAGAAAGTCTGCAAAGACTGAAGTTACATTATTCATTCTTTTAGTAGTGAATCAAGATATCTATTTGCCCGGCTAAATAACCACACAGGAGTGATGGCAGGAGAATACTTCCCAGAAGGGTTGTCAGTGATAACATGCACAACGCAATGAGATTTTAAATGAGAACACAGTTTTTCTAAATAACACTCTAGAGACGCTAGACAACACAATTCCTTCAGACAGAGATCGTGCTTAAAATACTGTTTTTCTTCAGTGTGCCTGATCTTCATTAGAAACTTAAGTCAGACAAAAAGAAAGTGTTTCAAGTAAAGAGTTTTGCATCCTGAGAGGAGAGCATGATAAAAAACAGATCTATAAACATAAACAGATGGCTATCCTACAACAAGAACAGTGTTGTGGCCATTTTCTTGTTTGAAATTGTTTATGATAAATCACTTCTACAATTTTTAAGAGAGAAATGGAGCTTTTGCTCAAAGAAATATGCATTCTGTTGTAATTCTCCACTTAAAAGTCCCAAAAAGGGAGGGGGGAAAAAAAAAAAAAATTCAGTTCAACCTACTTCTTGAAAAACTGAAAATATAGTGCAGTTCAGAGTTAAGTCTAACAAAGATCGAAAAGTTGTTTCTCCTGTTTAAATAAGTGTTGGGTTTTGAATCATTTTAACAATTATGAATCAGTGAGAGCTTACTTGGTAGTGGAAGGAGATGATTTTTCTTTAGCTGAAAATGGAAAAAAATACAATAAATTATAAAATTGTATCCCTATCTCTCCTGTCATTCAATATTGGCCTCTCTTTTACACCTCATTTAAGTTGTTATACCATCACTTTGTCTTTTAGGCATCACAGAAGGATCTTGCCAGGGACAGCGAGAACAATAGTCACAAGAAAAATGAAAGGGCTCGAGTATGGTCCCTTGGTTTTCACTTACTTTCTTGATCCTTATCATTGCCAAGATTCAAGATCTCTCTTTTTGCCAGAACTTCAGCTAAGCTAAAGATAGCATGTAAATAAATCAGGCTGTAAAGACAAACCACTCTTTCCATTGATCTAAGAGAAAATTCTAGAAATAGCAAGGAACAAAAAATTGGGACACAGGCGAAAAGCAAACGTCTTTCACACTCATGACTCACAGTGTTAACGCACATGCAGTCCTGTTTGCTTCTCTGGGAAAGATGGTTAGAGTAAGTATAGTTGTGCTGCTTTCTCATTTGCATTACTAGTTTGTACCAAATGTGTCAGTGTGTTGTACAGAATAGTATATCATTCTGAAGTTAAAACTACATTTTACAGAAATTAATTATTGGTAATTTAGAAGCACATCCACTCTCTTTAAAACAAAACAAAAAACCCAAACACAATAGGCAACAGAATTTGCCTTCATCAAGTCACCGCTATGCTTATTTCTTCACTGAAGAGGTAGGAAAAGGTTTATAAATGTTTGTTAATTCATATTTAAGAAAAGAGGATAACAGATGTAGGACTTTTTCCTTTGCTTGTTTTTATTTTCTCTGACCTAATTTCAAAAGGTCCTTTGCAATACTCAATTGATTTTCAAATTTCCCTACTGCTAAAAATGACTTAAAAGTAAATTTATATGAGTTTAATAAAGTTTTATTCATGCATGTTGTACATAAGCTATTTTATACTGACATAACAAGCTATTTATCCAATAACCATGTTTTTTTATTTCGATACAGAAAAATGGTATGGCTACCATGATTTGTACTTCTTTCCTGAAGTTTTTAAGTGTATGTTTCTCTGAAATCAAAGCATCTCAGATTTGCCTTGCTGAAGTGAGGTAATTAAAAACATAAAGGAATCTGTATTGCTGGCATCTTCTAGTTACCTTAATCTCAATTTTATCTTCAAATTGTGCTGTTTAAGTATCCCTTGCCCTATTACTCAAATGTTTTGACATATATTGGTAGCCACATTTCTTAAGAAAAAAACAGGGTACATAATCTTTAAGCCTTTTTTTTTTTTTAATCTCAGAGACCCTTTTTACCTCCTTCTGTGGAATGCGTCTATCAAGTTTTGTCTTTATGACTAGCATGTTTCTGAGCCATTCCCATTCATTTTCCTAGTGTTCACTAGATAGCCAGCATAAAGTTATTTTCTGAAAAGCAGCCTGGAAGTTAAGTATGAAAAATATTTTCAATAGATAGCATTGTTTAGCACCAGTTGTGCTTCACAAAAGCATTGTCTCTTAGTAGGTAACTATAAATCTACTCACAACTGTTTAAAGAGAGACAGTGCTTAAAGATAAGCAATCCTCTACTCCTTGATTGCACTAGCATCTTCACTACAAAAAAAAAACCCAAAAGACTACCATAAATTACAACAGAAATGTTTAAAAAATAAGAACTAAGATTAAGTGTGTGGTGTATCACCCTAATGTTCTGTCCCATGAGAGTTCTTACTGACTGGCAGACCTGTTCTGCTTATCTTCTTTCCTCTCCTCTCCCAACACACAATTTCTCCCCCCACATACCTTTAATTATACAAGAAATCAATAACTCAGCCTTGATACTGAGATTGAAGAGAGTAAAAATAAATAAGCTTCTTTCAAATCAACATCCATCAAACATCCAATCGAATTTTAGAGAGGTTTGCTTGTCTTTGCACTTCCTGTTCACTACTGAAATGAGACCTATGGGAACACAGAGTGCCTTGACAAACCAGGGCTAGTTAAGAGAACCTGTAGTGTCCTGAATAACCAGTAGGACACTACTTAGCACCACTGCTGATGTGCTGTGCTCAACATGAAACAACAAATTAAGTAATAAGGTAGTTGTGTTTTGGAAATAATAGGAGCTACTGTGGATTTTTATAAAATCTGGGTGACAGTCTGGTGATAGTCATGGGTAGAATTATGTACAAGAGAATAGCGGGGGCGTGGGGTAAAGCTAAGAATTTGCTGTGTCTTTAGACAGAAAAGAAAGTAAGAAAAGTTACAATGTTTTCCTATATCTATGGTGTCCCTGCCTTCTAAGATGAGACCATCTGGAAAATTTTCAGCCCACTTTTTATTTTTATATGCTTATGCAGGAGAGGTACAGCATCATCTTTTCCCATTAAAAATAAAATGTTTGCCTATGGTTTTGGAGTAAAAAATCACCCAATTCATCATAATTTAAAACAATCTTGACAGTTGTTGCAAAACTTATGCATTGTAAAGTCTCACATCTAATGAGCAAATCAGGTTTCACTTAAGAAGGGAAGCATCGAGATTTTGTTGTAAAGGGAGCTGTTTTCAGCTACTACATGATTAATGCAGTATCATAAACTTGACATAAAAACAAGATATATTAGTGTTTGGGGATCAAACTAACTTTAAACAGAGGCTTCTCAAGGAAATTTGACTGCCAGGATGAAATTTGATAATCAGTTTAAATTTAAATTTGTAAGTAATATGGTTTTGGGAGGAGATACTACATAATTGTGATGCTTCCAAATTCAATTCTTTATCATATTCTGTCCTTACCAAAAAAACATTCAATGTTTCCAACAAAAAGAGCATAGCAAATCTTAAATCATTACAAAAAACACAGTAACTTGACCTTGTATCTTAAAGTTAAATGGAATGACATTATAAAGATTAAATTAGTTCTTCCTCATTTCAATAATATCCTTTTTAAAACCCTTGCCTAGGCTGGAGTATACATTAGATTTCTTTATCTTTCTTGATGACCCCTCGTGCCTGCAAGTCAGCTCATTTTTCTCTGCTGAAGACTGCACCCTACCCCTGCACATGCTCTAAAATTTCCATTAAAATCTAGGGCATCATCACTCATTCTTATCTGCAGCAGGCTGCCAAACAGTGAGATACCAGCAACTGCATGAGAACTCATCTCGAAGGACAATATACTTATACCCATCACCATCCTGAGTGGAAGAGAATTCTACCTGCATAATATGTTATCACTTCCAGTACACTGGGAATCTTAAAAACACCAGGAGTGGTGTAGGATGCTGTTATAAATTCTCATGCAACAGCAAGCCTTACTTAAAACAGCAATTTACCAGTAGGCAATTAGCTTCTCAGAGAACATTTTTATTAAGTTCACCTCACAGTGAAATGATCTGTCTCATCAGCTATTGAATATTTGCTGGTTAAAGCACTGTTATTTCAAATTAGCATATTACGAGTACCTGAGGGTATTTAAACTTCTCTATGTGTTTAACCTTCAGGTTTCTAAGTCCCTCTTCTTCAAGCTGATTCCTAAACAGTTCTTATACCCAAAGTATACGGACTCCTTTCCGAAGTATTTAAAGTTAGCTGTGCTCATTCCTCTCTTTTCCACTTTGCAAGGAGAATTCGTATGTGTGTATGCATACAGATGTGCATATCTACACACTTAAGAGTACACAAAATTATATGCCATTCTATAATTTTTGTGCCCATGTAAGCACACATTCTGTAATATTGCACACGAACCACAATCTTGCAGTGTTATTTTGCTGGATCGCAGCTTGTATACAACTGTCATCTTCACCCCTCATTCCACAGTACAATTAACTTTTTTGTACACTGAGCCCAAACTGTTTCAAGCCTTGGAATCAGAGATCAGTAATTTAATTTTTCATTACATTACAAGGATATCCTATGTGTACCTGTGTTCAGAATGGAAGAGGTGGCTGATCTGTTGGCAGTGTCTTTGGGATGGGCTGCAGTGCTCTGTGCAGCACAGGTTGCACTGGCCCATTCACTAACTAACACCTCTGGGGCTCAGCAGACACCTTTGCTACTGTCCAGACAACAGAAGAATACAGAATATCCAACTGCCATCAGGCCAGGATCAGACAGTCCTGCAGCAACGTGTGCCTGAGAGGATTTGTCACCAGCAACTACTGCTACAAAAGACAGCATCTACCAGAAACCTAAACTTGGACTGCTGGCTGAACTGATTTGCTTTGGTTATTTGAGGGTTTTTTAAGTAATCTGTGTGTTTGTTGCTACAGCCTTTTCCACATTCTGTCCAGTGGCCACTGACACCTGAACCATTCTGGTGTACAACACAAGCAGCTTTAACTCTTTTGCAGCCCTAGGCTTTTGGCACAAACACATCAATGTTTTTGCTGCTGTACAGATCAAAGCATATGCCAGTTAGATGCCTGTTTCTTCCAGAGTATGAATGTATGCATTGACTGAAGACAGAATAATCCATTCATGACTCCTTATTTAAAGAATTCAGCAGAGAAAGTATATACTATTTTATTCTAATTTTTTTGGTCCCCTTCAGAAATACCTGCAACAGCATTTAGCAAAGGGAACAGTGACTCATGATTAGCTCTGTTATGTACTCAGAAAGACAGATGAAGAGGTCTTTAAATATTATATATTATATAATTTAGTATATAGTGAGATATAATAGATAGCAAGGTTGAAACAGCCAGTATGCTTAACAAGCCTTAATGAAATGGCATTTTAATGCCATTTAATTTAGAAATCAAATAGAACCTTCTAAATTCATACAAAGTATATCCACTACTATCAATACTGATTCTTTTTCACTGCATGTATTTCTCTGGAACATGTGTGTAGCTTATTTCATTAATTACTTGGAACTTGAAATGTGTTTTCTAGTATCTGCTAAGAACCAGGTATGGTTTTCATGGTATGTAGTTTAATATCATACAAATACCAAAATATTATCATTTAGTTCCTTAGAGAAATGCACATTTTTAAGTAGCACAAGTTATATTCTCTACAATAAATTTTATATATTTAAAGCATCATGTGGCAGCAGGACCCTTGAATTGGGGACTGAAGTGGCTGAATTTAATTTGAACTCTCAACAGGCAAAGTTTTGTACTTTGTACAGATTTAAATATTTGTTAGATTGGATATTTCACACTCTTTTGCAACCATAGACCCATCATTATCCTGTTATTACCTTCCAGTTATTACTCAGAATTAATTTGATTGGCATTATTTTAACAATTCCACATGGCACTTCTAATCCTTGGTGAAATCTAGATGTTAATTAATTCAAAAGAAATTAAGTAGCCTTCTAAAATTTTCAAACCTTTATGAAGTACTGTGTGAACTGATGTTGCAACTCATTTTAAGTAACTAATCTTCCATTCCTTCCCCATCTCTTAACACTAAAACATTTTTAAGACCCTTTGGTAATGAATTAAGAATAGTATACAAAAATACGTCTTAGGACATGACTATGTTTTATAATTAGGCCCAGAATTTGTTCTCAAAAGGCTGTGCAGCTTAATTTAAACTGGCTTACAAACCACTCTGGCTTATTAAATGCAAAATATCTTCCCTGGGACAGAAGCAAAGGGAGTCCACTAGTGACAAATCTAACTGTAAAGAGGCCACTGCTGGGCAGCAGCTGTCCCACCTGGGTACCCAGTGTGATGTGCCCTACTTAGCACATCTGGTATTCATCCAGCCTTAGCAGGGATGCAGAGTCCCCAAGCAAATCTTTGCAGAACTTTTCTTCCTCTCTGGCTCTTTCCTGATACTCAGTGAGATGAAGCAGCATTTGGGAGAGCAGTGAGACAGTCAAACACCCCTGAGTTGATCACCCAGCTCAAATGAAGCATCTCAGCTGAAATGGTAAGCACCAAGGCAAGCAAAACCTTGGGGCAGTGAAGTCTATGGCAGAGTTGTCATCATCTTAATTCATTTCTCTAGCATATAATACACAATAAACATCTATCAATCAGAAGATAATATTTTCCCTTCCACTGTAACAGTCAGATACAGAAATGATTATGGTTTAATTTGCAAATAATGAGAACCTTATGAAAGCTTTCAAACGTTCAAGTATGTATTCTGCATGAGCCTTGGCATGATCCACACACATGAATTAGCTTCACCCAATGACTGTCAATTCTTTGTGTCCAAATCAGGTATTACCCTAATTCAAGCAGAAAATTAACATGTCTAAAGTAGTTTTAAACACCAGATTTGAACTTCCTTCCCACGAAACTATCACAGTACTTTTAAGATGTAAATTTAGCAAAAATGAACACACAATACAAACTGTATACCTTGATACTTTGAGGCTATCACACAAAACTTACTTGGAAGTAGATTTTGAAGTTGATTGAATTTAATCTGAAGGCCAGAGTAACTACACCTAAGTCCAAAATAACTAAGACATGTTGGAAAAAATAATTAGACAATTGGACTACACTTTTTCTTAGTTTTTTTTTCTCTAAGTTTTATACCACTTCTATAATTTATAGTTTTGTAGATGAGCTCTAGAAAATTTTATTCTACACTTCATTGAAATTAACAGATGAAAAAACTTTTGCTTGGCAAATTGAAACTTTTGCAGACACTGAAATGCATAAAGAATACAATCTCTCCATTTAACTTCTTATAGAATTCTCATACTTAAGATAGTTAAATATTTCTTAGAAATAAAAAGTTAAACTCTAAACTAAACTAAAATAAGCCACCAAAACATCTTTTAGAAAAGCTTGAACTTGAACTGTTAAGACTTTGACCAAGGAAAAATAAAAATTAGTGTTTCCTAATGTTACACCACCACTGTCAAAACTTGAGTAATATACTTTATTAATAAAGAACAGAATATGGACAAGTTAAGTGAATGTTAAAGATTTGAGGGGGCTGGGAATGGTTGGATGATTAAAGTACTGGTAAATATTGAAGAAAATCTTTCATTCTTCATTATTCATTATTGTTTGAGCTTGTTTTCTTTTATTTTCTTGTTTTTAATTCCCTGCTTGAACTCATTTATGAGGGAAATGTTTTGCTACTTTTTGCAAGGAATGGAGAGGGTGGAAAAGAATAAACTAGCCCTCAGGGAAGGAGAATGGAGAAAGTGAGCCTCATTCAGCTGCTTTAATGTCTGCGTTAACAGACAATAAAGAGACCTTTTTTAAAAAAATGCAGTGATTTTAGATCTTCATGGATAGAATTACAATGAAGTGAACAGTTCTCTCACCTGAACACCAGAGTTAATCTCTCCCTTTAAAATGAGAACCCATCCCTGCTTTTCTTATCACTGTTTCCACAAGCACATTAGTGTAAGATTGTAAAATGTATCCTTCAAAAGTAATCCCAATGCCATACAACACTGTATATCTGTGAATGTGTGTGAATTTTAATAGTTTATTCCCCTTTTATTTTTTTACATTATCTTTCTTATGAGTATTCAGTTGGTTAATATCTTAAATCCCCATCTTAAATATGATTCTAAGGCCTTACACAATTTGGATTTTTAAAAAGCCAATGCAATTTCATCAGAGAGACTCCCCCTGAATGCTTACAGAATGAATAGAGGCACATGCAGGTGATGCTACAGCAGACACTGTCTGTATCAAGAACTGGAAACGACACTTTAATTACCTGCACCCTGAGCTGCATCAGGCTGAGCCTTTCCAGCAGGTGTAGGGAGGTGATTCTTCTCTCTGCTCAGTCCTGGTGAGACATCTGTGATCCTTAATTTATCTTAAGCCTTCTGTATTTCTTTTCCCTCTATTTGGCACCCCCTTAATACTGTTATTACTTTAAACAAAAAATTCTTAGGAATAATGCTATTCTATTTGCTATTAGGAAATTTATTTTTACTGGGTGAAAATAACTATTTAATTTCCTATGGCCCAAAACAGTGCTCCTTCCTTTATCACATGTTTTGAGGCCACCTGTGACTTTATCAAGTTCTTTTCTTCTCCAAACATATCTTGATTCACAGCAATGAAATTCACCAATTTAAACAGATTTAGCTTTTAACAAAACATACCATGAAAAAACATGACTATGTAGGGAAGTTGATACTCTAAATGGTTATTGCACAAAAGAATTCAGAGCAAGGTCTATTATCAAATGCTGACACTCAACACCATTCAAAATCACTGAAAAAGAAATAAAGAAAACTGCAAGCAAGAAGACCTTCCATGTACAGGCATATCAATTTCACAGAATACTAAGCTGGACAGTTACTGAGAGTGTACATTGGTGATCTGACTTTAGAAATAAATGCCTCCATTTAATTGTAGCCCTGAATCCTTGACTCAGGGCATCCATTAGATAAACTTTCCGAAAACAAGTCTACCAAAATTAAAGTGTGGGGAGCTAGAAGACATCTAGTTATGTTCCTTCTCCAGCAGAAGGGGAGAATAGCATGTTCCCTTCCTTGCTGATGTGAAGAACTGACAGCACAATTTTCCAGCAATGTTTTCAGTAGCAGCAGAAAACAACAAACTTTTCTTCTTCAGCCCAGGTCACAGAAACGATTCAGTTCCCTTTCTGCCTCCCTTCACAACAGGAAAGAACAAACAATCCAGGGTTAAACCTTACTGAGGCCAAATAGACAATATGGGTTGTCTTCAAGGGAAAGCAAACACAACAATTCTCATTGGGCCATCACACAGTGAACAATCTCAACTCCTTCCCATCACAGAAAGCAAACAAGAAAAAAGCCAACCCCAAGCCCTACCACAATCATGGTATCTTAATGTTAGCACAGACAAACCACACTCCACAGAAAACCAAGCTAAAATACCTTCTGCCAGCCTGACAGCAGCAGTGCTTTGTTTTCTTGCTTTTCCAGGAGATGGAAGTTTAATCCACCTCATAGCAAGAAACTATGGGACCAAGACCCCATGGAGGAAATTCAGAAGGAAATACTAATGATTATTTCAGTATTTGAAAAACAGCTGATTGCAACAGCCTGAAACAGCTTTTGTGGTGAAATCTTACATGTATCACCCTAAAACTTTTGACATCAAGCTGTTGATATGAATGAATCAGTAGAATCTAAAAAGGAATTTAATGTATATCTATTCTTCTGCCACAATACCAGGCAGTAAACCTTTGACAGGTTATCTCTGTCTTCGCTCTTGTAAAAGGATTTATTTTCTTATGCCATTAGAAACCACTTGAGGATTCTCCTAGAAATATAAATTCATAAATGATCTGAACAAGTGTGAATTGCTTCTTCTCACATTATGATAAACAATAACAAAGTAATACAATACTGTTAGCTCTTTCTAAAAACTATTTATTTCAGCACATAATTTAATTATCACAAACTAGCAAAATAGAAATTTTTCCTCAAGAAAAAGAAAGTTTGGATTTACAGGTAAAATACACAAAACCAGAATGTAATTTAAGTCATTAAATTGTACTTAAATAATTATCTGGCGAATATAGAAATTAAAATTAATGAATTCCCTGTTAAAGTGTTCAAGAGTACAATGGCTGTAGACTTTACAGCATCCGAGAAAAGTGCCATCATGAAGCTTCATCAACAAAGGAGGTGAATGGTACTGAATTACTTAATGAGATGAATGCACTTGGAACAGAATGTGAAATTGTTTGGGCTTTAAGGGTTTACAGGTCAAGAGTTACAGCCACTACAATTGTGCATAATAAACAGTGCTGACCAGAGAATGACAAATAGATGGGGGACAAGCATAATATACCCGAATCACACAAGCAAGGCCAGGAAGCAGCACCTGCTTGTTGCAGCAGACCATTTCTTAATTAATTACTGTGCTGAAAAAACACCACACTCCATTAGTCTAAATCAAAGTATACTTCAAAAGCTGTAGCTAGAGACAGTTTTTAATAACCGGGAGGGAAAAAAACAAAACAAAACAAAACTTTATGACAAATTAACTACTTAACTGGAATCTGGAGAACATCAGTTGCCAAACAAGCAGTTAGACTGGAAAGACTGTAATATTGCCCATATTATCAAGAACTAAACTATCCTGTTGACCTCCATTCTGACTGAACTAAATCAGACTTGAAAAGGGCATTTCTGTTATTTAAATGCCAATTTATTATTTGCTTGCCCTCTTTTTTTTTTTTTTAATCAAAACTATCTCTTCCAACCTCTTAGCTTAAACTTGCTGTAAAAACAACAGAGATGACTACCAGGTTAAGATCCCTTTATCCCTCCATAAGGGATGGATATCTTTATCCCTTCATAAAGCAAAACTACACTGTATGTCTATAACATTTGCCAAACCAAAAGAAATGCTTAAGCATAATGTGTTCTGGGGAAAAAGCACAGAAGAATAGTGTGATTGAGGTTTTTTTTTTAATTATTATTATACATTTTATTTTGAATTTTGATGCAATAGAAGATTAAAAAGTAAAACTAACATTGTTTCAAGTCTTTTCCATTGCTCTTCCATTTTGTTAAATAGCGTCAAATTAATATGGTTTTGTATTTTACTTTTATGAAATGTTATTAAATAAAGACAAAACTATTTTCACAAGTAGCCATGCTACTCGGCTTGCTAAATAATTGAGTTTAGCTTTGCCACTTCTCCTCAGCCTCTAGCACAAGTGCCTTACTGGCAGAAGTGAAATCCAAGGACAAGGACAAGATGAGGAAGCTTTTAACTATGAAGCACAAAATATACGTATGAAAGTAAAGAAAAGTAGTACATATGTCATCAACAGCCAGCAAACAATTCTAACACAAAGCATTTGAAGAGATGGGTTGGTTAGAAGAGGAAAAGACTGCTTGTAAGCAGCGATCCTGAACGTTTAGCACCATGGTTGGTACCAAATTGTTTTCCTTCCCTCCATAAGTAACTTCATTGATAACTGACAAATCAGTAATCCATCTCACTTAAACCCCATAGATTTAGAGTATTTCAAAACAATTCAAAAGCATTTCAGAAGTTGTTTTGGAAACACAGTAAATAATACAACTGTAGTCAATTTTCTGTTTTACTGACATGTCTTCCTACTTAAAACACATTAAAGTACCTGGAAGCAAAAATTCAAATAGCTCACCTCTAGTTTTCTTCAGCAGAATTGTGCATCTTCCAAAAGCAATTGAGTCCTGTGACAATGTATTTTCTACTAATTATATGACAGTATCAGGCATGCTTCTTCTATTCTACACTTAATATTGATTAAGCATGTTGACAAGCAAAATGATTGCTTTTCAAAAGTCTTAAAAGCTTCAGTCCATTAGCCTGGGTGTTAGTTACCATGCACTTGTTAAGTGCAGTTTAAGAAAACCAGTAGCCTTTTCTCTAAGATTTTCAAGCAGATCCATTTTTTTATCATGTTTAAAGGAACATCATCTGGATATGACATCATATTTTATTTTTATATAATGACAGGACTTAAGGCCATGTAAAATTGCATTATTGGCCAGAATTTGATGCCAAAATGACAGTATTAATCTGGAAGAGACAAACATTTAAATGAGATGTATAACTTTATCCCTTTATATTCAGGCTGTATCTTTTACCCTATAATTTTTTTATGCTTGACTCATAAGTATTTTTAGTTCCAGAACCATCTATTTTATAACTAGTAAAGTTATATACATATATATATGTAAGCATAAGAGATATCTGCCTCCTGTTAGTATATGCTTACGCACACAATTGTTTCAGTACAATTTGAAACGGTATTATTTTGATGAAAGAGATGATTTTGAAGGATCAGGTCCATGAAATAAGATTACAGTTTTGGGGAACATACCTAAACAACTCAGAAAAGATATTTCTTCAGTATCATAATGTGCAAGGTGTTAAGGATTTCTCCCCAGAAGTTTGACCTCATGATTCTTGAAGAGTTCTTTGGTCAAAAAAATAAAATTCTCTTCACTTCAGTGGTCTTTAGGTAAGAGGATCTGCCAGCTCATTTGCACAGTTTGCACTCTATTTTCAATATATTCCAGAACTTGTATTTTCTGTAGTCTAGCTAAAAAATAATTTTAAAAATAACTGAAAAAACACATTTTACGAATAAAATATATAAAGTAAAAAAATATCGATTCATCCTAGGCATCATCGTCTGTGTCTCTTAGCCTCAAATACAGGGAATCAGTGAATATGCTGAGTTGGAAGGGACTCATCAGGATCGTCAAGCCAACTCCTGGCCCTGTGCAGGACAACCCAAGAATCACCCTATGTGCCTGAGAACATTGTTTAAACACCTCTTGAACTTTGTTAGGCTTGGTGTTGTGACCACTTCCCTGGGGAGCCTGTTCCTGCACTCAACATTCTCTGGGTGAAGAATCTTTTCTTGATATCCAGGCTTAACTTCCTCTGACTCAGCTTCATGCCATTTCCTCAGGTCCTGAGCCTGGTCATCACAGAGAAGGGATCAGTGCCTGCCCCTCCGCTTTCCCTATGAGGATGTCGAAGACTGCAATGAGGTCTCCCCTCAGTCTCCTCCAGACTGAACAGACCAAGTAACCTCAGTCACTCCTCATACAGCTTCCCCTCCAGGCCCTTCACCATCTTTGTTGCCCTCCTCTGGACATCCTTTAACAGCTTTATGTGGGTTTTACATTGCAGTGCCCAAAACTGCACACAATATTCAAGGTGAGGCCACATCAGTGCAGAGCAGAGTGGGACAATCCCCTCCCTTGACCAGCTGGTGATGCTTTGCCTGATGCCCCCAGGACACGGTTGGTCCTCCTGCCTGCCAGGGCACTGCTGACCCATATTCAGTTTGTCATCAACCAGGACCCCCGGGTCTGTTTCCACAGAGCTGCTCTCCAGCCTCTCATTCACCAGCCTGTCTGTACAGGAAGAGTTCAGACCCATATGGGTATCACAGGTGTGTCTGAACAATTCAACTGTCTTTAATAACATGGACCTTTTGCTGTGGCTATCACAGTGTGCCTATAGTGGTTATTTTTTTGCATCTGAATGTAATTACCTAACACCATCTAGCTTGCAGGAAATTGAAAATGGATAATAAATCTTACAGGTGTTAACCCTAACAACAGTTCTAACATTATTCTGACAACTCTACAGGGGCTATGTTTTCATTATCAAGGGGGAAAAAAGTCACCTCCTTAAAAGCAGCTTGGAGTGCCTCTTTGAAACATCGTTACTGAACAACCTAGAATTCTGACATTTCATGGTAACCTTTACAAGAAGCCAAGCAGCTTTCAGTCTTCACTTTGTGTAACTAAATCCTATAAATTCGGTATCATGCAGGACTTAAAAAAGCTAAAACTGCATAACAACCCGACATTTAATGTAGCTTCTTTACAGTATTACCTTATCTGGCTTTGAAGTAGATTTCAGTTACAAGTAAAATGCATCTCAACATAATTTTTAGGATAAAATGAATAAAACCTGTGATAACCCCTCAACACTTAAAAAATTTAAATTAGATTTTGCTTTCTAAAAATTTGTACACCGAATCAGAGTTGATTGCAAGAAGTCTTATTACATGAGCTATGTAGGCAGTTATATCACAGCAACAGATTCTGAATTCAACTTTAGATATCCAAGTCTGAAATTGTAGCCCACAGGTCTATAGCAAATGGAGAAAAACAGACAACACTCATCTAACCTATCTTGTGTATTTATTCTGAAATGAATTTTCATAAGCCTCTGCACAGTTAGGAAAGGTACATTCCACCTGTAAAAACCATGCTGTGAAACTGAAAAAGGAACATATAATAAAAGAGCCTAGAAAGTTTGTCGTGGTTTTGCTCACCAGCCCGTCCCTGGGGCTGAGGATGGTTTTGTCCAGGTGATTTCCAGACAAAAAGTCCAATCAAAAAATCCAGTGACGTCTTTGCTAATTACATCTTTAAGAAACGGAAGAGAAGACTTGTGGCGCAGTTGAAATTAGGAGTAGCAGCCATGTAGAAGAGCAGCGGGCCTGAGCAGGGCCAAATTCCCTCCTCCCTCGGCTTGGGCCAGGGAGGGGGGAGGGCAGGTGTAGCACTGAAGCCCTCCCTTTCCCTCTGGTAAGAGAGTGAAGAAAAACAAGTTTAAAACACTGACTACTTGGACGGAAACCGCTGTAGAGAAATTCCAGCTGAGAGGTAACGGAGCTTCCAAGGTTGAAGCTGGCAGCTGGAGAAGAGAGAAGAAAATTCAAAGGAGGGAGAGCTGTTTCTTCCCTTTTCGCTTGCTCTCTCTCCTCAGCAGGGAAAAGACTGAAAAGTAATCCCTGCTACTTGTAAAAGTTTGTTGGAGTAAGGAGACCCCCCATGCAGCTCACAGAGTAGCTTGTGAATATACTAGAGAACCAAGGCTTCATGAGAAAGACTGAGATAAGACAGAGTCCTGTTGAAGATTTTGTGACCCTTGAAAAGGATGATGCTTATGCCGGAGCGAGGACAGCTCGAATAAGCTTGGGATCTGTGTGTGGGATCCATACTGCTACTGAAGATTTATAACTTTAAGAGAGAGAGAGTCTCATGCTGGAGTGAGACAGCCCATGTGAGATGTTGGGATCCGTGTGTATGTAGATCCGTGCTAGACCCATGCTGAGAAGTCTATCAAGGACTGTTTCTCCCATGGGGAGGGACCTCCATAGGGAAACAGGGGTGAACTCTTAAGCCATTATCCCCTGTAACTCCGTGGAAGAAGATCCATAGTAAGCAAGTGTCCCCTTGCAAGCCTATGGAAGGAAGACCCTTCAGGACCTGGGTAACCCCCAGCCTTTCGTTTTAGCCCAGGAGGGGGGATAAGCCCAGCCTTGGAGGCCGACACAGAGCGAGAGAGAGAGATAAAAAAGTTCCAGCTGCGACGAGAATGCTGCAGCGTTACTGGAGAGAGAGCTGGAACTCCGATAATGGAGAATGAGATTACTTCTCCTCCTTGGACTGGTATAAAGGGGCAAGGAGTATTTCTATAAATATCTAGCACTTTAACTTAAGTAGAATTATTGTAGATATAGTTCTTTAGTTTTTAATTTGTTAGTAGTTTTTGTTTTACTAGTAATAAATATTCATACTATTTTCCCCAAAGCATGTCTCTTTTGTCTGCATAAACCTTCTCTCAACTAGTAGTAATTGTGTGGGGGGTGTGAAAGCAAATTGACCCAAAGCAAAACCATGACAGTTCTTCAATTCTTTAGCCTCCCAGAAAATATAGGGGCCTTCTGGAAAGTTTCCTAATGTTGTGCAGGAAAAAGACAATCTAGTTAAGTTTTTCTCTACACAAGGGAATTGTGACACTGTAGAAAAAAAAAATTTGCTTTAGAAAGTGATTTAGCTAAATCAATGCAAGCTCCTCTGTGGATAATGATGGCTTATGTTTACTTTATCTAAATTGTTATAAGACACTCTTCCCCAAACTAAGACTGTCTACTCAAGAGGGCTGATCAAATTTATCTAAGTTCATTCAATTTTCTTGCGTACACAGGTTTAATGGACTCCATCGTTGCTGGCAAAGTAATGAGGGAACAGCAACACTAAAGAAAAAGAATGTGCTTTACAAACCAGCAATTAAATGTCAATATATGTTTTCCTTGATAGCTATAAGCAGGTTTTCATAGCTAGCCAACTACAAAGCTGTTTAAATTAAAGGTCATGTTAAAATGTTCCTAAATGCAAAGAGAGTGTAATTACAAGAAATATTGCTGGTCCCTGGATATCCTAGGGAGGCAAATGCCCCAATGATGGGCAATGAATTTGAGTAGTGGCAAATGTCAGGGAAGGGTTTGCACAGGAACAGTAAGACTGTTGCTGCCTTGGTAGACCCTGTCTGTCTTCTGCTGTGCATACTTAGAAGTATAAAATACAGAAAATAGAGGTTCAGAGGAGAAAACCTTAATAGAGCTTCTTTGAGGTGCAGTGGTCCCCAGAAAAGTAAGATTACAGTCAAAGCAAGACTCCTAATGTTGTATTTGCAGACAGAATTGAAACTGCAATCAATAAATAAATGGCATTTGTTAGCAAAAGCATGATAACCTGCTGGCAACCAGAACAGTTACAAAGGGGAATAAGTAATCTGTAATTAAATTTATTTGAAAGGTCTTAGTTTTCCTTGTTAATAAAGGACATGGTAGAATCTGAACACATATATGATCAATTAATTCCAAAGAATTGGGATAATCTTCCCTTGAATCCCTTTTGTGCTTATGTTCTATTCAATTATTGTCTCAAGTAGTGTAAACAAATTATATGCCAAGACTTTTTACAATTACCCATTTTCACCAAGATTTAATTTTCTGTAATATTTAAGTAAATCAGTAATGTAGTAGTTTTCAGCTTATAGTGTTTCCTTAATCACATTTCTTTCCAGGAGATTGTTAGATGTGTTAGAAAATCCACCAAAAGAATAGCAGTCTCTAAAAGAGTGATTACTAGAAAAGTAGTTATTCAGATTATTCTAATTTTAGTAGAGTTTTGGGGGTTTTTCTCAGTATCCCACAGAACTAGAAGTGGAACCAGGTTATGCTTACACAAAAGGATGTCAGCCTAACAATACAGCATTGGCCACATCACAATAGGCACTCAATTCCAAGTCTGCTCATTGAGGTCAAAAAAGACCTCAGAGATGATTGGGTCCAACCTTTGACCAAACACCACTATGTCAACTAAAGCAAAGCACTAAGTGCTACATCCAGTCATTTTTTGAATTCTTCCAGGGATGGTGATTCCACCACCTCCCTGGGTAGCCCCTTCCAGTGCCTGACCACCCTTTCAGTGAAGAAATGAATCCTTTGACTCAATCCATGGTCCTCTCTGAATGCTAATAGTGAGGTGTAGAAACTGGCAGATACTGAAAAAGAAAGTGGAAGGCAGGTCAAACAGAAGCATTAAAACCAAAAGGAAAAGCACCTGAGTTTTCTTCTAAATGTTGATGGTTCTTTTCCCAAGGACAACAAAACACAAGACTTACTTCCCAGCAAGCTGTAGCCAATTGGGATTCGTTGGTAGGGTCTATAACTCCTTCAGAAATCAAAGCAAAGAGTCAAGTTTCTGTAGCTGAAGAGATGAAGCCTTTGTATTGTAGCTAAATGGAGGTGAGGCAGAATCTGAAGCTTTCTTTCAGTTAGATTGTATTACATATTTGTGTGTTACCTCAGAGAAGTGGAACAAAGGCCACTTGAATACGACCTCTGTGGAGACACAGTATTCAGTCACTACCCTGTCAGTCACACCTTTACCATGCACTGATTTACACACAAGTGCAGAAACAGAACAGATCCTGGTACACTCTTACTAGAAACTTACAATGCACTTTCTTGCAGACTTCCAAAACAGCATTTTTGAAACAACATCATTCTCTTTTTTGAGGTGGCATGCTTTCTGGCACCTGGTGTTCAACTTTTCCTCTTCGTTGCAACATGCATCTTTAAAATTTTAAAAGAAAATCTTTCAACAATGCAGTGAAGCATATCCTTCATACTATAGAGTTTCCAAAATTTTGTTGCTAATATTTATTTCAGAAAGATGCAGCTCAGAGCTCACAAAGTGTAATGTAAAATAATTAAAAAAAAAAAAATCCAGAAATAGATCATCCAGCTATATAAATACCTAGCCTGGTTTATGTTTCCTCCTACAGCACTGCTAGCACACTTCCCCTTGGTCACAGGTCCTTCCATGCCCAATCAATTTTCTGGCTGCTGCACTTATAAGATAAAAAAGAAAGGCCATGGAAGGACAGTATGATGTTATACCTTTTGTTGATAACACACAGTTCAGTTCCCCACTGCTACCTCTGGAATGAGGTTCAGGCAACACAGAAGGAGGGCTGGCAGAGCACCTTCGCAGCCTCCCCACTCTTTCATGTTCCCAGGCAGCTACATTGCTAGAGGGCACCCTGAAATTGGGCTGGGAGGAGAAATTCAACACAGTAAACTTCAGTACAGGAGTGGTTCAATTCTGCCATACTCACTTACCACTGAAAGCAGTTCCTCTACATAGACCTCATTTTTGCATGAATGAATCCTTCATACTCATCAACTAGTGCATCACCAGTAGAGGTGCAAAGGCTTTTTATTTAAAGAAAGTGATACAGAAATATAGCCTTGTGATTCTATCTCAAGAATACTTGTCTATGTTATACTAACAGTGTAAATTTAATTTAAGTGGCATGCAACCATGCCTTTATTATTAGATTTTATCACTGAGAACTATTTTAGATTAGATAAAGAACAATCATAGATAAGGAACTCATCCCTTAAAACCTGATGGTTAACTGCAAACACTAAGAATGATTTTAAAAAAATTACCTTGAAAGTTACTGTTCCACAGCCAGAATATACAACTGTTCAACGGAAAAAAATAAAGTTCCCTATTTCACCAGTAAATATTATCCCCATGAAAGACAAGCACAAAGGAGTAGGTTACTAATCCTGCCTCTGACATTTAACAGTTCTGTTGTATCAAATAAACATGGTTTCAGTTTCTTTGTAAGGCAAAAATGCTAATAGTTGTCTACTTTCCCCAGTGGCATTGTGAGGATAAATGTATTGTCATAAGGGTCTTTGAAAAGGAAAAGATGTAAGCATTTTTACTGATGTTCTACTTTCCAATCCACTAGAGTATAATAAAAATAATTTCACAATTGCAAGTGCAACCTCTACCTATAGATATTTCTCAATTTACCAGTCCTTCTTCCTACAAATTGAGAAGAAGAGAGAACAGCTCAGCAAGTATATTCTCTAGTCAACACTGCTCGTGTGCAAAGGATAAAATCAGTTGCTGACTATGACTAAAATAATTTTAGCTAACTACAGCTGATCCAGTTTGCATTGCTCTTACACTGTTGCAAAAATACCTGAATGATTTGGAGATTTGATCATCAGCCAAAATGATTATGGCTAAATATGAAAAACAAAGAAGTGATTGGTAACACTCAACAGGGCTTTACTAAGGGCAAATCATGCCTGAAAAATTTGGTGACCTTCTATGATGGGGCTGCAGAGTTGCTGCATGAGGCTGAGCCACTGACATCAGCTACCTGGACTTGGGCAAAGTGTTTGACACTGTCCTGCACTGATGGACCACTCAGTAGCTGGATGGCCACACACAAAGAGTTGTGGTCAACAGTCCATTGTCCATGTGGAGACCAGCAATGAGTGATGTCCCTCAGAGGTCGGTGCTGGGGCTGGTACTGTTCAGCATCAACATCCTTGTTGGCAACATGGACAGTGGGATCAAGGGCACCCTCAGCAAGTTCACTGATGACACCAAGGTGTGTGGTGCAGTCACACACTGTGGGGGGAAGGGGTGGGCCATCCAGAGGGACCTTGACAGGCTTGAGAGGTGGGCCAGTGCAAACCTCAAGAAGTTCAACAAGTAGAAGTGCAAGGCCCTGCACCTGGGCCATGGCAATCCCAGGCACACCTACAGGTTGGGCAGAGAAGTGACTGAGAGGAGCACTGTGGAGAACGACTTGGAGGTGATGGTTGATGAAAAACTCACCATGAGCTGGTAGCATGTGCTCATAGCCCAGAAAGCCAATGAAATCCTGGGCTGCATCAAAAGCAGTGTGGCCAGTAGGTCAAAGGGGATGATTCTCCCCCTTTACTCTGGTCTTGTGGGACCCCACCTGGAGTGATGCGCACAGTTCTGGTGCCCCAACACAAGAAGGACGTGGAACTGTTGGAACAAGTCCAGAGGAGGACCACAAAGCTGATGAGAGGATTTCATCATCTCTCCTACAAAGAGAGGCTGAGAAAGTTGGGGCTTTTCAGATTAAAGAAGAGAAGGTTGCCTGGAGACCTCATAGCAACATTCCAGTATCTGAAGAGGACCTACAGGGAAGCCAGAGGGGGACTCTTTGTCAGGAGCTGTAGTAGGACAAGGAGTAATGGATATAAACTGAAAAAAGGGAAAATTAGGCTGGATATTAGGAAGGAATTATTTACTGGCAGAGTAGTGAGATACTGGAACAGGTTACTCATGAAGGTTGTGGATGCCCCAATCTTGACAAAGTTCAAGGCCAGGGTGGATAAGATGTTGAGCAACCCAGTCTACTGAAGGTGTCTCTGCCAAACCCCTGTCCCAAGGGGGGTTGTTATGAGATATCTTTAAGGTCTCTTCCAACCCTCAACATTACATGACTTTATTATAATATCCAGATTGAAAAAATATTAATAAAAAATAATTTCAACAAAGAAATAATCTTTCTATTGGGTTGTTTTCTTTCCTTTTCTACAGAAGAGGAAACCAATTCAGTGTCAGAAAAAAAAAAAATCATCCAGGCTTGAAAGAATTGTTTCTACTGAAACTGGTCAGGAATTATGCAGCCCAGTTTTAGGGTCAATAAGGGCATATCTATGCTTGAAGTATGAAAAGCTGCATACTCACATAACAGTATAAGAGATCTAACACACAGCTAGAGAAGGGGAAGGAACAAAGGACTAGGGAACAAAACCCTAATCCTAGTCTAATGCCAACTATGCCTTTATTTACTTTTTAGAGTGCAGATATTTGACATATTTTAAAAATATTCACTCTGAGGGAGACCCAGTTTGATTTTTGCACAAGCTGAAGAATATCTTTTAGGTCCTCTGTAAAATGATCGTATGAGTTTTGCCCTGCATTATCAACTGAACACACTGGATTACTACCAAATAGGTTTTTTTGTTTTCCTTACAAAAAGTGTCCTCATTTTCCTGTACACACGTTTCTTTGGTATATAATAAACAAACAAAGGAACATGACAGAAATTAATGCCTGCCGTGCAAGGCATGAAATGCAAAAATAGTTGCTTGGCAACCAGCATGAGAAATAAGAGGTTATGCCTGTGCAAACAGCCAAGCGAGTGACACGAGTACCATTTCCAACTGCTGTGAAAAGGATGGGTAGCAGAGACGATGTATGAAGGGGGATTATTTAATTAAATTTGACTCCCTAATTTCCGCACAATCTTGCATGTGTGAGAATACAATAAAGATGTATTTCAAATCGCTTTCCTTTTATGTCCTTATTAAACTTTGTCTTTAATCAGCAAGTAAAGTTTTATTTTTAAAAAGCTATGTTTTTTCATAACTGTTAAAAACATCTGAGAAGTGTAAAAAACCCACTGTTTTCCACATGTACTTTCTTTCTTAAGGATTAATGTATTGGACATTTACAACTACTTTTCCAAGGAACAGTGGATCCATCTATAAGCATTCTGGAAGCTTGGAACAATTCTTCAGTCTAATAAAACTATAAATATATTCATCAATAAACACTTTTCGGTAATAATACACATATATTGTTCATACACCCAAATAACACCAGACTGGCCACTCAGAACAATGGACAAAAATACATAGGCCCTCTGTAACTTTGTTTATGTATACAAAAAATACTGAAGAGAAGTTCCATCTCTGGCCCAGAAATTCTTGAACTGCAAATTCTTAGAGGTGAGAAAGATAATTCTGAAGAATTAACATTTTATGCTTACTTTGCTATTATACTTCTCTTTTATCATCCATCATAGTCCTCTGTTGGATGTTAAGACTTAACTGACCTCTGGTCTGATCTATATGATCATTCTAATGTTGAAATTGGAAATTTTTGGAAGTGTAAGAGACATTAGACTGAGCTGCATCTGACATCAACATGCTCTTCACCACAAACTGATTATATGAGCATGTTAAAGGAGCACTTAACATGCCAGTTTTATTATATACTCTATTGTTTCTCTGGATTCATTTGCCCCACAGGACTTGCAACTACATCATGTTCTACAGGACATGTTTGTAGTGACAGGTAGGTGTTAGTGAGATCAGCAGTAAACTACATTGATTCACTTCCTTTCGGTGCACTAACACATTGCTACAACCTCTGTGCTGTCTTTTACATTGTCAATAGACGGAGCTACTCCTGACCTTATTTTAACCCTACAAGTAACAGCATCAAGTGGAAAATCAGACTGAATCTACAGGGGAAAACAAAACTGCTGAAGCAGTTGCTATAACATACTTAAAATCCTTTTGTTGTTGTTGTTGTTGATTATACTAGGACAGACCTCCAACTGATATTGCGTTAACAAACTTGGACAGGCAAGGAAGAAGATAAGTATCATTGGCAGGGGAAATATTTTAATTCCTAAGGAGGATTAACAAAAAAATCCAATCAAACCAGAGCCAATAAAATAATCAAAACCAAGACACACCATGCTGCTACTTGTGGATTGGGTAGTTTTTGATTTGTGATCTGCAATGATTTTGAACTACTGATGAAGAATAGGGAGATCAAAGAATGTATTTTTATTCTATACAATCAATATTACCCTAATGAAAACGTCAGTAAGCTACAGCCTCCTTTTGAAGACTAAGACATTTAACTTGCAAATTTCATCAGAATGTACAGGATCATGGAAAGGGAATTAACACCCATACATTCCTCCATTTTCTTCCTCCTTCCCCTGCAGAATTCAGAAGAGTTATTTCTCTCATCAGTTACCAAAGGAATACTAGTTATTCACCTTACTCTTACAGTTCTGAGTTTTTATTAATCAATAAATATTATTCTACATTTAATATGCAAGATCTACTTCAACCTGTCCTAACACCATCTGTATTACTCTTAATACAGTGACTACCATACTCTAATTGCTCCTTCATGCTATACTGAACACAGAAGTAAAAGATTCAGTTGAATTTCAGGCTCTGCTTCTCATTGAATTGATACAATGACATGAATTTTCAACTTTTTTTTAAATGAAAAATGAATCATAGTTACAAAGATGGTCTTAGTGTCCATAAATTCCCTCCTTCTCGTTTAGTGCACCACAAAACTTCTTTCCAGCTTGAGAAGGTATAATATTTGCAAAATGAACAAGGGACTGATAGATTTCTGCTTTTTGTTGTTGTTGTTGTTCTACACAAATGCAAGGTAAACTTGGAAAACATTCTTCCTAAACCACTCCTGAACACACAGGTGAGCAAGTATTTCAGCTTCATTCAGTTGCTTTCACTGTGCTCACACACACAGTGTTCTTAGAGCTCCACAGCTGAAATATCAAAGGAGGCTAATGAGACTGAAATTTAAACAGGGGGTAGTAGACACACACCTTGAAAGTCATTTCCTAGAGAGAACAATGACCAAAGATATCAATTTGTTTTGAACTAGAAGAAAGCTCTCTTTGTTTAGCTGTTCCTCAAATTCTGTTTAGCTCAGCATGCCAACACTTACTTTCATTACCACATATATATGCTAATCAAGCTATTGATCTTATTCCTGGGAAAGAGATCCAAGTTTAAGTTTACTCTATTTTTAAGTTCTTGGGAAATAATAGGCTGAATGGAAAAAAATATATATACTTTCTGAGGTATTATTATCTGTACCTACACTAAAATAGAACTTTAAAACTCTACTAGGCCAAATTGTAATTTTATTTGTATTTATTTCACAGTATAAAAGTGCCACGTGCAAGAGATTAGTTAGCTAGAGGCTGTATATTTTATATGAATATTAAATATTTTATATTTATGAATTATAATAATGAGCCTGAACAATAAGACATTAGAGATGTCTCAGCAATAGGTAACACTGTCAGTGTTACTCAGCATGAAATCTCCCGCCCTAAAAGTGGGAACGTCTGGTGGTTGTTCCACAGGTGCTCAACAACACAGATATGGTGGGATAGACTCTGGACACTCCTTACTTTGCTGAAATTTTCCAAACAAACTTCCTTGTAAATGCAAAATGCTACTAAGACACTTGAACAGCTTAGCCAAAATTCCAGTTCTGAGCATCACTATAATAGCATTAACATAAAAATATGCCTGCCAGGTACCATACAAGGATGAATCAATCTCTTTGTATAAACAGTTTTCTAATGGGATCAGTGATCAAATTACAAGAAAGTTATCAGGGAAACCACTTAGTTTAATTGAAGCAACCAACACACAACGATGGTGTCTACATCAAGTGTGCAGGTACTCAGACAGAGCAGGCAACCTTGTCTCCCCAAATCTAAGTGCTGGAATTCAAAGGCAAGAAAATGGCAAAACAGGATGGACTCAGTCCAGACACTCAGTAAGCACCAGGAATATAATACAGATACCCCTGCTTCCAAGAATTATACACAGTATTTCCGAGCATGGAAATTATACAAATTCAGACCTGGTAGATTAGTGGGTTTAATTCTTATATTTCTACAGTCAACTTTTTTTTAATTTTTTTAATACATCAAAATACAAATAAAAGGTTATTCAGAATGAAGAAAAGACAGAATCTTTGCCAACAACTGTACTTAAAAGCAAAGAGGTAAAATGCTAGTCCAAAACAACTATTGGATTGTTATAAACATTTAATTAGGATCATATTGTTCTAGTGTCTTATACTATAGCAAGATAATACATAATACATAATTTCACACGACTTCTTCTGCAAGACAGGTATAATTTATTATAAATAATCATAATGTCTAAATTTATTTAATATACAGTTATTTTAATTTATACCTATGTTAACCTAGAAAAGCCACCCCAATTCCCCAAAAATTATAAAGAAAGGGTAGAAATTCACTTGCCATTATCTTAAATATATTCTTTTGTCTAAAGAAGACTATTTGAAACTCATATGGCTAAGCTTATTCTATTATTGGAAAGTAGCAGCCTGACAGCATATTCTGTGAGACTTCTTCTTACCCCCAAATATATTAGCCTCTTAAACACAAAAAAAGAAAAAAAAAAAAAAAAAAAAAAAAAAAAAAAAAAAAAAAAAGCAGCTAGCTAAAGGGAGCAGATAAAATTGGGGGTTTAAGCTTAAGATGGTGGTTACGGTACTATTAGATTTGCATTTCCTTAAATCCTTCCTCTGGGAAATAGCTAAAATAGGAGTAAATCACAGTACTACCTATAAAAAAGAATAACTTTTGGGTCCTGGATAAGTGGTTAAGAAAACTCAGTAGGTCTCTTTCCACTAAACAGGGATGAGACCCATAATTAATATGCAGTTCTTCAAACAAAAGACCTAACTTTTAAATGTCACAGGTTGCTATTCTAGTGTGATGCATAAACATGATTTAAAAAATAAAACACCTATATTTATACAAGAAATTAATAAAGTACAGGGAATAAAGGTCAAGCAAAGTATAGCGTGATGACTTTAAGGTTAAGACTTTTCAAAGACTTCATTATTAAAAGCACGTATAATGTATTTCCTACAGGTATTTTAATGCATCCCTACGTACAATTTAGTCTGATGACAATCAGTCATGATCTTTTTAGTCCTATTTTTGCAAAAGCTGTTTAACTGCTTCCTATTAAAATATAGGGTTTTTTGAAAACACCATTTAAACTGTCATTAATGGCCTAATACATGATAAAAAAAACCACTTGAAGGTGTCAGAACATTTCTGCAGTTTTCCTGTAGGCTGAAATTTCATGAAGTAAATAATCTACAGACAAGTTCCTTTATATTTCATAGGAAAGTAAGCCCCATGAGAATCTAATCGGAAAAGAGCTTTGGTCTAAGCACAGCTTTAATTGTAAAATCTGTTGTGGTACTCCAATTAAACATTTAATCAATGAGATTAAGTATGGCACTGAAGTTTTTCATTACTCTGATTTTTATTTTATTTTTTATCTAATGCACAACTACATAGTTTTGTTTCCCAGAATCAAGGAGATTTTATCACAGATCACCTAAATCTGTGGAACTTCAAAGTGGGAAATTACAAGGCACATATATTGCTTCTTTTAACTCTAAAGTTATCTGTCCTTCAAAACACTAAAATCCTGCCACGCATTTGATGAGGATTAAGTGCTTCTCTCCTCATCCACCTGCAACTCTGCTCTGTAGTGTGCAATTATGCCTGACTGTCCACCAGACAGGATGATGAGCCTCAGCAGCATCTGGGACTGATGGTTTGCTGGAGAGAACCCCTACTCCTAAGGAGACACCCAAATAACACCAAGTCGGACGGTGCCAGAAGACAGCAGATGGATGGAAAGTGGTGCAAGAGCCCAAACAAGAACAGTGAACAGCTTCGTGGTAGTGCTGGGCAGCACCGAGGGGCATAGGGTACAGGGTGCTCCCCACCTTAGCAAAGGTGCAGCCCAGTGCACCCACACCATTTTCCTTGGCAAAAGGAATCTTATTGAAGAACTTCTACAAGAACAGCACAGTTACTTACTTTTTTCTAGCTACTAACAAATGCTACTGGGCCACTGAAGTGAAAAACGGGAAAGCCTGTTCTAACCGACAAGATGCAATTGAAGAAGCCTATTTTGATAGGCTTCCCCCAACCCCTGCTCCCCAAATACTGTAGGTTTAGTTTAGTGGTACAAAGTTGAATGCTGAAACATGGGACTTTTTACCTAATGCTGAGGTACAGAATAAAAGCAGTAGATGTTTTGCCACCTGTGCAGCAGATCATAGCTATTTAAGTTTTTTCATTAACTGTGACTTAAATACATTTAGCAGAAATAACTATTCTATTCTAGTGAAGTTATATTTGAGAGGGGAAAAAAAAGAACCAAAGCATTTTCCTCTTATTTGTAAATACATGATTGATGCAGTTCCTGGGCAAAAGGTTTTCTCAATAATTGCATTCACCTCAAATATTAAAAAAGTCAAACAACTGAATGAAGGAGAAAAGTGTCTGTCCCTATGTACCCACTAAAACTTGTTTGCTTTGTTTTAAATAAGCTTCTGGAATTGAACGCAAACCTCCATAGATTCATTAATACCTTTTATTTTTAAATCACATTTTCATTTAAGAAGCTTAAATATTTTAAAAACAGCCTCTGGCTCTGAATATAAATAAAAGAATACAACAATATTCTTTAAAAGATGGGAGGCAGTACAACCAATATTATTACTTTTCTTTTGTGGTAGACTGCCTTTTAAAGGGAAAAAAGGTAATTTCATATATGGGAAAACAAAAAGGTAAATTTAACATTTTTCTATTCATTGTAGGAAAGACATCAATGATAAAAATGACAGGTTAATATATTTCCTAGTACATTTATTCATGTGCTTATTTTGCAAGTCATAGAATCAACTGTCAGCTTTCTGATACAGTTCAGTACACAGTGACTTTTGCTCAAAGCTAGTGCAAACAGTTCCAGATGCTCAAGAAAAAAAAATAAATCCCAAAGAGATTCCCATTGATGCTCCAAACACATATACTTTACTGTAAAATAATTAGACAAAGAATAGAAAACATACTAGTAGCTGTAAAAACTTTAACTAACTTCAGTATTAAATTTTAAATATCCCATTTGCAGAGAGTGTAGATTAAAGAATCTGTAAAAAAAAAAAATCCCACAAACAAAAAAGCTGCACCCTATCTTTTTAAATGCTATTGCAAAAATTTATCTTCCGCAGAACATGGTACAGATTATTGTTTTCAGACACTTTCTGTATTACAGGAAGAGTCCCTCTAATTCTAGAGTCGGGATTGCAGACAAATAAGTAATCCATACTTGAATTTTCTAATCTAGAAGAGGAATAATAGTAAAATCACTTTCCCAGACTCAGACATTTTCTGTGGATTTCTAATATTCATTTACCATAACCACAGAACTAGGATAACAGATAAATCATTGATGAGTGAGTGGCACGAAGTTTAAACAACTAGATCAGAAACAAACAAAACGACACTTCTTTTTACAACTGACTTACAGAGAATAAGATCTCCATGAAATGAAATACAGATCCATGAAAAATATTTAGTTTTATAAATTAATCATTATTATGTAATTCAGAAAACATGTTAAAGAAATAATGATAAATTTGTATCTACTTTAGGAAACTCATTATCCTGACATATGTGCAGAATAAAACAAGGTGCTTGGAAGTGTTCTGAAGGAGTTTGGAATTCTATCAGATGGCCAGTGCCTTATTTCAGTATTTTATGTGTATTTCATTTTATTAATGCAGAATTTCAGCCACTTGGTACTGTAATATTTGAATTAATTTTAAGATTCAACTTAGGAATGACACACAATCAACAATACAGTAGATTTTCTGGGCATTTCAAGAATTCCCATGTGTCCCATGTAGAATGACTTAGATGGGTAATGAGGATGAACAAAACTTCAGTCCTGTAAGACCACTTGAGCTATTACTGGCATATGTCTACACACCTGTAGGAGACAGGGCATGTCAACATGCTTGTAAAATACAACTGCATTAAAAGGACACATTTAAGCCCATAAATTCTGCATCTCTCCAGAGTTCATTAGCTAGGGCTTAACACATTTCATTAGGAAACTATAATATCACCATAAAGGATTTATATATTTAATACTTGACCCCTCACACAGCAAGATATTCTATTGGATCGGACTTATAATGAATGCACAGTATGCTTATTCAATACCCTCAACTTTTGTATTATAATACTCATGTTATTTACTTTTCCTGGTTTTTTACTTTTCGCTGTGTTTAAAAAGAGTAAAATAAAACTAAGAATTTGTTCCACAGAAATATTTAGTCTTTCTCTCTAGAGGGTATTTTATCTTGCAAGTATCACTTTTTAAAGGAGTGGTATAACTAAGTAAAATTATTTATAAGAAATTGAAAGTCAGTTTTGTGGGTAATGGAAAGAATTTCATTTCCTCCCATTTGATTAAATATATTTGATGTGGCTAGTGTAATTATTCCACCTGAATATTAAGTATATCTAAATTATGTGAAAAGCCATTGAAAGGTCTTCAGCAGTTGAAATTTGTGCTGGAACTACAAAGAGAACTGTAGGATACCTAGCTATGCATAAGCATCAGCCATTTGGAAGCATTAATTGAGTTTAAGCCATCAAAAGTTCATGAGATCAGCTTTATCTGCAAATTTGCAGCAAAAATATGCATGTATTTTCATTCTACACTTATACAGGAATTTTGAAGGCTCATGACTGCCGCTTTAAATGAAAAATGCCCTCCTGGACTAAAGGGGTGGCTCTTCATTGCAAGATTTGCAATACAACGCTTCCCCCTCCCCTTTTTTTTTAAATAGCTCACACATTCGCTTGATACTTCAAAGACTATTCTATCATGTTGAAGTCCACAGTTTAAATTATATATAGAATGCTCACGTATGATCTTCCCCATTGTATGACCCTTTAATCAAGCATTTCTCCATAATCCTGAATTTTAGGGCACAAGTCAAGTTCTCAGAAACTGATGAAAGATAAAGATCCTAGTGCCTTAATTTTTCTGCTCCTTGTAAAAATAAGGAATTGCCAATAGCCACAACAAATATAGACAAGAAAATCTGTCTACAGAGACACTTTGTAGAGTAAGTATACAGCTTGGTGAATCTCATGTGATCTTCAGGCACTTTAGACTACATTGAAGTTAACCAGAAATTAGTTTGCTTTGAAGACAGTGGAGATTAAGAGAGCAAAAGGCATGAAAGCTCAAAATACAACCAATAAAGTGCCATTTGTTTACAATTTATCCAAGTTGTATGCTCTGAGGGCTCTGCTCTACCAATAGTTACATAAGCAAAATGACTAAAAGGGATTCTCATGGGCTTAATGTTCTGCTTTTCAGGAGACTGCATGAAGGAGTGAAGGCCCAGGAGAGAAGAGGGATGCGATGGCTTTGTACCATTGCAGAGACTTGCAGAGTACCAGCCCCTATCAAAATTAGGGGAAATGCTAGGGAATATCATGCTTGCCTACAAACTATTTCACAGACTAATACAGACATCCCTTTGGCATACTTTTTGAAGGGAAGTTGAAGTGAAGTGGGAGTTGGTTTCTTCTGTCACATCTCAACTGAAATGATGAAGTAAAAGGCCTTAAGTTGTACCAGGGGAGATTCAGTTTAGATATTTGGGGAGGGGGGTGGAGAAAATCAGTGAAAGAGTGGTTAGGAATTGGAATAAGTTGCCCAGGCATGACACCACCTCTGAAGGAAGAAATGGCTGGATGTGGCACTTGGGGATATGGTTTGGCAGTGATTGTGGTGAGCTAGATTGGTGGTTGGACCAGATGATCTTACGGGTCTCTTCCAACCTTGATGACTCTGTGATAGTTTCAATCCTATTCCATGCCTACTCAAAAGTCCCTATCACTGACCTTATACCTAAAAGAACATTTTCTAGCTTTCCACTACAGAAATTCATGGATTTAGCACTGTTTAAGGTTTTAATATCAGAAATATGTTACATTATTTGATCTAGAAGTAGAAATTATCTTCATGATCTTTAAACTTTCTTCTACTTACTGTGATACCAAGTACTTCCTTGCAGTATCAGAAAAAAAGCTTTCTTTTGCCTGTTCTAAGCATTTATGTTAATGTAATTCCACACCTTGCTGTGTGTGCTCCCAAACTGCATCCACCCCTCTCCCTTACTTTATAAACCTTTTCCTTCTCCTTTTTCCTCCTCCACATGCACACACCACCAACGTGTCAAAAAGAGATTTCAGGCTGCATATCTTTAAAGGAAAAGTGCTAAATTGGTGGAAAGGCCAAAAGTAAAATTTTGAGAGGGTAAAACTCTCCTTCCTCTAACTTTTCGAAGAAGATTATTCTGTTAAAGAAAAGAAACAGCATTTCTTCTGAGGTATTGAGAACCTCCACTCCCATTTCCACCCACATCCACTTGGTATCCAGCATGTTAGGCTGCATTAGCCCTAAGAAACATCTTCTAACAGATGTTTTGCTTTTTTATTAAATTTATACATTCTTTGGAGTTATTCTCTTGAGTCTGTCTACTGTAATTTTCATCATAGCCTTAGTAGGTTTTTTTTTTGCATCTATTAAAAGATACTGAAAGATATTCCTAAACCATGGAACTGAGCAAACTGCCAAAGGTCAGTTTTAACTTTTCTTACAAGCCCAGAAAATAGAGAGAGAACATAACAGACACTTTTAATAATGCTGTTCTTTCAAGTGTGCATCAACAACAGGGAGCTGTCAATGCAAGTTTCAAATTAAGTGTGACATTTTTAGTATCTAAGTGCCAGAAGAAAGGAAAAAAAAAAAATCAACTCAGATAATTTTAAAGCTAATTCGTGTTTTCTTTAAAAAACTATCTTAGCAATTTTGATGAACTCAGAAGATTGCCTTAATACACTCATTATTATTTTATCAAAAGCATCTTGGTCAACATAAAAAATTATCTGTTTTAGTTAATCACTACAAATGGAATAAAATAAATATGATATTTTCATCTTTAATGAGAACACATAATGAAAATATAAAAATGAAACACCTCACAAATTCCTGAAACATAGCCTGTTAATCTGTTAATTCTTTCCCTTTGAGCATTAGGAAAATCTCATGTACCCACAACAGGGCCTAAATTCCACAGTTACAGTTAAACTACCTAGAACTATGGAAGGGTTTGTAAAATTGGATGACAATGTCATTGAGTTTACAGTGTTCTAAGTGGCTTCAAATAATCACATTCTGATTTTATTTATTTTTAATAATGCATCATATTAATATTTTGCTGTCCCTGTTTATACTATGTTACTCTTTCTGTTTATGAAGAGTTTAAAACTAATCCACTGATGTTTAAAACGTGATGCTTCTTCAGAATAGCAAAAGTGAGACACCAGTAGGGTAGCATAGAAGTAGAAAGTAAAGATAAACAGTAAAATACTAATATTCCATATTCTATAAACTGTGTCAGTTTCTTAATTGTTTGTGAATAAAACATTAAGACAAACTCTAGAATAAACTTTGAGTTTATGCTAAGGTTTGGAAAGACAAGCACTATATGCATCTGTATTTTTCTAAACGACTCATTCCGAAATAGCCAACCTGCAGTGGATTACTTTGGAAATATTTTGCAGATATTAATATGTTTTAGCAAAGGTTGTTCAAAATAATTATTTTAATATGTTGATCCCCTTCTAAGTATTTTGACGCTTTGATTAGCTACAGAATTTCAACAGTAGTGGATCCTCTCCTACATGATTGCACTGGATATACACTGATACCAGAAGAAGGTGCAGTGTAAGATCTCCATCATTTCCCTCCTCCCCCCCCACCAAGTTATATACTCTACCTTTTTAAACCTGTGCAATACAGCTGGTAGGAGCAAAGTTGTGCCCACAATGCTGATGTGTACATTATCAGTTTCATTTACTTACACAAACCACTTGGATTAACCCTTTTTAACTATTAAGGCCATAAACACTTTCTGTCTCACTGTGATAAGCAAAGGAATGAGAGGGACAGCTGAAGTCATTTAGTGACTGTGGCTACTGACCCACTTTTCACAGCACATCTGGACCTCTGTGAAACCTAGAGCTCTTTCTCACTAGATGAGAGAATTAAGTCCTCTAAAGGGGCCCTATGACACAGGATGTGGGAATTCCACAAACACTGAGTACCTAGTAGTCAAATTCTTCTCCATGTGTATAGTCAGTCTACACTGTGACTTCCTTCAGCACAGGCCCATTTTTCCTAGGCCTTTCCCAGAAAATGTCAGAGTGATAACACACCTTAGAAAGACTACAGTAATCCCAAACAATTCTGGGGAAATAACAGTCAGCATTGCTGTACAAACAACACTTCCACTAGTGAGGCGAGAACAGATTTCTGTAAATAATGCGACTGAGGTGTTAAAATGTTAACTAATCACAGTGAAGTTTTTTTAAAATCACTTGTGTGAAGGGAAGCCACTTCAGGTGGGCTGGAAAATAAACTGTAAATGCTTATCCAACCCAGTGAGAAACTGTTAATGAGAAAGGGATCAAAGCACTTGACTCAAATTCTAGACAAAGTAGGCTATATGACTTGCTTCACAGAGGTATTTCCCTGTGAGATTCTTGGAACCAAGTATGTCAGTACAGACGGAGTTTGAGTAGAAGTCTGAACATACACTGGGACAAGAAGACAAATCTTGTATGCAATGACCACAGCTTGACAAGTCTGCTTACTGCAGGTGGTTTAAGGGCTAAAAATAAATACCCTATAACCTGCTTCTCAGGTGACAGCCACGTGTTGGCCCAATGGAGGCAGACACAGTATGAAGTATGTCTCCAGGGTACAAATGGAAGTGCACCTGGGCACGCCTACCTCTGGTGAGCCTTTGAAGCAACCCCCGTCCCCATGGCCATACCGACAGTTTGGGGTCACTGTCCCAGTCACTATCTTGGCTCTATTTGCTCTCCTTGGGGGACGGTGGGGCAAGGCTGGAGGGGGAGGTCCCTGCCCCAACCTACCCCATGGCAGTCTACCCTGAGCCCCCAGATAGCCAGGGGCTCCCCACTCACTGCATGGTTTGCTGTGCTTCCACAGGTCATTCATGGCTCACAATCTGTGATAAATTACCAAAAGAGGACTTTGATGGGCTCTGCAACTTGTGGTTCCTCCACACCTGCATAGAGTGAGGGAAGCTGGTTGCTGTGGTTTTCGCCCTCTAGACACGAGTCCACACTCATGCCAAAGGTTCAGGGATGCACATGGTGCTGACGTGCCTGGCCAAACAGATCAATGTAGTTGAAGAAACACCTTTATTGAAACCCGCATAAAGACAAGCAGCAATTGCATGAACACCACCAGCTCATCCAGCCTCAGGGATCAAGACAGGAGGCCACCAGCAGTCAAACACACAGATCCCTGGTAGCTGGATCTGGACTGATCCCTGGGCTCCTGATCTCTGGAGTAGCTGGTCCTCCCATCAGATGTCTCTACAGTTACTACCCCAGACCTATGGCCTCCTATGACCCACAGCCCTTTCTCCACTAGCTGGACCAGGATCAAAGTTTAAAACTATGACAGAACAAACTGCAGAGATAAGGCGCAAGGTGCAAGCATTTTGACCATCAGCTTGCCTAAATATGACCTTCCCTTTTCATGCTCCTTCTTTCCATTTTCACATGGCTGTTCCTCCGCATCCTTCTCTCTCTAACCGTTTCCTCCAAAATCAATCACTTGCACCTAATTACGTTTTTCTTGCTAATCCCAGATTGCTACAATGTTCCCAATTTCAGGATTTCTGGTAATTGCTATAAGGTCATTTCAGCCTAACATGGGATCAATGATACAATGATGAAGACACCACTTGGCCTGCAAGGTTTCACGTCCCAGAAAGTTATTGGTCAGGTCTGGCCACCTTTTTCATGACCCCAACAACCTGTGAAACCTGCTCCTCATGGTGCTGTAAGTCCTGTCATCTTGTTGCTCAAAAGATTCAGTGATTTCTCACATCATGTCTTGAAGTTTCTCATTGTTTGTTCAGTGAGCTCGACCTTCAGGCTTGAACCTAATTATCTGGATGCATACCTTAGCTATACATACTTGGGCTTCATCATTTACAGAAAATCTCTGAAAAAAAGCAAAGTGTTCAAATGTCTTTACTTTGGCCCATGAATTTCTCTCCTGTTTACCTAAAATGGAAACTGATACAAATTAGCGTTTCACCTCTGTTGTTGATGTTGGCAACACCATCTGGCATCATGCTAGAAGCGTTCCTCAATGTAATTTCTAATAATGGCCTTCAGAACTGTGAGCAAGACATTATAAAACAACAACAACAACAAAAAAACAAACTAAACCTCAAACCACCCCTACCACAAACATCAGGAAAAAAAAATACCTTAAAAATGGTGAGTTTCTAACATCTATGTTGTTCTCCTCTGCCTCAATTTTGAGCTATCAAAAATGAACAGTTACTGCTGTTTATAGACATTCATGGGGGAGAAACTAAAATAAAAATAAAAGAAAAAGCTGAAATTCTTATTCATCCATCCAAATGGGTTTGCTCACAGGTAAATTTATTCTCTGAGAAAATTTATTCACATGAGGATGTTTTACAAAAAAAAAAAAAAAAGGCATAAAAAGCATGGAAATATGCAGCAGTGAAGAAGAATATTTCCCCTTGTTCTTAGAAAAACAAAGTCCAAACACACTGCCTCGGCTCTTTTTCCACGCACTTCAAGTCTCAGTGGTCCTACTCCCCTCAAGAGTACTAAACGGGAATGAAATTTAGCAGCCTAAACTAGCTCCCCTCACAATTGCTGCTGCTATTAATGTTAATTTTCTCATTCAGGCTGTATCATAATGCCAAGATGAAAGATTTAGACTGCCAAAGAATAACTAGCGGCAGTGAGAGGCTGCCAGGGGAAAAGACACAGTTGCACATCATCTAGTTTAATTTTTTCCATCAGGACTGACTGATTGAGGAACTAGAGAGAAGGTAAGGGGTGGGAAGAAAAAGAAGTTAACTAGCACAAATTATCCTTTGCTCAAGTTCCCTTATTTCTTATTTCAGAAAAATGTGGTAGCCCAAGTGCAGTATATTAACAATTTCACTTAAAATTATCATAAGATGAATTCAAATATCACAACACTGAATACACTATGGAAGCTAATAGCTATATTATAGAACCATAAACATGGTTACTCATAGGGAATACCTGAAAATGCTGTGTTTCAATTTCTAATGCCCTATTCTTAAGAGAAATATAAAGGGAATAAATGTTGGGTTGTTCAGTAAATACTTAAAACTTTTAGAATAAAATAGAATATTTCAATTAGAAGGGACGTATAATTATCATCTGCTAGTATGCTAAAATTTGTAATTTCACTACTATCTTTTGGCATTTGTATTTAGAAACTCAGAACAGATCAGGTCTTGAAACACATTTTATAGTATCATTATCATAGGTTGTACTGACATTCATAGTTTTAACTTATTTATAGCTACACATAGTGCCTGTTCTGTTTCTTTACTTAATTTTTGTGGTCACTGAATTACACAAGAAATGTTGTCAAAAACTTAGTCTTTGCCTGCCATTCAACATCCATTAATTTAACTTATCAAACAACAACAGAAAACCAAACAAAACAAAAAAGATGAGACAAGCAATCATGGTATTGATACCATGTCAGTTTTTCACTTCTCCACTGACAATGCCAATGAATTTCCCAATTAACAATAACAATAATATAGTACAAAACCCACTACTTCTATTAGGAAATGCCTCCAGCAGGCAAGCATAAAGGTAAGGGGAAAGAACAGACATTTTCTTGAAGCTGCACAGCATGTCACTGAAATATGAGCTGGATCGTGAACCATCAACACCTGACTCACAGGGCACTATCTTGCTTCCTCGAAACTGCTAGGCAAACCTGGGCTGCTAAATTCCCAACTGCTTACACATGCCATTTCTAAACAGACTGAAAGCATCAGCCCTCACACAGTCATCCAGGAATTCATTCCACTCTCATTTGAGGATGGAACTTGAACTGGAGATAAATGATTTTTATCTACTTACCAGCACCTTGGAACATTCATAGATTTGTTTGGTATTGGACAAAACAGCAAAGGGATTTTTATTTCTTTTATACAAAAAATTGTGAATGCCAGTTTCCTGTGTATTATTAAGAATCTGATCAGAGCAATGAAGGAGAGAAAGGGAAGGAAAAAAAAACCCCTTGACATCCAGTGCAACTGGCTGACTGCATGCATTTATAAACACCACAAAGGATGCACTTGAGGATGTCTTTCCCAAGACAGTACAGGATGTTTTTACTGGTCTTAAATTAAGTGTTTCTGTTACTTATATTGCTTTGAAATGGAAAACTGACATCTACTGTATATTGTGAATTACTATAATATCATCTTCAAGATCAGACCAGATCTACACCTGAGCAACCTGATCTGACCCCATAGTTGTCCCTCCTTTGAAGAAGAGTTTGGACTACATACCTCCTTCAGGCCTTCTCCAACATAAATTTTCAATTATCCTGATACCAACTTACATTTGAAGAACAGAAAAGTAACAGGATGACTCATACTGAAAAACTGAGTGAGTTGATATTTTCATGTTAAATAACTTAACAGATATATACAATTACTTAACAGATAACAGATTATTCTATGAAGACTATGACTAGTAGGCTTAATTCAAGGTGCATTTACACCATCTTGGCATTGAACATTTGCAAATCTTAGTGCACGTAAACACTCAAGAGTGAGAAATCATAGAAAGGGCTTCCACATATGTCATTATGATCACTGGACACAAATGAAGAAAAAAACAACTCAGTGAGGAAAGTTAATATAAAACATTATTTAACAAGCAAATCAGTGAAAAATTGAAGCTAAAATACTGCCTCGAAATAAAGGAGTAAATGCAAAATGTGTTTTTAAATAAATCAGATAGAGCTGAGTTTTCTCTATTAAACTTGGGTTTCTTTTCAATCTATTGTTATATTTAATATCACCTAATCTCTACTGGATGTAACTGTCCTTATCCTAATTACTTTCAGCTAAACTGGCCTGAGCTTTTTGTATTTGACAGATTAACCAATCTAAATCTTACTTAAGTAATAAGCTAATTCTTAAGAGACAAAATGGATCATGCAGAAGTCTATTTCCCAACAAATAATCCACCTCAAAGCACATTAAATCACCATTCTTAAAATTTCCACAAGTATAATATCAACAAACAAACAGAGTAAAGTTTGGAAATCGAGACAACATGAAGTTAAATTGCCCAGAAGGATAGTTTCAGTTTCTGAAAACAGGTTAATGTCTTGTCATCATGGAATAAGAAATAGTTATAAATAGATAATTAAATGGTGGGGAGTTTTGGTCTTTCTGGGCAAGTTATTTAAACAACCTTACTAGATCAGGAACTCAAGCTACTGTCAGCATAGAAGCAGCAGGTAGCTTATATTCTAAACCTCCAAAATGCAATGATCTGCAGTAAATCAGGCACCAGAAGACCAAGCGTTCAGCTGTTGGCTCCCACAAAATGAAGATTCACATGGTATTTAGGAATAAAGGTCAACTTTTGTACCAGATGAAGAAAAGTATTCTTCTCATAGAGGATTTCCCTGAAGAAGGTGGCATACATGCTCTTTAGTTTTATATTTGCAGGTAAAGTTGGCAGAAGAAAGCGCAAAAAGTCTACATTTGATTTGTGGTTTTTAAGCTTAATTTGTCTAACCAAGAATAGAAAGCAGTTTCTTTGGAGCATAGCTATGTAGCTGTTTCTGTGACTAAGCAATACAAGGATCCTTAATTATAATTGTTCTCTTCTGTTTCATGGACTTTAATTGTGGCAAATGAATCAGAAAATTCATCCTTTAAAAAAAACTCTCAACTTTTAAAATACTGAACTAGATTTGGAGGGGGAGAGCAGGAAAGGTATCTTCTTTTCTTGTGAGATAGAAATGTTAGTTAAAGTGGTGAATTTTTCATGTAGAAAATAACTTAATATTCCCAAAACTTCTGATTTACCTGAGAATTATTCTTTAATCAAAACTTTGCCAGCCTGCTTCATCTCTTAGCAAACCAGGTGTTTTCCAGGATGGTATAATCCATTGTTTCTCTGCTCTATCATAAATACTGCCTACATATACCAGAACTCAAATTATATTGTCCCACACATGCACACTTTCACTTTGAGCTATTCCTCAATTTTGCCAACTCTTGTCCTATTATTTTTTATTGCTTTAATAAGGTAGTCACTACTCTGCTCCCAAGCCTTACACAACCAAGCTAAGACAACTTGCAAGAGGTTAGTTTTTATCTGGTCTTGCTAATACTAATCCCAAATATCTAATCTCCTATTTTAGAGAGAAAATTTATAGAGGCTGAAGTGGGTGAAAACTGTGCAACTAATGATTTTGTATGCTCTTTAGAAGACTGTCATCTACAGAGCCCAAGCACATCAGAATGCTAGCAAGTACAGAATATTGCAGTTCTTGGTTGGTAGAATAAGGGAAGAAAATTACTTTTTGTATGAAATAATGTATCCATTTTAAGTAGCCTAAATCTACAACTGTATTGTAGTTTAAGTGCCTTCCTCTATTTATGCTAAGCAGTTTTTTTGAGTCCTTTCAGGTGGGGTGGGTGCAGGTCACTCTCTGCTAGACATGGCAAATCTGTCCCTTCGTTTGTTCTTCAAAAATCTGTAGCTTTGGTTTGTGAATCTCCAGAGAGAGACAGTAATACAGGGAATTGAAAAAGCATATTATAGCCTTCAGCAGACCATATAAAATGTGACTGAGCCGAAATGAATTGTTCTAAGAAGAACTTACACTAATTTCTCCTTTCATTATATCAAAACCAAATAGCCATTTTTAAGCATGTCTGTAACATATCAGTATGCCTTTTCTTCCAGAATCAATGCCTGCATTATTGCAATTTAACTTTTTTGTGACCTCTACATTATAGAGATGAAAGCTGACATGCTCTTTTCATTTTAAAAGGTGTCCTACCCTTACACTGATGTATCTAAATGACATCAGCATTTTTCCTTAGTGTAAAATCTACCTTGGAGAGATACAAAGACCAAAGAGTCTACACAACTGATTGCTACACCACATATATCATAAACATATATATATTTTAAAGGCACTGCTTAGTGAAGAGTGTGAAATTCATCCCTGCGGCCTCAACAAAAAACTTCCTAGAGATTATTAACATTTCTTAAAGTTTAAATGGGAAAAAAAAGTCCACACATCAAACATCAAGAGGAAAGACTCAGTTTCACCAGAAAGTACAGCAAAATCCACTAAAAGTAAATTGAAGGCTTAGACATATTTTCCCTCTTCAAGCAGCAGCAAAAGTGTCAGCCATAACCATAACCCCATATTGTGTTACTGTTCCTCTGTCTCAGATGCCCATTTCACTGGCCCTGTCATCAGAATGACTTTGTGAACTCTGATCAGCAATCTTAGGGCAAGATCTGGCTGATTTGCTCCATCATCTAGTGGGCCAGTTTCAGTTGTGAGCTTTACACTGAAAGAGGTTGAGGCACACTCCCCAGTTTTAACTCAACATCACTTTTTGACACGGATGTTTCTCAACCAAATGCATTTCTGAGCTATGTAACTGATTTTAATTTATTATGCTTGAACACTCTTCAAATTCACCAGTGCAACACAAACTCAACTTATTGATTGTGTTCATTTGTGAGATATAGCCTTAAATTAATTAGTAACGATCATTTAGGATAGAAAACACATATACTTGAGTGCTTTCATCAAAAGAAAAGGCAACACAGGCCTCTTTAAGCATCCCCAAATGCCGTATAACACCACAACTCTTCAGTCCTAGTTAAAGCTCTAGATGAAGCAATTCAATATTCTACCTTTCTGTAGTGGACAAATACCATGAAATTCAATCAGCAATACTAACAGATTTAAAGGATACTATAAATTTCATACTAATTTTCTAAGGTACCTCGCTGATTTTTACTATTTTGAGAGTTTTCAATACAACTCAGTCTAGCACAAAAGGATTAAATAAATGAAGATATCCTTGCACTTGGCATCTCACAGTATGGTTATCTAGAGCCATACATCAAACAAGATTAGTAACAGTACTTCCATAAGCATATTGCTCTGTAGTTAAGTTTTTAACTAGCCAACAGCCATTTACTGCCTTGAGAAAAATACATTAGCAGGTACAGCAGCTGACCAAAGAAAACATTTTCTGTGATACTGCTACAGAAGATATCTTCAAAAGGAAATTAAATTATTTTATTGTAGACCAGAACTCCACTCTAACATACTGCATTTCATTGTTTTTGTTGCAGGGTTTTTTTCCTCAGAAAAATGTTTTTGATTTTATTCAAGTAAGTCATTAGAGTTAAACAAACAAAACCCCCTTCATTCAAACAGGGAAAATGATCATTTGAGCCAGTCAAATTATTTGATAAGCCTTGCAGACAGAGGATCTCTGAAGCTCTCTATGCAACAGATGAAAACAGGAGAGAAAAAAAATTTAAACACGACTATACTTTGAAACAAAAGAGTGATGTGGAACAAAACTTAAGTCCTGTAATATGCAGTCTTTAGCTGGAATAAACCTGTACATAAACCAACTTGGTTGCTAGTTTATGAGCAACTATTTGCATAAGAAATGGAAAAGAGCACTCATTCAGTGTAGGAAATAATATTGCTTTAATAATACCAACATTCACATAGCTACATTGGAACTGCTAATAAAAGTCTAAAAAAGAAGACTCTCTTTACTAATATCCAAATTAACCTAGGCTTTCATGGCAACTCTATGTCAGAGCTGTCTTAAAAATTTTGGTCATCTTGGGAACATAGTTGAAAGCTTCTCCATTCCCAGGAAGATAAACTGCTAAACAATAAGCTCGAGACTGTATGGTGCAAAATCCAGTACATCTTTCATTTTTAAGTGCACAACAGCTATTCTTCTAGGGAAAAAAAGTTACCCCCAACTCTCCTACACATAGCCATGTATATATGGGCATACTACATTTCTGAGGAAAATACTGAGTCCTGTTGGTTCAAAGAACCCTTTCACTGTTTCTGGATATTTAGTTTTTAACCCTTAGTCAGTCGAGCAATCCAAAACTTTAGAATTACTGGAACGAGAACTAAATCTAAAACTGAAAAAAATGCAAAAAATGCATACATTTTTTTCAGCCTTTTTCCCCTGCCTATGAATTATCTGTGCAAATATTATTTTAAAATATACTTCCAGCCTGCTGTGTAAACAAGCAACAAGAACCACATTTTAGTCACTCCCACACTTAAAAACCCTTTGGTTTTAATGGTCATAGAAGTTATGTGACATAGTTTCTACACTCTGGTTCAATAAATAAAATTAATTAAAAAAAAAAATCAAACATACACCCTTCCCCAGAAAAAAAAAAGAAAACCAAAATCAAACCTAAAAACTAAACAATAAACTCTTACAAATAAAAAAGAACGCAGTCTCAACATTTGTCTTCAAACTCAACTCACATACATGACATCAATGAGACATTCAGCTTCTCTCAGTAAAAAAATAGTCCCAAGACAGTAGCCTTGTGTCAGTTAGATGGCAGCATCACAAATTATGCTGTGAGTTAAACTGCATTACCTACAAAAGTGCAACTCTAAAGTTTGGCTGGAAAAGACAAGGTGATGAAGAGAAACATGTACTAGGTCTGTCACAGCCATACCTGGATATGGTGCCAGTTGGCACTTCAGTCCACCTAAAGTAAAAAGAAAATCCTTAACTCTACAGTACGGACAGGCAGAGGTGCTAAGACATTTCAACACAAAAGATTAGATTGTCAGAGGGGAGTCCACGAAGAAGTCATAGAAAAAGTCTTAATACAGGTTTACACTAAAAAGCTTTGAGATTTCCTGATTATTTGTTACAAAATAATTACAGTTTTGCTAATGGGTAATGAAAATTAAACTTTTTTTTTTTTTTTTGAAACATCATTTCCATAAAATCATCCACTTGTAGACTTTTCAGAACAATTCTGCAGGTGCAGCCAATGATTTAACACTTTTAGACACTTTAATCTCTTAAGAATCTGTACAAAATATAAATGTCTTCTGGAGTGGAGATGAACTGATTTCTCCTTTGTTTGACTTATGATTCCCCAAAATACTGCCTAACATATTATGTAAATAAATAATTAAGTTAGGTTTAAAATTCAATGAATTGGGGATTTAAATGGCAAAACCTTACTTTTAGTTTGCCACCTAGTTTGTTTTGATTTTTTTAAACATAAAGCAAAATGTTATTGAACAAGTGTCTTTGCTGTTTGTAAAGTAGATGGCAAGAATTTATACTCCAATTATTGCCATAAAATCATGCCACTGATGAAGAATTTAGACCACATCACCTGGCCCCACTGCTTTTCTTGAATTGTTCTAACACACTGGCAGTGCAGTCACTTTGTTTTTGTTGAACTTAACATATCTGAAGACTTTAGTTTACTGTACCTAACAAAATTTCCCAACAGAGGGAGAAAGAAAGAACTGAGACATAAACTGACAGAACAAGAGGGAATCAAAGCCTAGCTACTAATGCATCGAAAACCTGTTCCTAGGCAACTCATTATAAAAGCATACAGTGACAGCAAGCATGATGCAATCTTATAAGGTTTTGAATCATGACAGGCAATTGTGAAATGTTTAACTCACATCTTGGAATTAACTGCTTAGCTCATATTGACCAAATATTAATGAAAATTATTCATATCAGTAGGAGTTAGTCCTTTAAAATACACAAACTAGAACTGAATCTGTAAGCATACCATGTTCCCACTCCTTCTTTCTATGAACTTAATTTGGAAATGTCATATCTAGGATGCCCAAAGAGCCCATAAGCTATCCCTTTGCTCCAGGACCTGGAAGATCAGTTCCTGTGGGTGCCACATGTATACAACATGATACTAGGTCCTCCTGTACTCCTGTATTCATCTACAACCTGCCTGCCCATTCCTACCTCCATCTCCACATCCTTTTGTCAATTTATGATAGCAGTACCAGGTACTTCCAAGATTAATGACTTGCTGGGGCCAATGGCCTACAGCAGTATCACAGGTTATCAGCATCTTCCAGCTGCTCTTTAATCCCCAGACAATCCCCAGCACCTTCATCATTACTCATTAATTAGCATTAATGAAAGCTATGCATACAGAGTGAGAGGCTAATACACCCTCAAGCTTATATGTCAGAAATCCTTACTTAGAAAAAGGTATCCTACATGAATCATATCTGCATTGTTAAATGAAAGATTATTTCCCTACCTACCCAAAGGCATAAGCATCAGTTAGAGACTAATGATCTGCAAAAATTTTTGTGAAAGATAACAATACTGCAGACTTCAGACATTAGAAAGAATTCATTCTCCAACTCCTCATCTTCATTACTTTTTTCTACTTGTGCTCAGCCCATGCCTTACCTCTCTACCCAAGACATACTTCACCTCTTCATCAGTACCTTATCTGCCAACACTGGCCTTAAGAAATTGTAGACAAATCCTCCTGAAGTTTGCTGCTTTAAAACAAGATGATATAAGCTCAAAAACTCCAGAAATATCTGCTGCACAAAACTACTTCGAGATGTGACAGTTGTCTCCATATGCTACATATAATATTCACACTCTACTGGTCTATAGGGCAATTGCCTATTCCTGGCATTCTGCCAGGATTTATATAGATATATGTGTGGTCTGCTCTCTTCTACTTACTCATCTGCTGACTGAGAGAACCATACTTTAAATTCTCTGCATCCAAACTCACAGCCTTTTGGCCTTGTGGTTTCATCACACCCCCAACCTGCTAAGCTTTCCAACAATATCATGCATTGGAAAACAAAATTACATGAATCATTGGTTTTAAATACTTTAAGAAAAAGGATGGGGAAATAAATATTTAACCAATATTTACATTGTTATGGTAATGTTGTAAACCATGTCAACCACATTCTTACTATGTGTTTGCAGAATCAACATTTGCAAATTTATTATTTAATACTCTCCTTTTGATTTAAAATCTTTCCAAAAATGCAAATTTGACTTGCTCATTTTTTCCTTTAATTTCATTAATAGTCACATTCATATATCTATTTCTTTACTACATAGGAACAGCTCAGACTTCTTCCACTAAGAAGCCTGTGACTTTTATCTTAGGTTCTGTAGGCTTGCATCTCTTGCCATCCAATCCAACTACAACAGCCTTATTTGCCAACAGAGAGGGACAACTTCATTGAATCACCATAAACAAGACAAAAATTGTTTCAAACTAAACAGTTTAGATCATGGATATTTCTAGAGGCAAGGTCCAAAGACTTGACTAAACTCCGACTTCTTCCACTGCTAGGTTTTTAATTTTATGAGCTAGGAATCAGGCTCTCCCATGAGTGCCATCCTCTACACTGAGGTTAACATGCAGAGCAGCAAACTTGAAATGGCTCGTACGCCCTGCTGCAATGCCCATTCCAGCACTAAAAGATAACGCCAGTTCCTATGAAGACTGTTTATTATACTGAGTTATAAAAAACTATTCCAATCATTTGGTCAACCAATCTCTTTTGCTGAGAACTTTTAATTAACATCTCACTAGATTTAAAAGAGATTGCATGCAAAGAAAATTTCATATGACTAATTTTGTAGCAGAGCATTAAAATATTGGGAAATCTTACTTTTAATATATTTAATTCAAGTATACTATACTCTAAACAGTTTCAGAACTATCTGTAATTTAAATCAGCTAATCCTGTATTTATCTCTGAATATTAAAATCCTTTGCACTTACTGGAATTTACAGTGCTCTTAACATAAGAATAAATGATTATGTGGATGGTCATACCGGTTCATATAATGGATTTCTATAAGCCAGTGTTCAGCCTCTAGCTGTGGCTACAAGCAGATGCCTGGTAAAGAAGAAAATTAGGACAAGCATAGATAATAGTTCCTAGATTTCCCAAGTTCAATTTGTTTTTCATACTTAATAGTCCCAGCTGCATCTCTCCTTCACGTGTTTGTCCAGTCTCCTGTTAACCTGTGTAAGCTTGCCATTACAGAAACACTCAGTATGGGTTATTTACTCTCTGTGGAAGTAATAAAAATAATACAGAAAAATTTCTTGCACAAGCAGGATAAAAATGGATCAATTAAAATAAAGAACTACAGGAGTCTCAAGCTTTTACAAGTAAATAGGATTAGTATTCAAAGTTTAAGAGCAAAAATTCTTGCAATTTATTTGCTCTGCATTCATCATTATTTCTGAAAGCAGTAAAATCCTAATTTTGGGGTTATCATCTTAATTTGTTTGTTCCAGAGATTAAGATCTATAAGACCTCTCCTGAAATAGTGAAGCACATCCTTATAACTCAGTAAAGGACTGGCCTCCCCTGAGACTGGAAACAGGAGTCAGAATGTAGAAAAAACAGCAAACAAGTAGCTGTCAATCTGAATGGATGTGCAAGAGTTAATATTATCAGAGCCTTACTTAGGACAGGAATTAGACCAAGTCTCTCATGCATTTCAGGGTTTCAGATTAATGCATTAAATCTGTGTAGAAACCATTACCCCACCCTCATATTCTGGAAATTATTTAAGAAGTAATCCACTCTATAGGTTTACATAAAATGAAAAAGTCTTGTGGATTCTTTAGCTGGCAATTTCAATAACACTTCTTTATCCATTCAAAACATAGCAAACAGTGCCAGTTTATGTACAATACTGACTACCAGCGGGAGTTGGACAAATATTTTTGTTCAGGCTACACTAGAGGACTAAATCAAGAAATATCACTGCATTTCCACCTACACCATGTGTAGTTTAAGATAAAGGAAGAATGTTCTTCTTTGGTACCTTCTCCTCTGTTTTCACTTACACTGATGACATAGAAACCTTACTGGTGACACATATAGTGAAACATATGTTTGTTGCATGCAGCTATTTAGAGATATTGTTCAGCTACTTCACTGTGCTGGTTTTGGCTGGGGTAGAGTTAATTGCCTTCACAGCTGGTTTGGGGCTGTGTTTTGGACTTGTGCTGAACAAAAGGTTGATAATGTGGAGATGTTTTGGCTATTGCTGAGCAGGACTTGCACTGAGCATTTTCTGCTTTTCATACTGCCATGCTGGTGAGGAAGTTGGGCAGAGACACAGCTGGGAGAGGTGACCCAAAGTGACCAAAGGGATATTCCATTCCATGTGACATCACGCTCAGTAAATACATAAAGCTGGGAGGAAGAAGGAGTGAGGGAGGACATTTGGAGTAATGGTGTTTGTCTTCCCAAGTAACTGGGGCCCTGCTACCCTGGAGATGGCTGAACAGCTGCCTGCCCATGGGAAGCAGTGAATTAATTCTTTGGTTTTCTTTGCTCATATGCACGGCTTTTGCTTTCCCCATTAAACTGTTCTTATCTCAACCTATAAATTTTACTTTGATTCTCCTCCCCATTCCATCAGGTTGAGGGTAGAGATGGAGGATGAACGAGCAGCTGTGTGATGCTTAATATCCAGCTGGCCTTAAACCATGATATTATCTTAATACAAATATATACATGTGTAAAGACATCGTTAACCTGAAAGTATCTACTTACACTGAAATCATACATTTGTATGTATTAAATACATACACACATATTGGATAGATATATTCATACACTCAAAGTCAAGAATACATACTAAGAAATAGTCTTACATGGGTAGGTCTTACAGTGATTAATTAGGATTCAAAGAATGAAAGTCTAGCAATCAGTTCCTGACCCCACCTGTGGCAAGGAAGCTGGAACTGCAATAAAGGAGCTGGGACTTTTGACTCAGTTTATATCCTAATGCAAAACATAGAGAAGGTTTGATAGTCTTAACTTGTTTACCTCTACATACCAAGTACCATGTGAGCCTACATAGATAAGTTCTTATATTAGAGACAGCTGTCAAAGCCTAGAGTAGTGGAAGAAAGTGCTTTGAAAGATGAACACATCAGGGATGTTGAATGTTCTAGACTGAGGCTCTGTGTTATCTGCCACATAAGAGCATAGAAGCTGCCCTACTCTCTCAAACAGTTTGAGTGAGAATTGGTCAGTAGGAAAGATGGTATTTTTTCCACTTAAATAAACTTGAAACAGTATGTCTTTATTACCTCACTGGTTTCCCCAACTATCACACATTCAATACTTTTGATGTTTATCCATCCAGTGGGTATGAAAAAGAATTTATTCTTAAAACCATTCCTGAGTCTATTGTCTGTGCTACCTCATCCCTAAGACTAAAACACATAGATGTGAAGTAACTGTAGAAAATATCACACTTACATATTTAAGCAATAACTCCAAAACTAAACACACATGCACCCTGTTAGATCCTCTAACCATCTTCCCTGAGAGAAGACAGGTAAGATTAAGAGCTCCTACAGAGTAAATATGAAGCAGGAAGTGTATTAATCATGGTTAATTTATTTTTTAAGAGGTTTTAGGTTTAAGTACAGTCTAGAAAGCTGGCAGGAGTCCTAGGTTTTGCCTACATTACCCCTTCTCCCCACCCTACATGCCTTTCCCTTTCAACCTGTCAAAATAACAAAATAATTATGCTAGTTGCATAACTTTGATCAGTCCTCTTCACAACCAGCACTTATGACTGCATATTTAAGAAACTTCTGAAGATACTCATCAGAGATATTTTTTTTTGAGAAAGGGAAACCTGTTTTCCTTCATCCTATTCAGAACCATAGAATCACTTAGGTTTGAAAAGACCCTTAAGATCACTGAGTCCAACTGTTAATATAATGTGATTTAGCTGTATATAATGTAATATAGCTATAAGCATTTTAATGATTTTTTTTTAAAACCTTATCAAGGTCCACAAAAAAAAAAGGTTAAAAAACAGTGCTGAATTGCAAAGTCTTAAAAAATGCATTAAATTCAGAGCAAAAAAATCTCTGTGTATATTTCAAGCCTGGGGTTAGAGACTACAACAATTTATCAAAAGGAAAACATTTGAATGAAAAAGTAAAAATACAACCACTGGCCTTCCATATACACTCTTCAGAGACTCTAGGATTAAAATATTCCTAATAAAAACCTGATTTGCCACTGTACTACTTCACACATTCACATGATGTGACTTAAAATGCTAGCAAATTTATAATAGTTCATTGCAGGAGTTTGTCGATTGCAGATTAAGCTGACATTATTGCACACACAAGTTTATGTTGAAGTAAACATGGCTAAGATTGCAATGCTGAGTATTCTAAGATAGCAAAGTGACAGAATATGCTCTGCAAGGACTTATTGCAGTATTTTTCTGCATATGCACTGTAACAAAAAGCTTTTTTCGTATGTAGGGATGAGGTTTTGGGATACAAGATCTTTGTTTCAATGAGTAAAACAGGATGCAAGGTATTCTCACTGAGAGAACCGAAAAATTATTTCATTTCACCTTCAGAGTACAAGATGGTCTTTTCAGCAACACATTCCTTACATAACTTGTACATCCCAAGCCACCCTTTATGTGCAAAGGAGACAGTAAGGTACTGGTTCAAAACAGAGAACTGAGAGACAGTGAAATTCAGGTCAGGAATATCTTCTTTCTTGTATCAGTCTGATATGCCTGTCAAAGCCTCCAGTAATGAAAGAACAGTTGGTAAGGTCAAAATCCAAGTGAGTGCAAGTACAGTTGTGGAGTTTGGGACTGTTGCCAGTTAGACTCTGATGAATCAAGTCAGGCACTGAGGAAACATTTGCACAGTATCACATATGATCTCTTTGATGTTTCTCCAGAACAGCACTCAATTATTTTTGTCTTGTCTTTTCCCCTTCTGAAATCCTTCATTTAAACATGAAAAGTTCCCCTCACTTTAACTTATTTTCATGTAAGTCTCTTGGAAATAAATTTTGTGTGATTACCATGACAGACGGGTATGAATCATAGAGTTTTTTAGGTTGAGAAAGACCTTTAAAATCATAGTATCTAACTATGAATGAATGGATCTAATGGATGACCAATAGACCCTACAACTATCCCCAGTCTCTCTGTGAAGCACACCTCTCCTAGGGGTTTTTCATCCCAGATATTGCAGAAACATTGTTCTACATGTGGACTTGCCTGACAGATAATCCCACTGGGTTTCTATTAGTAGTGCAGGAAGATGAGTCATACATTGTCCACCACCTTCTCATGGCAGAAAGTATCAGTGAGGCCAAGGAATTCTTCACTGTAATTCAGACTACAGAAGTGCAGGGACTTGAGGACTTGAAGAGGGACAGAGTTTTTCTACCAATTCTTTTCAGTAAACAAAAGTTTTCTTCTGTTATCTGATCTGTACCTTCAAATCCCAATCTCAGCTTTCTAAAGTCTCACTATCAACCAGACCTAGTATTTCCAAGTGACTCCTAGCCATCATTTCCAGTTCTCACTTAAATTTCAACGCCCTGCCTATCACTTTACAAGGCACTATCCATATTAAAATTTAATCCCTTTGCAGGTCAGACTTCGACTGTGTCTCTCCACTGAGTTCTAAGACCATTTTTCTACTCATATTTGGTCCAATTCACCCTCTAAAACTAATTAGGCAAATTTTTTTGGTTGTTTGGTATTGTAATCTTTATCTCTCATATAGCATACTGCGTGTAAGATGCGGCAGAAGCACAGAAGCACTGTGGACCCAGCACAGTCTGAAGAAAACCCAAAGTGTAATCATAAGGAAAATCCTGAGTGGCCTTGAACTGGAATAAGCTCATTTGGTTTGAAACTTCAGGGCATGTACATTCAAAATCCAACCAAGCCTTTATTAAAAGCATGTAAAATGGGATTTTCAAAAGCTCATGGCTAGGTCAAATTGGGGTGTTTGATAAACTCCTAGGAAAATACACCTCTGAAGATCACACTTTTTAACAGACCCATGTCTTGTGCTCTCCACATTGTTGATAATATCCAAATGTTTCATTGTTTTGTTTTCATCACCACATTGGGAAAAACAAACAAACAAACAAACAAACAAAACCAACCTCAAACATCTTATCCTGAGAATGCATGAAAACAAATACAGTGATGATCTCAAAATTATTCAGACTCAGCAAAACCTTCAGTGTAGAATGGTCAGTCCAAAAGTTATCCTACACCTAAACTTAGCTTTGTAAAGAAGACATTGTAAACAGAAATTATGAGAAAACATACTAATAAATGGTTTTGCTTTACATCTTACTACTGGTAGTACTCAATAGTAGAATGTGTGGGTTACTTCAGGATAAAGATAGTTCTGATTATGAAAACAGTGACTCTGCTTCATCCCCCTTTCTTTAGTCTGCCTAATTTTAAACTCTGCCTCATGCTAAACGCCATAATATTTAGTCCATTAACATATCCTGATTTACATAGACCTGACATTTTAATATTTTTTTCTGATATGTTAAGAAAATGCCCCTTTTTTTAAAAAGTCTATTACTCATTCCTAATCTTCACTCGCACACACCTGACCAGAATATAGAACAGTGTCACAGGCAAGGTTATAAATGGAACTATACCTTCTGGCAAAAGCAAGTCATGGAAGAATAATAACCTGTACACTGAATTCAAATATTTCCAAAGGAACCTTAGCAACTTTATTCTGGATAGCATTACAGTTTATACAACCTACCACCTGATGAGCCAAATAAAAGTGAAGAAGCTTACAAGTTTATTGCTGCCTATAAACACATTAAACACATTATATGTCCCAGCATGAGTTTTTCATTTAGACCAAGTGAAGGAAGTCTGTGATTTTTTTTTTTTTCATTTGCTCTTTGTAGATAGGTTGAGTTTTTTATTATTCATGCTAGTATGTTATTGATGCCTCAACTGACTCTTAAAACATCTGTCCCACTGTATACAATTCCTGGAGTGCTATGATATCAATCCATGCTGATAATCAGAGGACCCTCAATTAAATATCTACAAGGCAATGAATGGTAAACAAGGAAACACACAAAAGGACAACAGATGAATTCTTCCCTATCCCAGTTCACAGAAGGCATTAAAATTCTTTTTGCCTTGGATTTAAAATTCAAATTCCAGTGAAAATTCATTAAACTTTAGCAACAATATAAAACCTGAAACAATCCGTGTTAAAAAAATTATACTGAAGACAAGAACCACAAGGAGCTGAATAAGATAAATACTTCCTAGGTCATATGTCACTGTGATTTGATTGATAAAATTATACATTTCCCAAACAGCACCGATAAATAAACCTGAATACTTGACTACGTTACCTGAATATTTCACTATGACCAGGAAAAAAATTGTAAAAAGTATGACACTTCATTGGAAGCAGCCCTTTCTCACTTAGGAGAGTTGCCCTATGTTTAAATTTTATGTGAATTTTACAGCAGTTGCTTAAGTGCAAATCTATTATCTTAGAACAGAAGAGAGAAAGGAATAGGCTTCTGGATTCTGTCACTCTTTCTGATATACAACAATACATTTTGAGGTTTTAACAGCACATAACAGGACTAATCACATAAACAATCACAAATTATTAAGCGAAACAGTACAGTGGTTAGACATATGCAAAGCCACCAATGGAGAAAGCTGACAAAGGACTTGGTGCTTGTGATAAATGAGAAAGGGAATTTGAAAAGAAGTAGAAATGCAATTGAGAGAAAACATTTGGGAATTTTCATTTTCCTGATCAATGTGCCAGATGTAGAAGACATGTTAATCTGTGTAACAATGCTAGGGTGGGAAGGGAGAAGGGAAACCAAACAAACCACAAAATTATAAGAGGGAAGATATATACTGTAGCCCAACCTGAGACCTCATGGTATTAAAGTACTTTATCACATTCTTCCACTATATACAAAAGAACTATTTTGCAACTTTCCTTGTTTGACTCTGTCTTCAGATGAAATTATTTTCAGAAAAACTGAGGAATTAAGAGTAATAGACAATTATCTACTATAAAAATCTCAAATAGCTATGAAAACAAGAAAGTGTTTATTCTGTAATATGTAGCTAAAACAGTTTCGGGATATTTGCTTTTTCCATCATTTAAACCTCTCCCTCAGTTTTATCTGAGGACACTGTTAGTGTGACTCAGTGGTGCAGTTGTATGAAACCATATGCTCAGAAGACTCAGGGCTGCTTAAGCCTGTCAACAGCCAGACATATCACTGCTGACATCTGCACCAGTTGTCAAACCAATGACTATGAATGTCAGTGGCCATTAGACTTATTTTCAGTCATCCAGTTATAGTGACATGGCCTGTAACTCTCTTCTGCTTCTGCAGGATACAAGGACCAATAGTCTGACTCACCTAATTTGAGAAATAGTAGAATGTAGATAATATCCTCAGTTGCTATGACAGCATTCCAGGCAGCATATGATCCCAGATCCACAAAGCCTGGGACAATCAGGGTCCAAGCTCTAAAACCTAATGAAGATGCTCTTTTTTAATTTTTATACACATTTCTGATTAGGAAAAGAGGACAAGCTGTAGAAGCCTAATACTAATCACCTTCATAAAATATGCTTTCTCCTGGGGTGATTTCTCATAAATGCAAAGGAAAAAGTCAGGATGGCACAGACAGCTGGAAAACCAAAGAGCAACTCCCAGTCCTTGTGTTCATAGAACTACTGTTGTGATCATTCCTGGAAGAAGCAAGAGAAACATTTTCTTGCCCTAATTTCTAAATATCATGTGGATACTGTCAAAAACTCCAGTCAAAAGTCATGCCCTGTCAAGTATAACTTTCCAATCATAAAATGAAATGCAATCTAAATTGTAAATCTGATACTACATTTTCTGTTCTACAAACACTGTCCAAAACTTAGTAAGAACACTTGGCAATATTGAGTGGGAGCATTTCTCCTTTTCCACAAACACCATATGTTGTATTTGAACCTTTCTTTTCAATGCTACATCACTAATCTTGTGAGTTCACTGTTTCTTAAAATAAACCTTGCCTATTTATTCCAAAAATGTAGCAATTTCTATCCTAGCATTTGCTAGAAATTTCTGTTGCTTCAATAGAGATATACAAAGATTACTACAATCATTTACCTAAATATATATCTAAATATTAAATTGTTAATATAAACACAAATTATTACATGTTTTTATACAACAGTATCTACATATATATATTTCTTTATTAAGAGAAAAAATTATGCTTAAATGTCTATTTCAACAGTCCTTTCCTAATGATAGCACCACAAGTGATACCAGCTAATCAGGGCAGATGACATCCTACCAAGGGAAATGGACCTTATATACGAGCATTTACTTCTACTGCGGTCATCAGGCCACTGCTTAACAGTTTGTGGCACAGTAATCTGCAGCATGACCATTCATCTAATTACCTCTGAAACTGTGATATTAATCTACTCATAGAGGGCAAGTTAAGGGTCAATTGCCAGCAGTGGAAAATACTTGGTATGGATAATGTGTTACAGACCCGGTTTCATCTGCTCTTACTGATTTCAGCTGTCTGCACGATTTGACATCATTTCTGAGTGGATAAAAACACAGAACCGAAAACTGGGTCAAGTCGCACCTGCATATTACCTGTGATGAATATCTTCATCATCACTAAAGGCATGAGACAGTCTCTGACCTATCCATCATACTGCAGCAACGAGGACTCCCAGACTGACACATCACTGCATGACACACGACTCCACAGACAAATCACTCTTGCCCAGGACCTCGCTCAAGACTTCACAGTCCTGGAAGCATCTGATCTCCCCTAGGGTTCAGCATTTATAATTTATATGATAATTTTGGTGCACAGTTTAAATCTGTGGAGACTGTTTGACAAGCAGTAATAAAACATTTGCTGGGGAACTTTTAAAACATGCACTCAAACACATGCATAAACTTATTCTTGGAAGATATGGGTCCTTAGGGAAACCATGAAAACCACAGGGTTTTGGTGGGGGAGGGAGGTTTCTTTGAGACAAGGTAGCACCACAAATCTTGATTTACACTCTGTTTTTTATAAGCCACAATTCTGGTTTGGCACTTACCGTGCAGAAAATACACATTTTTAAAAATAAGCCACAAATAAGTTCATCTGCTCCTTATCATTGCCTTATCACTCCCTGCTCCTTAGATCTCAAATGGGAATGTGGCAAAGAATGATCGAATGCCTCAGCTGGTATCACTTTTACTTGTCTCCTTCTACTTGAGAAAGAACAACAGACCATTCTGAACTGCTCAGTCTGCCTCACTTCATAGAAGGTTATAACCCACACTTTCACAAAGTTAACACTGTTTATACAATCCAGTGACATTCACAATGAATAGTCGTATTCTCCAAACCATGTCAGCAAGAAACTTTTGAGCTTCTCTATGAATAACAACAAAAATATTACAAGAATTGTAGAAAAATCATGCCCCACACAGAAGTCAGTCCTGTCAACTCCATTTGTTTTCAACACTCATAATTATCCAGCAAGTAATGTCACTTTAAATGCTATCCAAAAGCACTAATTTTTTCTGATCTATATCTGTAATAGTACGATTTTGCTTACACTTAAGTGACATTAATCTTCCCTTAAAGACTTAACACAAACTAGAATTGAAAATCTAAAATTTTGATTAAACATTTTTGCTATGATTATATGGTAATAAGATTGTGTGCAATAAGGTATTAACCTAATTAGCTTTACTAAGATGCATACTGGGGAGACATCTGACTGCTGTTCCTATATAGTCGTAAATCATGGGAACTGGTATTTAAGATTTCCATCCTCTGCTCTTTCCAAATTCTGCATCTCCACAATTTTAGATACACAGTTACCTTTTATTATGTGTACTGTAAAACTGAAGCTTCAGAAAAATTACTGTTAACTTTTCCAGTTGTGTACCAGCTCAAACAACTGTTTTTGTTTCATGGTTGCACACTGACTTTCTAAGTTATTTCTATTATTCTTCTTCCCTTTTACTTCAAAGTGTTTTTGGGCAATTTCAAACCTGCCCAATTGCAAGAAGAATAGAACTTTGCAATAAATAATGTCATAATCTATAGGCTTTCCAAGTTTCTTTATAAATTACAGTGTATTTTTACTTCTTGAATCAGCAAACAAGCAGCTTCATGATTTATTAGCAAAGGGCAGGGAGAGGAGAACCCATTTCATTTTCAGAAAAAAAAAACCCTATATTGGTATTTATTGATATCTATTAAGAAAGACTTCCATTGCAAAGGCTTCTATTCTCCTCTACTTTCTCAATCTGCACTTCAGAGGTTTCCTCTCCCCTAAACATATTGAGTTAACAACTATGTCTTATCTTCTCAAAGACTGAGCTTTAGTCAAGAGTATAGAAGACAGAACCAGACAAATAGGAGCTTTAATTAAGAAAAATCACGTCATATAGAATAAACTGCAAATAAGCAAATTAAATTGTTACAATTTATCACATTCACAAGCAGTGCTCCACTTTAATACTTTTATTATTTCTAAGATATCAGATCACAGCAACTATGTTTTACATTTTTACAAGCTAAGCTCCTTTATTGACCATTCAGTAATTCCATAATTAGCTCTTCTGCTTTCAAATATATTTTAGACTTAGTGTTGTTTTTTTATCAAACTTATAAACAAAACCTATTACAGTTGATGCAAAGTACCATAATCTCTTTTTAAACACATCACTAGAGGGAAAAAAAAATATATATAAACCTACTTCTTGATATTGCAAGTTACAGTTAATAGATCTAAAACATTAGCTTTTCCTCTGGATTGATTGGCTAGGCTTTATTTTAAGGATTGTCCTGCTACTAGAAACTAAGAAAGTGCTTAGATATCAACTGCCTTATATACTCCTTTAGTTCAGGTAACTAACACATGTCTGAGGTGTAAATCATTAGGAACATCCCTGTATTATTGTATGAAGTTATCTAATGAAAACCTAATGGAGGCCACAATTCTGTAAAAGGATCATGTAATGACCCAAAGAAATGTAAAATAAACAGGTGAAAATGATACAAAACCAAACTGAAGTATTGGGTATCTCAATGATGACAATAAGCATTGCTTCATGATTTACAAGTGAGTAACTATAAGTGCTTGGAAGTACACAACAGTACGGTGTTTTATTTATTCTGTCTTCAGGAGTATTTTAAGGCACAATATCTTAACCGGGAAAGCAATTCCTAAAGAAATATCATCAATAATTTTATAGATGCACTTTCAATTTTTATCAGGTAGGAAAACAGCCTTTTCTTTCCAGAAAGATGCTGTATAACTATAACTAATATACAATAATAGGATTTGAGAGGTTATCTGCTTGCTTATTTGCTGCTCTACTCCTATAAAGACTTCAGCTATAAATGTCAATTTTCTTAAGATATCATTTACTATATTCAGGTATACTGCTTCAGATAGCAAGAATATTTTTTTAATCTTATATCATTGGCTAAAGTACAGATTTTGTGTTCAGTTTTGTAGATGGCATAGAGCTGTATGGTATTTTAGCTGCTGCCTACAAATGATCTGATTTTCACCTCTATATATTGTACTTTACCATTCCAGTGGCAATATTTTCAAGCTCCACTCAGCTTCATTGCTCAACATTTCTCTTCTGCTTTGGTTCTCTGTTCTTCCATTATAAATATTTTTGCTATCATTTACTTCCTGGCTTGTGAAGCAAGCTTCTGTTTTCTACTCCTGCTCTCAGCACATTCCAAAGCATTATGATGCCTACAGTGGATCTCAACGTTGAGGTTTTCCCTAGTTATGTGTTCTGGGGTAGGTTTTTTTTGCTATATCACTAGGCAGGGACACTGAGCTTCTTATTAGCATCTGTGTTGTTGTTTTTAGGTGTAAATAATCTCAAAATGCAGATGTGTTCAAAAGTGGCATTCCTTTTGTTTTTTTACTACAGTTATTTCTGCTCATTTCTTGCACCATCATTAAAAACTGTCTTGAGAGCAGAAAGCAGTGTGTAAACTTACATCTCCATCTATACCATTACATGTCACTCTTGTGGCAAAGGACCATGGAATATCTGAGTCGTGAAGACCTCTAGAGATTGTCCAATCAAATCTCCAAGCAGGATGCTCAGGGCCACAGGTTTTGAATATCTGCTAGCATGGAGACTCCAGAAGCCCTCAGAACAACATATGTCAGACTTTGACCACCTTCCCACTAACAAAACACTCTTGCTTTTGTATAGAATTGTGCCCATCATTCTGTCACTGGGCACCACTGCTCAGAGTCTGCCTCTGTTGCTTGTGTCCCCTCCCACATCACGTGTTTATGCACATCGATAGGATCACCCTGAGCTTTCACCAGGATGAGCTATCCCCAAGTCTTTCAGCTCCTTCTCATCTGTTCTGGTTCCTTAATTCCTAAGAACTGAAACATAGTAAGCAGACTGTATATTCTGCAATCCAGCAATTTAAACCCAAAGGAAAACAAATGCAAACATTTTCTATAAAATATAATTAATTGAAAATATTATTGATTGATCTACACCTCTTAATTTAGCCCTTTGCTTGTTTACTTTAATATAAACCCAAGCAAAAATTAAAATATTTTTCTAAAAAAATATTTTTCTTAGGAAGATATTGAAGCAAAACTCTAACATTCTTCTACATTAAAAAAAATAAATAAATAAATTGAAATGTTCATCAGGTAAATTCTGACCACAACTAAATGACACTTCTAAAGCAATAATTTTGTGCCTGTAGAATTAAAACCAACTGTTACCCCTGGATTTTCATTTATTCTTGGTAAAACTACAATTAAATATTTAAGGATCTGTCTCTCATCTGGCACAAACTAGCAAAATTTAATGGGAATTAATACAAATGCAAAAAAGGCAAGGGAATAATAACTTAGACTTTAGCCATTAACTTTGATTAAAACTGCTCTGTTTGGCAGTTTATCATCCAGCAATTATCAGGAAAATTAATTACTTCCTCAAAATCATACTGGAGATCCTTTGATATAAAGTATAAAAATTGACAGAATTATTTTATCTCCCTTCTGCAGTATGTATCACTTGAATTAGCATCTATTTTTAAATCCATTCTTTTCAGTTCACAGATTTTGTCATTTCTCACATCTGAAGGAATCTTAGTATTTTGGTGCTTCTGATTCAAACCCAGTCTTTAAAAACACTAGCTTTATTTTGCAGAGCACATACTTCAGTTAGCATACTTTAGAAAGCAAATACTCTGTCCATCCTATCCAGCCATTCAAGCAAGAAATATGACAAACCAGACAACAGAAGAAAAAAACCCACAGTAGAGTAAAAAGCTACTTAACTCATTTACGACCAGATTTTTTTACTTTTGCCCATGTGTTTTCAATTATCCAATTACTATCAGTGCTTATATGAGAATTAAAATTGCTGTTTATAATAGTAATATAATAAAATGCTTTTAAAGCTCAGTGTTGCTTAATAAATGTAAAAAAAAAAATCTATAAATATAGTCTTGACATCTCCTTAAAGGTGTTATTCCCACATTTGAAGTGTGAAGGAATAATGAATAGCTTGAAGAGTAACCTGATTTTCACATGAGCTCAGAAGAGACCACAGTTATAGTACAGATGGTTAGCATCTTTGAAGATCCATTTGAACACTTGATAGTTTTCTGAAGATTAAAAAGGGGAACTACCACCAGTAAAGAAATGAGCTTGTTTAGATTTGCTACTGTCTATACAGTAATTGAACCATATATTACAATAATAACGAAAAACTCAAGGCATCAAATTCAAGAAATTCTTACTCATTGAGAACGCAAATTGCTTTTTAATTTCCTGACCTTAGAGTGTAAGAGGATGATTAACATATCATAATCTCAGGGAATTAGATAGGTTAAATACCCAATTACAAACACTGTACAGCAAAAGGCTATAGAGTAAACATACTGAGTATTCTGTAAGAAGGAAGCTAACTTTTTAAACACAGTAAAAAGAGAAAATATAAAATTCTGGATTAAAAAGCTATTGAAAAACAAGTAAGTAAAATGTATACAACTCTTAAGCAAAATTACTTCCTGACAACTAATGTCTGCCTGGTGACAGTTACACTAATCTTCAATTACAATGACACATAAGCAACTTACAAACCCCCCTCTCTTCATTGTAAAGATGCTTTCAAAAAGCCTTGTTTTATATACCCCAGGTGTGTATGTCTGAGGGTATCACAATTTTCCTATGCTATGCACTAAGAAGAAAACTATTTTTAAGCACCCCTGCACTGGGTTTGCCTAGGACGGGTAGCAGCCCCTATGGTGCTGTGTTTTGGATTTGTGACTAAAGCAGCATTGATAACACAGCAGTGTTTCAGATGCTGCTGAGCAGTGCAAGCACTGAATGAACTCTCTTTCCTTTTCCCACCAGCAAGCAGGCTGGGGCTGCACAAGGAGTGCAAGGGGACACAGCTGGGACAGCTGACTCCAGCTGACCACAGGGATATTCTAGAATACATAATGTGAAGAACTGGGCAGGGGGTGTTGGTCTGGGAGGTAGCCATGATATGTATTGAATTTGCAATTGAGCTTGAGGTACTAGTGTATAGCTAAAATAAATAGAAAAATAAGCTTTGTAGAATATGGAAATATGCACAGAAATCCTACCAAATTAATTCAATGGGGGGTGGTGGTGGTGAAGACAGACATATATTTATGTGCATATTTTAATATACATCTTAAATATAAAAATATGCATATATATATCCTCCCACTCACATCCCTGTGGAAGACTGTATCATTTATTCTAATGACTGTTACAGGAGAGACAAATAGCATTTAAATCCCCTTGCTCCTATTTTTTGATCCTACATGACGGCTCTTCCACCTGAAAACTAATGTCTGTCCTTCAAACTTATGTATTAAATGAGCTTAATTCATATTTAAAAACCAAACATAGTGTACACCAAAGGTACAGGCTGACTCTACAACTCACTGACATGCTACTGGGAGTCTTAAAGTAGCAGTCCAATATTAAATATAGTGTCTTAGCTTTGTATTAGTAACACTCTATTGGAAAAAGGATAGGACCAAGGCCATCTGTGTAGCTCACTATAGTCTCAAAGTATCATTTACTTTGCCATGATGCTTTTTGGGTTCATTTTTGTCACATACACCTGTTGCTTCCGATACTATATTTATACTGAAAACTCCATCTTCAGTATTTGTAAAGCACTCACTCAGAGCAGTGGTGACCTGGTTCACAAGTAGAGCTCCTTGTGTTGATGCTGTACAGAGATAGAGCACAACTGTAAAATCTTATAGATGGAAATATCCTTTAAGGTATTTTAAGGTATCAGTAAGAGCAGACACATGTCTAGTTACGTAAGCAATTGTAATATACCTTTTAAGTTTTCAAAAGTTTTCAGTATTATTTTGAAACTATATACTTATATATAAGTATAGATTTGACCAAGAAATACATTTAAAATTAAGAAGGTAGACTGTGAAAGAAAGAACAGAGGTTAAAAGAGAAGAAATTATTTGTAACCCTGTTACTGGGAATACAAGCAAAATAAAAGGTTATGAAACAGATAAGCATTGAATATCCAGTTGGAATATAAATGAAGGATTGGCTTTCCATTGTGTGCAGTTCTCTTCTATTGCCCCTCCACATTACTCCACACACTGCTTACTCAATGTTTCACTTGCACTGATTCCTGTGAGCCAAAGATACTACAAATAACCTTAATTTTTTGCAGCACAATCTATGCATACATATATGCATAGTTATATTAGGTCTTAAAAGAAATTTAGAGTATCACTGTTATATATGTTCATGCCCACAGCAGTTTTCCTTCTGTCTTTGATCAATGAAACAAAAAAGTATGGTTTAAAGAAAGTAAAGCAAATCTGTAACTGCAAAAGTTTATTTTTAAAAAGTCAGTATGAGAACAATTACTTTCTGAATGCAGCCAATCACTGTATTTGTATGGTAAGTGAACAGATGTAAACAGAGCAGTCAGTAGAAAGTATAAAATGGGTCCTAAGGCAAATTACAGAAAATATTCAAATATCCAGTCATAACAGTTAGGACCTGGATGAAATTAATATTGGCTACTCTTCTTCACAGGTGCAAAAAAGATTTTATCTGTTAATAATCATTCCTTCTAGAAGATCTGCCCTAAGCACCAAGTCCAAACTCACGGGAAGCAGACCTTCAGGCTGCCAACAAGGGATCTCCTCCCACATTCCCATCTTCTCTGAGCCACTGGCTGGGGTGAGGAAAGAGCTGCATCTCATGAGAGAACAACACATGTCCCAGCAGATAAGAAGAGATGCAGCCTCAGAACCCAAGGCCTCCAAGACCTGCTTTCTGAAGGGAATAAGGTCTTCAGAGGAGCATGACAGGAAGAAATAGAACAAGGACTTGCATTCCTAGCTGTAAGGTAGGGAAAAAAAAAAGTTGTCCAGTTTTTTTCCACCTAACAAATGGAATTTGGGGAAACATCTGGAGAAGAAAAGGCTCTGGGGAGACCTTGTAGCAGTTTTCCAGTACCTAAAAGAGAGCTGGAGAGGAACCTTTTATAAGGGCATGTTGTGATAGGACAACGGGTAATGACTTTAAACTGAATGAGGTTAGAGTCAGATTAGATATTAGGAATAAATTCTTTACTATGAGTGTGGCGAGGCACCAGCAGAGATTGTGGATGCTCGATTCCTGGAAGTGTCCAAGGCCAGGTTGGATGGGGCTCTGAGCAACCTGGTCTAGTGGAAGGTGTCCCTATCCATGCCAGGGAGGTTGGAACTGAATGATCTTTAAGGTCTCTCTCAATCCAAAGCATTCAATGATTCTATGAAATTATGTAGAAGTAGAAATGGCTGTTCTTAAAAAACTTTCGTATTTCAAATTTTACTTTTATCTTAGACTGAGACAAAATGTTGAAATTCAGAAACTGTGAATTAGCTATCACAGTTTATTTGAGCAAAGTGATTTTTTTAAATTATTTTATTTTTTTAATTTCAGCACTTAGCAAGATTTCACTTGCTTAGTAATTCAAACTAGTGCAGAGTCTTGGTTTTTTTTGTTTTTTTTTTTTTTTTTTTGTTTCAGAACAGCAAAACAAATTCAACATATGTGAGGATTAAATAGTATTTCCTTAGTGTGTCATGATTCCTCATAAGATTATCTGCTAATTTTGGATACTAAATTCGAGATGCATAGGATGTGTTATTTACTATTGTATACCACTTCATACTCCCAAATCAGAGTACTCCTTAATAAATTTGGTTAAACTTTGTGGCCTTTAGCTCAGTCCTTGTGCCCTCTAAGATTAGCTCATACATTGTCCTTTTACATACCTCATCCTATTCTCACCAGTCAAAATTGCTAAGACTTCTTTGCCCAGCTGTCACTGTTTTCCCTCGTGAGCTACTCTTGCTCTAAGTTTCCAATTGTCCCTTCTCTGGCCTGTTCCTTTCACATCTTGTCATTAATGGACTTCTGAATTCCCAACTCTGTCTTCTCAATGCCTAATGTAATTCTCTTTCCTCTGTCCTATCTTCCTTTCATCAAAGCCACCTCCATTCTTTTTCCTGCATTTCCAGTCCCTCATGAGACATCTTCCTTCTCCCTGCAGGACTTATAGTGGTCTTTTATCCTTTCCCTAATCTCTCTTAAAATGTGTGCATTAATCAAAGTTTTCACTTATTTTTCATAGGTTTTAAATGTTATTAAGAAATATGTTAAACATAACAGGCAAGAATTGACAACTGCCATCTTCATTACATTTGAGCTCAGGAAAACCAAATGATTTACATGGGGTATCATGTGCTAAAGAGATCACACAGATATCTGCAGACTTAGAGGACTAATGTCTTCATTAGCTGCTTGCTTAAAATACTTATGCTTCTCAAATAATCAAGAGAAAGCCTCCCTATATCGTCAATATTTGTAACAGACTTCACAAGCTTTATGGGAAGTATATCTAGATGAACAAATAGCCTCATTTGTAAGCATATTGAGGCAATCAGGAGTTATGCATTTCTTGCTGGCCAGCAAAGTAGTAATAAAACAAAGATAAGCATGCTTTCAAAGTAAATATTCCAACAGCTAAGTACAAACCGTGAGTTACAACAGCAAAATCAACCATTAGAGAAAGTCTTACATCAAAGAAAAAGCCAGCAAAGCTGGGGTTTTTTTACAACTACATTCAAGTAGAAAGTGCTATTAATCTATGACAGAACTCAGACAACTCTATACCACAACCCTAATAGAAAAATAAAGCACGTGGCCTTGAATAAATCCCACAGTTTGATTGCCACCATCAGAGTGAAAGCCAAGACCATGGTAAACAATCCCCAAAGTTCATCAGCCTGTTCTAATTCCAATCAGTAGCGAAGTACCACAAGAGATTCTTACTGTAGTAATGAGAAACTAACACAAATTATTCCCCACACCAAGTCCTCTTATTCCAGTATTTTAAGACCAGCACTGAAAATTGCTGAAAGTGTTTATTCCTTCTTATAGACTAATCTAAGGACTCAACCATCTTTGAAGACCATACCCTCTAATTTAGACTAAAGGGATCCAAACTGCAAATGGTGATAAAGATTAACATTTCATACTCCATGCTGGCACTACCTCAGTAATGCAGTTATAACCCCAAAACTCCTACAGACATCTCTACAGTGCTTCTTTTCCTTTATGAAGGTAGATTAGTAATTTATGCTAAATCTACCTTTTATAGTCTACTCCTTCATAGGATAACTTTTATCTTATTTTCTCTAGCCATAATGATAATACAACTCTTATTATTAGAAAAACAATAAGCAAATAAACCCAAGCTATAATTTACCAATCCAAATCATAAAGTAAGTAACAAGAAGTCTTTACCTGACTTTAGAGAATAGTTCAAAACCATTTCTGAACATCTGACAATAACTTATCAGAGTCCTCACATCTAAGAAAAGTAGTCCTAAATCAGTCTAAATCATAAAAGCCTGTTCTCATCTTTCCCTTCTTATTCCTATAGCAAAAGGCAAGCTCACAGCACCTGGTTTTGGAATTAGGTAGTTGATTGAGCACTCAACCTGCCTGTACATGATTACTGCAGAAGACCTCCAAAAAATAACCTAAAACCCAACAATAAAGACCCAGAAGCAGAAACATCTAGTGCTGCAGCAGTTCTGTCAAAATGGCCTGGTTTGCATCACCCCACAGATGAGATTATTCAGTATCATAAAATAATGCTGGAGAAAAAATTAGGGTCTATAAAAACCAGAGGTCAAATTTGATCCTGTTTACAATAAAGTATGTCTACTAGACTGAGTAAGAGCAAAGTAGAGGTAGAAATGTTATCTTGTTAACTGTGAAAGTAAATAGTCCTGAACCAACTGAAGGTGGTCTATACTTTTGATTAAAATCTTCTCTGTCTCACCCAATCTTTGTTCACATTCCCCAGTTTGTGATTTTAAAACCTATTCATACTTTAGGAACAATTTTTTGCATTAATTAAAATCATATCTTGGAATAATTATTTTAAAATATTGGTTATCATAATAAAGGTAATATAATGAGCTGAATTGTTAAGAATTGTTTAAACAGAGCTGCTAAAATGCTTTCCATTCCTACTCTCCTCACATCTGCATCATATGAGCAGATGTCTAATTTACTGGTACGATTAACTTTCTCCTTCTGCACTAGAGATTTTACTAGTAATATATATAGAAAGGAAAATTAATATATGTACTATATTTTTCCCCCTCTAAAAATACTGTCTTATATTTAAATAAACAGTCTGAAATGCACAATTTTAGCAGGAATTCTGTATTCAGCACTATAAAAATTCAGGCCAACCCTTTCAGCATCCTATATTTAGGTTTAGCTTTGCATATTTTAAATTATTCACTTTTATTTCATTAATGGGGATAAGTACTAAAAATCCAGCAAACCCAAATCGTTGAGTTTATAACAGTTATCCTCATGTATTCACCTTTGTCATTCTAAAACAAAGACAACCCAATAGAGGCAACATATAATGTATTTTGGTAAACATACTGTACTTGTTCACATGGAGATAGACAAGTTATTCAGCAAGAACAGGGAAATATCAGTTTGTTGTCCACTGAGGATGCTTTATACCATGTTATGAATTGAGAGTTCTCATTTTCTGAAGCTGCTATGCTTTGTAATGTAAATGCACCAATCAAAGGAAGGACTCATGACTGCAGATGAATTGCACTACATGAGTGAAAATAACTACTGCTGTTCCAACAAATGAATTTGGCGACTTCAGCACAATTTATATAATGATAAATATAAGCAGCTGGTGCAGGTGTTTTCAAGACAGTAGAACATATTTCTTTACTATTTCAATTTTACTAATTCCTTTGTATAATGTCTTGCATAGTCATGTACAATGAGAAGATATGAGTAAGAATGCAGGTTTTGAAGAAGCTAGCTGATATAAAAAATACCTTATAAGTTATAGCAATATTATGGGAATTTCTCATTGAAACATTTTGGCTTATTTTTATTATTAGTATTATTAATATTATTATAGAAATTGAGATATTATGAGACTCTGAGGTGACAAGTATAAAAGACATACCTTTGGAAACATAAACATTAATTATGTGAATGGGAAAAAGTAAATTGTAAGAGACAAATTCCTACAAAAAGAAATAATAATGATGATATTGTTTAAGTACTAAGGTGGCTCAAGACTAGTGCTGTTTGCTCTCTTAAATAGAGTAATATCCAGAGGATCAGTTTATATACATGGGGAAAATAAAACCAGGAAAAAAAACCAAGTTCTACACCCCTAAAATTATCTATAACTGAATTTTTAAACAGTTTTACTTACGTGTGCGTAAAGTTTTGAACCACAGTTTTTTTAATATTTGATATCCTTACAACATTAGAAAGAGACAGGAATCTATAATCAGTGCCTGACAAAGAGAAATGTCCAATACTATCTTCTTCCTCACTTTTTCATATTAAAGGCCTCCAGTGACATGCACATGAAAAGAATGTACAAGCCCAGTGATAGTCAACATAAAACCTTTAAATCTTAATTATACTTTTTCACAACCTAATTCAGAATTTATCTTTAATATTCCATTCAAGACAACAGATATTTTTTTTTGATTGTTAAAAGTGCCAGATAAATTATGAGCTCAGATCTACACATAGCAGAAATAAAAAAGTCTGTTTTCTGGAGTGTTCTCTGTAGATTCATTTCTATTTACTACAGAGGAATACAACTTTATTTTTATCTGTTTCAGACTACTTCAGTGTGCAGTGATGGAAGCACTTCTCTACTTTTCTATTCCCACTTAGCAGAATTCATATATCTATATGGAATGATTTTCTGTTTTCATTTCCTTTGTCCCGCTTACCAAATATATTTTCTATCATCTTTTATTTTATCTTCTATTGCAAAATGTCATCATAGATCCCACATGTCTACCTATATTTAGACACCTGCAGGCAAAATGCAATGAAATATTTTTTTTTTTTTCCACTGGAATTTGTAATGCTTGATAATAGAAATGTTTCAGAGAGACTGCTTGTTTTTGACATAGCCTTGACAGCTGCAAATGCTTTTGATGAAAGCCTGCTTGGTTCCTTCAAGCTCATATGGCTGGACTTTTGCTACATCACTTTAAAAGCATTAGTTTTCACTGGAAACTGAAAGGAAAATATACGAGATACACAGAGGAGAAGGAGGAGAAGGAAGGAATGTGGGTGGAATGCTGGTTATGGGAAAGTCGCAGTGCAATACAGCCAGTGAAGGAAGGGAGATAAAGAGAAAGAAATAAAGGAAATAGTGCTCAGACATGAAGGTAATGAACTTCACTTTCTGTTTGTAAATGCAAGGTGACATCCAAGACAGAGGAAGAAGGGTGATACAATTGTGGCAAGGGTGCAATTTTTTAACAGAAGATACGAAACAGATGTTACCATTGCATTTGAACCCAGGGTTTGAAACTTATAAACTCCGACCTGAGCCTGTCCAAACCTTAATAGTTAGCTCTGAGATAAAACAAAACATGATATAAAACCACATGCAAACTAGGTTTTAGGAAGCCTGGAAGCTGGTCCAAATTAATCTCCTCAGATGCTTATTTTTTTTAAATGTGTCTTTTTTTTATTTGAGAATGTCTGATTGTTTAATTATATTTATTTGATGTATACCTTCATTGTTGTCAAGTTAGAATTTTCTCTAATGAAAAATGAAGTCAATATGGTTTTCATGTAAAATAAAATTGTCCTATTTATCTAATTTTTAATTGTATGAGAAAACATCACTGTGTTTGATTATGCATACTTGATGGTGATTTACTCTTCTAAAATAATTTCTTTTTATATTGCCACCTTTTTCACTTATTCAAAGGAAAGACAGGGATGTAGGAGCATGGATACTAATGCTCCTGATATTTTTCTCTATCATCACTTTTTATGGGCATTTCTCATTTAAACATTCACCATTTATATTGAAAGCATTTCTGTCTGATCCTGCAAGTAGTGAAAAGAGCGGAGTGCAAATAATTCGATTGTCACTATATTTTTTAAAGTCAAATAAAAATTTCTTTCCAACATTCCTTGAGAGTGGGAAAGAATTTTTTTTTATTATTATTATGTTTTTTAGTAGTGCTGTTTTGGTTTCTTTGTTTATGAAACCCCATGTAGACAACAGCCTTGTAAACTGAAGTTACGGTCCTGCTGAAATGGAGAGAGAGAATGGTTTCCTCTCTTTTGAAGTAAAAAACTTAATTTCTTAGGATTTTGAGGGTTTGTTTGCTGATTGTTTTGGTGTGTTTTTTTCACTTCACACATTTAAATGTTAAATTACCCAATGTAGAAGCATTCTGACTTTGTTCCTTTTTGTTCATAAGAGGTAATGGGTATATTCAGCCACTCTATTCAGTAATTAGATTTGGAATCCACCAATTTAGTCAGTGCAGTAATCTCTCTGTAGGAATTTATGCAGTGTTGTTACATTAAATCTGTGGATATGGTACATGTAAATATTTCAATGAGATCAGATTGCACTTAACAACAGCTTCAGGAGGTGAGGTTGGCCATTTGAGTATGAAAAAACTATGGGAATTAACAAACCTTTAATATATTTAATTTTTAATTAATAAACATTGTTTGCACCCTTGCTTTAATTCTGTTCCACAAAACTAATCCTATTATGCAGTCAGCAGCACTTCCAAATGAAATGTTTTGTTCTACAGAGAGCTTACAATCATCACATCAACCTCCAGCAGAGGGTAATTCAGGATACAATGAATTTAATTTTTTTTTTTTTTTAAATGGAGGTGATTTTGACATGATATGCTATACCAAGAACAAATGCGTTTTAGAATCAACTGTTGCCAGTCCATTGTCAGCCCAAAATCTTTGGTTACAGATATATATGGTCCCAGTCAAGAGTCATGAAGGGATACAAAGTTTACTGTTTATGGGTGTGGGGTTTTTAAGTCCAGCAACTCTCGTTGCACAAGAAAAGTTTGGAGGAAACAGGGACTTAGACTTGGAGGACCTAAAAATAAAATCTGAATAGCCAGCTATAAAATCATTTAGCATGCCAGGGAACCCAGGTTCTCTGAACAGATACAGCCCAAAGTATAAGGTGTGCAGAAACATGTGACCCTTGTCTAAAAAGCAAGAACAGTTGAGAGAAGAGAAAGAGTTTACTGATTACTCTGGAGTGTGATTGTACAGTACAGATTAAGTGAACCACACTTGCACTAAAAGGGATGGTCCCACTCCTCCCTGCCATCCAGGCATTATAGTTCCTCTGTCTCAACTTGAATCCACCAATACTGCAGCTGCTGATTGAACCAACTGAAACTACATGGGTAAAAAAAGGATTTTAATTACCTAACACAGGCAAGTACAAGAACCAGAAGTGATTGGAGAGAGAGCTTGGGAACATACTGCTGGAGAGGACGGCAGAGGCTGCTCCTTTTGGCAGTATTCTGTGCTACAGCAGACTGAATGTACTGCAAAATCTCACCTTTGGTGTTAGCAGAACAAACAACGTGTTTTTTCTTTCTAGTTTTTCTTTGTCTTTTGTAAACATTTGCAGGTTTTTTCTATTTGGATGTTGTGAATACATTGTGCTATAATCTAAAATTAATCAATGTTTATCTTCTCCTCCCCCCATTTCTTTTGTTCTCCAGCAATAAGGCTACACCTCACTCAGTGTGACAGCCTCACTGTCATTTTTCTTAGCAAGTTCAGGTTGTCACTATCACAGCCAATGTTTAACAAAATCTCTATCCGCCACTACATTGTTAAATCTTTTGCTATCTTTTGCTAGCTATGGTATCTTCTGTCAATGTTTCTATATCTGTATGGACATTGGCTGTTTCTTGAAAAGTTACTGTTTGAAAAAACTCTTCTGCCTCACACCAGCTCCACTTCTTTTGCTCTACGAATACCTGAAGGGAGGTTGCAATGATGTGGGAGTTGGTGTCTTTCCTCAAGTAAAAAGTGAAAGGATAGGATAACCTGCCTTACATTGTGCCAGGGGAGTTTCAGATTAGATATTAGGAAAAATTTCCTCACCAAGGAGGTTGTCAGGCTCTGGAACAGGCTAGCCCATGGATCAATCCAGGGATCAAGTCATCACCCTGGGAACTATTTAAAAGACATGTAGATGTGGTCCTTAAGGACATGGTTTAGTGGCTGATTTGGCAGTGCTGGGTTAACAGCTGGACTCGATGATCATAAAGGTCTTTTCCAACATAAATGATTCTATGATTCACAAATTCAACCACAAAGGCCCTTTTCCGTCATCATTTAAAGGCCTCCAAAGGCCTTCCCCATCCATATTTTCTTAACACAGTATTTGGTTTTGACACTTCCCCTAGCCTGCCAGGAGGCAGGAAGTATTTTGAGGTTCCTGAGTACTTGGATAACATTTATCACATTGTGGATTCCATCTTCAGCTAAAGAAATGACAGCATAAAATCTTCCCAGTTTCCCAAATGCAGAATATCTACTACAATGCATTAGGAATGTCTCTTCCTATGATCTTTCGAGTAACTTATGATTATTTTCTACCAGAATCTCTTACTATATCATTCAGCACACATTATTTGCAGTTTCTGGTACGTTTCACTACACATTATATGCATAGTGTAGGGATGCATATATATAGTTCTATAATGAATTAACCAGCTAGTCAAGGAATAGAGGACCCTTTGCTGTTGATATTTGCTGTTAATAGAAATGTTCAAGAACTTTAGTCCAGCAATTAATTTAGAAAATGCCTCCACCACTGACTTCTAGAGTTAACTGAGAATCATCACAGGGCTGAAAAAGATACACTTACTGTGGCATTTTCATGTCCTCGGTAGTTGAGTACTGGTGGCCCATAAAGAGCATTCCTTAGCCTTAGTAACAGAGACTACTTTAAAGGTCATTTATGTCTCTTACTGCCAGCTGAAACCCTATCTGTTACTCCCTAACTTCTTTTCAGTCCTTCAGCTCTGTTTGTTTCCCCTTCTCTACAAATCACTCTAATCAGTTTGACATTTTCAGCAAGAACTACAAAACCCGCAGTATAAAAATATAAAAGTCTATGAAGCATCTCACAATACACATTTTAAATATATGATGCACTCATGTTTTCCCTGGCTGTCCAAGTTACTGTTCTGATAAATACTGGCTGTACTTGGCATACATTCCTACCAAGATGTTTGTCTCATTCTTCTTTTTGCAGGAATATAATAAAGCAAGCAGGCCTTTATACATTTTGTAGGAATATAATAAAGCAAGCAGGCCTTTATACATTACTAAATGATCTTAAAGGAAGTTTAAATATATGCCTTAATTAACAGGAGTTTCACATTTTGGACTGGCAATATAAATTATAAAGGCTTTTTTCTTTTTTTGGTTTCTTGGTTGGTTGGTTAGGTTTTTTTGGGGTGAGCAGTTTTCCCCCTGCTTCTTATTTCAGTCACAAAGCAGGAGAATCATGTGCCTGAGCACAGGTACTGAGTTCCAGTTTTCAGACACTGTCTCCAAGGAATCCCAGATAGCCCTCCAGCTGCTGCTCTAAAAAGTCTCTCACTTGTAATCTCTATACATCTACCAGCCCTCTATGGTTTCCTCAGATACTCAAAGGTATAGCAGTAAGTGCAAGCTTTTAGAGAAATTATTTTTACCCTTTGATGAGAACTTTCTAAAAGGTTAAATAAGTGAAGCCTTGAGAGTCAAAGAGTCTTTTGAGAGTCAATTGAAAAAGATTCATGGAGAGTAATTTTTTTTATAATTCATGTTAAAACAATCAAGGATTATAAAGAGACCTAAATATGGGAATTTTAAGGAGCTTTCACTACTATTACATCAAAAGATTTGGCCTCCATTTCACCCAGATATGTAATGCTGTGCCTGTGCTTCCCTGTGTTCAGGTGAGACACAAAGACACAAACTTTCTTTTAACAAAGAGGAAATGTTGCACCAGAGATGTGTATGTTGGTTACAGATACACTGGAAGAATACACAGCACAGATCCCAGATTCCTCAGCTTCCCTTGATTTCATGGCATGGCCACCTTTCTTTTCTAGACCATTTATGTAGGTTTTATAAATCCACTATAATCATCAAACCCTCTGATCTTTGGTGGAATATCCAAGTCATGACAATGAAAGAATAGGGATTACCACACAAGTAATTCTACCAAGGTATTTCTCTGAATGACAAATCCTTCAAGTGGCATTGTTATGGTCCTCTGACCATAATGAAAAGAAGATGGAAAAAAATAAACTTAAAGCTTCATAAGGCAAGTCCTTCTTTAAAGCTGACCAGGTAAGAACCTAGTAAGTAACTAGGTGTGGCCTCCTTGTTAGTAATTCTAGCTATAAAAATACTGCTTCAGCTTCAGCTTTCTTCTTTTCTTAAAAGGGGTACAAGTTAATCTCTACTGAGTTACCAGCGAGCAGGGAAAGGGATTGTGGAAGTTACCCTGCATAATACACAAGGTTAATACACAGAGCAGTGTATTCAGAGAGTATATTCTTATTTGGAGCTTTTTCAGTAATAAGGTATTCTCCCTCACTTCTCTGTGCCACAGGCTTGGCATCTCAACTACAGTTAAGACACTAAGTGATTTATATGAATGGTGTGTGTTGTCCAGACCACTGAATAATTATTTGTCCCTTGAAGGGTTTGGGCAGCAACAGTGTCAACACTGAGGCTTCCAAGGCAGTAAGACTCTCTACTGAAACGTACCATTAGACATTTACTGAAACATTACAGAATAAATTTTAGTTAGAAAAAGCCCAACATTATGAAAATCTAATCATACTAAACAAAGCGTAATTGGGTAGATCCTCTGGACCACTGCATAGGTGTTGTGAGGTTTTATGTAAAAGCTGAACGTTTCGGAGCTTGTCTAAGGCAGGTTTCTGAAACTGTCTTTCAAAGCACACCCCTCACTATCCATATATGCTGCTTTTCTTGATTCTGAATTAGGTTTCTAATTCTCAAACAAAGTATTATATTATTGTTTTATGAAAATAACTGAAATAAAAGAAGTTTAATTTTTATAACTACATCTTAAATAGTTTTTTCCAGAAAATACTTTTGCTACAGAAACATCATAGCATCAACTCAGCAGAAAAAAAAGAATATTCATAACAGAATTTATGATGCTATTAATTAGTTCCATCACACAATGTTACATTCTTTTTCAAGTAAAGCATTGTCTTTGAACTACTGATACTTAGCTTTTATCCCATTCTTTCAGTTATTGCTTTAGAATCTTATGCAGTTGACCTAAGCTCTGAATTTTCTGTTATAAAAATCATGCTCTGAATATTTTTAGGGTTTAAGTCAGTTAATTTGAATATAATTAATTCCAGTATATGACTGTTCATGTAATTTGATATTTTAAATGAGGTTTCAATTGAATTGCAGGTCCTTTGGGAAGATGGACTTAAGAACTGTTATTTTCAGGATATTTGGATTGTGAAAACATTCTTGAACTTGAAAGAAGTTAAGAGTCTGTACTGGTGGAAGAAAATGCAAAAACTTCAATACAACACAATTATTCTGTTTCATTGTTTTATTAATAGCCTGTCTTTACTAGCCATGAAAGCTAGGTAAAAACATCCTTTAAAACAATAATTCCATCATCTGTAAAATATAAGTAACTGTGTACTTGTACAAAATTAAATCCACATCTAAATATTTATAGATGAATCTTCTTTCTAAAGTCACCTTTCCAAATAAATAATTCCATAATTAAACTATAAACAGTCAATGCTGCTATAGAATATAATTAAATGCAGAAAAAAAATCTGGAAATATGTTTAAGTAACACTAAGTAACCATCTTCATCTTTTTCACCAAACTCAATTCAAATTTCATTGCACACACCAGAAATAAGGTTTCTTCCATTATGCCTCTGAGACTGAAAAAGTATTGGAAGCCTTATTGTCCTAAATTGGCACACTGACCTGAATATACCTGAGAAAAACACAAGGGACCTAGTGACAGCGAAATACCACATAAATGGAAATGACAAGTTGTCACATAGAAATCTAAGAAGGAAGTATGAACATTTCACCTTTCCCTGTAATCCCTTAAGACTCATATAAGTATGATTTTTTCCCCTAAGTATTACTGAATCAGAGCATATGAGGTAAAATCTCATCCACTACAATTAACTCCCATAGCCCCTAAAATTGGAGACAATGAAATTAAGTAGCATGCCACTTAATTACTTCTTATTTTGATGTAACCCAAATGATGCTCCAAATAGTGGAGACTTTGATTGGAAGACCAATATCCTCCTCTTGTAACTATTACAGTGGATGAAAAAAATCCTATAAGGAAAGAAAAAATGTTGTAATCTTCAGTTTGAAAACATGCTTCTCATTAATCATAAAAACATAGAATCATTTAGATTGGAAAGGACCTCTAAGATGCACTGCCAAGTCCACCAATAAATCATGTCCCTAAGAACCATGTCTTTGTGTCTTAAATAGGACAGGGGATAGTGATTCAATCCCCTGTTGATTGCAAGAAGGCAACAACTTGGGGTCCATATCAACTGTTAGGTCAGATTTTCTCTGCTGAGACCTGAATCCTCTGCCCCTTTGCATTTCCTGCCAGAAGACCCAGTGACATTGTCAGAGCAAGAGCTGAGGGATCTTGAATTAGCACAAATGACACCGCAGCATATCTACTGAGGGCCTGTAATGAAATTCTGGCAGAGTTCACATAAATATTGTTATCGGTACCACATTTGTGTTTCTCTGTTAGTTGGACTGGAATGATATCTCACTGGGCACCATTTCTTCTTCACAACATGACAGAGAAAGCTAGTCCTCGTAGGAAAGGCTCATTTTCTTTATGAATTTGGACAGAGCTATTTTGCTAAAAGCCCTGACACCTATGCCAAAGGTTGCTTTTTAAAATCTTGCAAATTAACAACAGTAACCTTTAATAAGGAACACAGGATTACTGCAACACTGATATTGTTACAAATGAAGCACTTTACAAAAAAAGTTCAAGAAATGCTATTTCCTTATAGTTGAGCCATGCTCTTAAAAAAAAAAAATCATATATCAGATTTTAATAAGAATAAAAGCCTGTTTCAGAAGTCTGGGAATCAGCTGGTTTTCTTAATGTAAAATCACTGATAATTGAAAACTGGATCATAATACCAGCCAAGCAAAAATGAAGAAAAAAATTCAAGGTCTGTTCCTCACACTGCTTAAGCTTAGGAAGGTTCTTACTCTTAAGTAAAGGAGTAAGTGTGGTAAAAAAAATACTCAAGTATACTACTATGCTTTATAAATTAAATCCATAGTCAAGAAGGTATTATACCAGAAATATGTACATTCTCATGTATTTGAGACTTAGATTAATAAAGAAATTTTTTATATAAATAAAAAGAATTAAAAATATACATAAAAATAGGCATTCCTAATAGTAATTTGAAAAGTGTATGGAGAGAAATATAAATATATCAGTGCACTATACTGTACATTTAATGGATATTCAAAATCCCAAGGAGGACACCTTCATTTATCAAATCTATGTCCCCAGATACATTATTTTATATTGACTATGGATAAAAAGATAAAGCACTATCCTGAGCCATATTATGTGTTAAAATCACCTTCAATATACAAGTACTATATCATGCAAGTACATCTTTCTTTAATATTAGTGAAAAAAAAAATAAAGTTAATCAATCTTTTAATATATTTTATTGCTTATAGCTCTGTTCTTTTTAAGACAGTACAGTGGAGATCCTGCCAGTTTGTTAACTAAAAGCATTTGCAAAGGTATCATATAACTTTCAGTTGTGTGACATATATTTCTACATATTTTATTTGGAAATTTCTGTAGAACCAATGAACTGCCAGGTGTCAGATTTTTAATGATAGGCTGATATACTAATATGCTAAATTTGAAGTCTATGTCTTACTCATTTTTTTCTGAAATTGAATAAATTAAGGAGTTATGCTCTGAACGGTCCTCAGTTTCTGAGCCCTTGAGACAAACGTCAGCATGGAAGCTACACCAGTACTCAAAAACCTGACAGTTTGAGGTGTCATTCTGAATTCTAGTTTGAGTTGACTGCAAGGTCAGAAGATACTGCAAGGAAAAAATTATTTTAACAGAATAGCTAATGATATAACTTCTGACTGATGACTTATGCCTGGATCTCGGGAGGTTTACTGAGAAATCTATATGGGCAAACTGTGACAAGTCAGTCAGTAAGTCAACAGTGATTCTACTTGATACCATTTCAGGCAAAATTTTGATGTCAGAGGTTGACTCCTTGTAACACTTTGCATTTCTTTAAGTATTGTCTGTTCCTCCAAGTACCTTTTGGCTCTTCTCAGCCTACAGACTTTTTTCTCTCCAGAGGTGATTAAATACAGAGGAGAAATAGCACTTATTCTGAGCCATCCAGACTGTTCAGAATGTAAGAAAGTTTTATTTTACCCCTCCTCTTCTGAAGTTACATTTCTTAAAATGTAACAGACTTATTGAGAGCAAATCCCTGATAATTAAATCCAACTTACTCAGTTGGAAAAAAACAACAACCAATCAACAAAATCAAATGTATTTTAAATGCCATCTTTCACTGTATTGACTGGGTTCTATTTTCTAGCTTTTCTTAGTGTGTATACATTTGCATGTTCATACATTTTACATCCACACCTACCCAGGAATTTGCGATAAAATTGCATCCTTGTAAAATAAAACAAAATTTAAAACAAGTCCTGTGAAATACCATTCAGCATAGAATGTAGAAGGAATAGAAAACAATAATGATGTAACAGTGAACTTATTTTCAATACCATTTATTTATTCATGTTTTGTAGCTTGGGGATTTACAAAGCCCCTGTAAGTAAATAATTCATGAGTCTCATTACAATTCTTTCTGTACTGTAGACAAAAATATAATTTGCAGTTTGCAAACAATGGATAAATATCAAGTTTATACCAATGTTGTCACCTTCTTTGTTTTTTTGTTTTTTTTTCATTTCAGAGTGCAAGTGTATCAAAGGAAACACTGGCTATTCCCTGAAAGAACTTACTGTTGAGCTTTCTTTAATAATAGCCATACAAAATGCCAGTGTTATATAGGATATGCCATTGTGTATTTCTAGGTATCCAGAAAACCGTCTATTTCCATTTCATGTAGTACACATTTTCATAAAAGAAATTAGCTTCTGATGATAATAATATGATAAGACTTCAGAAAGATCTTAATACTAAGGATGTGGGTAAGTAGAAAATGATGCAAGAATCAGCATGGGGCTAATAAAGGCAGTTGATAGCAATTATACTGACATAATATTTTTGGGGTAATCAGATAATGCTCTTCTAGAGAAAAGAAAGGCAGTAGATTTCACCTGTAGTTTTAGAGAAATTATTATGCTATGCCACTGGAAACCAATAGTATGTGCATTGGGGAAATTTGGATTAGTGAACTAGGAGTGATAAAAATTGAAAAGTGTAGGAGGGTTATCCCTTATTTGTTTCAAGATCAAAATTGAAATTGTAACGATTACATACTTTCCTTAATGACTGCCGAAGTAATAACAGTACCTTGATGAAATATATTTGATACTAAGTTGTTGGAAACAGAAAGGAATTAGGTTGTCCATCTTGAAGAAACTGCCTAATCTAGATCACCAAAGTAACAAAAATAGGACTCACAGTAAAATGTGACCACACTGCAATTTGTCATAAGTACAAAACTGAAGAAAAAATAAGTAGAACAAAGCATATCTGCATACAGAAAATGAACCACTTGCAGCCCTGAGTATACTGCAAAAGAATTTAACAAAACACTTCCTTGCTCTGAGGGGGGAAAAGTTAATAATAGTGCTGATAATATATTCATTGAGACAAAATTGAATGCAACTTATATTGCTACTGCTTGTATATTTTGAACTAAAGCAATAGCTTATTCTAAATGAATAAGCAGATGCAATCAGTTTTATGAAAAGCCACTGCTTTCCTGTCTTGCTCAAAGATTTAAATATAGCTTAAACATATGTCATGGAAAACTGGGCTGTACTTGTGTATTTAATAATATATGGTTTATCACCAACTGGATTTTGTGTGTGTGTGCAGTTGGCTTTTTTCTTCCTGTGACCATCAATACACTCCTTTATCTGGTGCTCTTTGCAAAAGGGAGAAGTAGAATATTAAAGTTTATAGTGGGTTTGGTTTTTGGTGGTTTCTTTTTTTTTTTTTTTTTAATTCAGCGAAACATCCATCCATATAAAAATACTCAGGCTTGGGTACATACAAAAGATATCTGTATCCCTTAGACATGATGGATTTTTTTTATTATTATTATTTTATTGTGAAGAAAAGCAATATAAACAGGATTAAAAAAAAGACACAAACCACCACATTTGTGCCCAAGAAAGTTATCCTGGTGGAAATATTGTAAAAGGCACTAATACAAATATGTCCTTAGAGCCTGCTGAAAGTAGTGACTTAGAAAATGTGTGTGGACAGAAATATGAGGAAGGACACAGTAAGGGCTGTATGTACATATTTTCCTGGAGACTCCAGAAGCTCATCATCTACAAAGATGCCACTGCCCAACTTCAGGACACCTATGGTGTTCATATCTCCCTTGCCTTCAGTGCGTGTATGGAAGATTCTGAAATCATGAGACAAAATAGCATGATGTCTTTTTAGTATGCAAATTACACAAATGTGCAATGTTGATGGGGAAATCCTTGGGCAATGGTTAATAAGGCTTTAGAATAGAACAACCCATGGGGTTCATGAATTAGTGGGGTTATTCAACAAATCTTTCAGAGAAGTAACCATATGGCAGCAAAATAAAAATGTAGCAAACACTGTTACTACTTTACAATGTCCATATCATTGATTTCTGACCAATGTCATCATTTCCATAGTCTGCCAACAGAATTAATCAGACAAAACCTACACTGAAAAGAGGATGAAAATCTTAGTGTCTGAATGGGCAGGATGACAAAAAGCACGTTTGGATTAGAGGATGGAGGTTCTCTCACTACAGGAATTTTGCATGAAGTAGGTATTTTAAGTCAAATTGCAGAAGGAAAACGATCAAAAAAATAAGACTAGACCAGCAATGATTTTAGAGGATTCTTAGTCCATGGTATTGCTTAAAAATAGCTAATGAGGGAAAATAATTATGCCTTGACTAAAACTTTTTTTCTTCATTATTGCTTGGTAAGTACTTAGTAAAAATGCTGTTCCAGCTGAATGCTATATACAAATTTAATTATTTTTAAAAATATTGAAATAGCTCTGCATCAAGTAAAACTCAAAATTCCATACTCTTCTGTATGAGAGAAAGACAAGAAAAAACAGAGAGGAGAAAATGATAAGTACGAGAAAGATGAAATGAAGATTCAGTTTGTCTTTTCATTTTGATGAACCTGTAGACTGGAGCTCAAATGCTCTGATAGAATTTATAGAGGTTTCAGTGATGGATGAATCTTTGCCCTTTACTCAGCTGAAATACTGTACCCAGTTTCAAACACTCTGCCTCAAGAAAGATGAAGTGTTGTAACCCAAGTGAGGTTACACAAAAGGATACAGAAAAGAACAGAAAGGTCAGAGATCTGGAAAACATGACCCATGTCCTACAAAACGAGAGGAAGAACTAGGTTCAAGTACATAAAGGGTCACTGCAAAAAGGATAGGAATTATCTGCATAAAACAATAACAGACGTCTAAATGCGGCAAGAAAGATTCATGTTAGGTGTTAGGAAAAACTTTCAACCCCTGAAGTGGCAAAGCTACAAAACTGATTGGAGAAGCTGAGATATGCTCAAAGAAAAATACAACAATCTGTGAGTAAAGACACAGGTTTAGTGATGCTCTTGCAAGGAGTAAAGGAATTGGATTAACTTACATGATCCCATCCAGCTCCAAGGATTTTATATGTTTTAGGCATGTTAAGAAGCACCAAAGGCAATTAATCAAATTTAAGAAATAAGAAAGTTTCACTGTAACTGAAAAACTGAAAAATGTTGTAACTGAGTGCATATAAAATGTTCAAAATACAATTAGTCATTTTAAACTACTCCTATACACCTATTAGCAGAAACTCAGTGCCCTTACAATAGTGAAAAAGAAATAGGAATCAATTCCAATTTTCTTTTATTGTATATAATTGACTACATTAAGTCAGTATTAATTTAATTTTTTTACATTTTTTAATTAAAAAAAGGCTGGAATAGTCCCAATACAATCATCATATTTGTTACAATCTATTTGGATATTTTTCAGAGGTTTTGTCTTTGAAATGAGAGACTATCTTTTTTTTTTTTTTTGCGTCATTAATTGCTGCAGGGATAATTGACATTAACTATAAATCCTTGAAAAAAGTCATGAACTTTATTATGCCAGCTGAACTATCCCTTCTTTAATATATTCTATCCCTTCTTTACTATATCCATTTACTAAAAATTCCAACTTCAGAGTCAGAGAGAAAATATCAATTCATTTATTTTTCTAAAAGATATATATTATCACTAAACCTAAACTCATTATTATATATTTGATCCTCACTTTTCAGTTACCTATAGAAAAGCTTCAATAGACATTTGTCAATAATTTTAAGTTGAGGTTCAGATTTTATCAGAAGCATCATAAATCCAAATTTGCATCTCCTAAAAAGCATTGATTTACTTCTTCAGACTCATGAAAGATGACATTTTTAGATGTGTATTTTCAAAGATAATGATTTTACTGTTCAACTAACTCAACAAAAAGCAACATGTGCTGTTCTGAGTCTACATCACTACCCTGGGACATGAAATACTGCCTTGTCCTCCTAATTTTCTCTGCTGTGATGAAACAATGTTGATATAAAACCTCAGTTCCCATCTTCCTTCCAATATCCTGGTTTCTACATAAAATAAACCATGTAACACTCACTAGAATAGTTTCCATTTCTCAATCAATCCCCTAATCTAGACAGTTGTGGATTAGGATTTGGGACACTCACTAAAAACTGCATCAGTTCCAAAACAGAAATACAGTAACCGCTGACTGGCAGAATATAAAAGCATGGGTAACAATGTAAGAAAATAATAAATATTCAAATATTATTTCCAGCTATCAGTTGCAATGTCCTCTTCTTATTAAAATTTGTAAATTTTTTCTTATGTATAATGGCCACCTTCATGTTGCAAACTACAGTAAAGTCCTCATTTTAGTCCATTTTCTCCACTGAAATCTGTATAGAAACTCCTTCTAAACTCACATGTTCCACGGCAGGATATGGTTGTTTCAATTACAAAAATCACTGACCTAGATCACATTAAAATCCTCTGGTTTTATTTTTTTAGGTACTTATGCAAAAGAAGCTGAACACTCTCTTCTCTCTTGTAGGCCTGTTTTGTTGCTGCTTCTACCTTTTAAAGAAGCATTACAAAACACGGTCTACAAAAATTTTCCCTTTACTGTTCAAAGTCTGAACCTTGATTACCCTTGCCTTTGAAGTACAAGACACATTTACAATGAAAGACATGAAGACATTAAAGAAAAAAATTCTCTTTTTAAGGTAAAAAAGAAAGTACTACCACCTCTCTGTGTTATCATCCATTCTTTCTGTCAAGTACTTCATTTGTTGAGTACTCCAAAGATTTTGTAGAATTCCAGAGAGGGGATTAAGTACTATTTCTGTTTTAATCATGAGGAAAAGTGGAAGTACAGAAGTAAACTGACTTGTTTTACTCTGCACAGCAAACTGGAGAGCTAGGGCTATAACTCAAACCAGATGGCTAGAGTAATTGGGAATAATAAATCATCAAAACTGTAAACTTAACAAAACTAGTTATTTCCCATGGTTAAGGAGCAATTTCAATTAATTTCCTGATGGAATAGCATGTCATTTTCTTTTAAAACTATCCAGTGTCCTTGAATCATAGAACAGCCCAGATTCAAATGGACTACAAAACATCAGCTGGTCCAACCTTTCATGCGAAAGGGAGCCTGGATGAGATTGTCAAGCATCTTGTCCAATCCCACCTTTAAACCTCCAGCAATGGGGTCTCCACCATGTCTCTGAGAATTTGTTCCAATGAATGATTGATTTTACTCTAAAAAATCTCCTCCTTATCTTAAAATGATGTTCTGTTTCATCTTCTTTTTTTTTTTAATTAATAATTATGCATTTGTTCATTCCAAGCATGGTTTTTCAAATAAGTTAAAATGCATGCAAGTGAAATATATATAGTCAGCATTTCAAAACAAAGGTGTTTCCATTTACTTCCTATACTTACTTTTCCAATATAAATTTTGGAGGTGTTTTTTTTTTTAGGAGGGGTGGGGGGCAGAAGGGGATGTTGGTGGTTTGGGTTTTTTTATTCTTTATTCAGCAAACCCAGAAATATTAAGACTCAAATTCTCACCAAATAAGAAAATCATTTGTGCAGTGTTTGTAGCCAGCAGCTGATATGATTCAGCACTACATACTTTTAAGCACTTAGACATGAGTCCACATTTTTTCGTTGCAAAAAGGAAAAAGCAAGGCTTTAGTTTGAAGTGGCTTTTTGCAGTACTTGGGTTATTTGGTTTCTTGTGTGCTTGCCCCATTCCATGGGCTGGCTGCCATGACGATCTAAGAATATTGGTGAGACAAAATTTATTAAAAAAATTAGTTATCCTATACTACCAACCAAAATGTAATATACTCTTTGGAACACAAAAGTTCAAAAGCTTTTGCAATACAGTTTGTGTATTACTGTTCTGTCACACAAACACATCCTTTAAGAGTAAGAAGACTATATGTTCTTGCAAATGGTCTCTTTCTATATTCCTTGTAGGCTCCCTTCAGGTGCTAGAAGGTTGCAGTAGGTCATCCCAAAGCCTTCTATTTCCCAGGCTGAACAATCCCAGTTCTCTTAGTCTTTCCATATCAATACTTCTTGTGTTCTAGTGTTTCAGTTGTATAGCAAAATTGGACTTTAGCTGCACTAAGATAATGGCAAGTATAGCTACATTTGAATTGCAGTTCCTTTTAGCTAAGAAGGAATTCTGAAAACAAATTTTAAGAGGTAATGGTTGCAGTACAATTATTAATTTGGCATCCCCATTGCTTCAGTCAAAACTAGTAGTGTAAGTCACTGACAGTCATTCTGATAGGATTTACGGTTTTAAGTTACATCAGGTAAATGGTCACAGACAAAATGGTTAAATCCTAAAAGAGAAGTGCAACAAATCTCCTGGATCAGCTCAGAATGAGCACTGCAAAGATAAACAACACTGTTAAAGAGGGTTGCCTAAAGTTACTGTAAGTGTTTTCTTTATCAGGACTTGAAAAGTTGCTACCTCAGAAAACAACTATGGTTTGCATATCAAAAACAAGCAAAAACTTTCTCAGAACTTTTTCTTTGCATAAGGATGCTTAATTGGATATAAAAATCCATAAGTATCATAATGCAATCACTAAAATACAAAGTGTCATTAAAACAAACCACAAAGATTATTTTTAATAATCTACTCTTTATCAATAAAGAGACAGCTATTTCGGGGGAAAAAAACAAACCAAATAAAAAACAAATGAAAAACAAACAAACAAACAAACAAAACATGTTTAAAGACATGTCTATGGGAGTGAGATCTTCATGCATATAACACATCTTCATGCATATAAAATGATACTAATACTATAACTGAGTGTATCAGCAGCACATCAACAAGAGCAAACTCTAACTGTGCATTCCCTCTGTAATTTCTAGTTTTTCAAGCCTCGCCTGAAGCACATAAGTTTCTAGTATACCTTCTGCAGTTAGCAGTATGCATAATTCCATTTTATTGTCTTTGACTAATTACTATTTTCAGAATGTGGTCAATATTTTTCTAAAATAGAACATATTTATATGCATAGATATATACATTTAACTTCCCTCAAGATAGGCCTAGGATTTTTAAAGGTTTTGTTTATGGATTAACTTTTATTATGTGGAAATATCCAAGTATTCAAAAACTATTATTTATCCAAGCAAACTTGGTCTACGCTTAAGGTTCAGGGACACACGTTTTGTCATATGTAAGATTTAAATATTTTGCATTTTTAAACAGGTCTTCATAGCTCCTGTTGTGCAAATGTTCTATTTGCAAAACAAACCTTTAAAGACATCTGAATAGGTACTCTTATTTTTTTTGCAGTAATTCAGAGAGAATAAGAACCTTTCATGGGCCACATCACCCATAGATTTTAATTAAATTGTCAGAACCAGATTTTTTTCAAAGGTCCCCCTAGTGGAGGTAAAACACCATTGTTATGATCTGTTTTTCAAAGTCAAACCTTTGTACAAGAACAAAACTACCTACAAGGTCAGTTGAAAGTCAATGTAAATGCTGTACATATGGGATATATACATACACATCTTTCAAGAGAGATGTATTGTTCCTGCACATACACTCACAATAGAAGGAAGATAGAAGTATTTGAGTGCTAAAGGATGAATAAATTTAGATGTATATCAGTGTTCTGATAATTTGGAACTTAAATTATATATATATATATAATGTTGGCACATTTCAATTCTAATCAATATAGGCTAATGTACTTTGGTCTCATTCTTTGCAATTTTATCTAAAGAACAATCAAAAGTATGTATTGTTTAAAATTTTTGCCTGATCAGATAATTAATAGATAATTTCAAAGAAAAGTGAAGGCTGTGTAGACTCCAAAGACCTAGATTTATATTAAAATAATTGAGCCTAATTCTCCATTTTATACCTCTGATCAAACCACTGGCAAGAAAGCATGATGTTATTTACAGTGTTGTTCTTGCTATTACCAACGTTGACAACAAAAAAAAGATGCTGCTGATTGTCTTTCACTATTAAATTAGTCACTGGATATGTTGGACCAGTTTCTGACCAGTTACTAATGCGGAGCAAAGTAAGCAGCTTTACAAAAATAAACTTCTCTGGGCTTGTCTGAATTTACTAAAATGCAAGTATTCTTCATGAAAAATAAAAATATTAGAAAAAAAACCTAGTAAGATATAAAACCTTTTCTCAGACAACCATCAGAGATAAACTATGCAAAGTTATCTCTGTCATAAATTAACTGGCAAATTCTACAAATTTACTTACTCTCAATTATCTTTTTTAAAAATATATCAGAGGTATCTTAGTATAAAATTTAAAACATTCATTAGACCTATGATCTGCCAATGTGTGTGATTTTGAATTCTGGGTATGCACCTCAAATATCTTTTAGCACAGTTGTGACCTCTGGTCTGCAGTTCTGCTTCAATTAAATGTAGGTTAAGCAATAAATTTTGCCTCTATATCATAATTAATGCATTGCTAGTTATAAAATGTCTTGTAAGAGTGCCAATTCATAAATGACATAAAAAATAAACCGCTACATGTTTCAAAACTAAGAAAAAAATAATGTATCAGAAAGGAGAAATTAATGTAGAACTACAGCAGAATTGTCTAGGATTTGGGGGGTTTTGTTGACTTCTTTGTTTTCCTTTTTTAACTCAAGAGTGCTTCAGAATTCTGTTATTACAAAAATTATATTACTTTGCTTATAGTTGGCCCATATGCCAAAGCTGAATCAGAACTGACTCAAGACTACAAGAAATAGGAAACAAAGATGAATTTTACAAGAAAACAATACTGAAGAAAGAATACATTTAGGGTTGTATGAGGTATGACACTATGGTGACAAAGTTCTTTTTTTCTTTTTTTTTTTCTTTGAATTGAGGGTTAGTGTGGTTCTTCCATGAAATATAAGGTATTGCAATAAACACTGTATAAGACAATAGTATTACAGTTTCAAACTTGATTTGCTTTTCTTCTATGAAATCTAGTTTACTTCATTGAAACTCTGGCTCAAGTATGCTCAGAATACGAGAAATGAAGTAAAACTGCCAACTGTCTCCTTTTGGTCCATGACAAATGACACCATGTCATTCTTTACCAGTGGAAAGAAACATAAATCATAATAGAGAACTAGTTCTTGCTCTGTGCACTGGATCTGAAGATAAGGTTCCCAGGAGTTAACTGGAATCTGAATTGAATATACAGTGTTAACATGTGGTCTTAGGTGGTTTTTACTACTTTTTCCACTTTAGGAGGGAAAAGGAAATTTCATATGCTGTATATCATGCCAGTGAGTCATTTTTCATCAAAAATATTACTGGGGGGAGGGGGGGAACACTTACCTACTCACCTTGAAATGTCACTTAGAATTTAAAAATATAGAACATAAATGAGTAATTTAAAATTACTTCAGACACTAAGATTAATAATAATAATCATAGTATCTCCCTGCAAAACATGGAGTCATTACTGAAGAGGATTATGAAGTTCTTATTTTAATATATAGATACCATGGTTTCAACTTCACTATAATTTACTTAGTCAGTTGTCAGAACTGAATACTATCCTTTTAGCACATCTTCTCTCTTTCCACTTATTAAAGAAAATGAGAGTCTCCATAAGGAGCAACCCAGTTTGCAAAGGTTTGGTTTTCCATTTCTTACTCCAGGCAAATGCAACTCATAAGTGATCTTCCTTTATATTCATATGTCACCTTAAAGAGATGGACATGTGAGTTACTTATCTAATTTGACTGCATATTAACGAAATTACAAACTCCACTTGTAACATCAAACTTTTAAATTACTATATTTATTAAACTAAACCAGCTCTCTGTAATGTTGCAGAACAAATAAGATAGATTCTTAAAACAAACAAACAAACAAACAAACAAAAACAAAAAACTTACTTCCCTAAAGATAAACTAGGCAATTTGTCAGTCTTTGGTAGAGAACCAGATTTCTTCTGGATCTCCAAACTGATTGTTGGATTGAACAATTGAACAAGATATCAGAATCACTATCCAGCCTGTTTCAGGACAAGGAAAGTTGTTTAACATACAGTGCTGAGTGGTCCAAGGAAGAATCTTGCATCTTAGTTTTTTTTCCTGAGTTGGCCAACAACCTCTGCACAAGCCTGATCTCCCAGGTCTTTTGAACTCAAGGTGGGGGGAATGGCTGAAAATAAATTAACTTTGTTTTCCCTCCTTTTCAGGAAGCCAGGAGTTATCTATCCCAATTCAACAATGTGCTTTACATTTTTCAGGGGAGGTGACTTTTTATTTTTAGTTACCAGGTCAATGAATGCTGGTTACCTATACATGAAATAATTGCCTGCTATATGCACAGTCATACACAAACTAAAAAAAGTTTGAGGTCAACTGCAACTTGGCCTAAATTTAATATTATCAGTAAATACATCAAAACAAATTATAGTCCTAAAATAATAATAATAAAAAAAAATCACTCAGAAGGTCATCCAGTCCAATCTCCCACTGAAAGAAGAGTGGGAATGAAGATCAGGTTGCTCAGGGCCTCATGCAGATGGGTTTTGAAAACCTTCAAAAATGAACACATCACAATTTCTCTGGGCACTCTGATGTAATGGTTAATTATTCTTATGGTAATATTTTATTCCTTAAATCCAGTCAGACCAATCCCTTACAGTTCAGGATCAAGGCCCTCTCTTCTCCTGCCTGCCTCTGTCTTCTTGGTGACTTGCTGTAAGTAAGGATAGGAGGCTATTAGGGTTTCCCACAGCTGTCCCCTCTCCAGACTGTGCAAACCCCAGTCCCTCAGCCTCTCCTCACAGAGTAAGGTCTCCAGACCCTGCTCAATGCACTTGTCTGTCAACATCGTTCTGGCACTGTGCATCCCAAAAGTGGACACTGCATGTGAGATATGGTCCAATGGGTAACCAGAAAAGGGGAAAAATCAATTCAAGTAAATGACCTACTGCCTCTGCTTCTCTTGGTACAGCCCAGGATGGTGGTAGCCTTTGTTGTTGCCATGTATTTACCAGTTAAAAGCAACAAAATAAAATGGCACAACTCAGATATCTATCATTCAGGGGGTTTATTTTTGTTGGTTTTAAATCCAAATAAAGTGAACAAAACTACTTTGAATTTCTGAAAATTCAAAGCCCCTATATGATTAAGGTTAGAAGTCCAATTAAAAACAACCCTTTTTTCCATATATTTGTTTTTGTCTCAAAACATCCCTTTCTCCCAATCTTCTTTCAATTTTTATACTTTTTTTTTAGAATCTTGCTTTCATGTTCTCTCAGAACTGGGACCTCATTTCTCAAGGTACATAAGGAAGGGATGAAGAGAATTATTAATTTATTATATAATCATCAATGATTTCATTTAAAGGATTCAGATGATATGATGTTGGATAAGGCAGAATGACCAGTTTTAATGTATTATTCCATAGTGTGGAAAGAAATATATTTACCATATATTTTCTCATGGATATCTGGATAGATATCACCCATCATCAAAGGGTATGAAGCAGAATTATTAAGAGAGAAAGAACCAATTACCTTCAATCATAACAAGTTTGCATTTTTGTAGAACCCTGAGTGTTTGTAGAAAGGTGCCTGAAAGACTACTCACTACTTCCTCTGGACCACTGGCTGATGAGAATCAGTTTGTTGGCTAGACTTGTATAGTTGGCTGGGGTCTTTTAACATATATTTTAAAAGAGTCAGTTATAAAAATGCACTGCGTAAACTAAAGGCATTGTTAAAACTTCAGATTTTATGCAGTCAGCATGATATACCTTGTAACCATGTTTAAAAGATAAGAAACTTCCACTACAAAGACAGAAGAAAGGAAAAAGGAATAAAAATCAAAATCTAATATAAGATCAGTGACTTCAAGTAAGTAAGTTTGGTATTAAAACCTTAAACTTTATGTGGAGTAGATAAAAGAACCCGGTCAGAGAGTATTGGAATCTTGACAACCCTGCAAAGACACATGCCTTGAGGAAAAATAAAGTGGCCCTTCAAAGTAAGCCACAAATTGAAGACATTATAAATAATTTCCTCTTAAGCCCAAATTTCTTGAAAGCACACCAGAAAACCAAGCAAATCATCCTTTCCCTGGCACAACACCCAACAGATAAGGGAAGAAAGCTGATAGAGGGAAGACTCAGGCACGGTAAGGTGGATTTAGAGCAGCCTCGAGGAGAAGGAGGTGTTGCTGAACTAAAAGCTCAACATGACCCAGAGATGTGTGCTCACAGCCCAGAAGCCAACCATGTCCTGGGCTGCATCAGAAGCAGCATGGGCAACAGGTCAAGGGAGGGGATTCTACTCTGCTGCTCCACTTTCATGAGACTCCACCAGCAGTATTGCCTCCAGCTCTGGGGTCCCCAACATAAGAAGGATGTGGACCTGCTGGAACAAGTCCAGTGGAGGGTCACAAACAAAGCTGATCAGTGTTGGAGCACCTCTCCTATGAAGACAGGCTGAGAGAGTTGGGGCTGTTCAGCCTGGAGAAGACAAGGCTCCAGGGAGACCTTATAGCACCTGCCAGTGATTTAAGAGAGCTGACAAGAAAGATGGAGAGGAACTTTTTACCAGGGCACGAGGTGACAGGACAAGGCATAATGGCTTCAGCCTGAAAGAGGGTAGGTTTAGATTAAATATAAATAAGAAAATTTTTACTGCAAGGGTGGTGAGGCACTGAGAAGTGTTGTAAAGCATTGGATTACACTACGCAGGGAAGTGGTAGAGCCACCATCACTGGAAGCACTCAAAAAATATGTGGATACAGCACTTGAGAACACGGTTAAATGGTAGACAGGGTGATGGTACTAGGTTGATCGTTGGACCTGATGATATTAAAGGTCTCTTCCAAACTCAACAATTCTATGATTCTACGACCTTTGAGGTCCCTTCTAACCCAAACCATACTATGCACAGTAGCACAGTAGCATACTGAACGTTGCTAACACTTCCAAGTAAGGTGCTTAGGTGCCTGTATTCAGATGACAGCGGGTTCTCATATTCACAAGTTTAATGAAACATGAGCCTCTAGTTACTGTAAACAATAGAACTTAAAATATGAACTCCATGTGTTTCACATAACACTAGCTTCTGCTCTACTGTGTAGGTGAGTGGAAAAAATTGTCAACATTTTATCCAAAATAGTTGAGCGTCACTCAGTCTGTGCAGAGTAGACGTGCTAACTGAGAAAAGAAAAAGGCTATACTAACTTGAAAGGATACATTTTGAGATGATAATCAGAACCAAATAGCTTAATATATAGGCAGCCTTCTCACAGTTTTAATGTGTCACAAACTATTTTGTTTAAAATTAAAAGATATGAAAGAATCCTGAAGCAAAAAAGAATCAAAAAAGATCCATATCATATTAAAAAAATTAGAAAACGTGAAATGCATTTAACAGTACCACACAGAGTAATGCTACCATTGTTGTCAGTGCCATAAAAATCTTGCTGATCTTCTCTAATTTTTCTTGAAAGCCTTTGACATATTCTTGTAATGCCACAGGCTAAATCTTTGATCTTTGTAAAAAGTTTGAACAATACCATATTAACTGGCTACTATAACACAAAACTCTTTTACCACACAAAAATGTTTTTACCAATTCACTAAATCCATGTCTCAGGATTATTTTTTTTAAGTATGGTGATAACATAACTTACTATTTCAAATGTTACACAATGATTCATATTTATTTACATGACTGCTACTACAATATTCCAGCTACAAGCTTGAAGCCAACATTCATTCTCCTGTTACATCCTCATGTGAACTCAGAAAATCAATTCAATTTAATATTTCTGCTCCTAGTTTGACTCAAGATTTACTGACAAGCACAAAAATGCAACCAACAGAGGGTATTTTTCAACATAGAATATGATTGCCAAAAGGAAAATGGTATACATTGTTATTTAAATTTCCACCATTCTGCAGATCTTGATGGACAAGTCCTTGCTTTACCTTGCCTTTTCTGCAGAGTTTTCATTTATTCCTTACAGAATGGCATCTGACAAACATCATGAAGGTAGAAATAAATTACATTAATAAGGCAAGTTATAAAGATGATATGGGATAGCTGATTTGGTAAAATAAAAACGTAGAAGATCCTTCTAGCAACCAATCCCAATATGACAGATATACAGTAGGATAGGACTGGCCTCAAATGTCTAATCTTCATTTTTATGAACCATATAAGTCATTCCATTTCACAGGCTTCTAAAGTTCAATTGGAAATTAAAGTCTGATAACATAGCTCTGAAAAATGGGGCTAATTTCTGCTTAACTGTTTCACAAAGTAAACTTTATCAGTGGACGGAGGGATTAGGCAAGGTGCTTGGTATTTTTGTGTGGATCCATTCAGAATTCATAGCAAAGACTTTGGAAGTTTGAGTTCATTTTAGTTTCTTCTAGTCTACCTTACAATTATCAAAAGTTCGTTCTTGAGATTGGATGTATTAGAAAAAAACCCCACCAAACTACGTGCAGAAAACAGCAAGAACAAATTTTAGCCATCAAAAGCCTCAAGTTAAAATATGTTCATTATCTTGTTACTATTCATGATCTTTTATTGTGACTGCTAATTAATATATACAGTTGTTTCACTACTTATATGCACAACTTCGTATTTTGTTCTAAAAGTACAGAAAGTATTCACAATGTTGTAGCAGTGTGATGGAAATATACTCTTGTACCCTGAAATTCAAACACTGATTATGTATATTATTTTTCCTACCTTCACCATCTCTGGGGATTTTTTTTTTTTTTGATACACAGTCCAGAAGGGAAATTAAAAAACTCAAAGAAATAACAACAGGATTTTTGTTTACTTTACCCTGCTGCATGAAGGATTATATTATTAAGCAAGTGTACTATTATTACCTATTCTATTGTTGAGCATTAGCTCAAGAAAACGAGCATTCTTATTTTAAGAATCATGAGATGGGTTTTATTGTTTATTAAAGTAATATTCTATTCTATTCCCCTTTTCAACAGACACTATGAAATTACTTTATCTATGCAGAGATAGTAGTGATGAATGTTGCTAATAAAACAATAGAAGAAGGGGAGAACCACTTCACAATGACGGTACCTTAAACAAGTAAGTTGTTCCTTTCATACACAATACTCGTGCTCAGTAAGTCCCACAAGCATATTGTCCTTTCAGAGAATAACTTGATTGAGACAGCAGCTACTGAGAAGTAGCTGACCTGAGAAGACTGGTACACATGGTATTTGGAGCTGCTCCTCCAGGCTTCTGAAAATGCCCACAGGTCTCCTGTCCTAGGAAGGCAAGTACAAGCTATTGCAAGAAACCCTTCACCCCACTCCCTTGTGTCAGCACTAATACTCCTACAGCCATGTGGATGAAAAATCTTCTTCTCCTGGTTAAATTTTCAGACAGATTTAATAAAAGATTAATTTTCATCTGGGAAATAAATTGCAGTTTGCTAAGGCTACTCATCATATAGCACTGAGCAGAGTACTTCCAGCACAAAGGAAGGGGTGGGACTGTCGCTTTCCATGGCAGCCCACGTTTCTCACTGTCTAAAGGGACTGTGGTGCTGCAGCACTCCACATCTCTCAAGGCAGATTAAATGCACTTTTGCATTCAGGGGGAATAACAAACTGCTATTTGCCCACTGAGATCAGTGCCTGACTAAATGAACATTCCTCTTCTCTGCCACCCGTTGCAAAGCAAATAGGTAATTTCAAAGGTTTTAGCTAATCTGTCTGATTTCAGGCTGGAAAAGGAGAGGAGTGCTATGGCTGGAGCTGATCTCAGCTCAGAGGCTGTACCAAGCAGAGGGTTCGATGCTTGTCACCCTCCCGGGGCACATTACAGAGGAAGATCAGCAAGTCACAGCCTCCAGTCGGGGCCTATGAGAAGAGAAGCACAGAACAGATTTTTTGGGGTTTTTTCTCTTCTCTTTTCTCAACAATAGCATAAGGAGTAGATTTCTGGAAAGGAGGAAGGCTGTTGCTATTCCACATATGGATTTTGTGGAGGTTAAATTCCCTCTGTGAAAGGTGATTTTCCCTCCTGCTGCTGTGATGAATTTCAGAAATTCGCAATATCCAGTAAAGTTAGCAGTTGCATGGAAGAGCCTAAGGGGTACAGACTTACCACACTTCAAACACTAGCATTAAGGTGTACTCTTTGGTTGCTGCTTCCTATAGAGTGCCTTTCTACTTCAAACCTTAAGGTGTGAAGTTTTTCCAACAGGAAAATAAGGAACCATAAATGTCCTCAGTGGGATTCAGGCAGGTATTTTTATATTGAAGCTAACTGCCTGAGAGGGTGTAGCATCAATAGGGAATTAAAGTGATATACATTTGTACATGTCCTAAGTTATTATAAGATAAGTGGTATAGAGTCCCACCTGGGGGATAGCTAGGAAAAGGTATTCTCTCGGGTTTTTGCTCCTGCAGGTAGATTACAGGCTGCCTTCAGGAAAGACACGGGGTTTTTTGTTTGTTTCATGTTTGGAAAAATAGCATCAGCACAGTTAAAATCTCCTCTTGAGGGTGAACTCAGCTGGAGAGTTGCCAGGGTCACCAAAGTCTCAAAGGCTCTATCTGCTATAAATAAGTATAAATAAAGTGTAGTGTAATTTATCTGCTGGTTGTTTAAATGGCAGTTAAAATCTCACAAAATCATTCACATGGCTGTACTGAGATACTAGTAACCTTCAAGATCCATCCAATCTGTTAAAATAGTTATGGGTGTCATCTTAAATCCCTTTACCCTTCTCTACAGTCATCTTCTCAGACTATGTCTTCCTTCTACCCTTATTTCAACTTTGAACAGACACAACCCCACGTTCCTCTTGATTTATTTTTTTTCATTTTATCAGGATATAATCTTTTCCTCAAACTAGAAAATACCAAATCCTTACCTAAATTACCTCTCTTAATCTCACCAGGCAGGAAGGAATCCTTCTCTGCCCTCTAGGTCATTTTTTACATAACCCTAGGATAACTCACTAGCTAGAATAATCCTCCTCTCAAACCTTGCTGTGAAATAT